>JAKWBJ010000059.1:1328452-2656905 GCA_023159175.1 Wohlfahrtia magnifica
TGTCTCCATTGATCGTGATGGCTGCGCCGTCTTCATTCTCGAAGAAATATGGGCCAATCATACCTCCGCTTCACTAGCCGCACAAAATATGCACTCATAATGGGCGCATTGGCTTCTGTAAGACCATGTTCGGATTTCTGAGCCCAAAATCCGTCAATTTTGCTTTTTAACGCACCCACCAAGATGAAAATGAGCTTCATCCGAAAAGCTGAATTTTCTTGCAAAATCGACATCATCATGCAATTCCTGATTGGCACAACTAGCAAAGCGATCTTTTCGTAGAACTCGACGTAAATTGGTGCGTGAGATGTTCAATTCTTGATAACGATGACGAGTTGATGTTGATGGATTCTCACGCACACAGTGACAGATTCGAAATATTCGGGTGTACGTATTTTGCAAGCATGCCTACGTCCTGGCATATCAACAATGAAACCAGTTTCACTAACTTTAGAAATAAACTTGCGTATACCGGGCACTGTTGGGCCTTCTTTTCTAACAAATTTTGTACGACATTTTCGTGCAATTTACGAGCAATTGTCTTTGTTTTGGAAATAAATTTCCAATAAATCCCAACGTTGCTCCAGCGTAAGTCGATTAATTTCGTTCAGTGGAGATAATATACCAACTTTTGTGACAGAATATAGGGTCCACTAAACAAATTCTTTTTTTTAAAATGCTATAAAAAAAAACTACTGAATATATTCTCAAATTTCTTTTTTTTATTTGAAAGTACATTCCTTCCGGTTAATAATGGAAAATAATTTCATTCAAATGGCTGCCTCGGCTGGCCATGCAGTAGCCTACGCGATCGGTCCAATTTTTAAGCACCTTATCGATTGTGTGTAGCTGTATTTCACCAATGGCTTCACGAATATTGTCCTTTAAAGCGTCAATTGTCTCCGGCTTGTAGGCTAATACTTATCTTTGACGGCAACCCACAAATAATAGTCCAACGGTATCAAACCGCAGCTCCGAGGTGGCCAAACGACATCAGCTCTACGGCTGATAATGCGATCTTCAAAAACAGGGCGTATAACATCGAGTGTAGCTTCGGCTGTGTGGCACGTAGCGCCGTGCTGTTGAAACTAAATGTTGCTAATATCCTCCTCTTAAATTTTTGTGAACAAAACTTCGTTCAACATGGCCCGATAACGATCGCCATTGACTGTAACGGCCACTCCGTGCTCATTTTCGAGAGAAATGACCCAATTATGCCTCTGGACCGAAATCCGCACCAATTAGTGCCTCGTCTTCGGTATATCAGCTTTTCAATATATGCGTGCGGGTTTTCTGTGCCCAAAATGGGACAATTTTGCTTGTTTACATACCCGCCAAGAGCAAAATGAGCTTCATCTGAAAAGATGATTTTTTTTTGGCAAAATCGGCATCTTCTGTAAGTCGATCGCAGGCCCAGATTCCCAGCGTTATTCAAGCGTATACACAACCATATTCGTTCAGCGGAGGGATAAAACTAATTATCTGTCAAATCAGACATGAGCTAAGTGTTACCATTCACGAAATAAGCACTAGTTGAAAAAAAAACGTTAGATGGCGGACCCTATAGAATGACATAAGTATTGCCAGATCCGAAATAGTCGCTGCTTCTAATTTAAAACGATAGATAGCCGACCCGGTACTTGAAGGCGTATACTTATTACAGGTATATTCCAAATATCACTTATACGCTTCATATGTCTTTATTTAATAGTTGAAGGGTTTTTATTTTTATTTTTTTCCTTATTTATGGCGTTTTCTTTTCTGAAAAAGATGTTGCATTTCTTTTGTTCTTCGCCATAAAACGTTGTCAAAAATTAGGAAATATCGAAAGGAAACATTTTTAGAGATAAACACAGCACCCTCTCTTTGTATTAAATTAAAAAAAAAAAGACGGCAACAAAGTGCAACATTTTTTTTTTTTTCAGAAAAGAAAACGACATCAGGTTCTCTTAGCATTCACTGCCACTTGCAAAAAACTTGTCAACTCAAATCTTTTTTTAAAAGAATACACTATTTTACTGACATCTTACTCAAACTTATTTATTTTTATTTTTTTCGGCTTATAAATGTTCATGACGCTGGAAACAACTGTAAGAATTTTTTGTGTCTCAAGAATTATGCTTTTGCAACACTACTTGCGACAACAACTAACGAAACGAAATTATGGTTTATCCCATATTACAGACAGTGTTTGATATTTCAAAGTCCATTTGACAGCTTATGTCAATAAAAAATTTAAAGAGACGTAAAACAGGTATAGAGAGTTTAAGTGTAATGGTGGTACATGGTAGACGGTTTGTTAAATATAATGTTTTGACTGATTGCTAAATATCACTTTATACAATCAACTGTGGTTGTCATGAACAAATATTCTTTATTTTAACAAAGACAGGAACTTTTTTTATAGATAAAATAAAAGATAATTATATATATTTATCGAAATATATTTAAGACAAGATGTGATCTTAGAGTTATTAAGAATCTTTCATTAAGCGCTTCTATCTCTGAAATTAATTAAAACAAAGTCTTTGTTACTGTACTCCAATTTCATATGAAATCTTTTTTCAGAGTCTTATCATACTATTTTTTACGATTCTTTAATATTAATATTTTCTTTATTTGTTTTTACATAGTTTCCATTAGAAATGACTTAGTTTCTTTACAATTTCTATAGATATTACTTATAAGTTATTCCATTTTACTCGTAAATATGTTATAAGAATTTCTTTTAATAATAAAAAAGTATACTGCATACGTGTGTCAAACGCATTGCTTTATGGTAATTTTTGTAACTTAATTATCTCAAAATTTTACGAGTTTTTTCTATTCGCTTAAACTATAAAGATTATTTTCACAGAGAGCTGTGGCTTTTTATAAGATTTGAAATTTTTTAAAAGCACTTACATTAAGAAAATATTTTTCAAGTGCATGCCATATTCAAATGCAATTCACTGTAGAGCAGTGCGGTTAACAGTCAGAATTGTCCTTACCTTTAGAGTAAAAAATATAAGGAAATAAATAAGGCTTTTGAAGTACTGAAGTTATGTTTTCCAGCCATTTGCTTATAAGTAAGAGAAGAGTTGATTGGCCAGGCCATCATCGTCAACTACGGGGATTAAAAATGATCAACTAATTCTGGCCTGGATTCGATGATACAGAGACCAAAGTCACATAGTTTAACAGAATGGCGCTAAGTGTCATATTGATTTAGGGTCATAGCCTTCACACGTAGAGGTTATGTGAACTCACTACCTAGATCGTACGTTTTTCCGCGTTTAACTTTTTTGTAGGGTTTTTTTAAGCTGCAGGTCTATGGGAATAAGTCACAAACTACTGTGGAGCTCAAGGCCACCATAGCCCATGCCATCAGTCAAATACAGCCTGGCTTATGTGTTAGAGTCGGAAAAAATTGAATGTTTCTGATGCTAAGACCGAAACAGCCTTTTTACAAAAGGTCTGTTTTTCATATGACTTTTAGAACGCCCTGAGTCCCAGTGAAATAAAATCAATCAGATTGGCAGAACCAATTAAAAAACAGTTTTATTAGGGAAACTACAATAAAAATAACAATTTTAACATGTTGACTTCCAGCAACAACAATCAATATGAGAATACGAATGGTTGAACACAGACTTAAACAATTTTATTCAGTAAAAAGAATTTTATCTTATCACCAACAATTCAAAACATATAAATGTATAAAATGTGACGTACCGCTGTGACGCACATAACAACTCATAGGTAGAGAAAAGATAGTTGCAATAACTCTACTCTTTTCGATAGTACAGCAACTAATACAGTGGTGAATCAAAGGGCATGATCAAGAATTGAAAGGGAATTCGGTTAAAAATTGCTGAAGTTGGCTTACCGCCATCACAACCATGATCTTTAATTCAAAAGAGTGTTTGATGAGACTCGGGGCGTAATCAGTAACATATGGAAAACACATCTTTGGTAAAAGTGAAGCACCCCAATGTACATATTTATAAGGGATATACAGCAACAAAAGACGCAACCTGCTGACATAACATATTGTATAATATTTTTTATTTTTATTTTCATTCGTAAGGTGTGCTTCAAAATGATACGGTCACCTAAATATATGCTCAATTCATCCAAACTATAAAATGTTACGTTTGGTCACCTTATTAAAAAAAAAATTCTACGTTCAAATAACTGAATAAAAAGCCGATTTTGCTTTTAGAGATGTTCCATAATATTATGTTTATTTAAATTTATGTAAATAAGTGCAAAATTCAATGCATTGAAATGATAAGGTCAGTGATTCATTTATCCAAACTTTTATTTAAACTAAGCAGTAATCAATTATTTTTAATTTATGCAGTTCCTATTTCCTTCCATTGCCTTAAAAATACGAGATGGCATCGCACCTACTAAATTGTCCAGAACGTTGGAGGGGATTTCGCGCCAGCTGTTGCAGATTGCCACTTTTAATTCATTTTTTGTCTGGTACTGTTTGCTGTCTGCATAAAGATTACGCACAAGCAGTTCCCACAAATTTTCCATGTGGTTTAAGTCGGGGGAACGTGCTGGCCAATCAGGTATTTTAATATTGCGCTCCTCAAATCATTGTCTGGTCGAATTGCTGAAAGGTGATAGTTTTGTCACCATTTTGGGCCAAATAAGACAGCAGACGTTCCCACAGAATGCCCTGGTACTCTAAACTATCCATTCGAGTGGAAGTAAAGTAGAGTTCCAAGGTACCATGTGAGCTAAAGCCAGCCCAAACTCCGTTTGGAAAAAAAAAAACAGTGCGCCTTCCCTAAATCTCGTCAATAGCAATTGAAACCATCAGGTCCATCCAGTTTCAATTTTTTCTCATCAGAAAAAATTACCTACAAACCAAAAAATGTATGGAATACCTTATAACCATTTTACAAAAATGTTTACCTGATGCCAATTAGTTGCCATGTTGTTTTTCGCAAACTCCTTACGCTTAATCTTATGCTGCTTAGTCAGACAGGGAATTCTTATTAATTTTGCATGAATAAGCTTTGGCTGGGCGTTGATAGCTCTTAGAAGTTTGTAATTTCAACTCCCCTTTTATTGTTAGTATACTTTTCATGAAATTCGAGGCCTTTCGTGGGCAGTCAGCCGAATTTCACGGGCAGTCAGAGCCTTGGGACGACCCGTGCTTTTTAATTTTCCATAATTGTCTCTGTTTTTGAGAAACTTTTGCACAACACACAAAGATTGTCCCAGTTTTTTCGCCACTCCACGCATACTCAATCCCCGCTAATGAAGTGCCACAATTTGTCCTTCTTTATAAGGTGACAAAGGTTTCCCGCGAACCAGACCGCGCAGATATTATTTAAATTATAAATTATTTAAAAAAATAGCAATTGTGATACCTTGTGATTAGATTAGTTGCTTATTAATCATTGACCTTATAATTTTAACGCATTGAATTTTGCATTTATTTACATAAATTTAAATAAACATAATATAACGGTACAACTCTAAGAGCAAAACCAGCTTATTATTCACTTATTCGAACGTAGAATTTTTTAATAAGGTGACCATATGTAACATTTTATAGTTTAGATGAATTGAGCAAATATTAAGGTGACCTTATCATTTTGAAGCACACCTTATATTGTTTGGAAATAGTGTATTATCCTGTGGTGCAGATGGCCGCTTAAAACCCTTTAATGCCCAGGTTCATACTGCTGTTTTATAAACATAAACTTAAAACCCTTTAATGCCTAGGTTCATACTGCTGTTTTATAAACAGATAAAGAAGGTGGAACATGCTATTATGGTTTGCTTTCAGGGGTAGTGAAATATTTTCCCTTTCACCGGAATATCTGGCCATCATATAGAAGAGGTAAAACAATACCTGCCTTAGTTAACATGTGCATAAACTAAAAGTAAAAAATAGATACTGGTAGAACGAATATCGATATTTTCAATATTTTAGAATTTAAAGCCTTTGCGGAAGATAAATTGTGTAGACAAAATAATGAATTAAAAAATTCCAAAAAGGTTTCAGTATTGATGGAAGTCGATTTATATAATATTTTTTAGTTTCCTTAAATATATTTCTTTACTTCTTACTTTTTAACTTTTAAGGTGCAGATTACAAAAAAGTATATAAACAACGAAATATGTGAAGAAAGCCTAGTTCTAAGAAGCTTGTGTGATTGTTTGTAAAAGAAAAAATTAAGAAAATATTTTAAGAATTCATTCAAAGAGGTGTATACATAAATACTAGAGAGTTCGATTACTCGACTTTATTAAAAAACCGGTGATCAAACAGAGACGCCACACTTAAGCACTTCCCTATATCAAATCGGAAATCAGCCAGACAGCCCAATGATTCTGTCTATTGACGCAAAATCAAGGATCGTTTGCTCACATGAGCTATCGAGAAAGGGTGAGCCCAGTGGGAAGTCTCCGCCATGCATGAGACGGACACTGGCAGATAAAATGGACCACGGTCTCCTCTTCCTCAGGCAATTCACATCCACGATTAAGGTCATTCGCAGGTAGGCGCAGCCTTTGTGCGTGCCTGCCCATGGCGTAATGACCGGTGAGGATGGACACAATGGAAGAGAAGTTCCAAACCCTGTCTTTACATGATTTTTTTCACAGTATCGTTTGGAATTTGTCTACAGTGTTAAACTAGGTTTAAGTGTTTTGGATATATAAAAAAAATAAAAAAAATTGTGCCTTTTAGGTATAACAAACTTGAATTGCTTTATTTATTAGCAAATATGTATTAGTGTAACAAGAGCCACTTTCATGCAATTTGTTGTTGTGACGTAGCAAAATGTAGCAGATGTGCTAGGTTTGCTACCTCTGCAAAACCTGCGAAGAATGTTTGCAACAAAGAGTGATTTCCCCTTATATTTTATTTTTTGTGCCTCTGCCATAAACAACCTTATTTTGTTTATTTTTATACATAAAAATGTATATTTTTTTTGGTGGTGGATAATTTTAAAAATGCAGTAAAATATGCATTTATAAATGTTTAAAATTATCAAATTAAATGTAGCAGACATAAATTTTTTTCATAACTTCATGTAGAATAATTCAAATATTTATTATGGGAAAATGTACAGCTGCTGTATGTTTAGAAAAATTTACAAATTCAGTCATTTAGCACAGAATTTTTAAAATTGCTTGTTAATTCCTATTTGAACGAATTAAGCATTTAATTTGAATGGATAAGTGTGTTGAAAATAAAAATACAGTTAGATAATTAAAATTTTTTAAAAGTTTTAAATATGCTTGCACTGCGGATATAAAGATTCAGAGTAAAAAACTATTTTTAAATGTTCGTTACTATATGAATGATTTTTATTTCTTTTACAATATAAATAATTTACAATATAAAGAATGAAATGAATCCTCTAAGGATATTTATTGCATAACAATAATTTTAGTTATAATTACTCTTTTCAGAGTTGATTACAATCAATCTTTACACAAATGTATTGTTGAATTTCGTTAACCTTTCTAATACTTATATTGCAATTTTCCATAAACTTAACTAAACTACTATCCTTGATTATTTTCACTGTAATGAGTATCATTAATTTTTGTTAGAAAAAATTTTAATAAACGAAATTTATTGGTGAAAAATTATTTGCTAAAATATTTAATGCAAAACTGTTATGGGAAAATAGGGAATTTACAGTGGGTAAAATCCAAACCGGTACATTAAATATGGTATACAGAAAAAGTAAAAATAAATTGATAACTAATACTTTGTATGAAGTCCTTTTGCCTGAATAACTTTTTCCAGTCAACTACCAGTTAACAACAAATGTTTGGATCAATCTTTTCCCATTACATTTGTGCGGGCCATGTAATCCCAACAATCACGAAAAAAATCAGATATAAATATACTTTCATTTGAATGAAGGTCGGATATTTCCCAGTTGGAAGCGCCTTTTGGAAATTTAAATCAAAGATGTAAAAATTTTAGCTCAGCCATTTTTGAACACGAATTTCATGCGGTGCCAAAGTTTTTGTCTGATAGTCTTGTTTAAAATACATTCCTTTTTCGAAAATGTCACACAACAATCCGAAATAATAAATCCATTCTCAGAAAATACACACTTATGCTCCAGGACTAAAAATTTTATTTTTAAGTCACAGTGCAAGCATACAACACAAGCGATCCAGGTTCGAACCCCAGTAGAGAAAATGAGAAATAAAATTAAATGCGATTTTTTGAGTGTATAATAAAGAGATTTTAACTACCTCTGGCGATGATGACATACATCAGACGAATGATCAGAAAAAAACGCCAATTACTGGGAAAAAATTACAGTGCTAAGTAACGCTCACTACCACTACTTAACAAGGATCTTAAGCACTTCACAAAATCATATGGAGGCGAGCTACAGTAAATAAGTCATATACTTAGTTTGAACATCAACTTGACTACTGAAACTGGAACAAGCATTGATGCTTTGTGGAAAGGCTCAGTATATAAAAATGGCAATATATGAAGTAAAAAAGTAAACAAAAAAATTGAATTAATTTTTATTGCTGCAAACTTCGGTTTAATTGCAAAGTTATTTAAAAATTGCATTCCAATGTTGATTGAATGTTAGTTAAGCAGAATGTTATATTTGCTGAGAAGGAAGACTAATCAGAATATTGTCAAGATGCAAGATTGTAGTACAAACCTTAATACAAAAACTAAGCTAAAACAGAAAATAGCAATAAACGAAGGACAGTAAAATTTATATGAAAATTTTTAATAAAAGATTTTAAAATATTATATCTACGCCTTTGTGCGATATTATCGTATTGTTACGAAAATAAGGTTGGGCATCACAGCGCTTATTACATTGCTAAAATAAATAAACAAATGCTGCAGGAACAACTACACGTGCTGTTTACAAATAGCCACAATCGACAACAACAAGCATTATTACCAGAGATAAAGTAAATAAAAATAACACAGCAATAGCAACAACAAACTAACAGCCAAGAAAACAAGTAACAGACAATAAACAAGCAACAAGAAATACTAAAAGCTGAAAGATAGATGTTCATATGCGCAGGACTACAAAAAAACTAAAAAGAAATTAAAAGAAAGAAATGAAATCTAAATGAAATATCGAGAGATTCGAGAGTTTCGATGTGCTGTTTACTCAGCCATATAAAAAGCACATCGATGCAAACAACAACAACAATTTGAAGTAAAGTAAACTCAGCGAGTGCAGCTTGTGTGAAGAGAGTTTATAAGGAGTAAACTCGTGAAGTAAAAAACCAGTTTAGTTGGAGCTAACTCAGTAAAGAGAGCTAAGTGTGAATAACCTCTGGTTGAAAAGGTTGTGATCGAGCCTAAGTTATAACTACAATCGTATTAGTAGATCTTTAGGAAGAAAGATCTGTCGAGTAATTGTTGTTGTTTACAAAGTTGTAAATAGACAGAGTAATTAAGAAAAAAAATTGTTATTGCCTGTAAAAAGATTACAAGCAGTGGAGCACATAACTCTGTTGAATTAAGGATTTTTAATTAAAATCAAACACAAAATTTACTCATTTAAATTACAAACTAAGAACTCATAAATACACGTTTTTAAAAAGGTAAAAACGTAACAGTATGTTACATTTTTAAGAAATCGGCCTTTTGATGCAAATGTATTGCAAAATTACAAACTCAGCACATTGATAAATTAAAGGGTCCGCCAAATACTGCTGAATATTTTCTCAAATTTCTGTTTATATTTGCAAGAACAATCCTTCCGGTTAATAATGGAAAATAAATTTCATTCAACTGGCTGCCTCGACTGGCCATGCACTAGCCTACACGATCGGTCCAATTTTTAAGCACATTATCGATTGTGTGCAGCTGTATTTCACCAATGGCTTCACGAAAATTGTCTTTTAAAGCGTCAATTGTCTCTGGCTTGTTGGCGTAACACTTATCTTTGACGATATCCCATAAATAACAGTCGCAGCTCCGAGGTGGCCGAATGACACCAGCTCTGCGGCTAATAATGCGATTTTCAAAAACAGGGCGCAAAACTTCAAGTGTAGCTTCGGCTGTGTGGCACGTAGCGCCGTCCTGTTGAAACCAAATGTTGCTAATATCCTCCTCTTCAATTTTTGTGCACAAAAATTCGTTCAACATGGCCCGTTAACGATCGCCATAGACTGTAACGGCTACATATTGCTCATTTTCGAAGAAAAATGGCCCAATTATGCCTCTGCACCAAAATTCGCACCAAACAGTGGCTCGTCTTGGGTGTATCGGCTTTTTAATGTACGCGTGAGGGTTTTCTGTGCCCCAAATGCGACAATTTTGCTTGTTTACCTACCCGCCAAGATCAAAATGAGCTTCATCTGAAAGATGATTTTTTTTGGCAAAATCGGCATCTTCTGTAAGTCGATCGATCAAGGTAATGTCGCAATATTTCCCAGCGTTGTTCAAGCGCATACGCAACCATATTCGTTCAGCGGAAGGATAAAACTAATTATCTGTCAAATCAGACATGAGCTAAGTGTTACCATTCACGAAATCGGCATCTTCTGTAAGTCGATCGATCAAGGTAATTTCGCAATATTTCCCAGCGTTGTTCAAGCGCATACGCAACCATATTCGTTCAGCGGAAGGATAAAACTAATTATCTGTCAAATCAGACATGAGCTAAGTGTTACCATTCACGAAATAGGCACTAGTTAAAAAGAAACGTTAGATTGCGGACCCGATATTATATCGATATTCGCAATACTAAGGGAGATATTATATTTAAAAATTGCCTCGGATATTACCAGCCTCAGCAAAAAAAAAAATAAATAAATAAATAAATATACGGAAATTAAGCTCTGCTGTAAAATTGTTTTTTGTAACATAGGATAAGTTTAGGCAAATTGGTCTCTATAGTGGAATATGAGGAATAGTCATCCATTAAATATTTCCCCATTACAGCAGTAGACAGTGAAATTACATTTACAATGTATAACGTTTGCTCATATGTAATAGACAACGCTTTATATTTATTTAAGTCAATGGTTTGTTGTTTATTGTAACAACAAATAAAAATTTAAAAATGCGGTCCTGTATTTAGATTTTCTCAGAAATTAAAGTACAATTTTGTTTTTTTTTTTCTATTGTCCTTTTTTTGTGATTAATGGACAAGAATTTTTTACTTTTTTTTCTTTTTTTTTGAGCATATTTTTTAATTTTTGGATCATATTTTCAGATTTTTACTGCATATTTTATGCTTTTCAAGAGCATATTTCTGTTTTCCCTGCTTATTACCTTAGTTGTCGTGATTTTATATGGATATGTTTTGAAAAAATTTTCTAATCCAAAACGTATGATCAAAATTAATTGTAATTAAAATTACTCATACGCTTGGTACTAAATATGTATGTTTATGAGTTTTTTTTTAAATTATTAATTCATGAAAGAATAACCAGTGGACTATTCTTTTAAACAAACTTCTCTTTAAAAGATTGGTAGAGTAGGGTATATATAAAGACCAAGCTTATAAATTAAAGTTTGTCACTGTTGTATGTTGTATGTTCATCAAGTAAATACAGTGTAGGGTATTGAGCGAGAAAGAGAGAAGAGTAATTAGGGGTTTAATTATTTGTTTTTTGTAATTAAAAGTGCTTATTTACCTTAAGAATAGAGATCAATTACCAATAATGTTATAAAAGAGTAAGTATTTAAAATTCACTTTATAATATTAAACCTCTTTAATTTAGGGTGAGTATTTAGTGTAAGTAGAGTAGTTGTAACTTTAGTGTAGGTTTAAGGATAAATATAATTATGTTTAAGTAGATTTATATTTAAAAGTTTATTAACTTTCTGTATTTTAATTTAGATTTTAAGTTTGTATTGTAAGTTATTGTTTTAATTAAAATTTTAAATAAGTATGTAAATCTTTTAATAATTTATATATGACATTCGTTATCTTTTCCGTTTGTAGTAGTTGGTATTGTCCCTTTGATATTTGAGAGGTGAGTGTTTTGTGTATACGTTTTAGCATAAAAAAGCAATATTTTAAAATTACAGCAACTAATTGTGAAGTGACATCTGGAATTTTGGTGGTTTGTAGCAGTTACAGTAAAAGAATATTAAAGCTTAAGTAATTGAATTAGAAGACATTTTCTTAAAACAGATTTTATATGAATTTCACATACCAACTCAGGCTCTTCATTATTTGCCTCGTTTCAAATAGAGTATTTGTTTGCTTAATTTTACTTTTTATGTCACTCTTGTGTATATGCAACATTTATCTTTTTCCTGCAACATCTACATTATTTCTAAAGCATTTTTGGTAATTTGTAAAATTTTCTTTAATTCTTTTAAGGTCTATTACTGTTCAATTACTTAAACGTTACAACATTTTTAGCACATTTTGTGGGCAGTAAATTTTATAACACAATGAAATTTTATTACAATATCATCAATACCCTGTTAACCACCTACGAAACAAGCTAACACATAAATTACAAAATATGTTGTTTTGTTGTACTTAACAAAACATTTTGCCATATTTTTTTTTAGAATGAAGGGCGTTACAAATAAAGACTTTTATGGCTGTTTAAACATTATATCAAGAAGAGAGTATATAACGGTTTAAAAATTTATTTTAATATTAAGCAAAATTCACAATTTCTTTTAGACTTTATATCTCCCTTAAATTTTTACTTATTTCTTAACTCACTTTACACTTCGTTTCATTTGTTTGATAATGTTTATTATGAATTTGTGCTTTCGTTTAATGTATCAAAGGATTCCACTCTGCTCAATATCCTTCTGTTTATAAGCAAAGCGCGTAGTACGACTGCGCCGTGAATACAAAATTATCTACGAAATTTTAATGTATCCTTTCACAAAAGAACATTTAGTATATCCTGGCAATGATGATAATTGGCTTTTGTCAAGAAATACAAAAAATAACGGAAACCGTTATTGCTATCAGTAAAAGAAGACTTTTGTTTAAATGGAAATCAAATTGCAAAGAATGCAATGCAAACAGAAATAATGCAGAAACACAAGAAGGCATAAAGGAGTGATAAGTACTTTGTGAAAATCAAAGAATATTCGGATTTAAAAGAAGTATTTTTGCTTGATTGGACTTTAAAGGCAAGTAGAAGGTTTCTTTTTTCTTCTAACTAATAAGATAATGATTTTCAATAGAAATAAATAAAATGTTAACCATATTTTGCTTTTGAATAATAAATAAAGAGCAGTTAAGTAACTACATGACTTTTCGGCTGAAATAAAATGCAAAAGATGGTTTAATTTTTCATTTTAGTCCGTTTTAAGTCCATTACGTATAGTTCAGCGCATTTCTTATTCTTTTTTTTAATGTCTTTAAAAAATCTAATATTTTATACCATGTCAGCACGACAACGTTTTTTTTGTAATACGCTCATGCATTTCTAATTCAACACGCAACTACGAGTCCAATTGTATATAACTTTCTACACAGAATTATATTTAAGTTTTATTTGCCCTTTGGGTTACTTCAATCAATGTGATTTAAATTTTTTTTTTTGGGTCTTTGTCTACACTGAATTTGCTTATTTAATTTCGTTACCTTTTTTAACCTTAGTACTAATCTAGTCAACATGTGCCTCTCAGCCACAAATTTATTTCAAATTTTAAAACTTTCCCAAATTTGCGTTATGGTTCTTGCTTCTCCTTGAATTCATACTTTCAATTGTTTTGTTTAGAAATAACAAATTTTTATTTTTTTTTTTTAATTTTTTAAACCAAAAATGCACCGAATTCTGTCAAAATGTGCTTAGCTGGCACATAACGCAAAACCAACGAATTTTGCCTCATTTAGAAAATTACTAAAGAACAGCGTTGACATACTAATGACTTTATCATATTTTTGATGATTTTATGCCAAAATATGATTTGATGATTTCTAATATCAAGTGATGATTTTCTTAGTTAGAAAAAATATAATTTTTCTAAGAAAAATTTAAATAAAAATACAAAAATTTATTTTTAAAACGAGAAAATTGTATTTATTTGTTATATATCCTGTGTCTAATCTACGAAAAAATTTAAATTGTTTCTCCACATTAGGTAATTTAAATAAAATTTTTAAGGAATATAATTGTTAAAAACATATTTTCTATCAAACATACGTATACGTGCATATATTTTTGTAAATATAGTATTGTATGTTCACACATTCTATTTAGTTACTTTCAATGAAACTTCTTTAGATGAAAACACTGTGAAATCTATAAAATCAATGAATTTGAATATGAATTTGTTTAATAAGAGCTTTCATGTCTTGGCCGTTTAAAAATTGTCATAATAAAAGATTTAAATTTCCATTCATTACAAAATTTGTCAAAAATTTGATAAGTTTTCCTATTTCTTCTAAAACGTTTGTCGAATATTCTTAAAAGTCAGTTTAAATGAAATCAAATGTCGATTGCATTTTAAACACAGAAAATTTACAAAATGAATTTTGACAAACTTTTTGCAGTATTTCTGACGGTATTTTACCAACGGCGGTTGAAATATTGTCTTATAGGGCTGGGATTGTGGCTGACTCGTCTGTACGAGAGTTCAGTCTAGTGGGGTCAAATTGCATGACCATGGTGGCCAACGAACTGCTTCAAAACGTGGGATAAATTACTGGCCGAACTCGGTGTAGCATACGTATGGTACGATGCACCATCTTAAAAACACATGTCAACCAAGGAAAATTCTTTCTTTTTGGGATAAAAACCGTTTAGATTTTCACCCTTCTTGAAGAACTACTCCCAAACTAAACTGAGCATCTTTCAAGTTTCATTAGTAGATCTTGAACTGCCAAATTAAATAGAATGTATTAACATACCATACTATACTTACAAAAACATATGCACGTATATGCATATATTGGCGGCTCCTTACACCAAATTTGGAAATTTTGTTTATCGACGTACCCACCCATTGAGCCAAAAATGACCTTCGTAGCTGAAAATCATTTTTCGAAACGAAACACATTCCTCACAGCACGAGTTTTTATTATAAAATTAAATGATTTGCATGCATTTTTCGTCTGTTAGTCTTTTTATAAAATAAAACATTGGATTTTTTAATTATTACTTTAGTGCTTCTGTAACAAATTGTTCGATAAAAAAAACGATGATTTTTGCTTTCAAAATATGATTTTTCTTTAGCGAAATCATGATTTTCTAGCAACGCTTCTGAACAACCACATCTGCCAAATTCCCTTCTTTGATTGATTTAAAAAACGTTCTAAGGAAGAATGAGGATAACAACAGTTCATTTTCTGATAATATGGATTGTATTCCAGAATTTAAGATGATTTCTGCATTATCCCAGAATGATGCTGATATCGATATATCGATATGGTGCCAGATTTGAACACTACAACTCTGTATATCGGAAAAGACTAAAGTGATGAAATTCATTGGAAATAAATGCCAAAACTAGATAATATTAAACTCAAAACGTTATTCAAGAACCACTACCACTAGGACAGCATAAAAACACTTGTTCTGTTTTCAATGAATTTCATTGCATATTTGACACCATATTGATGCCATTATGATTATTTGTACACTTATACTTACAGAAGAGGCACAGAGGGAACGAAGCAGCAGCCAGTTGAAGAAATCGAAATAAAGAAAATTAATATCTAAGCTAACAAGCTATAATGAGTTACAAAGAATTCTGGCACCTTCCAATTATTTGACGACCCCGCATGTCAAAACATAGATTTGTAACAAGCCCAAGCCATACATGTTTTGATGTAAAGCTTAGTTGATCATTATGCAAACCAAAGACTAAGCAATTTTTCCAGACTCATCAACAGAAACTTGCTAAAGTCGTATATACTTGGCGCTGAACTGGCAACTAACAAGCAATTGGTGCCGTTCAGACGGCGAGTGTCGTTTCGGCAGTAAATGCCATCAAACGCAGATAAATACGGCCATAAAATTTCCAATGCAGAAGCTTTATATCGTCTCAAAGAAGTTTCTTGTTGTTGAAAAGCTTTGCAATCATTTAAGAAAACACGTCGTTTCACGTCGTTTAAATTTTTTGAACTCTTGTTTTCAAAACAACACGTATTGGGGACTAAAAAAAGATAAAAACATGTATTCCGCCGAGTTTTCTTTTGCAATTAAATAAAAGGAACGTAACAAATAATAATTGTAATGTAATAATGTGTCAAATAATGATTGGCGTTCGATGTAGATGTTAAATGTTTCCACCAAAGATATTAAGAAAGTGTAAGAAATCTTACAGTATTTGTCACACAATACTTGCAGCGTACATTGGCTAAGTCCTTGTATGCTTTAAATGTGAAACCAAATAATATTTTATTTGATATAATCTTCAAAATAATGATAAAATTTGTAGTTGCAAAAATTATCCAAATTCTTTATATATACCTATGATTTTGACTGGATTTGTTACAAGGTTTTCTTGACTTTATTAGGGTTAAAACATAACTCACCAGTAAATAATAAAACAATAGCGGAAATCACTTTGTTGTAAATTTGAAATTTGTTCTGAATTTTAGGAACAAAAAATGAGTGAAAATTTTGTAAAAAAAAATTTTTCAATATTTCATTTATTTT
The DNA here is from genome assembly GCA_023159175.1 of Wohlfahrtia magnifica. NCBI lineage: Eukaryota > Metazoa > Arthropoda > Insecta > Diptera > Sarcophagidae > Wohlfahrtia > Wohlfahrtia magnifica. The sequence goes on from JAKWBJ010000059.1 coordinate 1,345,022, forward strand.
ACACCTAAACATGTCTTTACATGAGTTCTTACACGATATCGTTTGGAATTTGTCTACCGTGTAAAAACAGGTTTAAGTGTTTTGAGTGTATAAACAAAATAAAAATAGGAAATGACACTTTTATGTAATTTGTTGTTGTTGTAGCATATTTACTACATTTTGCTACGTCTGCAAGACTTGTAAGGTCTGTTTGCAACCAAGAGTGATTTTCCCTAATATATAAAAATAACAAGAAAAGAACAGAACCAATGAATTACGAAGGCATCATGCGATCAGCGAACAAAGTAATTCGAACAATATTGGCCGTTCTACACTTTTGTGGCAATATGTCCCAACAAATTTTTGTAGCTGGTTCAGTACCTTTTCTCATGAGCAAAACTTTAGCTTAAATATTGTGGTTTGATACAGCCACCTAAGCTCTCTCTCTATAGTGCTTGTTTATTTGAAGAAACCAACTGAATTGATTCTTCTTTTGCATGAAAAGTTAATGCGCCGGTAATTCAAAAAGTCCTGAAACTATCATGCAAACCGCGTAGCTTATCTGCTATTAAATTAAGCATGATCAGAAATTATGTGCATTTGTCAGCTTAGAAGTACATAAAGTCGTAGCAGATGATCGTCGGCTAAAGGTGTGTGAGCTAACTGAACTGATAGGAATTTTGAAAAGTTCTTTGTATTGCAAATTAATCCAAAATTTGAAAATAGGAAAACTGTGCTCACAATAGAATGAAAACAGCATCGTAAGCATGTCTCAGTAGAGTGTTTGGCGATATTCGCCACAATAAAGTAAAATTTTTATCGGCTCATTACCACGGATAATACTTGTATTTTACACAACTAATCTGAGAAAAAAAAAACAGTCATGGCAATAGACTGGGTTGAGAACATCGTTTCAAAAAAGGGGACGAATTTTCCATCTACAGGCAAGTTAATGGTATAAGGGTTTTCGTTATGTAAGGCATAATTTTTATTGATTACCTTTATAAAGAAAAAACAATCAACGGCAAGTAAAGGATGTTTTTCATAGATATATAAAACTTTGAAATGGATTAAAACAATGGCGAAGTTTTTAAATTGACATGAAATTTACTTTATTCGAAATATAATCTTCTAGCATTATAATTTAAATATGACTTCTAGCATATGACCGCAATGGTTTTCTTGGAGGCAGTTTAATCTAGAGGTCCAATAATCGAAGACTTCTTCAAACATTTGTTGCCATATTTTGGCTAAACCGTAGCGAATGTTGTCCTCCAAGTGGTCAATCGTTTCGTGCTTATTGGCGTAAACCATTGAAAATAGTCTAGCGGCGTTAAATAGCTCGATCTTGGAGGACAATTCATGGGTCCGAAAAGTGAAATTATGTGATAAACAAAAGTTTCCTTCAATAAATTCATTGTGGCACGAGCTGTGTGAAATATTGCGTCGTCTTGTTGAAACCACAGCTCCTACACATCATGTTTGTTCAATTGATGAATAAAAACGTCAGTGATCATGGCTCTATAGCGGTCACCATTACTGTAACGTTCTGACCAGCATCCTTTTTGAAGAAGTACCAATAACTCCACTAGCCCATAAAGTACACAAAACAGCCAGTTTTTCTGACTGTAACAGTGTCTCAACATACACTTGAGGATTATTATCAATCAAAATATTGCAGTTTTGTTTATTGTTCCCATTTGGTTCATTTGGAAGAATTGTACAGATGTAAGTGTATTCATGTTGAAATGCCAAGCCAAACTAAACATAAATCACTTGAGAGCTAACAAGATGGACCCCAGATAAAAAAAGTGTTGCCAACTTATAATAACCTTGTGAAAAATTAGGAGATAGGGTACAGAAGTTATAGATGATTGCTGGGAAAAGTATGTAAAGATGAAAGGACATTATATTTTTTCTTAAATTTGCAGTTTAAATTTTGTTTTTTTTTTGTTTTTTCTTTTTTTTTTAAATGATACGGCCGCACTTTTGCAAAGTAATAGCAATGAATGGCTTTTCTTTAAATTTTATTTAAATAGGGCTCTACAACAATGGAATTTTAAAAGATTAGTCAGACTATTATAATTTCTATATATATTTTTTTCAATTTTTTAAAATTTTTACTGCATGTTAAACTGAGTTTAAAAAAATAGGTGTAGTGGTTAGAGTGCATGCATACAACACAATCGGCCGAGGTTCGAATCTCCTGCAGATGACGTGACGAAGAAATCTAATTGTTGCTTCGAGTATTTAATAAAGTGACTTTAACCTCTCTCCAGTATAATATATCTAAAAGAAGCCTCATGACTTTCCAGCTTACCTCTGGCAACAATGACAAACATCACACATACCGGCGACCAGTACGGGGCCGTTGTGGGGCCGAAACTGGAGGCGCACAAGTTTGTATTTACACTCACGTGTCACAAAGCCAGACCAAAGGTATTCTGGTGTCGCGGGAATCTAGAGCCCCAGAGTTTACGATCTCTGCCCGATTGTTGGGTAGGCCCCCTTGTGGTAGCTTCGTGGTGGCTGTAATTTAGAGCTAAAGCGCAGGCAGAGCGCGAGTTCGGTATGGTGTTGCATCTCCTCAACCATGCACAGCACATTTCTCGGCAGCAGATTAGATATTCTCCGACTCCCCACTAAGGTGTGAAGGTTATGAGTGTCCTAACAACACGCCTTCGAATTGGTACTCACTTGTGGTATTCCCTTGTGGGTATCACAGGTGGGGGCATTGGTAGATGCATCGTAGGAACTCGTGCCATTGTGGCACCTGACACCACTTAGACGTGCTATTACGCATAAGGTCAAGAAGGGACTAGCACTTATTGATAGCGATTTTATTTCTGTTTTTGATCTGGCAAAGAGTGATGAAAACCGTTTTCGTCGATTATTCATAAATTCTCATCGAGAGGTTTGGATGGACAGCGACAAGAGTAGGGTGACGTATGTGTTAGTGCCTGATGTTAGAATCGTACTCGAACGTCCTGTTTTGAGTCATGGATTTGTACTGATGGAACATGACTCGCTGGGAGCATTTTTCATAAGAGGGACCTCAGTGGAACTGCGGATTGTAGGTGTGATGGACTCACGGCATCTGCTGGTCGCGTGTCTGCTTTATGATTATATTAGGGATTTGAGGGCGATGGGTTTCATAGTTACGGAGGATGTCATGTCGAATGGCAAGTTTGATAGCATTGTATTTAAAAGGAGAGTTTCTAGGGTTAGAGAATAATGGATTCGTTTGCTATATCATCTGCGGTGGTGTTTTTGGTTTGTATTCTGGGGGTTATTGGCCTGTGGTGTGCTTGCCTGGTTGTGTAATTGTGCCGTTTGCATGGTTATGTGATTGCTCGCTTGATTGTTAGTTTGTATTGTTGTTTATGTTTTAAATGTTGATTGGCCACTATTCAGGAGTAATTTTGGACCTACACTGGTATTAACATTTATGCTACTAAGTCTGACTGGGGATACTCACGTTAGGTAAGCTGCAGTAACTTAATCATCTACTTAGCTTGAAAATAACCTTGGTTAATGACACTAAAGCCAATATGCTTCCTAGAGGAATGACGGAGAAAAAGGGGGAAAATATCTCTGTAAAAAATAACTTTTTTAATTTCTGTAAATATTTTCTGTTATCTTGCTTTGTAAACAGGTTATCAATAATTGCTTAGCAAATAAAAGTGTAATAGATCTTTAAAATAAATCGCTTTCAGCCAATCTTCTCTACACTCCCCTTGATATTGAGAGTACTTGAGAAGCATTTTTATTATTTTCTTAATAATATTATATCTTCTTCTACTAAGCTTTTGCAGATGGACTAAATAAAAAAAAATGTTTTAAATATAGCCATGATAGCAGCTTAAGGCTATAACTTATATTTTTATTAATTCTTAGGAAAAAACCGTTATTTTCTTTTTTTGCCACTCATTAACAATAAATATATGTAAATGAAAGCAAAAATAAAGTTTAAAATACTTCTTTTTGCTTAAATAAAAGTTTTCAATGTTCAAGTTTATTTAGAAAATTTAAAAAATATTTAAAGAAGAGGAGTAACATTCACTTTTTGCAATATTTTGTATTCAAACAATGTTGCCACATACAAAACATTGACTTTATGTTGAACTCAGTATGACATAATGCTATACAGTTGGATTAATAATTGTACAATAGAAAAACTAGCGAAAAGTGTCAAATGGTGCACCCACACTCTCCTTATAATATTTAATAACAGCAGCAACAATAAAACACATGCAGGTTTTGCTTTACTATTGTGTATCCTCTTTTCCATCTCTCCCTACACAATTGAAATCTTTTCTTTGCTGCTGTTGGGAACGAATAGTTAAGCGTGCTGTGCATATAAACATTTGAGAATCATTTTATTTCATGCATTTCATTTTATTTTTATTTTTCGTGAATAGAAATTGCATGTACGCAGACATATGTATGTATGATGTCATTCACACTCTCAGAAAATAAGAGATAAAATTAAATTGATCAGAAAAATTTTCTTAAAAAACAAATAAATTTCTAAAGAATTTTTTGATTAGAAATAAAATGAGAAATGAATTTAGCAAATCAATTTAAAAGATTCTAGAGCAAATTAACTAAACTTTGCAAACTAATGGACAAAAATTTAGATAAAAGAGACAATTAAATTTTTATAAAAAAGACTGTTACACATCAAGTGTTGACAAAAGTGCAATAAAATTTCAATAAAATTTAAATTAATATAATAATACGTTCAAAGGCTTAAATGCTATTGCATTCGAAATTATAATGTTAATTACTTTGAAAATAATTTTATATACAACTAGCTAACACCCGGCGTCTTTCGCTACCCCTATCTTTATTTTTCTTATTTTAACTCTTAGTTAGTTAGCTGGTTACGACGGGTAGCCAGACACGTCCAGCCCACCTGGGTGCAGTATTGATCGCACTGTGATTACTGATACCCATCAGTAATCCAGTAAATGGACAGCCTATATGTCCGCGTGCCGGTGCGATCCTAACCAGCCAGACGCATGTACAAAAGATAAGATCTTGCCGATATTCACACCGGCCAGATCCGACAAGCCATTCAGAAACGGATTGCCAAGGAAAGCAGTCCTAATGTCCGAAAGACTCGGGCACTGGCATAGGAAGTGCTCGACAGTCTCCACTTCCTCCTCATCCTGACAACCTCTACAATAGTCATTGAAAGGCAGGCCCAATCTCCTAGCGTACGCACCAACCACCCAGTGCCCAGTAATCACAGCCACAAGAGTTCGCAGCCTAAGTCGCGGCACCCCTATAATAGACTCCGAGCGAGCCCGACCATATAGGGGCCAGATTTGCCTCAATACAGAGCACGTGAGTTCATCATTCCACGTAGCTGTGCCATACCCAACATGTACCGCATGACCATAAGTCTGTAAGAGGAGAGTGGCATCCCAACTGAGTGGTCAATCTCCTCATTTCTGAGGAGAGAGCCAGCCGTCGCAAGTCCGTCCGCCACATAGTTCCCCCGGGTGTCCGAGTGACCCCTTACCCAGCATTCGAGTAGACACAAAGGAGAGCGCCCTGATCGCAGCCTGACTGTCCGTACAGATCCGGATATCACTGTCATATACCCCGTAGTACATCAACCAGTCCGCTACCTCTTTATCGCCGAGACCACCGATTCCCTTACCCCGTATACAAGAATAAAGATGCTGCCCCTAACCCCTTCCGAGGACTTTGATCCATCCGTGTAAATCTCAACAGTACCGTGTCCAATTACCGGTTCTGGTGAGATGCACACGGAGAACAATCTACCCAGGAAGGGTTTGGGTGTGCAGTAACCTATCCCCTCAGAGATCGCATCTACTACTGCTGCAGGCCGTCTTCAACAAACACACATGCATTTTTATATAGTATATGTTTATTAGGACAGGTCGATTTGTAGGGCCGCAAAAAAATTGCACAAATATCGTATTCTATGGACCAAAATAAGAAACTTTGCCCAAAGAACCGTACCTCTGAAATGAATTCTGATGTTCCTTTTTTGACTCAAACACCGAATTTTGGAAAATCCCACTTTGACCCATATTGTCCCAATCGAGTCTACATGTATGAACGTACCCCACATTCAGGCAAAGAGAACTTTAGGTAACCCAATGTAGTTATATCGTGTTGTTGAGATTTCTTTCTGTATTTCAAAAGACTCAACATAAATGTAAAAAAATGAAGTGAAAAAAAATAAAGACAACGAAAGAATTTTTAAACATTCCAACACATTTAAAATAATATATTTTGTGACACCTTTTGTTGTGCCGTGCGGGTATTTTGAATATTTTTACAAGGCGTGTGCCAACTAAAAAATTCATAAAACCCTTGATTATAGTTTTTGGTTGAAGCTATAATTAATTTTAAGTGTTGTTTTTGTTATTTTTTCAGCGAAATCAAAAAACAATCCTCTACACCGTAAGATGAAGCAACAACAACATCAACAACTATCGAAAACCCAATAAGTCATATACCCAAGCATGATGTTACACTTTTTGGTGCGTGTTCTGTTTTGACTGATTTTAATTTAGCAAACGAGCTGGATATCTTGAGATATTATTTTTGCTTGAGCGAAGATGCTGAAACAGAACAAAACAAGATTTCCCATAAATCATTGCGTTCGAGAGAAAAAGACAAACGATTAGACGATACCAATTTGTTAGCGTTTTCATTCGATGGTAGAAAAGATGATACTGTAACGAGATATAAAATTGATGGGAAGTATCATACCAGCATGGCAAGAGAACCTCATCTCGTTATTTTGAGATAACCAAGTCCTCAATTGATTGGTTACGTAAGACTTGAATATGAAACGGTTAAATACAAAACAACCAAATTAAATAATTTTTCAACGAAAAAATGTATCATCACTGGATGCATTAATTGGTATATGATGAGCCAACAACACTGGTCCACACGGTGGAATTATACGACGATTTGAGTTGTTGTTAAAAAAAACCATTGCATTGGTTCGTTTACTTCTACACTTCAACGAATTCCCATTTCGGCATTTATCTCAAGCTTTGGATAAATCAACCAACCAAATTCATATTTAGTATGAATAGAAAGTACCATGCCCACTTATTCAATATCGCACAGTTATTGTCTGACTGAATGTATTGTCCATAAAGTTGTTTAAATCAAATTTAGGAACTTCTACTAATACCGTTCTCAAAATATACAAAGAATAATGTTTACTATGTATGGGTGGTGCCACGCCCACTTTTGACTGATGATATTACTGACTATTAGTTCGATTAGGCTAAATTCAGAAACTAACACTTCAATCGTACCACAGGTATACAACAAAAAAAAACTATATTATGCTTGTGTGGAAGCTACCGTGCCCATTTCTCTAGTTCCGCTAACCTTTTGAATGATGATTTGTATTGGCTACGAAGATTTTTTGACTTAATTTAAACATATTGACTATCATTAATTTAGAAGATATAGAGAGATAAGCATTTACTTTGTATGGGCGTGGCAACAATCAGTTGGAGTTTTTGAAATAGTTCCTTTCAGACATACAGAGGGACACTGTAAAAATAAATCAAATCGGTTCAGCAGTTTACCTGTCTATTAAGTTCAAAGATACATACAACCACACATTCATTTTTATATATAATATATACACTCATTTCTGTTTTTACACGGTAGATACCTTTCAGAGAAAACCCTGTTAAAAGACATGAAGAATCGGGTGGGCCATCTATTGGCTTAAATTTAAATTAACGGTTATTTCGAATCTGGCATACGTATGTCATCATATTCTGTCAAAAAATTCAGTATATTATCCTCTTTGAACGTTATGAATCGCTTATGAGCACGCTTACGTCTTGGCGCATCACAACAGTATTATAAAATTTAGCAATAAACTTGCGTATACCGGTCACTGTTAGCCCTTCTCTGCGACCAAATTTTTTACGACATTTTCGTGCAATTTTCCACCAATTGTCTTTGTTTTGGAAATAAAATTAATAAATCCCAACCTTTGCTCAAGCGCAAGTCGATTAAATTCGTTTCGTGAAGATAATATACTGAATTTTGTGAAAGAATTGAATGACACAAGTATTGCCAGATTCGAAATAAACGCTGGTTTACATTGAAAGCGATAAATGGCACACCCGATATATATTACAAAAAAAGCACAATTACAAACAAGTGGCAATAATATGGAGAAAAATTGGAAGAAAGCATGTAGGTTTTACGAAGGAATCAAAGAAACTATGGATATATGACCACATTTGAATGCTAATTTAGCAGCAAAGAGATAGAATCAAATCTTAATATCATGCAAGCTAAGTCACTGAAACTCGTATTAAAATAAAAAAAATATATGAACAATATATAGTCAATTGGGCAAGTACATCACGGAAAGATATTGATGCAAAAGTGGAAACTGCAGACGCAACTTTCATATTGAAGGATCTATATACTCGACCATTTAGTTATCAGAAGAGTAAAGTTTTCAACAGAAAAACCTTTCACTGTACCAAATGGCATATCTTAAGCTGGCAACTAAGCTTAGTTTTAGATATGGGTACAGCATCTCACCAATATAATATCGATAAAACAGACAATTCAGGACTTAAATATTTTCAATTGCAAATCTCATGGGAAGACAGATGACATAATTATTCTGCCACCCTTCTATATCAAAAAATATGAGTCGATATCCTCTTTGAAAAAAAAAAAAAACAAATCTGCTGTAATCGATGAAGTTGTCCCAGAAATAAAAGTTAACTCACGAAATCTAATAAAATGGTAGATTACCGAAAATGAAACGTTTCATTAAAACACCTGTTCCTTCATTAAAAAATTTCCCAGAAGAAAATATTTCCACGCTCATGTATTAATTTTATGTCTTAAACTTTATTATACTGTTGTTTTCAATTGTTAAATGGCGCATAAGAAATTTACCAACACCGGTATTATACTGTCACCGTAAATTTGCTACGAGTAGTTCATGTCTGGAAGGGTAAAAAAATTAGCAAAAACTTATTTAATGACATAGTTATCTTAAGAGTTAAACGTAAATGTATGATAATAATATTTCGAGAAATCGTTAAAGGATATGAAAACAAGTTGTTGCTTTTAGAATACTTAGAAAAATAAAAAGGAATGAAGTTCAAGTTATAAATGTTATTTACTTTATAACACCTTGCATTTGCGGTATTTTGTTGAATAATACTCTTAACGTTGCAACAGTTTTTCCTGCAGAGTTTTTGTTACATGTACACTGCAATTTAAAACGTAGTCAGGATTTTATACTGCTCCACATACTCTTGCTTACGGGAGACTATGAGACAAGAACTTTTTTTTTTAAATAAAATGTGAAGTAAAATATAAATCTGAATTCTTAAGATATTCTTTTTTTTAACAATAGAGTTAAAAAAGAAGAATTTAAAAGTATTACAGACAGATGTTATAAAGCTTAAAAGCTAATGGAGGGACTTTCGAGAACAGATTAAATTTGAAGAAAATCGTCATTTTTCTGACAATTTTAAGAATATCGTCATTTAGGTTTCGAAAAATCGTAAAAAATTACGTCTAAGAAATAATATAAAACAAACAAGCAGGTTTCTTAGTGTTTTCAAGTTCTGTTTTCAGTACTAGTGTATGTTGCTCATATAATATGTTTGCTCAGAACTACTTACAAATGATTACCTCATTTGCGAAATCGATTAACTCCACTCTTAGAATTTTATTAAATAGTAATATCGAACCAATGTATTGACTCCAAATTATATTGTGTTGAAAACCAATTTCTCTGATAGTAACTTTTAATACTACTACGACTTATCATATTAGTACTTGCTTTATAAAAATTTTAAAATTATTCTTTGATTATTTTAACAATTCCTTTCTTTAAGAATTTTGTTTTTTTGTTACAATTCATTTTCACTATTTTTGTTTTTATATATCGCACACCAAATCATGAACAGTCACAACTCAAAATTTATCAAAATCGCTGTTTTTGCATAATCAATTCTCTAACGACCACAAAATTTTCCTTTGCATGTCTTTTCTTCTTACTTGTGTCGTTAGAACATAATAAATTAACGGTTCAGTTAGACGTGACACATTGTAACGCCATAGTTACAACGTAGCACACTTTGGCCCAAACAAGGGGCCACACTTTAATCAATTAGTGGTGACGTACCATAACTTAAGAACTGATCAATCTAATTTTACAGTAATGTTTCAAAAACAGTTTGCCTCTTCTGAACATTTGAAAATTTAGAGCTGCGACTGTTTATGATTTGGTGTGCGATTTAAATAACTGTTAACTTTTTTGTTTAGGTGAAGTTGTTGGTATAAACTCACAGTAATTGTATAAATCATACCAAAAAAAAGGAGTACTCCGCTTAAAAAATGCATGCGCACTTTTCTTTACGCTTTATTAAATTGATCGCAAGCAAAAATCATAATAAGTAAACTAGTTGTCTGAACTAAAAAGAATTATTCATATTTTTAGAGCTGCCAAGTGTCCATGCAGAAAAATCGTCATTTTAAAGGCAAAAAACGTTAATTGTCATTATGGTAAAATTTTGTTAAAAAATCGTCAAATCATTATTTAAAAAAAAAATGGAAAAATAAACAATAGGGATGAGTAAAAAATATAATTGAGTAAAAATATAATTTTCTTATAAACGTAAAACTGTAAATCTGTTTTGACAAAAACATTGAAATTTTCAAAAGAAGTTTTGTCATTTACTATCATACACCCCCATTCACAAATCCATCATTTTGTTGATGGTTCCCTAGAGAAAAAATTGAATTTTTATTTACTAAAAGTTTTTATTATTTTGGTTTCTAAAGTGTCTTTTTTGAAAAAAAAAAAAAAACAAAATAAATACCACACAAGTTTAGTTCGAAAATCTTACATTACCTTTTCACAAAAAATCATAAAAATGTAGCACAGGTCTATGTTAGGTTCCACCACCACCATCTTGTTTTTATTTTGTTTTATTTTCCAGCCTAATGATTTATAATGGCCTTAATAAGTACGAAATAAACATGTTAAAGCATCTATACGAGTATATAGGCTCTGCGCTTTACTTTTTTTTTTTTACTGCCAAACCATACGACATGTTCAAGCAATTAAATTTAATAAGAACTGTAAGTATGCTTCTATAATAAGAGAGAAAATACAACAAAACGTACAAATCTAAACTGAATTACCCAAAAACTATATATGGCTTATAAAACATGAAAGGATTTAGTGGTTGTGTCATAAAATATGACATGTTATCAAGATTTCTATTTCAAGAAAAATAAATCAAAACTCAGTGCTGTTATGTAGCCGCGGTTAAAGCCTGAAAGAAGGATATACAAATTGTAGGCTTTATACATTAGTCTACAAAAGTTAAGCAAATTTAATGGTTAAATATAATATTTGTAAATAAATAAGTATATAGTATAAGTATCGGGTCCGCCATCTAACGTTTTTTTTCAACTAGTGCTTATTTCGTGAATGGTAACACTTAGCTCATTTCTGATTTGACAGATAATTAGTTTTATCCTTCCGTTGAACGAATATGGTTGTATATACGCTTGAACAACGCAGGGAAATATTGCGACATTACTTTGAAAATCATATTAATGTTGCAGAAAGTGTGCGAAAATTGCATACGGATTTTGGAAGAAGAGAAAATTGTCGCATTTGGGGCACAGAAAACCCGCACGCATACATTGAAAAGGCGATACACCCAAGACGAGTCACTGTTTAGTGCGGATTTTGGTCCAGAGGCATAATTGGGCCACTTTTCTCCGAAAATGAGCAAGGAGTGGCCGTTACAATCAATGGCGATCATTATTGAGCCAAGTTGAACAAACTTTTGTTCACAAAAATTGAAGAGGAAGATATTAGCAACATTTGATTTCAACAGGACGACACTACGTGCCACACAGCCGAAGCTACACTCGATGTTTTGCGCCCTGTTTTCCAAGATCGCATTATAAGCCGCAGAGCTGATGTCGTTTGGCCACCTCGGAGCTGCAATTTGACACCGTTGGACTATTATTTGTGGGGTGCCGTCAAAGATAAGTATTACGCCAACAAGCCAGAGACAACTGACGCTTTAAAGGACAATATTCGTGAAGCCCTTGGAGAAACACAGCTGTACACAATCATAATGGGCTTAACTATTGAACCGATCGTGTAGGCTACCGCATGGCCAGCCTAGGCAGCCATTTGAATAAAATTATTTTCCATTATTAACCGGAAGGATTGTACTTTCAAATAATAAAAGAAATTTGAGAAAATATTAAAACCTTGAAATATATTTTCTGGATAACGAAAATTTATGTTAAAACATGTTTAAAAGGATTGAAATCTTATATAGAGATGACCTTGCCCTAACCTAAATCGCTTGCGCAGAACGTCATATATGTGGCTGTCCATATCACACAAATCCGGAAAAATTTATGCTTGAAAATGTTTAATCTTAATTAAAAAAAAAATAATAAATAAATTTATAGGTTTACGTCTATAATCACAAGAGAAAATACTTCGTATTTAAATCATTTTTTCTGTTACTCGCCTTGGGAGCATAGGGCTTCTTCAAAGCACTTCCATCTTACACGATTTGCAACTGTTATCAAGCCCCTTCCCATATAAGATTGCATAGTTCTTGGATAATAGTAAGGTGTGACCGATCCAACTTCACTTTCTTTGCCTTATCGGCTTCAGTATGATCTCTTCGTTTGTGTCAAATTCCAAATTTCATATGCCAAATAACTTGCATATGATTATTAGTTTTGGCGTCAGGTTCTACTGCCGTACAACAGCCTTGATCTTATACGAGCGTTGAATATTCTGAGCTCGGTTTGCCTGAATATATATATAATATTACATACTGACTGTAATCATCCGAATGCCGACCTTGCTCCGTTGAGCCTGTTGTTAACATCTATTTCTGCAACGCTGTTTGTCGCCATTGTGCTTCCAAGATAGCCGAAGCTATCCACGTACTCAGTTGGTTGGGCCTGTAGTATGATGTTCTCTGTGCTATTTTTAACAATTCCCAAAGTCTCTGTTTTCTTGATATTTATCCCAAGTCCAACATTGCGAGCCAATCTTCCAAGGTCCCCCAATTCTGACCGCATGTTGGAGATCCAGTGGGAGAGAGACAAATATCTTCTGCATAATCCAGGTCTTCGAGATGTCGTGAGAAACTCCTCTCTGAACAGACTTCACTCATAATCTCACCGAGTACGATGGTGAATAGTAGAGATGAAAGTGGAGTGAATAGTTGGCAGATGCTCCCGTTGTGAACCGAGTGTAATAGTAGAGATGAAAGTAGAGTGAATAGTTGGCAGATGCTTCCGTTGTGAACTGAGTGTAAATTGCTGTTATTATCCAGACTACTATCTGCGGTACTCTTTTCCCTCCCAATGCTCTCTATATGTCAGTTATTTTGATGGTATCGAAGACTTTCTTGAAGTTGACGAACAGTAGGTAAAGAGGGATGCGCCATTCTAGAGACTATTCCATCATGATACGTAGAGTGTTAGCACAGTCCACGCAGCCTTTATTTGGCCGGAGACCTGCGTGTTCGTCGCGCAATACATATCCCACCTTGCCCTGAAGCCTTCCCTGTACTATAACTGCTTGTATCCTGTATATGGTGTTAAGCAGAGTAATTCTTCCACAGTTTTAGTAAACTTTCAAGTTGCCACTTTTTGATAGCTTCACAGCTAAAACTTTACTCCAGGTTGATGGCAGACTCCTCTTCTCCCATGCTGACGTGATATGAGGTACTTAAGCTGCAGTTGTAATGTCGGCGCGTAAGATACCCGCCTGTATGCCGTCTCCGCCAGCAGTTTAATTATTCCGCAATTTCGCTATTGCCTCTTTTACTTCACCCAATCTGGGAGGGCTACAGGCTATGTTCAATGTATTCTGTATAGAGCTGTTATGGTACATTTCGATGTCTTCATCTATGTCCATTACGTTGCCAGTTTCCTCGAAATGTTCCATCCAATTGTGCCATCGCGATCAGTAAATGCTTAGTTCCTGCCACACTTTCCATTTGTGAGACAGTCTATCGTCTGGAGTAGTTTTCTCATCTTAGTCTGTCCAGTCGCTTACACCGCTGTTCTTGCTAGACCTTTTAGAAACTTCCCGTAGTCCTCAGCTGTTGGCGTTGCTGTCTCGTAACATTGTCGCTGTGTAGCTGAAACCTAAGTTACCTTCTTTGAGAGATCAGGTTCCAAATGCCGACTGATTTCCATGTTTTTCTGTGTATCTGCACAACACCCTGTGTTTTTTCTCCGACTTTATATTGCTGTGTTATTTTCCCATGTGTGATGTTTGTTTGTTGGTACCTTATCCCGTGTTGCCATGGCCAATGGGACTTGATTTTGATTTCGCTAATGAAAAATTCGTGGCCACTGCCGTATTTCACTTTAAAACCTATCAACGCAATTTAGAATAAAATAAAAAGATTTTCATCTCCTTTAATAACTGCTCAAAAATCCATTATTTTCTTTGCTTTAAAGAGGCGATATAAGAAATTCCCCTTTTGTAATAGTTAGTTTTGACAAAAAACCTAAAGGTATGCTTTTTTGTAGACAGAAAAACAAGTTTCAACAAAAAACAATATTAACAGCCTAAGTCCCGATGACAGATAAGCATTCATTTCAGTTAAAAATATTGCCAAACCTTTACAGATTTTTTGATTGCCCTATGAACTAAATTTGTTGATTAAAAATTTTTAAGCACTACCCGTTTTTGTTTATAGGAACTTTAAATTTACATACCTGTGATATAACGTTTATGTTAATTTTTAAAAATTGCAATCGAAGAGGCATGTTTCCAAACGTCATGAAGAGATATCTTTACAAATTATTTAACATATTTCTACTTCTGGTACAACCCTCGTTATTTTGAATGATACTGCTTTCTTACTTCCCATAACCTAAATTTTTCACTTATAACAGCCTCTATACATCATTCTATACTTTATAAATTTCTGTCAAATATTTTATCAACATTATCAGCATTATGCAGAAAACTGCGCCCATGTATAGGCAATATTTCATTAAATAAGCCATTATATCAGAGCATAAATTTCAAAAGTATAACACGCTATTGATAAGTAAAGTTCAAAATGTGAAAATGACAAATGAAATGGAAATCGAATTCGAGCTCTCTTGCTATGAAACATGTTTTAAAAACTATACTCATATGCATTTAGAAATGATACATAATTCAGTGTTTTGAGAGATTTTTAATATAGCACAGATATAATACATTGAGTTAAGGTTTATAAGTCTATTTTTATGGCAAAATATGCGATTTGATAATAATGAAAAAATTTGAAATATGACTTATGATGCGAACATATATGTACAAATAGTTTTCAGAAAATTTTGTCTGTTTTTTTTTGCATGAGAACAGTACTTACCCTACCCTACACATGCAGTGTATTGTGCTGGTACTAGGAAAATAGGTCGTGGGAAGGAGGATAGAGGAAGTATTGTTTATGAACGTTCGGCTTAATTTTGCTCATATCGTAAGTGGCAGGAAGATTGTTCCACAAACAAACAAACAAACAAACAGTGCGACCAAAGAACGAATTCTCCCTATAATGCGTTGTACGATTCGTGGGACAATCGACTACAAAAGGATGCGCTCTATGAGAAAAACGAGTACTACGTAAGTATATATGGTTATCAGGAATTAATTCCGTTATAGTACAGATAGAACAATGAAAAATACGTCACATTGCAACGATGCTCTAATGAATCGGTAGAGTTGGCTACCCTACCGTCATTAATAGGAAGGTTCCTCTTCTGTAAGCGGTCGAGCAGCTCCAAAATTGACTTTGAAGCACCGGCCCATATATGAGAGTTGTATTCCAATTTGGGTCGCATATAGGCCTTGTAAATATTAAGGAGATCAGACGGAGTGAAGTAATTTTTACATCGTCTTAAAAAGCCGAGGCACTGGAGTGCTTCTTTCGACACTCGGAATATGTGATCATTCCAACGAACGTCATAGTGAACTCCCACGCCCAGAATATCAAGAGTATCTGATTCCTCAATATCTACATTGCCCATGGAAACAAATGGCAACACAGCACCACGTCTTTTTGTCAGAATGCAACATTGAGTCTTGCGCGCATTAAAGTCGACCCTGTTGGCGCGACCCTTCTCAGAGATTTTCGCAAAGTCGCTTGTATGTGTGTCGTTCATATTCCACCTTTTCACTCCAATCTCCAAAAGGTTTGGCCTGCGATCAAAAGAATATGAATGACATCTACAAAAGAGTAGATAGGATTAGAAGTGAGAAAAAGAAGGTCGCTAAGAAATACTAGAAATATAGTTGAAGAAAGAACAGAGCCCTGCGGTACCACTGAACTTAACCCGACCTCGTCGGATGAAATCACATCTATTACTGCGCGGACAGAAGGTTTGGCTTATCAACCGGGTTAGTGAATGTTTGGTCACCCTTTATAAGGACTGGAACCGAACTAGCACTGTTCCTCAGCCTTCTAATGAATGACCAAAAACTCTTACTTCCCCGCAGAAAAGTACAAACTGACTGCAAGCTTGCAAGTCTGATTAAACCAAGATTTATTTCTTGATTTAATCGGAAGCTTTCTGGATGAGATGAAATTATCAATCCCTAGCTTTATTATATTGACAACCTTTTCAGCCATGGCATTCACGTTAGAATCAAGAAAACAAAGTTTCCAATTCAATTGCCCGTAGAAATCGTTAACTGAAAACCAAGCGCCTCGTAGCTGTATGTGATGCTTTGCGAAGAGTGGAGAAGCAGAAGGAGGCAAAAATGGTACAGTGGTCCGATTTTCCGAAAGGTACAAGGACCTCAACTACATACTTCTCAGGGTGAGTAGTAAGGAAATGGACGAAGGTGTTATTATGGTGCTCATCTACACACGATATGTGAGTAGTAGTTTATTACGAATATATATTTCCATCGATCGTATAAGGAATATAGGGCTCCTGAAATGGCATAAAACTAATCTTGTATTTTACTTTCTTTTTCATTTCTTTTAAGCATGTGCTGGGCGTACTTTTTTTCCGATTGCTGGTGAGTTACATTTTATGGCATTACTCGTAGTGTCAACAACTAGTTTTCTAGGGTGTGTCATAATCGGCGTCATTTTCTTCGATTGATAATTGAACTACGCAAATATCGGTCGTTCGAACTGACCGTTTAAAAAACATTAATAAAATTCTTTCGAACTCCCTCTGGCAGTGTTGCCATACATTTTTAACATAGTGCATAGAATTCCAAGAGCTTTTAAATGATCGAACATAGAAGGAAATCTTTGTAACTTATCCGAACCAACCGCATTAGTGTACCCAAAATTTTTTTTGCCAAAATTGGCAAATAGTGGGGGTTAAACATACAAAAGTAAGTTAAGTTTTTTAGTATATGTTTTGTTTCGATGGCACTATATTCTTGTCAGAACTCGGTTGAAGAGAATTGGCGGTATGGAACTACGGTACGCCCCATTCTAACCCATGGTGGTTTTATGTAGTGGCACACATTGGGTAGTAGATCAGGCTTATTTAAGCTGGCTAAGGAAGTCACAAGTTTAGCGTGACTCAGGACTGGTGGCCAATAAAACTACGGAGAATAAACAACAGAAAATAAGCCAAAAATACAATTTTTCTGATAACAATGATACCAAAACAAGATAAAGATCTTTCATAACAACCTTGATTAATATAGGCTACTAGTCTTCTCTCTAACTTATCAAAAAAATTCGTGAAAGTGTTACTGCCTATACTTGCACAATTATTAAATAACAGCGATTATATGCCAAATCACTATGAAATCGGTTTGCTAAAACAAAATGCCAGTTAAGGTATCTCATTTGCAAGACTTTTGATTTTTTTCTCGTTTAAAATTGAAGATGACATATACTTTAATCAAATAATAATATGTATGCATGTGCAAAATTTATTTTCTCTGTGCTGACGGTACATAGTAGTAGTTTTTATGGAAATTTTTTTCCATTATTCCGCATTCGTAGTACCGTTATTTTTAATAAAGATATTCACACATCCCATATAAAATATTTATATGTGCAATATCAAATCATATGGCTTTATTTTACGTAGCATGCTAGATTTTTGTTCATCCCGCTATTCATATTTAGTTTTGATACACTCGGTAATTCACACGCCAGTGAGAATATTTTTTGTCCCTCTTTAACTGAAATTTTATTAGGACTTTTCTTGTCATTGCGTTAACCTTTGGAAACTTGACAATCATTAATTCTAGGAAAAAGTGGCATTGAGTAAAGATCAATTTAAGAGTATTATTAGTGCAAATTCATTGAAAACTTATTTCGTTGGCTCCCTTTGTGATAGAAGTTTTATTATTTTTGAATTGAAAAAAAAAATAAATAAAAGGATTAAAGAAAAATCATTATTGCGTTTTAAAACGCACTATTTATATGTTAATTATTAATTGTGTCCTCAGAACCAAGGTAAGATGAGCAATGTATCTTATTAGCCTTTCTTTACAAGATAATATGTTAATTATTGATTGTGTCCTCACAACAAAGGTAAGATAAACAATTTATCTTAATAGATTTTCTTTAGGTCTTTAACTCTCTCATTAAAATTTAAGTGAAATTTAATAATAATCTCCAAAATAGCAAACCAAATATTTAAAGTGCAACAATAGCAATACACATTGACTGCTGGGCCCTTCATCTCGATTGCTGTGGATAAGTAGAACAACGAAAGATCAATTACATACGGTTCATTATTTATTAAATTTAACTGTCGGTCCGATTCCCAATTTGTTACTTTTTCCGCATTTATTACATTCTTTCTCTTTATTATAATGTAACACTCAAAGTTATGTCCTTTTTTTTAAACAGGGCGCAAATCATCGAGTGTAGCTTCGGTTGTGTGGCACGTAGCGCCGTCCTGTTGAAACCAAATGTTGCTAATATCCTCCTCTTCAATTTTTGTGAACAAAAGTTCGTTCAACATGGCCCGATAACGATCGATATTGACTGTAACGGCCACTCCTTGCACATTTTCGAAGAAAAATGGTCCAATTATGCCTCTGGACTACAATCTGCACCAAAGAGTGACTTCTCTTGGGTGTATCGGCTTTTCAATGTAAGCGTGCGGGATTTCTGTGTTCCAAATGCGACAATTTTGCTTGTTTACATACGGAGCTGACGATGCTTCTCTTCTTCCAAAATCCGTACGCAATTTTCGCACACATTCTGCAACATTACCATGATTTTCGAAGTAATGTCGCAATATTTCCCAGCGTTGTTCAAGCGTATACACAAACCATATTCGTTCAGCGGAAGGTTAAAACTAATTATCTGTCAAATCAGACATGAGCTTAGCTTTACCATTCACGAAATAAGCACTAGTTGAAAAAAAAAAAAGTTAGATGGCGGACCCGATATTTCAATGAGAGATCGATCAATCAATAGCAAGATGTTAGTTTTAATCTTTCTATATATTTCAGTTAATTTATCTTTGTGTTTATTTTTGTAAATATGAATTTGTAAAATGTTTTAAATCGGGAAGGATAGCCACGATCATGATGTGTATGTATATTAGTACAGAACGTGTACAATTTAAAGGGACAGTTTGTGGATTAAGGGTATTTAAACTGGCGTTTCTGATATAAATGGGTGGGAGGAAGTGTACCCTACATGGCATCATTTGTTAAAAAAATTTAGTGCCATTTTCCAGAATTTTCAATTTTTCGATTTTTTTTCACACTCTGGTGGCATGTAGAGTGACTTATATGCTTACTCGTCACATCGGACTGAGAAACAACAATGCTTAGTGTAGAGAAAGCGGGCAAACATATATAGTCACGCCTCTTGACGAAATGAAGAGGCTATTTGAACCTCTTGTCATAGTTATCACGACGCATAACATACAACATAAAGTCGACGCGTAATACACATTAAACCTAGAAAACGATTCCTAAGTACGCATATCGTATAAGTAAAGGTATCAAGTTAAAACAATTTTTTTTGTAGGAAAATGCCGCATAGAACTAAGTTAGCAGATTAAGATCGTGTATTGAAAGTTGAGCAAATTGCTGTTTCCGTAAAAAAACATCGAAATTCAATAGCCAAATACCTTAAAAATTCAAATAGCTATGGCACTTATAAACGTAGCGCCTGAATATGCATCATTTACGATCAGAGCAAACGGCACTTACAGCAGTTAGCAACAAATAGCTGTATGAGTGGTAGGCAAATTAAAGTGGAAATTGATTTTAATGTGATCGAACAACGTTTACATCACGTTACATTTACATTGAATTAACTAAGCTTAAAACAACATCATAAAAGTCCGCATATTGTGTTTTAAGAAAACCATAAGTTTTGGGTAGAAGAACTCGAAGCTGTTATATTCAGTGGCGAAAAGAAGTTCAAGTTAGATGGGCCAGGTGGTATTCACAAAAATTGGAGGGACGCAAGACACCCAAGTGAAGAATAACATAAACGTTCATGGTGGTTGTTCTCTTATGGTATTGATCGTGAATTTCGTCAAAATTTAAGACCAAAATTGCTTTCTGCAAGACAAACTGAATGCAATAGCCTACATATATTTGTTAGTTGTTCTACTCCTTGATTCTGCTGGGGATTTACATGGCGATGAATGTATTTCCTAGCAGGATAATGCACCGATTTACGTAACGAAAAAATAGAGGCATTAAACCCAGACCTCAATCCCATCGAGGATCTATGACGAATACTTTCTACCAAAATAAATGCTTCTTCCCAGCATTTTGGGAACATAAAGGTACTCAAAATTTCATTTGGGCTGAATGGGATAGACTTAATATGTGCATCCTACAAAAAATTGTGAAGTCTTGTTCAATTTTGGTGAAGATGCAAAAGGGTAACACAATCGCTTAGTAATATATGCACATAAAATTTTTATTTTACAACTAAAATGATTTGTAAACACATATATGTATTAAAGAAGATTTTTGCATATATAAATATTTTATATGGAGATCTAAAGAATTAATTAAGAAAAATATTTACAATTAATTCTGCTATTTTGTTTTTAGCTTTCTTAACTGAAATATAATAATTAACGTTAAAGCCTTACACTTATAATTATTTTGCTGGGGCATGTATACCTTTTTCTTAAAAGCAATAAAAAAACTCTTATTTTTTAATAAAAAAATTTAATTAAGCCATTCAAATTCTTAATGCTTATAAGAAACGTGACGATCTATTATTAAAATTGCAAAAATTAAAATCCTTGTCTTTAAGGCATTGATTGATGTTGTCCCATTAAGCTCGTAAGTATGCTTAAGAAAAAGTACTGCTTAATTCGTTTTTATTTATTCTTTTTTCTTTTCTCTTATGTGAAATATTGCTGGAAAGCGTATATAAAAAGAGAGAAGAGTAATAAATTACCTCATTAACCTTTAAGGACATTAAATATTTTTTATATGAATTTTTCTCTTTAGCATGCTTTTTTTCATTCGTATTTTATAGCCCAGCTGTAGCCTATATTCAACTTGAATTACTTTTTAAAATGGCCTTATTACCTTATTTTAATAACCTATTTATAAACGCATAAGCTATAAAAATTACTCTATATTTTAAGGGAAAATATATGAAATTTTTGAAACATACTTTTAGGTGTATAAAAAAATATAGGAATATTATAATCCAGAAAAATTGCATATGCAATTTTGTCAGAAAATCGTTATTCGCAATGTGTTGTTTTCAAAATATAAAAATAGAATCAGACTTAAAGTCTGTTTTATTTGCTTTATATTTTCAATTTCTATTGACCCTATGTTTTATATAGTTTTGGATAAAGTTGAATATAAAAATTTTTTTAAAGGGTTAAATCTTTAGAAAGTTTCCGTCTTACTATTTATTATCAACTGTTAAGACCCTTGTTTGCATTTTCCGAAAATATATGGTTTAAATTTGGATAACATTTTCATTGGCTTATATTGCCAAGGCAAATTAAAGAGTTAAAGAGTGACAGAGAAAAAGGAAGCGTAAATTCGTTGATTTTAGGGGATTTGTTGTATTGCAATAAAGCTGCAAAATGTCATGTAATCTTTGCTTAGAATATTACAAATTACCATCAACAAATTGCACTGGCAATCAAGATGAAATAAAAAGGGTGGCAAAAGATAAGTTATATGCTTTTATAATAATCTTTTTAAATTAAATTAGATATGGCTACTTAAGCTGCTTGTCAAAAATTTTTAGCAGAGTACTTTAATTAAAACTCACATATGCATAAGCATGTAAAACTATAATCGTGATCCAGAATATAAAATTTCCATGGAAGTTTTTACTAAATTTAATTCTTTTTTTTTAACAAAACGGAGTTTTATAGAAATGAGTTGGATATTTTTTAAACAGAATCATTTTTTTAGAATTTTATGGAATTAAAATGAAAAAAATTTTCATGAAAAAGTATATTTGTATATTACTTTTAACAGTTTTAACAGTTAATAATTATTAATTAATAAAATTATTAAACAACTTTGCGGAGCTAAAGACCAAAACAACTAAAGCTCGTCCATTTTATATTACCTTATAATTTTAATTGTAAGCTAATTTCATAAAATAGATAAAATGTTAAAAAAATAATTATTTCTGGGTACATGTGTGGGCATTGATCATATGACTAAAAAATTTGTACTTTTAAGACTCAATATAACCATTCGAACTTTTAAATGTGCCCTACAACAACGCGTTCCAAAAATATGTTTCATTTAAAACAGCCTTGACAGATAGAAAGTGAAAACTACGCCATTATTAAAAGTGAAATGATATACGAAAATTGTGAAAATATCACGGTCACAATTCGCAAAATTAAATCATTTTTGGGTCATCGTGGAGCATTTTTTCGTCAAGCAATTGTGTAGAAATTTATAAAAAAAAATTTGAGCTCTTGCAACAAATTAGTGATGTGATTAATCGAACTTGTGCATAAGGCCGAAGAATCACAAGGAATATTACAATTGCAGCCCATAGTTTTGAAGAAAACCAAGTTTTGTCAATTCCTTCTCAAACTTTGTGCAAAAACTTAGATCTTAAGGCTTTTAATGTTCAGTTAACGTAAGAACCTACGGCTTCTGACTATCAATAGCGTCATGTCTTTCTTAATTGTGTCCTTGAAGCGCATCAAACTATTACGAAATTACATAAAATATCATATATAATTGCGTAATTTTTAAATTTTTATCTTCTAAAAAATTTTTTTTCATGGTATTTTCCATCATCTTTTCGCACATTTTTCGCACCAGTTTACCGCTCGTTGAATGGCCACTTCAATCATATCTCATGCACTTAAATTGTTTGATGCTAACCGCTTTTACGCTCATTGCGTAATCTAGGCTTATTTTTCATCTGTCAAATAGTTTCAGATTGACTCATAGTTTTAAAGAGTTTAAAAAGGCGGTGAACCCCACACACAAACCAAACAGAGCTCCATTGTGGACCTAACACATAACAACTCTTACATTATTTGAATAAAGTATAACAATTGGCTTTCAGAGATTTTGATGTGTAAAATATTTACACGACAGCAGCAAAATTAGTTAAATATTTCACATTATTTTTTAATTTTTTTATATAGTGCTTATTACGTGAATGGAATGGTTGTGTATACGCTTGTATATGATTGTGTACAACGAATATGGTTGTGTATACGCTTGAACAACGCTGGGAAATATCGCGACATTACTTTGAAAATCATGGTAATGTTGCAGAATGTGTGCGATGTGTTCAGATGAAGCTCATTTTGATCTTGGCGGGTATGTCAACAAGCAAAATTGTCGCATTTGGGGCACAGAAAACCCGCACGCATACATTGAAAAACCGATACACCCAAGACAAGTCACTGTTTGGTGCGGATTTTGGTCCAGAGGCATAATTGGGCCATTTTTCTTCGAAAATGAGCAACGAGTGGCCGTTACAATCAATGGCGATCGTTATCGGGCCATGTTGAACGAATTTTTGTTCACAAAAATTGAAGAGGAGGATATAAGCAACATTTGGTTTCAACAGGCCGGCGCTACGTGCCACAGAGCCGAAGTTACACTCGATGTTTTGCACCCTGTTTTTGAAGTTCGCATTGTCAGCCGCAGAGCTGATGTCGTTTGGCCACCTCGGAGCTGCGATTTGACACCGTTGGACTATTGACTAGTGAAGCCATTGGTGAAATACAGCTGCACACAATCGATAATTTGCTTAAAAATTGGACCGATCCTGTAGGCTACTGCATGGCCAGCCGAGACAACCATTTGAATGAAATTATTTTCCATTATTAACCGGAAGGATTGTACTTTCAAATAAAAAAGAAATTTGAGAAAATATTCCGTAGTTTTTTTATAACATTTTAAAAAAATAAAAAAAATTTTTTTGGCGGACCCGTTATAAGAACAAAACAGTTGTCAATCTAAGTTTAGTTTAAGGCATTGTATTTGGCATAACGTCACTGTGCAGTATCAAATGTTTTAGTTGTGACTACCAGTCCATATACATCCACGTTACTTAGACTGCATCTAAAGTGTGTAAAAATTAGGATATCGATTTCAAATTGTCACAGAATGCTTTTAAAAATTTGATTTTGGAAAATAAAGACCCATCTACTGCACGTGAAATTTGTTCTCTTTTAAGAGCCGAACTTATTATTTTAAGGCCTTTCTTTTACACTTCAAAATTCATTAAAATACTTGAGTATAATATAACCAGTATTGCCGTTTTCGTTATTTTTAACCAAAATTAGTTATCTTTTTCTTTTCTTCGATATGTACTTTTTCCATTCTGGTTACTTTTTCCCAAAGTAAAAGAATGAATATAATGATTTCTTTTAATGATTGAAACAAATGGTAGACGAACGGGCAAGGTTTAGATTATAAATAGTTTCATCTGATTTTAAAACATTTGCTCGATTGTTACCACAATTGACCTATTTTTCATCCCCAGTAATGATAAGATGACGTACCAACTTTTTTTATAACTTTCCAGCAACATTCCGGACATGAGATTTCGGCTTTCAACATCTCTCGGCATTTAGTTGTATGGTACATAATTCCTTTGATTTTTTGTTTATCCTGATGCTTCCAAATATTTTGTTTGAGTAGGTTTTTGAGTTTTAAAATAATCTTTATGAAGTATTGCCTTTATTTCATTATTACCGAACATTTTTGTATGACCTGGGCGGTCTTCCTTTTCATGTCAAAATCATCACTTCTGAACTGCATTAATAATGTCTCGTACGTTGAGTTCGAAGGACATATTCAAGAGAATTTTTGGTAAGCAATCAAAGCAAAGAATAGATGTCAGATATATTTCAGTTTATCACTATTTTTTCGTTCGGGTATTTAGCGATTCATTAAGATATCTGTTAGTAAAGGTTAATGAGCTAATTTTTCTAACAAATAAATTTTAAAAACCTCATCATAACCAAACGTCTCCAGATAAGAGAACGATATTTTCTAGTCTGCAAAGTTTGTGAATATATAGTTAAAATGTTCAGCACAAATAGAAGAATATTCCCCATTATTTATTGTACAAAGTTTTTTGGGCAGTCTATATTCAGCCAATACTGTTAAAAAATCCGTATATATAATGATATTTTTATGTTTTTGTATTAAAATTCGGATTTAAAATTTTGAGTATTTCTTGGATACTTTTTTATACAAATTTGGTTACAAAAAATTCTAAGTTGTGGCAACGCTGAATAAAGCCCACCACAAATTTAAAAAAGACTTTTAATCTGTGTATTCTAAAGCTTATTTCTTAACCCTTTAATAGGCAAACCAAAACTACAAGAAAAAATGGTATATTTCTTTATTCTCATGTTATTAGAAATGCAAAAAAGCAAAGAAATAAAAAAATTTTTCATAATATTTCTAAAATAGTTTAATAATATTACGAAGGAAAAATAATTAAATATTTTCTATAATATAATATTTAATTACTACACATTTCACAAGGTGTTCCCATATTGGCACCTGCTGCTTAGAATGAGTTAATATATTTGGTAGATATAAATAAATCTTCCTTTTTGTTCTTTTAAGTTGTTTTACCTGTTAAGTTGTAAACTTGAAGACAATCGTGACCTGATTTCTTTAAATTCTTTTTTTTATGTAAGAAAAGATTATTTTCCAATTATGTTTTGTCTTCATTTAATACAAGTATGTGCTAGTTGTTCTCGATTATGTCCTTATTTTGTGATGTGTTTAAATACCAAGTTTTAGTATTTCGTTTTAACTGTGGAAGATATTTTTTGATAAAAACTTGGTTCAAAAATTTTTTTCGTATAATGTAATACTTAAGCCTTTAAATCTGTATTTTTATTGAAGATATTTTTTTTTGTATTTTATTATATATTTAAAGATTAAAAACTAAATGATATCATTTTGGTAAATTTTGGTTTTCTTCTGTACCATTTTACCAGAGTAATAATTTTACTTACAAGAGATATGGTGGTTTTGTTGTTTTTTTTTTTAATTTTTTAGCTCCAAAATAAAATTTAATTAAATTGTTATGGTAAAAGCGGCTGTTTTCATTTATTTTTGCACACAATATTAAAGGGAAGAGTACCCCTGAAAAGCTGTAGAAAAGTATTAATAACCTTCTTTACAACAGAAAATTTTTTGAAATATAAAAGCGGCCTAAAAGACTATAACCGGTACCATTTCTTGCTGCATCGCTTTATATAAAAAATAAGCTAAAGACTACATATTTGTAATAAAACCTTATTGCTTAAATACTACCTTGATCAATAAGTTACCGGAATAACCCCTGTGTGGCGGTCACATCGCTCCGACTTGAGTTTTTTTTTGTTAAGATACTCCCGCTAAATCATAGCTTGACATTTGGCGCTTTTTACAATTTTGGAAACGGCTACTAGTTTTTTAACTCCATTGAACAGTAAGAAGTTACAGAGAGCCAAATCAGGTGAATTCGTCGGCTGTTGGATGGTATTTTTTACATTTTTGGTCAAAAAAATTCGAATAATGATGGCAATATGTGACGTTGCGTTATTATGGTGCAAGATCCACGTATTTTCTGCCCACAATACCGGTCTCATTCGGCGTATTGCTTCACGCAAATGTCTCATAACGATCAAATAATACTCTTGGTTTACTGTCTGGCCTTCTGGCAAAAAAATCGTGATGCACTACACCGTTGTAATCCATGAAAACTGTGACCATTGCCCTCTTTTTTGACTGAACATTACATGTTTTTTTTTGTCTCTGCTCATTTGGTAAAAGACATTCACTTGCATGATGTCTGAATTGCGTGTCGAACTCATAAGCCCACGTGTTGTTTCCAGTAATGAGAATATCAACAACAGAAAAAAAAACTCAAATCAGAACGATGGGATCGCCACACGGGAGTTATTACGGAAACTTTTTGTTCAAGGTAGTATTTTATAATTTGTATTTTTTATTGAGGATACCTTCCTCTCGCTTTACTTCACCCTTTCTAACAATCACTTACATCATGGATCTAATATTGCGTATCGTTTTGAAAAACACAATATAATTGTGCCATTAGGCAACTTCCTGCAGCAGCAATAAGAATAACGTAAAAAGTCTTCTCTTTGGAGGCAGAAATAACAAATTAATCCCTTAACAATTGCGCTTTAGCAAAACTAAGCCACAGAAAATAGACCATAGAGCAAACAAAAAGCAAAAAATAAAGCAGAAAATTTTGAATCACAAAATGCACAGCATTCGTTTTAAAATCTCTTGTATGGTCAGCATTTTGTGGATGCTCACCCTCCAACTCTTGCTGAAGGCAATTACGACGGCAATTTTTTTAGTTTATTTATTTGTTTGGTTAACTAAGAGGATTTTCTCTTTGTGATAATAGCGGAAATCAGAAAAGTGAGTAGGTGTGCCAGAAAAAGCAATAATTAGTAGATTTCGGTGACTGCAGGGAATATTACTTGTTTGAAAATAAAACTGACCACGGTATGTAGCAGAATGATAATAGCAAAGGACATATAAGGGGTTTTTAAAAGAGGATAAAAGCTAAGCTTGTTTAAAAAAAAGCAAAACTTGTTAAAAAATGCTACTGCCTGGCACAGTAAAACAACATATTTCATTCTTAAATAAAGTGAAGTCGTTTGAAATATTATTACAAATATTAAAAACTATTCAACATTAGCGTGAGAGACACGAATCTTCGCATTATTTTTTTTCTATAATTTATTATTTATATGAATTACCCTGTTCACATCTTTCAAATTGGTTTTGACAATTATTTTTCTTCTTATTGTTGGTCTCGTTTATTATCAAACTGTGCAAAAAACCCTATAAAAATTGAAGGATTAATTATTTACCCGGGGGATCGAATACTACTAAATATAAAAAACAAAAAGAAAAGTTCTAAATAGGCCCGAAGATATTAGTATCCTTAAGTCTTTAAATAGAAGTTAATACACCAACATAGATTTCTTTTTAGGTTCTTCATCAAGATAATTTTATACCTCTCTAAAAATACTCCTAATTACATGGTCTATTTGGAAACTGGTCTGAACACTCTATTTTTAGATACTCTGAAACTTCATTTTAAATATTGTATATATATATATATATATATATATATATATATATATATATATATATATATATAGAATTCTAGGTTTACTAACTTATAATAGCAAAACAGCTATTTCTAGTAATACGTATTGGTTGGATGGATGGCCTAAGCTATATAATATTGTTACGAAACACACATCAGCGCCTTTAAAACTGTATTGTGGGATTTTCATATATTTAGTAATTATGTGTCACCCTGTCAATCTTGTTCTTATTTGAGTTATCAAGCAGCACTACCAATTTGACCATCTTTACGTTACATTTGAATTAGCGAATGTAAGAAAGAGAATATGACTGGAATATACAGACAGACAAACGGATAAAGTTTTCTTTTTGCATGACAACACTGGGTTCACGTCACAAAAATTGCCAAACAATTGTTAGAAATAATCAAATGCCGCACCCGCCGTATTCTCCAAACATTGCTACTTCCCACTATTGGCTCTTTCATCGGATACGATATCTTTTGGTATGTCACCGAATCACTTCTTTTGAAGAAATATAAAATCGGCTTCAAAGTGGATCGCCTCAAAAGACGAGAAGTTTTTCTGAGACTGGACTCGAACACTGCCTCAGAAGTGGAAAAAAGATGTAGTCAGTGATTTCATACATTTTTATTTTGATAAGCTTGTTATTTAATTATGTTTTTTGAGCTCAAAAACGTACATAATTAATTTTTACTGCCAATATATAAATTTAAATTATTTTTCTTGTAAATAAACTACGCAAGCCTTTAAATAAAAACACCTACCCGGGTTTTTTAAATATAAAACCCAATAAAAACCGCATGGGTTACCCAGTGCGTTGCCAAACCAACTTTCTGGTTTCCACATTTAAGTGCAGCTGATTTTTTCTTGTGTGGTTACTGTAAACAGAAACTGTATTGACCCATTAAAGATTGACCCCCGATTTCGTTGACGGTTTGGTGAAGTTTCACACATTTGATATAATTGGCATTTATACTGACATTTAAATTTTTTATATTTTTACCTATCAAACCGTGGCCATAGTCTAGGTATGGGTATTTTTCTATCCACTTCGCTATTAAAGTGTTCTTAAACTCAAAATGTTAAGAACCCATTTATTAGATGCATTGATGTGAGTGTTGTGTGTTTAATTCACTATGTACGTAGAATCACAATCTCTCGATGGATGAGCAGATGATTGCATACTATGGGCGCTACTCTTCAAAAATGCTTATAAGAGGAAAACCAATAACAAATATTGGGTCATAGCTTCTGCTACAGGATATTGCTCAACCTTATATCATATGCTGGTGCATCTGCAAGCAATGGTGCTAGTTATGCTCTTGGAGAGAATGTGGTCTCACATTGCTACAGATTATATTAGATCCACTTAAACACAATGTTACATTCAATAACTTTTTTCAAGCCATAAATTGTTTTGCACATTGTCTAATAAAGGACATTTTGCGAACGGTAACGTTCGCTTGTCACTAATCATCTTTGATAATATAACAATATTATAGCAGTTCTTTGGACATATTTCTTGGGTGTGGAGCCGATGTGTCGAGCTAAAAGATTTTATCTTATAATTCGGAAAATGATAACGATTGAGCAAACTCATCTCATATATCAATATAATAAACGAATGGGTACAGTGACCGCATTAAAACTCGTTGTAAGAGAAGTGGTACTGGCCGTTATTTACTAATGCTTTGGATGCTAGTATGGTGAATGCCTTGAAATTTCACTGCATGCTAAAAAAGCTAAAGAAGCTCCAATCATGAGTCCATTTGATTTTCGTGTTAGCGTTGTTGAAGCATTGGTAATAATTCCTGATAATCGTGTTCGTATAAAAAGAAAGTTGTCACAAATGCACAAGAAATGACAAAACGCATGGATAACGTTGACCAAATGGTAAGTAAAATTGATAAGCGTGTCCGTTGTGGGCAACGTGGAGGTAAAACAGTGTTTGGTTGTATAAAATTCAAATTAAACTTACACCCAAAGGTTGGTCTCCCAAAAAAAAAATTTTTTAAATATAATGTTCGTTATAATGAATCACAGAACATAGTTCATTTTACATTAAATAACGCATTTTCACTTACCAAAAAATTAAAAAAAAAATGTGTTTTGAACCCTCTAACAGTGAAGTGGGTATTTAAATACCCATGTCATTGAATCAAACCTGGAGTCTACGTGATTGGCCCAATTTAGTGAATATTTTTTTCTAAAGCAGAGCACACCTAAGGCTATTAATCACCAAAAGAGTTTTCCGATTTTTTACTCCCCCAATTTCTCAGAGCCGTTGTCGTTCACCTTTTCCAAATTTGAAAAACTGCTAACTTTTGTATCGCTAACTTTTTCAATAAAAGGAGATAAATATTTACTTAATAAATTTTTTTAAGTAGTCTTATGCTTCCTTTATCTTTCTGTAAAACCAATTACCGACACCTCTTACCTGAAGTCAGCTAGAATTTTTCTATGATAGCTCCGTTTTTGGGTATTTGCATACCCATCCGTCCCTAATCGAAACCATAAAATTTAAATTAAACGATAACAAAAGCGATTTCAGAAAAGGCAGTTATGAACAGTTTTTTTTTAAAATATACACATGCACGTTTGGCGTGGATGCCATTTAAAATCAATTCTTTTTCAAAACTATTAAAAATATTGAATAAAATAAAACAATTTACCAAATGAAATAAAAATCTATCCTTTATATTAATTATAAAAAAAGTAGCAATATTCGTCGGACACCCTGTATATATAAAAATCAGTTACATTATTTTTAAATAAACTTAAGCACTAACAAATCTTATTTTTGTCAGGTTTTCTTCTAATAATTCTTCTACGATGAAAATTTAGAGAATGGTTTTGTGCGTTCCTTATGGATTTAAGGATGTCTTTTGGAATATATATAACAAAGTCTGTTTTAATTTTTCTTTCCATATATCTTTTTACCTTTAAAAAAATTACCGACCGTTAATCTTATATCCTTATGAATATCCTAACAAAAGCAATGCGAAGTTTAACAGCTTCTAAGCATTATTTAAGAATGATATCATTTAACATTTTACAGGCTTCAACAATAACCCTTATGTTTAGTGAAGGAGGTTTCAACAAATTGTTAAATAACTTTGATATTTTTCTTACTTGCGTATGTATGTACATATAAGAAATATGCTCATAAAGATTTTGTTGTCCCTAGCACTTGTTTAGATGGATTTTCTTTGGCATAAAACACTCATCTCAGCTTTTTTCTTTATTTTCTTCAAAAAAGGAACCACAAATGATTTCTAAAACACAATAGCAGAACTGGTAAACTTCACTGCTATACATACTATATTCCTGCAGAGCATATAAGAAATCTTTTTATATATTGTTCAAGTCATTTTATAAATGACCAAAGTTTTTTAGAGCAGCAATAGAAAAAAAAGAAAAAAAAAGACTTTTCAAATTTTTCTTTAGATTTTTCTTGTTTTCGCAATAATAATTTACTTTTCTTTTTGTGGCAAGAAAATCATATTTTAAGAAAATATTTATGAAAACGTTTGTATTAAGCTTGTTTTGTTTCTTTAGTTAGTAGTCCTTTAGAAAATAGTAGAATAAAATAAATCGTAAAATAAATCTAAGCTTTTGCTTACAAATTCAAGAATTAAATAACTCTTTAAATTCGTTTTGAATTAAAAATAGAATTTTTTATCTTATAGTAGGCGTAAAATGAATATTGTTCCTTTTAGCCTCAGTAGCTGTATAATGAATATTATGAGATAATTTAAATATTAATCATACGTTCAGTTTTAAAACGTTTTTTAAACAAAGTATCGAAGTGAAGGTGGAAATACATTATCAATCAGATGAAAGTTGCTTTATAGTAGTTGTTGGACTTCCAATTGTGTATAAAATTAAATTTCCAAAGAAGTATTCAAGTAAATAGTATTGTAACGACAATAAGGTTGCGCACCACAGCGTTTATTACATCGCTAAAATAAACAAAAGCTGCAAGAACAACTATACGTTCTCTTTATAAATAACCAAATTTACAACAACAACCATTAGCGGAGACAAAGTAAATAAATGTAACACGGCAACAACAATAATTAAGCAGCAAAGAAAACAAGTAACAAACAATAAACAAGCAACAACAAACACTCAGAGCTGAAAGAGGTAGATGTTTACATACGCATGGCTACAAAAAAACTAAAAAGAAATTAAAAGAAAGAAATGGAATCTACTTAAAATATCAAGAGGTTCGAGAGCTTTCGATGTGTTGTTAACTCAG
Source organism: Wohlfahrtia magnifica (assembly GCA_023159175.1). Classification (NCBI taxonomy): domain Eukaryota; kingdom Metazoa; phylum Arthropoda; class Insecta; order Diptera; family Sarcophagidae; genus Wohlfahrtia; species Wohlfahrtia magnifica. The sequence goes on from JAKWBJ010000059.1 coordinate 1,377,867, forward strand.
CCATATAGAAAGCACATCGATGCGAACAGCAATCAGTTTATTTGGTGTAAATTCAGTGGACAAGTTTATGTGTCGTAAACTCAGCAAGTGGAGTTTAAGTAAAGTAAGCCCAACGAGCGCTGTTTGTGTGAAGAGAGTTTATAAAGAGTAAACTCGTGAAGTGAATCGTGAAGTAAAAAACCAGTTTATTTGGAGCTAACTCAGCAAATAGAGTTAAGTGTGGATAACCTCTGGTTGAAGAAGGTTGCGATCGAACCTAAGTTATAGCTACGACCGGGTTGGAAGATCTTTAGGAAGGAAGTTGTAAACCGACAGAGTAATTGAAAATAAAAATTGTTATTGTTTGTAAAAAGATTACAAGCAGTGGTACACAAAACTGTGTTGAATAAAAGATTTTTTTTTAATTAAAAGCAAACAACATTTATTTTATTTTAAGTACAATCTACGAACTCATAAAAACACGTTTTTAAAAGGGTAAAAACGTAACAGTATTAAATTTCCTACTGGGTATAAAACAAAATATCTATTATTACTTATATATGTGCGTGTATTAAACACACGCATTACTCGTTACCGCTAATTACGACACCCATTTAAAAGCTAAATAAAAAAATGAGATTTGTTTTACCAAACATTTATTAAATTTAGTCACTAGTATTAAATACAAATGTAATAACAACAATTAAGATCAAACGTTTAACAACATACTAATTTAAAATCCATTTTTAAAAACCATAAATTTGCATACCTATGATCTTCAAAGCATTTTTTTACTTTTTGTAAGTCAATTTTCATTCCCTAAAAGGTATAGGGTCCACCAAATATATATATTTTTTTTAACAGGGCGCAAAACATTGAGTGTAGCTTCGGCAGTGTGGCACGTAGCGCCGTCCTGTTGAAACCAAATGTTGCTAATATCCCCCTCTTCAATTTTTATGAACAAAAATTCGTTCAACAGGGCCCGATAACGATCGCCATTGATTATAACGGCCACTACTTGCTCATTTCGAAGAAAAATGGCTTAATTATGCCTCTGGACCAAAATCCGCACCAAACAGCGACTCGTCTTGGATGTATCGGCTTTTCAGTGTATGCCTGCGGGTTTTCTGTGCCTCAAATGCGACAATTTTGCTTGTTTACATACCCGCCAAGATCAAAATGAGTTTCATCTGAAAAGATGATTTTTTTTTTTGGAAAAATCGTCATCTTCTGTAAGTAGATCAAAGGCCCATATAGCGAAGCGTATACACAACCATATTCGTTCAGCATCGTTCGGAATCGAAACTTAGAATACCAATACCAATACGGAGAATATTTCGATTAGAGTTGAAACGCAGAATTAGAATGGGAGTGTTCGAATTTTCTAAATGCTGTTCTATTATCAAGTTGCACAGTGAAATAAAAATTAATGTCATAGGAAGTGTGGGGGTGGCGCCTTCCAAATAAAAATAATTTTTGCTATCGTTTATCTATAATATACGGTAAATATCTATATGGGCAGTAGGCCTCAAAAGTCTTCTTAACATTTTCTGACAACAAGTGGATGAGACCGAAAAAAATAAAGTTTATCTTCGATTTGTAACATACAAATACTGTGGGATGCACAGCCAATTGCATGTTTTAAAGTTGATCATCAATGTTCCTACAAAAACTTAAATACTCGATCAAATAAAACCAAACTTTACACGTTTATTCATTGCTAAATCCTTACAAAAAACATTAAAAAAAAGATAATATTCAAATACTGGAATGAGAGAAAGTCAATGATATAAAAGAATATGCATGTACTTAGTTTTACTTTCTATAATGTTACCCAAAAACATAAGAGAAATCTAGTTCTATTATTATTATATTTGTTGCCAGAACTGCAACATGTTCCCTATTTTCCTAAGCGGTTTTTTTTACTATTGTCCAAGAACTCTCCATTGTATTGAAATTAGAGCTTTAAGGTGGTCACAAATTTAACTGACATTTTTTTTGCAATAGCCATTCTTTAACAATTTAGTGGTGTGGCTTGTATTACCATCTCACTAAAAGAAGACTTCTTTTTTGTCAAAACTTTTTATGTGAAAAGACTTAACAGTGAATAAATTTACGATTTTTTGTTTTATTTGTTTGAGTATTTAAGTTTTTGTAAGAAGTTTTCTGTTTAACTTCGAAACATGCAGTTTGTTTTGCTCCCCACTGTATATAGATTTCCTGGCAATGTTACATTTGTAAAGTCAGTTTGTTATTATATACAGTATCCAGCTCAAGTAAGTATATTGTGCTGTAATACAAAAATTTTACAATTTTCATTTGCACAAATTTTTGCATATTTAGAATACAAATTGTTAAACCCATTAAATTTGAAAACAATATGGAATTTTTTCTATTTATTTAAATACACAAAAAACTTTTGAAAACAAAACAGACCTTACATGCCTTATTTACTTTAATTGAATCTAAAATTATATTTGTTTTTATGTTGATGACTTCTTTTCATTTCCTGTTGTTTTGCTACTGTTACTGCTTTTGTACATTTTGCATATTTTCATTGTCCTTGACATGTTCTTTGCTCTTCTGCTCTTCTGTTTTTGCTTATTATCTACTACTTTTACAGATATAAGTAAAATTCTTTTGAATGTTAGTTTAATACAAAAACGTTAAAAAGATACAAAAGCAGTTACATGTCATTCAAGAAATATAAAGTCATCACAATCAAGATAAATAGTTTACAGATGTTTAGGAATTTGCAACTTTATATATATTTATTCAAGAAAAACAAACAAATAAAGCAACAACTTTGCAACAAAGATAATAAAAGAAGTATTAAATTACATGCCCTTAAGGTAAGAAACTAATGCATTATACAGAATGTTAAAGATTCTAGAGATTTAAAGCTGTTTTTCATTTTTTAAATAAAAAATAAAAAGAGAATATATTACATTTACGGGTTTATTTTGTAAATCACTTTTTGTAACAAAATCAAATTGCAGAGATAGTAACGCAACGCAACGCAACGCATCATGTAAGTGATTTCCAAAACAACTCCCTTAAAATCTAAAATATTAGAACATGATGAAAGCTGTAAAGGCTAAAAGCCTGATTTTTAATTTTATCGAAAAAAAAGTTAAACAAAAACAAGAAGAAAACTATTTATTATATCGGGTGGCAATAAAACAAAAACTGTTCGAAATTTTTTCAAGTTAATTTTTTTTATTGTGAATTACAATTGTTTCGGTTCGAAATGAAATATTATTTAATTCAAATGACTGCTGCAGCTGGCTTCATAGTACCCCATTCGATCGGATAAATTTTCGAGACTTTTTTGAGTGTATGTGATCGCATCTCGGCAATGGCATCGCGAACATTGGCCTTCAAATGTTCAATGTCTCTGGTTTGTTCGCATAATACTTGTCTTTAACGGCGCCCCACAGAAAATAGTCAAACAGTGTCAAATCGCAGCCTTTTGGTGGCCAGCTGACATCAACATTTCGGCTAATTAAACGGACATCAAATGTTTGACGCTATAAATCGATGGTGGCATGAGATGTGTGGAAAGTCGCAAAATACTGTTCAAATCAAACAATGCTCACATCAATACCATAAAGAGCGGGCACAAAAAATCGATTATCATGGTGTGATAATTTTTTCCTTTTTATTTAATTTTATTTTGAAAACTGCAATCCCACTTCTGACACCAATTGTTATTTATAAGCAACACTTATAGTGTTTTTTGTACTTTTTGTTTATTTATTTTAACGATGTAAAAAACGATAGTTGTTCCCAAACTTGATTAGCAACAATACGATATTCCTCCTTCCTTCTTACATAGCTCTTCCATAAAACAGCCCATTACTACTGTAAAAAGAAGTGGTGAGTGTTTGGGTTGTACCTTCAGTTCCCCATTGCAGTAAATGAATTTTATAATTTCAATTACTTTGCCACGCCTTTTTTCATTAGAATTATCCAAATTGCAATCCTGTAGTTTCTATTGAACGCTTTTTGAAGCCAATAAAACACAGATACAGGGTTTTTTTATTCGATATGAATAACTATGACTTGACAGCTAGGAATGTCAAACTGTGTAAACATATTTCTTCAGTAAGTTTTGACAAGTCATCACAAATCGTTTAACGCTAGAAAAACGTTTCCGAATTGTGGAAATTTACTTTGAAAAATAAGTCTATTCGTGAAGTTCATAGAGCACTTCGTCCATTTTGCAGGCAATCATTTCTGGTTAAATGGATGCCTCAATTGGCAAAATAATCATATTTTAAGCGAAAACAATCCTCAAGCCATTAACAGATCACCAAGTCATCTATTAAAATTTAGTGTTTGGTGTAGTTTACACGGTGGCGTCATCATCGGTCTTTATTTCTTTTGAAATGAGCAAAGAGATGCCATCACGGTAAGTGGAGAACGCCACTATCGACCCATGCTGACTGAGTTTTTGCTTCCAAAAATTAATTTCGACAAGAAGGCATAACTTTCCATACAGCCCGCTTACCTATCGATTTATTGCAAAATAAATTTGGTGACAACTTTCTTTTTAGAAGTGGTCCTGTTAACTAACCACCTCGTCCTTGCATTTAAACACTCTTGGATTACTTTTCATGACGCTATGCTAAATCATTGGCATTGGAAACCTATATTCAAGCAACCGTTGACACCATACGGCTAGACTTATTGGAAAAAATAGTCGAACTTTAGTCTCATCAAATGGACCATGTAACTAGTAGCTGCAGCGGAAATATACCGGAAATCATATTTAAAAAGTAATGTCATGGGAAATTCTTTATCCCAAAAAAGCCCTCTACAAAGGTGTTTTCCACTCGGCTACTCTATGATAATTCGGACAATATTTGCTAGATATACACAGCTACAGTGTGAACTAAGCCCAGACTGCTCATTGCTGAGTTTGACCTCAACATGTTAGAGTTATTATATGAAAGTGAGCAGTCTGCGACACCGTGCACATCTGTTGTAAGACTTAAGATGAGTTTTAATGACATACAGTTTCCTCGGCAAGTTTAGTTTCCTTTAAGTCTACTTACTTCGATTGCTACCGTAATGGTTGCACTGTCCTTATTTTCAAAGAAATGTCTGCCAATGTTCGTTCCACAATCTGCACCAAAGAGTCATTCGTAATGGGTGCAATGGATTCTCTAAGACTACATTTTGGTTTTATGAGCCCAAATATGGCAATTTTACTTATTAACGATGAAAATGAGCTTCATCCGAAAAAATGTTTTTTTTTTGTTTTTGTTTTTCAAAACTGACATCACCGTGCTGTTTGTCGTTGTCCCATCTAACGAAGAGAAAACGAAGCAAATGGTCAGGGAATCTGACGAACACTCCCAGCCACAGCTTCGATACGAGCACCGTATGAGCACGCTTATGTTTTGGTGCATCAAAAATGAAACCAGTTTCACGAACTTTAGCAATAAACATGTGTATACAGTGCACTTTTGGTCCTTCTCGACGACCGAATTTTGTATGACATTTTCATGCAATTTCCGACCAATTATCTTTGTTTTGGAAATAAATTTCATTTCATTCAGTGCAGATAATATGTATTGCCAGATTCGAAATAACAGCTGGCCCACCCGATACTTATATTAATATAGAAATTTTCACATTATATTTTCTTTTCATTTCCAATAAATTAAAAACAATACAGTTTTTTGTGCACTTGTTTTTGTTTTCAATATAAATTTTCGTACAAACGAAACATTTTACCATGATGTTAGAAATAGAAGGTAGTTCCACTCAAAATTGTTTGACAATAAACGAGATTCTTGAAGTTTGTTTTATATGTAAATATTTAAAAAAGCGTTGCCACATGCAGAAAGAGATCAATATTCCCAGAAATTTTTCTCAATTTTATATAATTTAATCAAGATTTTAAATTTAGAATATTATTTAGAATTTTGCAGCATAAGTATCAACGTTAATTTTGAATATATGTATGTATATAGCGTTGCCACATGCAGAAAGAGGATCAATATTCCCATAAATTTTTCACAATTTTGTGTAATTTAATCAAGATTTTAAATTTGGAATATTATTTAGAATTTTGCAGCATAAGTATCAACGTTAATTTTGAATATATAATGTATGTATGTTTTTCGACCGAGGCTATTTCAGAATAAATACTAAAAGATATGTATTGAAATGGAAAATTTGAAGGTTTTATTATGGAATAATTTTAAGTTTTTTTTTATTTTTTTTGCTTTATATTACGGTTTAATAATCGAATTCGAAAAAAAAAAATTATGCGAAAAATGGGATTTTGTGAGCAGGTTATGATAGCACGAATTTCAACATAAATGTCAGTTCGCCTTTATTGTCAAATGGTAATATGTCAGAAGAAATGAGAGAGTGGCACTACCACTACCTTATATTTTCTTATATCATGCATTTTACTGGGTCAGGCAGTATGTATTTTATTAGTTCGAGAGTTAGGTTAGAAAAATTATAAAACTTTTTGATTCGTTTAAATAATATATTTCGTGTTCTAAATATATTCTAATAAATATGTAAATATTTTAATATTGAAACATGAATTGAACTTTTCAATTTTTAATATATTTATTTTCTTTTCAATTTTATAAATATCTTTGTGCAAATATAAAAATATTTTCATTATTACAAAAGAGAATATATTTTTAAAAATTAGCATATTTTTAACAAAAGTCTTATAAAACACACTTCTTCAACATGTGTTTTGCAAGAAAAGTTGTAGTTCTAATCGAAACCAATCAAAAATGTATGGCCGTAAACATAATGACACTTGTTGGGTTTATTATTAAAAATTTTATGACATATTTGCGCATATCTTTTGTATCAATTGCCATAATATTTGAAAAGTTTTATTGTTTATTGCGTTGATATCTTAAGCCACGAATACGGCTAACAAGTAAATATTTGGCCATAAAAAGAAAGTAAACACGAATTTTTTTATAGCTCTACTGTTACAAGTACTGTTTTTTCAACGGCAATAATCATAAAATACACATTTTGCACTTGAGTATGGTTATATTTGTTTTACTTACAAACTTGTTGAATTGCAACATTCTATTTCAAAAATAGGGGAAATATTTAAAAAGTTTTTAAAGAAAGCAAATTTTTCAAATATTTTTTTTTTTGAAATGTTTTTATTTTCAAACATTTTTTGAATCATTTCTTTTCAAATATTAGTCATTTTCATTAGGAGAAACCACTTTATATTGCAAACAGGCGTTGCAAATTTTGCAGACGTAGCAAACTAGAATATCTACTACATTTTGCTACGTCAAAATAATAAATTACATGAGAGTGACATTTGCTACAATTATGCGTATTTGCTGCATAAAAATTGACTGCATGTGTGCTACAATTAAGCCTGGTATTTGTCCACAGAAACTTTGGGATAAGCTCAATTATCCCTTTAGGATTGTATTTGGATGGTGCAGGGAGTTTGGATTAGGACAAGGTTTTACTCTTGTAAGGCCCATACAAAGTTCTTTTCTTTGCCTAATATAGATGAGACTAGACTTCGTTTGAGTCCTACTATCAAATATTCTCGACCCAAAGCCAAATTGAAAAACCCACTTGGCTCAGTGAGCTTGTAGGGCGGCTTGTGCCATCTACTGCTGTAGAACAGCAGAGGGTGGAAAATAGGGTCTGATTCCAAGTGTTATTCGCTGGATCTATTCGATCGTTACGAAGCCTATGCACTGGTCTGACCTCTCTGGCTGACCTCTATCGGTAAAGTTTGGAATTGCTCCTTAATGAGGTCAGAAGATCTGTTGCAATCCAAATCACGGATGCGTTACGTACCTAAGGCCTTTTTTGTTAAGCTTGCCTGGCTTCATCCGATATACTCGTCAGGTAACAGGCTTAACTGGTAGCGGTGAGACATATTATTCACTAGGGGCACTCCTCTATTCTAGCAAAGAAATACCGGGTACTGTGTGACATAGGATATGTCTTATCTGGATTTGAGCTGTATAGGAGCTTTCGTGTTGTGATTCCAAGTAGGCTATCGTAATACTAGGAGCTATTGTTATTTAATTGTCATGCGCCTTTGATGATGTAATTGTCTTTGTACTCATTAAATTACTTAAATCCTGTCCGCTGGTTTTACTTATTCTCATAAATGGTCTTTATTGCAATGAAGCATCGGCACAGATGTATCAATATTTGTATCTATTGGTAGTAAGCGCGCAACTTTATCATTTCCAAATATTGGGTCAATATGCGCTATATGATATATAAAAATAATAATTTCCCTAACATTCCATGATGAAACACGGGGTTTGTTCTTAGTCAATGAGTTAAACACCGGGTCCGAGCAGCAAATGCATTAAAAAAGTTTTCAATAGTAGTAATACACACAACCAAATTTACTAGCAATGCTATGAGGTTAGACCTCTGTAGTCAAATTTTTCCTATTCAGATGTCTTGTCTTCGGTCACATAATACGTAAAAATACTTCTAAAATACAATAAGGGAAATTACTCTCCGTTGTAAATTTGCAATTTACTACATAGGTATGTATGCTCGGAGTTTCTGCAACATAGCTTGAGTTTCTTTTAAATAACATTTAGAAAATTGAAAATATAAAAACAAATATAAAAAAATCATATTGCTTGGATCGTACGTTCCGTATAAAAACATAGCGCTTTGGGTGTAGGTGGACAAAATAGACAGCATAACTGTTTAAGTATAGCAAGATAGGTAGATAGAACGCAGTGGCGGCCTCGCTAAATCAAGACACATGACGGACCACCAGAGACACCACAGAGAAGCACAATTTCCCATAATTAAGTCGGAAACTAGACCGACAGCCCAATGAAACTGGCTATCTACCTGATGTCAAGGATCGAGAGCTCCGATAAGCCATTGAGAAAGGGAGATCCCAGTGTAAGAATTCTCCGCCGAGCGAGAGACGTACACTGACAGATGAAGTGGACCAAGCTCATAATAATCACTTGAATGATTAACTAAAAGAGAAAACTCCGCATTTGTCAAAAAAGAAAGTCTTATTCTATCAAGGCAATGCACCAGTTTATATATCCACTAATATGATGGCCAAAATCAACGATTTAAACTTCAAATTGCTTCATAATGCACCTTATTCACCAGATTTATTATTTGCTTACAAATAGAAACTAAAGAGTTTTTGCCATAATCATTTCATGAGAATATAAATTTCAAAATCATGGATATAAGCTGTGCCATTTTTTGTAAAATAGATAGTGAGAAGAACCATCTTTTGCTATTACAAATCATGTTTGCTACAATACGCTATCACTGAAATGAAGTTCTTTAAACTATATTTTTGAAGTTTCATTTGCCGAATTTAATTTATTTATTTTTTTTATTTTATTTCATTTCATATTAATTTCTATATAATTTTTTTTTTATAATTGTCTGATTTATAATTTTCTATTTGCTTCACATTATCTGCTTTTCTGATAACTTTAATTGTACAACAAAACGATACACAAAATTTTGTTTTCCGGCTCTTTTGCATACTGTATGCCTTATCATACCGGTACTTTTTCCATAAACCAAGTCAGGTATATCGAAAGAAAATTTAATCTGAATCCTTTTTTTTTGCATTATAGCCATAGAATATAAATTATTTTGTCTTTTGATTATAATTCTATTGCTTTTGCTTTTTTCTACTGATACTTGGATGTACTGTCCTTTTGTTGAGCGTATTAAATGAGAAAAATAAATCGAAGTCATAATTATCATTCATTATAGAGGTAACCTCTGTATCTAAATATATGACATTAATGATTGGAATACATAATCATAATGTTTGGAGATTAAATAACTGGCGCGTGGCATTAACAAAGAAATGCTTTGTTAATAAGTGCTTTTGAGAGAGAAGCGTATTTCCCTAAAGAACTGATTTTTTTTTAGGAAAATATTTTCAGTTCATTCTATATTATTTTTAAATTAAAATTACAATCACAAATAATATTCAAATTATTACGACCAGAGTGACTAAGATCTCTCTGGTGACAATTGAACCTACAACTATTGCGCTAACACAATATCAATAGCTTACCGGTGCACAGTGTGTCGCCTAGTACAAGCCAGCTGGACAAAATTATTTGCTTACATATTTTGATTTTAACGCGTTTATTAATAATGTTTATAATAATTTCAACTGTTTTCAGAAAATGACAAAAAAAAACATAATTAATTACTGTAATATATATTTTTCATTACTAGGTACACAAAAAATATAAAAATTAAATTTTTTACAAAGATTTTAACTGTTTTTAGAATTATTTTTTACCGAAAACGAAAAAAGGATTTACAGAGATTTAAAAAATAATAAGAACTTAATTAACAAAAAATACTGTATACGCTGAAAAATAAAATTTAAATTTAACGTACACAGCATCACGAACTTTATCTTTAGAAGGATAGCCTACTGTATAGTCGTCATTAGAATAAAACACATAACCTATCAACTCTATTTCTATCTACATTACATGCGAGCTCTAAAACTAATTCTAAGACCTCAAGACGACTTGTCCTCTTTCTGTGAATCACACTGAGATTGTTGATAAAAGGACTAGAAGTAATAAGCTGCATGTTAAGCAAGTCCATATACGTAGCAATACGTGACCGCTTTCGGGTATTATTTTGGCATAATTTTCCTTCCTGAGCTTCCACAGTAAGTTTCCTAGTTGACAGAAAAGATGATTGTATAACTTCCGCTTTATGCAGAGGAATCCTGCGTACGGTAGCAGGCATATAATACCACGAATGCAGACTTAAATACAATGACCTTTTATCAATATCATATGTAATCCTATTAATTCAATACTCAGTTAAAGATTACTGAAAGAGTTACGAGCGGCGATTCCGTCATTAGTGTTTCCGAATCTTAGTTTGGTTTGTCTACAAATAATTCCATTTCTTCATTGAATCATTCTTGAATAATTAAAGAAGGCTGCTTCACATTAGCTTGTCAGAGACATAACTTAATTGCCATTTTTTAATTTTGAGGCGGTAGCTAATTCGAAAGAGATATGCAAAATACCAAGTCTATGCGTGTAATGCAGATAAAGCAAAACTTTAGTTCGCTTTGTTAGCCACATATCATCATTTACTTGTTGTATTGGTGTTGCTCTAAAAATTTATTAGTTTTGTGATAAAAAGTTTCTGTTAAAGCAGTACAAAATTTACCGTCAATCGTAGTCAAAATCAGATCATGTTTGACAGACACCTTGTTTTCACCATCTTCACAACTTTGCGGCGTTTAGTCTTGAAAGTGAGATTTTTTAGGTATTTTTTCTTCAAGGGTAGCCGGAAGAAAATATTACACTACCTCCTATCCGTACTTTATTAGACATTTGAAAGCGTTTCCAGGCTTTTCTGGAATTGTTTCAGTTTTTCGAAAATTTTGCAGAAAATCTGGATGTAACTGCTTTGATCTTTTTCAACGATTGCTCGCTTAATCATGTTTTGAGACACCACAATTAAAAAATCACAGTATTCTTTAGTATTGAAGGTCTTGAGCTATTTATTTAAAATCTCTATCTCTATCTCTATCTCTATCTCTTTCTCTATCTCTATCTCTATCTCTATCTCTATCTCTATCTCTATCTCTATCTCCATCTCCATCTCCATCTCCATCTCCATCTCCATCTCCATCTCCATCTCCATCTCCATCTCCATCTCCATCTCCATCTCCATCTCCATCTCCATCTCCATCTCCATCTCCATCTCCATCTCCATCTCCATCTCCATCTCCATCTCCATCTCCATCTCCATCTCCATCTCCATCTCCATCTCCATCTCCATCTCCATCTCCATCTCCATCTCCATCTCCATCTCCATCTCCATCTCCATCTCCATCTCCATCTCCATCTCCATCTCCATCTCTATCTCTATCTCTATCTCTATCTCTATCTCTATCTCTATCTCTATCTCTATCTCTATCTCTATCTCTATCTCTATCTCTATCTCTATCTCTATCTCTATCTCTATCTCTATCTCTATCTCTATCTCTATCTCTATCTCTATCTCTATCTCTATCTCTATCTCTATCTCTATCTCTATCTCTATCTCTATCTCTATCTCTATCTCTATCTCTATCTCTATCTCTATCTCTATCTCTATCTCTATCTCTATCTCTATCTCTATCTCTATCTCTATCTCTATCTCTATCTCTATCTCTATCTCTATCTCTATCTCTATCTCTATCTCTATCTCTATCTCTATCTCTATCTCTATCTCTATCTCTATCTCTATCTCTATCTCTATCTCTATCTCTATCTCTATCTCTATCTCTATCTCTATCTCTATCTCTATCTCTATCTCTATCTCTATCTCTATCTCTATCTCTATCTCTATCTCTATCTCTATCTCTATCTCTATCTCTATCTCTATCTCTATCTCTATCTCTATCTCTATCTCTATCTCTATCTCTATCTCTATCTCTATCTCTATCTCTATCTCTATCTCTATCTCTATCTCTATCTCTATCTCTATCTCTATCTCTATCTCTATCTCTATCTCTATCTCTATCTCTATCTCTATCTCTATCTCTATCTCTATCTCTATCTCTATCTCTATCTCTATCTCTATCTCTATCTCTATCTCTATCTCTATCTCTATCTCTATCTCTATCTCTATCTCTATCTCTATCTCTATCTCTATCTCTATCTCTATCTCTATCTCTATCTCTATCTCTATCTCTATCTCTATCTCTATCTCTATCTCTATCTCTATCTCTATCTCTATCTCTATCTCTATCTCTATCTCTATCTCTATCTCTACTGTCTTCTGCAAAAGTTAATTAAATTAATTAGTATTTACGAGGGCTGATTGACATTGAAGCTACCTAGAGCTAGATGGCAATACAAACACCAAAACTTTTCCTTTTTAGAAACTACGATCTGTCAAACGTCAGCTGTTAAAATTTTAGCCAAATTCATCGATTAGTTTATTTGTTGTAGTCGTTTGAAGTAAGTAACTTTTGGAAAATGTAAAAAGTGAATTTCGTGTAGTGATTAAACACTATTATTTGAAAGGCAAAACGGCGAAAGAGGCAAAGAAAAAGCTTGATAAACACTACGGCGAATCTGCTCCGTCAGATTATATGGTAAAATATTAGATTGCTGAATTCAAACGGGGCCGAGCAAGCACTGCAACAATACCATCAACAGGAAGGCCAAAAGAGGTGGTTACTGAAGAAAATATCAAAAAAATCCTCGATATCGTTATGAATGATCGCCGGATCAGGATACGTGAGATTGCTGAAATGGTAAACATATCATATATATCAACATTTTGCATGATCATTTACATATGAAAAAGTTATCGGCAAGATGGGTGCCGCGTTTGCTCAGTGTTGAACAAAAACGAGTTCGACAGATCACTTCACAGCGGTGTTTGGACATGATAAAGCATAATCCTGCTGATTTTTGGCGTAGATTAATAACTGTTGATGGAACGTGGGTCCTGCTGATTTTTGGCGTAGATTAATAACTATTGAAAAAAGAAAAACAAGAATAAAGTGCTCTTTCTTCAAGACAACGCACCGGTTCACACAGCATTAGATACGATGCTTAAACCACGAAAAAGCCACTTTGAATTTGTTGATAGTCCATATTTAGCCCCTAGTGACTTTTTTCTGTTTCCAAACTTGAAAAAATGGCTCGCATGAAAAAGATTCATCTCAAACGAAGAAGTGATTACCGAAACTAATGCGTATTTTGAGGAGTTCCAAAAATCGTATTATTCAGATGGTATAAAAAGTTGGAAAATGGTCTTACTAAGTGTATTGAGCTAAAAGGAGATTATGTTGAGAAATGAATGGTTTTTGAAAAAAAATATTCTTTTCCTACTTAGGTAGCTTCAATATCAATCCGCCCTCGTATATTAATTTTAAATTTATTTCTAACTACAGTGGTGTATGCTTAATAAATTTTTGGAATTTTATTCTTTTTAATTACTTACTTACGGGTGGAACAATATTAAATGTAACAGTAAAAAATAACTACTTACACTTAATTATTAAACCCATTGCTAGTTCACCACCCTACGTTGTAGAACAACACGTGAGACATATTCGCATAATTTGCATAAATGCAGTAAATTTTTTGTATTTAATTGTACAATATTTTTATCTTACCCTCATAATTGTTTTGACACATTATTTATGACATAATGTTAGCTGCCAATATAATTACCTAGTCAACCTATTAACGTTTTTTTTGTCCAACTAGCTTATTCTAGACGACACACTGTGCAAGCATTTTTTGAATTATAATTCATTTTGTTATAAAGGGTGGGCAAATTTGAAGTTAGGAAGTAAATTAGCTTATAAACACACCTTTTTTTAATAAAAAAAAAAAAAATTTATTCATACCAATATGAAATAGAAATATGGGAATTAATAATGGAATATGATGTCGGGAAAATATCCACCTCTAGAACGTATCAGACGTCCGCTCTTTTCACAAAATTTTGAACGCTTTGTTGCAAAAAGCTGCGCTTATCTCGTTAATACTGCTTTCGGGGTGTCAGCTTTCAGAGTGTCAGTTGTTTGTGGTTTGTTCACAAATGGGCCCTTTCAAATGGGCCCAAAGAAAACAATCCAGCGGCGGATATTTTTTTGCAATAACTAAATTCTTGGCTGGCTGTGTGGCTTCTGGCGCCGTCCTGCTTAAACCAAAAGTCACTGATGTCAATATTAGCCAATTGTGGCCACAAAATATTGGTTATTATAGTTTGGTAGCGCAGAGAATTCACGGTGACGGCGGGCCTTATCACTGAAGATGATTTTTTTTAAAAACGCTTTGTTTTCGTTCAGTTTTTCAAACAGCCATTTCACAAACGTTCGACGCAAACAATGGTTGGTTGGCGTTCCATAGTTGAAATTTCCCAATTTTTTACTAAATAAGTGTCAAAGGTTGACAGCTCAATTTTTGACATTTCATCATTTGTCAGCCAATATACTTCCTAACCTCAAATCTGCCCACCCTTTATGTATTGAATTGCAAATAGTATTAAACAGAAGAAGAGGATAATTTCACTACAATACCTTCCTTCGCTTTAACGTATACGTTATATTGAATTAATTTATATAATTCATACGCCCAGCTACGTCCAGGTATTTTATTTCTATATGCCACAACTAACACAAACACTTTAATTTAGTGTATGTGGAAAACAAACACAAACAAACACAATTATGTTTTTACTGAGATCTCATTTGTCTCCCAACTCGTTCACGTAAAGAACTGTACAAAAATTTCATTTGAACAGACATATGGACAGACAAATATTTAAAACAAAAGTCTGAGTTGTATAACCTGCTACATATGGCTTTCGTGGTTAAGAAAGTACGTTATTATGTGTGCTAACTTGCAACACTGTAAGCAATTATATTACAAAGCAACAGCAGTAGTTCATTTAAATAGAACAAGTTGTGTGTATGTAGTTTTATAATGTACAACAAGAAACTGCAAACAACAAAGCAAAATAAAAACCGTTGTTAATTAAAAAAAATATATTTCTTCTTTTCTTTTTTGTTGTGTTGCATAAAGTAATAAGCAAAACAACATGGTAACCTGGAAAACAAGAGATAGAAAGAAAATTCCACCAACAAAACTTTGTCATTATAACATAACTATTTCAAAAAAGAAAGTGACTAAATTATCATTTAAATTGAACATGGCTGATGTTGTATTGGTGATAACAAAGATTGCACGCTTTAAGCCGGCCTTATTGCTCGCCGCAAATAGGGGGATTCGAAATCTCGTTACACCGACTGCCATATTGCCACATTATAAATTTTAAAAATAGGAAATTGCGTGCCAACATATGCTCACTGAAATAATTTAATGGTACAAAATATAGCTATACGTCACCAGGTAGCATTGGGACGTTCTGCCCACCCGACCTGATCATAATGAAAAAAAAAACCAGTGATTATTCTCCATAATGATCCCAAAAAAAAAAACTTTAAGTTGTGACCCCAAATATCAACATCAAACAGAAATTATTATCCTTAAGCAGACATACTTATATTATTAAACTTTCATTTAAATAAATACTAATCATTATAGAAACAAATCATTATAGCCTTAATTAAAAAAAAATATTTTTACGAATTATAAATTAAATGAACAAATTTAAAAAAAATCACCAGCAAAAATAAATGTGTAATAATTATAAAGTAATTTCATGCAAATGTAAAAAAATCAATTAATTTTTACTGGTTACCCTGACAATTACAAAAAAAATTAAATAAAAAAAAACAGAAATAATATAAACAAAAGAGAAATCAACAAAAACAAAAAGAAACTTACATCATTATATGTTGTTCAGCCATCAAAAGATCTTTGGATGCCGGTATGATGTTGCTGTGTCTCATGTTGATTTTTCTCAACAATGTTGCTAAGCAAATGTGTATGTGTAAATATATAAATTTTGTAAAAACTCTTATAAATCACAAAATCTTTAGATGTTATTACATGAAATGTTACCCAAAGCAAAAATTAACACAAATGGAAAATGTTATGGAGTTGACAATGTTAATTACAGTAATTTATGAAATTGTTTTTGCTTTGGTTAACAGAAAAATAACTTAACAAATCAAAAGTTATTGCAAAAACAAAATTATAACGGAAAAAAAAAATTACTGACTTAGTTATACATATAGACATATAAAAAAATTACACTTATATATATATTTTTTTAAAACAGACAATTTTTCATAAATATCACCATTCTTAACACTTTTTCATATTTTTCAATCAAGTAATTTTCACGCTTTTGTGCTCCTTTTTATATTGCCACTTTTTCTCTTAAACATGTTGCTTGGCCGTCCAATGCCGATATTTTAGTCTTGCTTTTCTCCACAACTTTTATCGTATTGTGGCATATGCGTTTTTTTTCAAAATTTTCGGATTTAGATGTTTTTTTTTTTATATTATTGTCCTTTCCTTTTTTTGTAACCCTCTAAAATTTCATTTAATACCGGCTCGAGTTATGGCATTCTTATTCACGACAGTTTTCTTACTAAATTCTCATCATAAATTTGGAACGCAAAAAGGTGGTTGTTTTTAACAGGCAATGAGAGCAATTATTTTATAAGCTCATGTTAGCAAAGAAAAACTGAGCGCTTAGTGAGAAATAAAAAGAATTAGGTGCCAAATCTGATTAAACAAAGACAAAAATGACAATTAAAAGAATTTTATAAAAATCATAATAAAACAAAGTCGAATTACCCAAAGGAGATGGCACCAAAGGGAAAAAGGACGAAATCCCGGTGAAAAAATGCAATTAAAAGAATTTCCCATCCAAAAACAACCCTATTTAGGAAATTTAATAGTTTAAATTTATAAATGGATAAAGACTAAATAAAATTACCTGCAAACAACAATTTCCACAATTTAAGATAGAAAACGATTTTATCCTAACACAATGATGTTAGCAAAAATTATCCTTTTTTCGATGAAACAAAAATTTCAAACTTATTTTAAGCAAATGTTATATGTGATTGCACTCTCAAGTCAATAATATATGTACTGTTTGCACTTTAAAATTAAAACACCATTACTATAGATCAGTAGATTCTAAAATGCCAGAAAATGTTTAATCTATCCTAAAAGAAACCTTGGGGAAGCTATTATTAAGCAGCGCGCCAAAAAAAAAAATTTACCTTAACATTCCAATGGGAAGTATGACATAAAGTAATAAGCAAAAGGTAAACGTCAACCTGACAAAAAAAAAAATACAGGTAAAAGTTAATTTCAAAAATAGATGGCACTATATGTCACTGTATGAGCATAAAAATAACGAAAAAATATAATTCAAATGCACGCATATTACATCATTTAAGATTTGAGGGATCACTTTTTCGTGTAATATCTGTTGAAAGTTATGATAATAAAATGAAAAATAAAAATACTAAACAAAAGCGAATTTATTCCTTACTTTTAAAAAATTAAAAAAAACCCAAACAAAAAATTCTGTTATCTAGTTCTAGCACTGCGATCGAAATTAAATGCGAATCGAAAAATATTTCGATATCCTACTATTTTCTAATAGTGTTACTCTCTATAAAACAAATAGAATTATAGCTTAAGTGTTCTAAGCGGATTAAAAGTATTTTTTTATAACTCTGAATAAAATATTCAAAAAATTATAAAACTGCAAATAAAAATAAAACTAAAAAAAGTGTGGCATGGTGTAGTAGCTATAGAACTTGAATAGAAGACAAACCGCACAGGTTCAAACCTTAGAAAGGTTAAAATTATTGGTTTTTTTTTTCTTTTTTGGATTTATTCAAAATTATGTTGAGATAGATCTTTCATTGTTTTTACTGGCAAAAGCGATCGAAAACTTTTAAAAATTTTTACACTCTCGACAGTGACTGCTAAGCAGCGTATACCTGATAAAAACTTACTACTTAAAATAAAAAAGAAAATTTTTTTTATTGTATGTCAGCTTGCGCCACAACATGGAATTTTTGCAGTTGAACCTTAGGCTTCAAATTTAATGATAAGGTATTCCAAAAGCTGGTTAGTCCTAGCTTTTGCTTGGCAATTGTTTGGCATTATGTTTTTTTTTTTTTTGGTAAATCTGTTTACTTTGCGAAAAGCTTTCCAAGTATTTCCTTTTTCATTGAGTTATATTTGGACTTTAATTTTTTTGGATTATTATAACGTTTGGATTTATTGGAAATTTATTTCCAAATTTATTTTGTAGATTGAAAAATCGTCAAAAATCATCTTATGAAATGAAGCAAATTTCCATCTTGGTGGGTACATTAATAAGAAAAATTGCCGTATTTGGGGCTCAGAAAAGCCAAACGTGCTCCTACAGAAGCCAATGCACCCATAACGAGTGACTGTTTGGCGCTGCTTGTAGAACGAAGGAATCATTGACCTATATTTCCTTTGAGGATGATGCAACTTGCCACACATCTCATGCCACAATAGGTTTATTGTGTCAAACGTTAGCCGCTTAATTAGCCGAAATGGGGATGTCAGTTAGCGGCCAGAAAGCTAAATTTGAAACCGTTGGACCATTTTCTGTGAGGCGCTGTTAAAGACAAGTGTTATGCTTTGTGTTATGCAAAATTTTCTTAAAAACAGAGAAACTCAGCTAATTTCACAAAAGGCCTCGACTTCCATGAAAAGTGCGGTAACAATACAAGAATAATTGAAATTACAAGCTTTAAAAAGCACAATTCTAAAAAAATTCCCTGTCTGTCTAAGCAGCGTCAGACTAAGCGTAAGGAGTTTGCGAAAAACAACATGGCAACTAATTGGCATCACGTAAACATTTCTTTAAAAAGGTTATAAGATATTCCATTAATTTTTGTCTTTGTAGGTAATTTTTTCTGATGAGAAAAAATTTAACCTGAATGGACTAGATGGTTTCAATTGCTATTGGCGAGATTTAAAGAAGGAGTCTTATTTTTTACCAAACGGAATTTCGCCTGTGCCAGTTTGTTGGCTTGGACTGGCTTTAGCTCAAATGGTACACTCTAACTCTACTTTCTTTGCACTCGAATGGATAGTTTAGAGTACCAGGGCATTCTGTCTGAACGTTTGCTGCCTTATTTGGCCCAAAATTCTGACAAAACTTTTATCTCTCAGCAAGATAACGCAGCAATTCATGTTAGGAAGTCGACCAGACAATGGTTTGAGGAGCACACTGTTAAAGTACTTGATTGGCCAGCACGTTCCCCGACTTAAACCCCATGGACGATTTGTAGGGCCTGCTTGCGCGTAATTTTATTGCAGACAATAAAGAGTACCGGACAAAAAATAATTTAAAAGTGGCAAACTGCAACAGCTGGAGCGAAATCCGCTCCAACGTTCTGGACAATTCAGTAAGTGCGATGCGATCCCGTATTTTTAAGACAATAGAAAGAAACGGGAACAGCATAAATTAAAAATAATTGATTAGTGATTAGTTTAAGTAGAAGAGGGTAAATAAATCACTGACCCTACCATTTTGACGCATTGAATTTTAATAAGGTGACCATACATAACATCTTATAGTTTGGATGAATTGAGGATATATTAAGGCAAAAGGAAAATTGACATCTTATTAATTACTACTTATTTTGTTAAATATTTAAAACGAAATTGGAGAGTGCAAAATGTAGCATTTGTTTTATTAAAATTTAAAACACAACACTTAGTTCGTTTGGACTTACAAAAATACAGGGTCTTTAAGAGAAAGTATTAAATTATGTGTGAATTTTGCATTTTTTTGTTTGTTTTTGTATGCAGTTAAAACGCAGAAAGAATTGTCTTAATATTTTTAAGTGTCTTTTTGGAAAGAAATACAGTCAATTTTTAATGTAGGGACTTATTTTGAGGTTATTTAGCATCAAAATTTACAAACGCGGTTATTTCAGAAATGTGAACTGTGGACCGTTTTCTATAAAAATTAAACTCTTGAAAGCTATCTTTCCTTTTTGATTTTTGTTTACTGACCTAAGAAAATATCTTTCTTAATAAATATTCAGGTTTGTCTTGACTTTGTAAGGTTAAATTTGAAAAACTATATTAGATTAAGTCAAAAAATCATAATTTTGCTTAAGAAAGTAATAAAAAAAGAAACAAAATAAAAAGAAAATTTTTTTTTTAAAAAGTGTAATAAATAAAACATCTTGGAATTATTTCAACGTTCGCTTAAGGAATTTATTTTAAAAAAGCAGTTAAAATATAAGGCCTGTAGTTTCTCTGCTGATATATTACTGGGCCTGCATTTTTCACAACATACTCGTAGCTGTATATTTTCTTCTGACCTCTTTTGTTAATTCTTTTGCAATTGAATCCACAAGAAACAATCGTTCTGAATCCTTTTTAAATAATTGATTTCTTACTTGTTTCTGTTGCTGCTCTTAACAATTGGTATTGTGGTCACATGATGTGTGAGAGAGTTTCAATAACAGTTCTTAACAAGCCTTTTGAAATAATTTTATTTTCCTCTTTCCTTTTGTTGTTTTTTGTTTTGTATTTTTAACAAATTTTCTTTAGTAAAAATGTAATTCAGTACAGTTTTGGTAAGTAATCGAATAAAGCTTAGAGTCTATTGTTGTAACTCTACAACTTGCTTCATAAGAAAGAAATATGGAAGACAGAACACGTCTCAGTTAAGATATACTGCAATATAATAATGAAAAATTCCACTCAAGTGAAGTAGAAGAAAATATAATACATTTTTTGTGATATGAATAAACGCAAAATAAAATAATTGTAGGATTTAAAAAATTACAGCCTACATTTAAGCTTCCCTAAAATTAATATCTTCTTTAATTTTTCTCAGATCTCTAATTTTATAAACTTTAAATTAGAGTCTCCAATCTGATATGCATTATTTGGATTGTTTTTCAAGCAAAAAAATACTCCATTTTATTTTATGATTTTAAGGATAATAAAAATATATAATTTTAATGTATCTTCTTTACTGCGCCTTTGTTCAAATTTTCTTTCTATTTCATTTTCCATAGAAATTAAAATTGCGTAAACTTAACCAAAAATTGTTTGCTTAAAAAAAATTTGACTCTGAAATTGCTGTAAATAATTTCAAGATCATTTTTCAAGCAAAAAAAGCGGTGCATACTTTTAGAGAAAGGCTTTTTCAAATATTTTACTGAAAATATTATTTATTATGAATACTGCTACTAAAATGAAAAATGCCTAAAGAAAAGATAGGTGTATTTGTCTTAGCTATAAAACTTATTGTGGCATTGGGTTGCGTCAAGGCCACCTTGTTACCACTTGCGTATTGAACGGTGCTACCGTACAGTTTTTGGTTGATGCATTTGAAATTAACGGTAAGAACAACAACACTCGGACGTAACATCAATTGTGTGTTTTATGCATTAGCCAGTTAGTTATCGTTTTGCCGTCATAAAGCATCGTCGTGTGTAGGAGTAAAAAAAAGTGTTTGTGTATAAAGTGCGAGATTAGTAAGTTGGAAACTGCATAGTCAGAATTGCATACCGTAAAAGTGTGGATATTAATAAGTGCATAGAGTAAAACAACAGCATATGTGCGTTTTTATTTTATATAATGCAATTTAAAAGAACTTTAACTTTTTAAAAAGGTTAAAACGTAACAATATTTTACTTTGTTTAATGGCTTAAAGACGATAATAAAAATAATATAGCATACTTTTAGAGGTACCTTATTACTTCTTCTTTCTTCTATCTTCAATTACTCTTAGTCTAAAATTTTCCAGCGAAATATCCTCTTTCACTTTCAATTACAAAGCTAAGCAACCAGCTTTTAACGTTAGAATTCATACTTAGCCTTAAGGTATGCCGTAACATCAGCATCTAAAAGTGCATATTACCTGAATTCGAAACACAAGTTTTCAAAAGTGGGAAAAATCCCGATAAAAATTTTAAAAAGAGAAGAAAAAAACTGGTTTAGCCTGGCAGGCAAATGGATAGCAATAAAGGAGAACAATTATAGTTTTTCTAGAATACATACAAGATATTTCCTTTTGTGATTGTTTTTTACTTTTTTCTTAGCAAAACAATAAGGCCTACAATTGTAGGAAGTTTTTTAGGTCATACACAGTCAGCGCCAAAAATAAGTGTAACCCTTGTTCACTAGAATTAAGTTTTTTTTCAGTCTTTAAAATGCAATGAATTTAAACATTTTATATTTTTTAAAACCTTTTACAAAATCCGTAAGAAACATCAACACAATTCGTAGAACAACTATAAGATATACAACAAAAACGAAAGATATTATATTTTTTACACGTCAAAATAAAGTGTACAAGTCAAAAACATAGGCAAAAAAAAGAATGTAGCAAAACTACCTAGGAAGTGATATCCTTTTTTAAAGATGCTCTCAAGTACAATGAGGACCTGCTTTTAAAGTTTTCAAAATACCTCAAGAATCTTGATTTACAGATAAAAACAAGGTTTTTGGAACCTTCAAGCACTTACTCGTATATGCTATTAACTTAGCTAAATATTAACCGATTTTAAAATGTGTTTAAGGTACAGAAGAACATGCCTTTTAAATTGTATATACTTTACTTAAGCAAACTTATAGAATTTATTCCAAATTGTCCAAGTTTAGTCATGTTTTTAAACGTTGTTTTTTATAGGAACCATTATGGCACTATTTATGAATTCATTAGAGAAGTACGTTTGGTACGGATAGGTTTATTTATAAATAGTGCGGTTTTTATATCAAGCGTTTAAAAATATCTCTAAACTTGAACGCGTTGGAATAAATTGAATAAAATATGTGCTTACTTAAGCAATGCACACCATTTAAAAGGTCTGTTCTTCTTCTTTCCATATCTTCTGAACACCTTAAAATCGATTAATGGTTAGCTAAGTTATTAGCTTATAAGTGATTGATGGTACGAAAAACCAGGTTTTTAACCGTAACTCAGGATTTGCGAAGTATTTTGAAAACTTTAAAATCACTTTATAGTTGTACTCGAGAGGAACATAAAAAAAATTCTACCATTTCCTGTGTATTTTTACTTCATTTTTTTGGCATAGTTTTTTGACTTGTACACTTTATTCTGACACGTAAAAAATAGAGTATCTTTGTTTAAATTCATCGCATTTTAAAGACTGAAATAAAAACTTAATTTTAGAGAACAAGGCTGTATATTTAATTTTGAAGCTGACTATGTATAGGTGATAGTAAAGCAAGAGTTTTTTATCTTTAACATGCTTGCCAGTCCATAAACATTTTGTGGTTTCTGGGAATATTGTTTCAATACGAACAAAACTGAAATTGAAAATATAGAGCCAAATAACTTAAAAGGCGTAGAAAAAAGATAAAATCTACTCAAAGTGTAGTTTATACATGACTTAGTATGAAATGTAGCCTGTAGCCATACAAATGAGATTAATTGTTAGTGCTTTGATCATCAAAAGAAGCAATAATTTAACTTAAATTGAGAGCAACTTAAGGTAAGAGACTGGAAAATTTTAGGTAATTTTTTCTACGAAGACACTTCATAAAAGTAGTAATGGGTAAACGCCTTAAATTATGCTATAACTGTTTTACCAATTATAAAAATATGATATTCCGAAACAGATTTTTTATCACGAATACTATATATATATTCAATATTTTCAAATAAATCAAATTAAAATTTATTTTATTTATATAGTTTTTTTTATATAAATTTTATTTGTAAATTTTTATTGTTATTTTTTATTTTTATTTTTTTGAATTAATCGAAAATACTGCTCAACAAAACAAAAATATTCTTTTCTTGGGATTTTTGTACAAGAACATGTATCAAATTGATGCACATTTTTCAAATATGGCAACAGTGTTTCTCTAACAGCTTTTGTTCTTAATTTATAGCTAACCACCCTGATATACTATTTTTACTCAGATTTTCTTCTTTATTGTACACTAAATTATATTGTTTTGATATTTTGGATATGGATTCGTTAAGAATATGTCGAATGCTTAATCCAGAGAGATTTTGCTTCATTTTTGGTGAAAAATACCAAAAACCTATATCGGACTTTGTGAAAACTGCATTATATCAACACTTAAAAATAGAATTGCATAATCAGAACCAACAGTGAATATTTTTTATGGGCCACAGATTAAGCAGCTCTTGAAAGATGCCAATTTTGACAAATTAATGACTGAATTTGAATGCAAAGCTTGGAATTCATTCGCTTTGGTTATGAGTAATTTCCTAATCAAAAATAAGTCTTAACAAACATATCGAGCATGTTGAATAGATGATATCGAACTTGCAAAAACTAGGGGGTAACTTGTTGTATTTTCATTTAGACCGATTTTCACAAAATCTGGGTGATTTTAGCGAGGTGCAGGTATCTTCGGGCAATTTATCAGCGTTATCAGGGAAGGTGGGACTCATATATTATAGCAGACTACTGCTGGAATTTACAACGAGATCTACTTTACGCCATTCATTTAAGGAAGTCTTTTAAAAGATAACTTGATAGTGTTCAGTTTAAATTTTTTATTGCTTTTTTGTATTGTTTTGCCAAAGTTATTAATCTGCATATTTCACAATAAAATGCTGTGAGCGACCTCCCAGTATTTTTTCATAGCCCATGGAAATATAGGGTCCGCCAAATATTTTTTTTTCTTTTGAAAATTCTATAAAAAAACTACTGAATATTTTCTCAAATTTCTTTTTTATTTGAAATTACAATCCCTCCGGTTAATAATGGAAAATAATTTCATTCAAATGGCTGCCTCAGCTGGCCATGCAGTAGCCTACACGATCGGTCCAATTGTTAAGCACATTATCGATTGTGTGCAGCTGTATTTCACCAATGGCTTCACGAATATTGTCCTTTAAAGCGTCAATTGCCTCCGGCTTGTTGGCGTAACACTTATCTTTGACGGCACCCCCACAAATAATAGTGACCAAACGACATTAGCACTGCGGCTGATAATGCGATCTTCAAAAACAGGGCGCAAAACATCGAGTGTAGCTTCGGCTGTGTGACACGTAGCGCCGTCCTGTTGAAACCAAATGTTGCTAATATCCTCCTCTTCAATTCGTTCAATATGGCCCGATAACGATCGCCATTGGCTGTAACGGCCACTTCTTGCTCATATTCGAAGAAATATAGCTCAATTATGCCTCTGGACGAAAATCCGCACCAAACGGTGGTGACTCGTCTTGGGTGTATCGGATTTTCAATGTTTGCTTGTTTACATACCCGCCATCTTCTGTAAGTCGATCACAGGCCCAGATTCCCAGCGTTGTTCAAGCGTATACACAACCATACTCGTTCAGCGGAAGGATAAAACTCATTATCTGTCAAATCAGACATGACCTAAGTGTTACCATTCACGAAATAAGCAGTAGTTGAAAAAAAAAAACGTTAGATGGCGAACCCTTCACAAAAAAATTAAAGGAAGCAAAACTAGTGTTGAGCAGTGTAATCACTAATGAGACATTTATGTTTAATTGTTTAATTTTTTTTTTATGCCAGTAAATAAAGCAAAATAACTAACAATAATTAAATTCAAAAAGTTTTAAGGCTATAAAAACTCAAAATAGTAGATTTAGATAGTAAATCGACTAGACAGAAACCAATTTAACAATGTTTTTGAAAACAGACACTGTGTACCTAAGAAACCGGGCTTATCTAAAACAACATTTATAGTTTTTAACAAAGCATTATCATATATAGATGTGGGACTTGAATCGATCTGAACCACTGTGCAAAGGGTAATATTTATTTTTAATAAATCCTTCCGTTATTTGTATAAACTTCTAGATGAGTATGGTCCGATTTATTGAGATATACTTTTGTGAATTTTTGTATTTAATAATATGGGGATGGGGAATAGCTGGATGAGTATATTATAAAGGACCTAGAAATGCGACGACTGGACAGTAAGTATATTTAGACGGTTCATTGGTATATAATTTTATAATTGTGTTGAAGTTAAAGAGTAGAACCAAAGTTGTTCAGCTGAAGTGAAGTTATTGAAGTACAGTAGTAAAGTTGTTGAACGTTGAATTTAAGTGTAATCCAGCAAATAAATAGCAATAATCAGAATTATTAAAACAATTATAACTAGAATAACTAATAATTAAATATAGCCCCTATACCACATGAATATAACTTTAATTGAATTTAAGATTTACGTTTTAATATGAAATAAATTAATAAAGCGAATTTAAGTCGTGTGTTCTAAAAGAAGAAACCCACATAGATATTATGTCGAAAAAGTATTAATCAAGATTAATGGTTGATACTTAATTTAAAAGCCTTAAAGTTATTGTTTCAGTTAAAGAAATACATTTTAATGTACATAGCTTTTGTTTTTCAAATTTAGCGTAATACGGGCCATTAGTCACCATGGGCATTAAAAATTTAATAACTTTATCGTTTATATTTTTTAATCCTTTTTTCAAATTATATAAATTAACACTTGAAAAAAAAAAAACAATAAAGATTCACAACTGAACAAAGAACCAGAAAAATAAAATTGTATTGTCCAAATTAACGATCAGTTATTTTAACACAAAGAGCATATCTATACTTTAACGTCAGAATTTACTCCTCTGAAGTAATGTTTAATTTATCGTCACCAACAACATAGCCAAAAATCCGCTCTACGGAAAATATTGAACGTGTAAACAAAGGGTTAACGAAACACCAGAAACATCTAGCAGAAGGCGTTCTGCTCAGCTAGGTATAGCTCGCACTGTGGCGCATATTAAACAAAAATTTATTGTTACTCCCATATAAGGTGCCATTGGTGCAAGAATTAAATCAAGTTGATCATAGTCAACGTCAAAATTTTGCAGTTAAATTTCAACAGTTGGCAAAAAATGAAATCAATTTTATTAAAAATCTGACTATGAATTATGGAGCTAACTTTCACTTAAATGGCTTTGGGAATCTATGCTTCTGAGAATCTAAGAGCTATTCATCAACGCCATTGGATGCCCAATATGGTGTGGTTTTACATCTAAAAATATCATTGGGCCTAACTTCTTCGAAAATAAAGATGGAAGTACAACAACCGTAAATTGTAAGTGGTATCGGGTTATGACAGAACATTTTTTAAGTCCTGCTCTTGAAAACAGATCACAGATATATAGTTTCAGCATGATAGGGCCGCTCCCTACACTGCGCGAGATAAAATGACACCTTTAATTAAAATTTTTGAAAAGCAATTTTAGTCCTTTTAAATACGATTAATCTAAACATTTTATCCTCTCCTTAACGCTATTTATAGCTTTACAAAATTTTGAAAAGAACTAAAATTTTGTACAACAATTAACGTTTTACAACAAAAAACGAAAGGTACTCTTTCTTTTATGCGTCAGCAAAAAAAGTGTAGAGGAAGAAAACTATGCCAGAAAAAATAATGACTTAGACATAAAGAGTGATACTACCTATTTCGATCGGTGCTATCAAGTTAAACAATAATCTGATTTATAAATTTTCCCAATAGCTCCAAATCTTGAGTTACAAGTGAAAAACCGGTTTTTTGTACCTTCCAGCACGTATAACTTAATAACTTAGTTAAACATTAACCGATTTTGAGATTATTGACGGATTTAGAAAGTAAAGGAACGTGCCTATTAAATGGTGTACACTTTACTTAAGTAAACTTAAGGAATCTATGTATAATTCTTAAGCCATCACATTTGTTTTTAATTCATTAAAATTTTTCAAGTTTAAAGTCGTTTATATACGCTATTTTAAATGGAACCGTTCTATTTTTGGATTTCTTAGAGAAGTATGTTCAGTTATGACTAAAAAGATACTACATTATTTAAGAATGTGTGTGAAGATAAATTCGAATTTGAAAAGCCAAGACACCAACCACACTTTTGTAACATGCTCAAATTTTGCGTTAACAGAGTACTGTTAGGAGATTAACAGTGATTACATACAAAATGTTAAATATCGTCAGAGGATAAGCAAATATTTCGGGAAAATTTGAAGGTGCTCCCATATACCACTATATAAGTATGGTTGCCCAAAGGGTCTGCAATAGTGTCTATATAGTGGGATGTCTTGAAAGATCACCGGATTTGAGAAAATTGAATTTTAAAAAATCGCTTTTTTGAAAAATATGAAAATTCTTGGGAGGATGAGTGGGCATTTCTCCAACATATGGAAGGGTACACATATACCACTATATACATATGCTGGCTTAAAGGGTCCTAAACAGAGTCCATATAGTGGGATGTCTGGAAAGATCACCGGATTTGAGAAAATGGAATTTTAAAAAATCGCCTTTTTGAAAAATATGAAAATTCTTGGGAGGATGAGTGGGCATTTCTCCAAAATATGGAAGGGTACACATATACCACTATATACATATGCTGGCTTAAAGGGTCCTAAACAGAGCCCATATAGTGGGATGTCTGGAAAGATCACCGGGTTCGAGAAAATGGAATTTTAAAAAATCGCCTTTTTGAAATATATGAAAATTCTTGGGAAGATGAGTGGGCATTTCTCCAAAATATGGAAGGGTACACATATACAACTATATACATTTATTGGCTTAAAGGGTTCTAAACAGAGCCCATATAGTGGGATGTCTGGAAAGATCACCGGATTTGAGAAAATGGAATTTTAAAAAATCGCCTTTTTGAAATATAGGAAAATTCTTGGGAGGATGAGTGGGCATTTCTCCAAAATATGGAAGGGTACACATATACCACTATATACATATGCTGGCCTAAAGGGTCCTAAACAGAGCCCATATAGTGGGATGTCTGGAAAGATCACCGGATTCGAGAAAATGGAATTTAAAAAATCGCCTTTTTGAAAAATATGAAAATTCTTGGGAGGATGAGTGGGCATTTCTCCAAAATATGGAAGGGTACACATATACCACTATATACATATGCTGGCTTAAAGGGTCCTAAACAGAGTCCATATAGTGGGATGTCTGGAAAGATCACCGGATTTGAGAAAATGGAATTCTAAAAAAATCGCCTTTTTGAAAAATATGAAAATTCTTGGGAGGATGAGTGGGCATTTCTCCAGAATATGGAAGGGTACACATATACCACTATATACATATGCTGGCCTAAAGGGTCCTAAACAGAGCCCATATAGTGGGATGTCTGGAAAGATCACCGGATTCGAGAAAATGGAATTTAAAAAATCGCCTTTTTGAAAAATATGAAAATTCTTGGGAGGATGAGTGGGCATTTCTCCAAAATATGGAAGGGTACACATATACCACTATATACATATGCTGGCTTAAAGGGTCCTAAACAGAGTCCATATAGTGGGATGTCTGGAAAGATCACCGGATTTGAGAAAATGGAATTCTAAAAAAATCGCCTTTTTGAAAAATATGAAAATTCTTGGGAGGATGAGTGGGCATTTCTCCAGAATATGGAAGGGTACACATATACCACTATATACATATGCTGGCTTAAAGGGTCCTAAACAGAGCCCATATAGTGGGATGTCTGGAAAGATCACCGGATTTGAGAAAATGGAATTTTAAAAAATCGCCTTTTTGAAAAATATGAAAATTCTGGGGAGGATGAGTGGCCATTTCTCCAAAATATGGAAGGGTACACATATACCACTATATACATATGCTGGCTTAAAGGGTCCTAAACAGAGTCCATATAGTGGGATATCTGGAAAGATCACCGGATTTGAGAAAATGGAATTTTAAAAAATCGCCTTTTTGAAAAATATGAAAATTCTTGGGAGGATGAGTGGGCATTTCTCCAGAATATGGAAGGGTACACATATACCACTATATACGTATGCTGGCTTAACGGGTCCTAAAGAGAGCCCATATAGTGGGATGTCTGGAAAGATCACTGGATTTGAGAAAATAGTATTTTAAAAAATCGCCTTTTTGAAAAATATGAAAATACTTGGGAGGATGAGTGGGCATTTCTCCAAAATATGGAAGGGTACACATATACCACTATATACATATGCTGGCTTAAAGGGTCCTAAACAGAGCCCATATAGTGGAATGTCTGGAAAGATCACTGGATTTGAGAAAATAGCATTTTAAAAAATCGCCTTTTTGAAAAATATGAAAATTCTTGGGAGGATGAGTGGGCATTTCTCCAAAATATAGAAGGGTACACATATACCACTAAATACATATGCTGGCTTAAAGGGTCCTAAACAGAGCCCATATAGTGGGATGTCTGGAAAGATCACCGGGTTCGAGAAAATGGAATTTTAAAAAATCGCCTTTTTGAAATATATGAAAATTCTTGGGAAGATGAGTGGGCATTTCTCCAAAATATGGAAGGGTACACATATACAACTATATACATTTGCTGGCTTAAAGGGTTCTAAACAGAGCCCATATAGTGGGATGTCTGGAAAGATCACCGGATTTGAGAAAATGGAATTTTAAAAAATCGCCTTTTTGAAAAATATGAAAATTCTTGGGAGGATGAGTGGGCATTTCTCCAAAATATGGAAGGGTACACATATACCACTATACACATATGCTGGCTTAAAGGGTCCTAAACAGAGCCCAAAAAGTGGGATGTCTGGAAAGATCACCGGATTTGAGAAAATGGAATTTTAAAAAATCGCCTTTTTGAAATATAGGAAAATTCTTGGGAGGATGAGTGGGCATTTCTCCAAAATATGGAAGGGTACACATATACCACTATATACATATGCTGGCCTAAAGGGTCCTAAACAGAGCCCATATAGTGGGATGTCTGGAAAGATCACCGGATTCGAGAAAATGGAATTTAAAAAATCGCCTTTTTGAAAAATATGAAAATTCTTGGGAGGATGAGTGGGCATTTCTCCAAAATATGGAAGGGTACACATATACCACTATATACATATGCTGGCTTAAAGGGTCCTTAACAGAGCCCATACAGTGGTATGTCTGGAAAGATAACCGGATTTGAGAAAATGGAATTTTAAAAAATCGCCTTTTTGAAAAATATGAAAATTCTTGGGAGGATGAGTGGCTATTTCTCTAAAATATGGAAGTGCTCACTAAATAAATATGTATGTATATTAAAAACTTTTCGAATAAAAAAAAAAAAATAAAATAATTAATTTAACTCCCCATTGCCAGGAATTTGAACACGAATTCTTTTAAAACATCTAAAAAATGAATGATTTTTCGAATTTAGCACGGATGTATGTATGTATGTATGTGTGTGCATATTTAATTTCAAAACATATTTTTCATTGCCATTCAAACCCTGTCTGGAGCAAAAGTAATTATTGTATTAAGTTTATTAATGTACATATATTAAAATCTTACTGAATCGAAAAAAAATAAAAAATAAAAATAAAATAATAATAAAGTATATGAAGAAACCCTTTCCTGGGATTTGAACTCGAATCCTTGTAAAGTAGCTAAAAAATTGTAAGTTTCAAGTGCTGTGTGTGATGCTACCACGCAGTTGTTCAACTTGAGATGTTTAGCTCTTTTGTTAAGCGGTGGTAGAAATTTCAATTGCATTAAAGTCAAAAAAGGGAAATCCTACGTAAATACATATATGTATATACATACATACATATATGTACATATGCATGCTGGTTTTATTTCTTTGTACTACTTTTTGTTAAAGTATAAAAAAAACAGGAGAAGTTTTTGGTAATTTTTACGGTGGCTAGCACAATAAGATTAAACTAAATTCTTATTTATTGATTTTGTGAGCACTTCCATACTTTAGAGAAATGGCGATAAAGGCGTTTTTTTCGATTTTCTCAAATCCGGTGATCTTTCCAGACATCCCACTATATGGGCTCTGTTTAGGACCCTTTAAGCAGCATATGTATATAGTGGTAAATGTGTACCCTTCCATATTTTGGAGAAATGGCCACTCATCATCCCAAGAATTTTCATATTATTCAAAAAGTCAATTTTTTAAAATTCAATTTTCTCAAATCCGGTGATCTTTCCAGACATCCCACTATATGGGCTCTGTTTAGGACCCTTTAAGCCAGCATATGTATATAGTGGTATATGTGTACCCTTCCATATTTTGGAGAAATGCCCACTCATCCTCCCAAGAATTTTCCTATATTTCAAAAAGGCGATTTTTTAAAATTCCATTTTCTCAAATCCGGTGATCTTTCCAGACATCCCACTTTTTGGGCTCTGTTTAGGACCCTATAAGCCAGCATATGTGTATAGTGGTATATGTGTACCCTTCCATATTTTGGAGAAATGCCCACTCATCCTCCCAAGAATTTTCATATTTTTCAAAAAGGCGATTTTTTAAAATTCCATTTTCTCAAATCCGGTGATCTTTCCAGACATCCCACTATATGGGCTCTGTTTAGAACCCTTTAAGCCAGCAAATGTATATAGTTGTATATGTGTACCCTTCCATATTTTGGAGAAATGCCCACTCATCCTCCCAAGAATTTTCATGTTTTTCAAAAGGGCGATTTTTTAAAATTTCATGTTCTCAAATCCGGTGATCTTTCCAGACATCCCACTATATGGGCTCTGTTTAGGACCCTTTAAGCCAGCATATGTATATAGTGGTATATGTGTACCCTTCCATATTTTGGAGAAATGGTTACTCATCCTCCCAAGAATTTTCATATTTTTCAAAAAGGCGATTTTTTAAAATTCCATTTTCTCGAACCCGGTGATCTTTCCAGACATCCCACTATATGGGCTCTGTTTAGGACCCTTTAAGCCAGCATATGTATTTAGTGGTATATGTGTACCCTTCTATATTTTGGAGAAATGCCCACTCATCCTCCCAAGAATTTTCATATTTTTCAAAAAGGCGATTTTTTAAAATGCTATTTTCTCAAATCCAGTGATCTTTCCAGACATTCCACTATATGGGCTCTCTTTAGGACCCTTTAAGCCAGCATATGTATATAGTGGTATATGTGTACCCTTCCATATTTTGCAAAAATGCCCACTCATCCTCCCAAGAATTTTCATATTTTTCAAAAAGGCGATTTTTTAAAATTCCATTTTCTCGAATCCGGTGATCTTTCCAGACATCCCACTATATGGGCTCTGTTTAGGACCCTTTAAGCCAGCATATGTACATAAAGGTATATGTGTACCCTTCCATATTTTGGAGAATTGGTTACTCATCCTCCCAAGAGTTTTCATATTTTTCAAAAGGTGATTTTTTAAAATTCCATTTTCTCGAATCCGGTGATCTTTCCAGACATCCCACTATATGGGCTCTGTTTGGGACCCTTTAAGCCAGCATATGTATATAGTGGTAAATGTGTACCCTTCCATATTTTGGAGAAATGCCCACTCATCATCCCAAGAATTTTCATATTATTCAAAAAGTAAATTTTTTAAAATTCAATTTTCTCAAATCCGGTGATCTTTCCAGACATCCCACTATATGGGCTCTGTTTAGGACCCTTTAAGCCAGCATATGTATATAGTGGTATATGTGTACCCTTCCATATTTTGCAGAAATGCCCACTCATCCTCCCAAGAATTTTCATATATTTCAAAAAGGCGATTTTTTAAAATTCCATTTTCTCAAATCCGGTGATCTTTCCAGACATCCCACTATATGGGCTCTGTTAAGGACCCTTTAAGCCAGCATATGTATATAGTGGTATATGTGTACCCTTCCATATTTTGCAGAAATGCCCACTCATCCTCCCAAGAATTTTCATATTTTTCAAAAAGGCGATTTTTTAAAATTCCATTTTCTCAAATCCGGTGATCTTTCCAGACATCCCACTATATGGACTCTGTTTAGGACCCTTTAAGCCAGCATATGTATATAGTGGTATATGTGTACCCTTCCATATTTTGGAGAAATGCCCACTCATCCTCCCAAGAATTTTCATATTTTTCAAAAAGGCGATTTTTTAAAATTCCATTTTCTCAAATCCGGTGATCTTTCCAGACATACCACTATATGGGCTCTAGACAGGACCCTTGGCACAAACATATGTATATAGTGGTTTATGGGAACACCTTCATATTTTCCCGAAATATTCACCTATCCTCTGACGATATTTTACATTTTGTATGTAATCACTGTTAATCTCTTAACAGTACTCTGTTAACGCAAAATTTGTGTATGTTAAAAAAGTAAGGTTGGTGTCTTGGGTTTTCAAATTCGAATTTATCTTCACACACATTATTTAAGATTGGATAGAAATTACTGGTATATTGAGAGCTATAAAGATTTATTTTGTATATGTCCACCTATTGACAAGATAAGTGCACGACATTAACCAACTGAATGATTTTGGATCTTTAGGAGCTACGTAGTTAAAATTGAGTTTCTTGATTATAAGCAACAGACCTTTTTTCTGACTTAGGCGTAAAATTTTATAGTTTGAGACAGCGTGGCTAGATCCTCCCATCGGCCTAACGTAACCTACTAAATTCAATATTGAAGAAAAGAGGTCTATACCTTCTAAAAAAAGCTAAAGTAGCCCAAATGTATGCGCACATAAATGAATTTAATTCTTTAATTTTTTGTTTTGGTTTTTAATACATACGTTTGTAAGTACGTGTGTCGCTTGTTATTTTGGTATTTTGTAAAATTCTCGATAAGCAATCGACGTCGACGTAATACTTTGTTTTTTATCTTGAGAAAGTACTAGTGAGTACTGAGTATGAGTACATGCAGTGATCTCTGCTAGTACTAGGAAAATAGGTTTTGAGAAGAAAGTAAGAGGGAGTGGTGCTTTTTATGGACGATTTAAATTTACTCATGCTGTAAGAGACAAGAAAGACTTTAGTGGGAAGATTGCGTCTAAACGAATTCTCCCGATAATGCGTTGTGCGCTCTACGAGAAACACGATTACTACGTTATAGTATCTGATTATCGGGAATTAATCCTTTATTTCGTGAGAACACATTCCATTATAGTATTGATAGAACAATGAAACGCGCCCCACATTGCGAGGATGCTTTAATGAAACGATAGAATTGGCTACCCTATTGTCACTAATAATCACCTTCGCACTCTCCTGTAAGCGATGGAGAAGTTTCAAAATATACTTAAAATTCCGCCGCATACATGAGAGTTGCATTCCATTTTAAAACGGGTATAGGTCTTGTAGATATTGAGATTAGATAGTCTGAAAGCTGTTTTGATACTCAAAATATGTAATCTTTCCAACGAGTGTCGCAGTGAATTTTCATGCTCAGAACTTCAAGAACATCTGATATCTATATTACCCATGGTCACAGATGACACCAACACGTCTGTGTGTCAAAAACAACATTGTGCTTGCGTACTTTAAAATCGACCGTGTTCGCACGACTTCGGAGTTTTTTGTCAGGTTGCTTGTAAGCATGTCGTTCATATTTCTCCTTTTCGCCCCAATCTTAAAGAGGCTGGGCCTACGATCAAATAATTTGAATAAAAAATGTTGCTGTCATCTGAGAGTAGATAGAACTTTTTACGGAAAATTATACTATTAATGAATTGATGTCGATGGTCAGTAATAGTAGTGTCGACTCAAAATTGATGTCGACAACACCAAAGAGAGTAAAGGTGGCAATGTCAGGAGGTTTTTTTTGCTAAACGTATTTATTTATTAGTCGCAACGTTTGTAAAAGAGTTGCCCAATTGGTCCACAAGCTATTTCTTAAATGTAATAAAAAAATGGAAAAATTCAAAATTTTAAATTTTATAAATAGCACATTTATAGGTTTTTTAAATGTTTTTTGCACGAAATGTTACTTCTAGTTTAAACACTGGTATTAAGGCTAATTATTTTTTGTGACATATTTTCAGACAACAAATTACTTACGCTAAATAATTGCGGCCACAGTTGTTGAACACGTTTATGTTGTTTATCAAATAATGTTGGTTATTAAAGAACTTAATTTTTAAATTAATTTAATTAATTAGTTGAAAAAGTGAATATAATATAGTTTATATCATGAAGCATTGGTATTACCTAAAAAGAAAAAATAAAGAATCATTTTTAATAAAATTGAAATACATAAATCTTAAAAATTTTATATATATGTAAATCTTGCAAAAAAAGTATTATTAAATTAAAGAGGCGAGTGGTGTGGTCTAGTCAAAAAAGTTCATTCGACTCTTTTTTACCGTTGGCGTGAAGTAAAAAAGCAAATATGTTTCAAATTGTAGAAAACTATCAGTAATGTTTCTATACATTTACACTCTAGTTCATCAGGATTTTAATAATCCATAGCCTTCCATGAAGGGACATGTGGTCTTCTCTCAGTCAATGAGCTGCACCCGATTCTATTTTAAAACTCATTGAAAGTGACCTACAGTTTAACACCGGCTCTGCATGGCAAATGCATTTAAAGAAGTTTTCAATAGTAGTAATATTCATAACCCGTCACTAGCTAATATTATGAGAAGATACCGCTGTCGAAAAACTTTTTTCTTTTTTTTAAGATAGACTGGTCTGGTGTTGAACCGATGAACTTGTGGTTGGTAGGCGGGTATCTTATAGAGCTGCAAAACTATTGATAGTCGTGCCATTCGAAAGTTTCGATAGTTTGCAAAAAAACTATTGATACTGTCGGATTCTTTTAAGTGCTACTAGTGGGTACAATATTAGAATTTTAGTGAAAGGGAAAGACTAATAATAAATATACAGCGACACTATATTTTTTCCAGTATGTCATAAAGCTTGATGTATGAAAATTTTTTGATGAAAGAGTAATCCTTATACATATAAAGGGTCCGCCAAATATTTATTTATTTTTTTTTAAATGGTATTAAAAAAAACTTCTGAATATTTTATCAAATTTCTTTTTTTTTTGAAAGTACAAACCTTCCGGTTAATAATGGAAAATAATTTCATTCAAATGGCTGCCTCGGCTGGCCATGTAGTAGGCTACACGATCGGTCCAATTTTAAGCACAATATCGATTGTGCGCAGCTGTATTTCACTAATGTCTTCACGACTATTGTCCTTTAGAGCGTCAATTGTCTCTGGCTTGTTGGCCTAACACTTATCTTTGACGGCACCCCGATGTGGCCAAACGAGATCAGCTCTGCGGCTGATAATGCGATCTTCAAAAACAGGGCGCAAAACATCGAGTGTAGCTTCGGCTGTGTGGCACGTAACGCTGTCCTGTTGAAACCAAATGTTGCTAATATCCTCCTCTTCAATTTTTGTGAACAAAAATTCGTTCAACATGCCCCGATAACGATCGCCATTGACTGTAACGGCAACTCCTTACTCATTTTCGAGTTATGCCTCTGGACCAAAATCCGCACCAAACAGTGACTCGTCTTGGGCGTATCGGCTTTTCAAAGTATGCGTGTGGGTTTTCTGTGCACCAAATACGACAATTTTGCGTGTTTACATACCCGCCAAGATCAAAATGAGCATCATCTGAAAAGATGATTTTTTTTTGGCAAAATCGGTATCGTCTGTAAGTTGATTGCAGGCCCACTTAGCGAAGCGTTGTTCAGGCGTATACACAACCATATTCGTTCAGCGGAAGGATAAAACTAAATTTTTGTCAAATCAGACATGAGCTAAGTGTTACCATTCACGAAATAAGCACTAGTTGAAAAAAAAACGTTAGATGGCGGACCCTTTATATATAATTCCCATAACATTCCATGAAGGAACACGGGGACTTCTCTCAGTTAGTGAGCTGCATCCGATTCTATTTTTGGACTCATTGAAGTGGACCAACACGTGTAACGCCAGCTCCGAACGGCAAGTGTATTTAGAGAAGTTTTCAACAGTAATAATACTCATATCCAGTTACTAGCTAATGTTATGAGGTGATACTGCTTTTGAGTTTTTTTTTTCTTTTTTCAGATGGTCTGGCCTGGTATTGAACCGAGGACCTTCTGGTTGGTAGGCGAGTGTCTTACGTGCCATGCTACAGCGGCACACAATCCTTATATATATCTAGTGACCATGCAGTACTACAAAACTAAAGTAATTAATAAGATCTAGTTAAGGAAAACTGCAGAGACTATGAGAAGTAAGCGTGGAACAACTGTCAGTTTTGATAAACTTTTAATTCGTACTTCAAAGATTGATTTATCAAGTCATCAAAAAACCTCAAAAATTATTCTATTCTCCTGTTTCAAAAAAAGAAAGAAAGAAAAGAAAAAAAACTTATGGAAGCTAGACTTATGGGTCAGAGTCCTCGAAATGTATAATTTCGCAGCAAACGGAAGCAGCACCTGCACCGTAATAATTAGAACAACATGGTCTGACGAAATAAAGATTTTTTTTCTCAAATACAAAATGGTATGTTTGAACATATTTTAGTTACAATTCATACTTTATGTGAGAGTATTAGATAGAAATTTATGAAACTGTTAAGCTGTGTCCCTATGTAACTATAAAAGTTTACAGACGGCTAACAACCTGCGTCGAACAAATTTTTGCAAATATGACTTTGACTACATTACTGGCTTCCGTGTTTACTCTTAGAATTCGAAGATAGTATAGATAGTGAAAATAAACTATCGATGGTCAGCCAAAAACAAAACTATCGATACCATCGATTGTACTATCGATTGTTTTGCAGCTCTAGTGTCTTACCTATCATAGCACAGCGGCACAGTTCATCAGGATAGAAGGCGTTTTTGTCGGCAAGCTGTATCCAGTTGAGACTTCTTCTTCAGTTTTTGTAATCGTAGATGTCCACTGATTAAAAAATGCATCAATCTGTTGATTTAATTGCAGCTAAATGCTTAAATTTAAAAATTGAATGGCCTGAATTTCGTTTTCGTTTGACTTGCGCTGGTAAAGCTGTACATGTAACTTATTTGAAATTGTTATTATAGTTTTCACGATTTTTTCGTTGCCACACTATGGCTTTATCCTATCCCTTTCAATGATTTTCCGATAAACATATCTTTCATAGTGCTAAACAGCAATTTTTATCATTACCGAGAAACTTTATGCCCTCTCTTTAGCTGTTTTTTTTTTTGGTAAACTGTAGTCACAAACTTAAACTTTAATTTAATTTAGTTTTTTCTTAAGTTTATAGTAACGAAAGACGAACTAACTGAATACTGAATGACTGCAAACATGAATGTAAAAGTACCAATACAATGAACTTTGGTTTGGTTTTGAGTTTAAATTATCAAGATTTTCTGCTATTTGGCTGGAAAAAATAAATTATTTGTTGTTGATGTGGTCTTATTTTAATGAAGAAAAGATGTGCTGCGATCCTGATGAACCAAAGTGTATGTCTTCTGATATTTTTTCAAAACAAAAACAGGCCAAAGATATGTAACTTTTTATTTTGGTTTGCATCAAGTATAGAGTATTTTCGTTATGCCTAATTCTAAAATGAATTTCAAATTCTTTTTATATTAAAAATATTTATTTTTATTTAAATACAAAAAAGTATAATTTATTCATTTTGTTTTAATTATATTTAACTTATTGCAATTAAAACATATTTAACGATTTATTATCTAAATGCAAATAATTGCTATAGAAAATTAAAAAAATGCAATTAAAAATTATAATAAAGCTGTTGAAATGATATGTGTACAATGTACATGAGGGTGCGCCTTATAAAAAACAAAAAAATGTGAAATTCCACTCCCTGCAGAATGTTCTCCGTAGCTAAATAATGAGTTGTGGAGAATTTTAGGTAGATTTCATCAGTGGAAGACTTGCCGCGTAGGATGATTTACGACTACCACTTTGAAAACAAAAATTGCCCATTTATATAAGGAGCACCCTAACCAACAAAATTTCAACTTTCCATGAGACCTTAAAAAAACCGAAACTGTTTACTGATATATATAAAAAACAAATAAACAAGTAAAAAATGCCTAAAAAAGTTTTAACTCAGACACATTATTAATGACTGCATTAAAAAATGAACATAATTAGGTAATTTAGTTGATATCATATATTTTTTATTGTAAATTAACGAGAACAAAATTACAAATAAATAAAAAGCTATTCTATTATAAAAAATTGCACATTAATGTAAAAAGGCTATATAGAAAAGTCAATAAAACAATTTAAAACATAAGAAAAATATTTTTTTTTCATTTAAAAAGCTTTGAGTTGAACGTTCTAAATATAGAGTGTCCGCCGGGAAGGTATACTTTTTGTTTTGCAGCCATTTTGGTTAACATTAGTCTTGACAGTTCATATTTGGCAGTCATTACCTAGAGACGTGGCAAGTTTATTGTGGAAAAATATTTAGTAAACCAACGTGTTTTAATAGTTAAAACATTTTATCAAAACCAATAATCGATTACTCTGACGATGAGAAAGAAACGTGAAATTTTTGGGAGAAACAACGTGCCAACAAGACGCACTATTTATAGTGTAGTGGATGATTTCGAAGAAAGAGGGACTGTAGCTGATAGGCAAAAGCATGGACCACAACATACTGCAAGATCGGCTGAAAACATTACTGCTGTTCAAGAAAGTGTTCAAAACAATCCATCGGCCTCAATTCGACACCGTGCTCTGAAGGTTGGATTTCAAAGAACAACTTTGGTCACAATTTTGCTCAAAGATTTGCAATTGCTTCCATTTAAGATTCAATTGACACAAGAGCTTCTTCCAGAAGACCATTTACGCCACCATACTTATGCCAATAGGATGTTACAGCTCACCCAAGACAACCCCGATTTTCATGAAAAGATCATAGTGAGTGACGAGGCACATTTTATTTGAATGGTTATGTGAATAAATAGAATAGTTGGTTCTGGGCAATGGAAAACCCTCAGATTATTCATCAGCCACCTTTGCATCCTTTAAAAGTAACAGTCTGGTGTGCAATTTGGTCAGGAGGAATCATTAGACCTTACTTCTTTGAAACTGCGAACGGCGTAACAGTAACTGTCAAAGGGGAGCGATATCGTGATATGATTGAAAACTTTTTAATGCCACAACTACAAGCTTTGGACTTGACTAACATGTGGCTTCAACAAGACGGTGCCACATCGCATACAGCCAGGTTTACAATGGAATTACTTGGAGACCTTTTGCCACAAGAAATTATTTCAAGGAATGGTGATGTTGATTGGCCTCCACGGTCGCCTTATTTGACTACTCCGGACTTCTTTTTGTGGGGATATCTGAAAAGCAGGGTTTATGCAAACAAACCAGAAACGCTGGAGTAACTCAAAAAAAATATTCGTGATAATATTAATGAAATAGCGCGTGAAATGTGTGAGAATTTAATGAAAAATGTGCTCAAAAGTGTTCACATTTGTGAGACTAACAGAGGCGGGCATTTGTCGGATAATGTATTCCATACATAATTGCCGACATTTTATAAAATATTTATCAATATAAGATCCATCGCTTTCATATACTCAAAAATTATAAACAAACAAAGTAGTATACCTTCCCGGCGGATACCCTGTATTAGCTATACAGTATCTGTCACTACTACTTAAAGATATTGCCTTTAGAACAATTTTATGTAAATTTGAAGAAGACCATTAATTTATATTATTTTGTTTTGATTATTTTTATTAATTTTATATTATTTAAACATATTTTTGAATTTTAAGTAGATTATAAATACAATTCTATACAATTTTACACACTTATTTTAATTTTAAGTGCAACTCGGTTGTTTTTTAATATTTTAATTCAATATTACGTAGTAAGCTTTTTTAAATTTCTATTACCTTTGGAATTTAAATATTCAAATGTAACTCGATTGATATTGTAAATTTTAAACTTTTGAAACTGAAATAAACGGAGCACATTTGTATGAATAAATCAGAATTAGTTTTCTGGCACTTTAGAGTACATCATTGTACAAGTTTTTTTTATTACCGGACGAGAATCTCTAAAAGAAGCAAAATGTATTTTAATTTCAAGTTTGAAAGAAAGAAAGAAAGAAAGAAAGTTTGTTTTATAATTTTACTTTCACGTTTGAATACAATCTTAGAAATAAGAAAATTTCAAATTTTTATTATAGAATTTATAAAATTCAGTTAAAAAATTTCTTATTTATTTTGGAAATTGGTGTCTTGATTGTCAAAATATTTCAAGTTTTTACACATATTATTTATATGCAAATCTTTATTTTTCGTTTTGTAAGGTTAAATGTAAATGCCACAATCACAGCATGATTTTGTGAATTAGTTAGCTCCTTTAAGTCATTTTTTTCATTTTTATTTTTATTAAAATTAATTTATAAAAATTGATTTTAAATTAATTTATACAAATTGATTTTAAACGTAAATTTAAAAAAATTGTAAAAACCATTCAGCGTCCATTGCTTTTAATGATCTAATTTTGTATGGTTTATGGGCCTTATACTCACACAACAAATACGTAAAAACCCGGCCCCGGTTGTTGGATATATAAGAGTATACTTATGAGGACTGGATTCTAATATGAAGCAATTATTATTATAATTTAGTTTCCATAAATCTCACGATTATATTTTTATACTCATTGAAAGGCACCTACAGCTTAACGCAGGCTCCGAACTCATTAGAGAAGTTTTCAATAGTAGTAATACTCGTAACTAATTACTAGCTAATGTTATGAGGTGTTACCGCTGTTGAAAAAATTTTTTAATATTTTAGATGGTCTGGCCTGGAACTGAACCGAGGACCTTCTGGTTGGTAGGCGGGTGTCTTACCTACCATATTCCAGCGGCACAATATGAAACAATTAATTGAATATGCAATTTCGAAAAGAGCACATTCGCACATTTGTTCAAATGCATTTTTTCGTATTAATAAGACCCAAATGCTTCACTACATCTACCACTATTTAGAAACTGACATCCCTAGCATTCTTTCTACCTTAGACGTTATGACAGATAGGTCACAACTTTGAGAAATGTGCCCTTTTCGATATGATTGTTTAAACAAAGAGTACAAAAAATGCAATGCAGCACCGCTTTTTTTGCTTAACGCGCAAAG
This sequence comes from Wohlfahrtia magnifica, assembly GCA_023159175.1. Lineage (NCBI taxonomy): Eukaryota > Metazoa > Arthropoda > Insecta > Diptera > Sarcophagidae > Wohlfahrtia > Wohlfahrtia magnifica. Next base: position 1,421,134 of record JAKWBJ010000059.1, read on the forward strand.
CCGTTATTTTTTCTTCTTCATCCTTATCGAGTTTATAGAGATAAAGTACCTATTAATTATCTCGAATTTGCTGATATTGTAAAGCTCAAGCAATATATACCGGCAGAATTTACATAATTTATAGATTAAATATTGCAATGGCCAACTACAAAAGAAAAAAGGCTCCTGAAGAAGAGTTTTGATAAAAGTATATAATTTATTTTTTGCAGAACTATTGCCTTTAATAATTTGATACCTAAAATAAAATTTTCTACAAATTAATATGGTCTTTTTCGTTAAGTTTTGTATACTCGATATCATAAATTTCGAAAAGTGCACATTTCATTAATTTCAAATGTATGATCAAACAGTATCCAAATATTTCTGAAATTTTCGGCTAAAAATTTGCCGAAAAATATAATCCGAATAAAATTTTTTGAACTATTATACATCATTAAAAATAATTTGTTTTTTCACTTTCTGTAAACTTTAAATATTAAGACATGTGCCCTTTTCGAAACTGCACATTCAGTTGTTGTTGTTTTCTTTTTTTAATTTCATATTTTAGTTTAGACCTCTATTCATAGCTGCGTGGTTTTTTATACAAATTTGATTTGCTTCCCATCAATTTTCTTTAAATATTTTAAAAAAAGTTTTGTGTATTTTTAACCATTTTAGTTACTCGTTTTAAATTGTTTCTAATTTGCAGTAACAAATATTAATGCTTATTGTGTATTGTTTGCCGTAAAATAGTTCTAAATGGACACAACGTATTTATCAGACATGAAATACTTTACTTTTAATTTTGTGTTTTCACGCCGTGCTTTAAACAGTTTTCTTAATTCAATTTAAATAAAGGGTCCGCCATTTAACTTTTTTTTCAACTAGTGCTTATTTCGTGAATGGTAACACTTAGCTCGTTTCTGATTTGACAGATAACTAGTTTTATCCTTCCGCTGAACAAATATGGTTGTGTATACCCTGCGATCGACTTACAGCAGATGCCGATTTTGCCAAAAAAATCATCTTTTCAGATGAAGCTCATTTTGATCTTGGCGGGTATGTAAACAAGCAAAATTGTCGGATTTAGGGCACAGAAACCCCGCACGCATACATTGAAAAGCCGATACACCCAAGCCGAGTCACTGTTTGGTGCGGATTTTGGTCCAGAAGCATAATTGGGCCATTTTTCCTCGAAAATGAGCAAGGAGTAGCCGTTACAGTCAATGGCGATCGTTATCGGGCCATGTTGAACGAATTGCTGTTCACAAAAATTTAAGAGGAGGATATTAGCAATATTTGGTTCAACAGGACGGCGCTACGTGCCACACAGCCGAAGCTACACTCGACGCTTTGCGCCCTGTTTTTGAGGATCGCATTATCAGCCGCAAAGCTGATGTCGTTTGGCCACCTCGGAGCTGCGATTTGACAATAATAGTCCAATTATTTGTGGGGTGCCGTCAAAGATAAGTGTTACGCCAACAAGCCAGAGACAATTAACGCTTTAAAGGGCAATATTCGTGAAGTCAGTGGTGAAATACAGCTGCACGAAATCGATAATGTGCTTAAAAATTGGGCCGATCGTGTAGGCTACTGCATGACCAGCCGAAGCAGCCATTTGAATGAAATTATTTTCCATTATTAACCGGAAGGATTGTACTTTCAAATAAAAAAAGAAATTTGAGAAAATATTCAGTATTTTTGTTATTATAGCATTTAAAAAAAATTATTTGGCGGACCCTACATAAGGAACTGCTTAAAACCACAAATAATACTATATAAAATTTCCTATATATTTTTTACATATAATTTTACTATATAAAATTTCTTATATATTTCTTCTACTTTTAAAATTTTAACTACTAATTTCAAAATTTTGCAAACATAATTTTTTTTTTCACTTAATGAAATATATACTTTTACGAAAGACTACCTATGGTGGTTTTTTGTTTTTCTACGAAAAATCACAGTCTACAGACTTTGTAGAAGGCAAAACCCGTGTTGTTGTACTTATGCAATCTATTTTCGGACATTTCCAAGTCACTTTGAATGATTTAAAATTTGAGAGCTCCTTAGCCTGCGATGTTCGAGAATATTTAAGAAATTAGAAAAGTATAAATTGTAAAAAAAAAATTTGGTAATTTACTAAATTATTTCGAAAGCATAAGTTAACTTATGTTCCACAAAATTCATTTATTTCATTCCCATTTGGGTTTTTTCTAGAACCCTTGGATATATTAATGATGAGCATGGTAAACGGTTTCACTAAGACTTAAAATCCTTTAAGGGAGTTTTCGGGACCAGCATAGCTTAGATTACTATTGTTTTAATGTCACAAGAGTAAAAAATGAAAATTTATGTAAAAGAGTATCAAAACTCTTCATTTTCAACTTAATTTTTTTTTTAATATCTCAAAAATTTGACGTCCTTGATTTTTTCACCAAAGCTAGACAACCCAAATTCATAGCCTAATGCATGATTCAAACGGTGAATAAACACCTTGTAAATTAATGTAAGTTGACATGACATCCATCTTGCAGTTTTGAAATTCCGGTGTTTAAAGTTAATAGCGAATTACAAAAACTTACTGCCGTGCTTATATATTAAGATAAGAGATTAATAGGCTATCAATTACAGCTACTGGATACCCTAATAAACTAATAGAACAAGGACTTGATCCAAGTAATTGCTACTTGCAATCAAATTCAGTTTGCAAATTGTAAAATTTTAGCCAAATTACAAAAAAACCTTTAACAGGTTTGTAGCATTAAAGTAAAAATACCAGTGGATTATATAGAAGGAACTACTGTGGAATGTGGAGCGAAGCATTTTTAATACAAACCATTTATGAACATCTCTAAAACAAGTTGGTTAATTTGAATTGAAAAAGTTTTTGTTTTCCTTATTAATTTTGAAAAATGGACTTTATAGGGTGTAGGGCCATGATAAGAAGATCTTTTAACCGGGTTGTAGAAGCTCTTTATGAACAATTCTATTTGAATCCCATCACTAATCCCGTACAAAGTGGAGCTCAGAAGTTAGTATTTATTAATAAATTTCATTTATTTATTTATTTATTTATTTAAATGAGGTCTATGGATTACATTTCCTTACAGACTAAAGTAAAAAAAAAGTATAGAAAATTCAAAAACATTAATTCATATATAAAATAATTTTTCTCTTCACAACTTCAATAGAATCACAGAAGTCAATTAGGTAGAAATAAAAATTATTAAATTTGAAGCATATCTGACGAAAGGAGTCGTTGTTCGCATAGACTGATCGATAATACTTCGAGGTTAATAGTTGAAAGTTGCGGGTTGGTCTAGTAGGAACATTGAGCATTATACAACTTAATAGGAACTCTAAATCAATGTTACCTTGAATTAAACTCCACAGAAAGGAAATACCAGCATAGTTCGCCGGCTTCTCAAAGTAGGTAATTTAATAAGTGCGAGCCTGCTTTCATATGCAGGAAGTACATACGAGTTCCATCCAAGTCCTCTTAAGCAAAATAGAAGAAACTGTTTTTGCACCGATTCAATTTTGTTACTGTAAGTATTGAAGTAGGGGTCCCATATAATAGATCCGTATTCAAGGATTGGGCGAAATTTCACTACTTCTGCTTGGATAAAGACTTGATTTAAGGTTTTTTCTAATAAAACGTTAGAAAAATCTTTATCTTTTTATAGGTTTCGAACCTGATAAAAAAAGTTTCGTTTGATTATCTTTCTGAAATTAATGATGTCAATCATTATCTTGTTTTGTTGTTTTCAAAAGGATAATAATTTGTGACGAATCAATAATGATTTTGATTTGGAGAAGAGGATCGCAATTGCTGATATATACAGATCTCGTGGATAGGATAAAAGTATATCAATTCAAACTTTGTTTGTTTAATATTTTCTTAGGAATTTTTATAACAAGTTCATAAAGAGCTTTCATCTTGCCACAAGCTGTAGAAAAAATAAATTCCCTTCATAGCTTTTGAAAATTTTATTATTTTATATTATATTGGTAATATTATTAATTGGAATGACATAAAGCTGGTAGAATTTGGAGTTTTTAAACATATGGCTTAACGAAAATGAATAAATCATTTCATAGTTGTCACTTGATGAAGCATTATCTTGAAAAATTCTCAAATCTTAGAAAATAAATTCTAAGAGAAAACTTATCCATAGAATCTGAACTGCTGATGATTTTTGAAGTTAGGCGATCATAGCGCATCCAAAAAATATAATTGTTATCCAAGATCACAAATTTTTTTTTCATTTTTTTCATAGTATAATCAAAGCTGTTTAACAACAATTTTGATATTCTTTAATAAATACAAATTTTAGTTGGCCATCTCAGTAAGCTCGTTGATAGTGCATTCGTGCGTAGATGTAATGGTTACTGTGTTACATTAAAACTTGCAAAGGGCCTTATTCTCTCGACCATTAATTATGAGAAAAATTTTAATTTAACTAAATAACACATTTTAAGTTTTATCGGTGCCACTTGCCAGCTAGTGTCAGAATTGTGTGTGTGGATACTAGACCATATACTCTGTTCTGTTATACTACGTCGAACATAACATATAAGTTGCTCCGTTCATATTAATTAGAGTATAATTTATAATTTTATTGTAATTAAAATATATAAATATATAAAATAGAAATTTACGTATGTATTTGAAATACAATATTGTAATTTGCTTTACCTTGACGTATGAGTAATATGCATTTAAAAAATTAATATTACGTATACGTTTGTTCTAAATGTTGTGATTAAATTTGTATGTAATTTTAAAATAATTTGTACTGCATATTATTTCCGCTTTCACATTTCCATTATTTTCCATTTTAAACTGACATTTCAAACTTTTATTATAAAATATTAACTTTATTCCCTGGACATTTTTTCTCTTTTTTCTTTCGGTTGCCACCATTTCAAGTTTAATGGCGATTGTAGAATATTGATAATGCAATGTCATTAATCATATTTTTCTATTATCAAATAAAAGGAAAATACGAAAAAAATTTTGTAAAACTTAACTTACTAGAAAGAAGAAAATCTTATTTTAAAAAAATAAAAGAGAATCTATAATAGAAAAAAAAAGAAAATTTCTTAAGCTTCACAGCTAATGGCTCTATATTTCTAGGATAAAGGTTAATAAATGTAACAGAGACACCAGCTTCAAAGAAAAACGAAAAACTATTATACGATGCCATACATCATCATCACACAGTCAATAAATATAAAATTCTCTAATAAAACTGTTGAAAATAAAACAGTAAAATATTTGTTTAATATTATAACGAAGTCCATGGTAAAGACTTAGTAACGTAAAAAACAATCAGCATCACAATAACAACCTCTTTTTGATTAAAAAAAAAAAAATTGTTTTCGTTTTCTATTTTAATCAATTGATACGATTTTGAATTTCTCTTTTTTTGGTCTTTCTTAGTGGCTTATTGACCAAGAATGCTTTACATTACGCTTTACTTTTAATTTTAGTCACATTAAATATTTTATTTCATCCATTTTTTTCTTTTTGACCGGAACATTAGCATTTTTATCAGTAGTTAAAAAAAAAAGTTTTTGTGCGAATAAATTTCTATTTACAATTCTAAAGGATTACAAAAATTGCTGTAGTTACAGAGAGTTAGGTTTTAACGACTTGTACATGATTTGACACCCTTCACCTTGATAATTTTTTTTTTTTTTTAACAAACCTCTAAGCATAGCTGATTAGGGGCCAACCAAAGTCTTAGTACTTAAGCGTTGCACGTGAATCATTAAAGTCATTTATTTAACTAAATCGCTTTAAGAAATTCTACTTAATAATATAGAATCGTATTATATTTTAATAATATTTTTGAAGAAAATTAAAAATCGAATATACGAATATAAACTCATCATAACAAATTGCAGTTTCAAACAATGCCTTCTTTAGATTATAACATATTCCTCTAGATATTTAATCGTATTTTAATATTTTATTTAGAATCTACACTTAATGATTTCAACAATTCTTACGATGTGCTGATGTACTGTAAGACCAGAATAACCGGTATATATAACGCTGAATACTCTAATTTCTTGTTTATTGAACAACAGGAACTTCCAGAATCTAAAAATTTTTCAGTTTACATTAGTCCTCAGACATTCTCCAATAGCTTAGCAAATTCTGTCACAACCCAGTAGTTGGTCTTTTCTCTGGAATATGCCACAGGGAAAGAAATAAATTGTTAAGGCTCAATATAAACTAGTTGAACTAGTTTGTGTGTTAAGTACTCAGCACTCGTTTCCAGGGTGGATCTTACGTTATGCTTGGATTTTAGGTTATGATGAACACTCTGGAGAGACCAACGCATAACGTAACTTAATTTTTTGCGCCAAGTTCATAGTTACCTCTAACTTTACCTCATATAATGAAAAAAAAAAAAAAAATTCAAAGCTGCCTGACTGTCCGTCATCGCACCTGTATATGCGTACTTAAGAGCTTCAATTTTTTTCTAAGACACTATCTAACATCAATGAAAAGTGCATAAATTTTGACCTAGAAAATTGTAGGGTATTTAGCTCATGTAATATTGTTGAATATCTTTAAATTATTTAATATCTATTACTATTATTATTAGTTTTTAAACAAGTATAAAACTCATCTATAAGATAGGGATTCAAGTAAAGCTCCTCAGATTCGATAAACTTTATTCCTAAAAATATAACATATTTTAGGGGCATTTATGGCTGTAATTTCAGAGAAGAGCGGAATGAAAATGGAAAGTAACATCTACTTGCTCTCTTGGTGAAAATGTTGTCATTATATGGTAGACGTATAGTGCCAGTCAGCAATGGCCATTAGCGCTTGAGAAAACACGCTATCCATCTGGGAGTAGACAGAAACAATATATGTAGCACATTTTACAAGGACGACTATGAGGAATTTGTATGAATGCCTGACTCAGAAGAAGGTTTGGTATAGTGGCTGTTTCATATTTTGCAAATCTCAGAAGCATGACTGAAGCAAACTCACCTAGGTGAGAAGATTTTATCTTCATTAACTGATATTAAATGGAAGCTAGTTCTAGAACTTCCTGAGTTTTATTTTTGGATGGGTGTTTGTGATATCAAAATGCCACAAATGTTTCTGTTGAGGCTATAAACGGATCAAACCAACCAAGGGACCTATACGTACTATGAAATAATATAGTTATCTTTAACCTTCGTAACGTGTTCAAACTTGCTGACGTTAGCGGTATTCGGGTCAGACTTAACCCAAACAGAAAATTTTTTATATTTAGACAATAATAAACTCAACTGAAGTATACAAAAGTTTATTTATTATTTGTTGTCTATAAAAAAATATATGTAAGTCGTATTTCTAGTAATTTTTACTGTAAATGTACAGTGACTTAAAAGAGCTAATTCCAGTAGTATAGGTATGATCATCTATAATTATTGCATTGCTTGCATAAAACAATTAAATAAGCGAGCTGTTTGAACACACAATTTTTTACAAATAATGCATAGGTACAGCATATTTTTTTTTTTTTGTATTTGTTTAAAATTGAAGGCTGCTAATCGTGCTTAGGATTAGCGGGTTGTCCTTGTGCAATTTATTTCAAAAATTATGCTCTTGGTAACGTTTGGTAGTACTCAAATAAGCCGTTTTAAATTGCAAATATAAATTTTTTATAAAATGTTGACGTTTGGCTATTTATTTCGTTCCAGCCATGGCTGGCTGAAGTAAATAATATAAAACCATTGTAAGCGTATACATGTAAAGAGTGCGGATAAATGGATACATGTAAATTTTTTTATTTGAAAGTACAATACCTCCGGTTAATAATGGAAAATAATTTCATTCAAATGGCTGCCTCGGATGGTCATGCAGTAGCCTACACGATCGGTCAAATTTTTAAGCACATTATCGATTCTGTGCAGCTGTATTTCACCAATGGCTTCACGAATATTGTCCTTTAAAGCGTCAATTGTCTCTGGCTTGTTAACGTCACACTTATTTTTGACGGCACCCCACAAATAACAGTCCAACGGTGTCAAATCCAAGCTCCGAGGTGGCCAACGACATCAGCTCTGCGGCTGATAATGCGATTTTCAAAAACAAGGCGCAAAACATCGACTGTAGGTTCGGTTATGTGGCACGTAGCGCCGTCCTGTTCTGACTGTAACGGCCACTTCTTGCTCATTTTCGAAGAAAAATAGCCCCATTATTCCTCTGGACGAAAATCCGTACCAAACAGTGACTCGTCTAAGTGTATCGGCTTTTCAATGTATGCGTTCGGGTTTTCTGTGCCCCAAATGCGACAATTTTGCTTGTTTACATACCCGCCAGGATCAAAATGAGCTTCATCTGAAAAGATGATTTTTTTTTCTGCAAAGTCGGCATCTTCTGTAAGTCGATCGATCAAGGTGATGTCGCAATATTTCAAAACGTTGTTCAAGCGTATACACAACCATATTTGTTCATCGGAAGGATAAAACTAATTATGTGTCAAATCAGACATGAACTAAGTGTTACCATTCACGAAATAAGCACTAGTTGAAAAAAAAACGTTAGATGTCGGACCCGATATTTTCATATTAATAAATACCACTTGTAGCAGTCAATGAGCTTTTCTTGCAAGTATATCATAACGCAACTTTGTCCTGCATATTAACCACCCTGTGCTTTATTGTAATAAAAAACTATCTGAGGTTTTATGTCCTCGCGATTACTAATTGCTCGATTATGATAATTCACATACAACTTTTTTTTTGCAAACAGAGGGTAGGGAATTTAAAAGTTTAAATTTGAACAAGCGGTTATTTCAAATCTGGCAATACTTATGTCATTCCGTTCTGTTACAAAGTTCAGTATATTATCTCCACTGAACGAACTGAGTCGATTTACGCTTGAGCAACGTTGGGATTTATTGAAAATTTATTAGCATTTAAAACCACAAATTAAGCTCATTTTCACATTTTGTTAATAGCAAAATTGCTGTATTTGGGGCTCAGAAAGCCAAAATGTGGTGTTAGAGAAGCCAATGAGCCCACATTTCATATTTTATATTTCACAACTATTACGATCAATGGAGACAGATATCGCACCATGATAACCGATTTTTCTATGCCCGCTCTTCATGCTATTTATATGAACGATGTTCGTTTTCAACAAGATGATACAACTTGCCACACATCTCATGCCACAATCGATTTATTGTGTCAAACGTTTGATGGTCGTTTAATAAGTTAAAATTGTGATATCAGTTGGCCGCCAATAAGTTGCGATGAGACACCGTTCGACCATTTTCAGTGAGACGACGTTAAAGAAAAGTGTTTCGCCGAAAAATCAGAGACAATTAATTTGAAGCCCAACATTCGTGATGCCATTTGTCCGATTGAATGGGGTACTGTAAGGCCAGCCGCGGCAGTCATGTGGGTGAAATAATGTTTTATTTATAATCAGAATCATGGTTCTTCACAAAAAAAAATTAATTTGGCAAATTATTAAACCATTTTTGCTTTATTGCATATTTTAAATATAAAATTTTAAGTGGTCCACCCGATATTTTCTGGTCAGTTTTAAAACAAAATCAAAGTCAAAGTTTATTAAGTACCATATTCACAGAATGAAAACAAATTTTCTCCCAAAATGGGTCAAAATTGACCCGAGAACTTTGTGAAGGTTGAGTCCGTATCAAACGAAAAATTATATAAAAACGTTAATGATTTAATGCAAAAAACTGCACAGAAATTTCCTTTACATGCCCACAAACGTTTTAGTTAGTAATGGATATTTTTAGGAGCTTTTAAATATAATGGAGTATCCCCTAAATTTCGTAAGTTATAAATTTAATAGAAGACTTAACAACTTCATACATATGTAATACATTTTTCTCTATATGTCTTCCTCTTGGTGTGATATAAATAAAAATTTGAAATATTGATAAGACGCTTAGAAATACTTCTTTTGTTCCTGATTTACTTTATAATATAAACTGGTTTAATAGTATAAAAGAAACGACGTTCAGAAACGTTCGGCTTTAAGAAGGAATCATAGGGTAAGATCATACAACCATTGCTAAGCTTAAAAAACTTTTTTGATATAACAGGTTTCCATTTATAGACTTACGTTATGACAAATATTTCGTGCTGATAAAAAATGGCTAATATATGGCCTTAAGCTATGCATTCTTGCTTGACAAATATTTAAAGTTAAGAAGTTAAGCAAACGAACAGACTTAAAAGTTAGCCATTTAAACGTTATAATAGTTTTTATTAAAGACAAATCTGTTTTGAAGGCTATAGGCTATAATGCTAATGTAGGGTACGATAAAATATTAATGAGGCATTTTTAAATTAAAAAAAGCAGAAAAACACAAAAGAAAATAAAAAAAGCTTGAAATGCAAAAGATAAAAACAAATGAAATACTGAATAGAAAATATAAAAAACAAGAATTAATTTGGTATAAAAGAGAATAAAATTAAATAAAAAATAAAATAAAAACTTTTAATTGAAACAAAAAGAATTTTAATTTTAATTGAATAGAGCATTTTTTCCAGCAGTGGCAGCAACATATTATACCCCTGGTCGTACAAAATTATCATTCAGAAAAAAAAAATAATAATAATAATAGTAAAGTAAAAAAAAAAATCAAATAAAACATTAAAAAATAATTCTTTTTAACAGCGTTGGCTTTAAAAAATGTGCTCTGGCACCTCACATTACATGTACAATGGGGAATTAAATAATAGAGCGACTAAATGTCAACCAGTCAGTGGAGTACAGGGTAGGTAAAGAAAGGTAAAACTACCTGCTTTAGTGGTTTAACATACTTAATGCTGCTACTGTATTCCATTTAAAATGGATGCAGCAGCGGTAGCTGTTACTCCGTTTTGGCCATAGTAACCGCATAGTAGCTGTTCTTTGTAATAACCACGCCGGTCGCTACGTGATGATTTAAAAGTAATAAGTTGTGCTTAAAAAACTGGCCCTTTTCATTCTCTCGTTTTTTTTATACATTTCTTTTTTTTAATAACAACCGTCTTTTCTAAGCTGTTGTAATTTGGTTGTATGTTGTTCTCTTTTATCTTCCGTTCTTCTACCTTCTCACCGTTTACTTTTATTATAATAAATATTTTATTTGCCCCACTGGCCAATCTTAATGTTTTAAACATATAGACGACAATAGGCTACACGACAACATGACTAAATTTGCCTTTAGCAGCATTTGTAGTCATGTACTCAACTACATAGATATCATAAAGAACTAATAAAAGAAACTGACGTATTGATAAATAAAATTTAAGTTACAGTTGTAGTAACTTCTTTCAATGAGCATTTCTTTTTTTATTTCGTGAATGGTAGCACTTAGCTCATGTCTGATTTGACAGATAATTAGTTTTATCCTTCCGCTGAACTAACATGGTTGTGTATACGCTTGAACTTCGCTTCGCTAAGTAGGCCTGCGATTGACTTACAGAAGATGCCGATTTTGCCAAAAAACCATCTTTTCAGATGAAGCTCATTTTGATCTTGGCGGATATGTAAACAAGCAAAATTGTCGCATTTGGGGCACAGAAAACCCGCACGCGTACATTGAAAAGCCGATACACCCAAGACGAGTCACCGTTTGGTGAGGATTTTGGTCCAGAGGCATAACTGGGCCATTTTTCTTTGAAAATGAGCAAGGATTGGCCGTTACAGTCAATGGCGATCGTTATCGGGCCATGCTGAATGAGTTTTTGTTTGATGTTTTGCACCCTGTTCTTGAAAATCGCATTATCAGACGCAGAGCTGATGTCGTTTGGCCACCTCGGAGCTGCGATTTGACACCGTTGGACTATTATTTGTGGGGTGCCATCAAAGATAAGTGTTACGCCAACAAGCCAGAGACAATTGACGCTTTAAAGGAGAATATTCGTGAAGCCATTGGTGAAATACAGCTGCACACAATCGATAATGTGCTTAAAAATTGGACCGATCGTGTAGGCTACTGCATGGCCAGCCGAAGCAGCCATTATTAACCGGAAGGATTGTACTTTCAAATAAAGAAAGAAATTTGAGAAAATATTCAGTTTTTTTATAGCATTTAAAAAAAAAAATTATTTGGCGGAGCCTTTATTTAAACCTTTTTTTAATAATAACACCGTTGTTGGGTTTATTTTTTAATATATATTTCGTTATAAATTTTTAAATGTTGATTAATTTTGTAAAACTTAAAACACTCGTAACAATTGTTTTGCTAAAGATTTTAAAATATAGTTTTATCCTCAGTTACTTTTAACATTTGTCAGAGTTTTTTTTTAAATTTCTTCACTTTTTTGATTCGAAATAAATCGAGTTGGTTTATGTGAATGTTTTAGAAAAATAAAACAAATAATAAAACCAGGAGTAAAACGTAAACATGTAGAAGAAGAAAAAAACAATTAAGTTTTTTTATTTAAACAAATGTATTCTGTCAAAATGTCATGTGCCAAAAAGTAAAATGAAATGAAATGGAAAATTCTATTAATTTGAAAAAAGTTGTCAAATGTTCATCTAACAAAAAGTGTTCTATAACCGGAGAAAAGGAAAACAAATGTAATTTTCACTGTAAGTTTAACAACAAATCAACGAATATAAGGAAATACTTTTTGGAAACAAAAAAATTATATAAAAAGAATAAAAAGTCAATCAAACGCGGTCGAGTATAGAAAAGGCAAAACAATAGAGCAAAGAAATAAGAACATTAGGAAACCACCATAAAAGTATACAATGCAATAAAAAATATATTTATCGAGAAAATGAAATTGTAATAAATAATTTATTTTGTTTTTTTTTTTTTTGCTATAACTACATTGATATATTTTAAATCAACACTACAAACTACACTATAGATCAAGACAAATGTTCCTAGAGTAACTAAATCTTAAACCAATCCCAATGTAATATCAATAAAATAAATGTCCCCATATTAACTGATGTATTCTAATTGTAACAGCATGCCGTCGGTAGCATGCTGTCGTCTACTGTGTTTAATGCTTTATTTTTTTTATTAAAAAATATAATATAGGTTTTGACTCGCCAAATAACCATTTTTCGATACAAATTAAATTTTTTACAAGTCAAACGCAATTTTTTTCAGCACAAATTGAATTTTATTCGGAACAAAATGAACTTTTTCAACATAAATTAAATTTCTTTCACTTTGAATTAAATCACTTTCACTTCAAATTAATTTTTTTTTTTTCATTACAAATTAAATTTTTTTTGATATCAAATTAAATTCATTTTTTTACTCGATATATCTATAACGCGTTAAGTATACATAATGCAATAAAATCTTTGCGAATTACATTTAAAACTGGCACAATCAATATAGAAAGCTTAAATATCGACATTACAATTCAGGGACGCGTAACATATTCGTTAAATTTCGTACAAAACCCAACAGAAGCTAGAGAAAAATTAATATTCTTTGTCGAATTTGAATTCAAAAAGCTACCGACACTGTCGATCACAAAACTATATGGAAAGTTACACTGCATAAATTATTTCATTCATTCAAGCTTCAACCGTTCGACAGCATAAATGTGGCAGTTGATGTGCGCAAGGCTGCGTAACGTCACCACTTCTGTTTAACGTGTTCCTGGAGTGCCACAAACACGACCAATGGAATAAGATGAGGTATATCGGGATAATTCGCTAACGCTCTACAATTTTGAACCAACAGATGCCGAAGACGTATTTTTAAGATCTTTTGGCCAGCGGAAATACTAAAACGCCAGGTGGAGCTGGCTTAGTCATACGTTTCGTAGTCAAGACGACCTGACTAGAGCTTCTTTTGAGTGAAATCTACAGGGAAGACGTATTATGTAGCAATACAATCGTCTGTCGGTTTTATTCGAGTTCAAAACCATCCTCGGAGAAACAAGACTAGATCTATTTACTTTCGATCTAGCCTTGTTTCTTCGAGGATGGTAATTGAATTCAGATTCGACAAAGAATATGTATTTTTCTCTAGCTTCTGTTGGATTTTGTACGAAATTTAACGAATATGTTACGCGTCCCTGAATTGTAATGTCGATATTTAAACGATCTATATTGATTGTGCCAGTTTTAAGAAGAATGCAAGAATAACCATTCCTACCGTTAGAGGACGAAATATTTCTCTTCTTGCAGCCATCAACATACATGGAATTTTACACAAAAAAAATAATAATTGCACATTCTACAGTTAATACCAAAATCTAAATCCAACTGAATATAACATCCTTTGATCCTTAACAATAGTTTACGAAAATGAAAATGCTAAAGACAAAATTCACCACATCAGAGCTTATGAGCTTTTAGTTATAAATAAAATTTTTTGGCTTAAGAACTGTTAACATTACCTGCACTAATTTAGTAATAGAACCGCATGGTTCTATTACTTTCTGTGTTTATAAAGTTATTCTAGAAGATTCGTGTCTATACTAGAGCATTCGAAACTATCGATGAAATACTACAAAAAGATGGTGAATTGCAGCTGGAGATTTAGTAATCATTTGGCTGTCAGTAAGTAAAATCGCGTTCAGTAAAGTGCTGTATAAGCGAATTTGCTGTATTAAGACAGTATATAAAAGATATAGTGGAACCAATAAAGACCGTAAAATCAACAAAAAAAATAGAGTTTTATTTTTTTAGTGCAAAATAAACGAACGGAAAGAAAAGGATCTAAAAAGTCATTATAAATAATTAAAAGGTTAATGATAACTGATAAAATGCAAGGAAATAAATATTAGATAATTGTAATAATAATAATAATTCTATCTTGTAAAAAGATAGTGAAGTTATATGAATAGAAAAAAAAAACTTTGGAACAACTATCTTTTAGAAAATAAACTTGCTACGAAATCAAGTAAAATGTACTTTGAATTACTTAGAAAGCTATTAATGTGTGTGTTTATTTTAATTTTAGTTAAAATACTTTAACATGTACGAGGGGTATTCTTTAGATTTCGGGAATAGCATATTCAAAAAATATTTTGAAATGAAAATGGCTATATTGTTTTTCAAAATATTCCGCTTGAAGATCAATTTACTTTTGAACTCGTTCAAACCATTCCTCAAAACAGTTTTTCCATTTCTCTTGAGACACCTCCAAAACATGCTTTTTAAACGCTTTAACTGCTTCTTCAGCGCGGCTTACCTTTATTATCGGGAACAAGAAGAAGTCACTGGTTTCCAAATCAGAACAGTACGTGGGATAAGACATCAATTCGGATTCCGGGCATATCTTAGTTTTCCTTCCACCATACTCTCCAATGCTAAATCTAATAGAAAAAGTTTTTTCAAAAACCAAACTTTGTGCATGAAAATTAGCTGATCCAAAGTGTTATATAGACTTAATTAGTATAATTAAACAATGAAAAATGATTTAATTCAAAGTGAAAATATTTACTTTGTGCTGAAAAAAGTTTATTCTGTTCCGAATAAAATTCAATTTATTTATTTAAAAAAATGCGTTTGACTTGTAAAAAATTTAATTTGTATTAAAAAATCTTTACTTTGAGAATAAAGACCTGTAATAATTCCAACACCTGATCCAACTTTTTTTCACATGCAACGAGGGTATTGTAACAAAAAGTATATAAATTGAAACAAAAAATCCTTCTACAATGAGAACATTTTCCGTGTTTTTTTGTAAACAATTTATAATGAAAAAAAAAATGAGAGAAAAATATTTCTGTGACTTTATTTTGTAAAATATTGTTTACGTTAAATGTCAAAACAAGCTGTTCTATCACTCGCGTTGACAATACGTGTTTTCTCTTTTCCGTCTATATGTTTTCGTGGTTTTTTTAATTTAATTTTAAACTAACAATAAAGCTTTACAATATAATAATAACAAACAAAAATGCTCAGAAGTGAACCATAACAACCATAGCATGAGGAAAACAACCACTTGACAAAAAAAAAATACAGACTTAAATATATTTATATAAATAAATTAATTAATTATAAAAAAACTTTTTTTTGTAACAAACAACACAAGTTTTCTAAATTAACAACAACACATCACTAGAAAAAAGATACAAAACATAAAATAACTCAACACTTGACGAATAATTCATCAAAAGTGAATTGAAAAAGAACAATACAATGACCAGCTCACATAACGTAACATAAGTTTAGAACATGTTTAAAAGCAAATAATTCAACATCAATATTAAGACAACAAAAACGAAAACAACAAAATATGAATATCAAAACAAATTATAAAAATGAAACAAACAACAAAACACTAACATAAAAAAATAAACACACACTTGACAATAATCAATTTAAATACGGGCGAGATTAAACATCAAAAAAATAAAACATTGTTTGATTCGTAGTAGAAAATTTAATTATGTCCCCTACCATCAGTAAGAGAGTTTTCCCTTCTTCTCATTAATGAAAATGCTGGTCTACAGGGTTTTCATATCCCTTGGTATCACCTTCTTTTCCTAGGAGTCTTGCTAGGTACATTCGCAATTAAGTTGTGTACCAATGCTAGCAACCTCTTCGTATGTATGATACGGAATTTAACTACCGATGGCTTAAGTTTAGAATCAGGGCACATCTTTTGTGCCTCGGGTTTTTATATAGAAGTCCAAGCACGAGAAGAGAGGTTACCGTATCTGGCTTTGACTCTCTCCTATAAAGCTATCTGATCATCCGCTCTTATAAAACTTAACCAAATCTTTTCAAATAATATCATAAAACTGTACAATGACTGGCTATTATAGAGTATGAAATAAAAAAAGTAGAAAATAAGCTACAATATCTCTTGAAATCTCCACCAAAAATACCAACTTCCAACCAACATTCAAAAGTCAATTAAAAATAAAAAAAATAAAAACCGTTAGAGAATGAGAGCAATATTAAAATGTAATTGTCTAAAAATCCCGGATTTAGCTCGGAAAAATGGCTTAAAAATGCGACAAATAGCGTTTACAAAACTAGAGAATAATAGAAAACAATCAAAGTAAAGTACACTATTTCCCTTTATAAAATTGCTTTAAATAATAAGATCTCTCTTGAGGGTGGCGAGGTGTATCGGTTAGAGCGCATGTTTACAACTCGAGCGGCCCAGGTTCGAATTCACAGCAGGGGACATTGCGAAAATATACAATTGAGATTTCGAGAGTTTTAATGAAAAGACTAAAACCTTCTTCTGGCAATGTTGACAAACATTAGACGTATGATTAGGGGGAAAAAGCACATACTTGGGAAAAAAAGATTATAATGGTAAATGAGGATCACCACCACCACTTAGCAAGTATCTTCACCACTTTACAATCATACAGAGGCGAGCTACAGTAGATTAATCATCTGTTAGCTTGAAAAATAAAACCAATTGATTAATGAAACTATAACAAAGCAATTGATGCATTGTGAAAAGCCTAGAAGAGTTATTGGAAAAAATAGGATAGCTCTCTAGATATTAAATCATCTAATGGGCAATGGTGTTGCTTTAACACTTTAAGTAAATGGCCGTTATGGTAACGTTAATAAAAACAGGACGATATCTCTGTTAATCTTTTCCTCTCTATTATGTATGTGTGTGTTGCAGCTTGTGGTTGTTGAGTGGTATCCCTCTTACTCTTTTACTCTATCTTTCTGTTTGTTAATTTTGCTGTATATACCACTTACTGCACCAATGGAGCTTGTAGTAGGGGTAGTTTTTTAGCACCCATTGCATGTAAATTTATGTTGAAAACACAGATTTCAATACTAACGCTCTACCATAATACGATTATTAAAATAAAGTTGTTGTTTTCTAAAAGAGAAACAGATAAACAATAAAAAGCTAAAAAAGCAAATAAAAATGTTTAACGAACACTTGTAGAAAATGAGAAAAATACTGATTTTGCTTGTTTTAGAAATTAACCCATTAAAAGCCAACAAAAAGTTCAAAAGATTCGGCAAATCTTTTTTAGCAAATTTTTATATAAAATAATTTTTGTTCCGCATAGTTTTCTTTAATACCTCCTAGTGGTTGTATAGCTTTTTATTTAAAACAAATCCATCCATTAAAACTTGCAATGCCATTAACATAGACGACGCAGCAAGGTCATGTGACCCGACAACTGTTATAGAAATAGCAACCGAGGTAAGTAGACTTAAAGGAAACTAAACTTGCGAGGAAACTGTATGTCATTAGAACTTATCTTGAGTGTTACTACAGATGTGCACGATGCCGTGGACTGCTCAATTTCATAATAACTCTAACATGTTGAGGTCAAACTCAGCAATGAGCAGTCTGGGCTTAGTTCACATTGTACTTGTGTATAACCAGCAAATGTCCGAATTATCATAGAATAGCCGAGTGGAAATCAACTTTGTAGAGGCCATTTTTGGGATAAAGAATTTCTCATGACAATTACTTTTTAAATATGATTTCCGGTATATTTTCGCGGTGGCTACTAATTACATGGTCCATTTGATGAGACTAAGGTTCGTCTATTTTTTCCAATAAGTCTAGCCGTATGGTGTCAACGGTTGCTTGAATATAGGTTTCCAATGCCAATGATTTAGCATAGCGTCATGAAATGTAATCCAAGACTTTATGAATGCACGAACGAGCAGGTTAGTAAACAGGACCACTTCTAAAAAGAAAGTTGTCACCAAATTGTTTTTGCAATAAATCGATAGGTAAGCGGGCTGTATGGCAAGTTTAGTCTTCTTGTTGAAATTAATTTTTGGAAACAAAAATTCAGTCAGCATGGGTCTATAGTGGCGTTCTCCACTTACCGTGATAGCATCTCTTTGCTCATCTCAAAAGAAATAAGAACCGATGATGACGCCACCGTGTAAACCGCACCAAACACTCAATTTTAGTGGATGACTTGGTGATTTATTAATGGCTTGAGGATTGCTTTCGCATAAAATACGATTATTTTGCCAATTGAGGCATCCATTTAACCAGAAATGATTACCTGTAAAATGGACGGAGTGTTCTATGACCTTCACGAATAGACCTATTTTTCAAAGTAAATTTCCACAATTTAGAAACGTTGTTCTAGCGTTAAACGATTTGTGATGACTTGTCATTCATATCAAATAAAAAAACCCTGTATCTGCGTTTTATTGAATTCAAAAAGCGTTCAATAGAAACTGCAGGATTGCAATTTGGATAACTCTAATGAAGAAAGGCATGGCATACAAAGTAATTGGAATTATAAAATTCATTTACTGCAATGGGGAACTGAAGGTACAACTCAAACACTCACCACTTCTCTTTACAGTAGTAAAGAACTGTTTTATGGAAGAGCTATGTAAAAGAAAGGAAGAATATCAAGTTTGGGAACAACTATCGTTTGTTACATAGTTAAATAAATAAACAAAAAATACAAAAAAAAACTATAAATAACATTTGGTGTCAGAAGTGGGATTGCAGTTTTCAAAATAAAATTAAATAAAAAGGAAAAAATTAAGCTCTAAGAACCAAAGAGTAGTGAAGAGTAGCTGGCTGCTATGATGGCGAAACTGTAATCACAGCACAGAATGTTTTTAGTAGAGTTTCGCGAAGTATACGAAACCGACGAGCCAATTTATCAGGCTGAAGTTGCAAAAATGGAAAAGTTATCGGAGGAAAACAGCGGAGACGAAATGCGAAAACGAGGAGAATATATGTGAGTTCTTACTTGCGGAAGTTGATGGTGTTGAGTCACGATTGTCGGCTGAAAGTTCTACTGCAGAAGCGAGGAAACTTGAAAGCGAAGTCGAAGAAAAGAAAAATGATAACCGCAGTGTATGTGAAGTGAAAGCCTAACTCAGGGCAATGAATTGAACAACAAGATTCTGAGCAGTGGCAATTCAAAGGTCGTAGTGGAGAAGCTGCAGTTCACCAATTAGAACAACATATGGAATCGGATGGTACAGGTGTAAAGGCCGTAATTATGTAAGTGGTCCATCATCGACAACCAGCAAAAAGTATAGAGACCAACGACGATGGGGCAGCAGCGCAATAAAATGACAAAACACTGGCGAATTATGTCTCAATGTCTACAACTAGAATGTCTACAACTAGCAAAGCAACCAAGAGATGAAACGGCGTTAGCCATTGAGTGAAGAAGTTCTACAACCCACATATCAAGATTAAGGCAGAAGATTGAGTGCGTTTGGCAAGTTCTGGTAGATTCAGGACGAACAGGCGGCAGTGTTACGAAAGTCAAGCTTGGAAAAAACTGTCGTTTGTTACATCGTTAAACTAAATAAACAAATGGTTCAAAAGCAACTATGTGTCTGTGTACAGATAATTAAACCGAAATGTTTATAAATAAAAATAAAAAGAAATTAGGTAGAAAAGAAAACAGTAATAGACAATAACAAACAACAACAAATAACAAGACCTGACAGTGGTAGATGTTCAATCAATCGATACTAACAATAAATCTAACAATTCTAATAAAAACTATGACACAAAGTACTCAAAAATGCTTAAGTCTTCGTTGTATTACTTGGCTGAGAATAAAATTAAAGGTTTGTTATTGTAGTTATAATTTAGGTGCCTAAGATAACAAAAATTGATTGTTTGAATAAATCTATTAGTAATATACGAGTCCTTATTTGCCTCGACATGAAAATATGCTTAGATTTCGAGCAGCACTCTATGTAAATTTAAGCACCACGTATTTAATAGTGTGTGTATCATTGTGGTATGTTAGGTAAGAACCCACCTTCCAACCTAGAAGTCGTCGCTTTAATCCCAGGCCACACCATCTGACAATTTTTAACAGCGATATCACCTCATAACACTACTTTCGACTCGTTATGTGTATTTATGCTATGAAAAACTTAACTAACTAATATACCTGCCGTTGGGAACCGGCGCTTGTGGGGTTTTGGACTTTCAATGAGTATAATTGATCATTCTCTATATATAAATATCAATATTTATTTACAGAAGATGAAAAAAGGTTATTTTTGCAAAAGAGTGCATATCTTTTTCGAACTACCTTGGTTTTCACGTTCTTTGTGAGACGTTCAAGGTTGTCATATGTATATACAAAAATAATTAAATTTATACAAATAGTTAAACGATGAGCATATTTTCAATAAAAAAATATACAAATATATACTTATTTAAATTAGCCGGCTATTCGTGTTAAATTAACCGGTTTATTCGGTATTCGAAAAATGATGATTTTGAAAAACCCTTATTCGATAAAACCAAAAAAATCGGTTAAAACCGGTCGAATAATAACCGTCGGATCTCCCTAGAGCTAACTCAGTAAAGAGAGTTAAGTGTGGATAGTCCTTGGTTAAAAGAGTTGTGATCGAACCTATGTCATAACAACGATCGGGTTGGAAGATCTTTGGGTAGAAAGATCTGTCGAGCAATTGTTGCTGTTTGCAAAATTTTTAATGGACGGAGTAGTTACGAATTGTAATTGTTATTGCATTCGAAAACATTACAAGCAGTGGAACACAAATTTTTGTTATATAAAGAGTTATTAAAAAATTCATTTTATTATAACGGCAATCTACGAACTCATAAATAAACGTTTTTAAAAAGGTCAAAATGTAACAGTATATCATACAGATGATATTTGCCTCCTACCATATATCCGACATGCAAGCTATTACCCTGACAGTAACAGCAGCCATGATGTTTCAATTGACAATCAGCAACACAGTATGTCGATAGATTAGGAACTATTAATCGTCAACCCATGGGGCAAATGAAAAGTCACAAATAGGCTTAACAAGTCCAGAAATGCATTCGGGAAACTGAAAAACTAATGGCGTTTACCCCAATTACGAGGTTTATATGCATGCATTTGATCAATTATTTTACATGGAACTGAAACATGGTTCTTTAACAAATTGATGCGAGGTGGTCTCTAAATTTTTACAAATTAAAAGCAGCTCATGAAATGTGTTATGTACTGGCCCCACACCATGGAACTTGGAATCAAATGCACGAAGTGGATAGTGCACATTTAAGGAAAGCTAATTAAAAGTGTAACCAGGATGGCCTTGTATTAGAACCCCGAAATAATAAACAAAGCAGAAGATCAAAAAACGCTTACTTTAGTAAGAAAAGCTATAATGGAGAAATCGTGAAAAATGAATGAAGCAAAATCATTAGCAAACAATAGATAAAGTTGGAATAAATTAAGAAAAAATAAATATTAAATAAATAATAAAAAGATGAACCTTTTAAGGTAAGTCTCTTGATTGGAAATTAGAAATTTTACCTACAATTGAGTGTTTTCGAGACATCTCCAGCTTTTTGTAATATTGTTTTAAAAATTATTCGCTTGTCTTTTGTTACTTTTATGGCCGAGCTAGATTGGATCTTCAGTGGGTTACTTTTCTGTTTATTATATTTATTGGTTTAAATAAGAAGAAATATAATTTGTGTTTGTCATCATAAAGTTGCCAACATCTCCTAAATCCTCCACAACATCACCACCATTCTACCACCATCAGTGAAATGTGAAATAGGCAAATAAACAAGCAGCAATTGAAGATAAAAAAAATTTATTTTTTTTTAACAGCCAGTCAGAGCTCAGGGAAATTCTCCCAAAATGTTGTTTTCAAAGGTATCTTGGAAAATTGCTAAAGCTTTAGAATAATTTATAAATGCTAATTTTGTAATTGCTGAAAAAGTTTTTGTAGTAACTTTTTTCTCTAATTTGCAGCCAGGAATTAATTTTAGAAAATAAAAGTTAAAAAAGAAAATATTTTGAATATATTTAAAATGGATTTGATTTGCTTTTTTTACTTAAACAGAGAGTAAAAAGTGTTTTGTTATGCTTTTGAATAAAATAAAGAAATAATTTTTTTTTTTCGATTTATAACTTCAGATGGGAGTTAAAAATTTATATAGAAAGAACATAATTTAAAAGTCGACTCAATCTCATTCATAGACAACTCAAAGTGTATTTGTGACATTAAGGTTGACTCTTAATATTTGTATATGTACATACACATATAAAGCATATACAATATATGAATACTTGTTTTCGTTACATACACATTCTTATTACACATTCTTATACACATTCTTATTATTCAATTTTCGGGTATGGATTATATGGTCCACATACACATAACTCTTTAAATGGTGTGGTATTTCGTTAAAAATCAAAAATATTTTCTTTATTTGTTATTCACTTATTGATTTGAAACAAATAATGTTTTAAACAAAAACAACAACAAAAAATTGTTATATTTGTTGTACGCAAACAATGTAAAATTAACACTGAATTATTTAATTTAATATAAAACAACGTAAAATTTTTTTTTTTATTGTACAAAACTTAAAATTAAAATTTTTTCCATATTGATTTTACGTTGGGTTTTTTCTCTGTGTGCACGTTCATGCAACTCTTTAAGACACACAATTTAGCGCCGAATAACAAAACAGGAAATAAAAATAATAACAAATCGAGCATCAGTTGACATATCCCTATCAAAGCTAGAGTTCTGCCAAGTTCACACGAGACTTCGAATTACTTTATACGCTGTTCGAATTATTTATATAAGTTATACTGTTCATATGGCATCTTTCTAATTGATTTTCACAGTTTTTCTTCTTTTTGTTTTTATTGCTGTTGGAAATATTTTTTTTTTTTTTTTGGTTTTCAGTATTTTTTTCTTATATTGCTGGTTGGTAAATTGAGGTACCACCAGGCGCCTGAAGTTATTATTATTTATATAAGACATTATATAGCAACATTATTATTTTAGTGGGTTTTTGAAATGACAAGTAGACTTCGATGTTCTAGAACAGAGTAAGAGCTTTCCGAGATTGTCATTTCGTGACATTAAATCATCATGAAACGAGAGGTTAATTTCTGCATTTTGACAATAATGAGGGCGAGGCATCAGCTGCAACAAATATCGCCGCCATCGGACTTAAATTCTGATCGCCCTTAAAAGTTGCCCTGTATACTTTCCGGACTAAGTAGACATTTTAACCTCCTGCCAAAGCAAGCTAGACTTTGAATTGATCACCAAATTGATGCGAGAAAAATAAACCACTATTTGTGCAGTGATTTGAAATATATTCAGGCAATGACGATCATCGTAAATAAAATGAAACTATTTACAAAAAAAAATCAAGTGAAAAATTTGTTCAAAATTTTATTGTTATTGATTTATGTGAAAAGGATTTCGATGAAAGCAAGCCTGAAGTATATAAGAGAAGTTGACCTAGGTAGGCAGGTAGGTAGGAAAGGCTCTTTCGAAAGAACCCCACCCAGGGACCACAGTGGTCCATTTTAGAAAGAACCTTTCAACTGATAAGAAGAAGAGTAAAGAGAAGAATTAGAAAACAAATAGAGAGGAAGGACAGAGAAGGAAATAGGAGAAGAAAAAGAAGAGGGTCAGAAGAGGCATACAGAAAAAAGAGACGGATGCGAAAAAAGAAGACCAGGCATCACCTAAGGAGCCATCTGAGACCTGACAGAAAGCCCTCCAGATCGCATATCCTGGCTGACGCAATATCACCAAGGCAATCGAAAGAGCCCCGGACAAACAAACTGAGCCTGCACCCATAAAGATCCGGGCAGCGACAGAGGATGTGTTCCACAGTCTTCGACTCCTCTGTATCGCCGCAAACTTGGCAGCAAATACAGGAGCCTGCTTCCTCAATCCCAGTTACAAAGCCTATCAGAATCTTAAGAGATTCCCTCCGCAGATTGAGGACCCATTCCGTCCTATAGCGGTCAGGTCGCGGCCACAGCAGCTTGGAGACCCTACAGTCTCTTCTGCTCCTCCACGACTCCTCCACTCAACGACGGGCCAAGCTATCAATTAAGCTCCCAAAGAAAACAAGCGGTGGTTTTACCATCGCATCTGCCTATTCTACACCACAAGCCGCGCCCGCTCTTGCCAGTTCATCTGCAATCTCGTTGCCTCTTACGCCGGCATGCCTCGGCACCTAGCACAGTTTAATGCTGCACACAGCCAAGAGTGACGCAAGTCCTGCACAATGCAACCAGCCTTGAGTTGATATGGCGACCAGTCAGCGCCCTAATAGCCGCCTGACTGTCCATGTAGAAGACCACACCATCCCCCACAGCAGCCAAGTCTCGAAAACTCTCAGCCACTCTAAGAACAGCGAAGATCTCAGTCTGAAAAACACTGCACTCAATCGGGAGTCTTAAGGACGATTTAATGTCACTGTCCGCCATGTAATCTCCCGCGCCAGTGCCCTCCTCGGTCTTAGATCCATCTGTAAAGATGGCGTGGCCGTCGAAAAGTCCATCAACCCCACGCCAAGACTCTCTATCCGGAAAAACTGCCGCAGAGCTTATGCCGCATTCAAGTCACCAAATGCGCACCCCAGTCAAGTCCCTCCAAACTATCATAGTGTCCATAACCCAGAGCCTTGGCCAGGCTCCCTTCAAAAATCCTATTGACCTAAGTAATGACTGATTTCTTTTCTTAACAGTCCAGCGTAAAGTGTAGCTTCAGGTATTGTTTATTACGAATTTTTTTCTTCTTCTATATCATAGGGATATCATTAGCTCTACTCTACATAAAATCTTCTAGGAATACATATTATTCTTGCTTCTATAGAAAATAGCTCTTGATGTTACCGTTTGGAATGACACAACAGTCAATAGGGGCATAACCAAATGCTCCCAACACTTGGGTGTATGGAGTTAGGTGTGTCTTTTAGCACGCAGCTATTATCCTATGTTTGCTAAACTTTAATCTCTGGAGAGTGAAGCTTTAAAACCGGCACTAAGGCCCCTATCAACACCAAATTCAGGATACATATTATCGAGTTAAAAAAGTTTATTGATTTCTGCTATCTTGACAGCATTCAAACAAGGATTGGTGGCTGTAGCGAAAATATAATGCTTCGGATCTTCAAAGCCAATCAAACTTATGGTGTTTTGATGTGTGTGGACGGTCTCCTATCTTCGAAATGGACTAAAATAAACATATTTATCTGTATATTGTCAGTCCTGGAAAATAACAATAATAAATATAAAAAATTCAATGCCAAGTCCAGGGATATTTTGTCCAAACACCATTGCGAATAACAGCCTGTGGGAACTAGCGAAAAAATTTTATGTGACAGTATTGATAACAAAAAAATTTAGAAAAGTAACTGATAAAAGAAATTACCATTATCCGTTTTTTAGGCAGTTGCGCTATCTATTTGCCTTTGGAACACTTTTAAGAAATATAAATGCTTTTGAATTCAATTTGATGCAATTTTAATAAAAACCATAGAATACAAATTCAGAAAAATTATTGATCAAAAAATTATTGGCTGTCACATATGTACTACCTCGATCAATAATTTCCAGAATATCTCTAAACGTGTTGGCGATTTTTTACAATTTTGACCGTATTGAGGTCGCAAAAAATATGATTTGCGAGGCTGAATCCGATCCCACATTCATCAAAAGAATTATTACTGAAGACGAGACGTGAGTTTATGAGTACCGCACGCAATCCAGACATCAGGTAAGTGAATGACGTTCAGTATTTAAAGTATTTAAATTTGTAATTCTTTTCTCTCATGAATAAAAATTATTCAAATATATGACATTTTCGTAAACGTATTTGCATTCTCGCATACCTAAAAACTCAGGTCATTTTCAGTCAATAAAGAAGGCAATGATCACGGTTTTCACAGATTGCAATGGTGTAGTATATCATGATTTTTGGCAAATAGTAAGGCCAAAAAAAGGCCAAATAGTAAACAAAGAGTATTATTTGGGCGTTACGCGACGTTTATGTGAAGCAAATCGTTGAAGGAGACCAGAATTGTGCAGAAAACTCTTTGATTTTACTCCATGATAACGCACCGTCATATATTGTTTCACATTTTTTGACGAAAAGTGCAACAAATGCCGTCGAACAACCACCTAATTCACCTGATTTGGCTCCCTGTAACTTATTTCTGTTTAATCAAACTAAAAGGCCATTACGTGAAATGCGTTTCAACAGCCGAGAGGAAATAATAGAAAAATTGCAGGAAGAACTAATGAACATACTGAAAACCGTATATAAAAAATGCGAATGTAAAGCTATGATGCTAAGATTTAGCGGGAATATCAACAACAGATGTACCAACTTAAAAAAACTTAAATCTGAACGATAGGACTACTACACGTGGGTTATTCCGGAAACTTTTTGATCAAGGTAGTAGATGCGTTAAATGACTGCTGCTCGTCTTTCTAGTGTTACCAAATTAAATACAAATAACCACCTGTACTAAGTTGCCACTTTAAAATATCTAATAAGAAATTCTCTATAAAAATTAAGCAATTTGTAGTTCATCTCCATTTAAAACCAGTTCAGCTTAAACAGTATAACTATGATTGTGAAGAAAATAATAAATGGTTTCAAGTTAAAGATTTACTCTAGCAAGAGTCGACTTTAGTGTGTGACTATGAATAGTGGATATTATTGTTAATTCCATAGCTATAAAAGTATTGAGGGACTTAGATTTATTTAGTACTTTGTTCCACTTTAGTATCGTCTGCAGTTCCAAAGTTATAATTGTATCTTTAAAAGAAGCTACGAATTAATAACACTCATAAGCATCCTTATGAAAATTTTCTAATTTTTATTAAATCTTAAGTAACGGCGTTAGTAAGGCGACAGATATTAAAGAGTAGCTTATCGATTTTTGTGTAATTAGGCTTTGTATTTAAAATGGCACAAATATTATTAAAACTTTCATTATTAAATAAGTTAAAATACAACACCATAATATTCGCTTATATATACTAAAGCAGCCCTTTATATATCTAATTGCCTACAGTTTGGAAGGTTCAGGAAATATTGACCATCTTCTATTTCCATATCCGTTAATTCAAATGTAACGTAAAGATGGTCAATATGGCAGTACTGCCAAATTGACTGGGTGACACAAAATATACTAGAATCCCACAATCCAATGTTGTATTTTTATTTTCGTCAAAATATCTAAAAATGTTTAACAAAATTGCCACCTTTTTTAGTGTTTTTATGTGGTTGAGCGTGTCTTTAAAATTATCTGTTGCCGTACTATTGTAATAGAAGCTTTAAGGAATCACATGTCTTTACATGAATTTTCAAAATATAATTACTGCTTCGACAGGAGAACGGTAGCTGTAACCATAACCATGTCTAAAATTTTTCATTTATATTTAATTTTCTGTCGTATAACGTAGGCTATATAATGCTTGGCAATAATATATAATTTAAAAATTATTTTAAAATTTAAAAATTATTTTATAATAATTAAAAATAATACAATTTTCCTAAATGATAATACGAGGGAGATCCAAGAATAAGTCTAACAGGCATATAAAAGGCGGAAAAAGTTTGAAAAACTAACTTTAGGGAAAAATTGCAATTTTTTAAATTCTATGATTAAAATTTTAAGGCGCTACTTGGTTTGGTAATAAATTTTAGACACCAAAATTACAGTAAATGATCTAAATGAATTCGCAGGCATAGTATCAAATGACAGCTCTCAGTCCAACCAATATTAAAGGCAAACTTAACTAAACTTTGAGAAAATTCGCGTTGTTTACGACTATTATATATAGGGTAGCAGAGTTTAAGCGAGTTCAGACGTGCTGCCAGGCTAAACAACGACTAAATGAGTTATACATACCAGAAACAGTAAGAAATCTACAAAATGATATTAGACTATCGTTGGCTGAAACATCATGAGCTAGCTGAGGCATTTCAAAAAGTGCTATATATCGAACATTAATCGATAATTTGGAGATAATAAAGTTGTGAGTGAGACTGGAAAGGCATTTGCACATAATAGATTACAGAAAGTGTTATCAAAATGTTTCAATAGAGTGTTTGGCAATGTTTTCCTGAAATAGAGCCAAGTTCCGCCTCGATTCGTAAATATGGATAAGACATGTCCATCATTTTATACCAGAGAGAAAGAAATATTCAAAGCACTGGAGAGGGTTGACATGGCGTAGTGGTTAGAGCGCACGCATAACATGAGCCCTAGCAGAGGACATGAGGAAAAAAAAAATTTATTGTGGTTTCGAGTGTTTAAAAAACACGTTACAATTTCTCTTTATACAACTAAATTAAAAAAAATAAATAAAATAAAGCGGAAGCCCCTTGACCCTTACAGCTTTTACCACTAGCGATCATTAAAAAACGCCACGCAGTGGCAAAAAAATACATTGCTAATTACGTTAGGATCTTCACCACTACACAAACATACAGTGGATTAATCATCTACTCAGCTTGAAAAATCAATTTGATTAATGAAACTGTAACAAACCTATGGTTGCTTTGTTGAAAGCCAATATGCTCTCTAGAAGAGTGACGGAGAAAAAAAAAGCAAAATAAGATTGGCTGAATTGTGCCCAAAGAAGGTGAAGAGAGATTCTAAGGGTAAGGTCAAAGCAACTGTTTTTTGGGATGCACGAGGCATAATTTTTGTTGATAATCTTCAGCCAGAAAAAACATTTAAGTGAGGAAATCAATGGAAAATATGCATTCCATTAAAAAGAAAGTATTTTTCAATACGCCAATTCATACATGCACTATTCAGTTGTTCCCTTGTCATATCTTCTATTTTCAAACTTAAAACTTAACGGCAGGCTGGTAACAGATTTGCCTTAAATGAAAAAGTGGAGTCTGTAGTTGATGAATATTTTAAGAAGCTAGAAAATTATAACTATATAAAGAGTGCCGAAGCTATCGAATAAAAAAATCGAAGCTTGTGTTTGATCACAAGTTTGCCATGATTTTTTTTTGTTTTAGTTGTCAGAGTAGAAAGGGTACTCAAATTGAATTCGTTCTTAAAGAATGATTCTTCTTGTCAGCCGAATTTTAAGAGAATTTAAAATACGACTCGTGAGAAAAATAAAAAAAAGAATTTAAAAACAAAATTCGGAACTCAAATCATGTCGAAAAGCATAAAAACGAGTTGAAAACTAGCAATTCTTTTTAGTAAATGTTGTTTGTGTAATATTGTTACGTTTTAACCTTTTTAAGACGTTTGAGTTCATTTAAATTGTGTTAAAATAATATAAACGACGCTTTATTAATTGTTTTACAGTTTCTTTATTTACTTCACTCTTACTTTTAAACTGTTTGTCTTAATACAAAACTTAATATTCGTTTATACTACACTTTTATTTCAGCATTTTAACACAACTTTGTTTATTGACAGCCAAACGATAACTAAATACGTGTAGGTAAAGCAGCCTTTTATATACCACCTAATTGTCTAAAGTTTTGAAGGTTCAGATAATATCGACCATCTTCTATTTTTGTATCCGTTAATTCAAATGTAACGTAAAGATGGTCGATGTGGCAGTACTGCCAAATTGATAGGGTGACACAAAATATACCAAAATTCCACAATGCTGTGTTGTATTTTTTATTTCGCAACAATATGTATACTATAAAAAAATTAATGTGTGTTTGTGTGAAGACCATACACAGCTACAAAGCAGAACTTGCAGTGTCTTCCTGATAGGGACAAATGATTAGGTTTTGACACAAATTTTATTTTTTTCTTTTTTTTAAATTTAAAAATTTGAAATTTGTGCTCACGATTCGAGCAAAAATTTATTTTGAGCAAAAAACACGATTCATGCTCACAAGCACGAGTCATAGAACGAGCGTACCAAAGAAAGTTCTGCCCACGAGTCAAGTTTTTACGTACTATGCTAATTTTTAAACCGCCCTCGTACAATTTATGTGTAAGAAATATAAATTCGTCGTTTTAAAATATTTTTGCAATTATGGAATTAAAAAATTATTTAATTATTATTATTTTTTTTAACTTAAAATTTCTCCGAATTTTATTTATTATTACTGCAGTTCGAAAATATTTTATAAAATAATTGTGGTTCGTACGCTTACTTAAGCCCATTCATGCATTGCAGTAAATTTTTATGCTGATGTGTTGATTTAAATACACTTAAAAAGCTCTCTGAACTCAATAATGGCATTTGTAGAGTACGTATTGATGTCAGTATAAAAGAGAGTATAAATGTTAAATCAATGTGTTAATCCATGACACATTTATATTGTTAGCCCTCCTATTGTGTGCATACTGATATAGTACTGGCGTATGTTAATACAGATAACAATTAATTGAAAGGCATTTTATTTTTTTTTTTATTTTCACTTTAAATTGTTGTGGCAAAAAGAATAAATTAATAAAAATTAATTTTTTAATAAAAAACAAAAACTAATTTAAATTTATTGAAAAAATTTTATAATTGAAAATTTCATGTAATAACTTACTATCAGAGCATAATTTTAATATCACATATGTTCAGTATTATCCTTTGAAATGTTGACTTTTCGCATGACTTTATTAAAAAGCAAACTTGGCGAAAAAAAGCGAAAAATAGTTTATTTATCTTTTGCCGCTATACATAGTGAAGAATTATTTAGTTTGAATTTATCTTAGTAATATTATGAAAAAATAATCTTATAAACTAGAGTTGGAAATATATAAAGTAGGACATGGTCAGATTACCTAATAATGATCTGCTGCTACACAGTTTGACTAAACAAGAACACAAGAAGTTTGAATATCACAAGTACAGTAACTTCTTTTCTTCAGGAATAGATTAGACAAAAGGTAAATTTTAGAACGGTTTTATATAATAAAAATTCCTAGAATCTACATACATGTTGGTAGATAGAAGTGGCTTTACCAAAGAAAGGACACACGTAGGCTAAAAGAAGCCTACTTGTGATACCACAATTGATTGTCATCCTCCTATAACCGCAACCATTCAGAATTCATAATAAAACCGCTAAGCTTCCCATTGTCCATACTCTACAGCAGTTCAGTCACAGGCTAAAAGCCCAGGTGCCTCTTTTTTCTGCCACAAAACGCCGGATATGTATACAGTAGATGTAGAATTGTTGTTTCCCCATCATTATCCCTACAGCTTTTGCAAAAATCATTGGCCAGATGACCAAGCCTAAGCCGCCTGGATTAGTGCCTACTACACAATACCCAGTGATGACACCGATAACTACTCTGAGTGTGCTATCTGGGAGATTGAACAGATATTTTTGCAGTTTGACCAAATTTGCTGCACCATCATGCCCTTCTTCGAAGCTACCTATGGAGGTGTTTACGGAGTATATTACCTTCTTGTATCTCATAAGTTTACAAGTTCAATATGGGATGTCCAACGTGGAAAATTCGCTTGTAAGTTTGATAGTGTTGCCATTATTGGTCCTACAGTTCCTCGAAGTATCAATGTGACCCAGTACCCATATAATATGAATGTCATACTGCTTAGTCATCTTGTTGAGTGATCTGCGGCAATCTCTAACTGTTCTTGAGGTGAACATGTGCGATTTCAGAGCTTTTACAGCCGCCTAGCTATACGAAAGTATGCCAATATCTCTCCTGGAGACGTTGCCATTTCCAGCGATAATCATAAGAAATGGCTGATACTTCCGCTTGCAAAACGCTACACTGGTCCGTTAATCTTATAGAATGAGCTATATTCGCCGACTCGGAAAAGATACGTCCAATCAGCGCTCAACTTGTAGCCATCCGTGAAGAACTACTCAGAGTCTTTAATGACTGTCTGGAATCATAGTCCGGAACTCCATCGGAAAGTCATAGTGTGGTGCTGTATTGTCAATTCTCCAACAGTCTTCCAAATTTGTCAGAACCATTGTGTGGCCCACATTAGAGAGAAAAAAGAAAATGATATACAAAATAAGAGCAAAAAAGTAAAGCTCTTACCAAGCGCAAAATTAGCTATGTCATGGCAGAAAGGGACTTAAAGCACAAGTATGCCAAAAGGGACGAAATGAAGTGGTCTAAAATATGCGCTTAATATAAATCTAATTCTGAGCCACTAATTTAAAAAAGCTTATAAATTCTGGGTTCCTAATTGCCCTTAGCATCTGCATAAAAGGTTCGAAAGGTTTACTATAGTGCAGACTATCATATACCCGGTATATTCTAGTCTTTAGTAGTTAAATGTTAAAATGCAAAACATCATCAAATACGACTTTATTATCTACAATAATGTCTAAATTAGCTGGCATACTCATACTAGTTTGTACATGAAATTTTGCAAACGCCAAAAACCAAGAACAAAAATTTTAAAACTTTATGTTAAACGTTATAGGAGAGATAACAATGAAGTCTATTCAAATATGAAAATGATTTGTTTCTAATTTATTCCAAAAATTTATATAAAAAAAATATTTTTCTATAGAATTTTTCTGCAATAGCTTTCCATACATCAGTTGAATAGAAATGAGACAGAGAGAGGGAGAGAGAGAGAGTGCATATAAAAATTTGACTGAAACAAAATTACAGAAAATATTTTCTTTTTGTCAATGACGGGCATAATGACAATGATGTTGATTTAGGGCTTAACTCTATTAAATAATGGTTTTTTCTTTTCATAAAAACTTTTTTTTCCAACAAACAGCCATAAATATTTTAACCAGCATACATACATATACCTGAACATGAGGCGATTATGATAACAGTTTATTTTTTTACACATCGTTTTCTTTTGGTCATATTAAAACACTCCTGGGCTTACTGAAAAAAAATTAAAATTTTCCAATTGTAAAAAAAATGGCGATAACTTCGGTAGAAATACCATCTGTTGAAAGGTTTAGAAACTCTAGAGTCTATGCCAAGAAAGACAAGTACAGCGGCTTCTCAACAATGTCGGTACTTGAGATAAATAACGATAATGTAAAGTACACATATGTGTACCCGGCATCTCATAAGGATAATGAATAACATACGAAGGCGGTCTCAAAATTGGCTAAATAGATAGCGGCAGTAGTTGAAAACAAAATTAATTTGGTGATAAGTTGCCACATTATAAAACACATGTTTTAAATTTGAAAATGCTAGTTTAAGGCTAAGCTAGATTCTAATCTGGAGGAGTCCGTTACTTCGTGTACAAATTTGAACGAGGCAGTACATGCTGCCAAGATAACAGCCAGAAATGGAAAATCCACAAAATGGCATTAGAAGATAATAGGTTGATAGATTGTCTTCTCATGAAGACAATAGTCTTTTTCACCTATTGTTTTTTGACGTTGAATACACTGGTCTACAATAAACAAAAAATTTTCTCGTCTTTAAGTAAAATTTTATGGAATATAATGATTTTGATGCGCTGAAATCAAATCCGTTTTCAGTTTTTTTTTTTCATCTGGCTCAAATCTTTTTCTATGGGCGTGGCAAATTTCTCGCCCAAAATATGGTAGTTATGTCAATATATTTCATCACATTTTGAAAACTACTTGACCGATTTTGATACAGGTACAACCAAATGTTTAGGAACAAAATTTTCTATAAATCACCTAAACAACATTTTTATTTTTTTGTATTTGCAACAGTTTCGAAGTTATTCACAACATAGCTGAGAAAAAAACTTTTTGCGCAAAATTAGAGCAATTTTTTCTTTTCAAAAAGTCATAAAAAATTTTCAGATTTTGAATTTTAGATGTCAGGCACTTAAAGCTTAAAATGTTGAGAATAAAATAAGCTTTAAATCATGAAAATCGATTGGCTAATACTGATTTTATTCAAAATTAAATGCAGGTACCTAACTTTGACCAAAATTAGCGAAAAAGAGGAACTTTTTTTGTTCTTTTATTTCCAAAAAGTTATACAAAAATTATTAAAATATAATTTTTACATTTAGGCATTTAAATGAAAACCAGATATGTAACCTTTAAAGGTAGGTACCTAACTTTGACAAAAGATTGGTCATACATTATAAGGCAACACAAACTTAATGAAAGGAAATGTCTGCTAGGAAACAATATATACTCATATCTATATATATATTTTCCATAACAAAATTATCCTGAATCCAGTTTTTTTTTTTTTTTTTTTTGTTCAAAAATAACTGATGTTGATGTTGTAGTGTTATGGAAAAAACAGGTTTGTTCATCTGTTATCGATTTTAGAATTGGGCATACCGCAAACAACATTACACCTAATTTTGTGTAAATACTTAACTCTTAACGCTTTTGAAACTTAGGTAACACAAGAACTCTCGCCTATTGGCTATTAAGATCTGGAATTCAACCGAACAATTATCTGGAGTGATGGTACTCATGTTCCCCTCGAAGGCTACGTTAGCAAGCTGAATATTCGCAGTTGGGGCTTGAAAGACCCAATTATTGTTAAAAAGCCGCTCTATTCTTAACTACTAATTGTTGTTGCGATTTTCTGGTCGCAGGGTAATTGAACCTCGCTTTTTCGAAAGTGAGGCTGAAACAACTGTTATGGTGAACGGATTGCATTATAAAACGATGACTAATAATTTTATATGACCGGAATTGGAAGATATTGATGTAAACGACGTTTATTTTAAACAAGATAACGTTAAGTGACACACATAATGATAATTTATTTTCTTTTTGAAGTGGCGATTGCTGTTGGTCATCGAACTCTAATTCCTATGCTAATGGCAATTAATTTAAGCCCTCTTAGATTAAGTTCGTGAAGTTATTGAGGACATACGGAACACTCACATTAGTGCATAAAAATTAAGAAAATATTATAGTAGAATATTAATTAAAAAATATTTTGAATAAAAAACTGTTATATGATAACGGTTATATTATAAAATTTTACCAAATATATTCGGTAGGAATAATTTCTATGGACTTGTACCACTTTCAAAATAAACGGTTCATTTATTATTTTAATTTGAAAACTTTTTACAGCCATAAAAAATTAAAAAAAAAAACAACTACAATTGCCTACTATTACTGTTTATTTAAACCGAATTATGTTTGTATGAAATAAGAAACATAACTGCAGTCAAAATATTTAATTAAAGTACTAAGATTTTTACCTATAATCATAAAAATAAGTAATTTAAATAACCATAACTGACCATGTGGCTTAATTTTGCAATAAAAATAAAAGCTTTTATAAATTAAAAAAAAAAATTATGGCAAATATAGAACTATTTCTATTCATAAACAAATTAAATTACTTTAATAACTACATAAATTGGTTTAAAACAATTTTAATTATATTACACAGTTTTAAGTGCATAGCTATGAAAAAAGTAATTGCTTTAATAATAATTAATACATTGCAAATTTTTGTGCAAAAATTGAAAGCACTTATTATCAGAAGCAATTAACACAACCTAATTTTTTAAAAATCGAGGTGTTCATATATATTTAATAATAAAATATTTAATATATAATTGAGAATTGAAATCTTTGATCATATTAAATCTTTGCGAAGTTTTTTGGGTTAATTTATGTTTTATTATTACTTATTTATTAAAAAAATAATTTTTTATTATTATTAGAAATAATTTATTGTTATTTTTTATTATTAACAAAAAAAAAAAAAATAATGCAAACTATTAATTTGTCTCAAAGACGAAAAAATACATTTCGTTCTCAACTAAAAACAAAGAATTTGCAAAATATTTGCCCTTAGAAACAAAAAACCATTTAAAAAAAATTTATAATATTCTACATTTTATATCTTAACCGCCCTTTACTAATCAATTTCAATAAAGATCGGCCACATTGCTTCCTTTCTGTTCTACATGATCAGGATGAAACAGAATCTGCTATTTATTTAAGGTAGGTCAGCAGAGCTGAAACCTAAGTGGTGGTTTCCATCCAGGCATTGCTATTTAAATCTATTAAGAATACTACATTCACTTAATGTGTGTTCCGCTGTTTCTGATGTCTGTAAGCACTATCTACGAACATCCGTCACGAGTTTCAAATCCGGTGTTTTTTTTAGAGGTGGATAACTTTGAGTTGGCGACACTGTGTTATATGACAACCGATTTAACAGATGATTGTTGCTTGCGCAGCCAATTCTTTGAATGAGCTATAACACGAATTGATATTGAATTTCCATTTAAAATTTCGTTCTCTGATGAAGCACATTTTTGGTTGAATGGGTACATAAATTAGAAGAATTGTCATATTTGGAGTAAGAATATTCCACATGCTTTTCTCGAAACACCATTACATCTACACAAAATTACTGTTTAGTGCGCTTAATGGTCTGGCGGCGTCATTGGTCGAAGGGTCTTCAAAAACGATGATGGTCAATGGTAAATGATATGGGGACATGATTAGAAATTTTTTTCGTACCTCAATGAGCTGGAATTAATATTGCTGACATGTAGTTCCAACAGGCCGAAGTAGCAGCCACATAACGTGTGTTACAACTGATTTATTCAAATAAACTTTTGAGGAAAGAGTAATTTTACTTAATGGTCCAATTAATTGGCCATCAAAGTCGTGTATGGGGTTATGTAAAGTCACTTGTCTACGTCATCAAACCAGAGATATTTGAACACACGGAAATCAACATCCGAGTTATTGCCAAAATATGGCCATATATGTTGCGAAAAGTTTGTGAAATTTAGTGTTTCAGATTGCGCTTTGTAAACGTCATCCATGGCGGCCATATGACCGAAGTCATATTTAAACAGTAATATCATAAAATTTGTAGCCCAAAAAGACCAGTTTAAACATATATTTATTTGCTTTTCAGCGTTCCAGTATTCTAAGCATATGACACTCTTTAAAACCTTAGTTAGAGTGAGAATAATAGTAAGCGGTGCTGAAAAGTAGGGCTCCTAACCAATATAGATCGTCACGGATGTTTCACTAGCTAATGTATATGCAGTTTCGTTGTCCCTTATTCCACAATATCCGGGTACCCAAAACAACTTTAATTAAGTGCCAGTGGATTGCAACGAGTCGTAGCAATATTTACAAGTTTAGGTATCACACGATCAAAGGTGAGTGCCATTAAGCCAGCTTAGTTGTGTGAAAAATATTCAATAATATTCCCAGAAAACACTTTATGTTTTCCCCAGTGAGATAGACAAACAGCACCAACACTATTGAACATTTTGGAGCCATCGATACACCAGTTCATAGCACGCTAACCCCCACGAATTAAGCCCCATTGTACCAACATTCTCGGTCACGTACCACACCTCTGAACCTCCTGCCGAATTATAATTTTGAAGGCATGCTTCTCAGGACCGAAAATGGATTTCCGCATTTGGTGATAAGAAACTGTCTTTTCATTAATATAATGCTCGAGAGTATAGCATATTTTTCTACTGAGACTTGTAAAATCAATTAATTCGAGATTGAATTTCTTTATTCACGCTCCTTCTTCAACAGATTTAGCTCTCACAGATTATTTTATATTTTTAAACTTGTTAATATTGCTCGGTGGTAAAAGATTTACCAGCTAAACAGTTCCAATTATAAGTAGTGTATTGAGTCTATTAAATTTCGCTGGGAAAAAAAGTGTATCGAGCTGAAAGCTAAAATTTTTCTAAAGGTTTCTTTGAATTTTGAGATCGCTCTTTTAATAAAAAAATTTAATTTGATTGACGTTTAACAAAATTTATTGGATGTCCTTTTTTACTTCTGCGGCCAATTATTGTTTCTAAATAAATAGTTTTTCATGCTATTTGCAGCCATTCAAATAAATATGTATTCATTTTTATTTAGACCTTCCCCATCTTCCCAACCTACTATGTTTATATTTATATACAAAACACCGCATTCTCATTTTAATTTGTTTTTATTTACAAATATTTCTTATAACAAATGATTTTAGGATACTCTTGCTAATTTCTAAATTATTCATTCAAGTGCAAAATAAAAATAACGTAATTTAAATTCCATACTATACAGCAAATATTTGTAAAATTCCAAAGGGTCCGCCATCTAACGTTTTTATTCAACTACTGCTTATTTCGTGAATGGTAATGCTTAGATCATGTCTGATTTGACAGATAATTAGTTTTATCCTTCCGCTGAACGAATATGGTTGTGTATACGGTTGAACAACGCTTCGCTAAGTGGGCTTGCGATCGACTTACAGAAGATGCCGATTTTGCCAAAAAAAAATATCTTTTCAGATGAAGCTCATTTTGATCTTGGCAGGTATGCAAACAAGCCAAATTGTCACATTTGGGGCACAGAAAACCCGCGCTCATACGTTGAAAAGCCGATACACCAAAGACGAGTCACTGTTTGGTGCGTATTTTAGTCCAGAGGTATAATTGGGCCATTTTTCTTCGAAAATGTGCAAAGAGTGGCCGTTACAGTCAATGGCGATCGTTATCGGGCCATGTTGAACCAATTTTTGTTCACACAAATTGAAGAGGAGGATATTAGCAACATTTGGTTTCAACAGGACGGCGCTACGTGCTACACAGCCAAAGCTACACCGCTTGTGCTCTGTTTTTGAAGATCACATTGTTAGCCGCAGAGTTGATGTCGTTTGGCCACCTCTGAGCTGCGATTTGACAGCGTTGGACTATTATTTGTGGGGTTCCGTCAAAGATAAGTGTTACGCCAACAAGCCAGAGACAATTGACGCTTTAAAGGAAAATATTCGTGAAGCCATTGGTGAAATACAGCTGCACACAATCGATAATGTGCTTAAAAATTGGACCGATCGTGAAGGCTACTGCATGGCCAGCCGAGGCAGCCATTTGAATGAAATTATTTTCCATTATTAACCGGAAGGATTGTACTTTCAAATAAAAAAATAAATTTGAGAAAATATTCAGTAGTTTTTTTTTATAGCCTTTAAAAAAAATTTATTTGGCGGACCCTTTACAATGAGATTATCGAACAAGTAAGATACAGGAAGGCTGACTCTTATTAGCCCTGCTGGGGTAAATAAAACATTCATTAATTAAGCGATTAAGAATTTTAGCTCATTTATTTTATATTAAATTTGTTTGAGTATAAAATCAAATGATTTTAGTATGAAAATGATGACAAAACTAATGAATGTCTTATTTTCAAAAAGATAAATACCATTAAAGAGCAATCGAAGAGAAAAATAATTAAAAACCGCAAAATACTACAAACATTTTACGAAGCGGTTATAATAAAAGAAAACAATTTAATAGAAAAAAGAAAGGATTTATGATACGGGAATAATTATTACAAAATTCAAATTATCAACAGATAGTCAAATATACGACTAAAGAGACTGCTGAAGTGAGGACCGGACTCGTAGTTGAAACAATAGGCTGTTTGGGGGGCCAGATTCGTGGATAATACAGTTGAGCAGATATGCTGCTAAGGCAGGCTGTATCTGTCGAATATTTGAATTTTAATGTTATTTGTCTACGTTAGATGGCAACCTCTATCCACTTCGCTTGCGAACTACTATACTATACTACCACTTTGTGTAACTATGCCACTGGCAAATCTTAAACAAAGAGTTTACCAAAATATTTAAAGATTTGCTTTATTTTATTTCTTTTCAAATTTTATATTGATTAGATATTTAAGCAAATGGACTATAATGAAAGTTGGAGTGTAAGCAAAGATAACAGTAAGCACATTGCTGCGACAAACAACTTTTTGGTTTGTACACAACCGGCATTAGACTTACACATATGTTATGACGAAAACTTAAAAACAAAATTCCTTTCTTTGTGTACTTTTCCCAGCATTTCGACCACTGTCAAACTAATAACAGCTTTAATGTTATCTTTTAGATCTAGCATTCACACTGACTCGTTCCTGTTAACTAGAGACTTCATGTATCCCCACAAAAAACTCGTCTTTTGAAAGGTTTATGATATTGCGTGTCGTGTGGCACTTGGCACCGTTTTATTGAAACCACATGATAACCAAGTCCACTTCCATTTTGGGCAAACAAAAAAGTCGGTAATCATCGCACGATACCTTACTCTGTTAACTCCAATTATCACAGTTTTTGAAAAAATACTGTTCAATGATGCCACTGGCCGAAAAACCCCACAAAGCAGTACATCTTTCAAGGTACATTGGCACCTGCTGAACAGCTTTTCAAACGAAATTTTGGAAATTCTGTTCTTTGACTTATCCATTGAGCCAAATATGAACGTTGGTCTGTTGATAGTGAAATGGCAAACCTTACTGAACACTCCTGAAAATATATCATGATCTTTTTTTGACACTGAAAAATTCACACCCTCCATGCGGATTCCAGTCGAGAGCCAGTCCTCTAATATTGTCCGTCGGCTCCCGCAATGTGTGTTCAAATCCAGCGCAATTTTCGGAATTTTATTTCCAGGGCAATGGGTGTCTGTCCGCAACTTCTCTGCAGCTCTGAGCTGGAAATTCAGTTGTGAGGTTATAATATACAGTTTCGCATCGTATATCCAAATTTTGGTTGCAGGTATCATCACACGTTCTGAAGAGTTGCAAGTGAGACTAATCGAGCCTCGATATCCGATTTTGTACTGCTATTTGGTGTGAAATGGCTACCAAGGTATGTAAAACTTTTTAACTCTTTTTATCATCAAGGAAGATGCGATCAGTGGCTTTTGATTTATTGGCATTGATGCGCAACTGGTATTTTTCAGAACATATTTGCAAGGAGGTGTCATGATGTAATGGTTAGAGCGCACGCATAACAAGACAAACGAACAAGGTTCGGGACCCAGCAGAGGACATGATGAAGAAAAATATGAATATGGTTTCGAACTTCTCTCCACACAACTACATCTAAAATATAAAGAAGAACCCCTCTGACCTTCCCGCTTACCTCTGGCGATGATAACAAACATCAGATGAATGATCAGCGAAATATGCCACTTACTGAGAAAATGCAAAGATCTCCACCGCTACGTAAAATCATACGGAGGGAGCTATATTATATTATAAAATTTGTGAAAAGCCAATATGCTTTCTAGAGAAATGACGGGTAAAAAAAACCTCAAGCTATTCAGTTTGTCCTACATTTGAGTTCGCCTCGATCGCCTTGATCCTCGCAATATCATCAGCATAAGTCAGGTCGTTAACGTTCTGCATATTAATTGGGTGCCAAAGAATGTTTCTATTGGGAGTGCTATCTATACTTTCAACAAGAATCTAATTTATAGATTTTCGCAACACCTCCATATTCCTGTGCTAAGAGTAAAAAATCGGTTTTTCGTACCTTCAAACAATTATAAGTAAATAACTTAGCTAAATATTAGAAGATTTTAAAATATGTTTACTTACTTAAGTAAACTCGAGGAATCTGTGTGTAGTTATCAAGCAAACACATTTTTTTAACCAATTTATTCCAAATGTTCCAAGTTTAGAGATGTTTTTGCACGCTATTTCATGAAAGGACTGTAATATTTTTTGATTTATTAAAGTAGTGCCTTTAGTTATGAATAAAATGATATTTAATCTTTTTAAATCGGATGAAAATTGATCGAGTTTCGTCAAAAAACCAAACAGTTGAGTGCGATATGTATATTTATTTCAATATTTTTTTAAATTTTTACAATGTTCTTTTTTAAACCTTTTGTCACAAAACTAAAATTCTATCTTAAGCGGAATCATATTAATTAGTAAGTATTTAAATTACGGAAAAAGTAAAACAATTATATTATTTGATAAAATATGAGAAAAAATTAGAAACAAACTAATTTAAGCCACTAGCGAAAATCTCGTTGAAAACCTCTAGTCGGACTGCAAAAATCGCTGACAACAGAGTAGTAATTATAAGATAAACAAGAGTGTAAAAATACATACAAATACACATAAAACCATACAAATATATACATACATAATAATATCAACCTGGAACAGCAATGAAATCAGAGGAAGAGCATAGAAGAGTGTATTAAAACTACATGACATTTAAAAGCTTAAAAAAGTTGCCACAATATGAACTGCACTTGGCTATGTAAGTGTATATGTGTTTAAAAGTACAAACTTAACCACTTCATGATCAGGTTTAAATGCATGTGTTTAAAAATGTAAAATTTTACCACTAATACATGCATAAAACGAAAAAGCAGTATAACAAAATTATGGAAAATGGTTTTGTTAAGTGTACTTTTAAAATCACATATACAGACTGACTAACAAACGCTTAGATATATATTTAATGTATTTATAGGTGTGTGTCAATGCAAACTGTATACACATTCTAGGTTTTTCCATTTCTCTAATTCTAAGTAAAAAGTACTTTTCATAATAAACCAAACTCTGTAAAAACCAAACAGTTAGAGATTATTTTTCCAAAATGTGCATGAATTTAGTGTATAAGTGTATTTTTGTACATATTCTATACTTAGCTATACACATATATACACACACTTATCTAATGACAAGAGAACACAATTTTTGCAAATTAAAATGTAAATTTTCGTGTACCCACAGGAAGAGTATTAAAAACATTTTTAACTTCTATTTCCTTTTTTGTGATGGCTAAAGAGGATGGTGAAAAATTTTAACATTGGTTTGGGAGAATAAGTTCGTAATTTTGAGAGAACAGTTTTAAAGCAAGACGTTAGCCAAATAAGTCAAGAAATGAAAAAAAAGAAAGAAATTGCGATCTTAAAAAAATTTCAAATCATGTTCATTAAACAGAGTTTTCTGAAAAATTGATAGTCTGATTTCCTCACGAGCTAAACCAAAAATCACAGCAAATCGCCTTTATATTTCAACCAACATCGAGCAACACGCGGTCATAAATAGCGCTTTTTGTGACGAATCGTTATGAGAGATTATGGCGAATATTAGTAAAAAATAAAATGTACTTAAATAATGTTTTAAGAAATTTTGTATGAAAAATTAAAATAAAGTACATTTCAACTCGTTTTAAATTTACTA
This sequence comes from Wohlfahrtia magnifica, assembly GCA_023159175.1. NCBI lineage: Eukaryota > Metazoa > Arthropoda > Insecta > Diptera > Sarcophagidae > Wohlfahrtia > Wohlfahrtia magnifica. Next base: position 1,464,686 of record JAKWBJ010000059.1, read on the forward strand.
AATATGGGGTATACGAGGGCGAATTGACACTGAAGCTACCTAGCGCTAGATGGCAGCGCAAACACAAAAACTTTTTTTTCTTAGAAATAACGATCTGTCAAACGGCAGATTTTAAAATTTTAGCCAAATTCATCGATTAGTTTATTTTTTGTAGTCGTTTGAAGTAAGCAACTTTTGTGTTTCTTTGAAATTAGAAAAAAAGTGAATTTCGAGTAGTGATTAAACACTATTATTTGAAAGGCAAAACGCCGAAAGAGACAAAAGAAAAGCTTGATAATCATTACGGCGAATCTGCTCCGTCAGATTATATGGTAAAATATTGGATTGCTGAATTAAAACGGGGCCGAACAAGCACTGCGACAATACCATCAATAGGAAGGCAAAAAAAGAGGTAGTTACTGAAGAAAATATCAAGAAAATCCTCAATATCGTTATGAATGATCGCCTGGTCAAAATCCGTGAGATTGCTGAAATGATAAACATATCATATGAACGTGTGTTCAACATTTTGCATGAACATTTGCATATGTGTTGAGCAAAAACGAGTTAGTAAGATCACTTCACAGCGGTGTTTGGACATGATAAAGCATAATCCTGCTGATTTTTGGTGTAGATTAATAACTGTTGATGAAACGTGGGTCCACCGCTACACACCTGAAACCAAAAATCTGAAATTTAAATTTTTTGATCAAATTGATTTTTCTAACTCTCTGTAAGCTAAACCAATAGCACTTGTACATCAAAACGTTGTGAGTACTTTCATACTAAAAAATGCTACTATGGTTCCCGAAATATACTTTTTGAAACAGCAAAAAATTGTTGTAAAACCAGAGAATACATAAAAAAAGATACGAACTTATTATCCAATGCAATAAATTTGTTCATTATGCTAATATACCTTCATATCAATACTTTTGTTAAGTTTTTATTGGGCGTTTAAAAATGGCATAGTTTAGTCTTTAACTCTTTAAAAATCTTTTTTTGATTCCTTCATTATAAATTATAATTTTTATCAGCATTTTTTTATTTTCATGCTTAATATAAACAAAAATCGTTGTCATTTTCAAAAGCCCACAGCTGTTCACGTGCAATCATTTGTAAGCCAGTTAGTTATGTGGGATAATGTAGCCAATAAATACACGACACTTGTGTTGAAATATTATAAAAAATTACTATATTTTTATGAAAAAAAAACATATTTTAAATAGCTGTCCATAGTTATGTAAAAAGCTGTCATATATTGTACGTAATATGTTTTTTTTTAATATTAAAAAAACAGTATTTAACAGATTAAATAAACAGGTGAACAAAAATTTAAAAAAAGTAATAAAATTAAAAACATTAAACTTATAAAAGGATTTAAGTGGCCTGCTTTGGATTTTACCATGGTGGTGGCAGTTGGCAGACTTTGTTCAGATTAAAGTTAGATTATGCGCATTAATTATATTAAAATATTAAGTCATTTAAAAGAAAGCAATTTGATTTTTTAATAAATGATTTTTTATTTTATTTATTAAATATTAAAAAAATGTCTTACCTGTTACAAGTATGCCTTTTTTTAATATCGTCCATTAGTGTTTCGATGTTTTTTAATTTTTCTATTATCTGATATCATGTCTTTTAATAATAATTTATTTAACGAATCATTTTTTAAGACTACTTTGCCTTTTATGCCCAAATTCACATTCATAAGTTAGCCTATAACAATAGGTTGGCTAAAAAAAATATATTCTCAGCGCATTATTTTAACTCTCAAATGCTGTAGGTTAACAATTAGTTATAAATAGTTGTTTATGTCAAAAAATCAAATTTTTAAAATTTTCATTTTTTGTAAAAAATTTGAAAAGTCTAGAAAAATTTTGAATATTGGTTGCGACATTAAAAGTGACAATATCTGGAATATTTTTATTGGTTGTGACTAGGAAGATCGGACGGTTATTATTCGACCGGTTTTAACTGGTTCTATTTTTGATTTTTCAAATACGGTTTTTTCAAAATCTTCATTTTTCGAATACCGAATAAACGATTAATAATAACACTAAAAACCGGTTAATTTAAATATGTATAAATTTTATACGTTTGTATGTTTTTTTTATAAAAAATATGCTCATCGTTTAACTATTTGTATAAATTAAATTATTTTTATATATATATGATATCCTTGAACGTCTCACAAAGAACATGAAAACCAAGGCAGATCGAAAAAGATATGCACTCTTGAGCAAAAATAACCTTTTCTCATCTTCTGTATACAAATATTGATTTTTATACATGGAGAATGATGAAATAGACTTATTGAAAGCCCACAAGCCCACAAACTTCAGTTCCGAACGGCAGATGCATTAGTTAGTAAAGTTTTTCACAGCGTAAATACACATAATCAATCGCTAGTAATGTTGTGAGTTAATATCGCTGCTGAAAATTGTCAGATGGTGTGGCCTAAGGTTGAACCAACGACTTCTTGGTTGGAATGTGGGTTCTTACCTAACACACCACAGTGACACACACACTATTAAATACGTGGTGCATAAATTTACATACAGCGCTCCTCGAAATCTCAGTAAATTTTCTTGTCGAAGCAATCAAGGACTCATATATTACTAATAGATTTATTCAAAGTAAAATATTCAATTATTTTTTTAAACTTAGGCACCTAAATTATAACTATAAGAACAAACCTTTAATTCAATTCTCCACCAAGAAATACAACAAAAAAGAAATTAGCTCTTTGAGTAGCTGCTCGAAACTCAAGCATTTTTCCGTACTATGTGTAATAAACTTTGTTTTTTATGGCCTCCACACAATGTTTTGGCATAGTTTTTATGAGATTTGTTAGAATTATTGTTACACTGTTGATTGCCACTTTAATTTTAAGCTCTCCATCAGCTTCTGCTTATTTTCAAAACGACGTTGTTCAGCTCTACGCTTCAAGAATTAAGAACAATTTTATTTGAGTAAAAGAACCGGTTAACGGGTTATTTGAATTATTATTATTTTAAGAAAATGTCGAATAATCGATCTGCCTAGTTGTCACTAACAAAACTTATATTTCAGTTTAACTTTTTAAAGACCATAGACAAGTACGCTTGACCGGACAACATTTGTCCAGATAACATCGAGATCAAATTTGTCAGTGAATATTTGCTATATTTTTTTAGCTATTATCTACAACATGCAAGTATGTAATGAACCATTTGTAAACTCCAAGCTACCTACAGTTAACAATGTTTGGCAATTTGGGTTGAAACATTTCTCAAAACTTCAACTATTAGAACAGTGCTGTTGCCTTGCAGTTTTTCTCCAGCATAATGTCCTGTGGAGCACATGTCGAAAAATTTTCCAGCGCAAATGAGTTACTTCAGGGCGGATAGCATTTCCGTAGTCAAATGGATGGATAACCGTGGTGTCTACCTTGCCTCAAATTTTATTGACCCAACAGCGGTATTTAAGGTTAAGCGACTGGCAGTTGTACAAACTTGTTAGAACGATATTGATTTCTCTCTGATTATACAGAACTTGACCCAAGGAATGAGATAAGTTGATCAAATAGATCAAAAGTAAGTGTATTTTCAGTATGATCATAAAATAAATGGCGGTTTTATTTAAGTTTATTGCTCAACGTTTAGAGTTATGAATGTGTTCATAACAGCAATAGTTGCACAGATATTTTTTCGCTCAATGGAAAGCGTTCGTTTGCTATCACACAATACTAAGAATAATATACTTTTCGGATTTATTGTATTTTAATTTATATTTTAAATAAAAACCGATTTTTAAATCCTTTCTACAGCTAAATAATTTTTGATAAACAAATTTCCTTTCACCACCCATAGTGCAAATTTTTTTCATATTGCCTCTGGGCTATATTTTGTGAAAATAAAAAAAAAATTGAATCTTTTCAACAGAAAATACTTGGTCACCAAATGGTTAAAGCAATTATCAAATTAAGTGAAAACATATGAACAACATACATACATACATATGTGAATTGTGTAGAGCTTTAATTTATTTTATATTTTATATTTTACAATAAACCAAAGGTTGTAAATATGGGCATTAAACTTTTTTATTTTATACACTTTCTTCTTTCTATTGCAGGGTATTATTTCACTTCATCGTAATTTTTAAACAAAAAACACACTTCTAGGCAATCTTTTCATAATACACTTTTTTTCGTTTAATAAGTAAAAAAAAAACTAACTCTTATCATAAACATATTTACTTTAAAAAAATTCAAGCTTAAAAAAATGTCTTCTTATTAAAAATTTAGTTCTTATTTTAATAATTTTAACACTTCACTTTCACTTTAGCACATAAAAAACAACTTTTTTCATAAGCCGCACTTTCTTATACTAAGATGTGCATAAAATCGAAATGAGAAATCAATAAGTAAACATATCTAACGGTTGTTCTTTACTGAGTACAATATTTTTTTTCAATTTTAGGTTACGTCATATTCAAATTACTACGCTAATTGTTTTTCTTTATTTGTGTTTTAAAACTCGCTGTTGTTGTTTTGTAAATACTAAAACTTTAAAAGATGTAGTGAAAGCGAGAGTACTTTAATAATTACAGTAAAAGGCTGTAAAAGAGTAGGTGCTCTTATTTTTTTGTTTACATTTATAAGGAAAAAAAAGTGAAAGGTAAAGAGAGTAAGACTAATTTGATTATAAAAAAAACAAATGTTATGAAAAAGTAAATGCTTTTATTGTTTTCAGTGTGACCAAATTTAAAATAACATAAAGCTAAATCACGTTAAAAAAATATAAAAAATTTTGTTTTTGTCCAAAAAAAATAAGTTAAAATTGTTAATTGTTTTTTAACATATTTTCTTTATTTGGATATTAGATAAGCTTAATATTACACTATATAAATTGTTTTTTTTTAATGTGAAGTAAAAACAATTGTTTAGGTGATTAAATAGATATCACTTTTAAACCTATTTGATAAGCATAAAAATCAACTATTAATTGAACGAATTTCAATAAGAGCTCTAATGAAATACATAAATGTATCAAATTTTCAGTCTCATACATTTTTCAAATCCATATATGTACATATAATATATATTTGTTTGTGTGTTTGCCAATCACTCATTTATCTATGACTAAACTGACTTTGCTGAAATTTTCAAGACAGAAAAAGATCCAACTATCGAAATAGGCTATGCAGTTTTTGAAAATTGAGCCTGGGGAAAACAGGCCAAATTAATCATATGAGTTGTTTCTTAATATTAAAATTTATTAAATAGGCAAACCTAAAGGTATGCGAATAAAACTAAGAAATCGTTTTGTTTATTCAGTTCGTTTATGAACCCATCACGCGTAAAGGACTTAACTGATTATGTTGAAAATAAAAGCACAAGTATATATGTAGATCCAACAGAAATGCAGTGCGGTATGTTGGTTTTTATTTTTTATTAGACATCGGAGACGACTAAACTAGTAGCTTTTCGTTTAAAATGACACGTATTTTTTATTTTAAAATCAACTTAAAACGTCTCTGTATTTTCCTTATAAAAATAAATAAGTGGACCAAAAACTGAGAGAATCGGAATGCTATGCTCGTTTATAATATATGTATATAGATTCTCGGGCAACACCGGATAAGTAAAGGTAGTTTTAAATAAGGTTATAGAAAACATTGTCGGTAAATTTTGATTTTATTTAGATAATTTTATTTCATTTCATTGGCAAATATTTTATCTTATATATACGATAGTTGTGTAGAACCTGAAAAAGGGTAGAATCCGGTGTCAAGGGTACATGAATTGAAAGTTCTCAGACAATTTTCGGGAAATCAAGAATGTCATTGGCATTGATTAATAAAGATTTCTTTCCTTGAATATCCTCATTCTTTTTCACTTTTTTCATCCCCCGTACTAATTCATGTAAAAAATATACATTTTTGCACTAACGACGATTTAAAAAGCTCCATTGACTAGAAATGTAAATTGAAAATTTACACAATCGAATTATTTTTGTCCGACCTATGGGAAATATTGTATATGAATAATAAAAACAACACAGGCGATTAAGCTTACAATAGCAAAGAAACAAAACCAGAAAAAGAGTAAATTTCATAACTAAGGTAGTAATGCTTTTTAAGACATTAAAAGAAACAAATCTATAATAAAATTAATTTCTGGCTTATTTACTTATAGCATTTCCTTTTCTGACAAAAAATGTTGCACTTCTTCTATTTCTTGTCAGTAAGCGTCGTTTAAAATTAATAAATATGAAGGATTTTTAAAAGAAACTATTTTAAAAGATAAACATAAAACCCTATCTTTTTATTAACTTTTTTAATGAATGCAGAAAAAGGAAGAGCACTAAAAAGCAATATTTTCAACTTTTCTGTCAAGCTCACTGAAAAAGAAAATAAATTTACTAATTAATATAAGCATGTAAGTAGTCAGAAACTATTGTTTCTGTGATGCTACAATTTTATTGTTTTTCGATGACAGTCAATGACAATGTTTGCATTATTTTTTCTCTATTGTCCTTTTTTTTTAAAAGCTAAATAAGCTAAGGTAGGTAGGTATGAAAGGCGGTACCAAAGTGCACTACCCAGAGACCACAGTGAGAGACCCAAGCTAAAAGCTAAATGAAAAATTTCTAAGCTAATTCGAATATTAAAAAGATTAAAAAGCTAAATTAGCCCTAAAAAGGCTTATATGGTCACACTGATTATTTGGTTTATATTTTTATTTTTTTAACTACGACGTTATGGTGAGAGAGAGAGTAAAAGGTAGTAAATACAAATCTGAAGTCAGATTAAATACATACACATCTATGTATATATTGTGTTTTTGTGTGTATGCTACAGCTGTTTATTTATCATAATGAATACAATAATTTTTTTAATACGCACAATAATTTAAGTAACATGTGGGTTGTTTACAAACAATATATGACGTCACATTCTAATGCATGCACTTGCTTGTCTACTTACTGTTGAAGAGTTTGAACATACTATATTTTCTCATTTTTTGTATTTGTTTCGCAAATAATTGAGATTTTAAAGAAAGAGGGAGAGACATAACTAGAAGTAAATTTACTCTTAAGATATGCTACTCTTCATGGTGAAATTAAATAAGGTGAAGTTGTCTGTACAACAACGAATTTTTGTACAAAAACAACAGGAAATATCTTTTGTACATTGTATGCTAGAAGTCAAAAAATTTCAATATAAAAAAAACCTAAACAAAAGTTGTATACAGTTATTACTTGCAAATTAGAAATATTTTATTTTATTTTTTTTAATTTTAAATATTTAGTTTTTTAAACATTTTCAATTATTTACATTTAATATATAGACATATTTTTAAATATATTATCTTTAATGCATTTTTAAGCATGTTTTTTGCAGTAAGATATAGTTTAACGATATCCTTGGATCATTCTTGTTAGTAAGTCTCTGTGTCCCAGAAAATGTTTTGGCAGCATGTGAATAATGGTAATTTCACCATGCTGCTCTTCGTAAAATTTGTATTGCAGTACAAAAGTGTAGTGAAAAGTAAAGGTCATGCATTATGAGGAGAAGGAGATTTTCATTTCATAAGATGCATTACGATAAAGCTTAATTACTCCGGCAATTTCTAAGACTTAAGTGTAATTTTTTAAAAACTTAATATATAAAAAAGTGCGCAAAAACGCATCTAAAGTTGAAAAATGGGAAAAAAATTGAATGAAAAATGTGTAGCCAGATTATTCAAGGCTACATAAATGGTCTGTATCTCTTCTTTACAAATCCGAAAATAAACTTAAAATCGAGAAATATTCAGTTAAGTTCTTAGTATATAAATGCATGAAGGTCCGAAAAACCGGTTTTTTATCCGTAACTCAAGATTTTTGAGGTGTTTTGAAAATTCAAAAAACAGGGTCATGTTCTGTTCTAGAACGTCTATCAGAAAAATAGTAACATTTACCAGGTAGTTCAACTGCGTTCATTTTTGTCGCACGGTATTATTTGTATTTAACTAATACTTTCACAATACCCAACCCTGCTAAGAAATCGAGGCACACAAATTTGCTAAAGTAAAGCTGAGATTACACAATTACCGCAGCGCACCAATCATTGGCAAACATACGGCAACAATTAACAATTAACCTATACAGACAATACATATGAATGTTAAATTTTTTAAATTATTTTTCGAAAATAATTTGGTACAAATTCGATATTTTGCAACAATAAAGCAGAATACAAATTTTGTCATGTTGGTTTATTTGTGACAATTGTGAAATCATAGGTTAAGATAATATTTTATTAAACACTCTCGTTTAAATTCATTTACAAAGAAGTTATTAAAAAACAGTATTTACATTGATTAGCTGGACAAATACAAAGATACTAAATAATATTGATCGGTTTTCCTTTCCCTTTTTTCTAATTATTTACTCTTTTCGAGATGTAATTAAAGCGTTTTGTTTATTTCAAAACAAAATTTTTTGTATGTAAACATACATACATATGTAGCTTGTATTTTAATTTGGGAATTTTCTTTACAAAAACATTTATTACTATGTTGGTACATAAATAAAAACAAAATATTGCTGAGTAATGTACTCTTGAAAATATGACTGTTATTCTACATGCTCTGCTTCTGTATAACTTCTTGTAATGATCGTGTTAATACGAGTATAACCAGTAATTTATTAACACATCTATGCACTTGAACATGTGTTGTTTACATTAATTGTAAGAGCCCTTGCTATGCTCTTGCTTAGTTTACTTTCTCCCACTCTGTTTGCTTTTTATTCGTATGTTAGTAAATATGATCATATAATAAATTTGTTTTTTATTATTTATTGTTGTTCTTTTTTAGTACTGCGTAAATAAAAACATGTTACAATTTTAATGGTTATGCATTCTTTGCTTGGTTTTTTTTTTTTTAAAGTTTATGTTTGTGTGAGTGCGTTAGCATGTAAAAGAGAATTATTGTGCAGAAAAACAAATGTAAGCAAGAAAAGTACTAAAGTAGAAAAATAACAACAAAAATAAACAGATAATGTAGGCAAATAACAGAAGCACTTGTATGTTTTCTTTTCTCTGGCATGATACTCACATATGTTAAAATGTGTATAGATGAGTACGTATGAAAAAAGTCAATTTACTTCCACGAACAAGTAAAGTAATTTGTCTAGGGTAAGCCATTATGGTTAAAACTAAAAAAACCTTCTATTTAAATGTTTAAGGCCTGTTCATATACATATGTATATGTATATTCAAAAAAAAATTTTAATATGTATTTAAAATCAGTTTAAAGCAAATTTAATATAAAAATTTAAGTATGGGGGTGAATGTTTTAATGTAAAAATATAATTTTAATTTTTCATTGTTTATGTAAAAATTGTTTAGTACTATTTTTGTTGTGTTAATTTTTTGGTTTTTTAGTCATGACTATGTGCAAGTTTTGTTGTTTCAATCATATAAAAATGTTTATACTTTTACATTTTTTATAACAAATATTCTCATATATTGTTAAACCTGAAATCTTTTGTCATAAAACTTTTAAATCGTCTATTCGTAACAAAGGCAAAATAAAGGCATACAGGGTTGACAAATTTGAGGTTAGTAATTAAGGTTTAGCTGTAAAAGGATGAAAAGTCAAGAATAGATATGTCAACCTTCGAAAAAATCTGGAAATTTTAACAATGGAATGCTACAAACTTGAACAAAAGATTTTAATTGTGAAAATTTACTGTATCACTTTGTAAAATTCGACCAGCTTTTCTTCGTAATGCGACCGCTGTGCGTAACTTAAGCGCTACATTCGAGGCTCGCATTACTGTTGCTGACAATAGATCAAAACAATACGCTCGTAGTGGCTGATGTAAACATAGCCGCTGTACAGCAAAGTTATGAGAATGGGCCTGGAATATAAACTCATCAACGTTCGCAACAATTGGGCATCGCCAAAACAACTCTGTGCAACATTTTGCATAAATATCTTCATCTTCACGCTAATAAAGTTCAACTCGTTCAAGGAGTAAAACCAGCCGACCATTGTTTGCGCTGAACGTTTATGAATTGGCTGTTTGAAAAACAGAACAAAACAACGCATTTTTCAACAAAATTATCTTTAATGCTGAGGCCCATTTTCGATTAGGCGGTTATGTAAGCAAACAAAATTGCCACAATCATCAAGAAAGTGACCATATGGTGCGGTTTGTGGTTAGGCAGCATCATTGGCCGGTAATTTTTTCGATAATGAGCAATGGAACTCTGTCACCGTGGATTCTCTGCGCTAGCAAACCATGGTAAACAATTTTTTGTGGTTACAACATGACGACGCCACAAGCCACACAAGCACAAACTTGTAAACAGCTAAGCAATTAAGTTATTGCATGAGAAATTTCCTAGCCGCGTAATTTCTCGATTTCACAATGCCAATTGGCTGTCTCGTTCTTGTAATTTAACGCCGCTGTATTATTTTCTTTGGGGCCAAAGACTGGGTTTACGTGAACAAACCATAAATAACTGACACTCTGAAAAATGAAATTCGGTGCTGCATTGACGAGATAAGTGAAGCTTTGTTGCAAAATATGGTTCACAATTTTGTGAAATTAACGGAAGTCTGCCGACGTACTACAGATGGACTTTTGCCTGACATCATATTACAGCATTAATTCCAATACTTTTATTTTATATTGGTATGAATAAAACTGAATATGTCAAAAAATAAAAAAATAAATGTATTTTTAACATACAGAGTGAGAGAAAGGGAGAGAGTATTAGTAAATAAAGAAAAAATTATAACTTATGAAAATATAAAAGAGAGCATTAAGGAAAGCAAAACAGGAACAAAATGGTATTTTTATTTTTTTTATGTACGAGGTCGGATTGACATTGAGGCTACCTAGAGCTAGATGGCAGCACAAACACAAAAACTTTTCCTTTCTTAGAAATTACGATCTGTCAGACGTCAGCTGTTAAAATTTTAGCCAAATTCATCGATTAGTTTATTTTTTGTAGTCGTTTGAAGTAAGCAACTTTTGTGTTTCTTGGAAAATGGAAAAAAGTGAATTTCGTGTAGTGATTAAACACTACAGCTTGATAAACATTACGGCGAATCTGCTCCATCAGATTATATGGTAAAATATTGGATTGCTGAATTTAAATGGGGCCGAACAAGCACTGCAACGATACCATCAATAGGAAGGCATAAAAAGAGGTGGTTACTGAAGAAAATATCAGAAAATCCTCGATATCGTTATGAATGATCGCCTGGTCAAAATACGTGAGATTGTTGAAATGATAAACATATCATATGAACGTGTGTTCAACATTTTGCATGAATATTTGCATATGAAAAAGCTATCGGCGAGATGGGTGCCGCTTTTGCTCAGTGTTGAACAAAAACGAGTTCGACAGATTACTTCACAGCGGTGTTTGGACATGACAAAGCATAATTCTGCTATTTTTTGGCGTAGACTAATTACTGTTAATGAAACGTGGGTCCACCACTATACACTTGAAATCAAAAATCAATCGAAGCAATGGGTGGAAGCTGGTGGAAGTACTCCGAAGAATACGAAGACAGCGGAATCGGCTATTAAGGTTTTGGCCACTGTTTTTTGGCATGCACACGGATTATTGCTCATCGATTTTCTTGAAAAGGGATCCAAAATCACAGGGGAGTATTATCGTGCATTATTGGATCAATTGGTTGATGCAATCAAGGAAAAACGACCACATTTAAACAAGAAAAAAGTGCTCTTTTTTCAAAACAACGCACCGGTTCACACAGCATTAGATACGATGCTAAAACTATGAGAAATCCACTTCGAATTGGTTTATCATCCACCTTATAGTCCAGACCTAGCCCCTAGTAACTTTTTCCTGTTTCTAAACTGGAAAAAATGGCTCACAGGAAAAAGATTCATCTCAAACGAAGAAGTGATTACCGAAACTAATGCGTATTCTGAGGAGTTCCCAAAATCGTATTATTCAGATGGTATAAAAAAGTTGGAAAATCGTCTTACTAAGTGTTTTGAGCTAAAATTGAGAAATGAATGATTTTTGAAAAAAGAAAATGTTTTTTCCTACTTAGGTAGCTTGAGTATCAATCAGCCCTCGTATGTTTGTGTATTTTTCATATTATATATTTTTGTTTTTCATTCATTGTTATCCTCTTCACTCAATAAAATCAGATTAAATGGTTAAGCAAATATTTATTTATGGTTTAACAAATATTAAAAGACTTTACATATGAACTTGTTGTTCATTGGATTTATGTTTTATATGTGGCTATAGAAATTAAATAGTATACGATGGTTGTTAGAAGGGTCTTCAGATTTAAATGCAAGTATTTTTCTTAAATTCTATAAATTATAGTGTTGAAATTGGGTAGAGCATACGATATTAGTAAAAAATAGTTATATTATATTAAATTAAATTACATTTATTTTACTATTTTCTGTTGAAATATAATGTTGTGTTGCCGATTATTTGCTTAAAAAAAAAATTTCGATTTTTATAAACAAAAGTGTTATGGGCAATATTTTTAGAAAGACAGTAAAGCTTGAAAAAAATATTATGCAAAACAAAGACAACAAACCATATAAAAAGCTTTTAATGTAATATTTTTCTGAAAATATTTTATTTAGAAAGAAGAGTTTTCGGTAATTTATTCACATGTATATATACCATATACACTAAGATTTAAATAATTATTACTTTATGTCAACTTGTTCTCAAACATCAACAACAACAATAGAGGTGTTCCAATGAAGGTGTGCAAGATATAGGAAAAAAATTAATATTTCGTTGATGAACTCTATTTTGTATAACTTAGCCACTTCTGAGCGACATAGAATCAATAGTGTAATAACCCAATATACTTTATGTACGAGTTAATTTCAATTTTATTTCTTTATAAATTTTAATAATTAATTATACATTTAATTTTTGTGTTTTTATAATTTATGTGTAAAGATATGACTGTCTATTTGATATACTACAAAAATAAATAGAACTTCAGCGTTTCCAGATCTCCACATCCCTCCAATTTATTATTTTTTTAGCTTAAGTGTAAATCAAGTGTTAGTATCTTTCTTTCCAATTTGTGTCTCCACCAGCTCATCCAAAGAACAAAATCATTATTAGGTTTCGGCGTTGTTGAGAATTTCGTTAAGAGGCTGATGTAATGCCTGTAGACTTTATCATTTCCACGGACAATGACATCGTTTCCCTTTCGCACAATCACTTCAAATTTTGCTGTTCCAAATCTTGGTACAATTTTATTTTATTTTGAAAAATTACATTCGGTAGTAATAGTGTATCTCCCACTTTTAATCGTTTCCTTTGCTTGCCTACTATCAGGCTCAATGATACCTTGTTTTAATGCTTCAAAGCTGAGGGAACTCTAGGTAGCGGTTGTTGAACCGGTTTCATGGATTTATTAATTGACAGTGAGATTTTTATGCCTTTAATTTTCGTGAATTTTTGAGACTTTTCTATTTGATTAATACCTCTGCCTAATATGAGAACACTTAACTACATAGCAGTATCTCCTCCCAATAGAGATTGACTAGTTTTGTCAATGGCATAGAACGATTAAACCAGATTCGAATCTAAATCCTCGTCTATTACAGCTTCAAAAACTAACTTGAATTTAAGCAGATCGTTTCAGCATACGCGTGAAATTGATCCTCAGATTTAGCACGAATATTCCAAACACTGGCATGCTCTTTACAAAGATACTCTCGGTCATTCTCACCCAGCAGATGATATTGCGAACCAGAATCAATAGGCAGAGATATTATTCGGCTTCCTATATAGCACTCTCTTATTTTATTCGTATGCCCGCTTAAATTTTACGTAACTCGGAAACAATTCATTCCACTTACTTTGCATTGCATTCATTTCCTCTTTACCACCATTTGAAACAACAGTACAATTTTTAATCTCACAAATATGTCTTATCAAGAATTTTCTACCTGTGCTATCCGTATGCGGGAATTTCGTGAAAATCGCTAGAAGAAGGACCAAAGGCGAAATTCGTAAACGAAAAAAAAATCTTTCGTAAGGTGAGATAAAAGCTTTAAGGTTTGAGGAAAGGGACAAGAAGTGTAGAAAGCAGAAAAAAGGAAGTTTAAGATGAAAATAGTAAATGCTGTAAATGCTGCTAAAAATTCTGAATCTACATACAAATCGAGACAAGCTTTATGTAAAGTATGCAAGTAGCTCAAAGAGTGCTACATCAAAAACTGTGGACTGTAGTAGGGCGTAAAATAAACATAGTTGTAGTACAAACTGCTTCAAAAAAAAGCATATCATGTAACAGTACACTTTACGTAATTATAAAAGTTATATACTACCGTTATATGGTTAACTAACGCCAATATTAAGTGCAAAGTACAAAAATCCTTTTTTTTTGCTACATCGCACAGTAGGCCCACTTATATATATGGAGTCGGTGGTCAAAAATCCTTCCAGTTACAATAGCAATGTTCATAGCACTATACAATTGTGAAAATTATCATATACATATTATTTCTAACATTTTTTTATTTCGGTTGAAAATATCTCCCGTATTGGTGCATCAAAATTAGTGATTGATTATTCATTTAAAAGATAATGTTCTACTCTAATGAAGAAATATAGTGAGATATCTTAAAGTTAAAGTTTTAGTTAAAAAAATTGAATTTTAAAGTTTTAAGGTTCATAGTTTTCTGTATTACGCTTTAAAAGAACATACGAAATGTATTTTGTTGTTTGCAAAAACCGTTCTTGCTGATGCTGTTGTCGGCTATGCAGTGTTTGTGTTGTCAAATGTGTTAATACAGGGTTGTTTAATTTATAGTTTCAAGTGATGCCAAACTTTAACAGTTAAAAAGGTTTCAACATAATAAGAACATAACGCAAAAATATCGTGTCTTTTATAGTAAACAAGTAATTATTAAAAAAAAAAAAAGATTTTCTATCATAACCATTTTTATAATCATCTTTAATAATAATTCCTAACAGGGATGACAGATTCTCGAATGGTAAAAAAGTACATTCAAAAGAAATAATAGTACAAATATTAAAAAAAGAGTAAATTTTTAAGTATCTAACTGAACCGATTTTTCTAATTACTATTTGTCGTTTTCTATCATAACTATCCTCATAAACATATACTATTTCTCAAAGAAGTTTTTTGTTGGTTGGAAATACCTTCCTTACTACTGCATGGCTTCGGCAATGCAGTGTTTGTTTTATCAATTCTAATAATACAAGGTTGCTTAATATATTGTTACGTTTTAACTTTTTTGAATTCGTTTGAGTTCGTTTAAATTATGTTAAAATAAAATAAACACTACTTTATTTATTGTTTTGCAGTTATATTTTTATTTACAACATTCGCTTATACAACACTTTTATTTCCGCTTAAACACGTTTTTATCTACAGAACGGCAAAACGATCACTAACTCACGTGTAGGCAAAGCATCTTCTATTTTCATATCCGTTAATTTAAATGTAAGATTGTGTTACCCAGAGATGATTTAATTTGCCAGATACACAAATAAGTACGGCATTGACAGTGTGGTGCATAACTACAAAATTTAGGCATTTTTATTTTCCTAACACTGCCTTCCACTTAAGCCTGTTCGTCCCGAATCGGCTCATTATTTTTCTTACTTTAGCTCCCCAGTCGCTCTAGATATACCACTTTAATTGGGTTATTGTTCTCCTGTATTCTGTATACTACACCGTTTAACCGTTGACTACTTTATAAGGTCCATCCCAATTAGTTTGAATCTTGGGAGATAATCCAATGTTATGTAGAGTAGAACCAGTTTTTCATCATGGAAGCCCTTTGCATTTGCTGCTCGATCATACCTGGCTATTTGTATTCGTGTTTGCCTCGATTCATTGTGTTCTTTGGAACACTCATTGACGTTACTGACAGTAAGAAGTCCTGTTACCTTCCCGACTGGTGCTCTCAACTTGTATTGCTGCGGCTGACTCTGGCTTGTTCTGACTGTATCTTTAGCCGCAATACATTCAGTGCAGTTCGCTATACATCCGGCTGCAACTTGCTGGCATCCAACCCAATAATAATGCAGTTTTAATTTTTCTGCTGTTGTTGCCACACAAATATGCCTTCTGCTTTGTTCCTTATGGGACTGATTCAAAATTTCATTCATTTTGGAGGAAGGAAGCACTATTAGATTGGAAGTCGTATTGCCGTCTGCACTTTCCCAGCTTCGGTATAAGCACCCACCAGTCAGCTTTAAACTATCCTATTAAGCCCAGTTAGCCTTTATTAGAGGGTTGTCTGCTGATATCTCTGTACTGGTACGCCGTTTGTCTTTTTCTTTAGCAGCTATTACCCTCATCAGTACTGTCTTTTCTCTGAGCCGAGGACCAGTCCCCGTTAATCTCCAGACCTAATTGTCTGATATTGATTATGGTCTCCTTTGGTCTTATCAACTGTTTCATGAGCGGCTATCTTACATTCATTTGTATACTCTTTTCACTCCTGTAACAAGCTTCACTGTTACGTGGCAATCTTTTCATGTCACAGTCTCTATGATAGGCATTACTATTATGACCAACCTCATATATTACGGCGTTCACTTATTTAAAGTTTGTTGCGTATTGCTAAACCCATTTTATGCGGCTCTTACTATCGAGCTTGTTACTAAATGTGTTTGGTTTTCTATAGATGGTATTTTCCATTATGATCAGATCTTGCATTTCTGAGAAGCGCCACACAATATTTTTGAAAATGACCGTTCTTGCCACAATTTGGCACTTCCTTTTTTCCCTTTGCTCTTTTTCAGCCAAAAACGATCTAACACCCCTTTAATAGCTGTAATGAAATCTACTTTGGCATTTACAGTTTTCATGCTACGCACTTTATATACTTGTCGCTTGGATATCTATCAGCGGTTTCCTGTGCCAGTGCAAACGCCACGGTCTATACGAAGGTTTTATTATGAGCAGCACACACCGCATACTTAATATCGTGGTCCCTTATACCATTAATGAATGCTTCGATCTTAATTTGCTCAACTAGTGGGTGAGCTTCCCCTGGATAACTAAGCTGCACCAACCTCACGATTTCCATTGCAAAGATTTGTAATGATTCATTAGCCTTTTGCGTTCGGCACCCTAATTCCATGCTATATAGCCCTCGTTTATGCTCATCGCCAAATTTATGCTGTAGCGCCATAACTAAGTTGTTGTAGTTGTTTTTGCAGCTGGCTGGCATGATTTCAAAAATTTTTGCTGCAGCACCTTTTAACGCCAAAATTAGTTCTAGAGCCTTCTCTTCACCGTCGCATCCATTTCTGCTGGCAACTGTCTCGAATTGGTATTTAAATACGGATAGGGGTGAGCTACCATTAGAGTAAGGATGCTGGAAATTTCTGGTATGATACGCACTAGTTACGGCTTTTGGCACTTGAGACTGTTGTGTTGTTCTCCACTGCATCTACCGCTTACCGTTGTATATATTTCCTGTAACTTATCAGTTGTTGTTTTGGACGTTTCACGTACTTCAACCAAAAGCTTATGATTATCGGCTCTAGAAGCTTCACGTACCACAGCCAAAAGTATTTGACTATTGGCTCTAGCAGTCTCGAATTTCAGCTCTACATGTTTCTCGTACCTCATTAGAAATGTAAGATTGTGTTACCCAGAAATGATTTAATTGGCACTACTGTCAGATACGCAAATAAGTACGGCATTGCCAGGGTGACACATAACTACAAAATTTAGACGTTTTTATTTTCGTAACAAAATAATGTCAAGTAATGCTAAAATTTAAAGGTTAAATTGCTTTGAAGAAATAAGTACATAAATAACGTAGAAATAACAAACTTTATATCAGTAGCATGGACCGGCATTTCAGTTAATCTCCAACCAGGGGGTCGAGCATAACATTCGTTTTTTAAAATACGTGTACCTTTCTGAAACACATCGGTCTCATAGTTTCGCTTTCACTCGAAGGATGCACATCAAAACAGATCTCATCATTTGGTATGACATTTCAATTGTACGAAAACGTGCACTATGTGTTGCCGATGGCCTTTTAAAGGCCATTTTAAGGGAAACGATGGAAATGAAACAAAAACTAGTATATCTTTGTAAAGCATGTTCTATGTAGAAATATTGATGCCACGTTTGATGAAAAAATTTTTACTTTTATTTTATTTGTGGCCTATGGAACTACAGAAAACATGTTATTGATGGAATTGACGAAAACATTAAAGTATTACTTTCAGTAGATGAATGATGAGCGAAAAGCAACTTGTTGTTATCCAATCAGCTAAGGTTCTTGCTGATTTAGATTCTGAATTATTTCAAAAATGGAATTTATCTGCTAGTTTCATAAATTTTCAATAATACTTAGTCTGCAGCACCAAGGGAAAATACCAAAGCGATATTAGAAGTTTAAAATTCTTTTTGATTAAAACAAATGTTAAAGTAGTGTAGTACAGAAAATAAATATAATCGGCAAACAAAACCGTATATAAATATTGACTTCTAGTTATTTAATAGATATAAATTCAACTACGTCCCCACGTGACAGAACAAAAAAACCCTATTTCTACAAAAAGTATGTGTTTTATGAATTTTTTTTTAACAACATCAAGCTTTGTTCTAGGCTATAATCTGCTTATCAGACACTTTTTCTCTATGTAGAATAGTTTCGCTAAAATTAGAATTCAAAATTCGTAACAACTTCAAATGTTGGTTGATTTTAACTGTACCAAACGAAACGGTATTTGTTTTGTTAACAAGTTCCACTTCGAGAAAAATAAAAATCTCATAGGAGCACAAATTTCCCTTTTTCCCATAGTATGATTATTATTTAATTAGTTTCTTAATAATATTCAGAATACGGCTCAGGGGATAACCATTTCTAAGACAAAAACATTTTAATTACTTCACATTTTCAATAAGCTTGAGGGGCTTTTTTAAAAAAAATCATAACAATAAAATAAATTTAAAAACAAATCTCTACATAGTTGTTTTTACTTGTCTTAAACTTAAATTTTTTTTTGGTAATTTTATTATTTCACTTATAACATTTTTGACTAACTGCTATAATTTTTGTCTAGATTTTTTTTTAACGAATTCATAAGGAATCTTTGCTTCTATCTAAAAAGCTTTCACTTGTAACTTCTGTCTATGAATTATTAAATTGAATTCCGTTTTCATATAATTTTTATTTTCATTTCGAGGAAAAATGTTTAATTTTTTATATTCTTTTGTAATATTAAGCTGCTAAAAAAATACTTACAATAGTCTTCCGTTAAAACACTTAAGTGGTATTTAAAATTAAGCTTTCAAATTTATAAAGATTTATTTCCTTTTCTTACTCTTGCGTTTACACTGGCCCCTAATAATACGCCGAGAATTTGTAAATTGTTGTGTTAAAAACATAATTTTGCTGAAAATTTTTTGTTCTATTTTTACTATAATTTTTATAATGAATTTCATTTGCATTATTGGGTCATAACATTTTCCTTGGGGTGAAGATTTATAATAAGAAAGAGGAAAGAAAGAAAAATTAAATAAATAAATGTGGTTACTGAGGCGCTAAAATGTTATAATTATTATTTCTTCATAATTATGAGTTATTATTTTGTTTTGTGGTTTTAAGCTATAAAGCCGAGCACACCACTCAGGGTAGATTATTCACACATAAAAACATCCACCTACTTTGCCATGCACTGGAATACCATCCTTGGCCGCAGTTCATTCCAAAAAATAAATTTTAATTGCAGACCAATCATACCCATCTTTTGATGCTCAGGAATTCTTCACAAACAATTTAATTTAATTTTTATATTAAACAAAAAATTTTTCTTTAACAGGGCTTATAATGAACCTTACTTTTATTAAAAATTAAATTTGTAGCAGATTTTTCTAATTTGATTGATTAATATTACACCACATAAATATTTATTTTAAATAATTAATGATTCAAATTTAACGGAAGTCACTTTACAAATAGTATTCTTTATTTATCTCTTTTTCTTATTATTTCATAAGCAAATATTAATACTTCATTCGCGATAGTCATTATTTCATTTATTATCTAATTAGAATATATAATAAAATTATGCGTGAGAATATCCCTAAAAAAAAAGAATTTTCTTAAAATAGTAAACGGTCCGCCATCTAACGTTTTTTTTTTCAACTAATGCTTATTTCGTGAATGGTAATACGTAGCTCATGTCTAATTTGACAGGTAATTAGTTTTATCCTTCCGCTGAACGAATATGGTTGTGTATGGTTGTCTGGGAAATATTGCCACATTACTTTGAAAATCATGGTAATGTTGCAGAATCAAAAATCATCTTTTCAGATGAAACTCATTTTGATTTTGGCGGGTACGTAAACAAGCAAAATTGTCGCAGTTGGGGCACAGAAAACCCGCACGCATACATTGAAAAGCTGATACACCCAAGACGAGTCACTCTTTGGTGCGGATTTTGGTCCAGAGTCAGTTACAGTGAATGGCGATCGTTATCGGGCCATGTTGAACGAATTTTTGTTCACAAAAATTGAAGAGGAGTATGTTAGCAACATTTGGTTTCAACAGGACGGCGCTACGTGCCACTCAGCCGAAGGTACATTCGATGTTTTCCGTCCTGTTTTTGAAGATCGCATTATCAGTCGCAGAGCTGATGTCGTTTGGCCACCTCGGAGCTGCGCTTTGACACCGTTGGACTATTATTTGTGGGGTCAAAGATAAGTGTTAAGCCAACAAGCCAGAGACAATTGACGCTTTAAAGGATAATATTCGTGAAGCCATTGGTGAATTATAGCTGCATAAAATCGATAATGTGCTTAAAAATTGGACCGATCGTGCAGGCTACTGCATGGCCAGCCGTGGCAGCCATTTGAATGAAATTATTTTCCTTTATTAACCGAAAGGATTGTACTTTCAAGTAAAAAAAGAAATTTGAGAAAATATTCATTAGCTTTTTTTCTTATAGAATTTTCAAAAAAAAATAAAAATTATATTGCGGACCCTTTATTAACGATCTTAAGTTGTTTAGGATTACACTGGTGTACACAACTATATCTGCGATATTTTGTTGTATGTAATGGAAGAGTATTCTTTACTTTGATGTAGAGAATTAAAATTTGGAGAATAAAGTCGGCAACATTGGTAATTTATCGAAAGTTGTACCGGTTACTTAATATTCTAAAATATTACAACTCTAAGAAATTACGCGGTATAAATAGAGAAAGATCACGTGATAACAGGTCTTTGTTATGGTGGTTATAAAGATATAGAGTGTAAAGAGTAAAATTAAATTCTGGAGAGATTATAGTATAAACTCAAATTGCATAACATAACAACTAGAAAATCGTGAGTTATAATATATCACGATTTCAACATTATATTTATATGTATTTATTAAAAATCAAATTCTAATGTATTAATCATACGTCTTCTGTTATATACCGACGAACTTTGAAATAAAAAACTTCGTAGAGACCAGCGATACGAGAAATATGCAACTGCATGTTTTTTCTCATCCAACCAATCAATTAATTAAAAACTAAACACAAGATTTATTTTATTTTAGCTACAACCTACGAGCTCATAAATACAAGGTTTTAAAAATGTAAAAACGTAACAATATTTTCATCTAAAATAGTTTGCATAAGAAATTGTTAGTTATAACGAATTTTTTCCTATTTTTTCAAATTTCTTTATAAAAATATTTCTCTGATAAATATAGTGACGACCCAAATTATTGGCACAGCAAGCTCTTAAAATTTCAAAGGTGATTTAATGGTCTTATTAAAAGATTTTTTTAAAACTAATAATAAATTTCACTATGCTTGACTGCAAAATTTTGTTTTATTATTTGTTAGTGAAGAAAAACGAATAAAATTGCAAATTTTGGTGAAAAAAAAGATATATATATATATTGGCACACTTAGCTATATTCTAAAATTTCATTGATCTGGCAACTCTTTTTTCCAAAAAAGCTACTTCACTTCTTAGTTGAACAGTTTTCATATGTCGGAGTAAAAATGTCACTGTGGCTTAAATTAAACAAGAGTTAATAGATTCGACCAAAAATAGGTAACAGAAGTAAATAACAGAATCTCAACGAAAAATTATTATATATCAGCCCAATCCAGACATTTTTACGCTTTAATTGTGTAAATAAAGGGTATAAACCTGATTAGCATTCGAAGCATTGTGCAGTGTTTCAAAAGAGTCTAAACCTTCGAAAGTGTATGGCTGGTCTGTATCAGTGTAAGTATGTAAGTAAGTAAATACAGTGAGTCTGAAAATAATATCAACACAGATCTCTGCTGATATTGAACAATAATTTAGAAAATATTTATTTAAACACTATGAGCAGAAGGAAACTGCCTTAAGCCATATATAATTGTAGTATAGATAGACGAAAACGAACTATAAGAAGCGTTCAGAATAAGCTAAATCATATTTAAATTAGCCAAGCAATTTCGGAGGCAAACTCATATTTTTAGTTAAAAGCACGTTTAAAATCTTTTACACTGATAGCCGCTAAACTCTGTTGAAAAAGTCAAGCATTTAGCTAGAAAAACGAAACCATGATAATGCTGTAAAACATGCCCATTAGGGATTGATTGTGTGGACTTATGCGCCCGCTGCATTAGTGGACAAGCTGGTATTCATTGGAAAATCTATGGACAAAACAAAATACTTAAAAAAAGTATAATTTACCAGCCTCCTTCCCATGCCAACATGATAGCGACTTAAACTATTTATTTGGCTCATGTAAGACATATCTGAGTGTATACTATATTTTGCATGTTCTCGCACGCCCGCCATAATTGCCAGATCTAAATCCATTAATGATTTTGTGAAAAGGTTTGCATAGGCGAGTAGAAAAATGATAAGACGAAAAAGGTATTCGCCTGAAAATTGTAGAGTATTGGGACGGTGGTCACCAATTTCAACTAATATCTTATAAAGTGCGACTATACTTTTGTTCAGAGAAACTTGATATATTTTATTTTTTTTATGGTTTTTATAAACATAATAAAGGGTCCGCCAAATAATTTTTTTTTTTTTTTGAAAATGCTATAAAAAAAACTACTGAATATTTTTTCAAATTTCTTTTTTTATTTGAAAGTACAATCCTTCCGGTTAATAATGGAAAATAATTTCATTCATTATCGATTGTGTGCAGCTGTATTTCACCAATAGCTTTACGAATATTGTCCTTTAAAGCGGCAATTGTCTCTGGTTTCTTGGCGTAACACTTATCTTTGACGGCACCCCACAAATAATAGTCCAACAGTGTCAAAACGCAGCTCCGAGGTGGCCAAACGACATCAGCTCTGCGATCTTCAAAAACAGGGCGCAAAACATCGAGTGTAGATTCGGCTGTCTGGCACGTAGCGTCGTCCTGTTGAAACCAAATGATGCTAATATCCTCCTCTTCAATTTTTGTGAACAAAATTTCGTTCAACATGGCCCGATAACGATCGCTATTGACTGTAACGGCCACTCCTTGCTCATTTTCGAAGAAAAATGGCCCAATTATGCTTCTGGACCAAAATCCGCACCAAACAGTGACTTGCCTTGGGTCTATCGGCTTTTCAATGTATGCGTGCGGGTTTTCTGTGCCCCAAATGCGCCAGTTTTGCTTGTTGACATACCCGGCAAGATCAAAATGAGCTTTATCTGAAAAGATGATTTTTTTTGGCAAAATCGGCATCTTCTGTAAGTCGATCGCAGGCCCAATTAGCGAAGCGTGCACACAACCATATTCGTTCAGGGGAAGTATAAAACTAATTATCTGTCGAATCAGATATGAGCTAAGTGTTACCATTCACGAAATAAGCAATAGTTGAAAAAAAAAAACGTTAGATGGCGGATACTTTACAAATTTTTGGAATGAGATATAGTGACTGGGAAATTTATTTTGTATCTAGTTTATATATAAGTATATTAATAACTCTATTTAATCATTCATGAAGTTGAAAGAACTTGCTGTGTCAATAATTTAATTCGTCACTGTATGTTTTACCGAAGTTTCACTGTATTGAATTGAATCAATAAAATTGATTGAAAACCATTTCAATTATTATTTGGTATTCTAAATTCCTCTATTCGTTGACAATCAAAAAAAAAAAAAAAAAAAATTGGAATAATTCTTTTTGTTTGCAATAAAATATTTTATCTCGTGTGTAACAATTATTCTTGGTTGACAGTTTACAGACAATATATTCTCTTCAAATATTTTATAATTTTTTATCCCAACCATGCAGCTCTACATACACCCTCCTGCAGAATGAAAACAATTGAATAGAAAATCCAATTGTTTATCAAATATTTTTCGTTCACCACACACAATAAAAAATAAAAAACCATTTTCCACCATCGCATCGACTGTTGCTTCAGCAGCCATCAGTTATTTTATGGCTGAATAAATATTTCTTATAACCATGGCTATAATGTTAGTTTAAATTAAAATTTAAAATTCCATAAAAATCAATCAAATGTTTATCAATCACAGAGAAAATTGAAAAATTCTGAAGGAAAACTTATGGTTTTTTTAGTTTTTTCTATTTATTTTTAAGTCTTGGCTTTTATTATCTGTATTTAAATATCCTCTACTATACTTATTTTAAAAACAAAATTTTTTTAATATCGCTCATACGTTAGGTACCAATAATAAATTTAAAGTTACTGAAGTTGTATATTTATTGTAAATTGGACATCTATTGTTTTGATCTTAAGATTATATTAAATTCATATTTTGTTAACTTCTTTAATAATCCACACATGCACATATAGTGAAAGAACACCATGAATCTCTTTGATAAAACAAAAACTAAAACAGCGTCGTGCTGTAAAAAAGCGAAAGACCAAAAAGCAAACATTTTACGTCTGGTAGGAAGTGATGGGGTTCCAAGAATAAAAAGGCAAATTAGCTGCCAACTAAAGCAAATGAGGTCATAACAATAAATATAAAAGGTCCAAAGTCTTTACAGGAAATAAGGTACGAGTTAAATGATTGGGCATTAAATGTAAATTTCTTACGTTGGAAAACGGAGCCAATGGCGAAAACTAAAGGGTTCACCAAATAAATTTATTTTTTTTTTAAATGCTTTAAAAAAAAACTATTCTTAAAATAATTTTTTTATTTGAAAGTACAATCCTTCCGGTTAATAATGGAAAATAATTTAATTCAAATGGCTGCCTCGGCTGGCCATGCAGTAGCCTACACGATCGGTCTAATTTTGAAGCACATTATCGATTGTGAGCAGCTGTATTTCACCAATGGCTTCACGAATATTGTTCTTTTAGGCGTCAATTGTCTCTGGCTTGTTGGCGTAACACTTATCTTTGACGGCACCTCACATATAATAGTCCAACGGTGTCAAATCGCAGCGCCGAGGTGGCCAAACGACATCAGCTCTGCGGCTGAAAATTCGAGCTTTAAAAACAGGGCGCAAAGTATCGAGTGTAGCTTCGGCTGTGTGGCACGTAGCGCCACAATTTTGCTTGTTTACATACCCGCCAAGATCAAAATGAGATTCATTTGAAAAGATGATTTTTTTGGCAAAATTTTCAAAGTAATGTCGCAATATTTCCCAGCGTTGTTCAAGCGTATATACAACCATATTCATTCAGCGGAAGGATAAAACTAATTATCAGTCAAATCAGACATGAGCAAAGTGTTACCATTCACGAAATAAGCACTAGTTGAAAAAAAAAGTTAAATAGCGGACCCTTCATAAACATACTTTGGGAAATTTCAACTGGAAAAAGCTGATAGCTTACTAAACTATCGGCGATAAAGAGGGCAGGCTGGTAAGTGTACTACGGGGTATATGACAGTAATATCCGGATCTGTACGGGCAGTCAGACTGCGATCAGGGCGCTCTCCGGTGTCTACTCTACATCGCGACTGGTGTGTGAATGCCGGGCATCTGTCAACGAGATGGCGAGACATTCAGACCTGGAGATTATCTGGATAAGGGGTCGCTCGGACTGGCTCTCTCCTCAGAAATGAGGAGATTGTCCACTCAGTTGGGATGCCAATCTCCTCTTGCAGACTTATGGTCATGCGGTACATGTTGGGTAGGGCACAGCTACGGTGGGATGATGAACCCACGTGCTCTGTATCGAGGCAAATCTGGCCCCTATATGATCGGGCTCGCTCGGGGTGCCGCGACTTAGGCTGCGAACTCTTGTGGCTGTGATTACTGGGCACTGGGTGGCTGGTGCGCCGTTCAATGACTATTGTAGGGGTTGTCAGGATGAGGAGGAAGAGGAACTATCGAGCACTTCCTATGCCAGTGCCCGAGTCTTTCGGACATTAGAACTGCTTTCCTTGGCAGTCCGTTTCTGTATGGCTTGTCGGATCTAGCCGATGTGAATATCAGCAAGGTCTCTTCTTTTGTACATGCGTCTGGTTGGTTCGGATCGCACCGACACGCGGACATATAGGTTGTCCATTTTCTGGATTACTGATGGGTATCACAGTGGGATCAATACTGGTAGGTAGGCTGGACGTGTCTGGCTACCCGTCGCAACTAACTAACTAAAGGCTCATTAAGAAGAACTGATATCATTTTGGATACACTAACAGGGCACTTGAGCTTAAGAAAACACCTGCATTGTATAAGAGAAAAGTAGTATTTTGCAAGGCTTGTGGTTAAAATAACAAAACCCTCGCTATGTTACAGTCCAGCTTTTGCTAGAAATAAGATACCAAGCCTTGCAAACGTCTCAATTTGAAAGAATTCTTCCCTCATCATTAACTAATAGATTTTCTCATATAGAAACTAAACAGTGAGCGCACGACATATCGAACTCTGGTCTAGGTATATGTCTGCGCATATAAAATGTTTTAACCAAATTCTCTAGTGGGTTTTCTATCAGGACACTTCTACCTTAAATATCATGTCAATATGTTCAGTCGCCTGGATAAGGCGAAGTACCGGCTCTCTCTGGGCAAGGATAAAACTACTGGAAATATTTCGTGCAACAGTGTTGTGCTGAAAAAGACCAGATTGCACGTTTTTCATTCGGAGGGAGCTGCTTGTATCATCTGAAGGTTGGGTTGCACTGATAATTGTGTAGGGGTGATCATGTGTCATTTTTCGAGACAATAGTAGAACAAAAAAGATGTTTTAGTTTAAGGTGTCTGCCGCTGACTGGCGATAAAATTAATGTTTCACTCCTTCAGCCTACCTATTATAAAGATATAAGAAATTCTAAAGCTAATGCTTTAATTTTGCTTGAAGTCGCTTTATAGAAAGTAGCTTAGTTTTCCATTTGTCTTCTCCAAGTAGGGTTTTTTCCAGCTGTGTCCAATCTATCAATATTTACTTTATTATAAGAAAGGAAAGGTTCAAATCGTGTCTGGCCAGAATATTTTTAGAATACTCTGTAACATAGACAGCAGTTGATAAGTGGCTGATTAGAATTTAAATCCTTGAGTGATACGTAACACGACTCGCGGCAATACAATACTGTTAGATAAGATGTGCTCTAATTAATGGAAAAAAAAAACTATCGTATTCATAATCAAAATTAGCAAGTGTTTAACATAAGAATGATTTTTAATAAACTTATGCCATGTTTGCTAAGCTTAAATCAACAAACTTTCAAGCACTGACACAAATATGATACAAATCAACTTAGTGTTATAAGAGATGAATGATGAATGCTACCGAAAAACTTTAAACTTTTCACTTACAAGCATACGCCGTGAACATCTAATAAACAGTACATCTGACTGAAATGTATTAAATTTGAAATAAATAATAGGTCTTTAATTAAGGGTTATTTACTTTCCTATTAAAATATAACAAAGTGTGTGTCAGATATCATCAAATTTTTGTATTTGTTTATATTGTAATTGTATAAATTTCCACGGCGGCTAGGTAACTTGCATCCGAAATGTCAAATTTTTCCGCACTCTGCTTGAATTTGACCGATTTTTTTAAGGTTTAACATTTAAACCCTTATAAATACAGCATTTTTTCTAATTCTATTCTATTTAGAATTTATAATATGCTAGTCAATAAACTTTGTCTCTTAAATCTTGTTATTTTATAATTTCTCATTCATTCTTTGTCACATGGATGGTATAAGAGAAAAAGTTTATATGTGATTGTGAACAGATATGTATGAAAGCGTGCGTGTTGATGTGTGAGTGAGTATGTATTTCTATGTCCAATTAAATGTCTTCATCCGTTCATTTTGTTAAACAATGTGTGAAAGGATTTTGCAGTTGTAGTGTTTGGTTTAAAACTTTACTAATATTACTACCACTACTTGTATTTGTACTGTAAAACAAACATAAACTTGGACTTCAAAGGAAAATGTACATGGTAAAAAATTATTTCGTTTTATCTATCTATATGGAAGACCAGCCTAACAACGGCTTAAGTCGACTTAATTTATTTTACTATATAAAACTCTGTCGAATGGAAGAGTCTCATTAGTCAACTAAAATTATTCTTTTGTCAAAATCTTTATTTATTCATTTTATAAATTTTTTTCTCAGTGTTTAAAATGGTCATCGTATGTAATATCCGTCAGTATTGTTGTTGTTTTAGATTTAAACTAAATTATTTATAACATGCGTATCGCTATTTATGTCCATATGTGGTTCGGATATCTTAAGTAATATATTTCCTTAACTTCAAGTTAGTTGTTGACAAGAACAACTAAGCTAATAAAAGCTAGTGTCTATACCTACACAACTAATAATTTCCCAATACTGCTCTCTAAAGTGTTTCCTAAGCCAGTTCAATTTAATTTCACTACTACTGCTACTAGTTAGAGAAGAGACATCTAATCTTACACGTAATTGTGTGTAAATTGATAGAATCCACACATGTCTTCATAAATAATTCAAAAAGAAAATAAACTTAGAACAAATAAAGGGTCCGCCATCTAACGTTTTTTTTCAACTAGGGCTTATTTCTTGAATGGTAACACTTAGCACATGTCTGATTTGACATATAATTAGTTTTATCCTTCCGCTGAACGAATGTGGTTGTGTATGCGCTTGAACAACGCTGGGAATCTGGGCCTGCGATCGACTTACAGAAGATGCCGATTTTGCCAAAAAAAATCATCTTTTCAAATAAAGCTCATTTTGATCTTGGGGGGTATGTAACAACAAACAAAATTGTCGCATTTGTGGCACAGAAAACCCGCACGCATACATTTAAAAGCCGATACACCCAAGATGAGTCACTGTTTGGTGCGAATTTTGGTCCAGAAGCATAATTGGGCCATTTTTCTTCGAAAATGAGTAAGGAGTGGCCGTTACAGTCAATGGAGATCGTTATCAGGCCATATGGAAAGAATTTTCGTTCACAAAAATTGAAGAGGAGGATATTAGCAACATTTGGTTTCAACAGGACGGCGCTACGTGCCACACAGTCGAAGCTACATTCGATGTTTTGCGCCTTGTTTTTGAAGATCGCATTATCAGCCGCAGAGCTGATGTCGTTTGGCCACCTCGGAGCTGCGATTTGACACCGTTGTACTATTATTTGTTGGGTGCCGTCAAAGATAGGTGTTACGCCAACAACCCAGAGAGAATTGACGCTTTAAAGGACAATATTCGTGAAGCCATTGGTGAAATACAGCTGCACACAATCGATAATGTGCTTAAAAATTGGACCGATATTTTAGGCTACTGCATGGCCAGCCGAGGCAGCCATTTGAATGAAATTATTTTACATTATTGACCGGAAGGATTGTACTTTCAAATAAAAAAAGAAATTTGAGAAAGTATGCAGTAGTTTTTTTTTTATACCCTTTTGAAAAAAAGAAAAAAAAATTATTTGGCGGGCCCGATATATTATGAACCAACAGAGAGATAACAGAGTAAAAAAAATTTATTTCGCTTAGAACTATTATTACCTAATATAGGAAGCTTAGTAAGTACATAAATTTGAGAGAAAAATATTTTAAAAAATGTGTTAAACATTTCATTATTTTAATATTTTTCCATTTTAGAAATTTTGTGCGCCTATAATTATGCTCTTTTGCAATAATATTATTTTTAAGCTTCTAGAAGTAGGACGCAAAAACTATCAAACTTTATGTTATAGTAAGGTTCCCGTTATAGTAAGGTTCTATTAAATAATTGAAAATTATCATAGGTAGTAAATAATAACCAGGCTGTTATTATTTGGTGCTTTTTAACGAAGTTAATCTTTGTTCTGTTAAATGTACTGATCCTGTTACTTTGGCTGAGGATGGATATCATCCCACTTTGAAAATTGGCTTTTCTTTTCCAATGGAATCTAAATTTAAGCCTTCCAACGACAATAAGATTTTTTTTAGTCGCACTAATTATAATCTATTCAATGATTTGAAGAGTAATGTTCGTTGGAAAGATATTTTATCTGTTCACGTTAAAGAAAATTTTGATATTGATGTCATTATTGCAAAATTTTATGAAATAGTCCACTCATATTATGAAATTAGCCATGGAATTCAAAGAAACTGTAGAGACCTAAAAAACGTAAGTATAAATATTTTATAAAATGCCAAAGATTAGGGTTGGATTGGATTTTTTAATGGGTTTTTTGGGTTTTATTTGGTTTTATAACTGCTTCAACATTTCGTTCATTTCAATAGTATTTTCTGTTTGTTAGTACAATTACATTGTCTTAGTATTTATAATGCAATGTTGCACGCTTAGTGGAATCAAGGCAGCATTGTGTGCTATGAGCTATTAAAACTCGTTGATCGGAGCACACTGCATTTACTTTATTTGACTTTGTGGAATATAAAGACAGGCGGACTTATATAGTTTTACTATTGCATGACAACGCTCGGTCTTACGTCGCAAAAGTTTCCAAAATTAAATACTACGAAAACCTTTAAATATGAAACCCACCTGGGGTTTGTTTAAATATAAAACCAAATAAAACCCAGACCACTTTTTTAATTTCAGACTTACTTTAATAGAATTTTTGTTTTGTTTTGTTTTATGAAAGTAAATAACACGATGCGGCAAGTAAACACTTGGGCTGTAATACTAAATTTTTTTTTTAATATTTTTTTGATAGGCGCTGTCGAGTACAACAAGGAGCTGTGTTTTAAATTTTTATAAAACCTCAAAAATCTTGAGATACGGTTAAAAAACCTGTTTTTCGTACATTAATAAACTCATAAGCTTGTAACTTATTCAAGTTTTACTCAAAAAAATTATGGTTATTCAATTCAGGAATGAAAATGTTAGTAATAATGGCTCTATACCGATCACCATTGACTGCAACGTTCTGGCCACCATCGTTTTTGAAAAAGTACGGACCAACGATTCCACCAGCCCATAAAGCGCACCAAACAGTCAGTTTTTCTGTATGTAACGTTGTTTCCACATACACTTGAGGATTACCTCCACTCCAAGCTTCTTCTGTACGCACCGTACAGCGACTCTGGGGATGCAAGTTATCAATAAGAGTAAACGTGATGCGAAAAGGTTCCATGGTTAATCGAATTAACTGCTCTGATGGACGATTTTGTTGACGATAAAATGGACGTAGTGCGCGATACGTTTTCCGCACAGAACCATTATTTTCGAAATAAAATTGCACTATTGTTGTTGTTGTTTTTCAGGTGTGAGTCTATTCATGATGAATTGGCAAACCAAACTGAGAATAAATCACTTGACAGCTGTTAAATGGGTCGCCATCTTGGAAAGTAATGCCAACTTAAAGTTCTATACTTCTATCGAAAACAGAATTTGGAGGCCTAGAGGTAGATCTCTTTATTCTGGAATTAAAAAAAAATCAATATGAGTTTAAAAAAACTCTAAGACTACATATAGATCAGCCAAAGCTTGGCGGTAGTAATTAATACACTTCCGAAGTATTTTTTAAGGTAGTACACAATTTCAGCAAAAATATCCAGTATGAATGTTGACCTGATAATATATAACTTTCTTATTATATGTTGGCAAAGCTACACAAATTGTTGATTGATAGTTGGGAAGTAGTTAAAAACTTTAAATAAATGTTTGTTCTTTGTCTGATAAAGCGAAAGAATCTATTAATAAAATATTTAAAAAAGTTAAAGGGAATGGCGAAAGGAAATATAGTAGGATTAATGATGTAGAAGATATCTTTAATATTCTTTAAATAAATTAGGATCAAGTGGCCACAGCAACTCACTAGACTCCCAAGAAAAATATTTCTTTCATAATCTGATGAGGTCAGCCTTGACGGAAATGGTGATGAAATATAAAGTGATAACGAATAAACACATAATACTGTATGCTTATATTGATAAATGTGTATTGTAGTCTTCAAAATATTTATAATTATTTGCTTCAAGATATTTAAAATAATTGTTTTTTCAAAGAAAAATAATTATTTTTTATTTTATCTTTTTCGTTATATTTTTCAATAAAAACGAACGTTTTTTAGATTGATTCAAAATACCAAGACCACGTCCTTTTCAAAGATACCAATATCTTATACCTAAGCTCGGCTGTTTATTTTATTCAAAAAATGGCAAAATCCCGCTCCACGCTTCTTTAAAATTATACCTTTAAACTTAAGTTGAAGAATACGCGTTTTGATGTTTTTTAAAATGTTAAAACATAAACTTTACTACATCACGTTTTTCGTTTTTTGCTACAATTTTTTCATCCTGCCATTATTGTGAACCCTCTCAGACAGCATACTGCTCAACTAATGTAGGGACACTGTTTGCAGTTTTTTAAGTAACTTTTTAATGTCAAATTAAAATTTTCTGATATGAAAATCAATCCAAAAAAGTTCGGTTTGTTACAGCACAAAAAATCAAAATATGCTAAAAAGTTTTAAGATGCTCTTTAAATATGAAAAACATGCCGGAAACATGCTTTTTAAACTGAAATATGCAAAATATGCAAAATATTCACTAACAAATCGATACCAAAATGCATTAAAATTCATAAGACGAAAAACATGCATATTTCTGCTTTCCATTGTTATAACATATTTCCACCCTTTAGTCTACAGCAAAAAAAGTTATGTACCTGCCTTTATGAGTTATTTTACTTTCAACATATCTGGCTTTCATTTAAATGCTGAAAATGTAAAATTTTTATTCTAAGAATTTTTGGAAATAAAAGAAAAAAAATTTCCACTAATTTTGCAAGAAAAAATTTGTTCGCTAATTTTGGTAAATGTTAGGTACCTGCATTTAATTTTGAATAAAATCAGCAATAGCCAGTCGATTTTCATGATATATAGCTTATTTTACGTTAAACATTTTCAGCTTTGATTTAAGTGCTTACAATGTAAAATTTTCTCTCACAAATAACTTATGAATATCTCCGAAACTGTTGAAAATACAACAAAATTTTATTCGTATGATATATAGGAAATTTTGTTCCCAAACTATTGCTGTTACTGGCATTAAAATCGGTGGAGTCTTTTTTAAGTTCTGATAAAATATATCGACATAACTACCCTTTTCGGGCGAAATATTTGCCATGCCCATAAAAAAAAATTTGAGCCTGATGGAAAAAACTGAAAATGGATTTGAATTCAGCATATCAAAATCATTACATTTTATATAGTTTTTATAAGGCCCAACAGTTTTTTATTTTTGGTAGACCAATGTAATTAAAAGAAAAGATCAAATATAACAAATTACTTTAAAAACTCTTTAAGAACTCGTTTATCCTGGTTTATCTTTACTGATAAATATTTCCAGCATCCACACGCCTGCTTATACTACCTTCTTCACATACACATGATCCTTCTTTCATAGCATTTTAAATTAATTTTTAGGCAATTAATTTCATCAACAGTAGTAAGTCTAGAAAAACAAAAACCAACTCTGAAAATTTCAAATAAATGTTTGTAAAACATTACAAGCGAACGACTACAACATTATAGCATTAAAACAGTATTTGAACGCAACAATAGCAAACGTAGAAGATTTGAGAAAAAAAGAAAAAAATAAAAGCGATAGGGTCTAGGCCGCCTCTTAAAATCCCTAAAGACAATCTAAAACTAAAATTTAGACGTTTGAGTAAATTTTTTGTAGTTTTTGTATGGGTCCAGAAACCAACTTGTAAAACTTAAAAATCGAAAATTAAATTTAAAAAAGGACGCAGTAACGGGATTTGCTATTGATAGTGCCTAATCCTTAGAAAAATAGCATTAAGTACAAAGGCGACAATTTAAAGAGCCGGTTTTTAAAAAACACTAACTATTTTGTAAATTTCTTTTATTTTTCTTTAAATTTAAACTCTATAAACAGACATTTTGTTGATGATTTTAATTTAACAAAACAAAAAGTCCAAAAACTAAACAAAGATTTAAGAAATTTAAAAAGTTGATGTAAACGTAACATTTTGTTAGTGGATATTTAAAGTAGCACGTGGAAAAATTTCATTAGTTCTTTGTAGTTTACGTTCGTAAAGTAAGTAAAATTTTAATTATAAAAAGGTAATTGAAAAAAGTATAACTTTAAGGATATTTATGTTAAAGAAGAAAATGTTCAGGGTAAGTACTCCAATCGAGTCTTGAGGAAATTCGTCCTTGATTACCGAAAAGACATGTTTGCTGTAACAGGTATCTCCCATAAGCTAGAGTTTATGAAAAAAGTGAATAATGACTTTAAGTGCTATAACTCTACTAAATCACTAGACAACAAAATTTAAAAGAGACTTTAAAAAACCTCTAAAAATCTGATAACGCGATTGTTCGAATGTGTCGAAGGAATCTCTTTTTAAGTGGCATTAGGATTCGCGTGCAAATTGGACAACAACTTGAAGTTAAGTTATTCACAAGCACCATAAAAATAAATTGCATGGAAATAACCAGTTCGGGCCTATTGCAAGGCGTTTTAGAACAAATAAGTGTAAAGATGGTCTTAATTTTGATAGCGAGCATTTGGAATAAACACAAGACTATTGGAATAATGTACGGATTAGATATGAATCTAAGTTTAAACACTTTGACTACGGTGGTCTATATTCGCTCAAAGCGTAGTAAGGCATTTAATAAGATTGGTTAAACATGGAGGTGGTAGTATTATGGTTTGGAATGAATTCTCCTGGTATGGCGTGGGTCTACTTAGAAAAATATAGGGTACAATGAATCAATCGTATTAAATAAAATTCTGCATTTCGTAGAAAAAGAAATGTCTCTAAAGTGCAAGCTTTTTCAGGATAACGAACCAAAATATAGAGCCATGCCGGTTGAATGTTTAAAATAAAAGAATATTAATGCGGCATCATAGCCGACTTAATCGACAGATATAAATAGAAAACTTGTGCCATGGTGTTCATAATCACATAAATCAAGAAATGCTTCAAATCAGGACCAACTATGGAAAGAAATGCAAACGGCATGGATTTTGATTTCAATTAAAAAGAGTCGTACCTTAATATCATCCATGCCCCGAAAATAAAGAGCTTTTATAAAAAAAAGTCTTCAAATATAGTATTGAAGCCACTAAGAAGCACTAAAATAATTAAAATGCTGTAATTTTTGTGAAATAAATAAATAAAAATTTGAAAAAAAACCTATCGTTCTATTTAAATTGTCCATAAAAATCTCAGATAAATTAATAATATAGGGTCCGCCAAATAAATTTTTTGAAAACAGAGCGCAAAACATCGAGTGTAGCTTCGGCTGTGTGGCACGTAGCACCGTCCTGTTGAAACCAAATATTGCCAATATCCTCCTTTTCAATTTTTGTGAACAAAAGTTTGTTCAACATGTCCCGATAACGATTGCCATTGACTGTAACGGCCACTCCTTGCTCATTTTTGAAAAAAAGTGGCCAGCTATGATTCTGGACCAAAATCCGCACCAAACAGTGACTCGTCTTAGGTGTATCGGCTTTTCAATGTATGCGTGCGGGTTTTCTGTGCCCAAATACGACAATTTTGCTTGTTTGCATACCCGCCAAGATCAAAATGAGCTTCATCTGAAAAGATGATTTTTTTCGCAAAATCGAAATCTTCTGTAAGTCGATCGCAGGCGCACTTAGCGAAGCGAAAAAAGCGTATACACAACCATATTCGTTCAGCGGAAAGATAAAACTAATTATCTGTCAAATCATGAGCCATGAGCTAAGTGTTACCATTCACGAAATAAGCACTAGTTCAAAAAAAAAACGTTAGATGGTGGATTTGTTAGTTAATCAACAAAATTATTCTTAAATGTTCTATTGCTTTTATAAACTATATAAGGACTAACAATTTAAAGGAGTATAAAAGTGTAAGAAAACGTGGTTTAATCAACATAAAGCAAGTAATTTATAAGCACAATGTGTTCAACATCTAAACGGGCAATTTATGTCAAATTCTTTATTATAAAATAGATAAAACCCTTAAGCGAATAGAGTGTAAAAAAAAATTGAAAATAAGGAAATAATACGGAATATGTTAGTGGAGTACTACCGTATTTTTTGAGCTAAATACAAAAGCTAAATACTAAAGCTAAATACTAAAGCCAAATACTAGTAGAATTATAAAAATACGTTCGTATCAACTATCTCATCACTAAATTGAGCGCCACTTTAGCGAATATTTTCGCAGTATTAATAAGAGGAAAAAGGATAAAAGAGTCGTCCACCTTTTGTGCGAAAGCAGGGCTCTAGCTGACATGGCTAACATATTTCTTGGCACATCCAAGGCTATAGACTGGATCAAATACATTGGTGTCCATTCAGATGTAAATGCCAGCACATCCTACAAATGGTGTGATCTTCTCGAAAGGAAGTTCTTTCTAATCAAGTGAATTATTTGTGAACTAAACTAAACTACTTGAGAAGCAACCATACTTAACTTTTAAAAAGTGTAGAGTATTTGAAAATAAGCTGAAAGAGAATACAAAATAAAATCTTGGCTATAACAATGATAATTACGCTTAAAATGCGTTACGTTTATCAGGCTTTAAATCGCCACCTGTCAACCACACCAGTATAAAGAACAAAAATTATTTTTTCTTTTTTATTGTTCTGCTTTGGTTTGCTTTTGCTATAAAATCCCTTAAAATATACTTCCGCTACCACTTGTGTGTCATTTCTGTTTGCCTTAATCCACTGTCTAGCAATGCAAATTAAAAAAATTTACAGTTTCCAGTTTACTGTTTGGAAAGTAGCTGCTAAAAGCATAAACAATTACTGAAAGCCGTCGTAATTTGTAGTGAATACAGACAGACAAATAATGGTGTAAAGAGTAAATGAATAACTGGTTGTAGGGAATATCCTTAAACATCAAATGTTGTTGCTCGTGTTAAGTATTGTTACTCTCTTTACATAATGGGTGCTTTTGTTTTACTATCAAAATCTTTTTAATTTTTCGGAAAAATTAGTAATTAGGAACCGCCCCATCCAGTGCTGTGTTCTGGATATCTGCGGATACTTAGGCCTACAAAATGCCGGCACTTACAGTATTGTCATTAAAGGACTTTGAATTTAAACTTTTTTGGTTGTAATTTTGTCAAGAACTATAGAATAGCAATACCCTACTTTAACCTAAGTGTCGTGACTTATGTATCTGACATAGCACGGTATGAAGATGGTTTGACCTTTCTCTTCTTGTAGAAGTTATCGATGTATATACTAATGTGTCGGAGAGATATAATATCCCTGGAGAGTGTACATAACACAAGAAAACATTTTCATTAATGCCGGCAATGATAGTGAATTTCGAAACATGGGAATGTTGAAAGTTACTGAATATTATAGGATCGATTAAGAACAACGGAGTTCATCTTGGGAAGAATTATTTGACAACTGGTGTTGCAAAAACTTCATCTCACGGCCAACAAGCCATGAGCAAATGAACACACCCGTTACGAAACTATAAAGATCTGATAACATTTGGATGGCCAAAAAACGAGACAAGTGTTGAAACTGCCAAGAACCTATGAGATATTTTACATGTAGTCTCATATAGACTGGGAATCCCACAGGAAGTGTTGAAATCCTTTATCTGTACCAGAGACGATCAAAAGCAGTCTCAGTATACACTTAATTCTGCTATTATTGTTATTGGAAGACCTAAACAGTTGATTTTCTGGGTTTCTTAATATTTATTCAATCTTTTCAAACTCAAAAACTAACATTATTAACTTGGGCGCAAAATCCACACTTCTGCACGCATTTATCAAGCGCTTTCTTTAGCAAATTCTGGCCAGAAATAATATTCAAGATCCTCTTATGGCAAAAATCAGTGAAAAAAAATTATTTGTAAGAAGAGGATGATTATAATGCAGGTAGCCGTAGAATGGAACTCACTGGGAAGCTGAAGAATTGGAAGATCAACCCAAAGGTTAATTCGGAGCTCAATTAAAGCGCTAGCTAAGGATAGTCAATTGCAGAAGGAATTGTTATTTAGCCCTGTGATTAAAAGGGATCGCTAAAAGAATTAACAATCGCTCCAAATAGTGCTTAAGTAACTGCTCTACTCACTGACCTAGTTCGATTTTGTTCAGATCTTTACTCCTGTCAGTGGTATACTCGCTGCTTAAATTACTATCTGCTCCGTGGTTTCTGATTTATCTTATTTTCTTACAAATTGCTTATAACTTATTTATTGTCATCAATAAAACAGGTTTTAGCAGGCTTAACAGATACAACGAGTATAAAATTCTTAAAATAACGATACCAACAACACCCAAAGTGTAAAATTTACTGACTTTGTTTAAACATGTTTGTAGACGATCTTACGTGTTTTATTATTATTAATTCCCGTAACATTCCATGAAGGAACATGGGAACTTCTCCCAGTCAATAAGCTGCACCCGATTCTATTTTTAAACTCATTGAAAGGGACCTACAGTTTAACGCCGGCTCCAAACGGAAAATGCATTTTGAGAAGTTTTCAATAGTATTTTATATTCATAACCAGTTACTAGCTAATGTTATGAGGTGATACCGCTATCGAAAAACGTTTTTTTTTTTGGTCTGGCCTGGTATTGAACCGACGATCTTCTGGTTGGTAGGCGGGTATCTTACCTACCACACCACAGCGGCACATCTTACGTGTTTAAGGGTTAAAATCTTTAAGGACTATTTTTTTAACCCTTTCACCCCTTTTAAGGTTTAAAAAAAATAAATATAAATAAAATATATTTTTTAACCCTTTTAACCCTTTTAAGGGTTAAAAAAATATTCCTTAAAGATTCTACTAATTGAGCCCGCTTTTCTCTCATTTTGTTTAAATACTTTTTCTTTATTTATTTATTTATTTTTTTTTTCATAAACCACCTGGTAAACCTTCTATCCAATTTTTTTAGTATCCCTTTTTTACGCCCACTTTCCTTTAAATATTTGTTATTGTATGGTGTGTAGTAGTAAGAAAGTACAACAAATACTTGTTTACCCACTACTTACGGGTACCACATCAGGAAATCTCATTAAATATTCTAGAGGTAGTGAAAGGATTTTTAAGGAAACCATAAGAAACAAAGTTTTGATTTTCGGCTTTCTTATGGGAAACATAACATCAGCAACATGTGTTACTATAGCAACAAATGTAGTAGCAACAGCAGCAACAACTTACCTTGCAATAAAGCAAGTTTTTTAATTGTTTTCAGATTTTCTTTATTATCAAATGCAACAAAACGAGTGAGTCAAATCGAGAATCTTAACAAATGTTTACAATGTTGTTAGCAAATACAACAAATATTCTCTTGTTATTGGTGCTGTTGCTTGGACTATTATGAAACCCTTTTGCAAAGGTATATAAACGAGGATTGAGGTATATTTAGGTTTACAGTATAGACTTAACACAGAGTGAAAGAGAGGTAAAACGTGTGGTAGAGAGCTATGAAAATAAGCAACAATTGTTTTCGTAAATTAAGTGCAATTTAACATGCAATACTAACTAGCAACATACGAACAATTACACAGACACATATAGTCATTAAAAGAATTTTAAGAATACACACACATACTTTTGTTTTGTAAGTAAACAAGAAACAGAAGTTTTTAAAAAACTTTTTTTTTGGTAAATACTAGAAAGACGGGAACGGAATTTTTAATTAATTTTAGTTTAAAAAAAATTTTTATTAGAATTTAAAAATAAATTAAACCAAATCCCATTGTGTTAGTACTCTTTTTCATCTTTCTAGTCAAGCAAAAATTTTTAGTTAATTTTTTGGTTCAACAGGATAGACCCACTTTCAGCATTCATTAAGGTCGGTCGCCCGTTGAAGTACAGTTTTATAACAACTGAATAAAATTAAAGTTACATTAATGACTACAGTTTACTATATTAAAATGGGTAGAAAAAGGACTTAAAACTCATCGGAATTGGTAAAAACTGTTGTTTAACACTTTGTAGGATATTGCTATCGGAAAATCGCTAAAAAAAAAAATCTGATAAAGTCATAATGGGTAATGAATTTTATAAGAAATTATGAGATCTTTAAAAACAAATTCAAAAAAGCTACCTATACAGCTTAAAAGGTTCACGACAAACCGAAAATTAGATTATCTGCTTTAAATTCAACTCACTTGATCGCTAAAATGAAGCATTTGCTGAAGTAAATGCAAGTGAACATTTAAACTTATTTCTTAATCAATGGACATTTAAAATTACGAAAAATTAAGCAAGAGCTTCAACTAAACACAGCTCAATTTCAATTTATAAAGGATCATATGATCAGACGAAATTCTACTTTAATGCTCAGTATTTTTTTTCTAGTTGAATGAGAAAAAATAGAACATGAATTCTACGATTGAAGTGAAAATTGATGACGATCGGGGCACACTCTTTATCCTCCTTTTCTAAAAACAGTGCGCTAAATGGACCCTTGTGTTCGGATTGGACCACAAATTATTTTACTACAGTATACTTGACTTTGTGTCGCTGTGGTGTGGTAGGTAAGACACCCGCCTACCAACCAGAAGGTCGTCGGTTCAATACCAGGCCAGACCATCCTAAAAAAGAAAAAAGTTTTTCGACAGCAGTATCGCCTCATAACATTAGCTAGTAACTGGTATTACTACTATTGAAAACTTCTCTAAATGCATTTGCCGTTTGGAGCCGGCGTTAGCCTGCAGGTCACTTTCAATGAGTTTAAAAATAGAATCGGGTGCAGCTCATTGACTGAGAGAAGTCCCCATGTTACTTGAAGGAATGTTACGGGAATTAATATAGAGTTGACTTTACTAAGCAAACAAGAGTTAAAAAGTCAGTTGCCATAGGTGATCTTTGATTAACGCTTGCTACAAACTTAGAGTATTCATATACTCCAG
Organism: Wohlfahrtia magnifica; assembly: GCA_023159175.1. NCBI lineage: Eukaryota > Metazoa > Arthropoda > Insecta > Diptera > Sarcophagidae > Wohlfahrtia > Wohlfahrtia magnifica. The sequence goes on from JAKWBJ010000059.1 coordinate 1,505,869, forward strand.
ATGTAAACTTTTTTTCAATGTGTGACCATTTTTTTCCTTATCGTTGACATACAAGATAAAACGCCGAGTCATATCGATATACCCTCAAAAACCAGCCAAATATGCCATAAAAGCAAGGTGGATATGTGACTCATGACGAGGTGCTTCGCATAATATGTCCTATAACCCCCTCAATTTCCATCCGATTTAAAAAAATTAAGAATCGTTTTAATCATTACTAAACATATTACTTTCATAAATCCAAATATAGTACAATAGCATTAAACCAATTTTAAACTTGTAAAATATCGAACGAATTGAACAAAAAATGTGTTTGCTTGATAAATACACACAGGTTTCTTAGGCTTACTTAAGTAAAGTATACACCATTTTTTAGGTCTGTTCTTCCTTTTTCCAAATCTTAAAATCGGTTAATATCTAGCCAATAATCTAGCTTATAAGTGCATCAAGATACGAAAAATCGATTTTTACCCATAACTCAAGATTTTGGAGGTATTGCACAAATTTCAAAAACATTTTCTTGTTGTACTCGATAGCACCTATCAAAAAATTGTATCACTTCCCACATACTTCTACTCTATTCTTTCTTGTCGCATAGCTTTTTTGCCATGTATACTTTTTTGGCGCATAAAACATAGAGTCACTTTTTTCATTGTTGTATAATTAAGTTGTTGAAAGAAAATTTTGGTGTTGTTTTTTATGGATTTTCAGGTGTACGGGGTGGTATTTCGGAAATGGCATTACGAATGTTGGCCTTAAAATGCTCAATGCTTTGGTTGGCCAGCATAACACTTGTCTCTAACGGCGCCAAACAGAAAATAGTCTAACGGTGTAAAATCGAAGATTCTTGGCGAACAACTTACATCACCATTTCGGCTAATTCAATGGTCATCAAACGTTTGATGCAATAAAGTAATTCTGGCATGAGATGTGTGGCAAGTTGCACCACCCTACTGAAACAAAACATCGTTCAAATCGATACCATGAAGAACGGGCACAAAAAAATCGGTTATCATGGCGCGATAGTTGTCGTAGTAGTAGTTTTTGTATTTTTTTTTTTAATTTTTTGCAATTTCCGACCAATTGTCTTTGTTTTGGAAATAAATTTCAAATAAATCCCAACGTTGCTCAAGCGTAAATCGATAAATTTCCATCAGTGGTGCTGAATTTTGTGACAGAATAGAACAACATAATTATTGCCGAAATCGAAATAACCGCTAGTTCAAATTTAGACCGATAGATGTCCGACCCGATATATTGCGTTATAAGCATTTTAGAAACGCTATGGAAAAGTTTAATTTATATATCAGAATATATACAAATCAAATATTTGAATTTATAAATTTTCTCTACAGGATCTATCACCCACTAGCCTGCCTGAATACACACGTATTAATATGGGAGTAGTAAATTTACCTTTATTCTCGTCAAATTATCGACCATTAGGAGTTAAGTGTTAGGATACTCAAAAACTAAAAGCAAAGCTCGATTTTCCTGCGGTAATTTCGACAAATCTATGTGTCAACTACGTAAACGTAGTAATATAATGCTAGAAACTACTTTAATTATTTAAATAAAAAGGGAAAAATTGATAAAGCACTTGTTAAGTTTTACTTTAGGATGGGGTTTTCATTATGGTCTGGCCAGACCACAAATTGCAATTAGTGGTGAAGTGTTTATAGGACATCTAGGGTTAACACATTCGTCATTCAGCGTCACACACACGCGACGTGGACGATTTCATAAAAACTCATGTCACATATATGTGTCATATTATCACTGAAATGTATTTTCTATTTTTAATTTCATAGAAGTTTGTAGGAGGTATTTTTCTTCTAAGTTTTAGTTTCTGGCAAAGTGCCAGATGTATACCAGTACTGCAGTTTGTGGATATGCTAAGCAGTTGTTTTAAAAACTTCGATTTTGTAGGGGAATTCACTTAAATTTTTTTATGTACATAGTAATTTATATGAAAACTAACTTTAAATACGTTGTTGATACTTCGTTCGCCTCACAATAGTAATAGTGGGAGATTATACACTGCGAAAGTGTACTCGTATATTTATTTTTCATATTAGCAATTTTAAGTTAAGTTTTGTTTCTCATTTTGAACTGCATTTACTATGTATGTATATATATTTATATGGTAAATACATAACAGGTCCGCCATCTAACGTTTTTTTTTTTCAACTAGTGCTTATATAGTGAATGGTAACACTTAGCTCATGTCTGATTTGACAGATAATAATTTTATCCTTCCGCTGAACGAATATGGTTGTGTTTTTTCACTTCGCTAAGTGGTAACACTTAGCTCATGTCTGATTTGACAGATAATTAGTTTTATCCTTCCGCTGAACGAATATGGTTGTGTTTTTTCACTTCGTGGGCCTGCGATCGACTTATAGAAGATGCCGATTTTGCCAAAAAAATCATCTTTTCAGATGAAGTTCATTTTGATCTTGGCGGGTAAGTAAACAAGCAAAATTGTCGCATTTGGGGCACAGAAAACCCGAACGCATATATTGAGAAGCCGATACACCCAAGATGAGTCACTGTTTGGTGCGGATTTTGGTCCAGACATAATTGACCATTTTTCTTCGAAAATGAGCAAGGAGTGGCCGTTACAGTCAATAGCGATCGTTATCGAGCCATGTTGAACGAATTTTTGTTCACAAAAATTGAAGAGGAGGATATTAGCAACATTTGGTTTCAACAGGACGGCGCTACGTGCCACACAGCCGAAGCTACACTCGAAGTTTTGTGCCCCGTTTTCAAAAAAAAATATAAAATTATTTGGCGGACATATTTTTCGTAGGTTGCTTAGAATGTAGGGTCCTAGAACAAAAAAACAATATTTGATGATGAAATTCTTAACGGTATTATGAAGTTTGGCGAAAGTGATGTGGATTTTGAAGATTCTGGAAGCAGTTTTGCTCCAGATAGTGATAGAAAGAATGATGTTTGTTCAGAAAACTATAATGTTTTAGAAGTTGATCGTGGTGGAATACAAATGAAAATAATTGGATTGATGAAGAACACGAAACACATAATATTGAATTCACTGGTGAAGAGAAAATATCGAACAACTTACCATCTAATGCAAAACCAATAGATATTTGATGACAAGTTAGTAAAGAAAACAGTTTTGTGGACAAAGGCACGTGTTAGTTTTTGGTGTTAAAACAAAAACTAGGGGGAAAAGCTAATGTTTTTAGATGGACAGATGTGACAGTTGAAGAAAGAAAAAAGACAGTTGTTTTGTGTATTGCAATGTCTCTTAATAAAAAGCCGGAAATGAGGTTGTTTTGAATAAGATCACGATGCAGGTAGTGCAGTAAAAATAAAAAAATACCGCAACAAAGTATATATGTAGAGTCTGCATTGGATTATGCCCATATTCTTGTTCCAAAATTTAGCATAATCAATAAAGTGTGTATTTATAACGAACATTTTTGAATGTGACTTATGTGCGACTTTTATGTATGACACAGATACGCGGTACTCAGTGTTTCCAAAGAAAATTGTTCATAAAACTCATATCGCATATATGTGACAAATTTCTATTTGTTCGTAGTTTTTATCAGGGTTGGCAACCCACTGCGTAACCCAATTAAACCCACCCGGGTTTTTTTTCGGTGAGTTTTTTTATTTAAAAATTTTCGTAGCTTATTTACAACAAAAATAGGTACTACAAATAAATAGGTTCACAAATTTGTTTGTTCCGTTTTTGAGCTCAAACTGATAATGATATAACAACTTCAGCAAATCACTGCTTACATCTTTTCTCCACTTCTAAGCCAATTTCCAAATCACGTCTCAGAAAAACTTCTTCTCTTTTAAGGTGCTCCAACTTTGAAGCCGAATTTGTATTTCTTCAAAGGAAATAATTCTGTGTTGTGTTATATGTCCTGGACAGTTTCTGAAAATGTAGGCCGTAAATCGAAATGCCTTTAAAGGAGATGAATATGTGTTGCGTTTGCTTCCCTTACACTTTTTTTAAAAAACGGAGAACCAACGGTTTTTTAACCGTAGAACGAGAAAAATTTCACTAAAAGCGAATGTGTTCCATAATACAAACAGGTCGTTATAGCGAAATGCCATGTAACGAAAGCCTGTATAAAGAGGTGTGAGTGTATTGTATTAGTCTCTACAGCCGACGAAAAAATGTTCAGAGAATACGGCCGTTGCGGCATTTATCGTTTTTACTAATTGTTTTAAAACTTTTACGACATGAGGTAGTGTGTTGCCATGCAAAAAAATAACTTAATCTTTATATTCCGGCCGTTTATCTATTCAAACTAAGTAATTGCAGTCTGCTTCGATCACCCAGTTTTAGCAGCTCATAGTACACAATGACGCCTTGATCCCACCAAGAATACAAAATTACATCACAAATACTAAAATAACGCGATTGTATAAACAAGCAAAAAAAAAAATATTGTCGACTTGAACGAAATTTGGAAGTATTTATGAAACCCAATAAAACAAAAAAAAAAAACATAAAAACCCGGGGAGTTGGTTTTTTTTAAAAAAAAAAAAAAACGGGGTTTTTGCCAACCCTAGTTTTAATTGAAACTTCCAAAAGTTGATGAGCGACGAACGTGTTAATTTCTGTTTTTCTCTCTCTGGCGAGTGAACAAAATACTCGCACAAAGCACATATTTATTTGTTTTTTCTAAATGCTTTTATAGAAAACAATTTTATGTGTGAAAATGGATTTTAGTCCTGGCTTCAAATTGTATTGATTTAATAGTTGAAAATGACAACAAAATCACATCAACATTATCACACAGAGGGAGAAGATTCTAATCAAAAATACAACCACAGAATCATCAAAACAATTTGTGGTTAAAAACAATCTGTTAGCGGTAAACAGTGGAGGGCCCTTAAATAGACAGACAAACATAAAAAGAGAGAAATAGACTATAGTCCAAAAGTGGACAAATGGATTTATTTGACAACAATAAAATTTAAAAGCAAGTGGTTGGGGTTTTTCTTATTTTATTGAAAAACATGGCAAATTAAAAAAAATTTTTTTTTTTTGTTTATGTGTGAAAATAAATTTGAGAAAAAAAAAAGATTTTGATAAATGAAAGACAGGCATACAATTTGTAGTTGTATTACTGAGCGTGTTGTATTCCTGCCTTTCATTTTCCACATTTCATACAGAATCGTGCGGTTTAGTGACCATTGTGGTCATTATTAAACCAATAAAAAATATTTATTTAAATATGTTTAATGGAAATGAAATTCTTAAATTCATTAGGATAAGATTAAGATACGTTTCTCAAAAATACAACAATAACAAAAACATTTGACAACAAGTAAATTAAAAACTAAGCTAAGAAATGGGCAAGTAATTTAAGAAAATAGTACACCAAACAAAAATTTGATTTTAAAACATGGTTAAGAAAAGTGATGAACAAAACATAGACGCGAGTAATTGGTAAAATATAAGCAAAATGAAATGAAGACAGAATAAGACAAAAAAGACATGCAGAAGCCATAATATTCTAAGAACATACGTAGACAAGACATAGTTAAGACATGGATGAAATATAAATAAGATATGGAGAAAACAAGGACAATTCATAAGTAAAATATAGATTAGACCAACGAAAGATATAAGCAGAAGATATAATCTCATATATAAAAATGAATGTATATGTGTTTATTTGTTTCTTTGTTTGTTTGTGCCTTAAATTTGTGCAGTATCTCTGTGTATATATAAAGGAACTATAGGCTATAAAAATTTAAAAAAAAACTACAACTCCATACAAAGCGAATATTTATTTGTCTATATCTTCAAAATGGTAACCGCAACAGTCTTTAAATTTGGCCTCAATAGATTCATTGTCAATGCAAATGATCAGTCAAAAAGTGATGTGAGCTCCCATACAAAGTAAATAGCGATTTTAGTTTATCTTAAGAACGGTTCTGCTTAATGTTTCAGAGTTTGGTCTGATTGACTTCATAAATATTGTTTTCCGTATAGTTTGAGAACGGACCCAGCTAAATTCTTAGAATTTATCAGATCAACTTTACAGTTAAAACAAATCATCAGTAAAAAACAGGGAGAAATTGTACAAGTTGGCTTGAAATCTTCCGTATAAACTATATATTGATTACATTTTATACCTTGAGAATGGTTTTTGCTAAAGTTTCAAGTCTAACTGATTTCGTGGTCAATACAAATCATTGTACAAACAGTGGGCGAAATTGGACAAATGGACGTGTTAGTTTGGAAACCTACTGTGTAGACCAATTAAACCCATCCTGGTGTTGTTATATTTAAAAAAAACGATGGTGGGTTTCTTATTTAAAGCAGTTCGTGGTTTACTTACAGCAAAAATAAGTAAAATTTTCGAATTGTTAGTACAAATAAATTCGACTTTTTTAGCTCAAAAAATATACTGACTTAACAAATTTATCAAAATATACATGTATGATATCAGTTTTTCCCGTTTCAGAAAAATTTCTTGTGATTTGAGGAGACTTAAATTTGACGCCGATTTTATATTTCTTGCAATGAAGTGGCATGTAACATTCGGTGACATGCTGAAAGATATTGTATCCGTCGCAACAGCCAATAGTCAGAGAAACCAATAATCGGAGAATACGGCGAGCGCGGCATGTGGTCGGTACAGACAATTGCTTGACAAGTTATTATTATGGAACGTGAAGCCATGCGTTGTCATGCAAAAGAATAACTTATTCATGTCTGCCTCTGTATTCTGAACGTTTTTCTCATAATACACCATTCAAACGAAATAATTGTAGTCACAATGTCACTTTGACTTAACCAAGAGTACATAATTACTAAGAAATAAAATATATTAGCGAATTAAGTGAAATTAGAAAGCAGTTTTAAAACCCAATAAAACAAAAAAAAAACCATCAAAAAACCCAACAAAAACCGGTGGGTTTTAAAAACTCTAGTTTTTGCCAACCCTGTTACAAAGTAAATATAATTTGCTTTTTCAAGTCTTTGGAACGGTAACAGTAAAAGTTTCTAAATTAGTTTCAAACAGTGTCGTGAACATTATCAGTCAATAACTGGGTGAAAGTGGATGTGTTGGTGTGTCATTTTCCGTTCATATCAAATATTGAATTTAGTATATGTGGAGAACTATTTAAGTCTCGTTATCTATCCTCATTAACGAAAAAGCAGGTATTGCAGAATTGAATTTGTGTTTGTTTGAAGGGTGTATACAGCTAAAAAGCATAACATACAGTGTCTTTCTCATATGATTGGTTTTGGACCACAAAGGGAAAAAAATGTGAAAAAGTATAGACAAAAGTAACTAAAGTAGCATAATATGATAACAACAACCATACATATAAAGTAATAATCCTACATCTCTCAAACAAGAAATCTCACTTTCATCGACTACTCAACCTAAGCCGCTAATGCCACTCGATAAGTTTGTGCTTCATATAGAACACTTCATAAGGAGTGGGGTATTGTAAAGTAACATACGAATTTGTAAAATTAAGGCGTATAATAGAGCATCATTTAAAACAATGATGATCGTTTTCATCACCTCGTTAATCCAAATTTTTTGCCTAAGAATTCGATTGTCTGGCACTGTTTTGATAATTACTTATCAGTAATGATAATGAGTAAAATAAGCTTTCTTACTTAATCTAGTATTTGTTGATGATCCTGAAAATTTTAGCTTGAAGCGTATGTAGCCATAAATAAGGCCGTAAGATATGTTCCATCCTTGTTTCGAAATTACCAGGTCTATTACCAATAGTCTAATGATTAGACAGAACACACAAATTCAATTGTTTCTTAACCCTCAAAAGGCTGATTTTATCAGATTAAATAATATCTTTTCCGAAGACTGATTCGATATAGACATGCTAAAATGTTGGTATAGATGTAGTTGACATCACTGTTAAGTTTTATAATGGATTACTAACTGCTTTAAACGAACAATTCCCATGATGACAATAAAAATCCTTCGCTGTCCACCTTGGAACACAAAAGAAAAGAAATAGCCTTAATTCAGATTATGTTCTATATTCTGCATTTGGGCAAGTCACTCATTCTGCGGTAGGATATGGGGTCTCTCGCCGGGAATGACGCTTAGGATACATACCACCATTATTCAGCCCGTTATATCTAATGCAGAGAAAGGCTGGGAAAGCTACCACCATGAATAAATAAGGCAGCCTCGGTAGAACGTAGTCAGTGATAACATGTCCAACAGCGGCTTTGAAAGCCGTTATTGGTTTTGCACCGCTTCACATTAATATGATGAAGGTGGCGGCATGTTTGGCTGCATAATTTTTCGTTGAGTGGTCTCAAAATGTGTCGGAGAGTCTGCTCATTCTATGCAGGGTGGTCGGAGAATCATCTTTAGTCCTGCCTTTGGATCTGTGCTTTTGCCAAAAATTCAGTGTTGATATTCCAGACTGGGAATATTGGTCTAATGGTGTCTTAGTTCGTGGTGAGATTAGTTCCAAAATCAATGACTCTTTTGGTGCTGGTGTTCATAAACCTAACCGAGACTTGTCGATCCTACTGGGGAGATGGCTGAGTGTCTTCGAAGCTGAGATCATGGCAATGCCACATGCGCAGAGATTAAGTTGGACGGTGGGCTCAAGGGTAAGAGCATTTATATATTTTCTAGCAGCTAAGCTGCGTTAAAGTCACTTTGCTCTTCTCGTATGAGCAAATGCTTTCGCTTATGAATAAGGTCCAGTTGTTTTGGGTACTTGGACACTATGGTATATAGAGTAACGAAACCGTTCATGCATTTGCTAGGTAATCTTACTGTGCAGCATTACTTACTACAATCCTCGAACTAATCAAGGATTGGGAAATTGGCAGATGCTCGAAATACCAGATGCTTGAATACTGGGCATCACACTGAACTTCTCAAACAGGACGAAATTGAAAATCCCGCAGATTTTTTACAGGTCATTGTGAAATAAGAGCGTATCTGAAAAGGATGTCGGTCTATGGTGTCGATGTTTGTATACTGTATAAATGTGCAGTTCTTGATGGATTTATATGGCGATGTTTGAGAAGACATAAGGTCTCATTGGAAGACATATCAACCATTAGTGTTCCAGATCTACTGCTGTTCATTAGAAAGGCAACAGATCTGCTAAACAAATAGATCACAATGGTCACAGAGTCCTTGAAGTTAGAACTGCAAAACTATCGATAGTCAGCCCATTCGATAGCTTCGACAACATACAACCTAAGACTTTGCACTATTGTCAAACTTTAGATGTTAGTTAGTGAAAACATATCGCAGCAGCCATTTATTGTTAAAGTAATGCCATAGTTGACATTTGCAACGTAAAAATCAAAAATTTTTGAGACTTTCTACGTGTCAATGAAAACGTAAGCATTAACATGCTTTGGTTATGTTAGAGAATTTCACAGCTGATCCCCAAATACACGATACGTTTTCTCTAACTCAGCCTTAAGTGTTGCTTGTGGCAATAAAATTAGAATTTAAGTTAAAGGAAAATATTAATAATAAATACACAGTGTTGAAACAAATAATAGGGACACTTTATTTTTTGCGGTAGTTCATAAAATTTGATGTATTAAAGTTTTTTGGTGGAAGAGTGAAATTGCTCAGACCATAAAGTGCTCTAAAACTAAAATAATTAATGAGGTCCAGTGAAGAAAATTGCACAGACTATGGGAAGAAAGCGTGGAACAACTGTGAACTTTTAATTCGTAATTCAAGGATTTATCCCTTCAAGTCAAAAAAAGCCTCAAAAATTTACTTATTCTCCTGTTTCAAGTCGCACGATATGAAAAAAAACTTAGGAAACTAGACTTATGGGTAAGAGTCCTCAAAATGTATCACTTTTCAGCAAAAGGAAGCAACACCTGCACAATAATAGGTTGAACAACATGCCATTGTCTGATAGAATAAAGATTAATTTGTTTGGGTTAAATGCAAAATCGTATGTACGAGCATATTTCAGTTACAATTCATACTTTATTGGAGTTAAATAAATAGAAATTTAAGAGACTGTTAATCTGTGTCCATATGTGACTATACGGCTGACAACCTGCGTCGAACAAATTTTTGCAAATGTGACTTTGACTACATTAGTGGTCTGTGTATTTACTCATAGAATTTGACGATATTATCAATAGTGAAAAAAAAAACTATCGATGGTCAACCAAAAACAAAACTATCAATACTATCGATAGTACTATCGATGGTTTTGCAGCTCTACTTCAAGTGTGCCTGGTCAGTCAATTAATGCTTTACAGCCAACCGTGAAAGCAACAAAATTTTTCCTTTCTAATAATTTTTTTCAATGCTTTGATTACGATAAATGAACGATAAATAGTGAATAGACTGCGATTTTTAAATTTCATTACAACTGTTTTTGACTGCAGCACATACTTTAGAAGACACATACTAGTAAAACAACAGATATGCTCTTGCTGTTAACAACTGTGCTAATGCCATTGCTTATAACCCTTAGCAGTTTTTTTTTTTAATTTATTCTCTTTGCTCTGATTTTCAATTGAAATATTTTGTTTTTGTTTTGTTTTGATTTTTTCTTACTACTTTTTGCTAGTAATCTCATGTAAAACACAAATCAAATAAGGGTGTGAAGATAGCTTCGTAAGTTAAATTCTTTTTTTAACATTTTTGTAATTTTAACAGTCACTGTTATTTAACATGAAAAAGTGTGAAGTTAGCTTCGTAAGTTAAATTCTTTTTTCAATAACAGTAGAAATAAAAGAATTTAACATTGCAAAAAAGAATTTAACTTTACGAAGCCACATTTTTTTAGGTGTTATATTTTAATTTGAAAGATAATTAAAAAACATTAAAATCTAAAAAAAGTAATGCGTATGAAGAAATTCTATAATATTTACTAAAGAAAATGTAAAATATTTATTGTTATTGTACAATTTGTAGTTTTATAAAAGCATACAGTAATATAAAATAAATTTATTTGGCCATAGACACATTAACTATTCGAAAAATCGGGTAAAAGATAAAACTCTGGGGGAATCGGACCTATTTGGGTGGAAAGGTATTCCATCAAGGAATTCAAGAGTTTTTACCCCATGACCCAAAAGTCCTTGTGGACCGAGATATAGCCCGTTGAAAAAGGCCATATTTGGCCATAGACACATAAGATATTAGAAAAATCGGGTAAAAGATAAAATTCTGGGGGAATCGGATCTACTTGGGTGGAAAGGTATTCCATCAAGGAATTCACGAGTTTTTACCCCATGACCCAAAAGTCCTTGTGGACCGAGATATAGTCCGTTGAAAAAGGCCATATTTGGCCATAGACACATAAGATATTAGAAAAATCGGGTAAAAATATGGCCTTTTTCAACGGGCTATATCTTGGTCCACAAGGACTTTTGGGTCATGGGGTAAAAACGCTTGAATTCCTTGATGGAATACCTTTCCACCAAAATAGGTCCAATTCCCCCAGAATTTTATCTTTTACCCGATTTTTTTAATATCTTATGTGTCTATGGCCAAATATGGCCTTTTTCAACGGGCTATATCTCGGTCCACAAGGACTTTTGGGTCATGGGGTAAAAACGCTTGAATTCCTTGATGGAATACCTTTCCACCAAAATAGGTCCAATTCCCCCAGAATTTTATCTTTTACCCGATTTTTTTAATATCTTATGTGTCTATGGCCAAATATGGCCTTTTTCAACGGGCTATATCTCGGTCCACAAGGACTTTTGGGTCATGGGGTAAAAACTCTTGAATTCCTTGATGGAATACCTTTCCACCCAAATAGGTCCGATTCCCCCAGAATTTTATCTTTTACCCGATTTTTCGAATAGTTAATGTGTCTATGGCCAAATATGGCCTTTTTCAACGGGCTATATCTCGGTCCACAAGGACTTTTGGGTCATGGGGTAAAAACTATTGAATTCCTTGATGGAATACCTTTCCACCCAAATAGGTCCGATTCCCCCAGAATTTTATCTTTTACCCGATTTTTCGAATAGTTAATGTGTCTATGGCCAAATATGGCCTTTTTCAACGGGCTATATCTTGGTCCACAAGGACTTTTGGGTCATGGGGTAAAAACTCGTGAATTCCTTGATGGAATACCTTTCCACCCAAATAGGTCCGATTCCCCCAGAATTTTATCTTTTACCCGATTTTTCGAATAGTTAATGTGTCTATGGCCAAATATGGCCTTTTTCAACGGGCTATATCTCGGTCCACAAGGACTTTTGGGTCATGGGGTAAAAACTCGTGAATTCCTTGATGGAATACCTTTCCACCCAAGTAGATCCGATTCCCCCAGAATTTTATCTTTTACCCGATTTTTCTAATATCTTATGTGTCTATGGCCAAATATGGCCTTTTTCAACGGGCTATATCTCGGTCCACAAGGACTTTTGGGTCATGGGGTAAAAACTCTTGAATTCCTTGATGGAATACCTTTCCACCCAAATAGGTCCGATTCCCCCAGAGTTTTATCTTTTACCCGATTTTTCGAATAGTTAATGTGTCTATGGCCAAATATGGCCTTTTTCAACGGGGTATATCTCGGTCCACAAGGACTTTTGGGTCATGGGGTAAAAACTAGTGAATTCCTTGATGGAATACCTTTCCACCCAAATAGGTCCGATTCCCCCAGAATTTTATCTTTTACCCGATTTTTCGAATAGTTAATGTGTCTATGGCCAAATAAATTTATTTTATATTACTGTATGCTTTTATAAAACTACAAATTGTACAATAACAATAAATATTTTACATTTTCTTTAGTAAATATTATAGAATTTCTTCATACGCATTACTTTTTTTAGATTTTAATGTTTTTTAATTATCTTTCAAATTAAAATATAACACCTAAAAAAATGTGGCTTCGTAAAGTTAAATTCTTTTTTGCAATGTTAAATTCTTTTATTTCTACTGTTATTGAAAAAAGAATTTAACTTACGAAGCTAACTTCACACTTTTTCATGTTAAATAACAGTGACTGTTAAAATTACAAAAATGTTAAAAAAAGAATTTAACTTACGAAGCTAACTTCACACCCTTAAATCAAATTCAATTTCATTAACTTTTCAGCAAGAAAAAAAAGTAATTTACAATCACAGCTATAAATTTTTTAACAAAATTCTTTTCTTTTACTTTTTATTCCTCATTTGGCTGTTGTAATCATTATACTTTATCTGCTATTTTTTCTTTTTAATTTTGCCTGCGTCCTTTTCCGGTTTATATGTATTAGGGAGATCGATTATTCGACTTTTTTCTAAAACTGGTTACCGAATAATTCGAAAAATTACAATTTTTAAAAAACCGTTTAAACGGTTCTGTTATTAAAATAAAATTCTTCTCAATTCTAGTTGCATTAGCTAATAAAATTTATAAATTTTTGTCCTATGTTTTAGTTTCCAGCAAGTAAGAATGCTAGAACAACGTTCGGCTTTTTTAGGTCCTTAGCAGACATTTCTTTCCGCAACGTCCTAATATTTCACCCAGTGATCCATTTTTTACAGCGTATTTTGTAATAGTTCTACTTGCCAGCGACTAGTTAATGCTTGAAATAGAATCAAGTTTTCCATGCTGCACAATAACGTCAATCTCATAAACATATTTAAGGTGGTTAATAATTCCTAGTGTCAAAGAGCTTTTTCAGCTTAGTATTTAAGGACACTCAATATATCTAGACTTATCCTTTCAATCAATTTCCAAATATTTTCACACTTCAGAGGATATATGTAGAAACATAAATGCATGCACCAAGTATTCGATAGTGCGTTCCACTGTGGTATGTTAGGTAATACAACCGTCTACCAACGAGGAAGTTCTTAGTTCAATCTCAGGCCACACCACAAGACAATTTCTAACAGCAGTATCACCTCACAACTTTTCTAGCGGCTGGTTATGAGTATTACTACTACTGAAAACTTCTCTTCTCTATAACATCTGCCGTTCGGAGCCGGAGTATGTAGGTGGTTTTCAATGAGTCTAGTTGATCTTCATTCTCCATATATAAAAAATAGGTTAATAGTTATTTAGGGAAAGTGAGAAAAAGTTATTGTTGCTCATTTACCATGGTTTGCACGTTATTTGTGCGACGTTCAAGGTTGTCACATACATTATAAAAATTAGACGTTATATATTAAATTTAAAAAATACTTCAACGAAGAACATATTTGCAATAAAATATATAAAAACGTGAAAATTATAACGGGTCCGCCGCCTAACGTTTTTTTCAACTAGTGCTTATTTCGTGAATGGAAACACTTAGCTCATGTCTTATTCGACAGATAATTAGTTTTATCCTTCCGCTGAACGAATATGGTTGTGTATACGCTTTTTTCGCTTCGCTAAGTGGGCCTGCGATCGACTTAGAGAAGATGCCGATTATACCAAAAAAAAATCAGCTTTTCAGATGAAGCTCATTTTGATCTTGGCGGGTATGTAAACAAGCAAAATTGTCGCATTTGGGGCACAGAAACTCGCACGCATACATTGAAAAGCCGATACACCCAAGATGAGTCACAGTTTGGTACAGATTGTGGTCCAGAGGCATAATTTGAAAATAAGCAAGGAGTGGCCGCTACAGTCAATGGCGATCGCTATCGGGCCATATTAAACGAAGAGGATATTAGCAACATGTGGTTTCAACAGGACGGCGCTACGTGCCACACAGCCGAAGCTACACTCGATGTTTTGTGCCCTGTTTAAAAAAAAAACAAAATTATTTGGCGGACTCTATACATATTTAAATTAACCGGTTATTCGTGTTAAAATAACCGATTTATTCGGTATTCGAAAAATGGACATTTAAAAAACCGTATTCGTCAAAACCAAAAAAACCGAATAATAACCATTCGAATAATAACCGTTCGATCTCTCTAATGTATGTATATTTTATTCATTTGCTTCTATTTTAGCTTTGAGAGAATTTTCTAAAACTCTTTTTATTCTCATATTTATGCATTAACGTTGTATAGTTTCCGTTTCCTGCTGTCTTTAGCTGAAATATTTCATTATTTTTTTTCAATTCCTATATTTCTCTTCCTTTTACAATCATTGTAATTACATAAGCGCTTAGTTTGCAACTAAATTGAGTTTTAATTGCTTTAGCTGACAACTGTCTAATATATTAGTTGCACTTAATTTGTAGTGCCCATTTATATTTGCCACACCAACTAGGTCCCTGACGGAGAAGAAATTATAAAATTTCTAAATGCACTGAAGACAGATATAATAATCCGATAAACGTTAACAACTATTGACATGTTTGTTGAGAATCATAGTAAAACAAGATAAAATATTTTCAAATCGAAAGAAATTTAATTAAAAACGCAACAATTACTTTACTAGTATATTTTGTGATATGTCTTACTATGAAATAGTAAATAAAATGAAGAGAACTAATAAGTTATTGCTTAGCGACATGTGCCCCCATATAAGGTGTGCTTCAAAATGATAAGGTTACCTTAATATTTGCTCAATTTATCCAAATTATAAAATGTTGTGTATGGTCACCTTATTCAAAACGAATTCTACGTTCAAATAAGTGAATAATAAGCCGATTTTTCTTTAAGAAATGTACCATTATGTTATGTTTACTCAAATTTACGTAAATAAGTGCAAAATTCAATTAATAAGCAATCAACTAATCAGAAGGTATCACAATTGTTATAGTTACCTTATGAACAAATTGTGGCACTTCATGATTAAGTATGCGTGGAATGGCGAAAAAAATTGGGCGATTTTTGTGTGTTGTGCAAATTTTTCTCAAAAACAGAGAAAATTATGGAAAATTAAAAAGCACGGGTCGTTTAAAGGTCCTGACTGCCCGTGAAAAACCATGAAAAGTGCGGTAACAATAAAAGAGGAATTGAAATTACAAGCTTCAAAAAGCACAATTCTAAGAGCTATCAACGCCCAGTCAAACCTTATTCGAGCAAAATTAAAAACAAATTCCCTGTCTGACAAAGCAGCATAAGATTAAGGGTAAGGAGTTTGCGAAAAACAGCATGGCAACTAATTGGCATCAGGTAAATACTTTTTTTAAAAAGGTTATAAGATATTCCACACCTTTTTGGGTTTGTAGGTAATTTTTTCTGATGAGAACAAATTTAACTTAGATGGACCAGATGGTTTCAATTGCTATTGGCGAGATTTAAGGAAGGAGCCCTTTTTTTCCAAACGGAATTTCGGCGGTGGCAGTTTGATGGTTTGGGCTCACATGGTCCCGTGGAACTCTACTTTCCTTCCACTCGAATGGATAGTTTAGAGTACCAGGGAACTCTGTCTAAACGTTTGCTGCCTTATTTGGTCCAAAATCCTAACAAAACTTTCACCTCTCAGCAAGATAACGCAGCAATTTATGTCAGCAAGTCGACCAGACAATGGTTTGAGGAGCACAATATTAAAGTACTTGATTGGCCAGCACGTTCCCAAGACTTAAAGCCAATGGAAGATTTGTGTGGACTACTTGTGCATAATGTATATGCAGACAACAAACAGTATCGGACAAGAGATGAATTATAAGTGGCAATCTGCAACAGCTGGCACGAAATCCGCTCGAACGTTCTGGACAATTTAGTGAGTGCGATGCTATCTCGTATTTTTAAGGCAACAGAAGAAAATGGGAACAGCATAGATTAAAAATAATTGATTAATGCTTAGTTTAAATAAAAGTTTGGATATATGAATCATTGACCTTATAATTTTGACGCATTGAATTTTGCATTTATTTACATAAATTTAAATTAAAATAATTTAACGCTACATCTTTAAAAGCAAAACCGGCTTATTATTCACTTATTTGAACGTAGATTTTTTTTAATAAGGTGACTATACGTAACATTTTATAGTTTGAATGAATTGAGCAAATATTAAGGTGACCTTATCATTTTGAAGCACATCTTATATACACATAACGATTTTCTAAAAATTTACATTAAAATATTTTAAAATTGTATTTACTTTTAGAAAAATATACTTAAATCTAAAATATAATATTAAAAGTTGTGAGTCTTTACATTAAACTTCGCAAAAAATAATCTAGTTTTGAATTGTCATAAACTTACCTTTTATTAATAGAGTCAGTTGCGTAAGCAGATACCGAAGTGTCTCTTAACGTTAAATCAAAATAAAAAAAAATATATGTTTTTAATAATTATTCGTGATATCTCTTACAAAATATCAGCAACTATTATTAAAAATGTTCAACAAATACTTGAGTTATAAACAATTAAATCTAAATTGGTTAATATGAGGTGTTGTTTTAAAGATTTATAACTTTGAGTTGGCAACACTGCTTTATTTGACTATTGATTTTTGTTTCGACATTTCATTGTGGATGGAACGCTTGCAAATTGCTAAAAATTTTCATTACAAATTTTGTTCCTCGATAAAGTTTATTTTTGGTTGCATGGATACGTAATTAAGAGAAATTTTCACATTTGGAATTGGGATAATCCACAAGGTTTTTTTCAAAACACCATTATATCCACACAAAATCAGTGTTTAGGGAGCCAGTCCTTAGGGCGGAGTCATTGGTCCATATACCTTCAAAAATGACGATGATCAGAATATTACTGTCAACAGTGAACGGTAAAGGGACATGATTAGAAATTTGTTCGCACTTCAATTAGCTGGCATTAATCTTGCTGATATGTGTTTTCAACAGAACGGAACCACATGCCACACATCGCGCGCTACAACTGATTCACTCAAATAAACTTTTGATAAAGGAGTAAGTTCATGTAATGGTCCAATCAATTGGCCACCAAGGTCGGGTGATTTATAATATTGGAATATATTCTTTGAGGTTATGTAAAGCCACTTATCTCCGTCGATAAACCAGAGACAATTGAACACTTGGAAGTCAATTTTGCATTAATATTATAAAAGTTTCTTTCTAACTAAGCTCTTTTCATTAATATTGTAAATATCCCAGCAGTACAAAAGTTATTACAAATTGAAACTAATTCGTTTGTATCTGGGTTGGCAAAACCCCGATTTTTTTTAAACACAACCCACCGGATTTTATTAGATTTTTTGGATTTTATTTGGTTTTATAACTGCTTCCAAAATTCGTTTTCGAATAGTTTTATTTATTTATTTTGATGGCAGTTGTTATGTATATTAATTTCCACTTCGCTATCTTTTTAACAAAAAGTGAATCTTTATTTTAAGATAATGACAAATTTTTGTTTCTATTTCGATACCATCAACAATTTAGTTTTACTCGGCCTTACCAGTTAATAGCAGACAATACCCTTTGAATCAGGGTTAGCAAAAACCCGGGCTTATTTAAAAGCCCAACCAACCGGGTTTTATTGGGTTTTACAACTGCTTCCAAATTTCGTTCAAGTCGACAATATTTTTTGTTTATTTATACATATTTATTTATACATTTGCATTAAGGCGGCATTATGTACCATGAGCTGCTAAAACTCGGTGATCGGACTGCAATTAATTCGTTTCAACCGCACATTATGAGAAAAACGGTCGGAATATAAAGACAGATAGACAAATAAAATTTTCCTTTTGCATGACAACGCTCAGGGTCACGTCGTGAAAGTGGCCAAACAATTATTAGAAACGATCAAATGGAGCTGCCGCTGTATTTACCGAGCATTGCTGCTTCTGACTATTGGCTGCTTTGACAGATAAAATATCGTTTGGCATGTCAACAAATCACTTATTTTGAAGAAATATAAAATCGGCTTCGAAATGGATTGCCTCAAAAGACGTGAAGTTGTTCTGAGTCAGAACTCGACATTGTATCGGAGGTAGGAATAAAATGTAAGCAGTGATTCTATACACTTTTGTTTTGGTAAATTTTTTAAATCATTTCTTTTTTGACCCAAAAAACTGTAAATAAACTCCGAAAACGTTTTTATGAAAAAAACCCACCCAATATAAAACCAAATAAAACCCGGGTGGGTTTAATTGTGTTACCCAGTGGATTGCCAACCCTGGATTGTATACTATTATGTCAAACAGAAAGCTCAAACAACTACCATCCGATTCGGAATAGTCTTATTCCCATCCGATTGTAAAATTAAATCTTCATTAGAAGGAAAAGAGAAAGCCATCGTACTAAAATCCACTTTGGATGGTTTGTAATATATTGAATTGTTACTGTAGCTTAGATTATGAATTTCATTTGTTTTTTCCAGCTATTTTGTAAATTGTCATTTTTATTTCTTCCAAATTAAAGTATTTGAAAGAAAAGTGTTTTTGAAATTACAAGTGGACTAACCGTGTGCGTGGTGCAGTATATGAAGCTGTCTATATGGAAACAATTATGTTCTATAGTCTGAATTTTCATTATTACATTTTTGACAGTTAAAACCCTACTTACAAAGTTTGTGGCATTGGATCTATCCAAACTTTACTTACAAAGTTTGTACATTCGGACCAATTCAACCGTTTTATCGGGACTATCTGACGGCCTAGGCCAATGCCGTTTAAATGAAAATAGGAACTGTATGCAGGCTTTGGATGGTTTCCACTGACATAGTCAGTGGTCTCGGATCAAAGATGTGCGAGATAAAAATTTTATTGGGTATCTTTCTTTGTTTTGTTAGTATTTAAACATGTCCAATGTAAAAACATAGTTATATTGTTCTCAGTAACACAACAATAAACGGTTTTGGATCAGAGCAATTAAAAGTTATTATAGGTGCTGAATTCAAAGATGCACTCCGCTTTTGGATATTAACAGTAGAAAGAAAAGAAGGGCTCATTTGGCCACTTTTCATATTTGACTGCCAATATTTTTTATTCATAATTTGTCTAAATTGATATTTCGTGACTTGTATCAAATTTAGTTTAAAATTTTTCCGATTTTAATAAAGTGTTCTAAACGCAAATAAAAAAGCACGATGTTATATCTTATACATAATGGCATCGATAGGCCTATCGAACAAAAAATATCGATGATATCTTACACACATCTTCTTTAATTCAAATTTAGTGATATGAAGAAAGACAATTTATAAAAAATATTACAAAACTCAAAGTCGTATTTGATACATTAAACAAATGTCTTAGTTAATGAAAATCTAACCTAAATAATCATCTATACTTGAATGTTTGGCAGGAATGAGTTTTAAATTCTATGAACGAGAGAGCAGTAAAGGCATGCTAATACACATATAACGGCTTAAAAACGGTGTATACGAATACTTATTATTGGATGATTCATAGGTTACATGGACGACCAAGAAACATAGCAGTATAATGATGATATTCACCGATTAATAGCCAAACAAAATCTATAGAGAAAAGTTCATGCATTTATTTATTTTTATATTACTGGTAATGCAATAAAAGCAAAGAAAAATTTATTATGAAAAAAAAATTATACGATTTTTATAATAATTTAATTATTTAACGAAGAAAAAATAATTTACTAAAAAACATACGCCCGTATTTATAATCCCACACTAAAGTCGACTTTTGGTAGAGTAAGTCTTTAGCTTAAAACCTTTTACTTTCTTTTTCATATTTATAGCTGATAATAAAGCGTACTTTATGTTGAATTGGCTTTTGATGGGTGTCAACTACAATTTGCTGAATTTTTGTATACAATTTTTATCAAATATATGAAAGTGAGAGTTCTGAAGAGGTAGTTTTTATTTTGAATTGTTTAAACCTACAATGACGAGCAGGAGTCTTCCGACCCATTTGTATAGCTGATGATAAATGAAATTTCTGAATTGGTAATTCGTCGTTTTTATTGAAATTTCATCGAATTGTATTTAAAAGCATAACTATTTCCCTAAAATATTTTAAATAAATGTAACAAGGAAATAAATCTAATTTTTCTAACATCATGACCAATGTTGTCAAATTGATGATAAATCATCACATTTGTTAGCTGTATTGGTAAGCATGTATATATCATATCTTATAGTTCAGATATTTAAACAAAATATCCTTCGCTTGGCATAGAGTTATTTAATATGTTTTATTATGTTTCAGAACATACATACATAGAAGACGACTGATTTTGCGCATCAGTTAAACATATTTATCTTAGTGAATTTCAAGATAGCTGTCAGTTCACACAGGTCAAAAATACAGAAAGATTAGCTGGCTTTGGACATTTTATCGTTGCTACAGCCGATTGTGGAACTGCCATCTTTAAAGATTAGAGTTTAGCAAACATGTGACGATGACTGAGTGCTAAAAGCCAAATATCATCGCCAAATTCCATAGTCCCAGTGTTGGCTATGCTCACATCTTATGCTTCTGCTAACAGTTGTATCATTGCAAACCATAATATTACAATTTATATGAAATTTATATAGAAGCTGTGGTAATATGCATCCCCGTTGATGTGTGGAGAACAGGGTTAATGATATTTCTTTAATAGAAAAGAAGAAGAATTCGTGGAAAACAATACGTAAAGCTATTTTTTAAATCTATTTGCTATTTTTTAAATCATCGAAGTACCTTCAACAATAATCAATAACAGCAAAATCTTTTTAATCGAAACACTTTTTATTTCAATTTTAATTTTTTAAATTATTTAAAAACAGGTTTAGCTGGTTTTATATTTAGAGTCGACTCTAACGCCAAAAGTATACTTTAAGTTTTCTATGAATAAGTTAAATTTTAAAAAAATAGACTTTTGTTCGCTTAAAGTATACTTTATTTTTGACTATAAATATGGGCCATTATGTTTTATTAATTATTTCCAAGAAATTTGTATAACTTGTCACAAACAAGGTGTTCTCAAAATGTCAGGGCTACTTAGAATGAGTTGATAAATATTTTATACGATTTTTTTGTCTTAGCGTTACTATTTCTAAAATATTATTTAAGCATCCAGTGGCAATAATAATAAATTTATTGACAAACGGTGCAACAACAAACCAGTCCTCATTCAAGCAATTAAAATGCAAGTAATGGAATGGGGTAACTTTTCCTTTATTATTAAAGGAAAAACGTGAAAAATTTTGCAAAGGTGGTTAAAAACAAATTTTTGTATTTATGCTGTAATGTTTTTCTGCTTATGCTAACGTTTCATTAATAAGGAGACCCCTTAAAGGTAGGCAATACCTAAAGAAATTTTGCAAATGTTAATATTGTATTTCAAAACAAATTGCTTTAATAAATAGTACTTTTTCTGTAATTTTTAAAGAAAGTTTTTATCTCTTTTATCTCTTAATAAATAAGCCATTTAATTGAAAGTTTGCCTAATTTTTAGCTTCGAAAGCGAATGAAGTCTGTTACTCATTAAAGAAAATACAAAACTTTTCCTCAAGGCTTTTGCAACACTGGAAATTATGAAATTTCTTAAGTCACCAATTGTAATTACAAAATTCCTATTATCCTTTAATTATACACTTGAATATTTTTTTTACAACCCGTAAGAGTATGCTTTAATAATTATTCTTTTAAGAGTTTTAAACAAAATATACATTAAAAAATTTAATCAAATTAGAAACCATTTAGTGATACTTTAAAATCGCAAATAATTTTTGCCGTAAAAAATTCCCTTTTTATTTTGTATTTGTTTAAAAAAATAAATATATTATTTTTCAAAGTTTTAATACATATACGTATTTAAATAAATTTTTGTTTGTTTTGTAGAAGCATACATTTATGATTTAATGAAATATATACTAAATAATATTAAAGTCCCAACGCAGCATTTTATATTTAATACGAAAGTGTAGTAAGCCAGTAAGCTACAAAGTTTGTTACAGAAGTAAAATAATTTGAAAAGGCCTCTTCTGTTCCTTTTTATTAATTGTACTGTAAAAAGTATTTTTTTTTAAATAATTTTTTTCAAATCAACCAATTTAACTTTTATTTATGTACGAAGAGGATTTTTTGTACTCTTTTGGTACTTGTTTTGTTGTTCAAAACCCGTGATTAATAATTTTCTATTATTTCTTTAAAAAAATTTTATCTGAATTTTTCGATTATCTGTGTTGTGACAGTCAACTGCCAACACAGTGTGAACATAAAAAAATTGAAATAGTAACGACAAAAAAGTCGAGAAATAAAAAACACTGTAAGCCAATAATAAAGAACGTAACAATAACAAATAAAATTGTTAGAGTAAAATAATCTTTATTCATATGTAAATTTTTTATATGAACACAGCATTAGTGATGATAAAATGTACTTTTTGCTAAAAAGATATTTTTTATTAAAATAGTAGCAAACAAGGATAATTGAATTCAAATCCCTTTTAACACTTTTTATATTTAATTCGAAAACATAAATAAAAAGAACTAAATAAGAATTATTTGAAATATATTTTGCTTATTTTAAATTTATTAACGGAAAAATTATTTTTCGGTAAAAAAGTGCATTTTCCGAAAAAAGGGACGAAAGCGTTTTTACATTGATGTTTTAAGGCTTCCGATAAAATAGAGTAAGACTTCGCAACACTTACGCTATTAAAAGTTAGCAATATCGTTTTGATAGAAATTTCTGGCAAACTGGAATGCGGGTTCTAATAAGTGGAAAACAGTGGCTCTAATAGGTGTGCAAAGTTGTACGAACAGATGCCCTTATCCACTTTAAAATGTAAATAATGCCTTGACCAGTCTTATGAAAACTATCTCATACGATAGCGAGCTTTTTGTTAGAAGAACTTTATGTTTATGTTTGAGATCTAACAAGTGGTACCACAGAACAAGCAGTTTTATAGGGCTTTCCAAAAAAGGACCTTCTGCTCCAACACTGTTACTAAACTATAAAAATACAGCCTACCTGCTTTTTCCATACACAACTCACTAAACTGTAGTGTACTGCTAACATTGGATGACCGCAGATGCCAGCCATTAAAAATAAGATTACGGAATATTAGATAGCGCGTACATATTCTTGGAAAATATTCTTCAACGTTTTACCATTTCCAATTGAAGCAAATAATTGGGATAATATTACTTAAAGGTACTATCAATTTGAAATGAGGTCATTATTTTGAAAAATAAGAATATTAAAACTCAGTTCTAAATAAATTTTAAGGTAAAATTTTCTAAGAACTTTTCATTCAAAATGTATTTGCCGAACTCACAAAACCCAATATGTCACTGTAGCCAGCGTAGTTCTATTAGTTTGGTTGCTTTTAATGTAATGTTAATGTCAATTATTGAGAAAAAGAAAAAAAAATGTTTCTTAAGGTACGGTCACATTTGTCAAATATTAAACGAAAAAATACTTTTTGTTGTTCTATTTATCATTTTATATATAAAAACCCACACTTATGAATATTATTTTGCTTCTTTTATTATTTAATTTTTGATGTTTATAATACAGTTGATTGAGGTACAGGGTGTTCACAAAAATATTTAAAATTTTGTAAATACAAAAAAAAATAAAAATAAAATAAAAAAATAAAAAAAAATAAAAAATAAAAAATACAATTTTTTGATTTTTTTAATTTTAATTGAAAAAATATGTAGGAAATATTTATAATTAAAACAAAAGCTTTTTTTTCTTTTTTTTTAAAGTTTCTCCTTTAGTACTTTATCGCATATCTCAGCAAATCACCATAAATTTTGCTTCATTTTCTTCATTTTTCTTTTTAATTTAATAGGCGTCAGTAGATCTCCTGTCTTTTTAGCGAAATTTGTCCACCTCAGCCACAATGGCTGTCATTCAGACAAACTATAAAACAGGAGTAATAAAATTCTTAAAAGTAACAAAAAATAAATTGTGCGAATTGTGGCAAAAAGAATTACCCTCAGAGTAAAAAAAAATATAAGTTAAGCATAGTAAAAATGTCAACTGTGTCTGACATTTGACAGTTGACAGTTAGAAAGCAACACATTTCTTAAAAGGATAACCTTTATGCACATGAAAGGACAGACAAACATACAAACGGAAACAAGTATACAATTTAGTAAAAGCAAAAACGTACTTAAATATTTAAAAAGAAGCAACAGAAGACAACGCAGTTTCCTCAGCTCCATAAAAATATTTTTATAAAAAGTATTAAAGGGTGGGGTTTTCAGAGGAGGGTTTTTGTTTAGAGGTTTATTATTTTTTAATGTTGATAAAAATTAAATAAGAAAAAGTCTTTGAAAGTTATTTTTACTATTATATTAAACAAAAGTTTTTTAAAAAATGTTGAATTTAAAATTTAAAATACGTCAGATTTAGTTTTGGATCACTATTTCTTGTCATCGAACCTGAAGAAATAGCTTGGCGGAAAGAGATTTGGCTTAAACGATGAAATCATCTCACAAACAAATACCTATTTTGATAAACTTGGCAATTCTTATTTAATAGAAGGGATAAACAAATAGAAGAAACTTTGAACAAAGTACATAGTGCAAGTCAAAAGAGGTTTGAAAAAATGAAAACCTGTGTTTAATAAAAAAGGAGGATTTGTCAACAAGCTTTCGTAGCTTACTCCATGCTCCAGTATTTATTTCTGCTACTACACTACGTGTGTACGAAATATTAACTTCTGTAAATCATGCTATGAAATAATGGGCAATATTGTCCTAAAGTTTTCACGTGAGTTAAAAAAATTACATGCAATCATTACTGAAAAAAAGCACTTACTACATGCTCTCAATTAAGTCCTCTAAAAGATTATTTGGATTAAGTGCATTAAGTGTTACTATCTAACCATAGGCTTTTGTTTGTTGTAGAGCTAAACATAGAACTTTCTAAATCTTGTTATTAATCAAGATTAGCTTGTCTCCTTAACTCATTAACCGCCAAAATGAAACCAGAAGTGATATTATTGTGAAACGTTATTTTCTTGTCTTTAGAATTCAAAAAAAAACATAAATAAAAGAAAAAACAACAAAACTCGTTAGGTTCATTAGGTCAAAAAGAGTGTGTACTCAATTGGGTACAGCGGCGTCTCGACCGATAAAAGATTACGTTTGGAAACACTTATGCTACATACTCTTTATCAGCATCACTATGCTTGTGTACTTCTGAATTTAGAACAACGACAATGCTCTCACAATTTTTATTTGGATTTCGCCGCTGTATCCAACTGAATACAGTGGTATTCCAAAAAATAAAAAATAATAATAATAATTGTTTGTGGCTACAAACTGAAATCCACTTATTAAAAATTTATTTTATAATGGGGAATATACACTGTAGAAAAGCATACATAAAATTAAAAAAGGTTTTTCGAAAAAAGAAAGAAATGATAAAAAAAGACGTGATCGAATAAACTGTAAGTTCAGATCATTCTACTACAATTGTCATCACTACGGCTACAAAAATGAATTATTACTTTTACAGCCTAATAGCGTCCAAGTTCTGTACTCAAGTACTCAAGTGGTAATCTTAAGACATAGGCTTATAAATAAAACTCTGACAATGACTGTCATCCTACTATTTAAAAACCCTGTAAATAAATACTGATACTGTACTACATGGAGGACTCGAAGGAAATAAATTTAATCATAACCACGGATTAGTTAGTTCTCTGAGGTTGTCTAACTTTACAGCGAAGACTAAAATATATATTTGGTTATCAGAGTTAGCTATGTCTGTATTTCGGTAAACCAATCAAAGACAGCTACAAATAAGACTAATGTAGTCTTGAGTGATATTTCTGGGAACAGTCTATCAGCACTTCGACAGGCCTATTAGAGTAAAAAGTTAATTTTTATACCGAAAAATTCCGGCATTCGTGAGAATGAGATTTGTTGATAAATTTCCATGGTTGCAAAGTGTGTCGTCTAGAACAAGGTGACTGGACACAAACAACATCAATAATTCTGAAAATTGTTATTACAGTTAATCAGAGCATGATTAAGTGATTATAATGGCAGCTAACACTTTGTCAGAAATAATGTGTGAAAACATTTATGAGCGTAAGTATAAAATATTATCGAAGCAAACACACGATATGATAAAATTTGTTGCAGTTGCGCTACATATGCCAATACGTATCAGGTGTTGTTGTTTAATGTTGTTTTTTTACAACTCGTAACTTAGAAAGTTAAGTTATTAAAATTGGAATTCAAAACGCAATAAAAAAAATCCCCTTATTTCCACGGGCTCATTACTTTATCAGGAGTAACATACACCACTGTATTTAAAAATAATCTTAAACTTTCTTCCTCGAATCTGCCCTCAAAATATTTATCTTCATTTTAGCAGATGGAAGTTGCTTTACTATATTCATAATATAAATTTTTAATGAAGTGGTCAAAACTTCCGGCATTGAAAATATATTTCGACTTTTAAACTTTTGTCTGAAAAAGTGAACTGGGAAGCTTAAGTAAGCAAACGGTGAAGAGATCAAGGCAGTTATATCCAGATTTTCTACAAACTTTTCGAAGAACTGACAATACCAGAAGAACATTCAAATTATTTTAAACGTCTAGTAACGCATGGATAGAGAGTGATATAATATTTCGTTCTTTATACGATGATGTAGAACCATCCACATCATCTCAGCTCCTTTAGCCTGGCCTTGACCGAAAAAAGACCTAAAAAGGTCTTTTTCCAGAAGTGTTGATGATATAGATCAATCTAGAAGCTCTGAAGACACTATGTGAAGTTGGTGACTATAAGGTGTCTCTCAAACGTGATCTGATTTTGAGTGTGATTGGCGGTAAATTTTGTAATGCTTTGACTTAAATTTCTGTATCACAAGGTACTACGTTTGTGGAGTAACATCGTAACTAGTGAATAGTGAAACAAGGGAATATGTGGCTAACAAAGATAAATTTAGGTGTGGTTTTTCTATATTACACGCCAGTATTCTGTGTTTTGAATGTCTGCTCCACATGAGCTACCACAACGAAGCAATGTGTATGCTTCAAAGAAGAAATTAAATTATTTGTAGACAAGTCAAAACCAGGACTCGAAAACACTAACAACGGAAATACTGCTTGCATCTTTTTCAGGAATACTGATTTGAGTGCTAAAATTACTGGATTACACGTGACGTTGATAAAAGTTCACTGTATTTAAGTTTGTATTCGTAGTATTACATGCCAGATACCGTACATAAAATCCTTGTGCATGTGACGAAATTTATACAATCATCTTTTCTGCCTATTAGACAACTTTCTGAGGTAGCTCAGGAAGCTGAAAATATAGATTGCAGAAGATTTCTGCAAAATGTTACCCGAAAACAGTCACGTATTGCTGCGAATGCAGACTGTTATTAGCAGTCTCAGGGAGAGTCCCAGAAAGAGAACAGACCCAATCAGTTCTGAGATCTTAGATTTGGATTCAAAGCTCGCGCATAGTTTAAATATAAATAGATTTGAAAGGTTAAGTGTTCTTTCTAACGACGACTACACAATAGACGATACTTCTAAACAATTTAGTGATACTGAGTTGGTGAAACTTAAATTTTATTGACGGGTATTTCTTTTGTTTATACAGTAATAAAAAATATATTTTTAATTAATTAAGTTCTCATTTCAATCTCTGTTAATCTTTGTAAAGAATTTAATTTCTTTATCTTTTCGTGTAGCTAGTAATGAGTTATATGTTTTTTGGCAATTAATTCTTTTTTTTTGTCATTGCGGGAAAACCTAGTACTGAAAGGTTAAGAACATTACAAGCATTACTAATAAGCCCGTCAATTAAAATGATTTTATCTATCTAGCTTGTACTAGGCGAAACACTGAGAGTTGGTTAGAATTTGAAAGTCTTTAGATTGTAAGGTGATGTTAATATATGTTTTTGATGGTTGCTCTTTTTGGCGAGATTAACAAGATTGGCGATTCTAACAAAGTTGTCAGATTCCTAATGCGTAACCTTTTGTGTCCATTTTCAATCTTGCTCGTTCTTTCCTATTCTTTAGCTCTGATGTCTGTATCTTCTTTCACCCGATGGAAAAAGACTGAAAACAAATTTCAATTCAGCGCATCAAAATCATTAAATTTCATATAATTTTATTTAAAGTCCCGAAAATTTTTGTATTTTGAAGACTAATGGAGTTGAATGGACGACAAAATAATTAATAAATAACATAGTACGCTCATACTTCGATTAGTGCAATTAATTCGTTCTACGAGAATCCGCATAAACCCAAATCGCAGAAAACGATACACTACTTCCATATAAAAACTATTTGTTCGTTCCCGAATTTGAAAAAAAACAATAAATTTAAATAGAAAAGGAAAAAAAATATAAAAAAATCAACAAAAAATATATTTCATTTACAAAGACTGCAACAACAAACAATAAAGTTTATAACATTAATTCAGTAAAAAGAAGAAATGCTATCTTGATCAAAAAATTCTCGGAATAGCCCTCGAGTGACGGTCACATCGTTCCAATTTGAATTTTTTCTTTTGTTAAGTTGATACATCTATTGTTGATATACCTGCTAAATCTTAGCGTCATAGATTGACATTTGCAATAGCTACGTAGCCAAGAGTATATCTATATCTACAATGAATGAAATTTTGAAAAAACTGTATTCGACAAAACCGTCTCATCTCCCTAGTATCTTGGAATGTAAATCCTTCTATCAATGTACATCAGTCGGTATATATTGTATGACTAATAAACATTGGTCTGAATGTTCTATCCGCACGTCTGTTCTAAGTTAGTTTTGAGTTTTTTTTATTATTTATTTTAGTAAAGGTATTCCTATTTTATTGCACCATAAACCAGATGCCTTTTTCTGTTTAATTAATTTTTTTTTTGTTTTTATTGCCACTTCACCACAAGGTAATTTCCTAGTCTCGAATTTTAAATGCATTATTTTTATTTACTTGTCTCATAAATAAATTAATCGCTGGAGTGTAATTTAAAATCAAACATTTAATAAACAAATAATTTGGCCACAGCCACTAACATAATACGATATAAAAAATTAATGACACTGAGCGCCTGTTACTGCTTCGTACACACTTCTTTGGTTGTACGTAGAAAACGACATATGAAAATAAAAGACAGATAGCACATATGGATCAGAGAGGAGCATAGGTCAGCAGCCTCAGTAGTGCACATTCAAATAGAAAAGATAATCATAAAAACTACAAATGATCACTCCTCGTCATCATACAAAGCTTCACAACACTTATGACGTGTGTGCGCTCTGATTTTCAGATAAGTATTGATATCTTTCTTAGGTTTGTACGTATGTATTCTGTTAATGAGTGTATTAATGAATTTGAGAATTGATGATGAGTGTGATGTGTGCGATGATGGGTTGATTGGTTAGCTGGTTTGATGTGTGACTTTTTTTCTACCAAAATATGCAAAAAATAATCCCAGGAGGGAATTCAGAACACACATAAATACGTACAATTTGTTAAATGGTTTCCCAATAACCATTGGGCATTTTTTATTTTAATTTTTGTTCTGGCTTAAGTATGTCTTTGATTGATAATCCAATTTCTGTTTATTTGTTTTTTTTTTTTTAATTAATATTCTAAAAATAATTACTTGATAAATATTAAAAAAACAAGAGAAGATCGAATGTCAAATTTAGTTGAAATTTAATAGTTTTGATAGAAAGTGTTACACTTCGGTGATTTAAAAATGAAAATAATTTGTTAATTTTTTTTTTAACTAAAAAATAATATTCTTAGAAAATTGATTAAAAAAATAATTAAAAAATAATAATAAATAAATAGCTCTTTCTGCAACATATTAAGGTGTATATGTTTCACTCGAGTTGCAAAAGACACACATCATATATTTCTTTGCTGATGGTGGTTTTCAACAATTATTTTGTGATTTGAATGAACAAATTGAACAGAATTACAACTCCTGGTCTTATAAAAATACAAAAGAAAATCATCAACCCTTTGGCATTAGGAAAAATTAACAAATACACCTATTTATGAGGATCACATAGACTATAGACCCCAACTAATGGATTTGAATTTAAATAAAAAGCACTTACAAGCAAGCTTGGACTATTTGCGTAACAACATTTGTACAGATATCCAAGAGGATGGTGATTTGCCCAGCATTTCGAGTATTAATCAAGATCTTGCCGATTGGGAATATAAATTGCTAGACATTTACATTGAAATACCCGAATTAGTGGATTTCTTGCCAGAGAAAACACCTTTACGTACCGATAATTGCAATTATTTTTTACAAGAAAGTGCTGAAAATTTAAAAACATTTTCCTCAACAGCAAACAGTCCTTCAACATATGTGGAAAAATCGTATCCCTGTACATTTGGTGATTGCCGTAAAATCTATGCTAAACCGGCTCATTTAATGGCTCATGTTAGCCGTATGTTCGTAACTGGCCTAATTGTATGTGGCGATTTTCACGTTCCGATGAACTGGCACACCATAGACGTTCGCATTCGGGTGTAAAACCTTACAAATGTGATTTTTGTAGCAAATGCTTTGCTCGTTCCGACCATTTAACAAAACATCGTAAACTACATGATGAAGGCTATTGGCGGCAAGATTCCGTGTTGACTGTGAGGCCGGGCAGGAAGAAAAAAATCAATTTTAGTTAAAAAATTAAAATAAAAAAGTTTTAAAAGTAAAACAAATTATAAAGGGTCCGCCAAATAATTTTTTTTTTGAAAATTCTATAAAGAAATATACTGAATATTTTGTCAAATTTCTTTTTTTATTTCAAAGCACAATCCTTCCGGTTAATAATGAAAAATAATTTCATTTAAATAGCTCCTCGGCTGGCCATGCAGTAGCCTATACGTTCAGTCCAATTTTAAAGCACATTATCGATTGTGTGCAGCTACATTTCACCACTGACTTCACAAATATTGTCCTTTAAAGCGTCAATTGTCTCTGGCCTATTGGCGTAACACTTATCTTTGTCGGCACTCCACAAATAATAGTCCAACGGTGTCAAATCGCAACTCCGAGGTGACCAAGCGCTTTGGCTTTGCGGCTGATAATGCGATGTTCAAAAACAGGGCGCAAAACATCGAGTGTAGCTTCGGCTGTGTGGCACGTAGCGCCGTCCTGTTGAAACCAAATGTTGCTAATATCCTCCTCTTCAATTTTTGTGAACAAAAATTCGTTCAACATGGCCCGATAACAATCGCCATTGACTGTAACGGCCACTTCTTGCTCATTCTCGAAGAAAAATGGCCAATTATGCCTCTGGACCAAAATCCGCACCAAACAGTGACTCGTCTGGGGTGTATCGGCTTTTCAATGTATGCGTGCGCGTTTTCTGTGCCCCAAATGCGACAATTTTACTTGTTTATATACCCGCGAAGATCAAAATGAGCTTCATCTGAAAAGATGATTTTTTTTTTTTTGGCAAAATCGGCATCTTCTGTAAGTCGATCGCACGCAATATTTCCCAGCGTTGTTCAAGCGTATACACAACCATATTCGTTCAGCGGAAGGACAAAACTAATTATCTGTCAAATCAGACATGAGCTAAGTGTTACCGTTCAAGAAATAAGCACTAGTTGAAAAAAAGTTAGATGGCGGACCCTTTATAAGACTGAAAGTTATTAAACACTAACCCGTAGACGAGATGACTAACACGAGCTTTATAACTAAAACAAAATGCAATAGTTGCTGAAGAAATGTGAATGCTCACTAGAAGAGTTAAAGTTGATCACGCAATGAAATAAAAAGCTGCATATGAAAATAAAGGCGATGGTATTCGAATCGACTAATGTTACGTTTCTAGGGTTAATATTCGATGAAGATGTTAAAATTTTTTTATACATACAATGATATCTACAATTAGATGTCACCACTTTTGTTGACTTTGGTTATTGAATGGGTTAGGTTTTATGGCATTAGGAATTCCGATGATCTAGCGGTGATAGTTACGAGCAAGTTTGGCAGTGTGTTATCTAATATTATGAATCAGGTTTTAACTTATATAATAGACTGGTGTCATGCTAAGAGATTATCTATAGATCTCAGTAAGACGATCATAAACAAGAAACCTTTTGGTGGCATCAAATGGTGATAGGTTTGTTTGCGTTTTTCGTACATGTATGTAAATAGTCTTGTGACTCAACTTGCTTGTCTTACAGAAACAACGCATAAGTCAACATGCCAATAACCCCACTCCAGGGAGTCGTAAACTACAAAGAACCTACTCGTTATACAAGCTGTAATATACAGAATATGATTATAATATTGAGAGTAACAAAACTATTAAATAATTTAAAACTGAGTCACGTTTTGTCTATACTTTTAAGTGATTCTTTCACAAGAACTCAGAGAGACTGAAGCACCAGCTACCACCACAGTAATGTACTCATTAGCAAAGCAATGCTCATGTCGTCTTTTTTAAAACGTAGTGCTTTTTAAATAAAATGAAAATCATATTTTCCTTAAAAATTTTAAGTAAAAAATATATCGATAAATTATTTTGCGTTATAGTTTAGCATATTTTTTTTATATAAAAAGGTTTTTAAAAATTAAAATCGGAGCGAAAGAAGAAATACTCTTCTATAAGATGCTTAAGCTTACTTAAGCAGGTGTGTACTTACTTAAGCAGTAAGCCCCTGAATTGGACTGCAAACCATTAAGTATACTTTCCGGATTCAGATTGTTATTATTATTATTCTTCTGACCAGGCACTATCGCAGGACACTGCGACCCATGGAATCTATTGTGCCTTTCCGGTCTATAGTTTGTTCAGCAGATCTGCTGCCTTCTTAATGAATATCAGCAGATCTGAAAGCATTATGCTGGATATCTCACCCAACAAGACCCAATGTCAACCTAAACACTTCCACCAAAACCTATTAAGAACCCCACATTCATACACTATGTGTTCCGTTGTTTCTGATGTCTGTGAGCACAGTTTACAAACATCCACATCTGTGGCCTCCATCTTCTTTAAATGCGCTCTTTGTATACAGTAGAAGAAACTTCGTTAGGAATTTCAAGTTCGGCCTGCAATACTTAAGAACTTCAGAGCGACGGTCAAATTGCGGCCAACCTAGAGTGGCGAAGTTACCTTTGAGCATTTCAGTATGCCAAGCATCTTGGAATTTTCAAAAACTTGGCTAGATTGAGCATGGTAGTAAGTGGTGTTGCACCACAAGGTTCCGGACTAAGACTATTTCCTGTTCTTAAATTTAAAGCAATTTTTTTGTTGTAAAATATATTGTATATAATGTTTATAAATAATACTTCATTCCATACCTCTCTTATCCCCTTTGCCTACTGTCAAGACTGCTTGAGTGTGGGCCTTGTTCTAAATAGTAGTCGGGTCACGATAATACCTTCTAAGCGAATAAAAGATTTTTTATACAAACAACGTCATAAGTTGGCTTAATTCAAAATATGCTATTACAGAATATAAAATTTAAACATGCCAGCAAAATTTTCACAGTTTTTAAAAAAATGTGGCAACCCTAATTTCTGTTTTTTTATCAATAACAATTATTATATTATTATATTATATTATATAAAAAAATATAATTTTCTAATATAATTAAACATTTATTTGAAGCTCCTAAAAATATGCACAATTTTTCCAGTGCCTAAATATAGGTTATAAGAAATCATTTTAACACTTTTAGCTTAACATTTTTAAAATACCGTAATTAACGACAAAATTTGTTAGTTCAATATAGAAACCAATAGCTTTGAAGGCAGTAAGCTTTGATATGCAAATTAGTGACAGAATAGCACAATAATTACCATAGGATTTAGACAATCAACACTAACCATAGTTCGACAAATATATAACCACATACACATAAGCATATAGAATAATAACACATGCATAAACCTCACAATCATATAACACATGAAAAGTTACGTTAATAGTAATCCACCAAAAGTTTTGTCGTTGTTTTGTGGTGTTTGTTTAATAGCCAGAAACTGCAAACACTTTGACCATTTCAAACTTAACTAACTGACTGCAAATGTCTGACGTTGTCTGCACTCGTACTTACATAGGCACACATTGATTGTCATACAATAAATGGTGGTAATAGTGTGTTATTTTACTTCTATCCTATATTTGTTTATGTTAATATGCTTATCCATGTGTGTACTCGCTTTATAAAGAGTGGAAAATTAATTGATTTTGGTTATTACAATATGAGTTTATTTGGTACATCGAATTCACGCGGTTTTTGGATTATTTTTTTAACAAATTTGCATGAAACAGTAATTGTCATAGAAAAGGCTCTAAGCTTTTTTGTCAAATTAAAAAAAAAAATTAAGCAAATGGTCAGGATAATAAAATCATTTTAACTTGCCCCACAAAATAACTATGTTATGTATGTTTAATAAATAGAAATGATAAATTTAGTGGTTTTCAAAAAATAAGGGGAAAATCAAAATATCAATTTTCATAACATAAAATAAAATTTTATCGCAAATTTTGAATGGAACTTAAAATTTTAAAAAATATAATGAAAAGTTTAAAAGGTACGTATTTCTTGTAAATTTTTATATTCTGCTTAATACCATATAGAAGGTAACAGTAGCCATAATACAGGTAACAATACCTTGTATCTAAACTGTAAGAAGGCCTTAGAAAGTATTAATAGACAAAGTAGTATCCCACAAAACAATGTGAACCATCAGGCTATATTCCAGAATGCTAAAATCTCAATTATTCAGAATGGGAATATCAATCAACCATTTTATACTAACGCTGGAGTAAATTACATGGAGTCTATCATATTAATTCGATGATTTGGGTTATGCGGATAGTATTTGCCTACCCTTGCACAAGATATCCAACACGCAAGCTAAATTAGAAAACTGGACTTGACATAATACATACATAACAGGCTCAAAACAATAAGAGTTAAAAGCGCTGACACATAAAACATCAGGATACAAGGCCAAACGGCTGAAAACTTAGATAGCTTCTGCTATCTAGGAAGTATAGTGATAGCGAATGTCGGCACAGAAACAGACTCAGTAAAGCAAGAGCTGCAGTCGGTTGACTACAATCAGACAAACCGTTTGTTGTACGGATGTAAAACTTAGCATTACGCAAAAACTTCCTTATTCATCAAAGAGTGCCTTGGAAGTATACGTAGGGTATTCTGGCCTAACAACAGCAGCAACACGAATCTGTGGAATAGAACTAACAAGGAACCCATACTTTAACAAATAAAACATAGATAGAAGCCAAACAACATTACAGGGATGGCAGCAAAGTGTAATCTTGCTTTGGAAGCTGTGAAAACAACAGAAGCACACTGAATAAGATGAAGATGCTTTGCAGAAGCTATAAGCTCCATAAGTTAACGTAATTCCATAGTTACGAAGATGTTGTTTTATTGGGTATACCAGTTAATAAAGTTGGTTTTTTTTGTTTGAACAATGCATTATAATAACAAAATGATACATTACATTGACACATCCTTTAAAGTAATGTCCATCGTTAGCAACTACATTTTCGCACCTTTCTGGTAGCATATGGATTCCGCGCTAAAAGAACTGCTCCGAATTTGAGGTAGAGAAAGAATTAAGCCGATTTCTGATACCCTGTTCTGTAGTGAAACGTGGTAGTCAGACGGGGCAAGATCTGGGTTATAACGCGAGTGACTCAAAACTTTCCGCACACTGTTTTCCAAATAGATTTTGACCGGTCTTGCAAAATGTGGCCGAGCGGTTGTCATGATGGAAGATTACGGCCATGTTATTGGTCGAATATTCTGGTCGGTTTTCGTTGATTGATCCCTTAAAACGAATCTATTGTGTTCGGTACAGGTCTCATGTGATCGTCTGATCCGATTTCAACAGCTCATAGTACAAAACACCCTTCTGATCAAACCAAATACAGAGCATTACCTTATCGTCATGGGTATTCGCCTTGGGCGTTGATTTGGCTGCTTCGCCGGGCTTCACATATGACTTTTTGCGCTTGGGGTTATCTTAATGTATCCGTTTTTCTTCACGAGTAACAATATGATGCAAAACTTACTTCTTTTTGTAGCGATCAAGCGATCCACTTTTCATCTGTATCTTAAGCTCTGGGCCAGCAATAGGGTCTCCAGAAGATGGGGACAGGTTTCTTCTTGTAGGCAGTCAAGAGAGCTGTGACCGGTGGTTGATCATTGGAGAACTAGTCAGCTAGTGTACCAGTCAAGACTGCGGATTTCGGCTGTAGTGGGTATGCTCTCTGATCATTGTCTAGTGGGCAGATATACGGTCCGCCTTGAAATTTTATGGATGCACGTTGTGCAACAATGGCTGTGAGAAAGAGGTAATAAGCGAGAGGCAATTGCCTCTGAAATGTTTGGCGCTACTGTGCGGCATAACACTGGGCCTTTTTGTCCTAAGTGGGCTGCCAGTTACCTAATCTAACCAAATCTATACCAATAATAAAGAAAAATAAATCATCCACCTGATAATGCTTTAACTTTAGCTAATGGAAAGTTATAATAAAGGGCTTAAATAACTTTTTAGTAATGGTTTTTGAAAATTAAAAAAATTTTGGATTTTGAAAATTTAAAACGCAATAAATTTGCAAAAGTGAATGAAATATACATATATTTGGAGCGATAAATGAATGCTTGCCATTTACAAATAAAGAACATTTCACGTGTAGGTAGTTTAGCATTTCGTTCAGTAACTTACTAATGTCAGCTGTAATGTTGCCTTCCAAAGCTGGAATTGTTAATGGCTTGTCTTAGAACGTGGGAAACTACACGAATCTCCAAAATTGCATGATCTTGGTGGCCAATGAACTGTTCCAAAACGTAATATTGATTGCGCACCAAACTTGACTCTCATTATGTACATGGTATCGCTTGCCGTGTGATGTGTGCCACCGGCTAGTTAAAATCACATCGAAAAAAGTCTGCAATCATTATACCGTACGATGCTTCATTGATAGTGTAGCTTGTACCTTGTTCCATGTTGTTGCGATCTTCTTTGTTCTTAAAGAATGATGTCGAGTGTTCAAAAGCCGCATCAAACAGTGTATATTTCAGGGTTCATTGGTAGCTCTTGTACAGCTTCGGGCTGCCTTCCACACCTTTTGAGCAACAGATGAGATTCGTCGCTGAAAATTATCGTGACCTACGCAATTTACGAAATACATTTATCATACAGCACGAATTTCGCTAAAAAATTTTGTGATTTGCAAGTGTTGCTTCACCATGAGTAAACTGGCAATCCTTACTGAGCATTCTTCTAATTGTCACACGTCACGATTTTACTTTTTTATACTGAATAACTAAATAGCAAAAAATCACCCGTTATTTCAGTTTTTTTCTTTGAAATTAAAGAAATATATCTTTATCTGGGGATCTCATTCATATTATTGTCAAGTTGGTCGTACTTCAAGGTGCTTTTTCCTATGGTGACATAAAGTTAATAAAATTTTGAACTGCTTTTGGAAAAATAGAAAATTCTAGAGCCAAGTTAAGCATCTATAAAAGTGTATATAATTTTTTTTTTTTATTTTTTAGCTGGTTATGTACAATGAATATTAATTTGAATGGTTTTTATATTACTGAAATATGAAAGAAATACTTTTAATCCTAAGACCTTATTCTATGACTTACGATCTTTGTACATCTAAGTGCCGAATATACATATTTTTGTTCTTGTCTCACCGTATCTCTATATACATATATTCACATGCTCTAACCTATTCGAAATTGTATTTTTTTTTTTTAAATATTTTGTTGCCATTTAACTACTTTGTTTCCCTTTTCCTCTAATTAGAATGCATCTGAAGATATTTTCTAAATATTTCTGCTATAAATAAGCAGATTTCCGTTGAATTTTATGCCATTGCAAAAAGTTGAATATTTCTCTTGAAAATATAAGAAAATAATATAATAAAAACTAAGACGTATACATTTAAACGTATGTTGAAAAAAATAATGAGACAAACAAATGCAAAACGCTTTTTCCTATTTGCAAGGAATGTAAAGAATATTTTGTTATTTATTCAAAGAAACTTTATTTTTAATAACAATGGAATAGATTACGTGCCTTAAAGATATGTTATTGGCAATAGTAAATAACGGTAAAGAAAAACGTATGAAAACATATAAATAATTTCAGGCACAAAACATTCTTCTTTTAATAAAATTCTTAAGAATTAAAAGAAATATACTTTAATTTTATCTATAATTTAAATGAATACACGAAATGAGCTTAAAAATCATTAAACTAATTAGAAATGTTTTTAAGTAGAAACATTTATATAAATATTATATACCAAACAAAGTTAAAAAAAAAACACTAAAATTGTTTGCAAATAACAGAAGTTTTTTCACTTTTATTAATAAAGTAATTGATATGATTGATATTAATTAAGAAAAGTTAATAGATCAGTGTTGCTACAACTTTGAATTTTTTGCAACCAAATTTCAATAAAAAAGTAACCAAAAAATAACCAAATTTTAAGTCCCAATTTTAATACAAAAAACACTACGATATAATTTTATATATAATTTTGATAGCAGTATTGGCAGTATTGGAATATAGACGGATCAAAAAGCTTGGTACGACACCTATTTATTCTGAAAATTTCAACTTTACATCTCTCTATACATCTCTACACATATGTTTTATATTCCTCTCTTTCTTAGAGGCTTAGTACTGTAAAATGTCCGTAGAGTTTTAGAGATCTTTATTGTATGTAGTTCAGGCAATCATTCTATCTAGGATAAATTACCTGTTACCTATTTATGGTAATGCAACCAGTTCTAATTTAAAAAAATCGAATCAATTTTGAACTCTGCAATAAGAAGTGCTCTAGGAGCTTTTCGTACTACAACCACGAAAAGTCTTCTATTTGAATCAAACTTTTTACCACTTATTACACAAAGGGAAATGAAGCTTCCAAACTATGTCGAACATTGATCTACGATAAGTCCACGTCACTTAGAAGTATAGTAAATAAAATAATTCGCAGGAAAAAAAAGCCCAGAATCCCATCACTCATTTATAGGGTTATACAAAAGTGCTATGCACTGGATATTCCCTTTAGAGCTATTTTTTAACCAACAATGCTATCCCTCCATCGATTTTAGATGTCAATATATTTGAAACGTCTATGACTGAGTTTGCAAGATTATTTACTAGCCCCATTCATTTTATATCCCTATTTAGTGAAATAAGGAAAAAACTTTCAGCTCATAAATTGTTGTTTACTGACGGTTCTAAAAATAATGACTATCACTACAGAAGATAAGATTATACGGAGTTCATTGTTGCCACCGTACAGCTCAATATATATGGCGGAAATGGTCGCTCTATACGAGGCAGTCATATCTGCAAAATCTGAAGCGCGTAAATTTGTTAAATGTTATGATTCCCTGTTCGCATTTCCAACAACACTATCTATACCTCCCGCATCAGGGATACATTGATATATGAGTACCCAAATATTTGTCTTTTCTGGCTACCCGGTTACTGTAGAATCATAGGCAATGAGTTTGCTGATTGTGTTGCTAGGAGTGTACAGGAAAATCCAACATATAGTTTTCCAAATCATGATCGAAGTGACCTTAATAAATTCATCTTTTCTCACTATGGTACAACTGACTGAATACAAGTATTCGAGAATACTTCCACTTGGAATCACACAATTAATACAGACCGCACGGCTATTGACACTTTTACCTCGAAAGATTGGATGTCGTTAAGTTTGGTCGTCTGAGACTTGGACACCCCAAATTAACCCATGGTCACTTATTTTATCGCATAAATTATTGCGACTGCGTTAGCAACAATAGCAACCCAAACCTAATTCCAACTTATATTTATCGGCTTATTCTAAAATTTATATTAATTTAATTCCACAATTTCTAAAAACAACAAACTTATATTACCATATTTAGTACATTTTACTTGAATATCCTTTATATTGCTACTATTATTATACTAACATATTAGTATACTTTTAAAGGGTCTGCCAAATAAATTATTTTTTTTTTTTGAAAATGCTATAAAGAACAACTACTGAATATTTACTCAAATTTCTTTTTTTATTTGAAAGTACAATCCTTCCGGTTAATAATGGAAAAGAATTTCATTCAAATGGCTGCCTGGGCTGGCCATGCAGTAGCCTACACGATCGGTTCAATTTTTAAGCACATTATCGATTGTGTTCAGCTGTATTTCACCAATGGCTTCACGAATATCGTCCTTTAAAGCGTCAATTGTCTCTGACTTGTTGGCGTAATACTTATCTTTGACGGCACCCCACAAATAATAGTCCAACGGTGTCAAATCGCAGCTCCAAGGTGGCCAAACGACATCAGCTTTGCGGCTGATAATGCGATCTTCAAAAACAGGGCGCAAAACATCGAGTGTAGCTTCGGCTGTGTGGCACGCCGTCCTGTTGAAACCAAATGTTGCTAATATCCTCCTCTTCAATTATTGTGAACAAAAAATCGTTAAACATGGCCCGGTAACGATCGCCATTGACTGTTGCGGCCACTCATTGCTCACTTTCGAAGAAAAATAGCCCAATTATGCCTCTGGACAAAACGGCGACTCGTCTTTGGTGTATCGGTTTTTCAATGTATGCGTGCGTGTTTCTGTGCCCCAAATGCGACAATTTTGCTTGTTTGCATACCCGCCAAGATCAAAAGAGCTTCATCTGAATTATATATATCATCTGAAAATTATATACTGCTTAAATTATATACTATTTTTGATAATTTGTGGGTATAGTTCTACTAGTAGACAGCACAGTACAGCTTTTATTTTCCTCTGTTTGATTTTCCAAAAAAAATTAAATCGAATATAGTTTTACTCAAAAAGGAGGAAAAATATTTGACATGTGACCACACAGTTAGCACTTTTGTTTGACGTAAAATAATTTTATTTTCTAAAATCAACTGTTTTTTGTTTTCTGCTTAAAATTTTTTTGCGGTCACACTACGACAAAGAAATATTTTATGTTTTTTGTCAAATATTTGACATTTGTGATCATAGCTTACTACTACAATTCACCAAACAAACCTTAATTATGCTAATGCTACGTATTCTTGGGACCGCGAGTGATAACCTATGACATAGAAATGATTAAATTTTAGACATGTAAAAAACATTTTGGTTCCAAGAGTGCAAAAAACTAATGTGCTAATATCATGTTCACCACTGTATGTATGTACCATTAAGTATTTCTTTTACACAATAATTTAATATTTCCTAAAACACATAAGTTTACTATGTTACAAAGAAAAATATATACGAAACTGAAATCTTTGCATATTTGTTAATGCATTTCCGCTCTACAAGCAAAATACTTTCTCTACAAAATCCTAGAAAATAAAGGTAATGATGGTGATTCATTGTAGCATTTCAGCAAATCACCTTGTAAGAAATAGGAAAGAATTTTAGTAAAAAAAAACATTATTTCTGTTTTTTTTTTTTTTTTTTGTAAAACTGTTTTCAATTTGTTGCTTAATCACACAATAGCCTTCAAGCCATATAAGGTTTTAGAAGCAATATGATATTGTTCACTATCAACTATGTCTCTAACTGCCTTTGGAGATACTATATTTTGGCTCAATTTTTTTGTCAAAGATGTGTATGTTAGTCGATCGTTCACTTTGTTTGTTTTAAGTCAAGCTTCTACCTCCACAACACCACTTAATTCTTTGCTAATAGGTCATGTTTTATTTTAAAATAAGCTGAACCTGGACCAACCCACCACCAGTCGAACGTTCTTTGAAGTAAATTACCTCTTAAAATAAACAAAATACAGATTTTAGGTTCAGCAAGTTTCTTCAGCTAAACATTTCTTTGTTTCTCGTACCTCAGCCAAAAGCATTTTCAGCTGTACCTTCATTTTTTCCATCATAGCAGCCAGCAGAAAGTTAACATCTATGCTACTTGTTGCTGTAGAGGCAATCATCTCAGGCTCATTCCCATCAACAAATACGTGAGTATCGATGTGTATACCGCGTCTCTGAAATTCCTCTAAAATACGTTTTTCTAGCTCGGTTTTGTCACCGATTGTTGACAGCTCTATTCATTTAATTCTCTCTTGAGCCTGTCCACTTTTAATTCTTGGAATTTCATTTTACTCCGTTTTATTTTTACTTTTTTATTGTTTCATTGTATTATTTGGTATACGCAATCCCACTTCTGACAACAATGTTACGTTTTAACTTTTTTAGAACGTTTGAGTTCGTTTAAATTGCGTTAAAATAAAATTAAACCACTTTGTTGTTGTTACAGTCTTATTTACTACACTATAACATTTATACAGTTTATTTTTTTTTATGTTCGTAAAATAATATGTTTATTTTGAAAGTGATGCAAGTCCCCCTTAGATTGAAATTAATATTCAGTCGAATTCATTATAACAAAAAAACTCCAAACTGCATAAATCTTTTATTAAAAGCGCCAATAAGCGGAAGAACTGTTACACTTAAGTCATTATTATCTGCTAGATGCACAATTTTTTAATTGCTTAGAACAGGTTAGGGCTCATCACTTGTTTTACAATTGGAATTTCCATATCAGGTTAAACATACGATCAATAATATGCGGTAAAGTGTGATTTCCTGATAAGTACAAAACTTCCATAAGCCTACGCAGTTATATTGCTGGTATACACAAAATCTTAAAAGTTTAATTTCAAAATATAACTACCATTATCCAGATTTTTTTCAAAAGTAGTCTTGCCACACTTGCAAAATAAATGGCACATATATACGGATATATTATCACTATTTTAGTGGTTTTATGTACATTTTTTATTGCGATACATAATGTCATTTTAATGTATTTTGATCTTAAACACTCAACAATTTTTTTTTTATATATTTTTTTAATTATAATTGGCATGCAACTGTGGTTTGGAGTGACCGTCAGATTAACTAAGTTACCATAAATGAAGTAAAATCAAAATATGAATTATTCTAAACCAACCCTTCATTACTGATATCCACATAAATCTTCCTTACAAACAAAACAAAAATTAAATTGTAAAAACTTAGTGTATCCTATTGTATAAACATAAAACACGCTGTGCTATTTTGTTGAAATATAAGTACCCAGCAAAATTTTAACCACATATATCTTCGATCCGAGACCACATACAATACAAGTAAAACCCATCCAATGTCTGTATATAATTCCTATTTACATTTACACAGCGTTGGCCTAAGCCGCCACATGGGTCCAACGGAACAGGCATTGTAAGTGACGGTTGGATAAGTCCAATACTAGAGGCAATGTAAGTGACGGTTGGATAAGTCCAATACTACATACATTATAAG
This sequence comes from Wohlfahrtia magnifica, assembly GCA_023159175.1. Lineage (NCBI taxonomy): Eukaryota > Metazoa > Arthropoda > Insecta > Diptera > Sarcophagidae > Wohlfahrtia > Wohlfahrtia magnifica. The sequence continues at coordinate 1,549,916 of JAKWBJ010000059.1, forward strand.
TGAAGGTTGGATGGGTCCAATATTGGAGACATTGTAAGTGAAGGTTAGATATGTCCAATGCTAAAGTGGAAAGTGGAACCTGAAAGGGTTTTATTTGTCAAATATTAGTTTTTTTTTCATTTTATTTATTTATCGCAAATTCAGTAATAAAAATCCAGTTTTTAGGCCATAATAGTTTTCATATAGACTGCTCCGTATACCACACATACGGTTAGTACACTTGCACTTTTGAAAACACATTTCTTTCCATTTTAATTCGGGAAAATTAACAATTGAAAAATAGCAATAAAAACAAACAAAATTCATAATTGAAACAACAATATAATGGGAATGAGTGCAACGAATGTGCCTAAAAATTTTAGTTCATTTTTTCCTATTGACATAATAAAGGGTCCGCCATCTAACGTTTCTTTTTTCAACTAGTGCTTACTTCGTGAATGGTAACACTTAGCTCATATCTGATTTGACAGATAATTAGTTTTATCCTTCCGCTGAACGAATATGGTTGTGTATACGCTTGAACTTCGCTTCGGTAAGAGATTTTTCCCAAAAAAATCATTTTTTCAAATAAAGCTCATTTTGATCATGTCGGGTATGTAATCAAGCAAAATTGTCACATTTGGGGCACAGAAAACCCGCACGCACACATCGAATAGCCGATACACCCAAGACGAGTCACTGTTTGGTGCGGATTTTGGTCCAGAGGCATAATTGGGCCATTTTTCTTCGAAAATGAGCAAGGAGTGGCCGTTGCAGTCAATGGCGATCGTTATCGCGCCATGTTAAACAAATTTTTATTTCACAAAAATTGAAGAGGAGGATATTAGCAACATTTGGTTTCAACAGGACGGCGCTACGTGCCACACAAAACTACACTCGATGTTTTGCGCCCCGTTTTTGAAGATCGCATTATCAAGCGCAGAGCTGATGTAGTTTCGCCACCTCAGAACTGCGATTTGACACCGTTGGACTATTATTTGTGGGATTCCGTCAAAGATAAGTGTTACGGCAACAAGCCAGATACAATTGACGCTTTAAAGGACAATATTCGTGAAGCCATTGGTAAAATGCAGCTCCACACAATCGATAATGTGCTTAAAAATTGGACCGATCGTGTAGGCTACTGCATGGCCAGCCGAGGCAGCCATTTGAATGAAATTATCTTCCGTTATTGACCGAAAGGATTCTACTTTCAAATAAAAAAAGAAATTTGAGAGATATTCAGTAGTTTTTTTTATAGCATTAAAAAAAAAAAATTATTTGGCGGACCCTTTAGTTTACGGATATACGGATCTGTTTCATTTGTTATAAATTTTGAACCACTGGGTATGTATTCGTTAAGTGGAAAAGATTATTAAATAATATTGTATAATAAAGTACGCAACAATAGATAAGTGCCTTGTAGCGCGAAACACTGACAACATTCTAATTTAAAATATAATTTGCCAGATGCAAATAATACATACCCTGGATTCTCTACTTTAAAGGAAGAATTAATAAAGATTTGATTTCCATGGTGTAAAAGCGGATCCTATAACATTCTTTTAAAATTAAAACTTTCTTCCAAAATATTTCGATTATATAATTAAGTTTTTTAAAACAATTCTGCACAAAACTAAGTCTATAGCGTGTAACTATGTATCACTTTTACAGACTACACAAAAATTTAAATAAATTTGATTTAAATTTTATTACTTCTTTTTTTAAATTTCTCCCTTTAATTTTCGATTTATTTTCAAATGTATAGCAAAAGGGTCAACAATAACAGTGGCAACCAGTCTGATTTTTTTACGACAACAACTACATATATGTGTACTCCGTTCGACAGCCCCAGGACTAGTAATTTACATTTATTTTCTGTAGATGTTTTCATGTAATTGTATTATTTTGTACTATTCGTTGTTGTTGGTGTCATCAACAATAGTCACAGCACGCTGCGCATTTGTTTGACATTATTACTTTGCATAAACACGCACACACAAATGCTATTAAGCTGATAAAAATAAAACTAAAAAACACAGCAAAAATAAAGAGTATTTCATAAAGCGCCTCTTATATTTAAATTTAACAAATAGAAGGCGGATCTATAAGTCACTGAACTTTTGAATTTCCCACCTCTTGACTTCAAAGAACAGTATTGATCCTCTTAATAGGCATTTGTCAGATGCTTCCTATCAGCAGAGTTTAAACAAGCGGTGTTTGATATCTATTAGTAGTGTAATTTGAGAAGAAAATAAATACTGTTGGAACTCCGCACCATAAATTTCAATGTCAAATAAGTGTTATACTGAATTTTTTATAGTTGTACAAGCAAGGAAGATTTCGAATGTTCCTGAAAGCAAGTTAAGATCACAAAACTGTAGACGAAAAAGTTCATAACATGGATGATCGAAGATTGAAAGTGGGCGTTTGCTCAAAAAAACAATCCAAACGTAATCGTGTGACAACTTCACACAAGTGTTTGGCTCAACAGAAATATGGACAAGTTTTTGCGCTTTTTCGTATCCGTATTTCGTATTTTCAAGATGGCGACCGATTTAACAACTGTCAAATGATTTATTCTCAGTTTGGTTTGGCAATTTATCATGAATAGTATCACGCCTGAACAACGCTTGCAAATAGTGCAATTTTCATTTTTCGTAAGTGAATTTTTTTTTCAATTTTCAATTTTTCCAATTTTCATAAGCGAATTTTGTTTAGCAATGAAGCGCACTTCTGGTTGAATGGCCACGTCAACAAACAAAACTGCCGCATTTAGAGTGAAGGTAATCCTGAAGTGTATGTGGAAACACCGTTACTTCCAGAAAAACTGACTGTTTGGTGCGTTTTATGGGCTGATTGTCCGTACTTTTTAAAAAACGATGGTGGCCAGAACGTTACAGTCAATGATGATCGGTATAGAGCCATGATTACTAACTTTTTCATTCCTGAATTGTATAACCATGATGTCCAGGAGATGTGGTTTCAACAAGACGGCGCAACATGTCACACAGCTCGTGCCACAATAGATTTGGTGACCGCCTAATTTCACGTTTTGGACCTGTGAATTGGCCTCCAAGATCTTGTGATTTAATTTGGAAGACAACATTCGCCGTGTTATTGCCGTGTTGGAAAAAGTCATCGAAAATTGGACGTCCATATTGGACTACATCCGCTCCAGCCGTGGCGGTCATATGCCAGAAATCATATTTAAAATGTAATGCCACAAGATTACCTTTCCGATAAATAAAATTCATGTCAATCGAATAATCCATCGTTGCTTTATTGCAACTTAAAGTTCTATACCTCTACAAAAACACCCATTACAATACACCAGAAATCAAACTGCAGTCAAAACAGAGAGTATCTCGGGGTTGATCGGCGACAAATGTAGCTGTCGTGGTTTTGTCAGCCAATAAAGTCATGGACTACAAAAACTACCGCATTTGATCAAAAGAAATAATCCATGAATTAAGCTACGAATTACCCCCATCTGCCTTATTTTCCGAATTTAGACACGAGTGATTATTTAAAATTAGCTCGGCGGTAAGAGATTTGATTCCAACGATGAAATCATCTCACAATCAAAAACCTATATGGATGACCTGGGTTAGTCTTATTTTTTAGATAAAAAAAAATTAGAGAAACTTCGGAATAATCTTTGCTTCATTCACAGACTTATTGATAATCTCTCTTGTCATCAATACTTTTTATTTGTTTTAAGGGTTTAGTGATGACATTATGTATGGAAGATAGCAAAAGATAGCAGCTTCGATGGATGGCTAGCATCCGATATGTTTACTATTCTATGACTCATGTGCAGAAATCAGGCTGAAATTTAATTTGGCTTTGAAGACAGGTTTGGTATGTGTTTAATTCTCATAGACCTACGACTTAAGAAAGCTTTATAAAAAGAATCTAACGGAATCATATCACATGAGATGACTATGCTTTTGTATCGTTGATGCAGAATACTCAATGTGGCATGAGCTGTGTCGCACGTAGTGCAGTCTTTTATATCAATATCTTCTAATTCAGGCCAAAAGAAATTGATAATTATTGATCTATAGCCTTCTCGGTTGGTAGTGATGGCCAGGCCAACGTCATTCTCAGAGAAGTAGATTATTGTTCTGGTTGCATTGCGAAATATTGATTTCTCTAGCCATGCTTCGGACGTTTTTGGATCTTATATGGATTGGTATTGCCCCAAATTGGAAAGTTTTGCTTGCTAATGTAACCATTCATTTATAAATAGGCGTCACTAAAAAAAAAAAATGAATAAATGACCGTTAATCTGACGATGTAGCTTCAACAATATGGCCTCTACCAACTGTAAAATTTAAAAAGTGGCTATTGGAAGCAGGGTCGGCAAAAACCTGGGTATTTGAAAAGAAACCAAACCCGCCGGGTTTTATTTGGATTTTTAATGGGTTTTTTGTGTTTTATTAGGTTTTTATAAATCCAAATTCGTTCAAGTCTATAATATTATTTGCTTGTTTATACAATTACGTTATTTTAGTATTTATGATGCCATTTTGCACTCTTGGTGGGATTAAGGCGTCATTGTGTACTATGAGCTGCTAAAACATGGTGATCGAAGCAGACTGTAATTATTTCGTCTGAATCGTGCTTTATGAGATAAACGGCCGGAATATAAAGACAGACATGATTAAGTTATTTTTTGCCGCAACCGACTTATTCTCCAAACATTGCTCCGTCGGCTGTTACGACGAATACAATATACTCATACCTCTTCATACAGGCTTTCTTTTCATGGCATTTCGCTATAACCTGTTTGTAAAGGGTCCGCCAAATAATTTTTTCTTTGAAAACAGAGCGCAGAGCTGTGTGGCACGTAGCTGAGCTTTATCTGAAAAAATGATTTTTTTTTTGCAAAATCGGTATCTTCTGGAAGTCGATCGCAGGCCCACTTAGCGAAGCGAAGTTCAAGCGTGTCCACAACCATATTCGTTCAGCGGAGGGATAAAACTAATTTTCTGTCAAATCAGACATGAGCTAAGTGTTACCATTCACGAAATAAGCACTAATTGAAAAAAAAATTTTAGATGGCGGACCTTATATTGTGGAACACATTCGTTCTAAGCGCAATTTACATCGTTCAACAATTAAAAAAACGTGGATTCTCCGTTTTTTAAAAAGAGTGTAAGGGAAGCAAATGCTAGACATATCCATATCGTTTAAAAGCATTTCTATTTTCGGCCTACATTTTCAGAAACTATCTAGGACGTATAAGGAGATATGGGTTTATACTTTAACATGTTACCGAATCATTACCTATGATGATATACAAAATCGCCTTCAATGTGGAAGCGCCTTAAAAGACGAGAGATTTTTCTAAGACGAGAAGTGGAGAAAAGATGTAAGCATTGATTGAATAAAGTTGTTATTTCATTATCTGTTTTAGGTCAAAAACGGAACAAATAAATTTGTAGCCAAATACGTAAATTACACCTATTTTTGTTGTAAGTAAACTACGAAAGCCTTTAAATAAAAAACCCACAAGGTTTGTTTTAAATATAATACCCAATAAAACACGGGTGGGTTTAATTGCGTTACCCAGTGTGTTGCTAACCCTGATTGAAAGGCTCGTTATTATATGCAATACTTTTGCATAGTTTTTTTTATATGACTCTTTTAGTTGGTAATATAAATAACTTTTTTGCTTAATTTTACTTAATTTTATTTGTCAAAAAAAAAAGTGCATAATAATACATAATAATCACAAAATTGCAGAGCAAAACAGCAAAAAATTGAGTCTGACTCAGTAGCTAAGTGTGTGCACTTATGGTTTCAATGATGACCGTGGCAATCTCTATAAATCTGAATTGCATACCAATAAAACCAAAATGAAAATGTATTTTTCAAAATTGAAGTCAAAAACAATAAACAGCGGCAAAAACTAAATTGCAGAAAAAATATATTATACATTTAAAAAAGAGAAGAAGAAACTGATAAAAAAATTAGATTTTAATTTAATTTGTTTCAAACAATTAAGTCAGGTAATGAATGATTTGATTATAGTGCAATATAATTTTGCTTTTTTAAACATCATTAAAACCACAGAAAACAAAAGTACTTGATAAAAGAAAATTGTTAACATAAACTGATAGATAATATTTTAAGCTTTAGTGTAACGCTTTACGTTTGCTTTAATAAATATTCGTTTGGCATTCTTTAAGCTCAATTTAAATCTTTGATTAAACATTTATCACATTTTTATTATCCTTATTGATTTGTGTTCCTTTTTTACTTTTAGCATAAATTTTTAATTATTATTTTACCCAATTATACACCAATAAGTTCACAATTTATCGACACCACGACTAACACTATAACCTGCTGTCATATCCTTTAACAAGAATCCTTATTTCCTTATTATACATAGGTGAGTTGAGTTAAGATTGGTTTTCTTTTTCACGTTTTCTTCGATTATTTTTATTACGCAAATACAAATATTAATTATTTACCAGACTCGGACTGAAAAAGCAAATTTCTTGAGGAAGTGCATGCATTACAGTATAAGTTAGACCAATTTTTTTATTGGCGAGATTGAAGGAAGGAGCCCTTGTTTTTTTTCAAACGTAATTTCGGCGGTGGCAGTTTGATGGTTTGTGCTAGCTTTAGCTCACATGGTACCCTGGAACTCTACTTTCCTTCCACTCAAATGGATATTTTGGATTACCAGGGCATTCTGTCTGAACGCTTGCTGCTTTATATGTCCCAAAATGCTGGCAAAACTTGCACCTTTCAGAAAGATAACGCAGCAATTCATGTCAGCAAGTCGACCAGACAATTTTTCGAGGAGCACAATATTAAAGTACTTGATTTGCCAGCACATTCCCCCGACTTTAACCCCATGGAAAATTTGTGGGGACTGCTTGTGCGTAATGTTTATGCAGACAACAAACAGTACCGGACAAAAGCTGAATTAAAAGTGAAAATCTACAACAGCTGGCGCGAAGTCCACTCCAATGTTCTGGACAATTTAGTAAGTGCGATGCCATCCCGTATTTTTAGGACAATAGAAGGAAATGGGAACTGCATAAATTAAAAATAATTGATTAATCCTTAGTTTAAATAAAAGTTTGGATGAATGAAACATGTTAAATGGTACACCTTTAAAAGCAAAACCGGCTTATTATTCACTTATTTCAACGTAGATTTTTTTTTATAGTTTGGATGAATTGAGCAAATATTAAGGTGACCTTATCATTTTGAAGCACACCTTATCATAGCAATAACCCTTTTTTAGAACCTATTTCCTAAGCATAAAGAATTTCTATCAGAAGTTGCGGTGTTCAACCCAACTTTTTTATTGAATTTTTGAATATTTTTTACCTTTTGAATCTAATTCGTTAATTTTAAAATAATTCGATTTACCTAACTACCCGCGCGTATGACAAATTTTAATTACTTTATAGTTCATACGTCTTAATTTATCATTGTTTTAATAGTTTTTCTTGTGTTAAGTGGCATTCTAAATACCCGGTGGTAATGTAAAAGAAATATTTTCTACAATAACTTTTTCATTGCAAAAAACTTTCTAAGTCTTTGTAAAGAAAAAGTAACAACAGCAGCAGCAGTTTCATGTATTGCTTTTTCCTTGAAAACAACATATGTTTCTTGGTATTTTATGCCTAAGTTTTGTGCATTTTTTGGAAGTTGCAATCCCCCATTGATGTTGCATTAAACTTAAGCAAATATAAATAAAAACTAACAAGAGTTAAAAATGTTCTTTTTCTTTCAGCGCTTGTTCTTTTTCTTTAAGCTTAAAAGCAATAAAAGTTTAATTTTATTTAAAATTTTTTTTTTCTTGTACTTCTTTGATATGAATTTTACTATTTAGTTTTAATTTTTGTTATTGACATTTTGCATGGTTTGGTTGCTTAAAAATTATAAAAAATTGAAGCAAAAAATAAATAATAAAAAAATAAATAAAAAGTTTTGGTGTTAAGAAGCACAGTCTTTATTAAGAAAACAAAAAGTCTTAAAATCTAGCCACAGCTATTTTAAATTCATTTTAAGCTTCTTGACTTATCAAGAAACGTGCTAAAAACTTTTAAAAACGAATTTCTTCCCTGTTTAATAATCTTCTCAAGCTTTATAATGAGTTACTTAACTTAATATGAAAGCCATAATTAACAGACCATAACCTAAAAACCAACCACATCGTAGTCAACTATTTGGCCAAGAATACGCAAAAAATGTCCTTAGAATTTTTGAAAACCAAAACTTTTTAAATAAAATTCTTGAAACTATCAAGTATTATAATTGGCTTCATGCTTGATTTCATGCCTGAGCGCGAGTTAGTATTTGTTTTATTTCATTGAGTAAAACACATTTAACGCTTAAGACTTAGATTATAAAACATATTGTGTTTTCCACAAGATAGAAATAAGTAAAGTACTTTTCTGAAAGTCATAAAATGTTTAACAGTCTTACATTAACTATAATTCATAGAATTTTTAAGTTTAAGAGGCTTTGCATTCACTGCCGTTCTTTTTCTTTTTTTACAACCAATTTAAGTACACTTCAGTTGCGGTTTTCTTATTTTTCAAGCATGATTTCGTTAATGTTTTCTTTGAATTTGTGCTCTTGGTAGTACACTTACAAATATAAATGATTTAATATTACAGAGAAAGTCTTTAGCTCATATTGAAGCTAAGCTTAACAAGAACATTATAATTTATGCACTTTTAGTTCCAGTGTCATTTATTATTTTTAAAGTAAAGCACTTGACTTTGGAATATATTCTCAAATAGTTTGAATTAAAATCTTTATAAAAATCTTATAACATCGTAGAAGTATTAGGGACGTTTTTTGAAAAGTTAACTAGTAATCTTATTTTATGAAAGCAGCTGAATAATTCCGTGAATTATGTTGTTTTTAGAATAGTTTTTGGTTGATTTATAGACTGAAGTGGACTTACGTACTATGCCTCAAAGAATCTTTTGTGCAGCCTTATATACACGCCATACCAAGTTGAAGCTTCAAGTAAAGTAAAGCCAGTTTCTGAGAAAAATTACAATGCTAAGTAAGGGTCATCACCACTACTTAGCAAGGATCTTCGCCACTACACATAATTATATGGAGGCGAGCTGCAGTAAATAAATCATTTGCTGGTTAAAAATCAACTTGATTACTGAAACTGAAAGAGAGAAATTCATGCTTTGTGGTCCATAGAGGACAAGCACAAGCTGAAATATTAGAGCGCTCATATGGTTGGTTCGTTGATTGGTTCGCGTGGCCGCTCAAAAAAGCGTCAATAAATGTTATGGGACACCGAGTTTTATTCGGTTTTTTTTTTAATTTTATTGGGCTTCAAAACTGCTTCAAATTCTGTGCAGTTTGACAATAATTTTGGGTTGTTAGTACAATTACGTTGTTATATTTTTGATAATAAAGGGTAGGCAAATTTGAGGTTAGCATTCAGTTTTATTCATACAAATATAAAATAGAAATATGGGAATTAATAATGGAATGTGATATCGGGCAAATGTTCACTTCTAGTACTCGTACGTAGGCAGACATCAGTTCTTTTCACAAAATTTCGAACCATATTTTGCAACAAAGCTACACTTATCTCGTAAATACAGCGCCGAATTTCATCTTTCAGAGTGTCAATTGTGTGTAGTTTGTTCACGTAAGCCCGGTCTTTCAAATGGCTCCAGAGAAAATAGTCCAACGGCGTTAAATAACAAGAACGAGGCAGACAATTAACATCACCAAATCGAAAAATTAAGCTATAACTGAATTGTTTGGCTGGCTATGTGGCTTGTGGCGCCGTCCTGCTGAAACAGTAGTTCACTGATTGTCACCACAAAAAATTGGTTATTATGGTCTGGTGGCGCAGAGTATTCACGGTGACTGCATTTCCTTGCTCATTTGCGAAAAAATACGGGCCGATGATGCCGTCTAAACATAAACCGCATCATATGGTCACTTTCTTTGAATGTAATGGTTTTTCGAGGACTGTTTATGGTTTTTGTAAGCCCCATATACCACAATTTTGTTTGCTTACATAACCGCCTAATTAAAAATGGATCTCATCACTAAAGATGTTTTTGTTGAAAAATGCGTTGTTTTCGTTCAGTTTTTCAAACAGGCAATTCACAAACGTTCGACGCAAGCAATGGTCGGCTGGCCTAAATCTTAAAAGAATTGAACTTTTTACGCGTGAAGATGAATATCTTTATGCAAAATGTTGCGCAAAGTTCCTCTGGTGTTGCCCAATTGTTGCGAACGTCGAAATAACTGATTACGAGGAAAAGTTGCTCGAAGTAAAATTTTCACTTTAAAATTTTTTGATCGAGAGTGTTGCATTCCATAGCTAAAATGTTCCAATTTTTACTAAATAAGTGTCAAAGGTTAGCAGCTAAATTCTTGACGTTGCATCATTTTACAACCAACTTACTTCCTAACCTCAAATTTGACCACCCTGTACAATTTGGCAGTTTTGGTGTGCGCAAAGGGGCATTGTGCTTAAACCTGGTAAAATTTGAATTGAAAATTTATACAGACTGCAATTATTTCGTTTGAATTGTGCATTGCGAGAAAAAAAGCTGGTACATAAAGATGAACATGTTAAAGTTACTCTTTTGCATGTCTATGGTCGGCCTTATATCTCAAGAGTTGTCAAAAAGTTATAAAAAATTGTAAAACTCGCATAGGTTTAATTTGGTTACCCAGTGGGTAACCCTCACATCGCTTGTCTCTTGTCACATCGGATCAGTGCAAATTATCTTTGAGAGATCTTGCATAAAGTACATACCAGCGGCTGAGGCGGTCTGGGCAACTACATACATATGAGGTGCTCTCTCTCTTCTGCATCACCACACCACAGCTACGACAGTAATCTTTATGTTGTATTCCGCTTAGTACAGCCACTTATCTGAATATTTCAAAACTGCTGTGGCCTACTATCGATCTTAATCGTCTGATATTATATTTGGGCGATTTCCGTCTCGATATCCTGCAGAAATCAACCTACCACCTGGAATTTTCTCTTTATTAATAGTCCCTAATAATGATGCAAAAAATTCCGCTTGAAACAGATCACCCACGAGCCGATTCGTCCGCCCGCCAATTTCGATCGAAATTTGAGTCCAACTAATGCTTTCGATGTACTCTTGCATTTCCTCACGAGATGTAGTACTACATGATTTAAGGGCAACGAGGGCCGCCTGGCTGTCTACGCGAATGCAGGTACGCCTTACGCCACCGTAAGGGGATAGTAGTGAGCAGACTTTTTTTATAGTAAAAATTTTAGCCTGAAAGACGCTAGAGCTAGAGGGAGAGAAGGCTCCCGATTGCCTCCTATCCATTTACCTAAATTTAAATTTAAATGTCGAAGCCGGGTAGTGGGTTACCCTAATTCTATTCCGTCTAATTAGGGAGTGCAGTAGTCTTAAATATCCGAGCATGCATACATACATACTGCCGAAGGTGACAATCTTACCTGTCGATTGGGAATACATACATCAGCGTATAGACTGTCTCAGAAAACAGTGATCCTAGCCACTTGATGGTTGTAATTTTTTTAACATCGGCTACCACCAAATGTGTCTTATCACATAGTAGGTGATTGGTATCTAAGACCACAATGTTCGCTCGTTTTTACCAGGAGATAATAAATTAAGCCCTTTTGCTTATCTCACTTCAAAGGTACTCTCCCACACTAGAGCAAGTTCTCGTTAAACAAGGCTTTCAATCTGGAGATATCTGGTACCCTAAAAGCATTCCTGCAAGCCTCCTCCATCACTGTAGTATGTAATAGGGGAACTTGTAGGCTCAAGTGCGTTTATTGCGACCATAATTGAAACGAAATTGGAGATATAGACCTTGCTTAGCCAAGCTCCAGCATTGTTCATCTATGCTTTTGTATAGTTAATTTTGATGCAACACTGCTCTTGCTTATTTTATTACTAGGGTAGCTAATCATATGTGTGCCGCTGTGGTATGATAGGTAAAACACCCGTCTATAAACCAAGGGCTCCTCGGTTCAATCTCAGGTATCACCTCAATAACATTGCTAAAGACTGTTTATGAGTATTTATTCTCTAATAAATGCATCTGTCGTTAATGTGTCTAAAAATAGAAACGGGTGCAGCTCATTGATGAAGAGATGTTCCACTTGAGTTTTCGCTGGAATTTTGTATACGCTCAGAAGGGTGTTATGATAAACAGGAAAGCTAAAAACGTAAAAGAATTTGCTATACAGCATGACGTAATATTATTGTTGTTTTATTTTAATTTAAATTCTGTTATTAATTACTAAAATAGAAAGTTATCATATTGTTACGAAAATACAAATGCCTAAAAAGAAAATACAAGATATTAGTGCCTTTGTGGGATTTTTATCTACTGGTTTGTGTCAAAACTGTGAATGTATTACCCTGGTAATACCGTAGTGATTTGTATATTTCACGGTATTGCCAATTCGGCCATCTTTGGGTAACACAATCTTACACGTTTATGATTAAGAGACATAAAATAGAGGATTTAAGAGGGTTTGAGATATTTCCGGAACTTTCAAAATTGTAGGCAATTAGGTATATAAGGAGGCTGCTTTGCCTACGTCGGTATAGTTATCGTTTTGCAATCATAAACTAAAGTCGTGTTTAGGCGTAAATAAAAGTGTTGTTTAATCTCATATTAAGTGCAAGATAAATAAGTTGCTGTATTGAGATAAAGTGTATAAATTAAAAAAGAGTAAATAAAAACTGTAAAACAACAATAAATGGTATTTATTTTATTTGGATGCTATTAAAAAGAACTCAAACGTTTTCAAAGGATTGAATCGAAACAATATTCTAATACTAATCATACTACTTAGTAGTAACGGTAGAATATAATAGAAAAATTTCCTTTAAAATTTTTTTATATATAACAAACCCAGTAATAATTTTGGCTGGAATTTAACTGTAAAACAAGTTTATTTCCACCTATAAATTCACATTTCAAGTGTTGAAAGATACTTGTATTACACATTCTTTCAAAGACAGTGTTTCAAAGGAGACTTGAATTCAAGTCGTAAAATGCAATGTTAATAAACCTCAGTTCAGGTGTTGAATTAAAGTGCAAAGCAGTCTACAAAGTTGAAGCAATTTTAAGCTTGAAAATACAAGCGAGTTAAGGCTTATAAAAAGCACAATTCAAGCTTCTACCAATTATTATTCTGCTGTTAAAAAAATTTATATACGAATTATTAATTCTTTCAATTCATTTTGTGAAATTCTTTATATCTAAAACCAGCAGATTATACAAAAATAATAATAATAATAATAAATAAATAAAAAATAAAATTCAAAATTCAGGTAATTTAAAATAAAGATACATTAACTAAGTCTGTCGTTTTGTTCAAAACTTTTGTCTCGAGGTTTGACATATTCACTAGCTAGCGCTGTGCAAAACCTTTAAGCCATGCGTAGATAATCTGCTGTACGCACATTGAGAAACCAAGCCAGAATGGGCATCACATCAATCATAAATATTATTTTATAACTTTTTATTTACACATTTATTTAATAAAATGCATACATTTTATATTTTTTATTTTACAACTTCAATATTTTACACAAATTATAAATAAATATTTTTTAGTTTCATTAACATAAAAGTTGTAGCAATTTAGTAAACATCGTTTTTCTTAAAAATATTATTGGAATGAAAGTTGAATTCCAGTAAAATTTCAAGCACTTGAATTTCAATGTTTTGCGTGGTTATCGAGAAAAAAATTGTTATTTTTCAATTTTACAAAAAAATAAAACTGGAATTTTATGAAAACTTAAGTCCACGGAAAATATAAGCTTTGAAACCAAAGCAATTGCAGTTTCTACAATTGCAGTTGCTTTGCTACAATTTATTTTAAAAATATTTAATACTACCCAACAGCAGCATAATAACCCTCAACAATTTTGACTCGTCATTACCGTAAAAAACACACAGAATTATATAACAAAAATGATGATGTCATGCAAAAATCCAAAGTAATATTATAACACAGCAACCTTATATCATACCAGCCATACCAGTAAAATTACGAAAGTGTAAGGAAAAGAAAAAAATAAGAAAATCATTACATTCTACTACATGTCACATTGAAGTCCAGGTAGGTCTAGCTGATCTACAGTTAAAAAAACTCTTTATGATTAAACTATAAGAGTCAAAGAAACACAGCTCATACATAATTCTCTAACCATAAACTCTATTGTTATACTATAAACACATTCAAGGCTACTGACCATCGACTACAAGCTGACAAAAATAGAATACATGTGTGCATATGAGAATAATTATTTTAGCGGTAAAACGGCTACCGTTGTAGGCCGTAGCCAACTTAGGCTATTTTCTATTTTTCTTAGCGACAACAAACAATTTAGTGCTGTCGATACAATAACATGCACAAAAAGCCATTTTAAAAACGAAATATGTGAAATATATACATTAAAAACGCGAAAAAAAATATATGTGGCACCACTGAAAAAGATTAATCATATTGTTACGAAACTCAAATTTGGGAACAACTGTCATGAATAGATTGAAAGCCAGGTATGATCGAGCAGCAAGTGTTAATGGCTTCCATGAGGGACAACTGGTGCTACTACTCTACAACCCACAGCGGAAGAAAGAAGTGTCTCCAAAGCTGCCAACTAACTGGGATGGACCTTATAAGGTAATCAAAAAGCTAAACAATGTGGTATACCGAATACTGAAACACAACAGCCCATCAACTAAAATGAAAGTAGTGCACATAGAACGATTGGCAAGTAACGGGAGAGGAAGTAATAAGCCTATTCGGGACGAACAGGCTTAAGTGGGCGGCAATGTTACGAAAAAAAGGTTGGGCACCGCCGCGCTTAATACATCGCTAAAATAAATAAACAAAAGCTGCAAGAACAACTATACGTGCTGTTTACAAATAACCAAATCTACAACATCAACCATTAGCAGAAATAAAGTAAATAAAAATAACACGGCAACAACAATAATTTAGCAGCAAAGAACACAAGTAACAGACAATAAACAATCAACAACAAATACTAAGAGCTGAAAGAGGTAGTTGTTCACATACGCATGGCTACATAAGAATTAAAAAGAAAATAAGGGAAAGAAATTGTATTTACCTGTAATATCGGCAAGTTCAAGAACTTTCGAAGTATTGTTTACTTACTTATGTGTGTTAAAATCGGCGTGGTTTAGTTTATTTATTTAAGCGTAGTGTAAAGAGAGTTTATAAGGAGTAAACTCATGAAGCTTGTCGTGAAGTAAAAACCAGCTTAATTGGTGCTAACTCAGTAAAGAGAGTTAACCTCTAGTTGAAAAGATTGTTATCAAATCTAAGTTGTGAAAATGATGAAAGAAAGATCTGTCGAATAATTGTTGTTGTTTATAAAATTTTAAGCAAACAGAATAATAAGAATTGAAATTGTTATGGCAGTGGAATATGTTGGAATGTTATGTTAAATAAATAGTTATTAATTAAAATCAAACACAAAATTTAACTGCAACCTATGAAGTCATAAATAGACGTTTTTGAAAGGTAAAAACAAGGTAACAATATGTACATGTGTTTACATTTTATTGTAGCTGTAGTCGTTAAAAAATTAGGTAGCTGGTTACTCGGCTACTTTTACATAAAGTTATGCAAATATAATGATATTAATACCTAGAATTGTAGGACGTATGTATGTGCAGTAGTAACTCGTAGGTGTATATTGACAGACCATGTACTACAGGTGCTTGCCCTTAATATACTATTGAATAGTTTCGAACTACAATTTTATGCAAGTTGTTGTTAAAGAACGGGAGTTGTTTAATGTCAAATTTCAACATTAACATTACGTGTTCATTTAATTAAATTTTTAATTTATATTGTATTTATTATTCCAAACTGCTTTACCTATGATTTAATTTTAATTTTTTCCTTAAGTTAATTATGTTGCGTATGCTTAGGGTTTGGTCATATATTTTTTTACTATGAATGAATTATATATTTTTGTGCGGTATTATAAGTACAAAAGGACTTCTACTTAAACCGTTTTTATCAACACACTTAAAGTTGTTTGAAACATAAATAATTAAATACAGATTTTTTGGCTATTTTATTTCATATGTAGTATACTTATAGGGGCTTAACACATATAATTCACAACACGTGTATTCTAAAAGGACTATTGAAAAATTTCTAACAAAAAACCAGAAACACTCGCTTAGTTACACTTTCTTTGAAAGGAAAATAAAAAGCAGATGGAAGGAAAGATACAGAAAAATATAAGTGAGTATTTCTAATAATGAAGGTCATTTATATTGTTAACGTTTGTTATGGGTGTTGTATTTATAAAATATTTATAAAATATTTTGTAACTTTTCTTTTCTAAAGATAACAAATTATAAAGACCACTTTCTTAAGGTTTTATTGTACACATATATAACATACAATCAAGAGACCACAAAATTAAGATAAAAAAGAAGCAAATCTTCAGATACGTAGAAAAACAAATTAAATGACAGCATGAAAAGGATGTATTAAGATATTTAATATTAAATAAATAAAGGGTCCACCAAATAATTTTTTTTTTTTTTTGAAAATGCTATAAATATAAAATAAACTACTGAATATTTTCCCAAATTCCTTTTTTTATTTGAAAGTACAATACTTCCGGTTTATAATGAAAAATAATTTCATTCAAGTGGCTGCCTCGGCTGGCCATGCAGGCGCCTACACGATCGGTCCAATTTTTAAGCACATTGTCGATTGTGTGCAGCTGTATTTCACCAATGGCTTTACGAATATTGTCCTTTAAAGCGTCAATTTTCTCTGGCTTGTTGGCGTAACACTTATCTTTGACGACACCTTACAAATAATAGTCCAACGGTGTCAAATCGCAGGTCCGAGGTGGCCAAACGACATTAGCTCTGGGGCTGATAATGCGATCTTCAAAAACAGGGCGCAAAATATCGAGTGTAGCTTCGGCTGTGTGGCACGTAGCGCCGTCCTGTTGAAACCAAATGTTGCTAATATCCTCCTCTTCAATGTTTGTGAACAAAAATTCGTTCAACATGGCCCCATAACGATCGCCATAGACTGTAAAGGCCACTCCTTGCTCATTTCCGAATTATGCCTCTGGACCAAAATCCGCACCAAACAGTGACTCGTTTTGGGTGTATCGGCTTTTCAATGTATGCGTGCGGGTTTTCTGTGCCCCAAATGCGAAAATTTGCGTGTTTACATACCCGCCAAGATCAAAATGAGCTTCATCTGAAAAGATGATTTTTTTTGGAAAAATCGGCATCTTCTGTAAGTCGATCGCAGGCCCAATTAGCGAAGCGTATACACAACCATATTCGTTCAGCGGAAGGATAAAACTAATTGTCTGTCAAATCAGACATGAGCTAAGTGTTACCATTCACGAAATAAGCAGTAGTTGAAAAGAAAAACGTTAGATAGCGGACCCTTTAAAACCTACTTTTAGTAATTTGTGTTTATAAATCAAATGCTCTTTAAAAACTCTACAGATCTGCAGAATTTATATTTAAATGTGTTTTGGCAAAGAATTTTTTAAGGAAAATACTTGAAATACTTGTGATAATATAAATATTCTTCTTCTATTTATAATTTTCAATAAAATTTTTCTGAAATCAATATATTTCTTTAAATGAAATTCCTTTATCAGGAACACTTAACTCAACTTAGTTTACAAATTTCTTTTGGAATTTCATGATAATTTTCAGTTTTTTTGTTATCATCAACAAGAATAAATTTTCCATGAGTTTGTATTTTACACTTCGATGACCACGTGAGAGAGTAAATGCAAACTACATTTCATCTTTAGAACGAAATAGAACAAGATTAAGTTCATTCACAAGATTAAAGAGGGCTAAAGGCAACATTGCCAAGCTAAAAAAATGAATAAAAATATATCTCTTTTAATATTTTTTTTTAAATTACATAAGTATCCATATGCATAGAGATAAAATAACGATAAAAATATCTGAACTGGTTTTAAAAGAAGTCAAAAAGTTAGCGCACATGATTAGCAAAAACTATGAAATGCTTTAAATATTATAAAATTTTGACTTCTAATCATGGACTTGTGAATGTTAAATGGCCAGTTGTATACTGGAAAACCAATAGATATCGAACGTCAATTATAAAAGAAAGAATGATTTTAGATCTTGTTAGTTCAATAGAAGCTCAGGACGATATGTTATAGCCGATAATTTTTTCATATTTCTTGAGCTGTAGCAAAAAAAAGTTCGTACTTCTACCACTCGTGAAACAGCAAAAAAAACAAACACATATTTTAGGCAATTATCGGGTGGGCCTTTTAAAAGCTTAAATTTAAAAGTGTAATAAAGCAAAAACGCTTTGAAATTTTGCCAAATTTATTTTTTTATTGTGAAGTAGACATGAATTATTTTTCCATTAATATGGTTGCCGCGGCTGGCCTCACGGTAGCCCATCCCATTAGATCAATTTTCGTGAACTTTTTCGAGTGTATGGGGTCGTATCTGGGCAATGGCATCACGAATGTTGGCCTTCAAAAGCTCAATTGTCTCTGACTTGCCGGCATAACACTTGTCTTTAACAGCTTCCCACAGAAAATATTGCAACGGTGTCAAATAGCAGCTTCTTGACGGCCAGCTGACATCACCATTTCGGCTAATAAAAGGGCCATCAAACGCGTGGCTTAATAAATCGATTGTGGCTTGAAATGTGTGGAAAATTGCATTATCCTGTTGACACCATGATTGTTTTGTTCTCATTTTCAAAGAAATATGGTTCAATGATCCCTCCGATTCACAACCGCACCAAAGAGTCACTAATAATGGGTGCAGTGGCTTCTCTGTAAGACCACGTTTGGGTTTTCTGAGCCCCAAATATGGAAATTTTCCTTATTAGCGTACCCACTAAGATGAAAATGAGCTCCATCTTTTTTGGAAAAATCTACATCATCTCGTTGGTCCATCTAACGAAGCGAAAACGAAGTGAATGGTCATGGGGCTCCAACTTTTGTGAAGTGAAAATGAATTTCGTGTAGTGATTAAACACTATTATTTGAAAGACAAAACGGCGAAAGAGACAAAAGAAAAGCTTGATAAACATTATGGCGAATTTAAACGGGGCCGAACAAGCACTGCAACAATACCATCAACAGGAAGGCCAAAAGAGGTGGTTAATGAAGAAAATATCAAAAAAATCCTCGATATCGTTATGAATGATCGCCAGGTCAAAATACGTGAGATTGCTGAAATGGTAAACATATTATATGAACGTGTGTTCAACATTTTGCATGAACATTTCCATATGAAAAATCTATCGGCAAGATGGGTGCCGTGTTTGCTCAGTGTTAAACAAAAACGAGTTCGACAGATCAATTCACAGCTGTGTTTGACCATGATAAAGCATAATTCTGCTGCTTCTTGGCGTAGATTAATAACTGTTGATGAAACGTGGGTTCACCACTACACACCTGAAACCAAAAATCAATCGAAGCAATGGGTGGAAGCTGGTGGAAGTGCTCCGAAGAAGGTGAAGACAGCGAAATCGGCCGACAAGGTTATGGCCACTGTATTTTGGGATGCACACGGAATATTGCTCATCGATTATCTTGAAAAGGAATCCACAATCACAGGAAAGTATTATCGTGCATTATTGGATCAATTGGTTGATGCAACCAAGGAAAAACGAACACTTTTAAACAAGAAAAAAGTGCTCTTTCTTCAAGACAACACACCGGTTCACAAAGCATTAGATACGATGCTAAAACTATGAGAAATCCACTTCGAATTGGTTGATCATCCACCTTATAGTCCAGATTTAGCCCCTAGTGTCTTTTTCCTGTCCCCAAAACTTGAAAAAATGGCTCGCAGGAAAAAGATTCAGCTCAAACGAAGAAGTGATTACCGAAACTAGTACCTATTTTAAGGAGTTCCCAAAATCGTATTGTTCAGATGGTATAAAAAAGTTGCAAAATCGTCTTACCAAGTGTATTGAGCTAAAAGGAGACTATGCTGAGAAATGAATGGTATTTGAAAAACAAAATGGTTTTTTTCTTCTTAGATAGCTTCAATATCAATACCCTCGTATATAGTATATAAATGCACAATTCATTTTAACAGACTATCGTACACATTCCAAAGACTGAAATTTTTAGAAGATCTTAGTTCGCAATTATCAACTGAAAAATTTATGCTAAAGATTGATGGTAAAAACTTGCACTTGAACTGCGATAGATCTTATACTTAAATCTGAAATTCATATGTGTAAATTGCTTTTTGTTACCTTTTGCTAACATAATTTATAATAAAACAGAGAAAAAATTTCTGGTGCTTAAATTTTTTTATACAAATGGAACCCGGGTACCTTGTCGTACAGTTGAGGGTGTTGGAAGAAAATGAACTTGTTAATTATCTTTAAAGCTATTAAAAGTAATAAAATATTAAGAGGCAGGAGCTCTCCAGAAATTTTCTAGTACGACGATAATCAACTACTGCAAAAAAAATTAGTTTCAAACCTTGTCAGACGCATAAAGATTAAATTATTTGCTGATAGTCAAACGGCGTTTCCCTTTTCAAATTCGTACTCTAATATATTTCTGCTGTTCAGATAAGGTAAGAATATTATATCAAAGCTTCATTATTTTAGATTCCCGCTCATAGAATCCACTATGATAATGAACGAACGGACGAGATAGGACGGGATTTGTTTGCCGGAGTTTTGTTACAATTCTTTATTAAAAGTAGTAACTACGGACTTTTTCTTCAGAAGGCTGAGAATAGATGGCGTAATCAGGACACTTGCAGAGTAGCTAAGTTAATGTGAACTTTTTTTGATATAAAACGCACTATGCAACTTATGGAAAATAATATATGGATAGTCAAGGTTGCTGGCAGTCATAACAAAACATTGGGAGCTAGGTGAGCCCGCCTTCATTTGTTATCTCACACGACTCAAGATACTAAGATATCTTATACGTTACGATACACAGGGCGAATGATGTGGTCTTGTAATTTTCTTTAGAACATTAATTGCTTACTGCCAAATATCCTTCGATTTTTAGGCCGAAATTTAAGGCGTCTTCACTTAATGTGTGTGAAGATAAATTTAAATTTATCTAGCAAAGACGGAATACCAAGAGGAATACCACTAGCACAGTTTCATAAGGGACCCCTTGGGCCACTCTCCCCATATAGTGTGATATTCCGGCCATCTCTGAGTTTTCGCTCTAAAGCTGATCTACGAAAGAAGGTCTGGAGCATCATTCCAACAAGGATGTGTTATTCCTCCATATTCGGAACATATATATTTTGCCAATAAATTCTTTTACTTTAATTTATTGTTACTGTTAAAGCGTTAACAGTGCTCTGTTAACGTAAAAAATGGCTGAGCTAAAAAACCTGGTTTGCGTCTTTGCTAGTTAAATTTAAATTTATCTTCACACACATCTTCACTTATGATACAGAGTGTATAAACAAAAAATCGATGGATTTAAGTATTCACCAGATTGTAAAAACCAAATAAAGGGTCCGCCCTCTAACGTTTTTTTTTTCAACTAGTGCTTATTTCGTGAATGGTAACACTTAGCTAATGTCTGATTTGACAGATAATTAGTTTTCTCCTTCCGCTGAACGAGTATGGTTGTGTATACACTTCGCTAAGTGGCCCTGCTATCGACTTACAGAAGATGACGATTTTGCCAAAAAAAATCATCTTTTCAGATGAAGCTCATTTTGATCTTGGCGGGTATATAAACGAGCAAAATTGTCACATATGGGGCACAGAAAACTCGCACGCATACATTGAAAAGCCGATAAACCTAAGACGAGTCACTGTTTGGTGCGGATTTTGGTCCAGAGGAATAATTGGGCCATTTTTCTTCAAAAATGAGCAAGGAGTGGCCGTTACAGTCAATAGCGATAGTTATCGGGCCATGTTGAACGAATTTTTGTTCACAAAAATTGAAGAGGATGATATTAGCAACATTTGGTTACAACAGGACGGCGCTACGTGCCACACAGCCGAAGATACACTCGATGTTTTTCGCCCTGTTTTTGAAGATCGCATTATCAGCCGCAGAGCTGATGTCGTTTGGCCAGCTAGGAGCTGCGACTTGACACCGTTGGGCTATTATTTGTCAAAGATAAGTGTTACGCCAACAAGCCAGAGACAATTGCCGATTTAAAGGACAATATTCGTGAAGCCATTGGTGAAATACAGCTGCACACAATCGATAATGTACTTAAGAATTGGACTGATCGTGTAGGCTACTGCATGGCCGGCCGAGGCAGCCATTTGAATGAAATTATTTTCTGTTATTAACCAGACAGATTGTACTTTCAAATAAAAAAAGAAATTTGAGAATATATTCAGTAGTTAAAAAAATTATTTGGCGGACCCCTCATAAAACACCAAATTTAAGTTTAACTTCAGTTTCAAATTAACATGTTAAAATTCCTGTGTTAATTTAATTAATTAATAATTTAATGAACCTATTTTCATAGTGTGAAAACAAAGCGTGATTAAATAGTTTACGATAAGTCTAATGTTTATGACAGCTTAGCTTCAGTCATTAAAATGATTTTTTTGTGCATTAACTATGTGCACGTTTTTTATGCTAGAAAACTCTCATTTTTACTTCCAAGAATTCATTTTAATTTTTTCATTTATTCATTTTTTTATTATAATCTAGTAGATAATTTCATGGCTTTATGTTTTAAATATGCTATCAAGCGAAAGTTCTTCGTAGCTACAAGTTACATGGACCATTCGATCATTCCAATTTTTTTACTACGTTTTTCAATAAATTTTAACAAATGACATCACTTGTGGCTTAAATAGTGGCTTACAATGCTTCAAAAATTGCTTGTTATTCGACATAAAGCAATGGCTTAACTAAAAATTTATCCAGAGGCGTTAAATGAGAACTAAGGCGCCAGTGAACAGGATCACTTCTGGAAAGAATGTTGTCACCAAATTGATTTTCTAAGAAATCTGTTGCTAAACGCGCTGTATTGCAAGTTGAGACGCTTTATTGAAATCGCCTCGTAACAGCATCTCCTTGCTCACTTTGAAACAAATAAGGAACGATGTCTCGACATTATATTTCTTACACCAACTCCTATGTCGAGTAACACAATTTTAAAAATAATTTAAATAAATTTTAACGTGTTAGTAATAAGTAATTAAAAAAATTTGGTGTTCAAAGGGTTGCTGAATGTAATGATGATTCGTTAACGGCTTGGGGATCGTCATCGCACCAAATACGGCAATTTTGCTTTTTGACATAGCCATTTAACACGTAATGAGCTTCGTCACTAAACACAAAAAAAAAATCGCGAACAGATTTTGTTTTATAGTAAATTTCCACAGTTTGGAAACGTTGTTCT
The DNA here is from genome assembly GCA_023159175.1 of Wohlfahrtia magnifica. NCBI lineage: Eukaryota > Metazoa > Arthropoda > Insecta > Diptera > Sarcophagidae > Wohlfahrtia > Wohlfahrtia magnifica. The sequence goes on from JAKWBJ010000059.1 coordinate 1,573,307, forward strand.
GGCGTTAAACGATTTATGATGACTTGCCAAAACTTAGGAGCTTATTTTATAAATCAATTAAGTGTTTCTGTCACAAAAGCAATTTTCATATTAAAAACTCTACGCATCATCTAAGCTATTTACAAAATAAAACCCTTACCGAACAGAAATGACAACACGGTTTGACATTCTAGTTAATTTCATATTCTCAAAATATTAAACTTGTATTTACAACGCCCAAGGCACATTTATAAAACGGCTAATGATACTTAAAAAGAACTACATAACAAAATTTGTGTCTAATAAAATCAAAAAAAAAAAATTGTTTTAAAATTTCAAAAAAGGATATATTGCAGGATATACACAAATTTTATAAAATATATTTTTATTTTGCCAAAACATAGAGATTTGTACATTCTTTTAGAAATTCAAAAGCTTTAGTTAATAAAAAAGTTAAACTTAAAAATTGTTTTTATAGCTAAAATTGCCTTGACTGCTTTTCCTGCCCCTGACTTTCCCGCATACTACAGGCGATCATGACAAACATCAGAAGAATGCTTTGGAAAACACGCCAGCTACTGGGAAAAAAATACAATGCTAAAGTAAAGATCAGCACCAATTAGCAAGGATCTTCACCAGTACGCAAAATCATATGGAGGAAACCGTAGTGGATGAATCATCTACTTAGCTTGAAAGATTAAATTGATTAAAGAAACAAAGCAATGGATACTTTGTGGAAAGCCAATATGCACCCTAGAGCAGTGACGGAGAAAATAAGATTATATTCCACAAAAAAGTAAAAGAAAATATTTTTATTAGCAGTTATATCAAGGAAAGATTTTATTGTAATTACAATAACATGTTGTTTCATAGAAAAATACTGTATATTTGTTGGTGAGAACAAGGACACATGACATGAATTTATGTGGATGTTTCTTCAACAACAATTGTAGCAACCAAAGCAATGAAAACCTCTTACCCAATATCAATATTCCTCAATTTTATCTGAAAACAAATACAATACGAGAAAAAAATCTTGGTATTAATTGTTTCTTGAATAAATAATGATGCATTCAAGCCACAAAATATGAAATATTCAAAAAACGTATTTGTTGTGATTTAAAAAATAAAGAAATAAATAAATAAAATGTAAAATGCTATAGGACAGCACAAATATCGAAAAACCATAATTCCAATAAGTAATATAGAGCCTTGATTAATCAATTGATTATGTTTTTTTTTTGTAGTTAATTTTTCTTTAACAATTTGAATATATGTATGTATTTTGTTATTCAAGCCACCACATGTTAAGACATATGAATAAGGCACAATCAGCATTTGCATGCAGATAGTAAAAAACAATATAATCGGAAAACAACCTATAAAATTTTAAAAACAATATGGGACACAGCAAGTTAAGGAAAAGGAAGCAAGTAAAATGAATATTTTTTTTTTTTTTTTTAATAAAATACTTAAAAACTTTAAGAGAAAACAAAACAAATTTAATTTTACTTTAATATTTTTGAATGTTCTCCTTAAGCATTTAAATAAGAGCAAAATACTGTTTTTTTTATAGGTCCCACATCAAAGTCTCTTAAAAATTACTCTTTGAAGAAACAACTGTCAAAAAATCACTATTTTAAGGCGCTGCAATTGCTTGTGTCCTAGAAGAATTTTTTGTAGCACGTCAACATTATTGTTTAAATTCTCTTAAATAAGTTATTCTCTCTAATAGCTAGCGAGTCACTTTGTTTCAAAATTCACATCTAGTAAAAACAAAAAGTTAATTTTCAACTTACAATAAACACATTCATTTTACACACAGAAACCTTAGTCTGCACATGCTCTCACTCCGAAAAGAGAGACATTTTTATACTCAGAGTATATGTCCTTGAACACAACAGCGTTCTTATGTATACGACAGAATGTTGTTAGTCTTATAATGAACGTCGGATATGGTTCACTTGTAAACGTTTGGAACGGATAATAATCAGAGCCGGACAAACGTGCACATGAATAAAGTATTACGAAGAAAAAAAGCTAAATATATAATTTATTAGAAAAAGAAAAATTATTATGTAAGAAATTTAAAAAATGAATATATGAATAAAATATTAAAAAAATATATGTAAATAACATTTAACTGCTTTGATTTTACAAAATTTTTGGCACTCAGGTCACACTGCCAAAAAAGGATGTATGCGAAAGTAACAAAATAAACATTTTTTTTTTTATTCTAAGGGATAACGTTTTGCTACAAAACATCACGTTCTTATCGAATATTTTGACACAATTTTTGGTAATACAAAAAAAAGGATATGTGGTCAGATATAAAAATAAGAGGAATGAAACAAAATTTGTTTAAAATATAAAAATAGGACCAAAAACTACTTCCTTTTATACAAAAAAAAAAAAATAATAATAATAATAATAATAAAATATTTAACGTTGAAAAAGGATATTATGAAGACATCCAAAATATATAATATTTAACAAAATATTTAAAAAAAAATTTTAAATGAATACATAAGTACATTCATTTTAATCATTTTTATTTAATAAAACTTGATTAACAGAAAGGATATATCGACAAAGTCAAGTAAATATAAAAACTCGAACTAATTTCTTAAAAGCAAAGTCTTTGGCTCTTTACATATTTGTTACAGATATATTGTAATTACACAAAGGATGAATGTAGAAAAATATAACAAAATAAAAATTAATTGTTGTATACTTAGTTAAACGGTTGAAACCAATGAGCTTTTTTAAAATTAAAAGTGGAATTACCATCAGAATAAAAAAGAAAACTGTTCACTAATATAAGAAAGTTCTTTATTTGAATTTCGAAATAAGAATTAAAAATATTTATACATTTTAAAAAATGTATAAACAAATTGTTTAAATAATGCCCAAACACCATGCTTACAAAAATTTTTTGTGAATTAAGTAAAAGGATATGGAGTGATCCTTTATTAAGGTAAAAAGTCAGACACGGCAAATATAGAAAAATGTAAAGAATTTACTTAAAAAATTTTATTTCTTTAAATTCAGAGAACTTAGTAAAGCTAAAAAAAGGATATAGAGTGAGGTATGATATTCAGCGTAATATATGAAAAAGTCTATATATTTTTGTTAGAGGACATTAAACTATGTTTCTTTCCCTCAAACAAAATTTGATAATTGAATTTAGTAAAATTACAAAAAAAGAATATACGACAACCAATAAAATAAGACAATATAATGTAAAATATGAAAAATACATTTAAAAATTTGCAAGCTAGTGTGCATTTCAAACACTTAATTTTAATTTACAAACGACGAAAAAAATGATATATGGTGAGCTATAAGATAAAACAATATATTTGAAGAAATTGCAGTTTTTATGGTCAATGAAGTCAGCCTACATTTTTTTACGAAATTTTTAATTTTAATTTTTAAAAACATAGTCAAACATAAATAAAAACGTCTTTAAATTTTGAAATAAATGATTTTGATATTGATATAAAAATTTAAAATCTAAAATTTTTCTATTTGATATAAAATTTAAATTTAAGCGAAAACACTAGAATATTTCAAGAATTCTGATCTTATGAGCAATAAGAGTAGAGACATCAAATTTTTTGTTTGTATTTTGTATACTCGTATATATACATATATACATAGATATATATATATATATATATATATATATATATATATATATATTCATATATATATATATTATATACATATATTATATATACGGTGTTTTTTAAAGAGATATGGAACTTTAAGTTTCAATAAAACAACGATGGATTATTCGATTGACGTGAATTTTATTTATCCGAAAGATAATCTGGTGGCATTACAGTTTTAAATATGGTAATAGACAGGGTGCACAGGCAAGATGCCGTCCTGATCACCAGTGCTATACTTAATTAGTTCCCCACCGATATTCTTCTGAAGCAGAAGGTAAGGCTAAGTGAAGTTAATGGGCTTAATCTCTCGATTTTGAACACACTGCGACATCTTTGGATCGATTACATGGTCCCTCATAACTTTCTAGATAGGAGATTTAACTTTGTATACCCACGAGTGAATTCTGGTTTGACGGACGGGAGTTTCCTCAGAATGCCATAGGGATCTAAACCGATGGCTCCAAGATGCAGGGCAGAGTAGGATGTGGTATATTCATGAAGAATTCTGTCACTAGACTTTCTTACAGGTTGGATGACCTTTGCAGTTATTTCAGGCGGAATTCATGGCCATACTGAGGGCCGTGCAATGCTTTTTGAATGGCGGAATTTTCCCCGAGAATCTTATGATTTTTCGGACAGTCTGGCTGCGGTTAGTTCTCTTGCGAACGTCACTGCGACGTCTATCCTAGTTCAAGTATGCCGCAGGTTTCTCATGGAAATCGCGGCTCATTCGAAGGTAACTCTGATATGGGTTCCGGGTAACAGAGATATCGTCGGGAATTGTGTTGCTGACGAATTGGCTAGGATGGTTAGTTAGAAGGGTTGGTAACCGCTTGGGTAACCCAATTAAACCTACATGGGATTTGTTGGGTATTATATTTATCTCGGGCGGTTTTCCTAGTTTATTAATAACAATTAATTTACGTATTAGGGCTACAAAATTATCTGTTTCGTTATTGAGCTCAAAAAAGATAATGGAATAACAAATACATAAAATCGCTGCTTGCATTATTTCCCCAACTCTGAGCCAATTTTCAAAACCCGTCTCAAAAAAACTATTTAAGGTGCTCTAGCTTTGAAGCCGATTTTTTATATCTTGAAGGAAGTGTTGGTCACATGCTAAAAGATAAACTCATAACTCTCTATAAGGCCTAGATAATATCTGAAAATGTAGGCCATTAATCAAAACACCTATAAACGAGATGAATATGTGCTGTGTCTGCTTGTCTTACACTTTTTGTTGAAAAAAGGAGAATCCATGGTTTTTTTGCCGTAGAACGAGGTAATTTGCGCTTTAAGTGAATGCGTTCCATAATTAAAACAGGCCGGTACAGCGAAGTGCAATGTAAAGAAATCCCGAAGATGTAAGCAATGTTCGGAGAATACGGAGGATGCGGCTTTTGCTTGGCATTCGAATTGTTTTGAAATTTTTTCAATATAATTCGGGTGTTGTCGTGCAAAAGAATAACTTAATCATGTCCATCAAGAGTATTGTCGAAAAAAAACCCACCAAAAAACCCAATAAAAACCCATGGGTTGTGTTTAAAAAAAAGACCCAGATTTTTGCCAACCTTGGTACAGAGCTCCATACTTTCGAGCGAGAGCATATTATTGGTGTCTCTATTGCCACGGTTAAGCTGGATATTCTCAGGTCGGCGTATATCGACGCTTAATATTCTTGGCGACAAGAGGGTACATGCGGTATCGCCAGGCTCTGCTGGATCAACCTTTCTCACTAAACCGCGTGGCCATCGATCGCACAATTGCGATTCTAACGGGTCACTGCCTGATTGGAAGGCAAGCTGATAGTCTTGGCATTTCATCGAGTGATTTTTTCTGGAGTTTTGATTCCGAGGAGGAGGAGGAGACTGTCTTTCCCTTTATGTGTCAGTGTCCGGCTCTTGCTGCAATTTTGAGATTTATTTTGGACTCAAATTGGTTTCCTGTTTTTCCCCGGGCTGGCTTTCATGCTTGTGGCATCACAATGGGCCAAATCTCTGGCCTTATTAGGACTCTTTCCCGCTAGAGGGTCTACCACCTTACCTAACCATAAACTAATTAATAGCAATCCGAAACCTGAACCGAACCTGAACCTGAACTTTTTATTTTGATGAACCCAAACCCGAACCTGAACCCATTTCTTCCAGGGTTTCAATTCCTGCTTATACAATAGTGAAAATTATTTTCAATAAAATAAGCGTGTCTGATACTTGAATATAACTCACAAGCGCCTTCTTCTTCCCATCTGTAAGAAAACGTAAGAAAATAATATTACGCAATTCGCTTGACACAAAAATTAAAAAAAAGAATTGAAAAAATATAAATTCCCTGTCGGAAAAGGAGTAGCTAACTACAATAATAACCAACTTAAAGTGAGCTTTTATTTACTAACTTTAAACTATCTGCTAGTCAATGCAAAATTTACATCAACCAACAAAGTGCATATTCTATACGGTAAAATTTTTGTCTTTTCGTTTGAAAGACGCTAAAATTTATTAACAGAAAAGTGCATCCAAGGAGTCGTCGAAATATGATAATGTTGCCTATACATACATACATATTTTTTTTTTATATTTATATCTATACTAGCTAAAACCAGGCGTACTTTGTTGCCCCATCTTAATTATTATTCTAATCGTTATTTTCGTTACATTTTTTACCTTTTTTCCACCTTTTGTCCCATTCCACCTTTTGTCCCAAATACAAACACTTGAGGTAGCCTATAGTACCTTCCAGAAAGACACCGTATAATTTACTTAATTCCTCAATTAAAATATGTATAAGTATATTCTAATTATACGTCTGCTTTATTCAGTTTCATGCAGCTGTCGGCCACTGTATTCGCCTAGCTGCTGACGCCCGCATAATAGTGACTTTCATTTAAAATAATATTTTTTATTAAAAAAAAATGAAAATATATTTTTTATAAAATATATATATATATATATATATATATATATATATATATATATATATATATATATATATATAAAGAAATATATATATATAAAGAAACACAAAATTTCTTCTACAATTTTATTTAAAAACATATTTTAACTTTTAAAAGATAAATTAAGTTTAAATAATATTTTTAATGTTTCAAAAATAAAACCAATATTTCTATTACATTTTTAAAGCTTAAAAATCTTTAAAATAAGCGATATATGAAGAAATTTTCTAGAAAAGTCCAACAGAGTAAGTAGAAATTACTTCTTCTGGTATAGGGCAGAAGGACATAAGAAAATAATCAATTAATTAATTATTCAATGTAAACATGCTCAAAGACTGATGATACCAGACGTATAATGATAAAGGAGAGCACAAAGAGTCTACTAAACACCCTCTTTGTCATTGCCTAGCAAAGCTTATCTCGCTCAATTTATGTTTAAATTTAAATAGATTTTGTTTTTTTTTGGTCTGTGCTTTTATCCATTTTTTCACTAGAATTTTTTTTTAATTAGGCCTTGGAGTCATCGACTAGGCTTTTCTTTATTTTAGAATAATGTTTCTTTCACTAATTTTGGATTCAAATCAAAAATGTTTAAATGTTTCAAGCTTTTATATTGTATTTATGTATAATAATTTTCATTTAAAAAATTTTGTCTTTTAATTTCCAAAAAAAATTATTTGTTTTTAAACAAACCAAAAAATAATAAATAATTTTAGTTTTCTCGAAAAAATATTTTTTTTGTGCTTTATTTCTATAGAAAAGTATATTACTACCTTCAAAAGAAATTTCCTTTTAATAAATATTTAAAAAATAACGGTTTTAACAGCATACTCCCCTTTGCAAAAAAGTAAATTTTGTTTATCCCTCTTATTTCTACAAAGGAAAATGTAGACTTTTGATTTTAAAAATATTAAATATTTTCAATAAACTAAGAGAGACAACAAAAGTAGAGAATAAAGAAAAATATGCTTTTGAATATACTTTTGAAAATTATAGCAAAATAAAAAAGCTCATAAAATATGCAAAGATTATCAAATGATATTATAACTTCAAGCAGGTACCTCTATATCTTCTCAATTTTAGTTATCTAATATTTTATTTTTTGTTTTAAAATACTTTCTTTTCGTATTTAAAAATAAAAAAAATTGTTTCTTCAGTTGAATCATAAATAAATTCAATGAGTGTATTTGCGTGAGTATACACACACATTTTAACACTCACAAAGACAACTTCTTCAAAGAAATTATAGTAAATATTTAACCCAAAATATGTGAGATGCCACGAGGGTAATTACTTATGCAGTACGTACTTTTCAAAGTAATTTAAAAGAAGATATTTCTATAAAAAGAAAAAAGGGTTGAAGAAATTTGTAAATTTTTATCGGGATCATAGATAGATCGACCATCGGCTTAAATTTGAGTTAGCGGTTATTTCGAATCTGGCATTTTATTCTGTCACAAAATTCAGATACTATCTCCACTGAACGAAATAATAATGCTGGAAGATTGTTGGGATTTATTGGTTTCATTTTTGAAGCGCTAACACGTAAGCGTGCTCGTACAGTGCGCACACCCGAATATAACGAAGCTGTCGCTGAGGGTGTGCGTGAAAATCCATCAACATCAATTCGTCATCGTTCTCAAAAATTGAACATTTCACGCATCACTTTACGTTGAATTTTGAGGAAAGTTCGCAGTATGACGCCTTACAAAATTCAATTAGTTTAAGAATTGAAGCCGCATGACCATCAACTTCGTTATCGCTTGGCTAGATGGGCCAACAAGAAACTGCATAACGATGTCGATTTTGCCATAAAAAAAATAATCTTTTCGAATTAAGGTAATGTTCATCATAGTGCAATATTTGGCGCTCATAAAACCCAATCGTGGTTTCACAGAATGAAATGCACCCATTACGAGTGACGGTTTGGTGCGGCTTGTGAAGCGGAGGCGTCATTGACCCATATTTCTTCGAACATGAGGACGGCGTAACCATATTTTCAATGGAAATACCTATCGCACCATGATAACTGATTTTTTTGGGCCCGGTCTTTATGTTATTGAAATGAACGGTGTTTGATATCAGAACAACAACAGAATGGTGTAAATTGCTATACATCTCATGCCACAATCGATTTATGTATTTCATCACACGTATGATGGTGGATTAATTAGCCGAAATGGTGATGTCTGTTGGTCGCCAAGAAGCTGCGATTTGAGACCACTGGGGTTTTTTTTGTAAGGCGCTGTTAAAGACAAGTGTTATGCCGAAATACCAGAAATATTTAAGCATTATAAGCCCAACATTTTTAATGCCGTTGCCGAGAGAAGACCCCATACACTTGAAAAAGTTATTGAGAATTAGTTCGATCGAATGAGGTACTGTGAGACTAGCTGCGGCAGCCATATTAATAAATAATATTTCATTCCTAACCGGGCCAATTGTACTTCACAAAACAAAAAAAAAAAAATAAATAAATACATTTTGCAAAATTGTAAACCGTTTTTGTTTTATTTTTTTAAATTTAAACTTTTAAATAGCCCACCCGATATTATATTATAAACAAAGAGAGGAGTCATGAAATTACATAGTTGTAGCGACATTCAGCTAAAAAAATTCCTTAATTGCCAATTAAACAGCATAGAGCATTCCAGCCGTACTCTATACATCCTTTTTTGTACTTCTTAGTTAGTAAATATACAAAATATTTTCCAGTTGGACACAGAGCATTCCAGCCGTACTTTACGTGTATGGAAATATACCTCGAAAAGATAACTATTTTCACTTTAAATGTAAGAACTAAGAAGTTCATAAAAAGATAGACAAAGAACGGCTAAATACTGTCCAATTGACAATTAAGTAATTTGCTTTGTTCCTAAATATAGTATACCTTCTTCCTCAGAAGTTACGAATTACTATCCTTCGCTGTATCAATAGCAGCCTTGTTTGAACTACAATTTCAAACTTGGCTCAGCAGTTTAGCTCTAAACCATAAACGCCATATGTACTTTCTGAAGATCCACAACTCATCACTGGACACAAACCGAATTTTTTAGTGATCGGTGTCCTTCCGTGGTACTCTAAAATTATTTTTCCCACTTTTTAGTTGCTAGGTTGCAGCACGAGTATAATAAAATTTTATGGAGAATATCATTTCACATATGTATATGAAGTATGGTTGGATTTCCAATTGAAAACAAATAGACATGCTTTACAGGTATTATTTGTTGAAACTGCTTACTTGACTCCATAGTACTTACTGGAAGTGTAATTTTAGCAACCTGCATTTAGATATTGTGTCTTCAAACGTCCCCGGTAGCTCTATTATAAGAGAGATCAAAGTTTTATTTATGGCTGCAGTGTTTTTTTGTAATACCCACTACCTTCTCAGGAGTTGAGGTACCATTTGTTTAGGTTATACCGAGGGTGTGGCGTGGAGTAGTGCTTAAAGTGCACACATAACAACACAAACGACTGAGGTTCGAGCCCCAGCAGAGAACATGACGAGGAATAAATTTAATTGTTGTTTCGAATGTTTAGTAATAAATAGGCTTAAACTTCCCTCCAGACAACTCAACCTCAAAATAAAAAATAAAGAAAAAAGCCTCCCTGACCACCTTCCGGCGCATACCTCTGGCGATGATAACAAACATCAGACGAACGATCAGAAAAAACACGGCACCTACTGGCAAAAAATTACAATGCTAAAGTAAAGATCACCACCTATTAGCAGGGATCTTCACTTCACCACTACATAAAAAAAAATCATATGGAGAAAGCTGCAGCGGATTAATCATCTACTTATCTTGAAATATCAAATTGATTAAAGAAACTGAAACAAAGCAATAGATTCTTTGTGGAAAGCCAATATGCTCCCTAGAGGAGTGACGGAGAGCAAAAATCTAATATGTGGTGATGATAAACCTTTTCTAATGAAGCTTCAACAATTTCACTTTAAAATGGTTAAACTTATGCTTGAGCGTTTTTAATTGCAGCTTCTATGACATGGATAGTAATTTCATAAATTTTCTTTTAAGATATACTATGTGTGTGAAGATAAATTTAAATTTAACTAGCAAAGACACAAACCAGGTTTTTTAGCTCAGCCATTTTTTGCGTTAACAGAGCACTGTTAACACTGTTAACTATGAATTAAAGTAAACGAATTTACTGCCAAGATATATATGCTGGAATATGGAGGAATAGCACATCCTTGTTGGAATGGTACTCCAGACTTTCTTTCGTAGATCAGCTTTGGGGAGAGTGGTCCAAGGGGTTAGTAATGAAACTGTGCTAGTGGTATTCCTGAAATAGTTTAGGAACTGGAGAATTTTAAATTTGAAAAATTTATGTTTTAACGAGTTTTGACTGGAGAGGATGAGTGGTTATTTGTGAGAAAACTAGAGATAGCCGGAATATCACACTATATGGGGAGAGTGGCCCAAGGGGTCCATAATGAAACTGTACTAGTGGTATTCCTGAAATACTTTTGCGTCTTTGCTAGTTAAATTTAAATTTATCTTCACACACATCTATAAACATCGCTGCTTATGAAAAGTTTCAAATATAAATATTTTAAAAATTTGCCTCAATTTATTCAAAAGATATTTTCTGAATCTTTTATTTTAATTTAATTTTAAATTATCCGTTTTTCATTTAATTTTATTTAATTTTTATCACCTTGGCCTAGCAATGTGTTCATTCCTGACACATTTATGCAAATGAAATCACTATCAAAAAATAGGATAACCAAGTAAGAAGCAAGATTTGTGATTTAATAAACAATTTCTAGACAAATGTACAGATAGAAAAATAACAAATTAAAATGCGATAAAAATCATCAGCAATAAGAAATAAATTGTTTTCTATACACAAAGACAAAAGACACTAACTCATCCTTTCTAGAATGAAGGGTAAAAATAGATGCTAACAGTAAAATCGCAGTTGGTAAACAAGTGTTAATCGATGCCAAGCAAAGCAAAAAGAATGAAGAAGGTAGAATTTAATTAATTCTAACAAGGATATTAGCAGAAAAAATAAAGGATAACATATATGTATACCAGCTGTCACATCTAACTGAGCACATGCCGGGAGGAGAAAGGATAAAAAAAGATAACTGAGTTCAACAGCACCGGAAGTCATGATTTGTTTTCGTCGACGAGTACACGTGTAGACTGACATAGACAGAATGAACATCTGAAAAAAGGACAATAAAAAACTTACAAACAGGGAAATAAAGATAAAGAAAAAATATGTTTAAATGAACAAAAAATATAAATGAAAAATATTTTTATAAAATAAAAATATTAAAAAAATTGCTTATATTTTATAGCATAGTTGGTTTTTATTTGATTCTCGTGGTAGCCACCCTACAATTGTACAAACTTGAAGTAAAACTCAGAAAATACTGCTTATATTAGATCTCTGCTAAATAACCACTAAACCCGCATTAAATATATTGAAAACTCATTAGCCCGTTTATTACCATAGTGGTCTCATGAGAAATTACCCAATCTAAAGTAAAATCATAATAATATTCGATGAAGGAAACCGGTGACTTTTCACAGTCCTTCAGCTGCATTCGATTCTATTTTTGTGCTCATTGAAAGGAACCCACAGTCTAACGCTGGTTCTGAATAGCAAATGCATTAGAGAAGTTTTTAATAGTAGAAATAGCCACTAGTCGCTAAGCTGCTGCACCGAATAGGTTTGGCTACCGTTAGGACGGACTACTGTATCCCTTAACTATTACCAACGACTAATCTGGGGACATATGTTCCGAATAGGAATACCTGGTAAAGGTCGGTGGAGGATGACATGAGTAGCATCCGATTCAAAGCTGGATAATGATGTAGGTTATGGTATCCATTCTCCTGATCTTTATGTGAATGAGTCTTACAGGCTGCCGGATCATTGCAGTGTATTTCAGGCTGGGTTTCGGAGCTATTGAAAGATAGTGCCATGACAATTCGAAAAGTCTGCATATATGCGGTCAGTCAGTCTGCTATATACATATATCCCTATATCCCTGATAGCTATGTATACTAAGTCTTGGACGGTAAGAGAATGCCACAAATTATTGAGGATAATGTCCAAGTACTTTGATATTTATCTCATCTGGGTACCTGGACACAGTGATTTTCAGGGCAACTGTGTGGCGGATTAGATGGCTAGGCAGGGTACTGCGGCCGGGATGAATTTGGCGGCGGAGAGATTTGTTATACCGATCTCTACCTGCCGGCTACGTATAGGACAATATGGTGATGGTGTATTTAATGAAAGTTTGAGACGGGCTCCAACTTGTAGACAGGCTAGAACTCTCTGGCCAAGGGTGGACTGGAGAAGGTCAGGGCAACTGCTGAACTTGCCGAGAGGCAGGATATCTGCGGTAATAGAGGCATTTACGGGTCACTGCTTAGTGGGGAGACATGCCATTAGGTGGGGCCAGAGAGACTCTATTCTATGCAGGTGCTGTTTAGAAGAGGAGGTGGAGACTACGGAGCATCTGTTGTTGGAATTTCCGCCGTTGGCGGGACTTAGATACAGATTTTTTGGTGCACACGTTGTCGGTATTGGGGCTCTACTGGGGACTGCTGTAGAGCTGATCAGCAAATTTATTGAGATGATAACTGAACTGGCTGTCGGAGGAAGTTTGTGGGTATCACAATGGGCACTATGGGAGCATCTGTTGTTGGAATTTCCGCCGTTGGCGGGACTTAGATACAGATTTTTTGGTGCACACGTTGTCGGTATTGGGGCTCTACTGGAGACTGCTGTAGAGCTGATCAGCAAATTTATTGAGATGATAACTGAACTGGCTGTCGGAGGAAGTTTGTGGGTATCACAATGGGCACTATGGGCTTTAGTGTGCCAGGCATGTCTGGCAGCCCTTTTTACTTAAACTAACCTAATAGTCATGGCTTGAGATTGAACAAATTTATGAACAAAAACTCAAAACTTTGTAAATCTACGTGATTTCTGAAATATAAATGTTTTTAATTCGTGTCGAAGTACTTTAAAAGCCTAATTAGTTTTTTTTATTATTTAAAGTTGTACTAACTTTCAATGTTAAATAATTTAATTTAAGCCACTAAAATATTTATTAGAAACAAATATTAATTCTTTTACATAATTCGTGACATGAGACGTTAAAACCAGTACATGGGAGACCACTTTTTAGCTCATAATTATGTCATTTGCAAGAGATAATAAAATATTCGATTTTCGTAATTATTTCTTTAAAAGAAATCATTATTTTTAATTTATCTTTTTTTAAATCACAAAACAGGATAAAGTCAATTTCTATGCTACGGGTTGTTATTACATCAAAGCGAAATATTTCAGGTAAGACTTATCTAAATTCAATGTGATAAAAACGCTATATATCGGGTCTGCCATCTACCGTCTTTTTTTCAACTAGCGCTAATTTCGTAAATGGTAACACTTAGCTCATGTCTGATTTGACAGATAATTAGTATTATCCTTCCGCTAAACGAATATAGTAGTGTATACGCTTGAACAACGCTGGGAAATATTGCGACATTACTTTGAAAATCATGGTAATGTTGCAGAATGTGTGCGATATGTTCAGATGAAGCCCATTTTGATCTTGGTGGGTATGTAAACAAGCAAAATTGTCGCATTTGGGGCACAGAAAACCCGCACGCATACATTGAAAAGCCGATACACCCAGGAGTCACTGATTGGTGTGAATTTTGGTCCAGAGGCATAATTGTGCCATTTTTCCTCGAAAATGAGCAAGGAGTGGCCGTTACAGTCAATGGCGATCTTTATCGAGCCATGTTGAACGAATTTTTGTACACAAAAATTGAAGAGGAGGATATTAGCAACATTTGGTTTCAACAGGACGGCGCTACGTGCCACACAGCCGAAGCTACACTCGATGCTTTACGTCCTGTTTTTGAAGATCGCATTATCAGCCGCAGAGCTGATGTCGTTTGGCCATCTCGGAGCTGCGATTTGACACCGTTGGACTATTATTTGTGGGGTGCCGTCAAAGATAAGTGTTACGCCAACGAGCCAAAGGCAATTGACGCTTTAAAGGACAATATTCGTGAAGCCATTGGTGAAATAAAGCTGCACACAATTGATAATGTGCTTAAAAATTGGACCGATCATGTAGGCTACTGCATGGCCAGCCGAGGCAGCCATTTGAATGAAATTATTTTCCATTATTAACCGGAAGGATTGTCCTTTCAAGTAAAAAAAGAAATTTGCGAATATTCAGTAGTTTTTTTATAGCATTTTCTAAGAAAAAGAAAAAAAATTTGGCGGACCATTTATTTGAGATTCGTTGAATTTATTAAATTAAGCGGATAATATATAAATATTCACCGTTATCAAGTTGGGCGAGTTGTAGTTGTTTTTTGACATTTTTGTAATAGATTAAAGAGCGAGTTTGCTTGTTTTCTTTAATCTATAACAACAAACACGTTATACGACAACGAATATATTAACCATGTTAAGGGCCATTATCTGCTTAATCTTATTTGTTTAATCCTGGAATTATATCTTTTGTATTTCCTGATGTGGGACAATGTCGAACTAGTTTCACGACTATTAATTATATCAACAGAAAAAATTGTATGTAATTAGCGCAGTTTCAGCTGGTTAATACAGTTTACATTTGTGATCCTTTACAGATCTTTAAACAAACGGATTCATTAGCACATTTTTGAGTGCATAAGTAAAATTTTGTAAAGAAGAATTGTTTTTATCACTTTTATAACTTTAAAAGTAATTTTTTCCAAGCTTTTTATTATTCTGTGATTCACTATATTTAGATCAAGTTATGGTAGGTTAAAGGCTATGGGTCACACACTCTGAGGGAGGTGATGTTTTCGACGGACCTTGTGTTTCGTCGTCGTGCGAGTGTTTGTTTATTAAGTACTGAATCAGTGGACTCAAACTTATCCACTACACTGAAAATAGTGCTCTCTGTAGGATGATTATGGCGATCGTGAAGTGGGCGCAGCGCGTAAGACGTGATACGAACAAAGCACATACATATATTGATAAAACAATTTTATCACTTGCCCGTATTGAAGCGTACAACAACAACCGTAAAAGATGGCTTGGAAAAATAAACAGAATAAATAACAGTCAATTTGGCAGATGTTGCTTCAACAAATACCACCGCTTTCAATTGTCAACAACGAGGGATTTCATTTTTCTTTTACAAAAACTACAACATTAAGTTCTTCTTACTAATGACAAGAACACAATTTTCTTTTTATTGAAATTATAACATAAGCATGTCTGTAAATGCTTTTCATAGTCAACGTTTGTTGAAAGTATTCTTATCAAAAGAGGGGAAAATTTTTATTAATGTTTAATAATTTGTTTATGTCTGTAACTAAAATGAAAAAAAAAATAATTTTGGAATTCAATACTTTAAATGTTACAATATCCATGAATTTGGTTTTGAGTTGACCTGTTTGTTCTGCTTTTGTTTCCCAATTATTTTTCTTTGAAAGCGAGCACCAATAATTGAATATATTTTTATGAAAACACACAATTTAACTGTATTCTCAATAGAACATAGTTTATAAGTATTTTTAAAAAGGACCTCATTTATTTTAAGGGCGGCTTGTTAGAAAAAACAAAAGCTTGACATTTAAAAATTGTTATAATAAAAATTAAATTTAG
Source organism: Wohlfahrtia magnifica (assembly GCA_023159175.1). Classification (NCBI taxonomy): domain Eukaryota; kingdom Metazoa; phylum Arthropoda; class Insecta; order Diptera; family Sarcophagidae; genus Wohlfahrtia; species Wohlfahrtia magnifica. Next base: position 1,589,582 of record JAKWBJ010000059.1, read on the forward strand.
AAGAATTTTTTTATATTAATTGTGATAATTTCTTCTTATTTTGTCTGAAATAGCTGCTATCGAAAGAAAAATGTTTTGTTTTGATGAAACTTAATTCATTATATATTTAATACTATATAATAACTAAATGCATTTTTCCTAGGAACTGGAAGCATGCTAAGATCATTCCTATTCCTAAGACCAACAATGATTATAGGCCTATTGCTATACTTCCTATTTTATCTAAAGTGTTTGAAAAATTAATTCATCGGCAGATTTATAAATACGTAAATGATAATGGCCTTCTTACGGAAAGACAGTCTGGTTTTGGACCGAAACACAGCAGCACAACTGCTTTCTGAGGAAATATCTGAGGAAATACGAAGATGCACTGATCAAAGGAACATTACTTTTCTAGCGTTCGATATGGTCCAGCATAAAACACTTTGTGTGAAGTTGAGAAATTTGTTTAAATTTTCCCATTCATCCACCAGACTTCTATCGTCAGGTTTTCTTAGAAATAAATTTTCCTGTCCATTGCATGTCTCTAGGGGTATGCCACAGGGCTCTATTCTCGGTCCACTTCTCTTCAGTATTTATATTAACGATTTAGTTGAAGAATTGTTGTTTAGCAAAGTATGCTGACGATGTACAAATTTAAAGAAAGAAAGATGTAATCTGGATGAATGTGTGCCCAAACTTAACGGTGATCTTAAGAGGGTCCAGGACTGGGCTAGAGCAAATGGTCTTTGCATCAATCCCTCGAAATCTAAATGCTTAGTGATAACTCCAAGATCTATTAAATTACCAGAGCAAACTGTGATAACCTTGTGCGACCAGCAAATAGAGATCGTTAAATCTACTAAAAATCTTGGGATTACTTTCAACGATAACCTGACATGGAAAGATCATGTAAATTATGCCTCAGGTAGAACTTTCTCTATATTGAGGAATCTGTGGAAAATTGCGTACTTTACACCACTGAGAGTTCGTATTGTTATGTTTTTACCTTTTTAAAAACGTGTTTTTATGAGTCCGTAGATTGTAGTTAAAATAAAATAAATTTTGTGTTTGGTTGTAATTAAAAATCCTTTATTCAACACAGTTATGTGCACCACTGCTTGTAATATTTTTACAGGCAATAACAATTTTTATTCTTAATTACTCTGTCTGTTTACAACTTTGTAAGCAAGACAGATCTCTCTACCTAAAGATCTTCCAACCCGATTGTAGTTATAACTTAGGTTCGATCACAACCTCATTAACTAGAGGTTATCCTCACTTAACTCTTTTTACTGAGTTAGCTCCAACTAAACTGGTTTTTTTTACTTCACTACAAGCTTCACGAGTTCAATCCTTATAAACTCTCTTTTCACACCAATAATTTATTCATTCACTGAGTTAACTTTAATTCAACGGCACTCGCTGAGTTTAACTAATTGCTATTCGCATCGACGTGCTTTTTATATGGCTGAGTAAACAACACATCAAAAGCTCTCGAACCTCTCGATATTTCAGGTAGATTCCATTTCTTTCTTTTAACTTCTTTTAAGTTCTTTTGTAGCCACGCTTATGTGAACATCTATCGCTTTCACCACTTGCCGTGTTATTATTATTTAATTTGTCTCTGCTATTGGTTGTTGTTGTAGATTTGGTTATTTGTAAACAGCACGTATAGTGTTCTTGCAGCTTGTGTTTATTTATTTTAGCGATATAATAAACGCTGTAGTGCGCAACCTTATCATAGTAACAGTATGTTACTCGCTAAGACATATCTAATTCCAGTATTATAATATGGTTGTGAAATATTTGCATCCTGCGACTCTGCTAGCCTAAGAAGATTGAATGTGGCTTTCAATGCCATACTAATATATGTTTATGGATTATCAAGATACGACCATGTATCTGCTCTTGGGAAAACCCTTTTGTGGTGTATCATTTGACGATCTGCTGAGAATAAGAGTTCTTATACACTTACTATTAATTCGCGTGTACCGAAATACCTTTATAAAAGATTCTCGTTTAGCAGCTTGCTGAGACTGAAAGATCTTATCCAGTTTAGGCATCCCTCATATCTGAATGGTCGTTTTTCATCTTTTCTATACGTCTTTGGAAAATATTACTCACCGAATTAAAACTTCTTGGCAATGTTTTGTTTGCAATATAAGGGGCTTCATTTTTATAATCTTTATTAAATGTTATTTGGTAAATCAATTTTTTTTTTATTCTCTTTGTTTTAATTTTTTTTATATTACTTCTATTTATTTTAATTGTAAATTTATTATCATTATTATTTTTCATTTTTTATTTTTTTTTCAATAAGACCAGCACACAGAGGATAACTCCCACTCATGCAGTGCATTGCGCTGGTACTGGGAAAATAGATAGTAGGAAGGAGGATAGATAAAGTAGTGTAGGTGGACGTTCGACTTAAATTTGCTCATTTGGCAAGAAAAACATTAGCAGCAAGATTTTTCCACAAACGAATATTGCGACCCAAGAACGAATTCTCCCTATAATGCGTTGTGCGATTTACTGGGCAATCAACTATAAAGGGATGAGCTCTACGAGAAATACGAGTACTACGTAAAAATATATGATTACTAGGAATTAGTTCCTTAATTTCGTCAAATATACCGTTATAGAACCGATAGAACAATGAAACACACGCCACATTGCGACGATGCTCGACTGAATCGATAGAATTGGTTACCCTTAAGTCATTAATAAGAACCTTTGCCCTCTCCTGTATGCGGTCGAGCAGCTCCAAAATAGACTTTGAAGCACCGGCCCATACATGAGAGTTGTATTCCAATTTGGGTCGGACATAGGTCTTGTAAATATTAAGGAGATTTGATGGAGTGAAGATGTTCTTACACCGTCTTAAAAAGCCGAGGCACTTGAATGATTCTTTCGACACTCGAAATATGTGCTCGTGCCAACGAACGTCACTATGAATTCTCATGCCCAGAACATCAAGAGCATCTAATTCCTCAATATCTACATTACCCATGGACGCAGATGAAAACACACCACCATCTCTGTGTGTGAAAAAACAACATTGGGTTTTGCGCGCATTAAAGTCCACCCCACTCAGAGATTTTCGCCAGGTCGCTTGTAAGCGTGTCGTTCTTATCCGCCTTTTCACCTCAATCTCTTAAAGGCTTAACCTACGATCAAAAGAATATGAATGACAAATGTTGCTGTCATCTGCAAAAGAATAGATAGGATTGGAAGTAAGAAAGAGAAAGTCGTTGAGAAATATTAGAAATGGAGTTGGAGAAACAACAGAGTCTTGCGGTACCCCTGAATTTATCCTGAACTCGTGGGATAAGATCCATCTATAACCACTTTTATAGTGCGATTTCACCCATTTTAGGGATTGGCGTTACATTGGCAATCTTCGAGCAAGATAGAAAAACGCCAGCACGATAAGACGCACTGAAAAGATTAGCCAATGGACGCGCAAGTTACATATAAAAATACAGACGTAATTGACGACTTTATAAATAGTATTATAAATAAATAAAACTGTAACATAAATTCATTTCCGGTCTATTAGAATAAAATTAAAAATCAAAATTATTTTTCGGTCGCAATTCTTGGAATTGAAATTAAAATTGAATTGAATTAAATTGAATTAAAATTAATCAATTAATAAGCAATATTGTAAAATGTTGAATTAAGCAATACTGTAAAATGTTGAATTAGCATAATTATATACTAGCATAAGTCTCATTATAACAATATAGAAACTAAATAAAACAGTTGGTGGTTATCCAAGGCCAAGAACGGTTAGTTCTCCTCTAAATCTTATATTTTATTTTTAAAAAGTTCGGTTAAAGTAAAGTATTATAAAATTGGCGCAGTCGGTAGGATCCCAATGTCAGTGAACGGGATCTAGTGAAACGTACCTAAAAAAAAAAAAAAAAAAAAAAAAAATAAAAAATAAATAACTAAAGTAAATTCTGCGAATCCCACGGGACCCTCCAGGATTATAAATTATTAATAATAAAAAGTGCAGTGAATAATTAAAATAAAAATTAGACACCACTAAAATAAAAAGTGCAGTGAATAATAAAAAAAAAAATTTTTATTAAACACCACTAAAATAATCAGTGCAGTGAACATTTAAGGCAAGTCGACACCACTAGATGAAACAAATAGTGCAGTGAACACTTAAGCCAATCGGACACCACTAATAAGAGCAAGAAACTTTAACCAGCAAAATTTTAAATACTTACAAGATAAAAAGGAACGCCGTGTTCGACCAAAGAAGGATGGAACCAACTCAAGCAATAGACACGTCAGTGCTAGAACAATTAGCAAGGTGGGAGCAGCAACTAGAACAGCTGCGTAGTGCATACCTAGAACTACAACAACAACAACAACAACAGCCACAACAACATCAGCAATATAACCAGTTGGACCGAATTTTAAAAAATGTATCGTATTTACCAGTATTTACGGGTGTTGGAGATATCACCATAAATTCATTCTTGAGCAGTGTGGAGTACTTGCTATCAACGATAGGAGAGGAAATCCTAAAGAAGGAAGCTATAAAGGCTATCTACTACCGCAATATCCAAGGAGAAGCAAAGAACGTCGTGATCAATGTACAGCAACCTGATAATTGGACTATTATAAAGAAAACACTAAAGTTAAGGTATAGACCAGACGTGGAGCCACACCAAATCTACAGAAGGATAAATGAACTAAGAGTAAATAACGTAAGTGAGCTAGCTGTAGAATTACAGAATATTAAGTATAAAAGTGATGAATTAAGTATTTATTTTCGGGACGATCATTGCATAGACTTGACTAATGTGGACAGTTTATTAACGAACATAGCAAAGGAAATGACGCAGGGAATATTATTAGATAAGATATACGATGAACGGGATTTAGGGACCATAATAGATATAATGATGAAAAGAAGGTACGAGGACAGTTGCATTAGGCCAGAATTTAGAAGGTTTCGAGGAACTTTCAATCGTTCACAAGCGAACAAGTATAAGAATATTAATATTAATTTTAATAGAAACCAAAATTATCAGAACAGAGAGCAGTTCAACGCCAACTATAAACACAATAATAATATAAATAATAACAATAATAGATATACTAATAATAATATAAATAATAATAATAGAAATAATAACGTTTCTTATAATTCGGCACGATACAAAATCCAAAATGAATTAGGAAATAATAATACCGTAGGACAATTCCAACATGCAGGATATCCCAAGCCTTATTCTAACCAAGTTCGTTGGAATCCGCATAGACAAAACCGAATAGAACCTATGGAAATAGATAATATAGAAGTGAATTTTTGTAATCCTCAAGTAGCAGGACACCCTAGTCGTAGGTTTGGCCAAGATCGCTTAAACCTCGATAGGCAAAGCCGGGAAGGATTAGAAGTTAATTATTGTAATCCTCAAGTAGCAGGACACCCTAGTCGTAGGTTTGGCCAAGATCGCTTAATTGTTGATAGGCAAAGCCCAGAGGGACCAATAGGAAATTATGAAGAAGAAAGCAATAACATGTTTTTTATGAGGCAGCCTCAGAATGTTTGCCCAAGATAGAATTGAATATTGAAAATAAAAGATACGTAGCATTAATAGATACAGGAGCTAGTTTAAGTTTAATTAACAGTGAAATAGATGACTTTATGAAAATTAAATTAAACAGACCAATAACATTTAGCACAATAACAAATAAAGATACAATAAAGTATGAAGCACATACAAAAGGACCAGACGAATTTAACTTACCAGACAATGCAAGAGTACGTTGGAAAGTCACACCATTAAGAGGAAGACTTTATGATTTTATTATAGGTTTTGATACATTAAATTCGCTGAATGCTCAAATAAATATAGAAAAAGGAGAAATAACACTTAACAGAAAAACATGCAAATTTTTGAACAAGCCTTACGATTTTAGTCACATATGCACACTTGAAATTAGTGATTCAAACTTTGAAAGACTTGCATTAGGTCATTTAAACGAGGAAGAGCATAGGGAAATTATAAAGTTGTTAAAACAATATAAGAAATTATTTTTTAAAGAAGGTGATTTATTAACAAATACAACTGAAATTCAGCACGAAATAAAGACAACAACACAACAACAAATTAATTCAAAAATGTACAGATATCCACCACAACATGAAATGGAAGTTAGAAAACAAATTAAAGAAATGGAAGAACAAGGTATTATTCAGAAAAGCCACTCCAAGTATTCAAGTCCACTTATAGTTGTACCTAAGAAAATGGACAATTCTGGTGAAAAAAAGTACCGCATAGTAATAGATTATAGGAAGTTAAATGAGGTTACTATAGACGATAAGTTTCCATTACCAAATATTGAGTCAATATTAGATAAGTTAGGTAGAGCTCAATATTTTACCACGTTAGATTTAGCAAAAGGTTATCATCAGATTTTAGTGAAAAAAGAAGACAGAGAAAAAACTGCGTTTGTAACACCACATGGGTTGTATGAATTTATAAGAATGCCATTTGGCTTAAAAAATGCGCCAGCCACATTCCAACGGCTAATGAACGAAATCTTAAGAGATTATATTAACAAAACTTGTGTCGTGTATTTAGATGATATTCTAATATTTAGCACCTCGCTACAAGAACACTTAAATGCAATACGTGAGATCTTTGATGTGCTGGAAAAGAAAAATTTAAAAATTCAAATAGATAAATGTAATTTCTTAAAGAGAGAGACAGAATTTTTGGGACATGTTTTAACGAAACATGGAATGAAACCTAATCCAAATAAAATTAAGGTAATAGAAAAATTAGAATTACCTAGAACAGAAAGGCAGATCAAAAGTTTTTTAGGAATTACAGGATATTACCGAAAGTTTATAAAAGATTATGCCAAAGTAGCACAACCAATTACTAAGTATTTAAAAAAAAGGGGTGAGAATAAATATCAAAGATCCTACTTATATTGAAGCCTTTGAAAAATTAAAAAACCTAATTAGTATACATCCAATATTACGCTTCCCTAACTTTGAAAAACAGTTTACATTAACAACAGACGCATCCAATTATGCGATCGGTGCTGTGTTGTCACAAGAAGGACATCCAGTATGTTACGCCTCAAGAACTCTGAATAACCATGAAAGAAACTATTCTGCAACAGATAAAGAGTTTCTGGCCATAATGTGGAGTGTCAATTATTTCAGACCTTATCTTTACGGTAGAAAATTTAAAATTCTTACTGATCACCAACCAATTAAATATTTACATTCCAAGTACAGGGGGAAAGATATGTCTCCCAGACACCAGAGATGGTTGTTAAAATTAGGTGAATATCAATTTGAGATCGAATACTTAAAAGGAAAGGAAAATAAAGTAGCAGACTTTCTAAGCAGAATTGAGAAAAGTGAGGACACTATTTTAGAAAACGAGGGGGGTGAAAACAGTAATAGCGAAATTTCTTTCCCTATTAATCACATAGAAGACGATGTAACCATGGCAACTGTACATTCAGCTGATGAAGAATTAGGAGATTATTTTTTCATTAAAGACGAAATAGTTAATAAATATAAAACTCAAATAATTTTAACAAATAATAAGGTAGAAGAGTTCAAAGAGATAAATGGTAAACGAATTATTTTTATTGCTGAAAACGATTTTGAGCACATGGGAGAAATCTTTAGGAGATACATATCAAAAGGCCAAATTGGAATTTATTCAGAACTACAAGAAAGAAAGTATAATATAGTACAGGAAAAGCTAATAGAGATGTATTCAAATGACAGTCAAATAAAGTTTATTAAATGTACTAAAAGAGCACAGGATATAGATACAGAAGTGGAAGCAGTTAAGCAAATATCATTGTACCATGTTAAGGAAAGCATGCATTCAGGTATAATCGAAACTTATAACCAACTTAGAAACAAAATTTACTATCCAAAACTTATGGAATTAATTCAATTGATAATTAACCAATGTGAGATCTGTCAAGAGGTAAAATATGACAGAAACCCAATCAAACCTAAATTTTTATTCACAGAAACACCATCGGAACAAAATGAGATTGTTCACCTAGACACATATGTAATAAAAAGAAATATTTTTTTAACAGTAATAGATAGTTTTTCTAAATTCGGAGCGGCTTACCCATTAAACGATAGAAACCATTTAACTATTATTGAGCAATTAGAAGACCACTTTTCAAAAATAGGAAAACCCAAAAAAATGGTAGCGGACAATGAATTCAAAGCAGTCCGAATAAAAGAATTTTTACAAAAGGAAAATATTGAATTGCATTTAACTAAACCCAACAGTCACACGGGTAATGCAGACATAGAACGTTTTCACAATACAATAGCAGAAAAATTCAGGATATTATATAAAATAGAAAAAAATGTTCCAATAAAACAATTGATTCAGAAGGCAATAAGAAATTATAATGAACGTTACCATTCCAGCATTAAATGCACACCTAAGGATGTACATTTAGGAAAAATAGAAAACAGCACGGTTAAACAGAATTTAGAAGAAAATAAAAGAAAAGTAATAGAAAAACTAAATAAATCTAGAGAAGACTATAGAGAAGCAAGAAAAGAAGGATTTATAAAAAACTACAAGGCACTTAGACATAAGGAACAACCAAAATATAAAAAAGCTAAATTAGAAAAAATACACTTGTGTAATATTAAAAGACCTTTAAAATTTTCAGATATGGATGAAGATAATACTGATGATAATCATGCTGACACCAATGAGTAAGGGAACGATAACAACTAAACGACTTACGGAACAATCAGGATTTATAGACATTTTTATAAAAAATCAGGAGATTGTCAAAGAATCAGACATAATATTACATATAACAAACCTACAAGAAATAGAACACATTCTGGACCAAATGACAGAAAACGTTATTTTAATAAAGACAAAAAATAAAGAAATACTTCAACTCGAATTATTAGAAGCCAGGAATAAATTGATTACTTTAAAACCAAAACGAATCAGACAACGTAGAGGACTAATTAACGGCATAGGCAGTATGTCGAAATGGTTATTCGGCACTATGGATGACGAAGACAGACAGAACATTCAAAAACATCTATTTAATATTAATGAAATAATTAACAATAATGATCAACAAATTGTAATTAATAACTATTTTAATGAAACTATAAACCATTTAAAAATGATTATCAAAAATGATAGAAAAATAATAGAGACAAAAATAAATTCTATAGATAAAATTCTTGACATAGAAAATGATAAACACATATATTTAGAACAATTATCAAATATACAACTTATAAAAAATAAGATAGAACATTTGCAGGATAATGTTATTTCCGCAAAATATGGTATGATACATCCTAGTATTTTAACTTTTAATGAAATTGAGAAATACAAAATAGACTATGATAAATTAAAATATATACAAATTGGAACAACGTTTTTAAGCGATTCTCATTTAGTTTTTGGCATAAAAATACCTAAAACCTTTGAAATAGTAAAATTAAGATCAATTGTACCCATACCAAATAATGAAAGTAATGAAATAGATTATAGTATTGAAAAGATTTTTGAATTTGATAACAAAATTTATAAATTTGACACAAATATCTAAAAGACTTAAAAATAAGCACACATTGTATAATCAAAAATAATTGTCAACTAATAAAACATAACGAATTTGCAATATTTGAATTAGATATAGACACAATTATAGTTAAAAGTGCAACTAATATAAGTATAAATCAAACTTGTAATTCTGAAAAAATTATCTTAAATGGAAACTATTTAATTAATTATAATAATTGCTCAGTAAAAATAAAGGATTATCTCTTCTCAAACATTGTAGAAACTATAGAAGAAAAACAAATATTTAATAATATTGATAGTTTATGGAATTTTACTAATAAGATAACATTTGAACAAATTAAAGAAGAACATCAAGTAAATGTAAGAAATATCAAAGAATTAAATTTCCACAAAAGAATCACATATAGATGTAACATTTTAATCATAATTGTAATACTTACCTTTTTTATAATAATCATAACCAAACATAAACATATTAAAATAAAATTAAACAATAGAATTCAGGAGAATTCTAATCTAAAGGGGGGAGAAGTTACATATAAAAATACAGACGTAATTGACGACTTTATAAATAGTATTATAAATAAATAAAACTGTAACATAAATTCATTTCCGGTCTATTAGAATAAAATTAAAAATCAAAATTATTTTTCGGTCGCAATTCTTGGAATTGAAATTAAAATTGAATTGAATTAAATTGAATTAAAATTAATCAATTAATAAGCAATATTGTAAAATGTTGAATTAAGCAATACTGTAAAATGTTGAATTAGCATAATTATATACTAGCATAAGTCTCATTATAACAATATAGAAACTAAATAAAACAGTTGGTGGTTATCCAAGGCCAAGAACGGTTAGTTCTCCTCTAAATCTTGTATTTTATTTTTAAAAAGTTCGGTTAAAGTAAAGTATTATAAAATTCGCAAGCGTCGAAGAGCACTGCTTCGGGACCAGCGCTGGAATGCCATCCGAAGGCTTATTAACGTCGAGATTTGCATGAACCTTTTCTACCGCACGGGCTCGAAAGAATAGGCATAGTCACTGATACTCTTTCAAGTTCGGGCAGTGGTTGAACGCTCTCCGGCAAGTTCGAATTACCTGCAAACATTTCAGCCAGAAGGTTCGCCTTATCAACCGGTTTAGTGAATGTTTGGTCATCCTTTATAAGTAGTGGAACAGAAGTGGAGCTGTTCTTAAGCCTTTTAATGAGTTATCAAAAGCTCTTACTTAACCGCGGAAAAGTAAGAACTTTAGAATATAGGCGCTGTTCGTATAGCGACTTCTCGCGCCTAAATACTGCGGCACACGAAGATCTCGCCTGTTTGTGTAGCTTATCAGTATGATCGCATTTGTTATTACGCCAATTTCTGACGCCAACGTCTGATTAAACCAAGATTTAGTACTTGATTTAATCGGAAGCTTTCTGAATGGGATGAAATTATCCATCCCTAGCTTTATTATTTTTTGGTTAAATACTTATTATTTTGGAAATGCTAACTGTTTAACGAATAAAAGTTTTATACTATAATTATAAGACCCTAGGTCTTGTTTATAGAACATCAAATAAATAAATAAAAAAATACAAAAATTAATTAAAAAATATTTTTTTTATAAATTTTTTTTTTATTAAAAAATATTTTTTTTTTTATTAATTTTTTAAATTATCGTACATATTCGTACATATATTTAAAAAGTTGATGTATCTTTCAAATATTTCTTAAAAGCTACTTTCATGAAATATTTTCCTATTCAAATAAAACATGTGTTCTTTGTGTTGTTTTTGTATTTGTGTATACAAAAATTTGTGTATATAAAAAAATAATCAACGTTTTATCTGGACTGAAGAAGTGAATATTAATTTTTTATTTTTAAGTTCTATTTATTTAATTTTATACCTACTAATAGTAATACGGCAAAGGTTTACGCGTGTTTCACGTTTTCAACATTTTCCATACGTTCCTACAAAATGTATAGAAGTGTTAAAAGGCTATAAATGATTAATTAATAAAATGTAGTATACCAATCGATATGTGTTTTAAAAGCATTTTTAATACAAGAACTATATTCTAAATTTTTATTTGATAGTCCCGATAAGTCAATAATCCGGACTAGGGTCTGATTTGGTTATCCGCATGATTAAGGTTTTATTATTGAAGTATTTATCTGTTATTTCTTAAGCGCTTGCACACCTTTTTGTGTTTTTTATATACATATATAACTTTTATCTCATAAATTTTTTACTATTAAACTTTTGCATAAAATAATGTGTTTTAAGTTTGCTTGTACCCGTATATGAATACATAAAAATAATGGAAAAATATGTATGTATTATTATAAATTCTATTTGATTTTCACCAAATCAAAAGTTAAGTTCTTGCCATAAACTTTTTCTAACATCTACAAAGGAGAAATCACTCTAGGAAAGATATAACAAAAAAAAAAAAAAAAAAAACGAATGGGCTTCTGCCATGTCAGCCACATAAATAAACGACAGACAGAAAACTTTTAACAATAATATTGGCTGGGCCATCTATCAGTTTAAATTTGAACCAGCGGTTATTTCGAATCTGGCAATACATATGTGATTCTATTCTGTCACAAAATTCAGTAGATTATTTCCACTGAAGGAAATAAATCAATTTACTCTTGAGCAACATTAGGATTTATTTGAAATTTATTTCCAAAACAAAGACATTTGGTCGGAAATTGCAAAAAAATAAAAAATATATACAAAAATCGTCTTTTCAAATGAAGCTCATTTTCATCTTGGTGGGTAAGTTATTGGGGCTCAAAAAATCCTAACGAGTTTTTACAGAAGCCGTTACGATTGACTGTTTAGTGCTGCTTGTAAAACAGAGGCATCATTGAGCCATATTTCTTTGAAAATAAGGACGGCGCAACCCTTACGGTCAATGAAGACATCTATAGCACCATGATAACCGTTTTTTTGTGCCCGTTCTTCATGGTATTGGTGTGAACGATGTTTGGTTTCAACAGGATGGTGCTACTTGCCACATATCTCATGCCGTTTATTTAGCCGAAATGGTGAAGTCAATTAGACGCCATGAAGCTGCGATTTGGCACCAATGGATTATTTTCTGTGGGGCAAAATTAAACACAAATGTTATGCTGAAGACCAATATGCTTGATGCCAATGCCCAGATACGACTCCATACACTCGAAAAAGTTCTCGAAAATTGGTCCGATCGAATGGGGTACTGCGAGGCCAGCCGCGGCAGCCACATGAATAAAGTAATATTACATTTCTAGGCGGAAAAATTTTACTTCATAACAAAAAAATAAATTTGGCAAAATTTCAAACCCTTTTCGCATTTTTAAATTTAAAATTTCAAATGGCCTACTTGATATACTATGTATGCATCAACACATACTACCATTTAAAATTATATATGTATTTTAAACAATTTTATTGTTATAGAATATTTGAAATAAAATCTAAAATAGTAAACCATTTGAGAATTTTTTTTAACATTCTATTTAAATCTTTGTTTCTAAAGAGTATGTTGAAAACTAGACGTCTCTGGCACTCTCTACATATCTTTATTCAAAGCCTAAATTTTAAGGAAATTGGTTTGAAGTTTTTATTAAGGAGAAATATTAGAAAAGCTGCGCTGGTGTTTTAGTTGAAATTTACATGAGTGAGAAAGTGTTGGAAAGTGCAGGTTATTGTGGCGAACAACAAACAAGCTGCACAAATTGTAATTTCCTTGACAAACATTGATGTGGTAAAAAGATTAATGTGCCTAAATATGCCTCACAAACCACAAACAGACAAGAAATCCATCCATCTTGTAATGGTAACAGACAAACCAAAAAAAGTTATATATCTTTAAATGAAGAAATAAGAAATGAAGTTGTGGCTTCAGTAATATTGCTTGGAGAGAAAGTAAATATCTGTGACATACAATTCTGTTTTTAGTTTTACAAATAAACGAGCAATTCCATTGTAAATCACTTTGTTTTCAACTTTCTTGGATAATATTCTTGTTGGAACAGAATTCTTTCTAACAAAGAACAAGAACTTAAATGCATTCTAGTATTGACAAAGCAATAAAACACATTTAAATACAAATAAAGTGTTCTTCATAGGGACTCCTTAACGAGTTTTTTTCGCATAAGACTTTCAATGCTAAACTTTTGTTGCAGTCTTTTGTAAAGCCTCTTGAAAATTATATTTTTGGAAGTTTATAGCTGAAGCACTTGCCATTATTTACCTCTCAAGACAGCAATCACAAAAAAGTAATATTTTTATGCCAAGAACTCAATATATTGTATACTAAGAAAAATTTAGGTATGTACTGTAAATACTGAAACTGAATATTTAAAAGAAGGTAAAAATAATATTAAAAAATATATTTAAATGTAAAATACATTCATAAAAATTTATAATTAACTCGCATCTGTAATTATTAATCACATCTGTGTTAAAGAGCATTTAATTTCATTTTGTTTTGTATTTCTTTTTGCCTTTTTAGCACTTTTAGTTCTTATATCTTGTGGCAGATGCTTTACTTTTATATCTTGTGTATCTATATGTCCGGTAGGTCATTTAAAAGCTTAAATTTAAAAATGTTATAGAAACAAAAACGGTTTGAAATTTTGTCAAATTCAATTTCTTGTTTGTTGTGAAGTACAACTGTTCCGTTTAGAAATGAAATATTATTTCACTTATAGGACTGCCGCGGTTGACTTCATAGTACCCCGTTCGATCCGACCAACTTTCAAGAACTTTTTCGAGTGTATGGAGTCGTATCTCGGCAATGACATCACGAATGTTGGCCTTCAAATGCTTTGGTTTGTCAACATAACACTTGTCTCTAACGGCGCCAAACAGAAAATAGTCCAACGGTTTCAAATCGAAGATTCTTGGCAAGCAACTGACATTTCGGCTAATTCAACGGCCATCAAACGTTTAACGAAAAAAAGTAATTCTGGCATGAGATGTGTGGCAAGTTGCACCACCCTATTGAAACAAAAATTCCTTCACATCGATACCATGAAGAACGGGAACAAAAAAATCGGTTATGGTGCGATGCTCGACTGTCTCTGTATAATCTTTAACGGCGCCCACAGAAAAAACTCCAACGGTGTGAAATCGCAGCTTTTGGGCAGCCAACTGGCATCATCATTTTGGCTAATTAACGGCTATTAAACGTTAGACGCAATCAATCGATTGTGGCGTGAGATTTGTGGCAGGTTGCACCATCCTGTTGAAATCAAACATAGTTCGCATCATTACTGTGAAGAGCGGGCACAAAAAAATCGGTCATGATGGTGCGATAGTTGTCTTCATTGACAGTAATGATTGCGCCGTCTTAATGCGTGCATTGGTTTCTATTTATTAACGTACTACTTATCACGTACTTCTTATTAACGTACTCAACAAGATGGAAATAAGCTTCCTCCGAATAGATGATGTCTAAAATTTTTTTAAAATTATTTTTATTTCTTTCCCATTTCCGAAAAATTATCTTTGGTTTGGAAATAAATTTCCAATAAATCCCAATATTGTTCAGACAGAATAGAATGACAATAGTACTGCCAGATTCGAAATAACCGCTGGTTCAAATTTAAGCAGATATATGGCCCACCCGAAATATAGGGAATGCATTTCCATTCTGTTTCTGCTTCCTTAACTTGCATTCTTTGTGTCTCCAGAGTATGTAAAGAAGCTGCATTTAATACTCTTTATGCTTTCGCCTTTAATAATTAACCACAATATAATGACTCTGTCACTTTTTACATCTTTGCTTCATTTAATCCCTCTGTTATCGTCTTCACGCATACACTGCCTTTATTCACGAATGTCCTTCTTGGCTGCAAACTAGCAATTGGCTGTCAGATACTCCCAAGTATTTAGGTCTTTAATCATTAAAGTAAAAGGCAATTATAAGGAACTTGCTTTCGCCCACTGATAAAACTTTTCTTCATTTAAATTCTATTGTTTAAACATAATAATACTTATTGCAGATTACAGTCTTAAAACAGGCAACAGCTGCTGCTGTTCCTTAATAACTTATAATAATAATGAACATTTCTAGCATAAAAGTATGTGTTAATTTAATTGTAATTAAGTTTTAGGGAGTTTTTCGTAATTTTATCTTACAGAATTAAAATTAAAATTTATTTCAAAACTAATTAAAACTAATAATTCTATTGCTTATTAAGCGAAAATAACATAAAAATATTCGTTATAGATTTGTTCTTATATAGAAGAATTTTAGCAAAATTTAAAAGTTTTGATTTTTTCTTTAAAATAACAGCTGTCTTATTCTACAGTACATACATAATACATAAAAAATAGCTCAATTTAAGTCCACAAATTAAGAAAAGACGCTTGATCTCACATGCATTTTTGAATAGTGTAGTTAGTTTAAGCAGACATAGCTACCCCACTTAATAAAAGGCATATTTACCTTGTTCTTTATTTCAACTCTTCGTATATCTATTACTTGCTAGGCCTGACAGCCAATTTTTGAGCATGAATTTACACCTAATTAATACATATCGGGTGATAAATTTTAGAAAAATGTATGAAATTTATATCTGAGTCGATAGAACGATCTATATAATTCAATGTTTAAAGATGATTTAATGTAAAGGTTGACCGCAGCTACTCCTAAAGTAGTTCATACTCTGGGTCTAATTTTGGCATACTCTCTTCAACATATCAGTCGGTATCTATAAATTATTCAATATTGGTTTCCAGCACGCCAACCGTTGCTTGGCCCTATAGACATGAGCCTTAATATAGGCCCACAAGAAATGTTCTCAAGGCGTTAAATTGCACGATCTATTCAGCCAATTGACCGGCTCCAAACGTGAAATAAACTCTCCACCGAACTCGTCTCTCATTGTTTGGCGTGCTGTGTGGCATATGGCATCGTGTTTTTGAAGCCACATGTCAGCCAAGCTCAGCTCCTTTATTTTGGTCAAAAAATAAAATAAAAATTGTAATCATCGTATGGTAGCGCTTTCCATTCACAGTAACGTTCCTGCCTTTGTCGTCTTTGAAAAAGTATGGTCCAATGATTCCTCCAGCCCATAATCCACACCAAAGAGTATATGCTCCGGTATGCGTTGGTAGTCCTTGCAACGCTTCTGGCTGCTTTTCACACCAAATATGGCAATTTTGCTTGCTCACGTATCCATTCAACCAGAAATTAACTTCGAAGAAAATCACGATACTCCTTCTTAACTGTGCATGAATTTTAATAATAAAATTCAATAATCTACAGTCGTTGATTGTTCGTAAGTCGATTCATGGTTAAATTAAAGACCAAGCTGAACAAGTTTGACGGTAACATGTTACACAAGATTAGCTGAGCCGACAAAAATAGTGTTGCCAAAAAGAAAGTTGCTAAAAAATCACCAATTATAAAGTGTATTTCTATATAAAAATTAATAACACTCACTTGTATAAACTCACAAAAATTAAAATTTTTGTGGAGTTTAGTTCTCCCAAGTGTCACAATTAAATAAATTTTCCGTAAATTGTAAACAAAGACGTACGTTATATAAAAAAAAATATACTCAACTAACGTCTTATGATTCAAAATACGTATGTTATATGGCAATAAGAACGTTTTTTAAATAAATTAAAAAATTTTTGATATACATTTTTCTAGTTTTCACGTGAAAATAAAAGAGTAACGATATAAATAAAAACCATAAAAAAAATAATTTTATAACAATTTGCTTAAAGACTTCATTTACCTGATTTTATAGCACTTCAACAACATCAAGAATGCCAGAGATAGCAACTGATAACGGTTTGATAATATGACTAAAAATGCGAAATGCATAATATTGTTACACAAAAGCAAAATATTGAATACAAAATTCACCACATCAGGGACCTATTATGGGATTGTGTTGACTTGTGTCAAGGCTTAATAATTGCCTGTACTAATTAAGAGTGTTATTATCCGCATGCCTAGCGGTGTTGCCAGTTCGAATTTTTTTTTGTCGCTGAATTATAATAAGCCTTCATTTGAACTAACGTCGATAAATCGAAGATGCGTGTCTATACTAGAACATTCGAAGCTAATGATGAAATACTACAAAAAGATTTCGCATTGCGGTTGGTGAGTTAGTGATCATTTGGCTGTCAATAAGTAAAGTCGCGTTCAGGCGTATAAAGTGTTGTATAAGCGAATTGCTCTATTAAGACATTAGTTACAGTGGAGTTAATAAAGACCGTAAAAAAAACAACAAAGTTTCAAAAAGGTTAAAAAAGTAGTAATATGATTAATTTCTATTGCATCACTAAACAATTCACCTACTGAATCTATGCGATTTCCAAACTAGATTAAACTTGAAAAATTATGGTGAAATGGTAAATTTAACTTATATTTTTGTTCCTTTTTTTGGATCCTATATTTATCAATAATATTAATTCATTAATTAAACTATTTTGCGCTTTTTGTATTCATTTTTGTCGAACTTTACGTTTCTATTTTAATTTTTTAATAGAAAAATCGCACTGACAACTACACACTTTTGGGTAACTCTTGTTTATGTAAATATAAACGTATTTATTTGTGAACATTTTAGAAATAACGACCTACTCCATTGGGCCACCAAAACTACACAAAGAAATAACAAAGTTGATGAAAAAACAATATTTTAACTGTTGGATAAAAAATATATATAAAAATAAATAAAAAATATTTAGTTGAAGTATGAAAATGTCTCCCAAAATGTAATTTTACTTTTAAGCATTACACCGCAGTAGTTCCAACATCCAGTAACCTTTAATACAAACAGACTAGCTTTGCACATACAAGAGGCTGTTGCTTAAAAGTGTTGCTGGTTATGGATACGGTGGTGGTTTGGAAAGTGAAAAATATTAACTTTTAACGACGTCACATCATAATTCTAGTGACATATTTTGTTCATGGTGTTTAGTTTTAGTTACTGTTGTTGATTTTATTTTATTGCTATTTTAGTAGTTATTCGAAGTAATTTGTTAAGCGTAAAGTAAACGAATTTATTCTTTGCTTGCTGCCTAAAAGCAAAAAAGATACATTTTTTTTTATAGTTGATTAAAAAAAGTGATGTTCAGTCCACGCTGGGACACCGGCGTAAGAGTAGGAGAAATCACGGCTAGTTGGAGAATGTTTTGACTATCTCAAGCAACTTGGTGCAGCAAAGAAGGACATGCGTTGCTGGGACCTAGCTCATTTTAGATTCACTGGCAATAAAACAGGTGAAAACACTCTCTCAAGGACACACATTGGGAGGTAGCCTAAGGAATGTGTTTGTTCAAACGGTTAGTGGGATTTTTTATACTATGAAGGGGATTAGAAGAAATCTATGGAGAGCTAAACGATGAACCGATATTTTTTAAATTTTTACACTATAGACTATATAAAATTCAAAAATTCCAACTGGGTGGTGCCACGCCCGTTAAGTATTTATTAATTTTTGAAGTTGGCGTGCTATCTCCCATACAAATTAAATAAAGGTTTCTGTATATCTTGAGAACAGTAATAGTAGAAGGTTCTAAATTAGCTTCAAGCAAAGTCGTGAACAATACACATCATCGGCCGGCCAGTAACTGGGTGAATTAGATAAGTGGGTGTGAGCCTCTCATTCATACGAAATATTGAATTGTGTATATGCAAAAAAGCGGAAATTGCAGAAAACACACTGGATAAAAGCTATCTACATATATATGTATCTCATATACAAAAATAAGTGTGATAAATGAAATATTCCGCAGTGTCTCTCTGGAAGGAACTATAGATTATCTAAATGTTAGGATTTGGTCCGGAAGGAGACAAAAGGTGAATAAAAATAGTAAAAAATTTAACTAAAATAGCGTTTAAATAATAATTAAGAAGGAAGCAGCGATACACGCCGAGCTTGACATAGAATAATATACATACCTGGTATTGGGAAAATCGATTGCTCGACTTTTTTCAAAAACCGGTTTTCGAATAATTCGAAAATAGCACTTTAAAAAAACGGTTTTTGGTTAATAATAATTCAAATAACCGGTTAACGGGTTCTTTTATTTAAATTTCATTTAAAATTTTTTATTTAAAAATTGTTCCTAATTCTTAAAGTGCCGAGCTGGACTACGTCGTTTCACAAATAAGCAGAAGCTGCTGGAGAGCTTAAAATTAAAGCGGCAATCAATATTGACAATAATTCCAACAAACCTCATAAAAACTATGCAAAAACAGTGTGCGAAAACCATAAAAAACAAAGTTTATTACACAAAGTACTGAAAGATGCTTAAGTTTCGAACAGCTACTCAAGGAGCTAATTTCGTTTTTGTTGTATTACTCGGTAGAGATGGAATTAAAGGCTTGTTATTATAGTTATAATTTAAGTGCATAAGATAACAAAAATTAAATATTTTACTTTTAATAAATCTATTAGTTATATACGAGCCCTTAATTGCCTTCACAAGAAAATTTGATTAGATTTCGAGCAGCACTGTATGCAAATTTATGCAGCACGTATTTAATAGATTGTGTGTCAATGTGGTGTGTTAGGTAAGAAACCACCTTCCAACTAAGAAGTCGTCGGTTCAATCCCAGGCCACACCGTCTGACAATTTTCAAGAGCGTTATCACCTCCCAATATTACTAGCGATTGGTTATGTATATTTACGCTGTGAAGCGATTGGTTATGTGTCTTTACGCTGTAAAAAACTTCTTTTACTAATATATCTGCCGTTCGGAACCAGCGTTTGTGGGTTTGTGTGTTTTCAATGAGTCTAGTTGATCATTCTCCATATATAAAAATCAATATTTATTTACAGAAGATGAGAAAAGTTCATTTTTGCTTTAGTGGGCATAGCTTTTCCGATCTACTTTGGTTTTCCCGTTCTTTGTGAGACGTTCAAGGTTGTCATAAAGCGTGTTTTTTATAGAGGTATAGAACTTTAAGTTGCCATTACTTTTTAAGATGGCGACCGATTTAACACCTGTGAAGTGATTTATTCTCAGTTTGGTGTAGCAATTCATCATGAAGAGACTTACGCCTGAACAACGCTTGCAAATAGTGCAATTTTCATTTTTCATAAGTGAATTTTTTTTTCAATTTTCATAAGCGAATTTTGTTTAGCGATAAAGCGCACTTCTGGTTTAATTGCTACGTCAACAAACAAAACTGCCGCATTTGGAGTGAAGATAATCCTCAAGTGTATGTGGAAACACCGTTACATCCAGAAAAACTGACTCTTTGGTGCGCTTTATGGGCTAGTGGAATCATTGTAAAAGCCGTAAAGCCACAAACGCTTGACCATTTGGAAGACAACATTCGCCGTGTTATTGCCGATATACGGCCACAAATGTTTGAAAAAGTCATCGAAAATTGGACGTGCAGATTGGACTATGCCTGAAATTATATTTAAAATGTAATGCCACAAGATTATCTTTCGGTTAAATAAAATTCATGTCAATCGAATAATCCATCGTTGTTTTATTGCAACTTAAAGTTCTATACCTCTATAAAAAACACCCTATATAAACAAAAATAATTAAATTTATACAAATAATTAAACAACGAGCATATTTTCAATAAAAAATATACAAACGTATACAAATTATACTTATTTAAATTAACCAGTTTATCCGGTATTCGAAAAATGAAGATTTTGAAAAAACCATTTTGACCAAACCATAAAAACCGGTCGAATAATAACCGTCCGATCCCCCTATATGGTATAGAAATATAATAATCGATCTACAGCTAATGCTTTTATGTGAATCCAAGAAGTCATATTGAGAGCAGTTTCATTCTCCACCTATCTTCTCCCAGTCCCTATGGATCATAACCTTCTTTAATTTTCCTGCTTGCTTCAACTAAGAGAGCTGCATTAAAACGTGCTAATCAGTAATAGTTCAAGAATTATAAAGGTCTTCGGCTTATATGTATAATTCTAATTCTATTTTGATGAAAAAATTATGTTTTTTAACAAAAAGAAAACAAAAATGAAATAAAATATTCACTGTATGAAATAACTTTTATATAACAAAGAAAAGCATATTTTCAGGTAAAATGTTATTATTTTATATTTTTGTTTTGTATATCAAATACTTTTGTTTGGTTGTTCGGAGTATTTCACAAAAACTCTTCAGAGATAAAATTCTGTTTTTGCATTATTGCCTAAACCTTATATAGCGAATTTTTTTTCAGTTTTAGCCCATTTTAATGCAATATTAGGTTTCGCCTGTATATATATTATAGTATATAAACACATTGTACAAATGTAGATTTTTGTTTACAAATGTTTTGTAAATGCATTATACTTCTTACTCAAGAGAAGAAAAAACGGTGATTTTAACCCATATTTTTACTTTTGTCGAGTTTGCTACAAACCATTGCTCTTTTCTGTCATATTTGTAGTTTTTTCTGTGTTTAGAATAATGTAACGGCAAACTAGTGTGAAAAAGTTTATGTTCTTAAACAAAATAAAGTGAAAAAAATACTTTGCATACTATACTATTTGCTTTAACGTCGTTTTTTTAACTTTCGTTAAAACTGTTTTTTTTTCTGGTTAACAGCACAAACTAACGCACAAATTTTTACTCAAAAAAATTTAAGAAATAGTAACAAGCACATGTACAAAGTTTTCATGAGAAAAACTGAAAATTGAATCCTATGGCAAATGATAAATTAGATGATAATTATAGCATGCTTTTGGGAGTCGAAGCTGAAAACTAACAAAACTTGAGCATAAGGACTCAGATTGTGTACAAAACTAGATTATAAAATTCTTTGAAATACATATATGAGTTTCTCTAAAAAGTTAAAATAAACTTTTATTAGAAAGTCATGATAAGTGTTAAAATATTGAAATAAATTAAAAAGAAAACAAAATATTTAAAAACTAAAAAAATATTGTATACTGTATGGACTTTAAAAAACTATTTGAATACATTTCTAGCAATATTACAACAAATTTTTGTTGTTAGTAATAAAACAAAACTCAACATTTTCTTATGTAAATAAATCTGTTTTCTACTTTAAATTAACTTAACTATTATTAGTAATAATTTATTACTATTAAATTAAAATTTTTGTCTTTTAATATTTTCAGATTTGCTAACATAAATCATAAGAAAATCTTATAGGAAAGGTGAGTATTCTTAACCCTAAGATATCCAATAACATTTCACCACTAAGTGCACCATTGTGTTCTGGCCAGACCACAATGTCAATAACTTAAAAATACAACGAAAAGTAAAACTAAACAAGTACTTTTTTAATCAGTCATTTATGAGGCAAGTAATTTATTCTTAATTTAGTATTATTGTATGAAATATTTATATTATTCTATATCACAGACATTGCAAACATTCTTTTTGGTATCGAGTATTGCGTTTCATTTAACTTGTAAGCTTACACTTGACGCACTAGGTTAGGTAATTTGATGACGATGACGGCCTATCTACTGTTTTCATATTAGTTTCTGATCGTTCAGGCTGAAGGTTAGATGTTGGATCCTGCAAAATTGTACTTAAATTAAATTTGTAAATTTTGTTTATTCTTACGTAAGAGGGCGGATTGACATTGAAGCTACCTAGCGCTAGATGGCAGCACAAACACAAAACTTTTTCTTTCTTAGAAATTACGATCTGTCGAATGTCAGCTGTTAAAATTTTAGCCAACTTCATCGATTAGTTTATTTGTTGTAGTCGTTTGAAGTAAGCAACTTTTGTGTTTCTTTGAAAATGGAAAAAAGTGAATTTCGTGTAGTGATTAAACACTATTATTTGGAAGGCAAAACGGCAAAAGAGACAAAAGAAAAGCTTGATAAACATTACGGCGAATCTACTTCGTCAGATTATATGGTAAGTTATAGGATTGCTGAATTTAAGCGGGGCCGAACAAGCACTGCAACATAACTGGAAGGCCAAAAGAGGTGGTTACTGAAAATATCAAGAAAATGGTCGATATCGTTATGAATGATCGCCGGGTCAAAATACGTGAGATTGCTGAAATGGCCAACATATCATATGAACGTGTATTCAATATTTTGCATGAACATTTGCATACGAAAAAGCTATCGGCAAGATGGGTGCCGCGTTTGCTCAGTGTTGAACAAAAACGAGTTCGACAGATCACTTCACAGCGGTGCTTGGACATGATAAAGCATAATCCTGCTGATTTTTGACGTAGATTAATAACTGTTGATGAAACGTGGGTCCACCACTACACACCTGAAACCAAAAATCAATCGAATCAATGGGTGGAAGCTGGTGGAAGTGCTCCGAAGAAGGCAAAGACAGCGAAATCGGCTGGTAAGGTTATGGCCACTGTATTTTGGGATGCACACGGAATATTGCTCATCAATTATCTTGGAAAGGGATCCACAATCACACAAGAGTATTATCGTGCATTACTGGATCAATTGGTTGATGCAATCGAGGAAAAACGACCACATTTAAACAAGAAAAAAGTTGTTTCTTCAAGACAACGCACCGGTTCACACAGCATTAGATACGATGCTAAAACCACGAGAAAGCCACTTCGAATTGGTTGATCATCCACCTTATAGTCCAGATTTAGCCCCTAGTGACTTTTTCCTGTTTCCAAACTGGAAAAAATGGCTCGCAGGCATAAGATTCATCTCAAACGAAGAAGTGATTACCGAAACTAATGCGTATTTTAAGGACTTCCCAACATCGTATTATTCAGATGGTATAAAAAAGCTGGAAAATCGTCTTACTAAGTGTATTGAGCTAAAAGGAGACTATGTTGAGAAATGAATGGTTTTTGAAAAAAATGTCTTTTTCCTACTTAAATAGCTTCAATATCAATCCGCCCTCGTATATACAAAAGAATGATGCTTACAAATACATCAGACTTTGCCATAGCATTTCTCATATGTGGATAACGCAATGTATAAGCATTAGATGCACTAAATTCCATATGTGGCCGTACTAACTGATTTGATAATTAAATACGAAAGCGGCAGCGACGGTCCGTTTGCTTTGTTCTTACCATCTCCTCATAAATAATAAGTACAACCAATCCTGATATGTCCAGCATATTGAAAAACATAGCCAAAGGCCAAGGTTTTGGTTTACACTTGCAGATACAATAGAACACAATATTATTTGATCCGTTGTATCTACTCATGCTTAATTTCGTTGCAGTCAATAATTAGATTAGATCTGTTAACAATGTTTAGTTCGATGTTCTACCTGGTTCATCTTCCGCACTTATATACGCCATAATTGTATTTAAATAAATAAATAACGGTAATAAAGCCTTATTTTTTTGGCTGTAGGGGCACAAGGAGTACCTATTCCCGCAATACCTAAACAAGGCTTCATAACTTGGGGGCTCACTTGATTTACTAAATGAAAATGGCACAAATGCTTTGTTAGCGAGACCTGTGTCAACAAGAGCAGGAGGAACATATGTCAAGTTTGTTGATAGAGTTAATCTAGTACAAAATATTGTCACAGTGAATACAACGTCCCGTACGAAAGTACTTTTGAGCCAAGTTCATCACAACTCTTTCCTCTTATTTTAACTCCCGAATACCATCAGATCGTATAATTTTGATCTCTTAGTGTATAATTTATTCATGAATCACATACCCATCGTAATTTTATGCCATATTTGACTGGTTTTTAACTGAGTAGAGTGGCTTAATCTAGTATGTCAGCGATAAGGAAGATTCCGGACATATAGCGTCAACTTTGAATATGGGGTATATGACTACTCTATACTAGTAGCAAGCGTTAGCCAAAGATCATCTATGACAACTGATTTATTAATTCTTGAGCGCTTTGGACGAGTGTTTGAGTGGTAAACTCGTATAAACCGTAGTAAAATAATTTGTAGTCCAGCCAGACAGGCCACAATGGTGCATTTAACGCATTATGTAAACAAAGGGAATTTCAACCCCTTAATGTAAACCGATCGACTCCAAATAATTTTTTTTTTCGATTCAGAACACTTCAGTGGTAGAAATAATGGTCTTCTTTTCTTTCTAAGTTAACTAGAAAAAAAGATATTAAGCAAAAGAGTTAAAAATGGTCTAGCTAGACCAAGTTGGACATCCTAGGATTAAATTAAATAAAGAATTTTAAATTTTAGTACAAAAAACGAAACACATTTTAAAAAAAAAATTAAATTCCTTTAACCTAATCTTACTCTTGTATGGAAAGCCACACAAAATGTATTTTGTATGTAAATTTAAAAGAAAAAAATGTAAGTAATGTTCGTGAATAAATGAAATAAAATATTCTGGACTCTTCTTTCCACATCAAGTGTATAATTTGAATGAAAAACCTTTTTTTTAAAACGAGATATTTTAAAAGTGACGTTAGTTACTCTCGCGTATGGCTTTCCACACATATGAAATCCCTATATATTTTGCTTTAATATCAAAACTTATTTCTCACCAAATAAGCGTCTAATATTTGACGAGTGGTCTGAATTGTTGTCTGATTATTTCAACTAATGTTTAGCAATTGTTAGGTTTTCGCAGAAAATTTATATTTGAACTTGTATATGCCCTCTAAGCCTGAAAAATAGAGAATAAAATCTTTACTTATTGGTTGTTGTGAAATGAGTTACGTTTAGATAAACCAGTTGGTGATTTAGTTTTTCAAATGGTCTCTTTTATCATCCATAGACGTAATTAGCTCTTACTTTGTCCCGAATTTCTGATTTCGAGATCGAGCTACAAGTCTACCAATGGGTCTTTGGCCTTGAGAGTTCCAGGCAGTGGTAATTCTAGTATTGTCGTCTACCAGTTTCCGTAGTGTGTGCCCAATCCAGCGTCATTTGCGCCTACGAATTTCAATCTGCATTTCGATTCGATTGTATGCCATAGATCAACGTTATTAATTCTTTCAAAATAAAATATACGTAAGCTTTTACAAAGCATTTGAATATTCATGAACAAAGAATAATATAGAGTTCACACGGCGTTTAGCAAATCAAATGCTTGTCTTGCCTTGTCTAGTCTGCACTTTATATATTGGGATATTACGCAAAGTATGTTGTTAACGCAACATACCAACCATTCTGGGTAGATACAGTTAACAAAATAAATCGTAGACCCTTGGCTGTTTTCTCCAATATAATTGATATTTTAGCTTAATAACAAGTTTAAAACAAATAAACCAACACTGCGATGAGTTTTCTTGCATTAACTTCAAATATTTCTCTCGAAAGCGTTCATGACAAAACTGAATCATCAGCATCTTTTTTTTCTGTCATTAGTAATAAATTTCTGAACGAATCAGTTGGAGAGCACAATCAAGTTGGATGTAAGATATTCATCTGTTTCATGAATTTTTATGAAATTTGGTATCAATTTGTTAGCATATGCATATTCTATTCATAATAGCATTTTTTGGCATATTTCAGTTTTAGAAGCATGTTTTCGTATTCAAAGAGCATTTTAAACCTTTTTAAAGCATATTTTGATTTTTTGTGCAGTAAAATATTTCCACAGCAAAGAGAACATTTTTGCTTTCAATTCTGACTAAGTTATGACTTTCCTGAATTATATGTTATTTGAAATTTATTGCTTCAAACCGAAACCAAAGAAAACACAAAACAATCAAAAAAATATTCTCATTGGCATCGACAATTTTTGCTTGTTTTGTTAAAGATATTGAAAAATGAAATAAAAACTGGATTTTACTAGATTTTTTTTTCTTTACTCCTCTTGGGAGCATGGGGCTTCCACAAAGTATTTCCATCTATTTGATGCACTTGTCTTTATCTCTTCCCATGTAAGATTGTTTTGCCTTAGTTCTTGCATAATTGTGCGTCGCCAAGTGTTTCTTGGTCGACCGCGGTTCCTTAATCCTCGAGGATTGCACTCAGGTGCCATCCTTGTAATACTACCGTGATTTTTCCATAAGGTATGGCCGATCCATCTCTACTTTCTTTGCCTTATCTGCTTCAGTAGATCTATGTTGCTTATGGAGTTAGGCCAGAATATCTTGCATATGATTCTAAGGCACTTATTGGTGAACACCTGTAGATTTTGCGTGATGGTGTTAGACAGACACAAGCCAGGTTTCACTGCCGTACAACAGAATTGAATTTACACATGCGTTGAATATTTTGAGCTTGGTTCGCCTGGATATGTATGAGTTTCTCCATACTGACTGTAATCGTCCGAATGCCGACTTCGTTTTGTTGAACCTGTTGTTCACGTCTATTTTTGCAACGCCGTTTGTTGCCATTGTGCTTCGAAGATAGCAGAAGCTGTCTACATACTCTATTGGCCGCCCCTGTAGTATGATGTTTTTTGTGCTATTATTGTTAATTCTCATAGCTTTAGTTTTCTTAATATTTATCTCAAGGCCAACATTGCGAGCCAGTTTTTCCAGGTCATTTAATTTTGACAATATCATCCGCATAATCCAAGTCCTCGAGCTGTCGTGAGAGACTTCATGTTATACCTATCCTTTGTGAACAGACTTCGCTCATGATCTCATCGAGTACGATGGTGAATAGTAGAGGTGAGAGTGGACATCTTTGCTTTACTCCAGCGTTAGTATTGAATGGTTGGCTGATGCTCCCGTTGTAAATAACCGAGAGTTATGCATTCTCGTACATTGTGCGTATTATTCGTATTATTTTCTGGGGTACTCCTTTTCTTCTCAATGCTTTCCATATAGCAGTCCTTTTGATGGTATCGAAGGCTTTCTTAAAGTCAATGAACAGTAGATATAGAGGTGTACGCCATTCTAGAGACTGTTCTATTATGATGTTGGACTGGGCTATTTAGCCGGAAGCCTGTCTGTTCGTCACGCAATATGTTCTCTGGTTTGTTCTGAAACCTTCCCTGCATTATGAATGCTAGTATCTTGTATATGGTGTTAAGCGGAGTAATTCCACTCTAGTTATTACGATCGTTTAAGTCGCCACAATGATGCCTTTTTTCCAAATTGATGGCAGATTACAGTTGGTATTGATGGCACAATAAAGTTCAATGGAGGTGTCGTTTCTAGGCGGTGATAAGATAGCAGCCCCATCATCCTGGAACGGGCTACAGTAGACTAATCATCTACTTAGCTTGAAGAAATAAAGATTAGAGAATATGAAACAAGGCAGAGCAATGGACAGAATAACATGGATTTTAGTAGTAGTAAATGGTAAAAGTTTTCAAAGCCATAGTGGTGATAAAATTACAGAGATTGCACTGGACTGTCATGATTGATTGATGCCCGAACTAGTTCCAAGCCGTTACTTACTACGCTTACAATTCTGAAAAGATCTTACAAGTTATTATCGAATTAAATAGTTCTCCAAAAGATTTCATATGAGGATATATATGGATGTTTACAAACGATTTTTATTAGTAGAATTAAACGTTTTTTATTATTAACAAGAAAAAAATTGTTGCTGTTTTTAAAGCGTATTTGTAAAATTTTTAGGTCATATTTTCTGATTTTCAGGGCATATTTTATGCGCATAAAATACTTTTTTAAACGCATATTTCTGGTTTCCCTTGTCATCAATCTTCAGTGAGTCTTTACATTCGAAAAGCTCATAAAGTTCAAAGATTAGGAAGTGTTCCTCAGAATATGCATAGAAAAGCTAGATGTCACATTTGTTAAGTCGATAACTAAAAGCTACATATACATACATCAAACGATGAGCTGTTTTTGTCAAAGAGAAGCATATGCTTATATAGCCATATTGTTAGGAAAATGAAAATGCTAAAGGCAAAATTCACCACGTCAGAGCTTATTTTTAGCTTTTAGTTCAAAAAAATGTATTGGCTTGTGTCAAGGCTTAAAAACTTCCAAAATTATCTGAACTAATTAAGAGTGCTGCAGAGTGCATGGATCGGTAACTTTTGGTGTTATTTTAGAACAGTTGAATTAAGACTCATGTCCGTACTTTAACATAAAAGCGGAGAATTGCGGCTGGTGAGTTAGTTAGTGATCAATTGGCTGTCAAGAATTAAAGTCTGTTTAAGGCGCAAATAAAAAGTGCTATAAAAGCGAATTTGGTGTATTAAGACATAGTATGTTAAAGTACAGTGGAATTAATAAAAAGAGACAGATAATAAAACAACCAAAATAAAAATAGTGTTTTATTTTATTTTAACGCAATGAAAAAGAATTTAAAGGTTTTAAAAAGGTTACAACGTAACAGCATACAAAGTATTGAAAAGAAGTTATTTTTATGTATAACAAAATATAAATTAATGATTTTGAGTAAAAACAAATTGATTTGCTAGTGCAAAATACGTAGTCATTCATATGTGTGTAAAACCACTGACAAGAGTAACTAACGTAAGTTCTTTTGAGTATGAAATTGAGGTTTAACTAACTAAAAATTAAGACGACCTTTAAAGTATCCAACGTGCTGAAATTTGTAGCCATTACCAAAAAAATATATTCATCTTCTAGTAAGACGGTAATGCGCAAAAATTGTTAATTTGTAATTTTGGCAATGGCATACTTTATTAAGACTAATCAAATTATTAATTATTAATTACCGATAAACCTTTAGCTAAAATTTTATAAAAGTTGAAAAAAAAAATATCACAAACATATGCATATTTTAATATGATTCGAAAAAACGTTGATGCGAAAATACAAAATTAAAGCTCTTAAACATAACTTTAGGAGCAGAAAAAAAAATAATTAAATTACTTTTGCAAAAAAATAATAGGGAAAAAATTTTCTAAAATCGAGGTTTTTAGCTAATTTCATAAAAGTTCAATTCGATTGTTTTTATATTTATTTATTATTTATAAAATTATTCCGCATATTGCCTTTAGGTTAGCAAAAAAATAAAAAAAATTATATAAAAAAATTCGTTACGCAGCCATAAATTATCATATAATCTGAATAACAAATTGTAAGCCAAAACCAAAATTAAATGATAAAAATTATAATGAAAAGATAACAAATAAATATTTAAGAAAATCTTCATGCCAATTTAAGGGAAAGTTTTGACAAAATAAAAGAAAAAGATTTTTGATGGCATGGAAAAATAAATCACATGTCAGTAATGAAATGAAATAAAATAAAATTATATAAAAGCATTGATAGGTGACAAATAATTTATCCCTAGTTTCGCCTAAAAGTAGGCTATATATTTGTAAATTAAATGCGTACATCTTAAGAGTAGGCTACAGAATTCTATATTATTTATTCTCAATAAATTGATATTGACAAAATTCTGTTATGTCAACATTTGGTTTATCAAAGGTACACCATAAGAAAGCAAAAGAAATACCCACACAGTGCAAAAAGGAGAAAACGTATATATTTGTAAAATATTAACAAAATATTGTATGTCGTTAAATCATTGAAGAAAACCTAATTTGAAATCAAGGTTCAATAATTCATATTATTTTTTTCCTTCCTTGAGAGTTTCCATTTTTCTCGTTTTTAGCGCCTTATGGTGTTTTCTTTTCTTCTTTTCTTTTCTCCGCTGCTCAACAACTTGTAACAGTTCGTTGTCAGAACATTATATGACAACTTTTCATATTAAAGTTGGAATATTAAAAACACATGCAATCAAAATGGTTGTATCCTAGCAACAATAAAAAGAAAGAGAGAAGAAAAAATCACAAAAATCTTTGCAGAGGAATTGAAATCATAAAAAAATGCTTATAACATGACTTGAAAAACTTCACAACACCCATAGCCATAGCATAACAATTTGAATCAAGAAAAATATGAATAAAATTCAAAATGAAAGAGGTCTTAATTTGAATAACACCTGAAAGTATGCAAGCAATTTACAGAATTAAAAAAATAGAATTTTATTGAGCATAGCATAAGGCGTTATATTGCTCTCTTCTATTTTTTCAATCTTTATTCAATATTTATTAAATGGACGTTAAGGTTGTTGTTGTTCATATCTCAGCACCGAATTTACATTTTGTTTGCCATCGTTCAACAAAAAAAGTCAACAACAATAACAAATAAACAGGAAAATGAAAAACAGATAACAGAGGAAAAATATATTTTTTATTCTTTTATATTCACAAAATTCTTAAAGGATTTCCGAAAGTTTATCCATGAAAACAAAAAGTTAAAATAAGATGTACAGTTAAAGATTTTCTAACTCCTTTAAAACACAAAAAGTTGTTTCGAATACAATAAAAGTGTAGCACACTTTTAGGCTATTAGGCATTATTCATATACTAATATTAGTTGAAGAAACTAAAGAAGTAATTAAAATAGTGTTTATTTAGTATTTTTAATTATACTTAAAAACACTATGGTAAGTTGCAGATCGGCTCTTAAAAATGTTGGCTAAATTCAAAGTTAAAAACTATATTTAGCTCTTTTGCCTTTCTTATAAAAACAGGCTTTAAATCCGTTATATATACTCCTTTAAAATTAAATTTCAGGCTTTTGTGCCTCTAGTTTATTACTTAGGTGTATCTGCGATTCATATTATAAAGTCCTATACTTTTCAAATTTTTTCTAAGGAACTCTTACAAAGAGATTTTAAATGACCCACTTTTTATTTACAGTTCCAACTTTGTTCTTAAGTATTTGTTTAAATAAGTTTGAATTGTATTTTAATAATTTTCATTTGTGCTGTTGTCTATAATTAGGATTAATACCTCTATTTACACTATGGCATATATTTAGGATTTTAAGTCAGTTATTTAAATATTTATATTAAAATTGAAAGCGAAACAATTTTTACCCTAGAAAGATAACGTACGTCTATTAGACGTGTTCCTTTTTAATTGTTTACTACATCTTCGTCGTTTATTGTGAGAAAAAACTGTTATGCTCCGTAATATCAGTTGTCATTGTTTTTTGTGAAATAAGTTGTTTTTATTTCAGAGTAATAGTAGAATAGTACGTGTTGGAGACAACCATTTATTTCAAACATATGTTATAATAATTGAGTATAGGCAAGAATTGCATGAGCAAATTGCCGTCTTGTTGCAGAGTGTTGTAGAGGATTCAATTTTATCTGTAACAGTAAGTGGACTAGAGCATGATATATTGAATGATGATGTACAATGTGATATTCAAATTGACGAGGTAAATGAAAATCACAGCTCATTGAAGATATTGCGACCTCTGACGAAATAACAGAAATTGAATTGAGCCTATTCTAGCTGCAACGACTTTTGACAGAAAACTAATTTGAGTGCTGAAGTACTCTAGATGCTGGTAAGCATCGGCAATAAGTGTATTTCGAATACAAATTATATATAATCAAAATCAAAACTCTTAAGTTTCAAAGAATTATAAAAAACATCTCTAGTTTTAAAGGACGCCTCGGATGCAAATGGGGCTGAAACTAGAGCTGCAAAACTATCAATAGTCGGCCCATTCGACTGCTTTAATAGTTTGAAAAAAAAAAACTATCAATACTATCGAATACTAAGTGAAAGAGAAAGACAATAATAAATATACAGTTTTTGATGGAAGAATAATACTTATACATATATAGTTAATTGTTCAAATCATGAAGTGCTACAAGACTTAAGTAATTAATAAGATCTAGTGAAGGAAAACTGCAGAGACTATGGAAAGCAAGTGTGGAGCAACTGTCAGTTTTGATAAACTTTTAATTCGTACTTCAAAGCTTAATATATCAAGTCATCAAAAACTCTCAAATATGAAACTATTCTTCTGTTTTAAGTCGCACAATAAAAATAAATAAACTTGTAAAAGATAGACTTATGGGTAAGAGTCCTCGAAATGTATAATTTCTCAGTAAATGGAAGCATCACCTGGGCCGTAATAATTAGAAAAACATGCTATGGTCTGACGAAATGAAGATTTATTTTTTGAGGTCAAATACAAAATGGTATGTTTGAACATATTTTAGTTACAATTCATACTTTATTTGAGTTTAATAAATAGATATTTATGAAACTGTTAAGCTGTGTCTCTATGTAACTATAAAAGTTTACAGACTGCTAACAACCTGCGTCAAACAAATTTTTGCGAATGTGACTTTGACTACATTAGTGGCCCCCGTGCTTACTCTTAAAATTCGACAATAGTATCGATAGTTAAAAAAAAAAACTATCGATGGTCAGCCAAGAACAACACTATCGATACTATCAATAGTACTATCGATTGTTTTGCGGCTTTAGCTGAAACTCACACTTTTTCAAAATCATTGCGTGACAATATTTAAAATTTAGTTGCTGATACGGTCAAAAATGATTTAGATTGCATTGAGCAGTGATTTATATAACAGTTTCTAATAGAAGTTATTGTCCCTCGAAAATTTAAAGAATGTCAAAAATGTTTTGTGCCAAATGTGAAACACTTGTATGTGAGAACACAAAAATCTAGTGTGTAACTTCTGCATATAATGGCACAAAATTAAAGTTTTTTGATAGAGATAACTTCTATCATACATATGTGTACACTCGTAAATACCTAAATAAATTTAAGAAAAATATATTTTTTTACTTTTTTACATTTGCTTTTGATCCTTTGAAAAAAGTAATCCATTTTATGTTAATTTTTGATATATATTCAATTTTTCGATATATCTTGTCTTCATTTACAAAACTCTTAAGTTAATAAAGCAAATACTTATTAAATAATAAATCCCGATAACACAAATAGATTTTTTTCTTTTTTTATGTCCTATTTATACTACATTTTTTGCTAGAAATCATACGTCTCTTAGACGTATCGTTACCTTTAACGTACTAAATACAACGTTATATTTCTAGGCGTAAATTTGTTTAACAAGCCCTTATGCTGTTTTTTGTTTAGTCAACACATCGTGGTACCTTTCTTTGGACTGATGGTTAAAATATTTCTCTATTTCTTGCGTGCTGAAAAAAAAAAAAAAACGAAATAATCTAAAAAACCGCTAAAATAAATCCCTATACTGTTGCAATTTTTTAACTAAATAATAAAGGACGAATTTACATTCAAAAAGTAGAGAAGAAAAAATCATAACTTTAAATCAATATAAGGGCAAACTATATTTCAAGTATAAACAGACATACATACATAGGCATACGTAGCATGGATGTATGGAAAGAGTTCCTACAATAGCGTTATGACTCGGGGGAAATATATTACAATTTTTCTTCTATCACTATGGTTTACAAAAATATGCAAGTCTGCCAATTTATAAAGGTCAATAATATTTACACAATGTATGTCACAGAGACAACAGAATAAATAGGAATTTTTTCTCATAATAAAGCCCTTCTAGTGGCAAAAAGGTTAGTCCCTGTAAATCAGTGAACTACGGCGAGTTACTGCTGTACCCTTACCAAACACAAGCAGACAAACAGTCTTTATTGAGCTAATTTTTAAATTGCCACTAGAAAAATCAAATGTTTTATGGCTGAAGCTTAAGACAATAACTTCAAAATAAAGTATAGTAGGACACGTAATATGAATATAAAAGTACGTGCCAAATTTTTCTTTTTAAACTACCGCAGCGTATAGAAAATGAAAGCTTTAGTGTTAACTATTAATAACAAATTATAAAAATTTGGATAAGACGGAAATTCTAAAGAAAGGGGAAAGTATTTTTTCCTTGGAACGAAATTCTTTGTTAAAAAAGGTTTTTATTCTATTTGAGAAAAAAAACAGACGTTATTTGTGCCTCTGCTTTCATTTTCTGTAAGGCGCTGGTATAGGGTGGCTAATTAAAACGTGTTAATTTGAACTTTGTCATTCTACTATGTCAGAAAATTCAATATATTATCTCTTCTGAACGTTGAAAATCATCATTTGGGATGAAGCTCATTTTTACCTTGGTGGGTACGTTAATAAGCCAAATTGCTGTATTTGTGGCTCAGAAAACTCAAACGCGGTTTTACAGAAGCCAATGCACCCATTACGATTGACTGTTTGAAGCGGCTTGTAGAGCGGAGGCATGATTGACCAATATTTCATATTTCGCAACCATTTTTCGTCAATGCAGACACCTCTCGCACCATAACAATCAATTTTTTATTTTTTTTTTTTTTTTTGCCCGTTCTTCATGGCATTGATGTTAATGATATTTGGTTTCAAAAGGATGGTGCAACTTGCCACACATTTCATGCCACAATTGATTTATTGCATCAAGGGTTTGATGACCGCTTAATTAACCGAAATTGTGATATCAGTTGGTCAGGTCATGGAGGCTTTTTTCTTTATTTTTTTATTTTTAGATTGAGTTGTCTGGAGGGAACTTTCGAACCACAATTAAATTTATTCTTCGTCATGTCCTCTGCCGAGGCTCGAACCTGAGTCGTTTGTGTTGTTATGTGTGCGCTGTAAGCACTACCCCTCGGTAAGACCTAAACAAATGGGACACTCAACTCCTGAGAAGGTAGTGTGTACTAAAAAGAAACACTGCAGCCATAAATAAAACTCTGATCTCTCTTATAATAGAGCTACCGGGGAAGTTTGAAGACACAATATCTAAATGCCGGGTGCTAAAATTACACTTCTAGTAGGTACTATGAAACAAGTAAACATTTTCAACAAATAATACCTGTAAAGCATATATACTTGTTTCAAATTGGATAGTGGATCGCATACTGAAATCCAACCATACTTCATATAAGTGAAATGATAATCTCCTTACAATTTTATTATACTCGTTCCGCTGGGTTACCTAGTAACTAAAAAGTGGCAAAAACAATTTTAGAGTACCACGGAAGGACACCGATCACTAAAAGATTCAATTTGTGTCTAGTCATGAGTTGTGGATCTTCAGAAAGTACGTATGACGTTTAAGAGCTAAACTGCTGAACCAAGTTTGAAATTTTAGTTCAAACAAGGCTGCCATTGATACAGCAAAGGGTAGTAATTCGTAACTTCTGAGAAAGAAGGTATACTATATTTAAAAACAAAGCAAATTTCTTAACTGTCACTTGAACAGCATCCAGCCGTTCTTTGTTTATCTTTTTATGAACTTCTTCTTACATTTAAAGTGAAAATAATTATTTTTGCGAGATATATTTCCATACACGTAAAGTACGGCTGGAATGCTCTGTGTCCAACTTCAAAATATTTTCTATATTTCCTAACTAAGAAGTACAAAAAAGGATGTATAGAGTATGGCTGGAATGGTCTATGCTGTTTAATTGGCAATTAAGGAATTTTTTTAGCTGAATGACTACTCATGACTACTCTCCTTTTTATAATATACTATCGGGTGGGCTATTTAAAAGTTTCAATTTAAAAATGCAATAAAACAAAAACGGGGTACAATTTTGCAAATTTAATTTTTGTTGTTGTGAAGTACAAATGTTCCTGTTAGGAATGAAACATTATTGAATTCAATGGCTGCCGCGGCTGTGAGGCCAGTATCCCAATCAATCGGGTCAATTTTCGAGAATTTTTTCGAGTGTATGGGAACTTATCTCGACAACGGCACCACAAATGTTGGCCTTAAAATGCTCAATTGTTTCTGGGTTTTAGGCGTCGTTAAAGGCCTTACAGAAAATACCGCAATGGTGTCCAATCGCAGCTTCTTGGCTGCCAGCTGACATCACCATTTCGGCTAATTAAACCACCATTAAACATTTGATGAAATACATAAATCGATTGTGGCATGAGATGTGTAGCAATTTAAAAATTGGTTATCTTGGTGCGATAGGTGTTTCCATTGACCATAATGGTTACGCCGTCCTAATTTTCAAAGAAATATGGGTCAATGACGCCTCCGCTTCACAAGCCGCACCAAACCGTCACTTGTAATGGGTGCATTGGCTTCTGTAAAACCACGATTGGGTTTTCTGAGCACCAAATATTGCTTATTAACGTAACCACTATGATGAAAATTAGCTTAATTCGAAAAGATTGTTTTTTTTACGGCAAAATCGACATCATTGTGCAGTTTCTTGTTGGCCCATCTAGCGAAGTCATGATGGTCATGCGGCTTCAATTCTTAAACCAATTGAATTTTGTAAGGCGTCATACTGCGAACTTTGCTTAAAATTCGACGTAAACTGGTGCGTGAAATGTTCGATTTTTGAGAATGATGACGGGTTGATGTTGATGGATTTTCACGCACACCCTCAGCGACAGCGTCGTTATATTCTGGAGTGCGCACTGTACGAGCACGCTTACGTCTAGGCGCTTCGAAAATGAAACCAGATTTATGAACCTCATCAATAAATTTGCCTATATCGGGCACTGTTGTTCCTTCTTTGCGACCAAATTTTGTATGACATTTTTGTGCAAGTTCCGACAAATTGTTGTTGTTTTGGAAATAAATTTCCAGTAACTCCCAACACTGCTCCAGCGAAAATCGATACATTTCGTTCAGTGGAGATAGTATACTGAATTTTGTGACAGAATGGAATGACATAAGTATTGCCGGATTCGAAATAAGCGCTAATTCAAATTTAAGCCGATGGTCCATCTATCTATGATCCCGATAAAAATTTACAAACTTTATTATCTTTTTTCTTTTTATAGAAATATCTTCTTCTAAAATACTTTAAAAAGTACGTACTGCATAAGTAATTACCCTCGTGGCACCTCACATATTTTGTGTTAAATATCTACTATAAGTTCCTTTCAATATTTTTTATATCGCTTTCTTCCTTTGAAGAAGTTGTTAAAATATGTGTGTATACTCACGCAAATACACTCATTGGACTTATTTGTGGTTCAACTGAAGAAACAATTTTTATATTTTTAAATACGAAAAGAAAGTATTTTAAAATAAAAAATAATATATTAGATAACTAAAATTTAGAAGATATAGAGGTACCTGCTTGAAGTTATAATATCATTTGATAATCTTTGCATATTTTATGAGCTTTTTTATTTTCTCTATAATTTTCAGAAGTATATTCAAAAGCATATATTTCTTTGTTCTCTACTTTTGTTGTCTCTCTTAGTTTATTGAAGTTATTTAATATTTTTAAAATCAAAAGTCTACATCTTCCTTTGTAGAAATAAGAGGGATAAACAAAATTTACTTTTTTGCAAAGGGGAGTAAGTATGCTATTAAAACCCTTATTTTTTAAAGATTTATTAAAAGGAAATTTCTTTTAAAGGTAGAAATATACTTTTTTATAGAAATATAGCACAAAAAAAATATATTTTTCGAGAAAACTAATATTATGTATTATTTTTTGGTTTGTTTAAAAAAAAAAATTTTTTTTTTTGGAAATTAAAACACAAAATATTTAAATGAAAATTTTTATATATAAATACAATATAAAAGCTTGAAATATTTAAACATTTTTGATTTGAATCCAAAATTAGTGAAAGAAACATTATTCTAAAGTAAAAGAAAGCCTAGTCGATGACTCTAAAGCCTAATATAAAAACTACTAGTGAAAAGATGGATAAAAGCACAGACCACAAAAAACGAAATCTATTTAAATGTAAACATAAATTGAGCGAGATAAGCTTTGCTTTGCAATGACAAAGAGGGTGTTAAATAGACTCTTTGTGCTCTCCTTTATCAGTATACGTTTGGTATCGTCAGTCTTTGAGCATTGAAGTCGTTTATATTGAATAATTAATTAATTGCTTATTTTCTTATGTCCTTCTGCTTTATACTAGTAGAAGTAATCTCTACTCACTCTGTTGGATTTTTCTATAAGCGTTTCTTCATATATCGTCTATTTTAAAGCTTTTTAAGCTCTAAAAATGTAAGAGAGATATTAGTCTAAGCCTTTAAACATTAAAAATATTATTATTTAAACTTGAATTATTTAAAAAAAAATTAAGATGCTTAAAATCTGCTTTTGAATAAAATTGTAGAAGAAATACAGATATCTTTTAATTTTTGGGGAAATCACACTGTATTGTAAACAGGTATTGCTTGTCTTGCAAACGCAGCAAACCTAGCACAACAACAGAGTACATAAAAGTGGCATTGGCTATACTTATGCATAATTTGCTACACAAAATCTCATTGCATGGTCTCTATACTTAAACAGCCATGCTTTTCTTTTGTTTGTATATCTAAAACCCTGTTTTTACACTGTAGACATATTTCAAACGATACCGTGTAAAAAATCATGTCAAGTTAGGGCTAGGTGTAAAATAAATAAAATATTGAATTTTTTTTTTTAATATTGATTATCTATTTGTTTTAATATTTTTAATTTCCTAAAGGTTTTATAAAAGACACTTGTTGCTGAAATTCAGAGCATACGTAGTAAAATGCAAATTTACAACAAAGAATGGTTTCCGCTTATATTTATTCATTTTTTTAACTTACAAAATATTTACCCCATATTCATAAAAATATTAAATAAACGAGATTGTATGAAAATTTCTTTTATAAATAACCAAAATTATTTTGATGAATATGGGGCTAAATTTAAAATCATTGTTGCTCAAAAATATTTTTTTATTTTTATTTTTTATAAAAAATTTTTTTTTATATGAAAATCACTATTATGCGGGAATTTGCACTCTTCCCCATATAGATTGGTTAAAAAATCAGACTTTACCTGATGGTGCACAACAATGTCTAACAACTAAAGAAGAAATTAAAATGTGGGTTAAGTTGTTAAAAAATTCCAAAGCTCCTGGTTTGGATGGGATAAGCTCTGCTGTGCTTAAAAATATGTCGCATTTGTTTTTCTCAATACTTAAAAAAATTTTCAACTGGTGTTTACGTAACGGTTACTTTCCCAAGCAATTCAAACCTACAAAAATAATACCAATACTGAAGCATAACAAGGACGCGAAATCACCAAATAGCTACCGGCCAATTAGTATGCTAAGTTGTCTTGATAAAGTATTTGGAAAAATTATACTAAGCAGATTAAGTGAATTTACTGAAGATCATAATATTATACAAGCTGAGCAGTTTGGTTTTAGAAAACAACATTCAACTATTCACCAAGTAGAACTTATTGTTAAATTTATAAGTACTAATAAAAACCAGCGTAAAAGTACAGGAATACTTTGTCTAGACATAGAAAAGGCTTTCGACTCAGTATGGCACAATGCTCTCATATATAAACTTAACTTGTTTGGCTACCCAGTATATTTACAAAAGATTATTCAAAGCTTCTTAAATGAGAATCATTTGTCGTGAACATTGGTAACGATTACTCCACGAAGCGAAAAATCCTAGCCGGGGTGCCTCAAGGGTCAGTGCTATCACCTACACTATATTCAATTTATATAGCAGACTTTAAAATATTAAGGAACCAAGCGACAGCTCTGTACGCAGATGATACTGCAATAATAGCAACTGGCAAAGTATCAAATGCAATAGTCAAGAACTTGAGAAAAGGTTTTTTATATGCACAAAAATATTTCTCTAAGTGGAAAATTAAAATTAACGAAGCCAAGACACATGCCATAATATTCCCCTTTAACAAGTCACCGAAGAGAATACCTATGTTTCCTTTGACTATTGATGGAACTGAGATTTTTTTTAATGACACAATAATGTATTTGGGTATTGTTTTAGATAAGAAGTTAACATTTAAACAACATATTCTTCAAACGTGTGAAAAAGCTATTCGTTGTGGGAGAGCTTTATATCCCCTGTTGAACCGAAAGTCTTTTCTAAGGTGGAAAAACAAGATCTTACTTTATAAACTGTGCATACGTCCAATAATGACCTACGGTTGTCAAGTGTGGTCGAAAAGATGTGCCATGACTTATATCAAAAAACTTCAGGTTATACAAAATAAAAATTTAAAGATTATTTTCAATTTAGCGAGGCGGTATTCGACCAGCAGATTACATGAAAAATTCAATCAAGATATGTTTATGGCTGTAACCAGTAAAATTACGCAAAGCTTTGAAAATCGCAACAGGTTTTCAAGCCATCATCTAGTAAGAAATTTGTAATATCACCAACTTCCTCAACTACATTATGAAGTTGACAGAAGGGTTGATATAAAAATTTTTCTTCAAATTTCAATAAGGTTTTTACTATCTTTTTTCCTTAAATGTAAATATACTTTTATACGTAATTTAAGTTCACTCTAAAATAAGTTTTTCATTTGTTGCAATACTTACTAGTAAAATCTCAAACTATGTATATATATAGAATATTTTTTATGTTTTTAACTTGTAGTAATGATAGTAAATAAATAAAATAAAAAAAATAAAAAATAAAAAATAAAAAATAAAAAATAAAAAATAAAAGTATTCTTCCCCTGTCTTACAAAAAAAAAAAAAATTCAAACCCATATTAATAGTATTCTTGGCAAATGTAATTACCGCTTACCCAAACACATTTCAAACCATTTTGTCTTTGAGCCAAAAAACATGAAACAAAGCCACTCAAAAGATTAGAAAACATTATAGAAAATGAGAAAAATCTTTTATTCAACTTTTCTATTACTACGATTAATAAAAGCAAAGCACAATAACAAAAAACAAAACAAAAAATAAACCCCAACACATTAAGGAAAAACAACAAATTAGACCGGCTTATAGAAAAAGAAAATTAAGTGCCAAATTTTTGGGACAGCTGAGGTCAATTCAGTACAAAATCAATTCGTTAAAAGGCTGAGGAACGACGCTAGTTCAGTTCCTGCCCTTATAAAGGATGGCCGGTTGAAAAGGCAAAACTTTGGCTGAAATGTT
Organism: Wohlfahrtia magnifica; assembly: GCA_023159175.1. NCBI lineage: Eukaryota > Metazoa > Arthropoda > Insecta > Diptera > Sarcophagidae > Wohlfahrtia > Wohlfahrtia magnifica. The sequence continues at coordinate 1,631,631 of JAKWBJ010000059.1, forward strand.
TCCAAGTAATTCTCACTTGCCGGAGAGCATTCAACCACTGCCCAAACTTGAAGGAGTATCAGCAATATGCCTATTATATTCTTTCGAGCCCGTGCTGTAAAAAGGGTCCTTGCAAATCTCAATGTTAACAAGTCTTCCAGTGCTAGTAAGCACTGGTTCTGAAGCAGTGTTCTTTAACGCCGGAATTTTTCCATTTTGCTGGAGATTGTTAATGTAACGCCAATCCCCAAAACGGCGAGGCTAGTAACCCTGAGAACTACCATTCAATAAAGTTTGTTCCGCACTCTCTAAGGTTATGGAGAGATATCTGGAGTCTTACTATTTGCTTTGCGATCGTCAGTACGGTTTCCGGAAGGGCCGTCCTACTGGTGACCTGCTTGCGTTGCTCGCGGAGAAGTGGAACAATTCCATTCATGGTTTTGGCGAGAGTAAGTTTGTGGCTTAGGATATCTCAAGAGCGCTTGATAGAGCTTGGCACGAGGATCTCATTTCAAAACTTAATGATTTTGGTGTCGTACCACAAGGCTCTGTTCTTTCTCCTATATTTTTTCTAATATTTTTTAACGGCTTTCTCCTTTCCACTTCTAATCTTATCTACTCTTTTGCGAAAGATAGCAACTATTATCACACATATTCTTTTGATCGTAGAACGAGCCTTTTGAAGGTTGGGGCGAGAAGGATGAATATGAACGACACGCTTACAAGCGACTTGGTGACAATCTCCGAGTGGGATCGTGCGAACAGGGTCGATTTTAATGCAAGACTTAATATTGTTTTTTAACACACAGCCGTGGTGGTGTGTTGTCATCTATATCAATGTGTAATGTGGATATTGTGGAATCAGATGCTCGTGATGTTCTGGGCATGAGAATTTACTGTGACATTCGCTGGAACGATCACATATTTCAAGTTTTGAAAGAAGCATTTAAGTGCCTTGAGATTTTAAGACGGTGGTCTCCTTAATATTTACAAGACCTATATCCGACCCAATATGGAATACAACTCTCATGTATGGGCCGGTGTTTCAAAGTTTATTTTGGAACTTCTCGAACACGTGTATTAGAGGGCGAAGGTGCTCATTAATGACGGTGTGGTAGCCAACTCTATCGATTCATTAGAGCACCGTCGCAATGTGGATAGTGTTTCATTGTTCTATCAGTACTATAACGGAATGTGTTCTGACGAAATTAAGGAATTAATTCAAAAAATCACATATATTTTCACGTAGAACTCGTATTTCTCGGCGCATCACTTTTTAGTTGATTGTCCAGAGAATTGCAAAACGCATTATAGAGAGAATTTGTTCTTTGGTCGCACTGTTCGGCTGTGGAATCATCTTCCAGCGAAAGTTTTCCCTGCAACTTACGACATGAGTAAATTTTAATCCAACGGCCATAAGCACTACACCCTCTGTCCTCCTTCTCACAACCTATTCTTCTAGTATCTGCTTGAGTAAGAGCCATCCCCTGTGTATTGGTCTTATGTAAAAAAAAAATTATAGATAAATGGCTTGAAATTGAATAATTTTCTTAAGCGATTTAGCCTTCTCACTTAGGATTTATTTATTTTTCTTAAATGTATTTTATAATATTTGAATGCCCGCCAAGTGTAATTTATAATTGTTATTCTACAAATTTTGCAGAATGAGTTCCTGCTTAGTAAGCAAGGGAAAGATCTTTAATATCGTAGGGTTACCATTCTTCTCTATTTTTAAAGCTCCAACTATCAGTCTTATCAACATATTGAAGTTGATATTTCTCTGCACCCTCTAGACTTACACGATGGGTCAATTTTAATAAAATGGCATTAAAAACTTTGTGCAAGAAAGGAGCTTCAGTTTCTTTTTCTTCCTTATAAAAAGTTGAGCCAAGTTCACTTTTGTTTGAATAGATTTTAAATAAGCGTCTAATTTAAGCAATATTTTTTTCACTTTCAGACTCTAACATAACAGAATAAATTTTATAGTGAATTGAATTCCAATATGTCGACAAAAGTAACACATATATGACAACAATTTGACAAAGGAATGAATTTTGAGAAACATTTGGTTTTGTTCAAGATTTTCCTTTGTGATTGACACATTTATTACCCCAAAAAATACAAACAATGTAAAGAGTGACACGTGTGGTGTCAATGTGACAAATTAAACAAGAATTTCTTCCCCGTATAATATATCCAAAATTTGAAAAAATGCTAATAGATTTTGAAATTTTTCAGAAATTGCTTACCTAGTTATTCAATGAAATAATTAGAATTGTTCATATGATATAAAGACATACCTGGAAGAAAAAAATTAAATAAATCAATAAGATTATTAAAAGACAATTTATGAAAGCAAAAAAATTAATTATTTTTAAAGTAACTTAAAAACAAAACTATTTTCTTTATACACTTTAAATGAATTGTAATATTTATGTATTACCATATGGCATATAGTGCGTTAAAAGTTTGAGGAAATTAATACAAATCATTTTTGTGGAATTTTAAAACCCTAAATTAAACACAAATAAAATTTGGACAATTTGTTGAGAATCTTTAGATTTTATTCCATAGGGTGTCCGCCGGGAAGGTATACTACTCTGTTTGTTTATAATTTTTTATTATATGAAAGAGAATTAAACTTATAACGATAAATGTTTTATTTAATGTCGGCAATTATATATGGAATACAATATCAGATAAATGACCGCCTCTGTTAGTCTCACAAATGCAAGCTCTTTGGAGAAGATTTTTCATTACATTCTCACACATTCCACGCGTTATTTCATTAATTTCATTACGAATATTTTGTTTCAGTTGCTCCAGAGTTTCTGGTTTGTTTGCATAAACCTTGCTTTTAAGATATCCCCACAAAAAAAGTCCGGAGCAGTCAAATCAGGCAACCGTGGAGGCCAATGAACATTACCATTCCATGAAATAATTTGTTGTGGAAAGAGGTCTCGCAGTAATTCCATTGTAATCCTGGCTGTATGCGATGTGGCACCGTCTTGTTGTGGCGTTAAAAAGTTTTCAATCATATCACGATATCGCCCCCCATTGACAGTTACCGTTACGCCGTTTTCAATTTCAAAGAAGTAAGGTCCAATGACTCCTCCTGACCAAGGGTACGCCAAATAAATTTTTTTTTTTGAAAATGCTATAAAAAAACTACTGAATTTTTTCTCAAATTTCTTTCTTTATTTGAAAGTACAATTCTTCCGGTTAATATTGGAAAATAATTTCATTCAAATGGCTGCCTCGGCTGGCCATGCAGTAGCCTACACGATCGGTCTAATTTTTAAGCACATTATCGATTGTGTGCAGCTGTATTTCACCAATGGCTTCACGAATATTGTCCTTTAAAGCGCCAATTGTCTACGGCTTGTTGGTGTAACACTTATCTTTGACGGCACCCTACAAATAATAGTCCAACGGTGTCAAATCGCAGCTCCGAGGTGGCCAAACGACATCAGCTCTGCGGCTGATAATGCGATCTTCAAAACATCGAGTGTAGCTTCGGCTGTGTGTCAAGTAACGCCGCCATGGCTCTTACAGCAATAGCAGCAGAATCTGTATAGTTTAAGTAAAAAGTATACAGTAGAAAATGAAGAACACTTAAGTACCTAACTAAGTAAATACTTTTTTTATACAAGTCTACAACAGATAGTTCAGGCGTCTGGCGTATAGACATAAATGAAAAGAAATTCAAAAACCAAATATTTAAGTTTGAATAAAAAAATAGAAAATTAGACAATTTTTATTGCGATATTCATAAAATTTAAAAGAGTTTGTATTTTATTTCATATATTTCATACAAAATTTTCTGAAAATAGATTTCAAGCACACTCTTTAGATATGATGTATAAAAAATTACTTTTGTTTTCCTTTTCTTATATAAAATATAAACGTAATAATAATAAATAATTAATTAAAGAAAAGAAAAATATAAAACTTTAAGGTAATTTACATAATAGAAGGTAATTTGAAGAGCGTTACAGCGTAGACAGTCGACACTATTAATTTATATTAGTAGTCTTAATTGAAATATACTTGTGAATTTTCACCATCCCAAAGTGTATTATAAACGTAACGTGACTGCTGGTAATTCAGCTGAAGCGAAATAGTTTGGATCGGCGGGACCCATTAATACTTGTAGCTCTGATCTTCTCTATCCAATTAATTGTTGTTACAATACGAACGTCTCTGTAGTAATAGATTCTTCAGGGATGTAACACAGAATACACCAAAGCTTCTCTTGGCAAAGTTGTCAAAGTCTCAAATAGGAATAAATTGGATTAACGTGAGTTAAGACAACCAGCCAAAGGGGAAAAAAAAATTTTGCTATTCTCGCTTTTGACCCAATAATTTTTCCTCTGTTGGCAGAATATCAATAAGAAATTTAAACATCCTAAGTTCTCCTGTCATATCTTGCAGCGTGCGAAAAAAAAATTGTAGGTTATCTTACCAAATTTAGAAATCAGAACTTCAGAATAAATAAGTGCGAGGTTTATTCCATCAAACGACATCAGCCTTGGATATCAAAAACGGAAAGAGCAATTACTTCCTTTTTTTGGGGCAATTCGCTTTTTTGAAAAGTACGCTTCAATTGTTCGAAACTAAATGTCACGTATCTGATAGTAGCCAACAGATAAATTTCGTTATTTTTTTGTCCCCTTTTAGATAAATGTTATGCCAAATATGTTAAAGTAAACTACTCGTTACTTTTCAAATACCAAAATTATTTTAAAATAAATTTTAAACTTTCTGGCAAAGCACATCAATTAAACCAAACAAAACTAAAACAAATTGATTAAGACATTTTAAAAATTCCATTACAAAAGTGCATTGGATTTTATGTAAATCCACAAAAGCAGGGTGAGTTTATACTCAATTTAGATTTTTCAGTATGGCAACAGAGTGGATAATCAAGCTGCTTTTGGCAAATTGTTTATTTTTGCAAATTTTCACCAACAGCATAGCTGCTAATCGTACATTCGGTCTTCTATCCATTGGATCTAGATATACAAAAATACCAAAAAATAATAATTGACAAGCACACAGCTCTTTACTGAATACAATAACTGTCTTCTTTCAGTGTAAAATTTTAAAATGCCTTAATGAGTTTTTAATGCAAATAAACGCTGTTATCTATCTACGCTATTAGGTGCTAAACAGGCCTTTAAGGAATTAAAATCGAAAACTAAATAATGACTAGAGTTCTATTAGCTTTCTTAAAAATTTCCTTAAAATCGGACACCTCATTTTGAAAATAAAGGGAAAAAGGATATGACTACGAGGTTAGTTAAAAAATGGAATGACATTTTTGACCAAATATATTTTATGCAATTACAGTTATTTTAGATCAATACAGATTGTTTAAAGTTTTTTTATTTCCTTCATATAGCATTTTTTTTCTAGGGCTGTTTTCAACATTACTTCCAGTTTGAAATCAGCATATGAAGAAATATAACTTGTTGGTCGGGAAGCAGGTCGTACACCAATTTATTTTGTTGAGTAGATATCGTCGTAATTGCTCTTAATTAAATATCAATTTAAACATGAAGTTTATTCCAAGGTTCCAAATAACACACTAAAGCTATCGTTTATTTTTTTTAAGGTCATCGATGTAAAAGTTTCGGTGAATCAGAAAATATTATGATCATTACCTCGTTTAAAGAGAGACCATTTTTTGTGGTGTATTCAAGCGAAAACCACTACTGATGGTCTGTTTTGTTAAAGCTAGTACATCTATCTAATTGACTGTTTTTTTGTTTTACCAATTTACCATAGACAGCATTTAACAACACGTACATCGAAAAATTTGTCATTCTCATCATCCAGTAAAGCAACAGCAAATATTTGCACGATGCGAAGCGAACAGCTTTTTAAACAAATACTAAATTCGATAATATTTTGTTATTTCATAAATAATATAATTTTTAAAACTTTTCATTTCAAAACTAATGAGTTTTTGTTATTGTCATCAATAAGCAGACATGCGTAAATATATAACAAAAATAAATCAATCATAAAATCTTAGCAAATACCAATGAGCCACAAACTTCAACCTAATCATTAGCACCGCAAAATTATAAAAGTGTATGGTGATGATAAATGTACCGAAAAGAAAATTATAGACGTGATTATGGTTTTCAAATAGATAAATAATAGCAACAGACAGCAAAAAATTAAAAAAATATATTAGAAAATGATTTTATTAACTGAGCGTGTGTATTGAGTTTAAATGTATAAATGTATGATTGATATGGTTTCTAGATTGAAACATACACATATGGTACAATTATAAAAAGTAGAGCTTTTATGAATAAAAATAAAAATATATAATTAAAAAAACAGCAAAATGAATGAATATATTGAAAAATTTTTCAAATAGAGGCCTGTAAGGCTAAAAACTTTAAAAGTCTTCAACTTCAGGTATTTCATTTTTAATTTCATAATAATGAGTTTTCATATGCAATAATCCCTAGTTCGTAATAATAAAATAGGTGGGAAAAGATTTGATTTACCCTTTTTACACATGTGCATTTAATAATTGTTTACAGACATAATTAATTCTTGCTTGGAAACTTCCCTGTCGGACAATGAGCAGCTAACTAAAGAAATAACCAAATTAAAGTGAGCTTTTATTTACTAACTGTAAGATATATACGAGGGCGGATTGCCATTGAAGCTACCTAGGGCTAGATGGCAGCACAAACACAAAAACTTTTTCTTTCTTAGAAACTACGATCAGTCAAACGTCAGCCGTTAAAATTTTAGCCAAATTCATCGATTAGTTTATTTGTTGTAGTCGTTTGAAGTAAGCACCTTTTGTGTTTCTTGGAAAATGGAAAAAGTGAATATCGTGTAGTGATTAAATACTATTATTTGATAGAAAAACGGCGAAAGAGACAAAAGGAAAGCTTGATAAACAATACGGCAAATCTGCTCCGTCAGATTATATGGTAAAATATTGGATTTCTGAATTTAAACGAACAAGCACTGCAACAATACCATCAACAGGAAGGCCAAAAGACGTGGTTACTGAAGAAAATATCAAGAAAATCCTCGATATCGTTATGAATGATCGCCGGATCAAAATACGTGAGATTGCTGAATTGGTAAGCATATCATATGAATGTGTGTTGAATATTTTGACTGAACATTTGCGTATGAAAAAGCTATCGACAAGATGGGTGCCGCGTTTGCTCAGTGTTGAACAAAAGCAAGTTCGACAGATCACTTCACAGCGGTGTTTGGACATGATAAAGCATAAACCTGCTGATTTTTTGCGTAGATTAATAGCTGCTGATGAAACGTGGGTCCACCACTACACACCTGAAACCGAAAATCAATCGAAGCAATGCGTGGAAGCTGGTAAAAGTGCTCCGAAGAAGGCGGAGACAGTGAAATCGGCTGGCAAGGTTATAGCCACTGTATTTTCGGATGCATATGGAATATTGCCCATCGATTATCTTGAAAAAGGACGCACAATCACAGGAGAGTATTATCGTGCACAATTTGATCAATTGGTTGATGCAATCAACGAAAAACGACCACAAGAAGAAAGTGCTCTTTCTTCAAGAAAACGCACCGGTTCACACAGCATTAGATATGATGCTAAAACTACGAGAAGTCCACTTCGAATTGGTTGATCATCTACTTTATAGTCCAGATTTAGCCCCTAGTGACTTTTCCTGTTTCCAAACTTGAAAAAATGGGTCGCAGGAAAAAGATTCATCTCAATGCGTATTTTGAGGAGTTCCCAAAATCATATAATTCAGATGGTATATAAGGTTGGAAAATCGTCTTACTAAGTGTATTGAGCTAAAAGGAGACTATGTTGAGAAACGAATGAAAAAAAAGGTTTTTTTCCTACTTAGGTAGCTTTAGTATCAATCCACCCTCGTACTAATCAATGCAAAATTTATATTAACCACACTGTGTATTCTGTAGAGTAAATTTTTTGTTTTTGCTTTAGTATCAATCCACCCTCGTACTAATCAATGCAAAATTTATATTAACCACACTGTGTATCCTGTACAGTAAATTTTTTGTTTTTGTTTAGTTGTTTGTTCTTTATTCACGTTGTTTCCATTTTGTTTCACTCTTTTCTTTTAAAAGACGCTAAAATTGAGAAAAGTGCATCCAAGGAGCCGTTGAAATAAAATAAAGTTGCGTATACATTCACATACACATATTTTATTTGTTTTATTTATGTCTACAGTAGCTAAAATCCGCCGTGCGTCGCTGCCTCCATCTTAAATCACTTCAATGAACAGCTTTAGCTACCTTCATATTTGTCAAATATTTGACGAAAAACTTAAACATTATTTTAAAGAAACATTTTATGGAAAAATTATTACAAATCAAATCATAGTACAAAAAATATATAGATTTTTAAATAACTTAATTAAGAAATAAATAAATAAATAAATAAATAATAAAATAAGAAATATTTCAATAATGTCTTTTCTTATAATACTTAGATCATGTGCATATACTTACGTGAATTAAATAAGATAATCTTAAGGATTTATTTTAACTGTTTTAAGTATTCTGAAGAATAAATATAGCAGCTAACTGAACAATAGTTAGTTTGCAGTTAGCTAAAAAATTAGTTTTCACCTAACATACAAACAAATAACTTTAAGCTGATTTAAACAAAACCTGCTTATAACCAATTGAAAGGCGCTTCGCTTCCAGTTAGCTGCAAAAAGTCAGCTAAAAGCTAACGTTTAGAAAGTCAACTTTAAGTTAGTTGGAAAGTAGAGCAGAGTTGCGAAATTGGCTACCGCCTAGGAAATCGCAATATTAAAACAGTCGGTTGCTACCATTGAAAAGTTATCCAAATGTCAGTCAGCAGTAGTTGCTAAATAATTAGCTTAAAGTTAGTTTTAAGTTAACTCAGTTTCCGACAGGGTTGATTCTTAATTCTGTGTATTTTTCTATATTTGCTTTTTATTCTTCAAAATTATTTTATTAATTTCGATCTCCCGATTTAAATATTTAAGCCAAAGGCCCTAAACAAAAGCAAAAAATAATAATATATTCTTTGTTTTTGGTGTGTTTTTATTTTATGGTTAAGCTTACAATAAGCGTATATGAGGCCTTAATTAAAAATTACTGTACCGGAAGTTTTCTCCCGTATGATTTCCTCTCTCTTTTTCTCTCACTCTCTCTCTCACCCACTCTCTTGAACACTAACATATAAACATGAAGTAACTCAATACCAAATTAACCACATTTTACATATGAGACAAAATTAAATGTTTTGTGGGAGTAAAACATCACGTATGAGTGATTTTAATTATAATATTAATAAATTACTCATACGCTCAGTATTAGAAACTATAGTGCTCGAGAATGTGTTGGTTGGAAAGGATGGATAAATAGATTTTTTTTTATACTAAATAAAAATATGAAAATAGAAAAATATGCATATTGATTATTTATTTTTTAGTTTTAATTCTGAACATAATCTTAGTTTAGCATGATAAATTTTTTTAAGCGATATGCACTCTTTACAAAAAGAATTGTCTAACACATTTAAACAGGGACCTAAATATAGCTAACGAGGTGTTTAATTAATTAATTAATTAAAATTAATTAAAATTAATTAATTAAAATTAATTAAAATTAATTAATTAAAATTAATTAAAATTAATTAATTAACTTTGACAAATCTTTTAAGCCTTAAAAAACATAAATAAGGCTAGAATTCATTTATTTTGGCCATCACAACAGTTGTGTGAGCTGGTGCATAGTATCTCTTTCTTCAAATGCTGTCTTTTCTCCTTAATTTAATCACTTAAATGCTGCAATAAGTCAGCGTAATATTCGTACCTGCTTCCTTTTTCTGTTTTAAAGGTAGTCAATAAAGGTATTTCACGCGCAACTCAAGAACAAATAACCCGTAAAATTGCCTGTAAATGAAACCGTCTTCACCTTCTAAGAATTCAATTATCCCACTCCAGTCTACTGCTTTGATTGTTGTTCAAATTGATGGAAGTGCCATTTATTATTACGAATCCACACAAACACCCAACGTTATTGTGTTACTCTACCCAACTCTTTTTATTGAAACATCCGCAAAATGCCTATTATATCACTTCAGCTAACTCCATCCCATATTATTTGATGTATTTTATTAACACATAGAAAGTCTTTTAAACTCTCTCTTGACTATTCGTTCTTTCTAAGCTCATCTCTATTTTGCGCCAAAGCCTTGACTTTACTCCAACTCAATCAGATTTCTACAGATATGGACAAGACGTCCACTTTTTCTGTTTTCTTCAGGATTTCTTTCTATGGCAATTATGTGCAATCCATTGCCTATTAATTTTAATTGGTAAGGGCTGCCGACCTGTTCTATGCCATGTCATGTACCATGTTTGCCAGAAAATGTGTAGAATTTACAAATTTCAAGCATGGTAACGTATCCTGTTTTAAAGCCAAATAAAAGTATGTATTTAGCATTTTCTTAAGCACAGCTACTCAGTATTTTACAGTAGTAAACACAGGACCAGATTCTCGACTATAAGCGATCCCGGGCTTAGTGTTGGTTGGACTTTTTTCAACGAAAGTATTGAATAATAAGTGATGACCTACTTCTTTCATGTTTAGAAGTTTCCGGTTCCAAAAAAATAGTAAATTATCCAAACTACTGTCGTCATTTCGGTCGCTTTCAATATAACCCCCGTAAACTTAGGTCCTGCAGCAATCATACATTATTTATTTATGAAAATTTTTTGTTGAGACTTTTAATTACTTTTTAAATGACTAAATTAATAATTTATTAGGAATAAATAAAAATGTTTTACAAATATTAAAAAAAAAAATAAAATTTAAATAAAATTCCTCTAAAGTACTTATTTAGGCACTAAAATTGTTAAAACTAAAACAAAAAAACTTAAAGAAATTTCAATATTTCACAACACACATTCTGAGTCCTTGTATTTATTTATGTGTATTTTTGTGCTACTGCATTCGTTGTTAATACATGTTGTGGAAAACTCATTCACTTACTGCTTCAATGGTTAAAAGTTTTTTCTGTTTTGGACTGTGGTACTGCTTCATTACAGTTTATCATTTGCCAGTTAAAGGGAGCTTCAAACTACGTGATTGCAATTTTTTTCCTTTTTGGTATACTTTTCTGGTCATTGAGAGTTCAATGGTGGAAAAGAAAAACTTACTTGCATCCTCAAGTGCTCCACACAGTCAGTTCAGTGGAATTAGTTTTATTTCTGCTCATTAATTTTACATTTTTTAGTTTTCATGCAGGTGCCCTAGTGAAAATTTATTATTTCTGTTAAAAGTACCAGGAAAAATATCAAAAATATAATTCGATATATTTCAAAAAACGAAAAAGTTTAAAAATTAGCACTAACCCGATAAAATCTGAGAGAACCACGGAAAATATCAAAAAGTACCACAAAAGGTATTAAAAAGTAATACACTATAATAATACGAACTACCAAGAAGAATAGCAAAAGTTTTAGAAAAACTGAATTCAAAACATACCAAGAAAACATTAAGTATAAACAAAATATAAAAATGCGACAATAAGTATCACAAAGTACCATAAATAAATATCAAAAATTACCACAAAAAATTGTAGGTTTAAGATATGAAGATTTTTGATTTTCGTACGGATTCGCATAGTGTAGGTTTTAACTTATTACTTAACAAAAAAAGATGAAGAAATTTATTCAGTTTAACTAATTCTATCAAAAAAGTAAATTTTTTTGCATTTATAAAATGACCAAAGGATTTATTATTTGGTCCCGGAATAAATATTTTGCTGATTTTTTCTAGATTACTTAAAAGAAATCTATTGGTAGTTGATTATAGCAAAATTAATTTCTTTAAATATAAATAATCTTGCAAAACTAATACGGAAAAAACGAACTGAAATGCTTCAATCCAATTTATAGTAGTACATACATACATAATTGGCCTTTACAACCCATTTACCTCTTTCCAGGCACTTCTGCTTAGCGCGTGCCTTCGCCCATTGGTCACACCAATTGCGGATAGGGTTTCCTCGACCTGATCTCTCCATCGTAGAAAAGGGCGTCCTCTACACTTGTGCCACATCGCGTAGCCGCTGAAAGTTCGCTGAACAACGTCCATGTCGTTATATAGTTCATACAGCTCCCGGTTAGTTCGAATACGAAGTTCATCGCCATACCGCAAAGGACCAAAGATTTCGAACATACCCAAGGCAGCTACATCGGTTCGTAACAATGTCCATGTATCTGACCCATAAAGAGGAACAGGGAGGATGAGCGACTTGTAAAGTGTCAGTTTCGTCGCGCGAGAGAGGACTCTACTACACAATTTCTGATTGAGACCATAACAACACCTGTTGACAAGAGTGATTCTACGCTGGACCTCAAGAGTGATATCGTTACTGTCGGTAATAGCAGTGCCTAGATAGATGAATTCATTCACCGCATCGAATGTATAGTTTTCGATCGCAATCTGGGAGCGAATACGCCGCACATCCCTACTTGTCGACAACATATACTTCGTCTTGGCCTCATTTACCATTAAACACATTTTGGTGGACTCTATTTCGATGGTACTGAAAGCAGCAGTGACATATCGATTGGTACGCCCAATGATGTCAATATCGTCAGCGTATGCAAGGAGATGGATACTTTTGTAAAATATGGTGCCACTGCTATGTACACCCGCCTTTCACAGAATGCTCTCCATGACGAAATTGAAGAGGTCGCATGATAAGGGGTCGTCTTGTCTAAAACATTGCACGGTTTCAAAAGGTTCTGAGAGTTGCATTCCTATCTCAAAGGAGCTGCAGGAGTCATTCTGTACAGTCTTACCAGTTTTCTAGAAACACCAAGCTCTGACATTGCGGCATACACACGATCTCTTATCGGGCTACCGAAGGCTCCTTTGTAGTCGATAAATAGTTGGTGCGTATCAACTTGATTCTCATGGGTCTTTTCCAATATTTGGCGTAATGTAAATATCTGGTCGATGGTGGACTTACCAAGTCTGAAGTCGCACGGGAAAGGTACGCGATAGGGAGAAGACTTACACTCCTGTAGATGGCACAAATTCCAGGGTCTCCCTTCTTCAGGACAGGACAGAGAGCACTGAGTATGCAATCGCCGGGCATACATTTTTCCAACCATATTCTACCGATAAGCTGGTGCATGCTAGGTACAGCCAGCTCTTCACCACCGGCTTTAAATAATTCAGGCCATCTGGGCCAGCAACTTTGTTTTTTTTAAGTCGCCGTATCGCGACACTGACCTCGCCATGGCTTGGCAGCGGAATCTCCAAGACGTCATCATCGATTGAGACCGTTTCTCTGGCGGTGGAATTGGTGTCATCATCGCCACGTAACAGCGTAGAGAAGTGGTGCCTCCATAGTCTCAGTATGCCTTTTGCATCATTAATCAGGTTACCGTTTCCTCTCTACAAGATGATGCTCCGAGCTCATAACCTTCAGTTAGACGCTTGACTTGCTTGTAGAACCTATTCAAAAGCACTCATTTGTGGTCATTTTACAAAAAGTACTAAACACTTTTTTACAATAAAAAAAATATACACAAGTTCTTGTTAAAAATATACAATATTGTACCTTTTACACAAAATTTGTTTATTAGATACTTTTTAGAGTACTTTAGTGAAATTTTTTTATTCGGACTTGCTTGCATTTGAATTTTACTATAAATTATGCTTTTCTTTTATCTTGTTTACATAAAGTTGTACAAATGAAAAATAGCGTTATTTATTGTAAGAAAACAGTACTTTGTAGCAGTACAGTAAGCCTTTCCAATTGTTTCCTTTTTAATAAAGTAAATCATTCATATTCCAGTTCAACTTAATTTTCACTCTTGGCTACTAAAAGAGTATTTTTGGGTAGTGATTATCTATTTTGGTACCAGAACTTTAGTACCTGTTGAAGTATTCAAAAGAGTGTTATTCTTAATTTGATGTTCTTTTTATCATTATCCATTTGTTTCCTATTTTTGCTTTCATTAATCCAGCAACTTTACTAAGGTCAGGATCGGCGGAAGAATGTGGTTAACGGTTTAGTGATAAAAAGAGATTAAGGCTGCTGCTTTAATAAATTGTTATTTGTTGAAAAAAAGAAATAGAAAAAATTATTGTAAGAGTACACACATATAAATTTTAATTCCTGTGAATTGCAACCGCTCTTTTTGCTTTACTCCTTTTGATTTTTTTCTATTTCGCATTCAATCTGTTTTTTTTCGAATTTCCAAGCATTTATCTAACACTTTCAAATAACAAATGGCATTCGGTAACGGTGCGGGCATCAGCTGAAAACTTCAATTTGTCAAGTTTTATTGTCGATAAAAGAATAAAAACGAGAAGTGTGTTGGGGGAGAAAAATACCCAGAAACAAAAGAGAAAATGCACGCGTTCAGAGTGGAAAACAAAATCGTTCTACTATTCGTTCGACTTTTTTTCATGAATTTAACTTGTTTTTGTAGTTGGCTTGCAAAATCAACGGATTAAACTAAAAAGTTGATTGTTTTCACTACATTTTCGTTTGAGGGATTTAAATGCATTTAAAAAAGGGATTTGGATTTTTTAATTTTTTTATTTTATTTTTTATCTATTTCATCAATTTCTTTAGGTTTAGCCATAGAATTCTTAATTTTAACTTCCCTTTGCGCTGCTCTCTTTATCCTTTGCTTAATACCATCTTGACTGACAGGCTTTTAGTTTTAATTACACCGAAATGCACTTCTCTGTTAAAGTTTCTGAGTAATAATTATCTGGGCTGAAAGTATATCTGTGGTTTTTAACCTTCATTTTCATTTAGTAAATTTAGGATGGATTTCTCTGGTGGTTTCAACAGTTTGCAACTATTTTTCAAAGGCACTTACAATGATAAAGTGTTAAAAGCTAATTAATTTAATGAATTGTATGTATGTATTATATCAATAACGACCAATATATCTGAGACAGAAAAAACAAATTTTTAATATTTATTTCAATTTTTTTTTAATAATTTTACTTCCTGTAATTCTGATTAACATTTAAAAAAAAAAAAAATACTTTTTTTTCTATTTTTACTTTACCATTATAAAAAAAATTATTATGGGATTTGTGATTTGTTTTTTTTTTTTATTGAAGAATTAAAGATAAGAATTTTAAATTTCAAGTTCTATGCCCTAATATTTTTATTTAAAACAAAAAATCTATGGCTTTCAACATAAAAATATAACATTTGTGCAATTGCCTTTTTGTGCTTTTTCTTTAAAACTCACGACATACAAGTGTTATTGTCTAAAATTAATTTTTTTAACATGTGCATTATATTCTTAAACAACTTGTATATTTATTTTTTTAGTTTTCGTATAAAACAGAAAAATTATGGAAAATATTTGTGTTCTTCACAACATGTGTTAAAAATCTATGTGCAATTTTCTTTATAAAAAGTATTTGATTCAGAGTTTTAACGTAGCCCACCGGATTTTATTGAGTTTTTTGATAAGAGTTATTGGGTTTTATAACTGCTTCCAAATTTCGTGCAAGTCGACGTTATTTTTTGTTTGTTAGTACAGTTACGTTAATATTTCCTTTTTCTTTCACAATTTTGCACTCTTGGTGAAATTTAGGCGGCACTGTGTACTATGAGCGGCTAAGACTCGCTGGTAGGAGCAGACTGCAATTACTTTATTTGTATTATGAGAAAATCGGCTGGAATATAAAGACAAACATGGTTTAGTTATTCTTTTGCATGACAACGCTCTGCTTTACGTCGCAAAAATTCCAAACAATTGTTTGACGATCAAATGCCGCTCCTGTTATATTCTTCAAATATTGTTCCTACTGACTCTTGGCTTTTTCGACGGATATAATATTGTTACGAAAATAAAAATTCAACACTGCATTGTGGGATTTTGGTTTATTTTGTGTCACCCTATCAATTTGGCAGCACTGCCATATCGACCATATTTACTTTACATTTGAATTAATGGATACGGAAGATGGTCAATATTTCATAAACCTTCCAAAATGTGGGCAGTATATAAAAGGCGTGAGTTAGTTATCGTTTGGCTGTCGTAAGATAAAGACGTGTTAAAGGGAAATAAAAGTGTTTTATAAGCGAATATTAAGTTGTTGTAAACTGTATAAAAGTATTGTTTAGTAAATAAAAATAAAGCAGTAATACAACAAAATAAAACGGTGTTTATTTTATTTTAACGCAAGTTAAATGAATTCAAACGTTTTAAAAAGGTTAAAACGTAACAATATCATTTGGCATGTCATAAAATCAGCTTCTAGTGAATCGTCTCAAAAGATGTGAGTTTTGTTTTGAGACGGGATTCGGACAATGATTTGATAGATTTTTATTTTGATAAATTTATCAATTCGTCATCTTTTGGAGGTAAAAAACGGACCGAAATAATTAAGTAAATTATAGTTATTTTTGCTGCAAGTAAACTACGAAAACCTTTAAATAAAAATCCTACATGGTTTTTTTGATTAAAATCCGGGTGGGTTTAAATGGGTTAACAGCCTTGATTTGATTACTCAGTTTTATGTACATGTTTTAAGCGATTTTCGTGTATAAGAAAAATATTTCATTGTCTTTTTTAAAACGAAAAGTAGTACCCACATTTGATTTAATTCTTTTTGTTTTCAGTGAAGTTATAAAAGTGGTTGATTTCACTCTCAGCCGCTTAAATGTTCAATGGGATGTCTATTAACTGTGTCAACCTTGGTTTTTAATTTAAATGTTCTTTCGTTTTTACAAATAATGTCACATATTTAAATCAAAGCTATGACAAAAATTAAGTAAAAATGTCATATATATTAAAATGGTGAAATTTTTTTTTTTCGTATTTACGAAAATTATATCCCCACATACACAGTGGAAAATATTGCAAATACTATAGAGCAACAAAACAATAAACTTAGGAGCTAACAAAAACAGCGTTATGAAAATAAAGTATAATAACTTTTTTTCTAATAGAGTCATCCTTTAAATTTTATTTTTCCTTTTTAAATTGTTATCTCAATTTAATAGAAATGCAAAATTTGGCTTGTACGCCGCTATCGCGTGCTCCATTCACTAATTTCCTTCCAATGAGAATTTCAGCTCATAACCGAATACACGTGTCGCCGCAGGTGGACAATGATTAGATTCCTTAGCTCTTGACTCTAATCCATAAATTCTTCAAAAGAAGATGCAGTTTCATCAGGTAGTGTTTTCGGGCCACATTTCTTTGAAGAAGGCGGTCTAACTGTTACTTTAAGTGCAGATTATTATTTAAAATGTGAAAGGTATTTTTCTTTTCTGAACTGCTCCGAAAGATAATTTATTTCAGTTTTGTGTGGTTTCAACAGGATGAGGCATGTTTACACTTTACCATGCCCGTCATGGCAGAGTTACACCGAAAACTATATTATAAAATTACTTCGAAAAACTCAACTATTTTGTGGTCTTCCTGGTATCCATACCTAAGCGCAGTAGATTTTTTCGAAACCCTCAAATTTACATTATTAAAAACAGTTGATTTAATCGATAACTGAAGCGATTTCGACATCATATCTGCAGGCGTTATTGACTAACTTTTTGTTAAGATATCACACATGCGCTTTTGAGCGTGAATCCAATTTAAAATCAATTATTTTTAAAAATCATTAAATATATTTAATAATTTAATTAATTAATTAATAATTAATTAATAATTTATTTAATTATTATATAAAAATCAATCATTTATTTTAATTATAAAAAATGTGCTTTAAGTTTTTTTATGTAGAAAACTTATCACTCACCATTATTTGATATTGTTCGAGAAAAATTTATAAATAAAAAAAATCTGAATGAAAAACAATTTTCATTAAAATATTATTTTCTTTAGCAAATTGGTTGAACTTATCAATTTTTCATTAAATATAACATTTTTCTGATTTTTTTATTGAATTATGTATTTATGTTTTTATTTTATTTATTTATTTTTTTTTATAACAAATTGAATGGTGACGCACAGTGTTTTGATTCCATATAACAAACATGATATTACCCACACTTACTTGGATTGATAAAAGATAGTCAAATCCAAGGTTTGAAAAAATTCCGATCAAATATTCGTGTTCTTTGCGTATATCACAAAAATTAAAAATATTAAAAAATTTAAAAAAATAAATAAACCAAAATTTATAAAGTTGTATCCAATAATTTCCTGGATTATTTTTAACGTTTTGACCAAATTTGGATGAAATCGGAGCAAAACACAAGAGGATCAAAAATGTACTGTTTCAAAAATTAAAAAGCTTTTACAAAAACTTCAATTTTCAGTAGTACTTTTATAAATGAAATACTCATAACATTCCCAATATGCCAATAAAATTCTTTTTTCGAGTGGGAGCAAGGCCATACACATACGTATTTACTAACATAATTGTCTTAACCTCCATATAAAATAAGGTTTTGTATTTTATAAATTTAATTTATTGTAATAAATTAAAAAAAGAATTAAAATATCAAAATTTTTAAGAACTTTACATTCAAAAATTAGTTTATTTTAGGAAATAGGACATACAGTAAGATACTTACTCGGCTCCTTTCAGTAAATCATTAATAGACATTACTCCTGTATAGTCTTCTGTTTCATTTAGAGATATAGATCTCGAAGATCATAGTTTTTTAAAAGCTGTTTTCGACGGTACATCGAAATCTCTAGATCTGACCGCAGAGTTAAATAAACTATTATGTCCTTATCAGACTTAGTCCTACTTGTTTTTCTCTCATTTCTTATCATTTTGTTATTTGATTCTATGGCCTTCTGGTATAGTATTTTATTAGGAATAGTTAATATAATCAATGCCGTGCATTAAACCTTTTAATATACAGCCTACAAATATTTTACTTCATATGGAAAAAAAGACAAGCTTTACGAGTGTTATGATGTTTGATGTTAAAAGTTTGTAGGTTCATTATTATTATAAAGCAATTATTCCCAAGTGTTTTAGTTTGTACAAATGTACTATTTTTTCGCATATTTTAACACATAACGCAATAAATAAATTAAAAATAACTCACAGCACAAACTTCTTCACTAAATATCTAAGTATCCAACGAATTACCCAACTCAGTTCTAACTCTGCTCCTCGTACGCGAGCGTTGCTTACAATTATTGTTGAGCTCTCTATATATTGTTTAATTTTATTTATCGCAGGAATTGTTATATATCTACTCAGAGGTTGAAAATATTACGAATCTGAAGGGATTTTAAACATCTAAAAACATTCACCAAAAAAAAAAAAAAAATTGGGGAAAGTAGGGGCAGCTGAATTTTATATAAAGGGTCTGCCATCTAACGTTTTTTTTCAACTGGTACTTATTCGTGAATAGTAACACTTAGCTCATGTCTGTTTTGTCAGACATGAACGAATATGGTTGTGTATACGCTTCGCTAAGTGGGCCTGCGATCGACTTACAGAAGATGTCAATTTTGCAAAAAAAAATCATCTTTTCATATGAAGCTCATTTTGATCTTGGCGGGTATGTAAACAAGCAAAATTGTCGCATTTGGGGCACAGGAAATCCACACGCATACATTGAAAACCCGATACACCCAAGACGAGTCACTGTTTGGTGCGGATTTTGGTCCAGAGGCATAATTGGGCCATTTTTCTTCGAAAATGAACAAGGAGTGGCCGTTACAGTCAATGGCGATCGTTATCGGGCCATGTTGAACGAATTTTTGTTCACAAAAATTGAAGTGGAGAATATTAGCAACATTTGGTTTCAACAGGACGGCGCTACGTGCCACACAGCCGAAGCTACACTCGATGTTTTGCGCCTTGTTTTTGAAGAACGCATTATCAGCCGTAGAGCTGATGTCGTTTGGCCAACTCGGAACCAAGCCAGAGACAATTGACACTTTAAAGGACAATATTCTTGAAGCCATTGGTGAAATAAAGCTGCACACAATCGATAATGTGCTTAAAAATTGGACCGATCGTTTAGACTACTGCATGGCCAGCAGAGGCAGCCATTTGAACGAAATTATTTTCCATTATTAACCGGAAGGATCGTACTTTCAAATAAAAAAAGAAATTTGAGAAAATATTCAGTAGTTTTTTTTATAGCATTTTCCAAAAAAAAAAATTATTTGGCGGACCCTTTATATCATAAAACATACTTGTGGCAATAATATATAAAAAAAAATTGGAATTTTTTAAATTCATGTGTTGAAAAATTTGTTTGTATTATAACTGCCTTTTAGCTGTAAACAAAATCAGCGTTGCAATTTCAAATCGTATTAGACTTGCATGTTCACTAATTTAGCGACCGTTAGAAAACAAAATTTCATTTTACCAGCATAACCAAATCTAAAAATTCCATACTATTTTTTCAATTTACTATTTTGCATACAAACTATAACTTTGAGCCGCTATACCTCCAACATTACTCAACAGTTTTCATTAGAATTTTAAATATAATCTATTTGAAGTGTTTTATGTTTAAGTACAAAAAAGATAAATAAATTCTTACATAATTTTAAACCATTTTTGGCCAAGCTCAAAACACTGTGCGAAGGTCTTTTAAGTTTGTTAAAGCTGTGTACTTATATGTAACCGCCATTATAATTGACAAACAACATCAAAAGTATAATGAGAATTGTTATTAAACAGGCTTACATAGGCACACGCTAGCATGTAGAACACATGCAAACGCATAATAAACTCTTTCTCCCACAGTATAAAATACCGTACAAAACAAATAATTATTTAAAACAGAAAGGAAGAGTGATAGCGAATGTTTGAATAAATGTAAGAGACACAAATATTTTATGTTGATACTATAATAGTGATGATGATGATTGTGTTGCTGTTACCGGTGCTGTTGTTGTTATAAATATTATTGTTGTTATTGATGTAGTCGGTGCTATAACCATGACTGAATAAGAATACATGTATTATATGCATATATAATACAAATATATTAAAAAAATGTTGAATGTGACATAATTTGTAAGCAATATGTGTTTCTTTTTGTTATTTAATATTTTTTTCTCTGACTCACTCCATGTTTCTCTTCACCTTTCATTATTTATTTTATTCATCTTCGTTTTTATTTCTCGTAAAATAAACACAAAAGTATGAAATAAAATTCACAAAATTTTAACAGTATAAGCGAAAATAATTATGTCTCAGAAGTAAGATTTAGAGCAATAAAAGTAAAGTGATTATAAAAAAACCGAAAAAAATAAATGATAAAAAGCGCCTTCTACTTAATTTTCATTTTATATTGTAAGAAATTTACAACATGCTTATAATAACAACATGCGATTTTGAAAAACGATGAAATACTATATTAGGAATTTTTTCGTCCATACAGAACCGCAGCTCAAAAATATATTAAACCTTTTGTTGTGATTCACTTCACGGGCATAAGTATAACATATTGTTACGAAAACAAAAATACAACACTGCGTTGTAGGGTTTTGGTATATGTCAAGTTGGAAGCACTGTCACATCGACTATCTTTACGTTACATTGGAATTAGCGGATATGAAAATTAAAGATGGTCGATATGTCGTGAACTTTTCAAAATGCAGGCAATTAGGTATTATAACGGATGTGCCAGGGTAAATTCAGTTACTCCAGGGATCACTGCGTAAATTAATTTAAAATAAAAGATTTCCACTGTAATTCTTAACACTTATTTATTAATTAAAAATTCTCTGACTTAACATTCTTAATTAAATATTAATAATGTACTCGCTACGATAAATAAAGACCCACTAACTCAGTTGTGATAATCCCAATCACATTATTCTTAATTATTTTTCTTTAAAAATTCCGTATATATTCATAACTTAATTTCATTTAAATTAAACATATAATAATAATGATATTTAACTGCACTTTTCTCATAGTAAGTAATTGTGCTCCACCATAAGATCATTTCTACACAGAGTTTGTTGCTTAAGTCTTATTAATTCTTGTATACAGTAGAGAGATATAAAATAAAAAATACGATTGTCTATTTAAAACTTAGTAGTGAATAAAACTGAGATTGAATTTAAAATTATGGTGATAGGAAAGAGAGAGCTAGAAAAATGCAGTGGTATTAACCTATTTATGAATATAGTGGCAATGAATATAATAAAATTAACTCTCCAAATATAAATCCTGAGTACACTAAAATATAATGATAATTATAAATACAGTAAATGATAATTGAAGTATATATAACAGCTTAAGTTAATTTAAGTAATTTCTGTTATATGTAACAAAATAATATTAAATAATGAAATAAGTACAATGCAATGGTAAAAAGAATAATGATTATAATAGGTAACGAGAAACTTCGTTACAGTATATAAATGGCTGTTTTATCTACATGTGAGTTAGTTATTGTTTGGCTATCGTGAGATAAAGGTTAAAAGCAACAATATTGTTACGTTTTAAAGTAACACGTTAGGTGTTAAAGTAACAATATTGTTACGTTTTAACCTTTTCAAAACGTTTGAGTTCTTTTGAATCGCGTCAAATAAATAAATGGCACGCATTTTTTGTTTAACTTTATACAGTCTTTTATTTAGACAATTAAAATTATACAGTATCCAACTTATTTAACTTCCACTTAATACTCAATATATCTACTAACGCCATAGCATGACTACCGCCTTTATAGTAAATTAACATTAATTTCGAATGTGTTAGTAGATTCCAAAACCTTACACGTGCGAAATATAGTTGTGCTGGCAGCACAATGATTTCGTAGCTTTAAAAGAAACCATTACAATAAATTCTATTATAAAATTTTTAGCTCAAAATTAGCAAATATTGGTATATCTCTTTAGGCATTTTCGCTTTCGTAACAGTATTATTTTATAAGAAGAAAATAAACTGTAATCAACTGTACTTTAAGGTTAAAACTTAGGTATGCCAAAATTATTCTTATAATTCGCAACCTGGATGCAATTTTGGCATGTTATTGTATAATTGTCATAGGAATACAAATGTACCACTCCTTTAAGTCGAAGGCTTTAAATCAAAGTTAGAGAAAATAAATTTTGTAATTCATAATGTGCGTAGATGTTTATTATTAAATGAATGCTTCATTTGGCAAACCAATTAACTCCAGCTTTTGAATTTTGTTAGATAGTAACTTCAAAATTCAATGATATACATAACAAAAAAAACTTCTCTGATCGTAAATATTGACTTTAATACATTGACACTTTATAAATTTTAAACTATTTTTTAATTTTTTCAATTTCTTTTATGGAGTTAATCGACTTGGTATTTCAGGAATTGAATTTTTTTAAATGAAAGCCAAACTTGAAAAATTTGTTGTAATTTTCTTCTTGAAGCTTAAATATAGAAAAACATTGAACCGATTCTGTTATTCCCGCTAAGACAGTTGGGCTAAAAGTGCATGAAAAAAAAAACAAAAACAGCGGAACAATGTCAGCTCCACGGAGTATCAAATAGAAAATCAGAAAATATAGTTCATAAACACACTTCCTTATTTTGAATGTATGTTGACTATACATTTTTTAAAGCAAAAGCATTTAGGAGACTAAATTACATATAGTGGTAGACATTCGTTTGGCCGCACCATACTTTTTGTCGTTTTTATGTAAATGAATGAATTTTTTTTGGAAAACTTTTTCTGTATTGACTTATTTTAACAATTCCTTAAAAATAAAAGACAAGATTAAAATATATTTCAATTAAGTAACAAAACATTGGGAAAAAAGAAAAATATGACGAGACATTCGTTTGGACGCAATTTGTAACTGCCATGTAAAAAAAATAATTATTAAAAAAATGTTGTTGTTTTAATATTTAGTGTGACCACCTTGATTGTGGGTAACTGAAAATACTGTTTGGCATAGATTCAAATAGATTTTGTATCATTTTTATGTCGATTTTCGACCAGCATTCTTTGATTTTTAGTTTCAATTCATTAACCGATGAAAATTGTTGTCCTCTTTCATAAACCTTTGAGGCCGGAGTTCCCCATAAATTCTCTATCGGGTTGCAATCCGGACTGCATGCCGGCCATGGCAATAAATTTATGTTTTTAGACGTAAACCAATCTCTACATAGCCTGGAAATATGTATTCTTCATCAGGGTTTTCATTCAATTTCGTTAGAAGGACATCAATGAGTTCTAAATATCGTTGTGAATTTATTTTTGTAGTAACAAAACATATGTATGTATGGAGGTTGTCATAGTTACAGAACCCCAAAAAGCATTCATTGTCCAAATAAGGAAAAAAGTGGAAATGGATTATGCATACAATTCAGAAGCCTATCCAAACTACCTTTACATTACGGCTGTAACCCGCAAGGCAACAGAATACATGATTAGCCAGTGAACATGTGCCGACGAAAAGTGCAGAGGAAACTAAAATGCTAAGCATGACATGAGAAAAATTAAAATATATTGAATCGATAGAACTAAATGGAAAAAGCTTGTCAAAATCATAGGTTACATAGAGGAATAAGACTGGAAAGGAAAAGTATCAAAATGTTTTTTGCATTTCGTATCATGTGAAGAAATTTTGCATGCACTTGCGATAAATTTGTATTTACATTTTTAATAACTCGTGACTATTAAAAATATTTTGTTACAACAGTGTTGCAAATGCTAATTTGTTAATCAATATTTTCAAATATTGCGAGAATATTTTAATGTAATTCATAACATGTGTCCCAGTAATTTTACAATTGTATTATTAAAATATTGCAAAGGCTGAGTTAAACATTTTGTGCTTCAATTTGTTCTTAAAATGAGGGTTTCGTGGAATGTATTAAAGTTTTATATAATAAATATCTCAAAATAAAGCTCATCGAGTTCAAATTATGTACATAGATATCTTAAATATTGTACTTATTATTTACTTTAGTTTTGTGATTTCTGGCATGTATTTAAAACCAAAAAATCGTTAGAAATGAAAATTTTAATAATTTGTTTAGTTCACTGCATGTTTGAAGTAAAATATTTTCGCTAAATGAATAAAATTGATAAGGAGCTTAAGTCCTTGCAGCGCTTAGCCTAATGAATGCTAAAAACTGATTTTGTTTTACTACATATTTAAAATTATACTGAATCGTTTTTCTGTACCACTGTATTTTCACATTAACAATTTCATTTGCTTCAATATTTGTTAAACGAAATTGAAAATATTTGTTATTTGTTTTTTTCTAAACAAATATGTAAGGAGATCTTATTATCGTTCTGAGTATATGTTGTGTGAGTTGCTGCAGTGGATTAATGCGATATTTGGTTTTAACGTTATTCCTTTCTTTTGTACAATTTATGGGTTTTTATTACACAATCTTGCGAGTGTATTTTCTTTGCTTATTTTCACTTTAATTCACATTTTTAATTATCAATTACTTCAATAATTGTTGATATAAAGAAGGGAAGTAAATATTTGTTAAAATGAGAAAATTGAAAGCAAGAAGGAAATTCTTCTTAAACATAATTTCAGAGATATAAACCAATTGAAGATATATACTTAAAGCATATGAGTAATTTCAATTGTTTTTGATAACACCATGCAACAAATAGAAGAAAATTTTCCGACCATGTTTAACTACTATATTTATGATACGCTATGGTCGTCTTACTTCAAAAATCATCAGTATTTCAGATTCTATGAATAAGTTTTTTTTTTAAATCTTTTTTCAAATATGTTGGATTTTTAAAGAGGAGTCTCTTTATACATCTTATGATAAGCTTGAAATAACTTATTGAAATTCGTTGTGACATATGTTAATAAATTCCAAATTATACCAGCTTTAAGTCATTCTAATATCATTTTTTAATTACCAATTTCACTATTAACTATGAAGTTGCACATAATGAAAATAAAATAGACCACAAGTCAATAAAATCGATGGGTAAATAAAGGGTCCGCCAAAAAATTTTTTTTTTTTTTTTTAACAACGCTAGGAATCTGGGCCTGCGATCGACTTACAGAAGATGCCGATTTTGAAAAAAAAAAATCATCTTTTCAGATGAAGCTCATTTTGATCTTGGCGGGTATGTAAACAAGCAAAATTGTCGTATTTGGGGCACAGAGAACCCGCACGCATACATTGAAAAGCCGATAAACCCAAGACGAGTCACTGTTTGGTGCGGATTTTGGTTCAGAGGCAAATTTGGGCGATTTTTCTGCGAAAATGAGCAAGGAGTGGCCGTTACAGTCAATGGCGATCGTTATCGAGCCATGTTGAACGAATTTTTGTTCAAAAAAATTTATGAGGAGTGTATTAGCAACGTTTGGTTTCAACAGGACGGCGCTATGTGCCACACAGCCGAAACTACACTCGATGTTTTGCGCCCAGTTTTTGAAGATCGCATTACCAGCCGCAGAGCTGATGTCGTTTGACCACCTCAGAGCTGCGACTTGACACCGTTGGACTATTATTTGTAGGGTATCGTCAAAGATAAGTGTTACGCAAACAAGCCAGAGATAATTGACGCTTTAAAGAACAATATTCGTGAAGCCATTGGTGAAATACAGCTGCACACAATCGATAATGTGCTTAAAAATTGGACCGATCGTGTACGCTACTGCATGGCGGCCATCTGAACGAAATTATTAACCGCAAGGATTGTTCTTTCAAATAAAAAAATAAATTTGAAAAAATATTCAGTAGTTTTTTTTATAGCATTTAAAAAAAAAATTATTTGGTGGACGCTATAACTTCCGGCAAGATTACGCAGCAATTCATGTCAGCATGAGGAGCACAATATCAAAGTAATTGACTGGCCAGCACGTTCCCCCGACTTAAACTACATAGAAAATTTTTGGGGACATCTTGTACGTAAATTTTATGCAGACGACAAACAGTACCGGACAAAAGAAGAATTAAAAGTGGCAATCTGCAACAGCTGGCGCGAAATCCGCTCCAACGTTCTTGACAAAGGCTTCCTGCTACCTATACCGCGCTGATGTTATTTAAATTATAAATAATAAAATAAAAATAAATAACAGTCCCAGTTTTTTCGCCATTCCACGCACACTCAATCCCTGCTCATGAAGTGCCACAATTTGTCCTTCTTAATAAGGTGACAAGGTTTCCCGCGACTCATACCGCGCAGATATTATTTAAATTATAAATTATAACAAAAAAATAAATACCAATTGTGATACCTTCTGATTAGATTAGTTTCTTATTAATCACTGATCTTATCATTTTGACGCATTGAATTTTGCACTTATTTACATAAATTTAAATAAACATAACATAATGGAACATTTGTAAAAGAAAAATCGGCTTATTATTCACCTATTTGAACGTAGAATTTTTTTAATAAGGTGATCATACATAACATTTTATAGTTTGGATGAATTGAGCAAATATTAAGGTAACCTTATCCTTTCGAAACACACCTTATACATATATTTTATCAAAATCTGTGATGAGTGATTTTTTGATTTTTGTCTAAGGAACAATGCACTGTACAGCGTAGGAGTAGACAATACTATTTTCCTCTTGCTCTCATTACCTATAAGACCTATTTTAGAAGAAGCTGTTGTCACAAATCGTCATAAAAAAATACTTCGATTTTAAAACAAATTTTCCTTAGAAATTTATTAAAAAAAAAAAAATGTTAGTATTCCTATTTATAGCATTGCTGATTTATAGCATTGACTGCTCCTAGTTGCTCTTGAGAACACATTTTCAGTACGTTTACTTCATTATTTGCATTTAAAATAAATAATTTGAATTTTTAAATAATTTTGTTAATAAAAGATATGCCAAAAATAATCAATCAAGTCAGCCAAGATCGATAAAATCAAAGAATGATGATAGAAAATGAAAGTGCGTGTAATGGCTGAAGTTGAAAGCATCTTATTTTGGTGGCTACATTATATTTCGCCATAATTTTCAGGTTTAGTCACTATTTAAAGGTTTGGATCAAATATGATTGCAAGAGTAAAAAAAACCTAGTGCGGCATCTATTGAGCTTAAGAACATTATGTTGTGGAGAAAATTAACTTTTCTTTAAATAGCAGCATTATAAAGTTATTTTGTACTTGTAAATTAATCTCTTAAGTTAATAAAATTTAACTTTTGCTAGTGCTCTAAAAATTTGTTATATTTGTATTAATAATAGCAAAAAAAACTAATATTTCTTAACCTTTGATTGTACACGCAGTTAGTTAGTTACCATTGACATACATATGTATATTCTTTATTTATTCTCATATAATTTCACGTAATATTTTTATTTTATTATGTTTCAAGTACACTGTGTTAAACTTTATCACATACAAACGGCGACAACAAGTTATAAAAGTGGAAATAAGAGAGCCCCCCAGGGCTAAAGCAAAAGTTTTTTATACAAAAACTAAAAATAAAACCAAAACATTAAAACCAAAGGGAAAAAGCAATGGAAAAAAATTGTAAAAGCAGTGAACATTTTTTTGCATGCAAGAACAAAATCTAGCACAAGCAAGAAAAAATTCTGTTTTTCGGAAACTGTAAAACATATATTACTTTTTATATATAATTTTTTCATTGTATTTCTATGTTTGTTCATAGCATATGTGTACATTTTTTTATTACACAATGAAACCCGAAAGGTCAACAAACTGTCACGGTGCGAGAAAATTTAAAAATATGTAACATTTACGTGTTTATAACGTACAAAATTGGTATTTCTAAACTGTACTAAAAACAGAGCAATTTTAATGGATTTTTGCACTTCAAAAAAGATGGGTATATTGTTTATATTTTTTGGAAAAGACTTACACTCCCTATTTTATTTTGCTTTTGGTTTTTTCTCATATAAACAAAAATAAAGCAAAAATATTTGAGCTTTAAATAAAGGAGTTGACAAAACACCCAAAAATTACAATTTGCTTAAGTATGCAATTAAATATGTAGAGTAAGTAAAATGTTATAAATAAATTATTTATGAATAAAACATAAAGAAAAATACCACAAATGATAAGCAATATATAAAAAGCTTGCAAACAAAGCCAAACAATATTTTAATACCAAATGTACATAAACTTACCCTCCTAAAGTAGACTTTAATTTTAAATTTAATAAATAAAGGGTCCTTGCAAATCTTAACGTTAACAAGTCTTCAGGGCCGGATGGCATACCAGCACTGGTCCTGCAACAGTGCTCTTCGACGCTTGCGCGTCCATTAGCTCACCTTTCCAGTGCGTCATATCGCGCCGGTGGTTTTCCATCTTGCTGGAAGGCTGCTAATGTAACGCTAATCGCCAAAAAGGGCGAGACTAGTAAGCCTGAGAATTACCGTCCAATAGCAGTTTGTTTCGCACTCTCCAAAGTTATGGAGAGTATGATTAATCACCACCTTGTGAGATAATTTAGCGAGTCCAACGATTTATTTAGCGATCGTCAGTACGGTTTCCGAAAGGGACGTTCTACTGGTGACCTGTTGGCGTTGCTCTCGGAGAAGTGGAACAAGTCCATTCATGGTTTTGGCGAGAGTAAGGTTGTGGCTCTGGATATGTCAAAGGCGTTTAATAGAGTTTGGCACGAGGCTCTCATTTAGAAACTCAATACTTTTGGTGTCGGTAGTTACTTCTCTCGACTTATATCGAGTTTTCTCAGAGATTGCTCTATAAGAGTGGTTATAGATGTAGTCTCATCCGACGAGTTCAGGGTAAACTCAGGCGTACCGCAAGGCTCTGTTTATTCTCCTACTCTTTTTTTAAAATTTCTTAACGACTTTTTTTTCACTTCTAATCCTACCTACTTTTCTGCGAATGACAGCAAGATTTGTCTCTCATATTCTTTTGATAGTAGACCGAGCCTTTTAGAGGTTGGGGCGAGAAGGACGAATATGAACGACACACTCACAAGTGACCTGGAGAAGGTCTCCGAGTGGAGTCGTGCGAATAGGGTCGATTTTAATGCACGTAAGACTCAATGTTGTTTTTTAACACACAGACGTGGTGGTGTGCTGTCATCTGTGTCAATGGGTAATGTGGATATTGGGGAATCAGATGCTCTTGATGTTCTGGGCATTAGAGTTCACTGTGACGTTCGTTGGAATGATCACATATTTCAAGTGTCGAAAGAAGCATTCAAGTGCCTTGGTTTTTTAAGACGGTGCAAGAAATACACTCCACCTGATCTTCTTAATATTTATTTACAAGACCTCTATCTGCTCCAAAGTCTATTTCTGAGCTTCTCAACCGCGTACAGTAAAGGGCGAAGATGCTCATCACTGACGGTGGGGTAGCCAACTCTATCGATTCATTGCAGCACCGTCGCAATGTGGCATGTGTTTCATTGTTCTATCGGTACTATAACGGAATGTGTTCTAACGAAATTAAGGATTTAATTCCTAAAAATCATATAATTTTACGCAGTACTCGTATTTGTCGTAGAGCGCAACCCTTTGTTGTTGATTGTCCAGTAAATAGCACAACGCATTATGGGGAGAATTCGTTCTTTGGGCGCACTATTCGGTTGTGGAATAATCTTCCAGCGAAAGTATTTCCTGCCACTTACAACATGAGCAAATTTGAATCTAACGTCCATAAACACTACTCCCTCTGTCTTCCTTCCCATAACCTAGTTTCCTAGTACCAGCACAATGTACTGAGTAAGGGCCATCCCCTGGGTGCTGGTTTTATAAAAAAAAAAATTACATATAAAAAAATTTCATAGGAAATAATTGTAAAATAATGTTGAGAAAGCAGTACTCTGTTCTTTTTCCGAAAAACATGTGACATGTGACATGTATATGTCAACATTATTTTCCAACTGCAACAAATTTCTAGCAACATTTTTTTTTCAACTACGAAATATTTTATTTCGCAATTATTTGGTACGAAATATTTTTATATGTAATTAGCATTTCGTACGGAATTTTTAGCAGAATACCAGGCTTTATAGGCAGAAAATAGCCTTACCTAAAATCTTGCATAAACACTCTATCCACTGCATACTGTTGAAAGTAGAGTAAAAACGTTTTAATACAGAATACACGACGTCGTTTGCAGTCAACTGCATTTGTAGTTGTGAAGTTGTGTAGCCTGTCCTGCTCTATGTGTTTAATGGATCAATCTCTTATCTATTATTTAGTTTCGAATTTTCGTAGGAGATCCACCTGAAAATTATATTTATTCTCTTTCTTTTTATGCTGGTAAATTAAAATTTCGATAACTCTAATTAAATGCTTAATAAATAAAAATAAACTTCATATAAAAACAAAAACATTTTATAAAAAACATTTTAAACTTACTGAGTTGTTACCAAAAACATTAAACCGCTTAATTTCAAAAATTTATAATGAATTAAAACTACTACAACAACTAAACAAAACTAATTGAAATTTCTTTGCACTTTTCGTTTTCATCTTACAGCGCTTATTTCACATATGAAAGATTTAGACACTTTTAATGAATGAAAGGTAAGAAGAAGGATTTACGAATCCTACACAAATTACTATATTGAGTCACAGATAGGCAAACTGAATTTGGACATAAAATAGTTTGCTTGGAAATTGCTGTTGCATCATCTTTAAGCTTTAGCGGTGAGTATGTTAAAATGCTCGCATTATATGTAAGCATCGAGTTGATGCCACCATAGCCAACACCAGCTTCAATGGTAACGGTAACGTAAAACAACAACAGCTAATACTACCAATTCTACATTAAAAATAATCCATGCCATCATGGGAAGAAATAATAGTAGCATTACCAGGTTACAGACAACGGGTACATTACAATATCCCATGACATCAAGTAGCACTTTATATATGGAAGAAGGACTACCAAAAAATAAAGTTTAATCAACAATGATACCAACCACACAGTTACAATGTCCAACCTCGCATTTAATATTATTGGCGGCAACATCTACATCATCACTGCCGCCACTCTTGTCTCACTTTAGAAAGATCGGCCAAATTACAACAACAAGCTATTCCATCCAAGTTTCAGCCGTTGCGGCCATCACAAATAATTGAAAGAATTGAACAGCAACAACGCCTTTAACACCAAATTTCAGCAGCGGAATGTCTTTAAATCTTCACAGGACAAATGCCAATTTCAGTAAAATGAGCAGTAGAAATAGTTTGCATAACCATACGGCCTCTATAAAAAAAAAAATATTGTACTCGTTTTGGCGATGAAAACAGTAACAACAAATCATCATTATCAGCGAACTTTCTTGGCTATACGCAAGCAAAAGGACAAGACACAGTCATCATATTAGACAAACATTTTAATCTGCTGTATTTACTAATCTGGGTATATATATGCTTTACTGCTGTTTTATATTTTATTGGTAGGTACACACTCCTTCGGTTAAGATAAACAATAATCGCCTTAAGACTTAAGTTCAATATTTTAAATTTTCTTAAGATGTAAACAATATTTGGAAAAAGCAATAAATTAAAGGAAAATATTTATAGCAAAATGACATTAAAAGTTAGGCGAAATATATAAAAAAGCGAACAATAGATACTCTAGGCATTTCTTATTGAACGTTTATGCTTGACATTGTAGACTAAGAAATTTTTAATTAAAATTCTTTATTGCAATTAAGAGTCTCTGGGTTTTCTGAACGAAAAACTGTTTTAATTGCGTTCCGCGGGCCTTGATGGAAATTTAATTTATACCATTAGGAGAATTTTGCTTAAATCGAAACAAGTTATAATCTGAAGGGCAAGCTCTGGTCTATATGTTGGATGCATCGAAACTTCCCAGCTAAGCTTTTTCAGATCTGCTGATCTTCAAAGATGAGTGTGATTGTGATGGAACACAACTTCTTTTCTGCTGATCAATTCTGAAAATTTAAATTGATTTGCTTGTTTCAATAGTATTAAATTTTGACAGTAAAGATAAGAATCAAACGTTTGCCCAGATTGTAAGAGCTCAAGAGGAATAATTCCCCTCCAATTCCACGCGACATACAACATTACTTTTTTTTAGTGTCAATCCTGGCTTTGCAACCGTCTGTGAAACTTCACCTTGCATTGTCCAGGGTCTCTTTCGTACATTATATCGTACGTGATTCAATTTTCATTTTCCATAAGAATTTGCTTCAGAAATGGTTGGATTTTATTAATTAATTAATTTTTTTATTTCTGTAATTAATATTTCTTATTTTTTAATCTTTTTAACTTTTTGTTAAATTAATATTCATAAAAATATTCATAGTCTTTAACAAAATATTCTTGTTGTAAAAATAAAAAAAATTCGCTGCCGTTTTCTAGTAACAATATCCACCGTATTCGACTGATTTAGCCCCTAACGACTTTTTCCTGTTCTCAAATTTCAAGAGAATGTTTGCGAGAAAGAAATGTAAGTCCAATGATGAACTAATCGCTTAAAGTGAGGCCTATTTTTTTGTGAAAGAGAAATAGTACCATAAAGGTGGTACCGAAAAGTATGAATATCGCTATACTCGTTGTATCGCCTTCGAGGGCAACTATGTTAAATAATAAAATCGAGTTTTGCCAAAATTTTGTTTATTTCTTACTAATCCTAAGGACTTATTGAGTGGTCTGTTACATACCTGAATCTTCTTGTACCTGTGTTAGCACTTTTTTTTGTTTTGTTTTCAGTTGATACCCAATTTTTAATATGAAAAGTGCTTAAAAGATTATGTTTAAATACAGAATATTTAAAAAATAAAAAAAAATATTTTGTACAAAAAAAGTTTTTTTTGAATCGAAAGTTTTTGTTGATCGAAAGCTGTCATTTTAAATTTCTGGCAAACGCTGTAATTATTTGAGGCTAAGATTTTGTAAATATTAATTAAAATAATGATTATTAGTATTCGATAATGCTTTGCTTACAAAACTATATGCTGGAAATTTGAATAAATGACGATTATTTCAATAATAATGCCAGTTTTGTAACTGTCAAAAAAAGAAATATATAGGCGACACAACTTTGATAATATATTGCCATTCAATTTAAAACAATATTTGAAAACAAATACTTTTAGATGGTCTGACGAAAACAAGACACTCCCACCTCTCGATTATTTTACACATAAAATAATAGCCATAAAATAAAAAATGTTTAATGGCCATGTTTGTCGATAATGGTAATAATCGTTTACACATAGAAACATAATTAAGAAACACAAAGATACACATAACATACGTACGCAAATATAATTTTAACAAACTTCCAAACATGTTTGTCAATAATGCTAATGACGCCTTTTCCTTTTCGTTTTGTATGTTTTTGTTTTTAATTTATTGTTTATTGTCACTGGCACCACTTCTTTGTAAAAGTTCTTAAATATTTATAAGAATCTACACAAATATACAAACTTCTCTCCAACGTCAATGCATATTTTATGAGCTGTTCAAATACATGTGTTTATTGGCAATTGTGTTTATATTTGTGTGTCTCTGTATATGGTATATTTAAGGGAATCATAAAGCTATTAAACACAGACAGTTTTTTAAAGCTGTAATATAACAACAATGCACGTTGGGGCAGCCCGAACAAATTTTTGGAAAAAACTTCATTTATAAAAAGGAGAATTGAAGAAAAAATTTTATGGAGTTTAACCGCTTTAAATTTTCTTAGTTCAACTGCATTAAAACTTCACATTAAGAAGAAATAATGGTCCCCCTATATCTCTAAACGGAATAAATATTCCATATTCAACTAATGTAAAATATCTAGGACTTTGTTTAGATAGAAGATTAACATGGAGAGAGCACATCAAAATGAAACGGAAACAACTTAACATTAAGACAAAAAAGTTGTACTAGCTTTTAGGACCAAAATCTTCACTTACATTAAAAAATAAAGTTATATTATATAAAACTATAATTAAACCAGTGTGGACTTATGGTATACAGCTTTTGCTAATATCGAAATTTTGCAAAGATACCAGTCCAAAACTTTGAGATTAAATACTAATGCTCCCTGGTTTATAACCAATGAAAATATACAACGCGATCTTGGTATACCCACAATTAAGGCCGAAATAAATAAATTCAGTGACAGATATCTACATAGACTAAGCAACCACTCAAATATTTTAGCTATCATCCTTTTGAATGATAGCGATGAAATAAAAAGACTAAAAAGATACCATGTACTTGATCTTCCTTTCAGAAAATAAAATTGAAATTGTAGTTTTTGTAATTCATGTATAAGTTAATTTAAGTTACATATTTAAATTGTTTTTTTTGGTTCACTGGGACTTAAAAACCTAAGTTATTTGATTTTTTTTACTTAATAAATTTGCTTAATGTTTCTCTGGAAAATAGATTGCAAATAACAATATATTTATAAAAAAAAAATCGTGTTTGACGAAGGACGGGCCCTCACAGTATGAAATTTAAACTAAAAAAAATATTTATAAAATTTAGCTTTTATTGCACCAACTTTATAAAATTTGAATAACATCAATTTTATTATTATTTTTTAGACACACACAGACACACACACACACACACATATATATATATATATATATATATATATATTTAAGCTACATGAATTCAAACTATGGGACGAATTAAAAAAACCTGATTTTTTTTTTTCGTATCAAAAACATCAAAATTTGATTTGTGAAGGCTTAAATCTTTTTCCTGCAAGGATTCGTAAGCGCGTTTTTATATGAGTTATTTAGTCCTAAGAGTGTAGTTTCCAGCTACAGTAATTTCGTTCTGCCAAACGCTGCACATCCGAACACTTTTTCTTTAAATTTCAGACCTATTTTATTAGAACTTTTATTTCGTTTTATTTTATGCAAGTAGCTACCACGGTGCGACATATAAAAACCTGGGGTGAGATACTTTTTTTCTGATAAACGCTATCGAGTACAACAAGAATCTGTGTTCGAAATTTATGAAACACCTTCAAAATCTTGAGATACGGATAAAAAACCAGTTTTTCGTAAATTCAACAACTTATATGCTTATAACTTATTCAAATATTATCCAATTTTAAGTTGCTCAGCGGATTTGGCAAAAAGAGGACACAGACGTTTTAATTGATATATACTTCACTTAAGTAACCTTAAGGAATATATATGCGTTTCTCGAGCGGTTGGTAAAAGATAATGGAAAAGGAATTCAAAAAGAGTTCAAAACGTTTTTTAGACTACATAGAGATCATCAAAAGCTTGGTGATGGTAATTACAATGATGAATGTACTTCCATGAATGATAAATGATAAATGTCGACGTAATAAAAAACATATATATAACATATATGTATATGTAGAAACGTTCGTATATAATTATCAGTGGTACTAGATGTCGAAAACGCTACGCATATTGTCGATTCACAGTTGGGAAGTAGTACAGAATTCAAAATTAACTATTATGCAACTACTATGCAAGAGTACAATTAATGTAAAAAATTTAAGGCGCGTAGCACAAGAAAATATATAGGGTCCGCCAAATAATTTTTTTTTTTTGAAAACAGGGCGCAAAACATCGATTGTAGCTTCGGCTGTGTGGCACGTAGCGCCGTCCTGAAACCAAATGTTGCTAATATCCTTTTCTTCAATTTTTGTGAACAAAAATTCGTTCAGCGTGGCCCTACAACGATCTCCATTGACTGTAACGGCCACTCCTTGCTCATTTGCGAATTATGCCTCTGAACCAAAATGCTACCAGACAGTGACTCGTCTTGGGTGTATCGGCTTTTCAATGTATGTGTGCTGGTTTTCCGTGCGACAACTTTGCTTGTTTACATACGCGCCATGATCAAAATGAGCTGCATCCGAAAAGATGATTTTGTTTTGGCAAAATCTGCATCTTCTGTATGTAGATAGCAGAACCACTTAGCGAAGCGAAAAAAGCGTGTACATAACCATATTCGTTCAGCGGAACGATAAAACTAATTATCTGTCAGATCTGACATGAACTAAGTATTACTATTCACGAAATAAGCACTTGTTGAAAAAAAAAACGTTAAATGGCGGACCCATTAGTAGGATTAACAATTTAGAAGACATCTTCAACTTTCTTTGGTAAAATCAGAAACGGTGGTCAGGGCAACTTGCAAGACTCCCAGGGCAAAACAAATGGTTGTACCCAAGGAAGCAAAATGTAAGCAGTGACAAAGATATTGACGGAATACAAAGTGATAGTTAACAAATACATAAGAGAGTATCCCTTATTTTATAAATATGTGTTGCAACCTTAGAAATCTTTATAATTATTTGCATTAGCTTTATGATTTCAATAAAACAAAATAATGTTTT
Source organism: Wohlfahrtia magnifica (assembly GCA_023159175.1). NCBI lineage: Eukaryota > Metazoa > Arthropoda > Insecta > Diptera > Sarcophagidae > Wohlfahrtia > Wohlfahrtia magnifica. The sequence continues at coordinate 1,668,800 of JAKWBJ010000059.1, forward strand.
TTAATTTTATCTTTTACTTTATATTTTTAAATAAAAATGAAAGTTTTTTGATTGATTTATAATACCAATTCTTATACCTTAACTTAGCGGTTTAATTAATTCCAAAAGTGGTGCAATCTTGCCACACAGTGCAATGTCTAAATATTCTCAAAAAAAAGCTTTAAATATTTTGAAAATTTATAACAAAATGTAAGTTGTCTAAGCTAAAAGAAACATTTAAAGAAAATAGCAGGACTCGAGAAAATTATTTTTAAATAAAAAAGCATCATTAAAAATAAATTCTCTTTATTTAAATATGAAAAGCACTGTACCTTAGTAATGGTATAAAATGCTGCATTTTCCTGATCTTAAAAAAAATGCTGTATGAGACATCTTTTATTGAAAATATTAAAGTTTAAAAACAATAGATTTCATTGAATCATTAGTGTTTGAACACAGGAAACTAAAAGAAACTTGTAGATTACCTTGGAAGAATATAAGCACCATGCTACCTGAAGGCAACAATGAAATTTTTAAAGAAAAAGAACAAAATAAGCAGGTATGACAAAATTATACTTGAGCACTATTCTCAGATAATACGAGATCCTTTTGGATGTGCCCATTGAATATAACCTTCAGCTAACCAGGCCACCTTTTACAAGAGAAGAAATAAAAAGTCCAATACAAAATTCAAAAGGCAACAAAATAGAAATAATAAAACTATTATATTATGATGATTTAAATTTAATAGTTTAATTTAATTATGATATTGGACATTGAATATGCAGAAGATTGTTTAGAGTAGACTTTTATAAGAATAACACAGAAAAACTACAGCAGAAAATATCAGGACTACAGGCTAATATCCGTGGCATATCAGAACTTAAAAATGTTTCTAAGAGTTAGACATAAAGGATTATATACAAATGTGAACAACATATCAGCCGAGCTCGTTTTGGTTTCAAACAAGCTATAGGCACTAGAGAAACTTTATTTTCGATAGATTTACTTGTTCAAAACTGCCGGGATGTCTTCTTCTTCTGCTTAAATGACTATGAGAAAATATTCGATAGAATGCCATGACAAACTGATTGATATATTGAGACATATAATCACTGACGATATATGTATTAAAACTTGTATTTGAAAAAAGTGGCAGATTCTGAATGCACTGTAGAATAAATCCTTGGAATATAACACACACACACCCCTGTACTGTTTCAAGTTAACCACATAATACGTAACGCCCTTGGAAGACATTTTATTTATTAATCAACTGACGGATGTGTATGTACGGCGCTCAATCCAAATCGCATATCCTGAAGATCAAGATCACCATAAACTAAAGTTTGAAATTTACACACCCTTAAATACATCTTTTCGTAATAAAATGAAATATAATCGGAATAAGGTCTTCTGCATTTTGCGTACAAATTATAGAAAACTGACTTATTTATTGTCTAATGTTAACTAGAATTCTTACTGATAATAATTTTGATAATATTGTATTTAACTTCAAAGCTATTTTACACCATTTGATTTGATAATCAAGACACACCATGGAGTAATTAATACCCCTTTAAAAAATACTAAAAATAAAAAATAAAAATCTTACAAGATTTATAAAAAGTCTGGCTCATCAGTTGATTTTAGCAAATACTCTATTGCTCACTCCTTAGATAACAACATACATAAATAAATTAGCCTACATTAACTATATTTCTCGTATGTGTTCTAAATTAAAAACGAATCCCAAATTATTTTATAATTTCATCAATTCCATACGTCGTGCTGCTAGCTTCCCTCAGTGCTGGAAATTGGTTTCCTGTAATGCGGATGATGACCAATAAATTAATAAAATGTACGCTGATTTATTTGCTTCTACTTACTCGATAATAATTATTCGTTTCCTTATAAAATAAGCAGCAATACTGTTTTCTTGAATTTAAAATCTCTAAAATCTTCCTTTAATCCTTGTCTTGATAGAATACCTAGTTTAGTATCATAAAAAAATTGCGCGGAAACCCTATGCTATCCACTTACTGTAATATATAAATCAAAATTATGTTATTTACCACCAGTATTGAGAGTTCATTTTTTATACAATTTTTTTTTTTAAAGGAAGTAAAATAAATATTTCAAACTACACGTTAAATGCTACTAAGCTAAATACTATTCCTGAACTGCTTGAGAAGGTTTTTAACTGACAGACTGTCATTTCAATCGTCTTCAGTGTTATCTACATATCAGTATGGCTTTTGTAAAGCTCGCTCCACAACAACTTATATTCTTGAACTAACTACTAGTGTGAATGATAGTTTCCTAAATTGTAAAAATAACAGACGCAGTTTATACTGAATTCAACAAAGCTTTTAAATAAGTAAATTACAATATTCCAATGTATAAATTATCGCTTATGGGATTTAGTTCCACAACTTCAAAATTGCTGAACTCATATCTTTTTAATAGAACGCAACAAGTGAAATTCGGAAATGTTTCATCGAAAAAAATTGTGCTTCCTTCTGGTGTTCCTCTAGGAAGTCATCTGGGTCCCTTACTGTTCACTTTATTTATAAACGATTTACCCTCGAATATTACGCATTCCAAAGTGCTAATGTATGCTGATGATGTCAAAATTTTTATGACTTTAAATAATCCTAATGATTATATTCTACTGCAGACGGATATTGAAAAACTTTTTATTGGTTTCAAATAAATTTTATGAAATTGAATATTAAAAAGTATAAACATATGTCTTTCTTCAGTAATAACAAATTGGATTCCTGCTATTATATAAACGGAACAATGCTTGCTAAAGTAGACAATATTACTGATCTTGGTATAACGTTGGATTGTAAGCTTAATTCTCGTGGTTACATTACACTTACAGTTAATAACGCTGGTCCAAAGAATTTTCCGACCCCCATATCACTAACCAACCATGTAAGTACTTCATTAGTATGACCTATACTTGAATATGGTTTAATTATATGGGACCCTTACTTTTCCATTCATATAAACAGAATTGAGTCGAGCAATTCTAGATGTCACTTTTGGCAGTTATACGCGCTGATGTCGATTCGAAGCTCCTGCTTGAAAAATTAACTTGCGTGTGCCAAAAAGACCAAGTCGTCAATATCAACCTATAAATATACAATATCATCGGTCATCTTTACACCAATAATGATCCTTTTTGCCGAATCCTTTTGAATTCTTAATTATTATTTTAACTCTGTATTACTATTTTAGTTTGAAAGGTTTCACTATCCATAGACGTAAATAAATAAATACAAATTACATTTCTGTAAATACGGTTGTTTATCAATGATAACTATTTTCGTTTTGAACATATACCTGGAAGTGATATTTTAGGAATCCATCATTATAATTGAATGGTCAGTTTATCAACAACATACGCTATGCCGATGACACTAGTATTTGGGCAGATAATATGGTTGATCTAAAAACTCTTTTCAAATCAGTAGGCAATCTGAGCAAAGATTTTGACTTGAATATGAAAAACTTGTTCTATGCATTTTCTACCAACGGACAGAAGGAGTTAGCAAAATTTTTATATCTCGCATATATCCTACATGAATATTGGGAATATGATATTGATATAAGGAGAAGAAGTGAAATGGCTTGGAGCAACAACACCAAATATAGAAAAATCTTGGTAAGTCGGGGAATTAACATTAATCTTTGAATAAGATTCATAAAGTGCTATGTCTGGTCGCTACTTATATATGGAATAGAAGCACTGACGCTCAATGCTAATACCATAAGTAGACCTGAAGCATTCTAAATGTGGTGATACTGAATATTGCTCGAAATATCTTGGGTGCATAGAGTATCTAACAATAGTTATTAAAAAAAACTAACAGCATTAGAGAATTAGTTTCAAGCATAAAAAGAAGAAAAAATACTTATATTGGTGAAAAATGGCAAACAGTTCCACATCAGCTACAGAACCCATTCACAAGCATATACTAAGATTAATGCATATACATATTACAGCAACAAAGAATAAACAAAGAGAAAAAATTAAGCGAGACCACAATTCTATAGAATAAATCAGAAAGCAAACTATGTCTAATACAGCGATGTCCAGAAGTAAAAATATAGTTGTGTTAGTGAGAGCATGAAGTTGAATGGTTAATTAGTATTATTAATACCGATATGAATTTATTTTTATTAAAAAAATGAAAATCTTAATATTTTGACAAATATTTTAGTATTATCGGCAAAAAAATAAATAATACGGTAAAAAAAAAATTAAAACGTCAGCATACACCCGTACGCTCGTCGATGTTTCATAGATGACTAAAATCAAGAGGATAAGAATACTAGTAAATTGAGAAGGGACAAAAGTCCTATTAAATATGCACGGCTATAACACGGTACGACAAAAAAAAAAGAACGAATTGAAATAGCTGGGAAATGATAGTAATTTTCGAGTAGAAAAAGGTTATAGGATATTCCATACATTTTTGAGTTTGTAGGTAATTTTTTCTGATGAGAAAAAATTTATCTTATATGGACCAGATGGTTTCAATTGCTATTGGCGAGATTTAAGGAAGGAGCGCTTATTTTTTTCCAAATGGAATTTCGGCGGTGGCAGTTGATGGTTTGGGCTGGCTTTAGCTCACATGGTACCCTGGAACTCTACTTTCCTTCCACTCGAATGGATAGTTAAGATTACCAGGGCATTCTGTGTGAACGTTTGCTGTCTTATTTGGCCCAAAATGCTGACAAAACTTTCACCTTTCAGCAAGATATCGCAGCAATTCATGTCAGCAAGTCGACCAAACAATGGTTTGAGGAGCAAAATATTTAAGTACTTGATTGGCCAGCACGTTCCCCCGACTTAAACCACATGGACAATTTGTGGGGACTGCTTGTGCGTAATCTTTATGCAGACAACAAACGGTACCAGACAAAAACAACAGCTGGCGTGAAATCTGCTCCAACGTACTCAACAATTTAGTAAGTGCGATGCCATCCGGTATTTTTATGGCAATAGAAGGAAATGGGAACTGCATACATTAAAAATAATTGATTAAGGCTTAGTTTAAATAAAAGTTTGGATAAATGAATCACTGACCTCATCATTTTGACGCATTGTATTTTGCACTTATTTACATAAATTTAAATAATAAAGGGTCCGCCAAATAATTTTTATTTTTTTTTTAAATGCTATAACAAAAACCTACTGAATATTTTCTCAAATTTCTTTTTTTATTTGAAAGTACAATTCTTCCGGAAAATAATTTCATTCAAATGGCTGCCTCGGCTGGCCATGCAGTAACCTTCACGATCGGTCCAATTTTTAAGCACATTATCGATTGTTTGCAGCTGTATTTCACCAATGGCTTCACGAATATTGTGCTTTAAACCGTCAATTTTCTCTGGCTTGTTGGCGTAACACTTATCTTTGACGGCACCACACAAATAAAAGTCCATCGGTGTCAAATCGCAGCTCCGTGGTGGCCAAACGACATCAGCTCTGCAGCTGATAATGCGATCTTCAAAAACAGGGAGCAAAACATCGAGTGTAGCTTCGGCTGTGTGGCACGTAGCGACGTCCTGTTGAAACCAAATGTTGCTAATATCCTTCTCTTCAATTTTTGTGAATAAAAATTCGTTCAACATGACCTGATAACGATCGCCATTGACTGCAACGGCCACTCCTTGCTCATTTTCTAAGAAAAATGGCCCAACTATGCCTCTGGACCAAAATCCGCACCAAACAGTGACTCGTCTTAGGTGTATCGGCTTTCCAATGTATGCGTGCGGGTTTTCTGTGTCCCTTGTTTACATACCCGCCAAGATCAAAATGAGCTTCATCTGAAAAGATGATTTTTTTGGCAAAATCGGCATCTTCTGTAAGTCGATCGCAGGCCCAGATTCCCAGCGTTGTTCAAGCGTATACACAACCATACTCCTACAGCGAAAGGATAAAACTAATTATATGTCAAATCAGACATGAGCTAAATGTTCCCATTTGCGAAATAAGCTCTAGTTGAAAAAAAACGTTAGATTGCGGACCTTTTATAATGGTATATCTCAAAAAGCAAAACGGGCTTATTATTCAGTTATTTAAACGTAGAATTTTTTAAAATTTTTTTAACATTTTATAGTTTGGATGAATTGAGCAAATATTAAGGTGACCTTATTATTTTGAATCACACCTTACGTATAAAAAGTAAAACAAAATAAAATCTTACATTTTAAGCCAACGTATGTATTTAGTGTATGTTTTAAATTATGCTATAAAGTGCATTTCTTTTTTTCCAATATTTCAAAAAAAAGATTGTAAAATTTTGATAATTTAATTTTATTATTAAAGAAAAATAAAAATCAGGATTCTCCATGGTATTTTCCTTAAAGTATGTTATAAATATTAGTGGATATGGAACCAGAGTCTATAGATAAAAGTATACGGCTTTCGTATAAGTTATCTGAAAACTTCAGTGTTTTCCCGGCTGTAACCTGGAATATTGCAATAGGGAAGGATCATGTTAACAGCCACGCAGCACTAAATGTCCTATTAGCATTAGTGAATGTAACACAGCTCTTAGAAAACTGACGGACAAATTATGGTCAACATAAGGGTGGGTGTACCTCTTACTTCCATTACGCTGTCCATTGGGTGAAGGCATTGGTTTGACGCTGACATGGCCTGGGCGGAGTAGGTTCTTGCAAGACTCACCTGTCCAGGTTGGGTATGAAGCGTACCAACCAGCTACTTTAACTATACCTTCAGAGCATCTAATCCGCCGTAGCTATCCTTGTAGGTCATTGTGTTATGGGCAGGCACGCGCAGAGGCTACTCTAAGAAGAGCGTGGTTCATTTCATCTGTCAGTGTCCATCTCTTACTCGGCAGAGACTTCTCACACTGAGCTATTTGAAGCTATGGGTGCTTGTCATCATTTGTCATTCATTAGATTGTCGGGCTGGTTAATGACTTAGCTTAGGGAAGTGCTTAGCCTCTAGTTTATCATCAGAACCGTTTAATCTGTAATCTGATGACTGACGCAGGGACTATGCTTCATGTGGTACCATGTCCTCCTAACCTATCATGTAATAAGAGTGACTGCAGGTTATTTATGGCCCTTTTGTCCAAACTGGATGCATCAGAAATTAAATTACTTCTGGGTTAAATTGTCATGCGCTGGGGACTAAATCTTGTTCTTTAAAATCTTAAACATTCCAATATAACAGTAGTGTACCGGACCTCTGTAGGTTATGAATTGGAAGCAGTTAGGCATATTGCCACTACTTAGAACCTAAATTCTAGATGCTTAGACAGTCGATTTTATGATAGACTTACTGATGTACCAGATTATGCTTTGGGTAACATGATAGAATTTAATAAGGAAAATTATTAGATAAGGGACGGATGATAGGCGAAAGAAGCATTCTTATGATGGTAATAGAACTAGTTTCTGGAGATGTTAGGACCAATAAACCAAATTTGGTCACAGGTTGAAGATGTAATTTATTATCATTTTGTTTGTTTTTGATTCTAATATCTATGAGTAGCGTTTTTATAAAGTTGACTTTCGGTATGTTAGGCAAGTGCTTACTAGTTGTATGTACATATAGTGGTAGTCACATACCTATTTATGAATAAAACTTTATATTCTAAAAAATAAATAATTTCTTTATTTACATACATACCATATATTCATATCTCCTTGGGCTGACTGTCAATTATAACGAAAGCTTCTTACAAAATAATTAATTTTATTATATGCTTTGAAGTCTTTCATTTCAAATTGACCATATTAGAGAAGCCATTTAGAAATTTATATTTTAATAAAAGAAATAAATTTCTGGTAAAATCAATCAAATTTGTAATTTAGGATTAAATTTATGAATAATAAAACATATATAGAAATTCCACAATCATGATCATGTAGTCTTAGAAAAACCGATATTTTAAATTTCCTTTGTTTTTTATTTGTATTTATTTCTGATGGTGAATTTTACTGCTTTTTTAATTCTTAGTTCAGACAACACTGATTTTCGTACTCATTACTTTGCTCCCTCTTCTCTAAACAGCAACAATGCTGAAGAGAAAGCAGCATCAAAATGTCAATTAAGATAGCAAAAAAGAAACGCTAGCAACGCAAATTGGAAAATATAAAACGAAATGTAAGCTACAGTTAACGTTAGCAGCGCTGCTTAATGACAGCAAATACACATAAGAAAGACCAACCAACGTTAACATTATCACCCCTATAAAATAAAAGAAACAATACATAACTTATAGCAGAACCAGAAATGTTCACAAATGTTAACTTTAGCAGCACTGCTTAATTGGCAGTCACAGAAATGTAAACAAATATTCACACCGTCTGGTACAAAGCAGCGAAATAATGTAAACAAGCGCGGATGCTAGCAGCGCTGCTTAAATGCCGTCATATTTTTAATGAATTGAGTTTGTATTAAGCTCTTACCTTCCAGAAACTTGTTGTTTTTTAAATCTAATTAATTTTAAAACACGGTGTTTCTTAAAATACACTTTTCACATTTGTTTTAATTATATATTTTTAATACACTTATGGATTTTATATTATGATTTTGGATTTCACTTAAATTTCTAACAGACGGCACGCACTCGCACTAAACTTCGATCATAAACTGAAGAATAACAGTGCAGTGTTATCAACATAGTACATTTAGTACAGTTTTTAGTGCTTTCTTTTTGCGTTAACTTAACTAAACGTTATAATAAAGAAAACATAAAATACTTTTTAAAAGAGCTAAGATACCAGGACAGTTTGATAAATACGAAAAAGACTTATCAAATCTTATATCGCTTATTTACGTCAATAGTGTTAAATTCCGCATCGTACATGCTAAGAGGTTGCTTCATTGCGAATGTACATAGCACGACCCCTGTGTAAATTAAAAAGGGACAGACAGCATTTCGTACGAAATTTTGAACACAATACCAGGCTTACGAAATAACATGAGGCTCACTATTTCGTACGGTGTTTTAAGTAGCAGTAGGGACATAATTACTGTTACAACATAAAATACATAAACTGTGAAATCTCCCCTCGCGGATACTTCCAATAAGCGGAAACTCACGATAGCGGACGAATTTCCTGGTCCCATGTCTGATGGCAATTTTGGAACAAAATAACCTTCGCCACATGGACTTTTTATGAGACGGATGCGGATAGTACATTTTTAAAAACACCTAATAATTTTTTCTTAAATACCTCCGTTGCCGGACAAAAATCTAAAAAACTTAAAATATAAACCAAATATATATTTGTTGTGTAATACTCAGATTTTCCTATTAATTTTAGTTGGAAGTTCTTATTTTTAACAACTGCCTTAAGTGCTCTCATGTTTTTTAATGTATATAACTATGCAGATACACTGGAGCATATTCCTATAAACGCACACTACTTTTTTTAAAAAAAGGTAAAAATTAAACAAGAAAATATTTAGGGGGCTATAAATTTGTGTATTAAATCAGTTTAGACTTCAATTAAAATATTGTTTACAAAAAAAATTAATTTGTACTTTAATTATTTTTTTACTTAATTTTCGATATTAACAGCCATTTTTAAGGGTATTTTCCTATAAACGCACTTTAATGTTTGAGCCATTGCAGCATTATTAATAATGTGTGGATGATCCTTTGTTATGGATTGTGTCAAAAATACGGTCTGGCATTGATTCCACTAATTTTTTATGCAGATCGGAATCAATTTCCTCCCAGACTTGTTTAATTCTTAGTTTTAGCTCTGTCACAGTCTTTATGCCTTCATTCTGGGCATTATTTGCATAAACTTTACGGGCCATGTATCCCCACAAGTTTTCCATTGGGTTTAAGTCCGGACTACAAGCCGGCCAGTCCAACAAAGGAATGCCATATTCATTGAACCAAGATTTCGATTGCTTAGAAACATGGATTGCAGCATTATCTTGTTGGAAAATGCAATCTTCATCAATTTTTTCGTCCATAAAAGAGAGAAGAGCATCTTCCAACAGTTCTTTATAAATCGAACTATTCATTTTTGTTGGAACAAAACAAATTTTCGACTTGCCAACTGCAGAAAACGCTGCCCAAACCATAACACTGCCACCACCGAAATTACGTTTTGACATCCGAACATCTTTAGATCTCAAATCGTGCCAATAGCATGAGTATGAGTCCGGACCGTCTAAATTAAATTTTTTTTCGTCAGAGAAAATTACTTTTTTCCACTCATCTGTCCATTTCATATATTTTCTTGCGAATTTTAGACGATTTTCTTTATGGTGTTTTTTTTAGCATTGGTTTACATTTCGGCTTTTTCCATTTTATGTTTTCACCGTTTCGTAAAATGTGTGCAACGTGTTTGGAAGTCACAGGAAGATTTAATTTATTCCTTATTTGTGTGAAATTCAATTTGTTGCGGGTTGCTTCTTGTCGTTGGCAAGCGTTTCTATCAACTTTTTACCAACGAATACAACTTCAGTTTGCCATCCTGTAGACCAAGGCGTAATAAAAAACTTTAAAGCTAATAGTTTTAAAAATGAATCAAATTAAACCGGTATCAGAATTTTCAACAACTAATAATGTACTTGACGCTTTACGTTTTATAAAAGACGCTTGGGAAAATAAGTAAGTTACAACGATCAAAAACTGTTTTCGTAAAGCAAGTTTTATGCATCGCAATCGTCCTCTTCAAGAATTTGATGCTGAACGTGATTTACCATTATGAACTCTGTTCAATTTTTATACAATTACAGAGTTTGACAACATTAATTTTGAGGAATCTTTAAACATAGATAACGATGCATGCATTGAGAATGACAGTATAGAAATAAATTTTGATAAAGTCAATAATGATGAAGACTACAATCTATATTTTTTTTTCAAATGGTCTAAACTTTTAAGGTTAAGTTGATATATTATTTTAATTTAATTTAGAAAAATTTATTGAATTTTTTCAAAACACTGTTATCCAAAAAAACTTTTTTTAATAAATCTTGGATAAATATATTTCTTCAATATATATGTACTCGTAGGTATATACATACATATAACATACATACATATCTATGTACATAATACAAATTTATATAATAAATGTGAATTTAAAAAACATTAAAACTCCATCAGTAGCTGTTATCTCAAACATTGGAGGGTTTAAGTGCAAATGCAGAACTTACTAAAAGTAACACACCCTTTAACGGACATCTCCCAATACCGAAGAAAACTAGCTCGACAGTCATTCTCCGCCTATGAGCGATTTCACTGTAGTCTTTTATTATATGGCTAATGAAAGCTAACCCCTATATCGTTAGTTTGCAACGGGAATTCCAAATTTTATCGTTATAGTGCTTATTATCCACAGAAAAATTTGGTTTACTGAGAAAAAAAAATTTTACTGCACAGTGTGTAAGGTCATCTTGAAAAGCATACCCTGAGTCTATCCCATTGGTAGCTGCAGTCGTGATTTGGAAAGGTCTTTTAAGATGTACTTTCGAACAGAATTTTGTGAGAGCTTTTAAGGCTAAAAGGATCAAAACTGCTTAAAAAACAATTTAAAATCTTTTTAGTTTTTTTATAGAACTTATATCAATAAGTAAATTAAATTATTTTTCTAAAAATGTTTATTAATTTTATATGTGTAAAAATATTTATGCCACTACTGAATATTATTTGACATGTGGCTGGAGAAAACATATGGTTTTTCGTACAAACGTAAAACCATGTAGCAGATTTTAACCCATAAAAGCGAAAAATTTTGAAAAATTGCTAGATTACTACATGGGTGTTGCATCATGTCTAGTTTTTCGTATGAAAAATACAAATGTTGATCAAAATTTTTCACAAATTTGAACAAATTACCAGGCTTAAACTTATAAGCTTAATATATAATCTATTTCTAAAAACTGTATGGTATTGGGAACTTGACTTTTTGAAAAACAGTATGTGGTTAAGAACTATCAGATGTCATAACTTTCAAAATAGACCCACACAATACAACGTCAACAACAAAAATAATCTGTGCCTGAGTTTTAACCTGTTTTTAAAAATAGGAAAATATTTGAATAGCTTGGCATATGGTTTTCATGTGCTAAAATTTTTGTATTTTTATGAATGTTATCCTATGTAAAAAGCGACTCAAGCTATGGAAATAAAAACATTCTAGGAACACGAGTTTTAAACGATTGATGTAATCACATTTATAAATATATATAAATGTAAATCAGCTTGAAAATTTCTTGATTTGTTCTCAGGGTAGTCTGCAACATAATTTCCCGCTCTGAAACAGTAAAAAATTTAAGTTATAAAGCGGCAAGGCAGACAAAAAATAATTGACGTCAAAAATTTTTAGCAAAGTACCAAAAACAATGTACGATGAGCCGCAATTAATCACAAGAAATTTAAAAATTTAGTTTGTCAAGTAGAATATGGTAAAGTGTAGCATATCAAAAATATCTTGAATCAGATGCAAAAACACATTTACCGACTGGCTAAGAAAAATCCTTTGCTCATCGGTGCAAAATGTTGAAAAAAGATTCAGATCTGACACAGAACATATTTCGCATCCTTCAGATTGTCACATTGACATGATGTAAAATGAAATTATAGTTCTAACAGTAAAATTTAAAAAACTGTCAGTTATGATACAGGGTTGTATATCCAACAACCACAGCGCTAGCGTTCAAAAATTCGGTCTTATTGACCCGGAAAATACGAAGAAGTTTAAATCACCCAAATTACCAAGATAATGTTTTTAAGCAAGTTTTCAACAATCGAAATACATCAGAGTTTTGAGACTTGCGTTCTCGAAATACTTTTATTTAAATGTCGACATATTTGTTGCACGTTTGACCTATTTTTTATTGCTGAATGCTCTGTGAGGCCTTTAGCATATGATAAAATTCTTAAAAATAACAGATTTTTATCATAAAAACTAATTCCAATAATATTTTAAAATTATTATTATTATTTTTTTAAACTATTGACAAAACAAAAATCAGGCAAACATCTTGTTTTGTTGTTGTTGGCGTTGTAATGTGAGGACCTGTTTTAAAAGGTTTGGCAGCTAATAGTCTTTATGACGTACAGTAATGTCTCAAATGAAACCAAATTTAAATTTTTTCTACTTTGAAAACACTTATTTGACAAAATTTACATCCAAAAAACCATAAGCATTCTCGTATATAAGATTTACCTCGCCTTCTCTCTGTAGATCCAGCAGTCTATTCTTGCTCCATGAGAGTGATCTCAAGATACTAACAGTTCAATTTATTGAGCATTATTCTGTGTGCTCAGCTATGTCGATCTATTGGGTCGCCCTGATTTTCAGCCCTGACCAACATAACATTTTTCATGTAATTTTTTAATGTAAACGTATATTAAAAGCATGTACCACTGCGGTATGATAGGTAAGACGTCCGCCGAAGGAGACTATGGTCGAAATGTTTCGAAAACCATTCATTTCTCAACATAGTCTCCTTTTAGCTCAATACACTTAGTAAGACGATTTTCCAACTTTTTTATACCATCTGAATAATATGATTTTGGTAACTCCTCAAAATACGCATTAGTTTTGGTAATCACTTCTTCGTTTGAGATGAATCTTTTTCCTGCGAGCCATTTTTTCAAGTTTAGAAACGGGAAAAAGTCACTAGGGCTTAAATCTGAACTAAAAGGTGGATGATCAACCAATTCGAAGTGGATTTCTCGTAGTTTTAGCAACGTATCTAATGCTGTGTAAACCGGTGCGTTGTCTTGAAGAAAAAGCACTTTTTACTTGATTGCATCAACCAATTGATCCAATAATGTACGATAATACTCTCCTGTGATTGTGGATCCCTTTTCAAGGTAATCGATGAGCAATATTCCGTGTGCATCCCAAAATACAGTGGCCATAACCTTGACAGCCGATTTCGCTGTCTTCGCCTTCTTCGGAACACTTCCACCAGCTTTCACCCATTGCTGCGATTGATTTTTGGTTTCAGGTGTGTAGTGGTGGACCCACGTTTCATCAACAGTTATTAATCTTCGCCAAAAATCAGCAGGCTTATGCTTTATCATGTCCAAACACCGCTGTGAAGTGATCTGTCGAACTCGTTTTTGTTCAACACTGAGCAAACGCGGCACCCATCTTGCCGATATCTTTTTCATATGCAAATGTTCATGCAAAATGGTGAACACACGTTCATATGATATGTTTACCATTTCAGCAATCTCACGTATTTTGACCCGGTGATCATTCATAACGATATCGAAGATCTTCTTGATATTTTCTTCAGTAACCACCTCTTTTGGCCTTCCTGTTGATGGTATTGTTGGAGTGCTTGTTCGGCCCCGTTTAAATCAGCAATCCAATATTTTACCATATAATCTGACGAAGCAGATTCGCCGTAATGTTTATCAAGGTTTTCTTTTGTCTCTTTCGTCATTTTGCCTTTCAAATAATAGTGTTTAGTCACTACACGAAATTTACTTTTTTCCATTTTCCAAGAAACACAAAAGTTGTTTACTTCAAACGACTACAACAAATAAACTAATCGATGAATTCGGCTAAAATTTTAACAGCTGACATTCGACAGATCGTTATTTCTAAGAAAGAAATGTCTCTGTGTTTGTGCTGCCATCTAGCGCTAGGTAGCTTCAATGTCAATCCGACCTCGTATATATATATACATTCTAAAGAAAATTTTGATTTTATAAAATATTAAATGTTGGTGATTCACTGCATCTTTCTTTGTTGAAATTTATTTTTTATTTTTTTTCTTGAATTATAAATTAGTTTTTATTTTATTTAAACTTCTTCCTTCCCATGAAGTATGCTTGTAAAGAAACTAGTGTTGCCAACAGTACAATAATTACTTAGACCTGCTTTCGCCTTATACTTTATAATTTATTGTACATAGAAATACAATGAACAAATTATATATAAAAAGTAATATATGTTTAACAGTTTCCGAAAAAACAAAATTTTTTTGCTTGAGCTACATTTTTTAGTTGCATGTAAAAAAATTTTCACTACTTTCACAATTTTTGTCTTTTAGTTTTTCCCTCTAGTTTTAAGTTTTTTTTTTGTTAGTTTTAGTTTTTGTATAAAAAACTTTTGCTTTAGTCCTGGTTAACACTCGCTTATTTTCACTTTTATAACTTGTTGTCTATATTTGTATGTGATAAAGTTTAACACAGTGCACTTGAAACGTCAGAAAATAAAAATATTACGTGAAATTATATGAGAATAAATAAAGAAAATATATATGTATGTCAATAGTAACTTACTAACTGCATGTACAGTCAAAGGTTACAAAATATTATTTTTTTTTTGTGCTATAATTAACACAAATGTAACAACTTTTTTAGAGCACTAACGAAAGTTAAGAGACAAACTCACAAGTACAAAACAAGTTTATAATGCTGCTATTTCATAAAAAAAAAAAAAATTAGTTTTCTCTCAACATAATGTTCTTAAGCTCAATAGGCGCCGCACTAGCTTTTTTTACTCTTGCAATCAATGCAATTATTTCATATGTGATCCAAGCCTTTATATAGTGACTAAATCTGAAAATTATGGCAAAATGTAATGTAACCACCCGAATAATATGCTTTCAACTGCAGGCATCACACGCATTTCATTTTTTATCATCATTGCCTGATTTTATCGACTTTGGCTGACTTGATTGATTTATTTTATTAAAAAAATTATTTAAAAATTCAACTTATTTATTTTAAATTTAAATAATGAAGTAAACGTACTAAAAATGTGTTTTTAAAGGCAACTATGGGCAGTCAAGAATATGCTGTATTGTCTGTAATTTTTTATCCTCAGCAATGCTATAAAAAGGAATACTAACAATTTTTTTTAAATAAATTTCTAAAGAAAATTAGTTTTTTTCATGACGATTTGTGAAAACAGCTTCTTTTAAAAATGAAATAGAGTTTTCTAAAACACGTCTTATAGGTAATGAGAACAAGACAAAAATAGTATTATCTACTCTTACGCTGTACAGTGCATTGTTCTATAGACAAAAATCAAAAAATCTCTCAACAAAGATTTTGATAAAATATATGTATAAGGTGTGCTTCAAAATTATTAGGTTACATTAGTGTTTGCTCAGTTCATCCAAACTATAAAATGTTATGTATGGTCACTTTATTAAAATAGTTCTACGTTGAAATAAGTGAATAATAAGTCGCATTGCTTTTAGAGAGGTACCGTTATATTATATTGATTTAAATTTATGTAAATAAGTGCAAAATTCAATGTGTCAAAATGATAAGGTCAGTGATTAATAAGTAACTTATCAACTCAGAAGGTATCGCAATTGGAAGACAATGCTGAATTACCAACCAGAATGCTAGAAAAATAACGCAAAAAATTGAGCTCACGGATTTATCACCTACGGTTTACATGAAGTAGTCTTTAAAAAGTAATGGAATTCACTCATTTATCCCTCTAATTAAGTATTTTATTTACTATTGCAAATTTTTGTATTTTTCAATTTTCAAAACCCAAACATTTAAAAAACCACCAGTTATATTATATCTTATATATAAAAATGAATGTGTGTTTGTATGTTTGTTTGAAGTTTATAGACAACTAAAAGGCATAACCGATTGTCTTGTAATTTTTACAGTATCGTTCTGTATATCTGGAAGGAACTTAGGCTGTATAAATTTAAAAAATTTCAAATGGCGTTGCCACGCCTATACAAAGTAAATATATATATTTCTATATCTTCAAAATGGTAACAGAAAAATCCTTAAATTCATAGTCAGTACGAATCAACAGTCAAAAAGTGGGCATAATTGAATAAGTGGGCATGGTCTAAGTGACTCGCCAATTAATAATTTAAATAATATCTGCGCGGTATGGCTCGCGGAAAAACTTTTTCCAGAACGTTGGAGCGGATTTTTGTGACAGCTGTTGCAGATTGCCAATTTTAATTCATCTCTTGTCCGGTCCTGTTTGTTGTCTGCATAAACATTACGCACAAGCAGTCCACACAAATTTTCCGTGGGGTAAGTCGGGGGAACGTGCTGGCCAATCAAGTACTTTAATATTGTGCTCCTCAAGCCACTGTCTGGTGGACTTGCTGACATGAATCACTAAGTTATCTTTGCGGAAGATGAAAGTTTTGACAGCATTTTGAGCCAAACAAGGCGGCAAGCGTTCAGACAGAATGCGCTGGTACTCCAAACTATCCATTCGTTCAGATAGAATGCGCTGGTACTCCAAACTATTCATTCGAGTAGAAGGAAAGT
Source organism: Wohlfahrtia magnifica (assembly GCA_023159175.1). Classification (NCBI taxonomy): domain Eukaryota; kingdom Metazoa; phylum Arthropoda; class Insecta; order Diptera; family Sarcophagidae; genus Wohlfahrtia; species Wohlfahrtia magnifica. The sequence goes on from JAKWBJ010000059.1 coordinate 1,686,040, forward strand.
AGAGTTCCAGGGTATCATGTGAGCTAAAGCCCAAGCCGTCAAACAGCCACCGCCGAAATTCCGTTCGGAAAAAACAAGGGCTCCTTCCTTAAATCTCGCCAATAGCAACAAAACCATCTAGTCCATCCAGGTAACATTTTTTCTCATCAGAAAAATTACCTACAAACCCAAAAATGTATGGAATATATTATAATCTTTTTAAAAAAAATTTTTACCTGACGCCAATTAGTTGCCATGTTGTTTTTCGCCAACTCCTTACGCTCAATCTTATGCTGCTTAGTCAAACAGGGAATTTTATTTAATTTTGCTCGAATAAGGTTTGGCTGGGCGCTGATAGCTTTCAGAATTGTGCTTCTGAAGCTTGCAATTTCAATTCCTCTTTTATTGTTATCGCATATTCATGGAATTCGAGGCCTTTGGTGAAATTAGCCGAGTTTCATGGGCAGTCAGGACCGTGCTTTTTAATTTTTCATAATTTTCTCTGTTTTTGAGAGAACTTTGCACAACACACAAAGATCGTCCTAGTTTTTCCGCCAATTCACGCACACTCAATCCCTGCTCATGAGGTGCCACAATTTGTCCCTGTTCATAAGGTGACAAAGGTTTCCCGCGACCCATACCGCGCAGATATTATTTCAATTATAAATTATTACAAAAAAAAAAAAAAAAAAACAATTGTGATACCTTCGGATTAGATTAATTGTTTATTAATCACTGACCTTATCATTTGAATTTTGCACTTATTTACATAAATTTAAATAAACATAATATTACGGTACATAAGAGCAAAACCGGCTTATTATTCACAAATTTCAACGTAGAATTTTTTTGAATAAGGTGACCATACATAAAGTTTTATAGTTTGGATGAATTGAGCAAATATTAAGGTGACCTTATCACTTCGAAGCACACCTTATATATGTCTCGATGTATTTTTCAAGCGAACACATTTTCATTAAATTTTTCAACATTTTTCAAGTTTATAACTGTTTTTTTCAACTATATTATTAAGGCTCGTACTAGCAGCACACGCAAAATTTGTTGCAAAAATAAATCAGAAACAAATTATCTATCTTGTTAAAAAAAAGAAGAATCTTTAAAAGGATAATAAACTTTGTAATCATGCTCTATGGTAAAACAACCGGAAAAAAAATCCCAAAATATGTATGTACACGAAAAAGTACAAAATACAAAAACTCATGTCAGGACGAAAAAAAAGAAAGGCGAACGATTGAAAAAGTATTGAAAGAAAAGTGAAGAAAAGTGAAGAAAAGTGCTCCATGGTGCTGCAAAAAAAAAAAAAAAAAAAATCTTAAAACCACTAACCAAGTAGTAAAAAATATAAGGAAATTAAAAAAGAAACTGTGAAAAAACTGGAAATATATGAAAAAGAGTAGTATAGATATAAGTCTTAGGTCACTTGTTCTTAACTATTGTATAAGTAGACTAAGGTGTGTGCAAGTAGGTGTTAGACCGAACATAGCACAACTTGTTAGTAAAAAATATATAATACAACTCTCTCGGCAATAACCATCTCTATCCTTTATCATCCTCTTTATCAGTATTTCTTCTCAATAAAATTTGAAGAAAAAAGAGTAAATAACGAAACTTGTTTTACTAAAAAATTGCAAAAAAAGGAATACGATTTATTTTTTTATCTCCTTTTTTATGTGTGTGAAGATAAATTTAGAATTTTTAGCCGATGCCCTTCTGTTAAATTGTGTCGTGGCTATCACAGAGCACTGTTATGTAATTAAAAGAGTAATGTAAAAGATAAAACTGTAAAAATGTTAGAAAACATTTAAAATTATCAAATTTATTGCACCACAAAAGTTATTTATTTTAATTAAATTATAACAACTTATAGAATAATTCTAATGTGAACAAATTGTCATTTTGTAAACTTTTTTTTTCAACTAGTGCTTATTTCGTGAATGGTAACACTTAGCTCATGTCTGATTTGATAGATAATTAGTTTCATCTTTCCGCTTAACGAATATGGTTGTGTATACGCTTGAACAACTTCGCTAAGTGGGCCTGCGATCGACTTACAGAAGATGCCGATTTTGCCAAAAAAATCATCTTTTTAGATGAAGCTCATTGTGATCTTGGCGGGTATGTAAACAAGCAAAATTGTCGCATTTGCGACACAGAAAACCCGCACGCGTACATTGAAAAGCCGATACACCCAATACGAGTCACTGTTTGGTGCGGATTTTGGTCCAGAGGCATAATTGGGCCATTTTTCTTCGAATATTAGCAAGGAGTGGTCATTACAGTCAATGGCGATCGTTATCGGGCCATGTTGAACGAATTTTGTTCACAAAAATTGAAGAGGAGGATATTAGCAACATTTGGTTTCAACAGGAGAGCGCTACGTGCCACACAGCCGAAGCTACACTCTATGTTTTGCGCCCTATTTTTGAAGATCGGATTATCAGTCGCAGAGCTGATGTCGTTTGGCCACCTCGGAGCTGCGATTTGACATCGTTGGACTATTATTTGTGGTGTGCCGTCAAAGATAAGTGTTACGCCAACAAGCCAGAGACAATTGACGCTTTAAAGGACAATATTCGTGAAGCCATTGGTGAAATACAGCTGCACATAATCGATAATGTGCTTAAAAATTGGACCGATCGTGTAGGCTACTGCGTGGCCAGCCGAGGCAGCCATTTGAATGAAATTATTTTCCATTATTAACAGGAAGGATTGTACTTTCATATAAAAGAAGAAATTTGAGAAAATATTCAGTAGTTTTTTTTTTATAGCATTAAAAAAATTATTTGGCGGACCCTTTATATATTAAAAAACAAATTAAAATTTTGGCTTATTTTTTTAACCGAAAACAAAATTTTGTAGCTTTTTTAGCTTTTTTTTTAACGCGATTTAGCTTTATTTCATTTTAAAATCTGGTCACACTGCATATATAGGCTTACAAAATGAAACAAACTTAATTGATTAGTTTTTATTTATTTTTTGCAATTAACTTTAACAGTAAGAGTTGCTAGTCAACTAAAATGAGAAATCCTTTGTGATTATTGCTACGGTTACAGTCAAACAAACATCATACAGTCATACCTACTTAAACGGCCTGTCTTTTTACTACATTTCGCTATAACGGCCTTTTTGAATTACGGAATACACTTGCTTTACAAAATAAAATCGGCAGATTTTTCAGTACCTATCCAGGTCGTAAAAAGAGATATGAGTGTATTTTTAGGCTACTGCTGTTGACTTCCTGTCCAGCATAGTGAAATAAAACAATGTCTTTGTTGCTTACAAACATGTTTATATTATTTTTGTTGTTTTTGCTTTCCACAAAACTTATATACCATTGCCAGAACTAATTAATTTTGTTTTATTTTTACCATTTTTTTCAATTACAGAACCCGAAATCTAAAGACTATACATTTCTGTTCTCGTATAGTAACAGTTAATTTCTAATGAAGTATCCTTTTTTTTCTTTTTCTCAGTGCTCTTTGCTGGATATTTCATTTCAATTTCAATTTATATGCACTAGTCTATTATCCTTTGAAAGCCTTTGCAAATCAAGGTTGATGTTTTAATCTGTATGTATTTTAAGAGCATAGACTTTAAAATTAATTTAAACCAGAAAGGCAATTTATATTAATTAAAAAGTTATTACAGTACAATCTGACAAATTCGAACTGTCCAGAAATTAGAACAGGTCCTTTCAATGTATTGGACACTCCGAAATTAGAACAGGCGGTTCTAATTTCTGGAAGTTTTATTATTATTATTTTTTATTTTAACTACAAATTATTTTTATGACATAATCTTCCATCAGCTACAAATGTCAAAAAAAAAAACAAGAAATTATGGATGCAGTTACCAGCACTTATCAGGGAGTAAAAAAAATCTTTGCATAAGGCTGGATATGAAGTGGTTTTTAAATCAACGTGAAAAGAAGAATACTGTGCCAGGACCTATATTAAAAGCAAAAGCTAAGTTGATTTTTAACGAAGTGTACCCTGCTAAAGATGAACACGCAATTACTGCAAGTGTTGGATGGTTTTCCAAATTTAAAACCTGACATGGAATATGGTTTTTAAAAATTGGTGGTGAAATACATTCGAGTTATGTTGGTGACTCGTAGAAATTGGGTTATTGAAAACTCAAATATATAATGCTGATGAAAGCGGTATATTTTTCCGCTGCCTGCCAGATAGAACATTTGTCGCTTGTCGCGAAAAAAGGCCCAAGGATTTCAAATTTAAAACAACGCGTATCGTTTTTAATAGGCGCAGGTTTTGATGGCTCACATAAATTCAGACCATTGGTTTCAGAGGATTTGATAACCCACTTCATTATGACTTCGAAAAATGCGTGGATGACTTCCCGGATATATAATGAAGTACGAATAACCAATGCATATTTTAAGTTCCATATTTTAAAATTTTTTTGTTCTACAGGTCATTCGATTTTCTGAAGAAAATAATTTGGCCGCAGAAGCTCTTCTTCTTGTAGATAATAGCAGCAGTTCAGCCAATGGATCAAAATCCTATTAAAATGACAAAACTGATTTACAGAAGTTAGTTGCTATCTCAGTTAATTGGTGATGTTGGTGATATTCATAAGCTTTTGAAAGGGCATTCAATTTGAAATGCAATAATATTATTGAAACAATCATGGGATGAGGTACAATCGATAGTGTTAAAAAATTCTTGATCCAAATTATTAAATTGGGATTCAGGCGATTACAACAGCGATGATGATTTGCCACTAGCACAACTGAATCAACGAAATCGGGATTGCAATGAAGTTCACCAACTAAATATTGATCCTTTGAATGAAATTATGCCAAAAAATTCCGTAAATCTAAATGAAATCGAGAAATGGAATGAAGATATGTTTACTGATGGATCTGATGCAGAGAATAGCGATGAGGAGGCTTCAGATAGCAGCGATGTCGATATTATCAACATACCGCCAGCTATTCCTCGATTAAAAGTCCTCGAAGGCATCAATAATGTTAAAAAATAGTGCAAAACCAGTGATATTTTTGCCAGTAAACACATTTCTACCCTTTTGGACGTCCGCAGCGACATAGTCGTATCCAGTTTAAACAAATCACAAAATTAAACAAGTATTACTGATTTTATGTTAAAAACCAATCAAATATCGAATAAATAAAACACTTTTTAAAAGTTTTTCCATGTATTTAATCTGTTCAATAAATGAAATGTTAATGAATAAAAACTGCTTTGTGTTAAAGTTTTTGTAAAAAAAAAAAATATCTAGAAATTCGAACTTTTCAGAAATTCGAACTTTTCAGAAATTCGAACTTACCGGTGCACAAAGTGGTTCCAATTTGTGATATTCTACAGGTGATATTATAAAGGTTGTAATAGAAATTTCTTATGAATATAAAATGCTATATAGATACTCAAAATATTAATTTAAGGGCAATATTTTCTAAGGCTGTATTCATAAAAAAATAATAATATGGGTTTTAATTAAAACAGCTGCACATACGATTAGAAGCAACAAAACGGATAAATTTTTTGTGAGATTTTATGTGCAGTTTTTTTGATCTATAATTACTCCGCAAAAAAGAAAGCAAAATTATTGTAATAAATTTGGTAATGCTTCGATTTATGTGTGTTATTTTTTAATAATATATGCTTTACCAGATTATCGTAACTCTGTGTTAATAAAATCACCTTCATAGCTTTGATAGGTTATGAAAAAAATTTTTAATTTTTTAAATTTTATTTCTTTCAGTCTATGGCAATACTTCGTAAACAACAACAGGACATGCAGAAATCTGACTATGCTTCATCTGACTGTCTGCAAGATATTTTTGAACAACCCGCAAATTAGTTAGAGCAATAAAATGCCCGATTTGGATTCTTAAAATCTACTTAATTATACACTGCCTGTCGTAGTAGTTAGTTAACCATACATTTTGGTGATATGATGCCTGGATTCAGAAAACTTAAAAATGAAACAGATTTGGATACAAGGAATGAGCAAAGTTGACGTTATATTACACCTTGAAGATATGACCGGAAACAAAATTTTAATAAGAGAATTTCTATCGAATTTTTGAATGCTTCGTTTGCCAATTCGATCAGCTTCTTTTTTGTGATATTAAGAGATAATAAATTATATAATATTCCGAACAAATTTCTCTCAAAATGTTTATAATTGTTAACTAGTTTAGCATAAATTTATTAACTATTTTTTCATTTTTCTCAATTGTTTGCTTTATGCAGTTAATCGTTTTGGCATTTGAAGCTTTAATTTATAACAACATCGTTTAAAAAAAATATGTATTATTTAAAGTAAGAAAGTATATTAATAAATAGTATACATGAATTTATCTGACTGATTTTTAAAGCCCAACATAAGAAGATAAAAAACTCATTAATTAAAGCCTAGAAAACAAAAAAAAAAAAAATAAAATTGTAAAAATAATGTATAATATTTTTAAGTATTTTTTTGAGATGATCAAATGTAATAAAATTTGTATACTTATATCATTTTCTGGATGTTTTTCTACAACGAAAATAATTGCACTGGTCTACAAAACACAAAAAATTTGCTTGCCTTTAAATAAAAATGTGTGTCACGTAGCGCCGTCCTGTTGAAACCAAATGTTACTAATATCCTCCTCTTCAATTTTCATGAACAAAAATTCGTTTTACAATATAATGGTTTTTATGCACTGAGTTAAAATCTGTTTTCAGTTTTTTTCCATCGGGCTCAATTTTTCTTTTTATGGGTCTGGCAAACCGATTTGATACAACCGATTTTGATGCAAGTACAACCAAACGTTTAGGAATAAAATCCAAAATATTTTTTTATATATATATTGCTGCAGAAAAAAATTTTGGCGCAAAATAAAAGCAATTTTTTTTTTAAAAAGGTCATAAAAAAAATTTCTCAGAAGAAAATTTTAGATGTTAAGCACTTAAATTAAAACTTTAAATCGTAAAAATCTGTTGGCTATTGCTGATTTTATTCAAGAGTAAATGCAGGTACCAAAATTAGCTTAAAATTTTTTTCTTGCTAAATTAGTAAAAAAAATTTTTCTTTTATTTCTAAAAAGTTATAAAAAAATCCCAGGAATATAAATTTTACATTTTAAGCATTTAAATGAAAGCCATATGTTGAAAGTAAAATAACACACAAACGAGCTTTAACAAAAGTAAAGGTTTCATTTTTATGGCTATGGTAAGTAAAAAATATTTGAAGAATAAGATTTTTTTTATTATTGTGGTAAAAAAATGCAGTACAAATTGCGCTTTTGAGAAAGATAATACAGTTTTTTTTATCAGTCAACACTTGTTCGAGAACCGAAAAGACATATTTGCCGAACCAAAACCAAAAGTTAATATTGAAAAGCACTCTAGACTACTTCCGTTTCATATTTTTTTTTTTATTATGGTAAGTGTTTTAAAACTTTTATACATAGATAGCTTATAAAGGGTTCGCCAAATAATTTTTATTTCTTTTGAAAATGCTATAAAAAAAACTACTGAATATTTTCTCAAATTTCTTCTTTTATTTGGAAGTACAATCCTTCCGGTTAATAAAGGAAAATAATTTTATTGAAATGGCTGCCTCGGTTGACCATGCAGTAGCCTACCCGATGGGTCCAATTTTTAAGCACATTATCGATTGTGTGCAGCTGTATTTCAAAAATGGCTTCACGAATATTGTCCTTTAAAGCGTCAATTGTCTCTGGCTTGTTGGCGTAATACTTATCTTTGACGGCACCCCACAAATAATATTCCAACGGTGTCAAATCGCAGCTCCGAGATGGCCAAATGACATCAGCTCTGCGGCTGATAATGCGATCTTCAAAAACAGGGCGCAAAACATCGAGTGTAGCTTCTGCTGTGTGGCACGTAGCGCCATTCTGTTCAAACTAAATGTTGCTAATATCCTCCTCTTCAATTTTTGTGCACAAAAGTTCATTCAACATGGTCCGATAACGATCCCCATTGACTGTAACGGCCACTCCTTGCTCATTTACGAAGAAAAATGGCCCAGTTATGCCTCTGGACCAAAATCCGCACCAAACAGTGACTCGTCTTGGGTGTATCGGCTTTTCAATGTATGCGTGCGGTTTTTATGTGCCCCAAATGCGCCAAGTTTCCTTGTTTACATACCCGCCAAGATCAAAATGAGCTTATTCTGAACACATCGCACACATTCCGCAACATTACCATGATTTTCAAAGTAATGTCGCAATATTTCCCAGCGTTGTTTAAGCGTATACACAACCATATTCGTTCAGCGGAAAGATAAAACTAATTATCTGTCTGTTAGACATGAGCTAAGTTTTACCATGCCCGAAATAAGCACCAGTTGAAAAAAAAAACGTTAGATGGCGGACCCATTATATAATGGATTTTTTGTTTTAAATTACAATATGTCAAGGGCTTTGCAAACATTCTTCAAATTTAAATCACAACGCCATACAATATTTTCTCAAATTAAGAGTGCTTATAAACATTACTTTGGATGAAATAAACAAATATTGGTTACTAAATAAATGATGTAATACCTGCACAAGAGTTTTAAGAGGTTATCTTGACGACGATAGAAAGATCATGGCATTTATGAAAGTAATATATCCGAACATTTTATTTGCCCGACGACCAGTTCTTCGAAACAGTAATGTTTCTTTACCTCCAATGCCTCATAAACATCGCGAAATGGTTAATCAAGAAGATTATTTTTCTATTCGTCGGAGTGAATCCAGTTACGCATCTGTAGGTACTTCTTTATCTGCATATAGAAGTCATTCGAGAAAACCCCATTTTATAAACCAGTCCGATCCGAGTGATATTGTTCGAGACTACGAACTCTAAAATCAAAGTCAGAACTTTTTGCGTTAAGATTACAGCAATGGAATTTGTTAGATAAGGACACGAATACCTCACATTTTCGATACATACAAGAAGATTTTCTGGTCTATTTCAGCAAAGATGGCGATTTAGTATCTTGTGATCAAGCGGACTATTACGAAATTTGTGTTTCCCTGAAAGGTCTGACGAATGGCGACTCTTTACTGAATTCTCAAAGAAAAGCATACATATATGCGTATGTATGGTTTCCTACCAAACATTTCCTTTCATTATATTTGTGTGATGCCTAAAAAAGTATTTAACATTTTTTGCTAAGGTTAGGTACCTGGCTGGGTTATTTTACTTTCAACATATATGCCTTTAACTTAAGTGACTAAATGTAAAATTTGTATTCTAATAATTTTTTATAACTTTTTGGAAATAAAAGAAAACAAATTTCCACTAATTTTGCAAGAAATAATTTGTTCACTTATTTTGGTCAAAGTTGTGTACCTGCATTTAGTTTTGAATAAAATCAGAAATAGCCAACCGATTTTCATGATATAAAGCTTATTTTACTCTACACATTTTAAGCTTTAATTTTCACTCTGAATAATTTTGTAAGACTTTTTGAAAAAAAAAAAATGCTCTAATTTTGTGCAAAAAAAATTTTTTTCGTAGCTAAGTTGTGAATAACTCCGAAACTGTTGAATATACAAAAAAATGATGTTCAGGTGATTTATGATTTTCAAGTTACGATGAAATATCTTGAGCTAACTACCATATTTTGGGAGAACAATTTGCCATTCTCAAAAAAAAAAAAAAAAAAAAAAAAATAAATTAAGTCCAAGTCCAGCGCATCAAAATCATTATATTCCATGTGGTTTTACTTAAAAGCGTTTTTTGATGTAGACCAGTGTTATTTATGCTACATCAGAAGAATAATAATGGTAAGTCTTTAAGTTTATTAAGTATATACTACTTAAGGGAAAAAAGTGAATAAACGGCTAAATTCAAGTACGGAACAGTAATATCAATGATACGAGTAGTTCTTAAAAAAGAGATAATTACTTTATACATATATAAATGTGAACGTAGTTAAGAAATAGGATTGTTTTTCTTTGCAGAAAGTACTTAATGCCTAGTCTTTTTACCTTTAGCATCTTCACAAATGAATTGCCATTATTCTTTCATTACATTGGACAAAATAAAGTGCAAATTTCCTTTGTCATATTTCATCATAGAAAGAAAACAGACAAACCCAATATTATTGTTAACAAATTTAATTTATCATTTTCGTTGTTATTTCAGTGTAAAAAACATAAAAACTTATATATTTTAATTAAACCTTTTCAGCAAAGCAAGATAATTTAAAGTGCTCTCTGCCAACGGTTGACAAAATAGAGAACAAATGCAAAATCGTGGATGGTAACCGCAGAATTTGAAGGCTTATTCTAATAATCAGACTTTAGTGGCTCTTTCTTTATTAAATATGACTTCACGAAGTCTTTTAGGTATACCTGAAGTCAAATTTTTTCCAGAATTTGTATAGGTTCAGTTATTCATAACTAAACATATTTACTTATTTGGAATAAAATGCGGTTCCTGTATACATCAGCGAGCAAAAACAACTGCAAGCTCGAAAAATTTGGAAAAAATTCGATGAAAAATACTACGTTACTTACAAGCGCGTTACTTATTTTTATGCTTGACTTATTATGCTCTATGATGTATGATTATCAGTTCTATAAAGTACCGTATTTTCTTCTTAAAATAATAAAAATTTTTGATTTTCTACTACTGTTGCTCTTAGAATCAGTTATCCTACAACAGTTCTAGTGTTTTGGATTGTTTTTTAAAGTTTTTTAAAGTTTTTGAAATTGAAATAGTTTGTTAATTTTAATTTTTTATTTAAATACATATAAAAGCGCTACATATACAAACGGGAATAACACACATTTAGTTTCTTCAAAAGTTCAATAAATTCAAGATATCGGGTGGGTCATCTGATGGAAACCAACGGTTATTTCGAATGTGGAAATATATTGTCATTCTCGTCTGTCACAAAATTCAGTATATTATCTCCACTGAACGAAATGAATCGATTTACGCTTTAGCAACGTTGAGATTTAATGGAAATTTATTTGGAAAGCAAAGACAACTGATTGGAAGTTGCACGAAAAATTTGTACAAAATTTAGTCGCAGAGAAGGATGAACAGTGCCCGTTATATGCAAGTTTATTGCTAAAGATCATAAGCGTGCTCGTACAGTACGTATAGCCGAAAATATCCCAGCTGTGGCAGAGAATGTGCGTGAGAATCCATCAAAATCAAGTCGTAATCGTTCGCAAGAAGTGAATATTTCGCGCACCAGTTTACGTTAAATTTTGCGAAAAGATCTCGGTAGGACGCCTTACACAGTTTAATTGGTTCAAGAGTTGAAGCCGTATGACCATCCGCTGCGTTTTAACAAGAAAATTGCCGTATTTGGGGCTCAGAAAATCCAAACGTGGTCTTATAGAAGCCAATGCACCCATTACGAGTGACTGCTTGATGCGGCTTATTTAGCGGAGGCATCATTAGCTCATATTTCTTTGAAAATGAGGACGGCGCAACCATTATGGTCAATGAACACACCTATCGCATCATGATCACCAATTTTTTTGTGCCCGCTCTTTATGGTATTGATGTGAACGATATTTGGATTCAACAGGATGGTGCAGCTTGCCACACAAGCCACAGTCGATTTATTGTGTCAAACATTTGATGGCCGTTTAATTAGCCGAAATGGTGATGTCCGTTTGCCCGCCAAGAAGCTGCGTTGTATAATTTTCTGTGTGGCGCCGATAAAGACAAATGTTATGCCGGCAAGCTGGAGATAATTGAGAAGAAAGGCCAACATTCGTGATGCTATTACTGAGATACGACCCCATACAGTCGAAGAAGTTATAGAAAATTAGTCCGATCGAATGGAGTACTATGAGGCAGCCATATTAATTAAATAATATTTCATTGACCGGAACAATTGTACTTAAATTTAAAATATTAAATGGCCCAACTGTATATAGGCCCTCAATAATTCTGATTACATGGACTATTTAAAATTCTTATTTTTTGTATTAGCAACATATCATATCAGCATTAGGAAGGAGTGTAAAGAATATAATTTTAGCATACTCATACGAGACTTCGAATTACTATGTTCTCTGTTTGAATTACTTATACGAATTATCACTTTCATATGTCATCCTTGTAGTCCGCTTTGATGGTTTATCATCTTATATTTTTGTTTTTATTATTGTTATTTATTGTTTTGATATTTGTCATCATGGCAAGCATAAATGTGAGAAATTTTGTATATATAACTGAAAATTTTGCACAAATTTGAACAGGCTTGATAAGCATTATTTATAATATTCCTTTTTGTAATTTCGAAATATATGCTTCAAAAATATATATACAGGTGCCGTAAAGTAAGTTTACATAACATAAATTCCCGCGACATCCCCAATGGAACAAGTGGGACTTCTCTCAAACAATGAGTTGCATCCCATTCTATTTTAGATTTACTGAAAGCGACCTACAATTTAACGTTGGCTTCGATTGGCATATGCCTTTGCCAGAGAAGTTTTTCGTAACGTAAATTAACACAACTACTTCCTAGCACTACTTTGAGGTGATACCGCGGTTGAAAATTATCTGATGGTCTGGTCTGGTATTGAAGCGACGAGCTCTGGGTTAATAGCCGTATGTCTTACCCACCATAGCACAACGGGACATTTTATCTTCTATTATTTTTAAACAATAATTGTTTTGCAGTTTTTTAAATGGAATATGTATGCATGTACTGTCTGCATTACTCACGTACTGTCTCATGCCCATGAAAGCATGCCTCATATATTTTTAATATCATATTGCTTAATGTATTAACAGTTATTTTTTGTATTAACTTGCCACTTATGTTAACAGTGGTATACCTACAAATTGAGTTACAAACAACATAATTTATATGCAACATAATTTATACCACATCTTATCATGTGTACACTTAAACAATTTTTATATAATTTAAAAACATAGCAGTTTTTCTCCAGCATTATGTTTTTTTGCTACAGCGTAGACTGCTGCAGCAAAGAAATTATTTACAACAAAAATAGCCACAATACAAAGCATTTTTAGTAAATAATAAAAAAAAATTGGTAATTAATTTTGCTTACTCATGCATTCTTCCACTGCCTACTTGCAACTTGCCACTTGTAAAAAGTTTGTTTTTAGCACACTTTTTTTATTTAATTTTTTTGTTGCACTTAAATGTATAATTGTTTTAACATTATTGTTGCCGTATTTTCTCATCATCATTAATGTGGAAAAAGTGCAACAGTTAATAAAAATGCGGCATCATTTGTTAGGATGTCATGTATTGAAATGAAAATATATAAAAAACTTAATTTTAAAAATAAATGACAAAATAGCTCTTCTCTTTTTATTTATATTATAAACTTTTAATAAAAAATACAAAGGTAATGTTAGGGTAAATCACTTTTTATTGCAAACAGACCTTGCAAGTTTTGCAGACATAGCAAACCTAGCATATCTGCTACATTTTGATACGTCACAAAAACAAATTACATGAAAGTGGCTTTTGCTACACTTATGCATATTTGCTACACAAAAGAGCATTGTAAGTTTGCTGTACTTAAACAGCCATGTTTTTTATTTTTACACGGTAGACAAATTCCCAACCATACCGTGTAAAAAATCATGTAAAAACAGGGTCAGGTGTAAAATATATAAAATTTTAAAAAATATATTTTCCTTTTTTTGATAAAATTAAAAAAAATTATTATTTATTTGTTTTAATATTTTTAATTTGCTAAAGGTTCCATAAAAGAAACTCTTTGTTGCTGAAATTCAGAGCATATGTAGAAAATTGCAAATTTACAACAAAGAGTGATTTCCGCTATTATTATATATTCTATTATATTGCAAAACATTTGTTCTGCAAATATGCGTGCGTATACAATTGCAACTAATTGATCCAATTCAATTAAATTATAAAAAAAGCTACCATTTTTGCTTTCGTTGCATACTTTTTTGAGCAGAAAATACATATAAAAGGTAATTAATAGTTTACCTTAAAAAAAATCAATAATCAGTCAAAGGCACTCGAGACAGAGTGCTATCTGGGTTTATGTGAGTCTTCGCCGCGCTGGCATACCCCACGTTGCCCCAATGGCATGGGTGAATGCGATGCGTCCACCAACGCTCCCACCTACGATACTCACGAGTGAATATCACAAGTGAGTAACAGTTCGAAGGCGTGTTGTTAGAACACTCATAACCTTCACACCTTGGAGAAGAGTCGGAGACTATCTAAACTCCTGCCGTGATATGGGTCACAGCGCTCGATTGAGGAGATGCAACACCACACGGAGCTCGCGCTCTGCCTGCGCTTTAGCGCTTTCTAAACCACAGTCACCATGAAACTGCCACAAGGGGGCCTAACAACCAACAATCGGGCAGAGATTGGAATCCCTGGGGCCCCCGATTCCCTTGGCACTAGAATACCCCTGATCAGGCTGAGTGACAGTTTCGGTACCACAACGGCCACGGACTGGTCAGCGGTGAAGGCACCCGAGACAGGAGAGATCCCTACGCGAGTGATCCCTACAGAATATGGAAAAATTTTGTCTATTTGTACTTGGCACATCCAGAGCAAAGAGATATCTACAACTGCCGCTACTCTAACAAAATTATGGGACGCCATCTACACCCTAAAACACAATAAAACTTTAGAGGCTGACACCATAAATTCCGAGCTGACAAAACCAGACTCCTAGAGTTGTTCCAGCCTGATATAGAATGTGAAACAAAGTTTATGAGATAATAATTGACTATAACGACGAACTAAAAGAGGAATTAATCAACAACTTATCTAAGAAAGGTGATCTTACGTTATGCAGATAGTGGAGGGAATTCACACCCCTCAGTATGATAAACAAGGTGATAGCAAACATCGTCAATAGGAGACTTACTGACTCCTTCTTACTGAAAAAACTGTTAGTGGATATTCACCGTATACATGGGCTCTATCGACCTCTAGTTCTGTAAGAGTTTCCTTATAAGTTGGTGTACTATTACTTTCATGATGATACAAGGGCTTGAAAAACGGTTGTTCTTTAAAAAATAGAAATCTTCATATGTCTTATTACAGACACATTTGCGACAAAACTTAACCTAGATAAGTCTTAGCGAGTAGTATACGTACCTTCAATGGTGTAAAGTATTGCATTTTTCACATATTTCTTAATATCAAAATGTTTTTCCTGAGGCATTGTTTATATGATCTTTACATGTTAGATTTTTATTGAAAATATACTCATATCTCTTAAGACGGCCTTTCTGTTTACAGTATTTCGTTATAATAGTCCGTCTGAATTATGGATCACCTCCGCTACGGCGCATACTACACTTTTTTGTAAGGCAAATAATCGGAGTTTGGCTGTTTTTTTTTTTTAATTTACGGCAAGCAAATAAACACGTTTTACGCATTTAGATTTGCATTTGCAGAATCTTTGTAGACCGTATGAAGAAATATGAGTGTTGTCCTAAGATTTTTAGTCGATCTAACAACTTGTTTTGGTTGGTTATTTCGAGTTAGATATTTCTGGTTGTATATATATGGTTTATATATAGTTTTGGGTATTATTATCACTTACTTAGATTTAATGGGACCAGTGTAAAGACTTCTTCATTTAAGGACCTCGTTAGGTTTGTATACACATTGGCTTAGGTTATCTTTGCTCAAGCCTAAATAAACTTGTACGTCAGCAGCAGACAAACGATAAATAAGTTGAAAAAGAAAGAGTATCGAGAAAAGAGCCCTCTGTTACTCCCTTAAAAACATGTTAACGATGCAAAAACTGATTATTAAAAAAAAAAACGGACTGTTGGTTATCAGTCTAATACGATTATTAAAAACTTATGAATGTGTAAGAAAATTTAAAAAAATGTCCTGACTTTCCTCAAAGGTTTTTGTTGTGAATCATAAAATCACTTCAGATTGATCAAGAAGGTTCAAAGAAGTATTATTGAAGTAGTATTGATCGATATATCTTTGTTTCTTTTTTTGGCATTTCCAACAGGACAGTAGTACAACTGTATTTATCTAGGTCGAAAGCCACACTGTCCTTCATCAATAAAGACAGACCTGCTGTTGATGAAGAGTATTTGCAGTCCACCGCTTGGCTTTGGTAATAGGAACTATTTTTGGATTTTTGAAAAACGCAGTTAAGTATTATCCTGTTGTATATAAAGGTAATATGTGGTACAAAACAATGTAGTAATATCTTAATACCAATAGCATTAGAATTAATGACTAAGTAACTTAGGAAAACACTCTGTTGTTTCACACATTAAAAATGAGACGAATATAATCTAAAAATGTATTTAGAAACTCTTACTATTACCATTTTGAAGATATAGAAAAATAAATATTAACTTTGTATGGTCACTGAACCTCTACTGACTATAGTTCCTTCCTTGAACGATATAATATTGTGAGATTGGAGATTGAAGTTGCGAGAAATTGCGGTAACCATAAATGGTTTAATGGTTAGTTTTGAATGATCACTTGGTGGGGCATGGGTGCCGCGTCTGATCACAAAAGTTATCGTATGATAACTTTGCAGAAGTGTTTGTTAAAACAATCAATGGCGAAAATTATGCCTACTTATTGGGTCGATTAAAAATGCAAAAAGTTCTTTTTCACCAGGACAATGCAAGGGTACACTCTATAAATATTTTTTTATAGAAAGAATAAAAAACCTGGAAAATGTTGGCTACAGTGTGTATGGCTCAAAGGAGCCTTTGCTGGAAAATAACTTCTTTCATGCAAAAAATTACAGATTTATTGACCCACCCTCGTATTATTTATGATTTTCTTTGTTTGCAGTATATTATTTAATCACTAATAAATAATAATTAATCAGATGAAATATCTTATTAATATTATTTATTTAGGTACGTTATTTTATGGTTTTTTTCAATTAAATCAATGATATCCACCATTATTCAATTAAACTTGTGTTATTAAGTATATATTATTAATACCATTAAACTTAACCGCATTATTTTTAATAAGTTCGTTACGATTTATTGTATTATTTTTATATAAATTTTTTTTTCAATAAATCTGTTAAAAATTAATTTACGGAATCTTTTACAACATATACTATGAAAATATATTTATTATAATAAATTACCTAAATTTTGATTTATAAGAATAGATTGTGGTTTGTTCGGCGATATTCCTTCTGCAATATTGTTCGTAAGGTATAGGAAGGTACGCGAAGGTATAGGAAAAAAGAAAAGTCGAAAATTTCAATCAATAAATAGCGCTGTAGGTGTTAAAGGTATTTTAATAAGATTTGGTACGTAGATTCAGTGCACATATTCTAAGTTGTGCAGTAAATATAAACAAGGTGGTGCCTCTAATAAAAAATATATATTGATTTTTGTATATCTTCAAAACGCTAAAAGTGGAAGTTTCTGATTTTGTTAAAAATGACTTCGTAATTTAATACAAATCATCAGCCAATAAGTGGACGCATAATAATCGGATATTTGGGTACGTACCTCCCATACAAATAAATATTGATTTTTTTATATCTTGAGAGGAAGTTTTGAATCTTGTCAATACGACTTATCAGTTCAAAGAAAGGAAAGTTCTGTGCCCCAAATGTGACAATTTTGCTTGTTTGCGTACTCGCCAAGATCAAAATGAGCTTCATCTGAAAAGATGATTTTTTTGGCAAAATCGGCATCTTCTGTAAGTCGATCGCAGACCCAGATTCCCAGCGTTGTTCAAGAGTATACACAAGCATATTCGTTCAGCGGAAGGATAAAACTAATTATCTGTCAAATCAAACATGAGCTAAGTGTTACCATTCACGAAATAAGCACTGGTTGAAAACAAACTTTAGATGGCGGACCCTATATCTAAACACAAAAAATAATAATTAAATTGATGGCATCCATTTTATGTAATCATTCATAGTTGGTGGAACAAAAATAAAATTTTTTAATTATTTTTTATGGCTTTTTTTTTCTGAATAAAATTTGGCACCTTGTCGACCTTTGTGTGTTGTTTTCCAAAAAAATTTTTACAAGGAAGGGGTACTGTGTATATCTCTTAATATGTTTCCCTCAAAAATCTTTTATATTTCTTGATTTTTGACGACGTTTTATGGCAAATAACAAACGAGGTTCCGTCGTTCGTCATACACGAAATAATTTAAAAAACTTTCAATGCAGTTCAACTAGGAAAAGTGTAAGGTAATAAATCTCAATCCTCATTTTTAAAAATCGACTTAAAAAAATTGTACAGGCTGCCCCACAGTGCATTGTTTTTAAACATATTCTCATTCTATTCAAATGTTCATTAATTATACATTGAGTTGTCAAAAGAACGGTTATCTTTTTCAAGATATTCTAAAAAGCCTGAGACAAGTCTCAGTGCCTAGCAAATGTTCAGACATTCAGAAACCTTTCTGTCTCTGATTATCCTTACTTTGTATAAGAAATATTCTACTGCAGTTTTGTTCTCCTGGAACAAATTTAAAAACACCCGATAATTTGTTTACATTCATAAATTTGAGTTGGCAGCACTACTTTATTTGACAACCAATTTAACAACTGATAGTTTCTTTTTGTTTAGTGTCGTTTGACATTTTACTATGAATATGTGTAAGTGGGCGTGGTATCTTTTATACATAATAAGAAGCTGTTTTTTTCATTGAAGTTTAAAACCAATGAACAATTACTCTTAGAAAGTATACAAACAATTGTTGTCCCCAAATAACTGTCTACTTTTGTTTATGTATAGATTTCCAGGCAAAACCGGACAGTTAAAGCTAGTTTTTGCATATAAACATAGGAAGTGTATTTGAAATGTACTTTTTTAATGTACTAAAATAACTTTTATTTTTTTTAGAATCTTTGCACTTGACATAATTTCAGCTAAAAAAAATTTTTCATATTCTTGACCAGCCAGGAAGAATTCAAAATAGCTCTGATACTCAGAAGTAACGAGAGCCAATAGATCTTGATCTCATGTAACTTTTTTAAAACAGGATGTTTTTTATTACCGTATTAAAATAAAAAATAAAATTCACACTTATTTGGTTTTTAAACAATATTTTAATTTAAGCGAAAACTTGAAATCCAAAAGCACTGTAAACACTAGAACTGTTGAAAGATAACTGATTTTATGAGCAACAGAATTAAAAACTGGTGATCATACATCTCAAAGTTGTAGTTGTATAATAAGTAAGGCATAGAAATAAGTAAAGGTACTTGTAAGTACCGTCTGGAAATCTAGAGTTAAATCGGGCTATGCATTTTCCAAATAGTAGAATTGATTTTGTTAAATTTAAATTGAAAGCCTGTACCTAAGCCTTTGAAACACAATCATTTAAATTTAAGCTTTACTGTTTCTTCGTTCTTTTTCCTTTAATTTTGTAAAATTGACAAATATTTTTTGGCGTGTTTTATATAAACGTTTCTAAAAAAAGTTGTGTCTACAAACATGTTCCTATTTATAAAGCATATTATTGTACTGAAATTAAACAAATACTTTTATGAAATCTGTTGTGTAAAAAAGGGCTCTTAAGAAGACACAAGATAAGAATAATTTTTAATGTTTTTCTTTTATTTTCTTTTTCAGTAAGGAATGAGGAATCTAATATAGATTTTACTTTAAAAACCTGGCGTGTCTGAAACATAATTATATTTATTCCTTTTTGTAAACTGATAATATTTTATTTTGGTTCATAACACTGATTGACGTCTTGCCATTTAGTCTAAGAGCTTGCTACAGAAAAAGGAAAAATATTAAATATCTTGACTCTTTCAGAAGAGTATAAAAAATAAATTTAAAAAGTGCTGAAGTATAAATAGAAACTAAATAAACGAGACAATGAGTAGACAAATCCAGAGAAACAAAAAACCACATCTAAGAAAAGTAATAACATTTTTATGGAAAAATAAAGAAGTTTAGGTAGACGACGCTTAAATGCTTTTGGATGTTGTTTTAAATTGAAAACATAAGTAATTTAAACGCCTGAACATACGTTTTATAATCGCATTATTCATAATAAAAATTATGGGTTAAAAACTTGTTGTTTTGAGTTTGTCTCATATTTCATTTTAGTGCCTTTTTTCCTCACTTAAGAAAAACGAAATTATTATCTGCTTAATTATTAATAAAGTGCTAAAGTTATTGAAAACTAAATTGAGGGGGATTTATGTAGCGACTTATTGTGTAGCTAGAATTGTTCTGTTTTTCTCGGCAATTAAATTAAATGCACGAAATTAATTGTGAATCTTACCTTATTGTCACGTTTTTTGCCCAACTTATTTTGAAATTTCTTTGTTTCAGTGTTTAAAAAATTAAGATTAATGAAGCATTTTACGAAAATGGGCCTACAAATCGAAATGTATTTCGTGCACCTCCTAATTTTTTGGGCAGCATAATCGATCAAGTGTGTCCCAATTGGAAGAATTATACTCAAATTTCAGCAACCTGGGTCTGTATGAAATGTAAAAACCCCTATGCATCATGCTCGCCCAGTTGTTGCGATAGTGGGGCGGAAATGCCATAAACCTCGACTCGACGTCGTGCGCAATAATTGAACAGTTCACGAACATCACTGTTGCGAATTTTGTGTAAAGATTTGAGTTTAAGCACTTACAAGGTTCAATTGATTAAAGAGCTGAAGCCTACTTACGTCGTCTATACTCCGAATGGTTAGTTGAACAGAGAGTAGTAAATGGTGACTTTACAAGGAAAATCATCTTCAGCAACGAGACACACTTTCACCTCAGTGGATTCGTTAACAAGCAGAAATGCCCCATGGGGATTCACGAGTGATTGTTGAAAAGCCGATGCCTCCACAAAGAATAACTTTTTGAAGTGGTATATAGCTGGTGGCGACATTGGACCGTACTTCTTCGAAAATAAGATCGGCCAATCAGTTACCGTGGTTGGTGTTCGTTAATGGATAAAGGACTACTTGTGGCCATAGAAAAATGTGATTCAAACAGGATGGTGCCACTTACAACACAGCCAACGAGCTAATGGTTCATTTACGCCGGCAATTCCAATGGCCGTAGTTTCTCGTGGATAAGGCTAGAATTTTTTTAATTATAAATTTTATTTTATAATATTTATAAAGGAGTTGAAGGCTTTAAAACTCAGGTACCCTCTTACAATTAAGTTGTCTATAGGAATTTAAAAAACCTGAAAAGAATATAGAAGAACACTTAACACAATTTTATATTGCACACATCGCATTCGTAACACAGTGGTCTGACCACTCATATGTATGTTCTACTGAAAGAGCATTTTTTAAATTTACTTTCTGTTTAAGGATATTTTACTTCAATTAATAAATTGACAGGACATGTCAGGTATGTAAGGATAATTCTCAATAGCAAACAGTCTCGGGAACGTAATGTGTAAGAGAGGGTCGGTACTGCTGTAAAGTGAAGATAGACAAGCGCTGTAAACCGTATAAAAGACCACATGTGAATTAATATAATAATTGTTAGACCAATACTTTTCTATGGTATTGTGGTTTAGTGGAGGTTCCTTTATATAAAGCACATTTTTGATTTCTCGATAAAGATAGGTTAGGCTATTGAAGCATTCTGAATATGCAGAGCTACTACACAGGATCAACTCGAATCACGTTAAACAGTGGTAATGGGCATGAGGTGCTATATCCCGTGCCTGTTTCCAGTGACCAATGTGAGAATTTTTATTTGAACTAGGAATACCTGAAAAAGTCACCGAAGGAGAATATATCCGACTTTTCACAGAAGGATCAATGTTTAACGGAAGGTTACTGCATTAATTCAATAAACCTTAGTGTAAATACTCCATTGAAGGTAACAAATCTTTGCATTTTGTTTCAGATAGAAATCATTGCAATACTTGAGGTTGCTGAACTACCGAAAAATAGTGTCGCATCACAAATGCAGATTTTCGGTATCTACAAGAACAGCCAGGCTGCTAATAAATCCTTGGAAGCTATAATTAATACATTTTTAAAGAACAGTAATGTCACGCATTACTAAGGGTGATATTCTGGCACACATTGATATGCCAGCCAATTACATAGCGAATGAGCTGGGCAAACACGGAACTACCTCACAGATTCTTCTTTTCATAAAACAATGGACCGATAATAATTTAAACGCTAAATGAAAATGCACTCTAATTTATAACTCTAAGCACTGGTAAATATGAAGATCACTGGTAAATATGTTGAAAGGTAGGATATCTGTAGTGATAGGCACACTAACGAGACGTTGTATTGCCCTAAGATTGGACAACAGAAATTTCATACTCCGTAGAGAATAAGGTTTGCCTTTTTGGAAAACATGCCTTAAGATTTTAATTACTTTCTCTATAGGTGTTGTTTGGAAGAGGATGAGGACAGACTTGTTGGAAAACATGCCTTTAGATTTGACCATAGAAACTCCACTCTCCATAGATGCTGAATGGAAGAGGATAAGGTTATCCTTGTCAGGCAATATGCCATATGATTGCGCTATAGAAACTTAAATCATCGTAGATCTACAGTACAACTGCTCGTGGTACGACAAAGAACTTGGGTAGTCGGTAACTATGTATTAGAGCTAAAGCCCTGCAGAAAATAACTGTAGGACTGATCAACTAATTAATAGAAAGGGTGAACTAACTAGAAACCTAGTCAGTATACGCTATAGGGGAATCGAAGTGTTTTTAAGTATTTCGTCCCAGAATTCTATGAAGTATACGAATTAGTCAATGTTAACTGTTCGAAATTCCTGGCCTCTTGTATTAAGAATTAATAACAATAATATGCCTTAGAATGTCAAGAAATTGTGAGTAAATGCTATCATACATTTTAGACACTTTTAAATAAATTTTAAGGATTATAAAGGCAACGAATTGTTTGTTCTCCTTAAAAAAAACTCTCGTTTTTTTCATATTGTTACGAAAGTGAAAATGCTTCAAAAAAAGATACACCAACTTATTACATTTTGAAGCTAAAAAGTTTTATTGCGGGATTTGAGTCTATTGGTTTGTGTCAAGATTGTCAATGTGTCACCCTGACAATGCAATACAAACGGCGTTACCAATTTAACTTATAGATAATAACGTAGCTGAATTAATAGATGAATATAATGTTTTAGAAAGTTTTAGACCGCACTAGAACATTCGAAACTGATGGCAGTCAGGTATACAACGGACTTTGCTTTGCATACGGCAGTCAGTTGTAATTAATAGTCATAAAGTAAAGTCGTGTTAAGGCTTTAGTAACAGTGTTAAGTTACTTGTGCATAAAGTGGACGTTAAATGAGTTACTGTGTAAAATAAAAGTTTGGAAATAAAGAGACATTAAAATAAAACAACAACTACGTGTTATTTATTTTATTACACGCAATTAAAAAGAACTCAAACGTTATAGGAAGATTAAAACGTAACAATATTTTTAAACTAATGCGGTATAATATTAAAAAAAGAGTTATTTAAAGCTTATCTTCTTTAAATTAAATATGAAAACTTATGTCACAATAATAACAAGAAAGCAAATTTAAAATGTAGTTTTATTTACCAACCGGCAATTTGGCAGCCTGTTTTTTAAACATGTTCGCTCGACAGCTATGTGTGTGTCTTGAATAAGTCGTTTTTAAAGTTTATTTTATTACTCTTTACTGTTTTTTCTTTCAATTTCTTTTTATAATTTATTTTATATACAAAAAGGACTCTCTAAAGTAGCAAAATATTAATGTTATAAACGACCTTGTAAATAGGATAACCTTGAGATATAATCACATGTAGCAGACATAGACTGTTAAAGAGTCTATAGGAAATATAAAGAAAAAAAAAACAAGAAAGATTAAGAAAAAATAATAAGATATGGGTTGAATAAACGCTTGACTATATACCTAAAAGTATGCCAAAAAAATCTGTGTTAAATTACTCTTTCTGTTGTTTTCTTTTATTTTATGGAATTCGTAAATTTGTCTTTTCAGTAGATTTTAGATTTTTTGCGTAGCTTACCTGCCTTCTTTAGTCTTCAAATAGTCAATAATCATAATTTACAACAAAATGTTGGTATTAAAGAGCCATAAACGTTTTTTATTAGTGTCCTTTTATTGACACATTAAGCAGAATGCGTTTTACTTTTATAGTAAATTGATATTAGTTTCAAATGTTCTAATAAATTCCAAAATATTCTATTCAGCAACACTGCTTCAAATGTAAAGTCTTAATGCACAAAATTAAGTTGCAAGCACTGTTCAAATAAATATGGTATTGTCAGGGTGATTGTTGCCTTGAAACAAAACAATAGAATAAATTTAATGAAAAAGTTTGGAGGTGGCGTGATGTAGTGGTTAGAGCGCACGCATAACAACCCAAACGACCCCGGTTCGAGCCTCAGCAGAGGACATTACGAAGAAAAAACTTAATTGTGGTTTTGGAATGTTTAATAATAAAAAAATCATTCAACTTCCATCCACACAACTCCATCTAAAAAAAAAAACAAAAATTAAAAAAAAAGGAAAAAGCCCCCCTAACCTTCCCGCATACACTTCTGGAGATGATTACAAACATCAGACGAATGATCAGGAAAAACGCGCGCCACCTACTGGGAAAAAATTACAATGCTAAAGTAAAGACCACCACCAATTAACAACGATCTTCACCACTGCACACACAAAAAAAAAATCATATGGAGGAAGCTACAGCGGATTAAACATCTACTTAGCTTTGACAAAAATATCAAAATGATTAAAGAAACTGAAAAAAAGCAATACTCGTATATACTTTGTAGAAAGCCAATATGCTCCCTAGAGGAGTGACGGAAAAATAAAATGATAAAGTTTATAGCTATATATGCACAAATGTGGTGTATTTTTTAGGCATTTTTATTTCTGTAACAATATTGTAAAAATTAAAATTTTCAACATAATTGAGTATTATATCTTAACAACATAAAAACCCTTACAATATGCCAGGTTTCTTCATTTAAATTTAAAAATCCCTTAGAATTTTTTTCAACATTTAATATCGTCTGTGATATTTGTTTTTATTAAAAAATAAAAGTATTTTAAACGCCTGAACAGATGTTTAATAACCGTATTTCTTATAATAATAAAACTATGCGGCAAATGGAAAACAATTTTTTGACCTTGAATAAACAACATATTTTTTGATGCGCTATGGTCACCTAACTCTAAAAATTATCAACATTTCAGATTCTATGGATAAGTTTTTTTTTATAGAATTTTTTATTTTTTTTTTTCTAAAATGTGAGATTTTTGAAAAGGCTGCTTCATACATCTTATGAGAACTTTGAAATGACTTATTTGATTTAGTTAAGCCATATGTTAAAAAATTCCAAATTATACCAGCTTTAAGTCATTCTCAGCAGCAGATATTTGCCATTTCACTATTTATTTATAAAGTTGCATATAATAGAAGAAAAAAATGAACCATAATTCATAAAAATCGATTGGTAAATACATATTTTATTCCCAATAAAGTGAAAGAATCTAGTTTTGAAAATAAAATTTTTTTATTGTAATTGTATGTAATAAGGTGTACTTCAAAATGATAAGGTCACCTTAATATTTGCTTAATTCATCCAAACTATAAAATGTTATGTATGGTCACCTTATACAAAAAAATTCTACGTTAAAATAAGCGAATAATAAGCCGGTTTTGCTTTTAGGGATGTACCATTATATTATGTTTATTTAAATTAATGCACATAAGTGAGTATCACAACTGTTATTTTTTTTTAATCATTTATAATTTAAATAATATCTGCGCGGTATGGGATTGAGTATGCGTGGAATGGCGCAGCAGAACTTAGTTGTCGTATAAGCGATATTTTTTTCTAAATTCATATATAAAATTTTATTTTTAAATTTTTGCTTTTGAGATTATTAGCCAATTTCTATTCTAAATGATTAAAGAAAAATGTTACTTTCAATGATTTTATACTAGAAAATTGACAACCGTGATGGAATATGTAACAACAACAACATCAGCAGAGCAGAATACGTTTTCGATCCCAGCTACGGAAATCATCATCATAACATCAACTGTTTAACTCATAGTTCCCAGAAAATGTATATTGAAATTACCAATTTCTATATGAGTTTGTCGAAGTTCTTTCATCACGTTTATCAATGTCAGTCTATTAATTATCATTGTCTAGTTCTACTATCATAGTCCGTTTGATAGGTGCAACAACATTACGTTAACTCCACACCATATAATGTCATAGTTCACATTACGTCGTAGAAATGTAATGTGACCGGGGCTGAGGTTCGCCGTAGCTCACGTTATATAGTTTTTTTTTAAATATATACTCGTATAACCGTATGCTCACTGGAATTATCTGCAATTACAGCAATTTTTAAATTATTATTATTTATTAATTTTTTTTTTTTTTTTTTTGGTAGCCATTACATCAAATTTTTATGGTCGATATAAAATGCCGTAATACCAAAATGAATTATTATTATTTTTTATTAATTCCCATAGAATTCCATGAAGGAACAGAGGAGTCCTCTCAGTCAATCAGCTGCACCCGATTCTATTTTTAAACTCATTGCAAGGGACCTACAGTTTAACGCCCGCTCCGAGCGGCAAGTGCATTTAGGGAAGTTTTCAATAGTAATAATACTAATAATAAGTTACTAGCTAATGTTATGAGGTGATACCGCTGTCGAAAAACCTGTTTTTTTATAAGG
Organism: Wohlfahrtia magnifica; assembly: GCA_023159175.1. NCBI lineage: Eukaryota > Metazoa > Arthropoda > Insecta > Diptera > Sarcophagidae > Wohlfahrtia > Wohlfahrtia magnifica. The sequence goes on from JAKWBJ010000059.1 coordinate 1,712,682, forward strand.
TAGTCTGGCCTGGTATTGAACCGACGACCTTCTGGTTGGTAGGCGGGTGTCTTACCTACCATACCACAGCAGCACACCACAATGAATTATTCGTTCGAAATGACTCGTTACCGAAAGCGGCTATTATACCCCTGGTTTTTACGTTTGGTTTTAGAAATATTTGTATTCGTAGCCTAACTAAAATTAAAAAATTACGAAATTACAAAATTATAAAAATATTGTAAAAATTAAATTCCATTAACAAGTTTTAGTAATATATTTTACCAACTACACAAACCTTATTACAATTTTTCTCTATTTTAATTTTAAATTCTCCTACAATTTTTATTAACAGTTAATATCGTCTGCGACATTTGTTTTTATGGTATTTGGTAAACCACAAAGTTTTTGAAATTTATATGAATACCTTTATTTTTGTGACGCCTTAAGGTATACAAAGTATGCAAACTTGTAGGTGTTCACACGTTATTTTTTTTTAATCACTCTGTTGAAAACCGTGGTTTTAGGGTTAAGAGTTTACCTTGAACAGTTACATAGCAAAGCTTGAAAGCCTAAAAGTATGTTGATAATTGAAATAACAAAAATTAATTAAAATGTGTTCAGTTAATACTATAAATTGTTAAATAAATCTTAATGCTAATAGGATTGGACTTTATTTATAATATACTTTAAAATTATACCACGCTTTTGGGCTGTTTGTAAGGGTAATTGAGGGCAAGCTTCCTTTTTTTCAAAAGACTTAGAGGAACTCAAATATTTCGCGTATTGCTTTTTTAGTAATGAAATTTATAGTTTATTTTAGGGTTTTTGCTTAATTTTAGCCTACATTCCGGCTGTAATATAATTAAATTTTTGTATTGGAAGGTAAAAAATTTTAAATTTTTTTACTAAAAGAATAATATAAAACTAAAAAGAAAGAATTAAGTAACGGATTTTATTAATTGGTATTTTAAATTCCATTAGTGTCCAACTTTTCATGCTCTGTTTTATTCTACTGCTCCTTGTTCATAAGTTTGTCCCGACGTAGTAATTTAACTCTTTCATAAATTCCCGAAACATGTTACAATGACGTACAAATTCTTAATTCCACTACTTTAGTAAGATTTTTCGTAAGCAAAAAAATTGTTTTTCGCATAAATATATGCAGAAATAAGGTAAAAAAAGGGGACAGAAAAAATATTTTAATTGATAAGCGATGTAAAATGGAGCCACTCGAAAATGCAGCAAAAATAGAGAAAAGGTTTAAATAAAATAATACTTAACTTTTTTTCTTTGATCCTGTTAACAAAACAAGAAAAATAATAAAAAGCGAAAAACTTTTTTTTGAAGCAAAAAAACGACAGCCAAGAAACTAATAGGTAGGAAACCAGGATACCAGATTACGACAGCAACTTAAACTATAAATTACATTTTCATTCTAAAAATTCACAATATTATTATTAGGTTAAAGCAGATATTGTGCTTTAAAAGCTTATTTATAATAGTTAGTCAAACAATTCTTTTACCCACAATTTTTTACTGTAGACATTTGAAGAAAAATAGTATTTACAGAACACTTAACCTCTGAAAGACTTCTGAAGTTAATAACATAATGTAATGAAGAAGAAAGAATAAAAAAGAATTATTGTTACTTATTTATTTCAGTATATTTTGTATACTTTCCTTCGCTGTTTTTTTTTTAATTCTAAAGAAAAGATAGAGAATTAAAAAAATAGAGAATTTGTTTTCTTATTTTAACTTGTTTAAGTTTATTCATATGATAGAAGTAGATAAACATATAAGTGGAAAATATATAATAAAAATTTCAAAAATAAAGTATTTGTAGGCGATGTTAACTCCTGATTTGTATTATTTTGTTGTCTTTTTTAGGCCGGCAATTTTGATATTTTTGCATTCATAACTTATAAACACATTCAAGGCTACCGACCATTGGCTACACGACTACAAAAGACGCTGTCTGCAAAAGTAGCCAAGTAACCAACTACTTAATTATTTTAACGGCTACAGCTGCAAAATAAATGTAGGCAAATGGACATATGATATTTTATTTTCAGCGGTGCCACATACACTTTTTTCGCGTCTTTAATGTATATATTTCATGTATTGCGTTTTTAAAACGCCTATTTCATGCATCTTATTATATTAACAGCACTAAACTGTTTGCTGTCGCCAAGAAAGATAGAAATTAATCTAAGTTGGCTACGGGCTACAACCATAATCGTGCAGTCGGTAGCCGTGTTGCCGCTAAAATAATTATTCTCATACGCCTACACGTATTCTCTTTTTTAAAGCTTGTGATCGGTGGTCGGTAGCCTCTAATGTGTTTATAGCAACAGTTTTAAGTTTGATTAGAGTTCACTTGTAAAGTGAGATGCGTGTGATACACAAGAATACTCTGGTAAAATAAAAAAATTTTAAAATATTGTGCGGTTGTGTTTTTTCTTATATATTAAAAACAATTTCAGTAACACTATTTTTGATTTTATTTCAAATGCTTAAACCCTTTCACGGCGGAGCATTATTGGCTGAAGTGATTTAATTTTTTATTTTATACTATGTCCTAATAGTAGTTATTTAAAAGAATGTCATTCCCAATATTCTCTAATTCCACATATTGCTTGACAAATATAGAGTTACCTATGGGTAAAATGTAAAATTAGTAACCAAAATTATTTAATTGCAGAAAGGATTCAAAAATTGGCAAGCATACTTGCCTATGGTCGTCAAAGGCTTAAGAAATAACCAAAACAAAGCAATAAACTCTTAACTTAAAATTATGATAAGCTATCGGAGAACGTGTCAGGATGAATAAAAGCAAAAGGTTTACTTCTATATCGTCTAGTATATTTCAGAGATTGCCACTGCTCAATAGGAATGAATTTCCAGTACTAAGGGGTTTTAGATATAACAGTACTACATGCCTAAAGAAATGTTGCAACTAATAAATGCAAACTATGTTCCATGTTTTTTATTACAGCTACACAAGTTTCAATCATAATAAAACAAGAAAATATAGTTTTAATATTGCTACAGAAATGAAAATACAACACTGCATTGTGGGTCTTGCTATATTTTATGTCAGCCTGAAAATTTGACAACACTGCCACATCGACCATCTTTACGTTACATTTGAATTAACGCATATGGAAATAGTAGATGGTCGATATTTCTTGGACCTTCCAAACTGTAGGCAATTAGGTATATAAAGGGATAATTTACCAACACGTCACTTAGTTATTGTTTGGCTGTCGTAAGATAAAGACGTGTTAAACCGGAAGTAAAGTGTTGTATAAACGAATATTAAGTCTTGTATTAAGACAAACAGTATAAGTTATTGTGTAGTAAAATAAAAACTGTAAAACAACAAAATAAAGCGAAATTTATTTATTTTAAAGCAATTTAAATGAACTCAAACTTTTTAAAAAGGTTAAAACGTAACAATATGAATAAAACGGGCTTTGTTAGATAGAAAATTTCAGGACATTAAAGTTTAAATATGATTTCAGTCATACGGCCGCCACGGCTGGCGCGTATAAGGCACAAACTGAAATACCAATTTTCACAAAATTTTTGTAACACATGTGGCCGTGTTTCGCAAGTATTTCCAGACTTTAATCGACGTAGAGAAATTACTTTTCATTACCAAACAAAAAACAATTCAACGGTGATCTTATTTCTCAATAGTTTCTTTGATTAAATCAATTGTAGCGCACGCTGTGTGGCATGTGGCTCCGTCCTGTTGGAACCACATGACAGCAAGATTAGTACCAGCTAATTGAGGTACGAAAAAAATTTATAATCATGTCTCTTTACCGTCTCTAGTGACAATAACACTCTGACCATTAAAGACATATGGACAATAGCTCCGTCATATCATAACACGTACCAGACAACAACTTTCTGTGGATGGAATGGAGTTTCGACAAAAGTTTTGAAGTATCAACACACCAAATGCGAAAATTCTGCTTATTTAAACACACATTCAATCAAAAATGGGCTTCATCAGAGAACACAATTTTTAATGGAAATTCAATATCAATATCAATTATTATTTCAGCCCATTCGACGAATTGCCGTCAGAGTAACTCTATATATAATGAATATCAAGTCAAACTAAAGAAAAAGCAACTATCGGCTGTTAAACCGGTTGTTAAATAGAGCACTGTTGCTACCTAAAATGTTTGAGCCTCTAAAAAAAACAGACGTATTATGTGAGTGACATGCCATATTGGATTACGTGATACAGCTCTAGGGGGAGTTTAATAGATCCAAAAATTCAACTTGATGTGGTGAATATATAAAGCTACACAAAAGATCCTTTGGGTCGTACAGTGTATAAGTTCTTCAATCATTTAATGATGTCTAACAACATTGTTTACTGAGAAGTAAGTAAATTATGTTTAGGGGATAAAAAAAGTATAGAAATAAAAAAAGAAGTCTAATCGATAAGAGTTTTGATAATAGTTGCTATAGTTAGTAAACGAAAGTTACGCATATCATATATGTAGGTAAGTTGTTCTGAAGATTTTCTAAACTTTATTAAGAATTTTATAATGCAAAGCAGTAGTTAAAAAAATATGTGTGTGAAGATAAATTTAAATTAAACTAGCAAAGACGCAAACCAGGTTTTTTAGCTCAGCCATTTTTTACGTTAACAGAGCACTGTTAACGCTTTAACAGTAACAATAAATTATAGTAAAAGAATTTATTGCCAAAATATATATGCCTGGAATATGGAGGAATAACACATCCTTGTTGGAATGGTGCTCCAGACCTTCTTTCGTAGATCACCTTTAGAGCGAAAACTGTAAAAATTGTGGAATAGCGGAAAATGTATTTAAGAAAATGAATATTTTAAAATTAATTTTCTCTGTGGTTCATTGGTTATCTCCATTCCATGGGAAACTCAGAGATGGCCGGAATATCACACTATATGGGGAGAGTGGCCCAAGGGGTCCCTAATGAAACTGTGCTAGTAGTATTCCTGAAATAATTTTGGAACTGGAGAAATTTAAATTTGAAAAATTTGTATTTTAACGCGTTTTGATTGGAGAGGATGAGTGGTTATTGTGGGAAAACTAGAGATGGCCGGAATATCACACTATATGGAGAGAGTGGCCCAAGGGGTCCCTAATGAAACTGTGCTAGTGGTATTCCTGAAATAATTTTGGAACTGGAGAAATTTAAATTTGAAAAATTTGTATTTTAACGCGTTTTGACTGGAGAGGATGAGTGGTTATTGTGGGAAAACTAGAGATGGCCGGAATATCACACTATATGGGGAGAGTGGCCCAAGGGGTCCCTAATGAAACTGTGCTAGTGGTATTCCTCAAATAATTTTGGAACTGGAGAAATTTAAATTTGAAAAATTTGTATTTTAACGCGTTTTGACTGGAGAGGATGAGTGGTTATTGTGGGAAAACTAGAGATGGCCGGAATATCACACTATATGGGGAGAGTGGCCCAAGGGGTCCCTAATGAAACTGTGCTAGTGGTATTCCCGAAATAATTTTGGAACTGGAGAAATTTAAATTTGAAAAATTTGTATTTTAACGCGTTTTGACTGGAGAGGATGAGTGGTTATTGTGGGAAAACTAGAGATGGCCGGAATATCACACTATATGTGGAGAGTGGCCCAAGGGGTCCCTAATGAAACTGTGCTAGTGGTATTCCTGAAATAATTTTGGAACTGGAGAAATTTAAATTTGAAAAATTTGTATTTTACGCGTTTTGACTGGAGAGGATGAGTGGTTATTGTGGGAAAACTGGAGATGACCGGAATATCACACTATATGGGGAGAGTGGCCCAAGGGGTCCCTAATGAAACTGTGCTAGTGGTATTCCTGAAATAATTTTGGAACTGGAGAAATTTAAATTTGAAAAATTTGTATTTTAACGCGTTTTGACTGGAGAGGATGAGTGGTTATTGTGGGAAAACTAGAGATGGCCGGAATATCACACTATATGGGGAGAGTGGCCCAAGGGGTCCCTAATGAAACTGATATTCCGGCCATCTCTAGTTTTGACACAATAACCACTCATCCTCTCCAGTCAAAACGCGTTAAAATACAAATTTTTCAAATTTAAATTTCTCCAGTTCCAAAATTATTTCAGGAATACCACTAGCACAGTTTCATTAGGGATCCCTTGGGCCACTCTCCCCATATAGTGTGATATTCCGGCCATCTCTGAGTTTCCCATGGAATGGAGATAACCAATGAACCACAGAGAAAAATAATTTTAAAAAATTCATTTTCTTAAATACATTTTCTGCTATTCCACAATTTTTACAGTTTTCGCTCTAAAGCTGATCTACGAAAGAAGGTCTGGAGCACCATTCCAACAAGGATGTGTTATTCCTCCATATTCCAGGCATATATATTTTGGCAATAAATTCTTTTACTTTAATTTATTGTTACTGTTAAAGCGTTAACAGTGCTCTGTTAACGTAAAAAATGGCTGAGCTAAAAAACCTGGTTTGCGTCTTTGCTAGTTAAATTTAAATTTATCTTCACACACATTAAAAAAATATATACATATATACATACATATACATATATATATATATATATATAGATATATATGTACACTATATGTAAAATTAAATAGTAAACGGAATGGGCTTGCAAATGTTCAAAATGTCTTGATAGTCAAAGGGGAAATTTTTTCTTTTTTAAAGCAGACTTTAAGAATTTTTTGAGTACATTTTCAGGTTTTTAGTGCTTAGTGCTTAAAAAAAAACATTTTTTTAGAAGCATATTTCTGGTTTCCCTGCAAATAACGAAGTGTTAATTCAAAGTTTAACCACTGAGCCATGTGCCTGCCATATGGCTTTCACAGTCTCTCGCAGTTTCAATCTAAAATCTGCAAACATCATTCCGTTAACTTTTTCAGTCATGGCGGGTGTAGAGAGCTCAATAAATGTATAGTTAAATAAATGTTTTTATTTTCCCTTCCAAATTCGTATATAGTTCCTATTTTCAAGCTCAATAGCGATTTCCGTTCGACTGCAAATACTCTTCTACCTATCAATAGTATTTGAAAAATTGATTCACTAGCAGGTCTGCTTTTCTTGATGAAGAGTGATCCAGCTTTCGACTACTAGCCTGTATCGATCAAGGTAATGTTACTTTTTTAGTCCTCCTTAATTATTCTAAAGTTTTAATATGGTTCACCACGAAATCCTTAGAGGAAATTGAAGATATTTGTTACACTTTTCTTATACATTCGCAAGTCTTTTTTAGCCGTACCAGACTGATAGCCATCAGTCGGTTTTTAGCTTCGTTTACATTTTTTTAAGGGAAGGTGGCAAAGGACTTTTTTCTTTATTCTTTCTCTTTTTAATTTATTTTAATGATTAAATTGAACATTTGCCGTATAGTAGAGTGCTTTTATCTGCTGCTCACGTACATATTAATTTACTTAAGCATGAGCAAAGATAACCTAAGCGAATGCGTATACAAACTTAACGAGGACCTTAAATGTTGGAAAATCCAAAGGGTCCGTGTATTTGTCGCAATTAATATTAGTAAGTGGTAATAGTTCTTAAAAATATAAAATTTTCTATACAAGTAGACATTTTTAACTTTGAATATGCAGTTAAGATAGATCGACTAATAATCTTGGGACTATTTAAAAAAAAAGTCTAGCATGTACACAGCAAATAAGAAAACCTCAGGAAAAACATTTTCGTGAGTTTATAAGCCAACTTGTATAGAACTCGAAATCAATAAAGTAAAGAGAGAGTCAGCAAGTGTAATAGTGTATTAGTGTATTATAAAAATTCAAATAACTTTGTTTCACATATTACTTTAGTATGGCACTTATCTGGGGGTCTGGTTTTGGCAGCTCTGTATACACAGTATCAGGCCATGAAGTTTTTTTCTCACTTATGGTGTGTATGGCGTCAAAGTACAGTTAGACAATGGTTGAGATATGTGCAAGATCGATGACAACATATTGGAGTAGTGATGTATCCAAATATGGAATTACCTGTTTTTCTGTAGAAGGCTACTTGTCTCGAGTGCCCCTTACGGTTTATTAATTATTTAAAAGTGCAGCATTTGCTTTCGCTCCTCATCACTGGGCGTAGAGGAGTTTTTTGCAGGCCGCTCTGAACGTAATGCTTGATGTCCGCCCTGTTAACATTCAAATCTACCTTCAAGCGCATGAAGTGTCCTACGGATCAGGGGACTGAGCTTTTGGCGGGATGCGGGATGCGGAATGCTGATTATGTACATGCGCGTCTTGGAATGACTGGAGGGATAAACTATTATATCCTGCCGAATGTGAGTTTTAAAACTGCTGAGGTGCTGATACCGAGCAGGGATTAATGGCGGCGGTGTGACATATCTCTTGGTGGTCTAGCAGACATAGACGTTCTGCGAACAACTTGACTTCAGGTGTTCTTATAAGTTGAAGGGCGAGTGCTACGTCTTCCAGGCGGCAGCTTTTGCAGTTAGGAAGGTAATGGAGATGATCGAGAATGAGATTGTGAGCGTTGAGAAGGCACTTAATTCGTGCTCTATCAGATACAAAATCTTTATGGATTTAAAACTAGCTTTGGGATGGTTCCAAAAGAACGTCAAACGTTGCTGGGTAACTAAAAGGCTGATGAATTGGCTCGTCATGTCCGTTATGCTGATCGAATCATTACATCGGTGTACTCGAGAGGTTCTTCGTTGGGAAGGCTGTTATAACAAATCAGATTCCACTCGTTGGACGTCGTCTCTTCTTTCTATGAGTAAGGTGCACCTGAGGTTGACTACGGGTGTTATTAAAAACTATAGCGGTATACGCTAAATGACTCATAGACGAACGAATACTGATATTGATTACTGAAGACTTAAATATGCCTATTGTGTCATTGTTCTAGGCTATCGGGCAGGTGGCATCGACTCTTAGGTGAACTTATGGTCCAAACTCTAACTTTCCTGTCGTGTACTGACCCTACTGTTAATCATCTCAGGTGCTTGCTTTAGCACTATAAAAAAAAATTGTTAACATATATAATAAGAGACCTACTTAGCAATTAAAAATTATTTTGAAAATCGAAGAAAATTTAAAGAAAAAATGTTTAAGTAATCTCTGGAATTACGCAAACTTCCTTTTAAAAATAGATGGTTGCGTTGTGTAGGGCCTATTTGATATGCAAATATAAGTGTCTTTTATAAGCAAAAATACCAAAAGACAAACTTGGAATAAAATTGTTTGACTTTTGATATTTTTGTTGAAACAATAAAAACTTATATTATGTGTCTTCTTATCGTTCAATTGTACTTCAACCCCTTTCAAAATGTGTATAAGAAATTAATGTTTAAGAAAATAAAAGAGAACCACAATCATCATAAATGTTTTAGCAAATGTTCTCCATAAGTATTTTAATTGCAGCACAGCAGCATTGTTATTGACTGTATGTGTGCGTGTTTTGTGGAGAAGAAACAACAAACAAACAACAACAAAAATGTTTACATATTACCATCACACCCATTTAATGACAATAATAGCAATAAAACAGTGACCATTGTTCGACAATGATATTAAATATCCTTTTTTATTCTTCATACAAATTGTTAACAATTTGCATTTTTATACGTATGTATGTGCAAAGCACCCATAAGCAATTTAAAAAGGAATCACTAAAGGGCTGGCAGAAAAGGCGAAGTTTGAGGATAATGTCAGGAGGACATAGAAACAATAATTAAATTAAAAAAGGAGCGAAAGGAAAATATGAGGATATATTGTTTACATTATTATTGTCAACTTTTTAGATAAGAGTGAAAAAACTCTAGATGGGCTAAATTAGAATAATTTCTGTAAACAAATTTTAAGAACCTTTTTCCAAGGACCAACCAATTCGAAGGATCAGTAAATTCTTAAAAAAAAAGTGAAAACCTGAGATAAAAAATAAAATCGAGTTTTCTTAAGCAATATAAGCAAATATCTTTCTCAAAGCGGGTCATAAGTAATATTTAATTAACTTTTTTTAGCTTAAGGTCAGTCTGCTGGAACTTATTCGCTGGAAGATGGTTCTAAAAATGAACGGTAAGGTCGAAGAACGAATTCTCTATACAAAGCGTTGTGCCATTCAGTAGACAATCAACTGCAAGTCGATGAGCTTTACGGGAGAAAGAAGTATTGCGTGAAATTATGTGATTATTTGAAATAAATTGTTCAATTTCTTCAAAACCTTTTCAATTACTATGGTAAGTAAAAAATTGCAAAATTTTGCAAAAATTTTATTTTCCAACTGGAACACAAATTTTGTTAAAATGTAAAAGCCACCAGGGTTAATTAAAAAATTTCTTAACAAAAGGCTGACAACAGGAGTGCTTTTAGAATACCTCTAGCTTCAAAATTGGTGACTTCGTGGAGCATACTTTAGTGTTAGAGAATATCTTTCGTGTTTTATTATAATAGAAAAAAATTATTAGTTGTTGGTTTACCGATGGCTCAAAGAAAACTGACGACAAAACTGTCTTGTGAAAATCCCTCAATGAACTTAGTATACACAACAAAATTGCGCTATGATGGATTTCTGGTTATGAGGGATACCTCGGAAATGAACTGATTGCTTAACAAACAGAAAAGCTCTTCGGTAACCCTGCAACAAATATTGGCCTGCTAGATGGCCTCCATTTCGTTTGATTTATACGAATTTTTACATCTTGTCAAGAATCAAGAAAAATATATGGTCTTTCAATATTTCTGACACAAACTGTTTAATGAATTAATAACGAAAAGTGTTTTAATTGTATTTGTTTTCTAGTTTAAACGTTTTTATCTGAAAAATTTATAATTAAATTTCTACAACTGGTATTCGGAAATGTTCGTTTAAAAATTTGACAATAAAATCAATATTGATCGTTTGATCAGACTGTAAAAGCTCATAATGAACAATTCCGTTCCAATTCCACTAAAAACACAGCATAATCTGTCGTGGTGTCAAGTTTGATTTTTTCACTTTTTGCGATGCTTCACCTAGGTTCGTCCATGATCTTTTCTTATATTCTAGAGCCATCTATCTATGTCCTTTGAACCCGAATGTTTCTAACTGCCAATATATCTTTTCAAATTCCAAGTAAGTGACTTTTAATTTTATAGTTTAAAGTATAAAAAAACTTAAGTCCTTTGACTGCTAAAAATATATTTTATTACAGAGAAAACAAAGCCTACAGAAAACTGAATTTTATTTCAGTTTCAATTGGTATTGCATTTACAAGAAATTTTTTTATATATAAAGAAAACAAAATAACAGGAAAGCCAAACAAAATATTAATTGACTATGTGGCCTACCGATATGTATTGCCATGTTTCTCAATAACAAGAAACAACACTTTTTAGCAATTTATTACGGTTCAGTGCGACAATTTTTGTTTTATGTTGCCGAAAAAGAAAGTTGTGTTAACTACATACATATTTACGAGGGATCTCCTTAAGTTATCAGATGAGTATTATGCTTACTTATTGCAACGTTGAAATGTTGAAATAATTAAGGAAAAAGAAGCTGCGATTGATAAAAAATTTATTGAGGAGGCCAATACCAATAACAGTTCTTACCATAAACAAGATATCGAAGCTTATTAAACTTTTCTATGAAAAGAGCATCAAGCTTAAAGAATATTATGTTGAGAAATAAGTGAACAGCTGGCCTTGGGACGGCCCTCTTATACAAACTACTACACTCACTTTTGAACAATTAATACAGATCAGAGTATTGCTTTTTCGTTTGTTTGTACTGACAACACAAAGGGTTTGTCTTATACAGATAAATGTTTAATAGCTTGGACATGTATGTATGCATTGGCTTGTAGAGCACCTTCAGTTTGTCTTTTTATTTGCGTTACATTTTAAGCTTACAAGGGTATTATTTTTTTTTAATATTTATTTTTTAAATTGTAAGCTTAGGGCTTATTTTAATAACATTTCCGAAACATAAATGAAAAATTTCACAATGTTGTGCAGTCTTAATTTAATAAAAAAAAATATTTATTTTTTTCTCCGTTACTGCTCTTGAGTGCATATGGCTTTCTACGAAGCATCCTCTGACTACTGATTCGTGAGTTATAGCAATTTGTGTGAAGCAACTTTTATTACTAAAAAAAAATACTGAAAAAAGTGTAAAGTTTTGATGAAACATTGCTTTTGGGTTGAAAAATACAGTGGAAACTAAACAATGGCTTGATAAACATTACCTGAACTCTGATCCATCGAGACAAATGTTAAAGAAGTGAATTGCTGAATTTATATATTGTCGTACCACCACAAATGATGCACAGCGCAGTAAACGCCCAAATAAGGCTGTTATTCCGAAAAATATTAAAAAAATCCACAAATTGGTTATGAGCGATCGCAAATTGAAGGTGCACGAGCTAGCTGGCATTGTAAAAATATCAGAATGTAGTGTTTCTAACATTTTACACAAACATTTGGGTATGCGAAACGCCTGTGCATCGTCGCCAAGTTCGTTCTGCGGGAAACATTGCTGCTGTTCGTAAAAGTGTGGCAGAAGAGACGTCACCCCAAGAATTGCCGTCGTGCCACGTGTGTGATTGCTGCCACTTGCTACACAGCCAACGAAGCAATGGCTGCTTTGGTCGAGAAATTTAATGGCAGTGTTAACTCATTGCGTAGCGATGTTAATTGGTCGCCATGATCATGTGGTTAGACATCGTTAGACTTCTTTAAAAAAGTGTATGTCAATAAGCCAAGAACAATTTAAGAGTTAAATGATGAGATATTAACCATATTAAATTATGTTTTAGAGTCATTGAAAATATTCACAGACGGATAGAGGTGTGCCACCGAAGCCGTGAAGAGCATTTGACTGATATTTCACACATAATTGTCATAGATTCTTCTATCATAATGAAAAATATTAAGATGATTTTCTGAAAACATTTTGTTTTATTAGCAATTAACATAGTGGGTTTTGGTTGGACCACCCTATATTTGATATTTATTAAATGGGTCTTTGATTCCATTAAAAGAAACGCAATGTGCTAAATCTTAATAGTTAAGGGGTTCCCATAAAAACAAAAATAAACTACTTCATTGTTCACCATAACCGTTGGTTTAGCCAAACACTTACAACAAATACAGGTTTGTTTGTTTGTTTGCGCTGCTGTTTGCGGTAATTTTTGGTGGTGATTTGGTTTTCTATGCATATTGGCTTGTAAGTAAACATTCAAAAGACAAAAATTATGTAGCAATCTATATATAGATTAACAACTTCCAAATCGAATACGTGGAGAATTTCTGCTATTCGAACACTTCGTTCAATGAGATATGCCGAAAAATTACAAGCCTGTATACCTCACTTTTCTTAACCGCATTGCGAGAGTAAATCAGAAATGGTTTCTTTAGACGAGTATGTAGGAAAGAAAGGAGTTTGTTGCTACAGCATTCATCAAAGCTAGACGCAATTCTGATCTGACATTTGCTGCAACTGGGAGGGCATGGTGCACTACGAAATGCAGCTCTACATACCAAAGCAGCTCCACCGCGTGAAAGAGAATATTCGACTAAAAAAACCTAATCAATAAGGCTAAATCATGACGAGGTTTTGTTTAACACGAATCACCAAAGCCTTGGAGTGCGGCTTTGGTGAGCTCCTTAAGTTTACAAATTTTCAGCTACGATTTAACATGTTTTCCGATCGTTGTCGAATTATTAGAGCAGAGTTAAATTCGACAATGAACAACAACTTTTTCGTCATAAAACCGGGCGATTTTTACCGTAAAAGGATCAACAAATTGGTTGATAGATGAGAGGAGGTTATAAACAACAACGGCGTACACATAATTGATAACGCGGTGCGACAAAAATAAACGAAGTTGAGACACGTTGGAAGTAACACTCCTTTTTAATAGGCGCTATCGAGTAGGACAAGGTATGTATTTTGAATTTTCAAAAAACCGCCATAATCTCGAGTTACGGGAAGAAAAACTGCTTTTCTGATCTTCAAGCACTTATAAGTTAGTAACTTAGCTAAATATAACCCGATTTAGAAGGAATACAAACCAACCTTTTAAATGATATATATATGCGGCTTTAACAGCCCTGAAGAATCTAGGTGTTTAGATAAGTTTTTGCACACTATTTTATATAGAAACCGTACTGTAGGCGAATTAGTTCAGAAAATATATTAAGTTATAACTAAAACGAGTATGATAGAAAATTATATGAAGTTGTGAATAAAATGAGACTTATGCTTTAGAAATTATTATGCCAATTGGAAATTGGCGGAGTTATTAAGGCGTTCCTAATGCAACTCAAGAAAAAATCATAATATTTTCAGCAGACGGGTTTTTTTTATTACATTGAAACTGTATTCTTAAATAAAGTTTAAATTTTTTTATAAAAGTATGATTTCTTTATGAGTTGCTTTACTAAAAAGTTTAATAGCTCCATCAATTTCTAAACCATAAGTGTCATTTTGTTCATAACTTAATATAATTCCTTAATTAATTAAATAGTACGGACCCTATGTAAAGTAGAGCAAAAAACGCATCTTAACTTAAAAATTGTGTAAAAAATTTGATAATGGATGTATTTTCTTGAGAAAAAAAAATACTTAGGCACCATACGAGGGCGGATTGATATTCAAGCTACTTAGCGCTAGATGGCAACACAAACACAAAAACTTTCTCTTTCTTAGAAATTACGATCTATCAAACGTCAGCTGTTATAATTTTTGCCAAATTCATCGATCAGTTTAGTTGTTGTAGTCGTTTGAAGTAAGCAACTTTTATGTTTCTTGGAAAATGGAAAAAAGTGAATTTCGTGTAGTGACTAAACACTATCATTTGAAAGGCAAAACGGCGAAAGAGGCAAAAGAAAAGCTTGATAAACAATACGGCGAATCTGCTCCATCAGATTATATGGTAAAATATTGGATTGCTGAATTTAAACGGGGCCGAACAAGCACTGCAACAATACCACCAACAGGAGGGCCAAAAGAGGTGGTTACTGAAGAAATTATCAAGAAAATCCTCGATATCGTTAAGAATGATCGCCGGGACAAAATACGTGTGTTCAACATTTTGCATGAACATTTGCATATGAAAAAGCTATCGGCAAGATGGCAAGATGCCGCGTTTACTCAGTGTTGAACAAAAACATGTTCGACAGATCACTTCACAGCGGTGTTTTGACATGATAAAGCATAAGCCTGCTGATTTTTGGCGTAGATTAATAACTGTTGATGAAACGTGGGTCCACGTGGGTCGAAGCAATGGGTGGAAGCTGGTGGAAGTGCTCCGAAGAAGGCGAGGACAGTGAAATCGGCTGGCAAGGTTATGGCCACTGTATTTTGGGATGCATATGGAATATTGCTCATCGGTTATCTTGAAAAGGGATCCACAATCACAGGAGAGTATTATCGTGCATTATTGGATCAATTGGTTGATGCAATCAAGGAAAACGTGCTCTTTCTTGAAGACAACGCACCGGTTCACACAGCATTAGATACGATGCTAAAACTACGAGAAATCCACTTCGTATTGGTTGATCATCCACCTTGTAGTTTAGATTTAGCCCCTAGTGACTTTCTCCTGTTTCCAAACTTGAAAAAATGGCTCCCAGGAAAAAGATTCATCTCAAACGAAGAGATGATTACCGAAACTAATACGTATTTTGAGGAGTTCCCAAAATCGTATTATTCAGATGGTATAAAAAAGTTGGAAAATCGTCGTACTAAGTGTATTGAGCTAAAAGGAGACTATGTTGTGAAATGAATGGTTTTTGAAAAAAAAATGTTTTTTCCTACTTAGGTAGCTTCAATGTAAATCCGCCCTCGTATATATCATTTAAAAAGTTTGTTTCTCTTCCTTCCAAATCCGAAGAGAAATATAATACTATAAAACTAAATATTAAACTTTGTATTAAAACATAAAGTAATATTCAGAAAAGTTATTAGCTTATAAATGAATGAAGATTCAAAATCCGTTTTTTTACCTTTAGTTCGAGGGTTTAGAGATGTTTTAAAACTTCCAAATACCTACCCTTGTTCTATCCGCCTATCAGAAAAATAGTATCCCATGACTGGTATTATGTTTTTATGGTACCGTGTAATTTGTTGGAGTAACTATTGATTTCTCCTAGATTTTCTTTTTTATATAATTTTTATACTTTTTGTTCATTCAAACTCGGGCCACTGTTTGTTTTATTGAGTTCGATTTGCAAAAAGAAGCACTCATATATAAAATGGGACATTGTATCAAAAAATCAGAGCAGATCTCAGGCATTGGATATGATATATATCTCGTGTTGTGGGAAAAATTCGACCAGATAGAGTTATTAAAGCTAACAACAGAGCCGTTAATTAATAACTACGAATGCAGCCCAAAATAGCCAAAACGGCGTTAAAGAGCAAAGAGATTTTTGCACAAACTATCTACATTGCAAGGTAAAATGAGATCAAGAAGATGTGTGTATGTGTAAACAGGTTAAATAATAAATATATCCCCTGCAAATATACTTTTAAGCTGTTATGAAAACTTTTTAATAGAATTTTTGGCTACCACTTGTGCGTATGACTATTTTTTATACGATTAAATATTACTTATACGCTACGAAGTAGGACAAGTTGTTTAACATTCGACATATTACAAGCAATTCTCAAATATGTTTCTTCAAATTGTTTTAATATTGTTAACCTTTCTGTGTACACCACTTAATGTGCCACGACTGATCTGAGTGCTTTTATTCAATAAAACCGTAACTACTCTTATGCATACAGCTCCGAGGCAACTGTCAAATGTCATTACAGAAATCCGCACGCACATCTTTCGTTCTTTTTAGCAGTATTTTAATAAAGTTCAGTTAGTTTTAACAAAAAAATAATAATTATTATTATTTTTCTGCGTAAATGACTGAACAGTTCAACATGCATTGTTCTATGAAATATTTTGTAATTAAATTTTGTATTCCAGGAGGAAATAAAAATTGAATTCGTATACGAATTTTATTGTAAATTTTGTTTTTATTTTTTGTAGAAATCGTCACAAATTCACTAAATTTATGCCCTGCTATTTTTTATTATTATTTTTATTTTTTGTTTTTTTTGCATTTATTGTCCTTAAGCTGTATTTCAATTTAAAGACTATTGTAGTAAATTTTTCAGACCGCAACCACCTGCTTCAACGCCGTTTAGCCACTACAGCAGGTTTTTAGCAAACGAAAATGAAAGAACCAAGAAAGTTTTAATTAAGAAGCCAGCAACAAACGAAAAGAACTCGTGAAATTTCTGAAGACTTTAAACATGACAAAGATCTTCACTAAAATTATGCTACAATATGAAACTAAAAATATTTAGGGATATTTTAATAAATACCTGAAAATATTCTTTAGTAAAGTTAATTACATTGGACAGCTAAGGAGAATAAATAAGCCGTAATCAAATGCTTATTATACACTTATGAGCAAAATAAGACCAAAACCCAACTATAAAAGTACAAAAAATTGATGTAGACAAAGTAAAAATTAAAAGCATAATCTATTACTAGAAATATTTTATAATAATAATTTTTATTTCGAAATAAATTTCAAGGATTTGGGAATAACCAGCTCAAAAGTATGTTTAAAAACATTTACATTCGAAAGATCAATACATGGCTTTAACATTTAAAGGTGATCTCGTGCATATGGCCATTGCGGACGTTTCACCGAGCATTGCTGGCAGTCTATCATGAATAACAGAAACAATGTTGACTTCCAAAGCGTCAATCAAAACTAAGCATAACTCTTAAAAAGTGAACTCAATATTACAGCTTGTGATGAACACATTTGTATTCTATATATTATATAGATGGCCATCTGGCGCATCTGGCCACTGCGGACATTTTGTCGAGCATTGCTGGCAGTCTGTCATTAATAACACAAACAATGTTGACCTCCAAAGCGTCAATCAAAACTAACCATAACTCTTAAAAAGTGAACTCAATATGACAGCTTGTAATGAACACACTTGTATTCTATATATTATATAGATGGAGTAAGGAGAGAAAAGACTGACGAATGGGAGCCATTGATTACGCTAGTTAGCAGCCGGGTGGGGGGATTCTTGTCTGCTGTTCTCTCAGTCAAAAAAATGTAAAATATGTCACCCATAAATAATTATTACAGGCTCCCTAATAAACTAAAATAAACACATAATACGCCATTGCAGGTGTTCTAAATACCCCAAATTTTTGTTAGTTTTTTAGCAGTATACTTAATAGATTATTTTTATTCTCTTTTTTTCTTTTTCTTCTTTTGTTTTGTTATCGAAGTGTGTCTTCTAATATCAGTCGTATCTTTCGATAACGAGAAAAAAAAACTTTCTCACTAAATGAGTCCACTATTTTAAACTTAATTATTTTTATGTTTTTTCCACAAAAACATGCACAAAACTTCAAATTAAATTTTGTCCCCTTTTATGGTGTATTGGTGGCTGAGAATCAAAAGTAACCTCTAATGTGACAATAATTTGTGTACGTACTCGTAGCTTTAGGTTTCCTATCAAAAATTTAATTTATTTGTAGGGTTACTATTAACTTATAATAATAATTAATAGACATTTACTTTTAAAATATGCACAAAAATATTTAAAGTTTATAATATTCACTATAGTTTTGCACTGAATAGCTTTGATTTTGCTTAATTATGTGTATCTTATTGCACAGTTTAATCAAAAAGGAATATATACCTGCACTGCTAAGCCTTTTATACACCTAAAACTACTGTTAGGGTCCGTTATCTATTGATTGATTATTGACAGATTAAAATTAAGCAAGCTTACTGAGTTTAAACATAGATATTTTAATATGCGAACATATGCAAAAAGATACCTCAATTTACAGTCGAAGTAGACGAATAACAAACACCTACTTCTCATACTTCTCAAAGACTGTATTACCAAAAAAAAAAATAAAATAATATATTACAAGATTCAAGAGCTGATAAATTTGAATTAAGAAAAAAATCCACACGTTAAAACCTCGTTTGACACTTAACCCTTTTATAAGATTAGGCTTAATATAACACCCTTTATTGAATAAAATCTGTAGAATAATTAAAATCTTAAATGTTTACAATACAGTTCTGTGCCCTAAAAGAGAAAAAATAGAGCATAATTTAAAGCAAAATTATTTAAAATCATATTTTAGAAGTATTTTTACAATAAAAAGTATAAAAAAATTAGTGCCATTTAAAGGGTTGAATGTGTTATTTTAATTTGTAATTTTATATATTCAAAGATTGACTTGAATTAAATAATTTATAAGAGTATTATAAGGGTACGAATGGTATGTGTACCGTTCGAAATGGTTTTGTTGTTTTTTGTTCAATAAAATTCCAAACGATTTTGTTTAATCAAAAAAAATTTTAACACGTTGACTGTCATGTAAGCTACTGGTGTATGTTTTATTTGTTAGTAATACTTTTCGGTATGCTGATGATAGAATACAATTTTTTAAGTCTTTGTTGAAATAAGTCGAATTTTCATATTAATTTTTGTTTGTCTTCTTTTTTAAATGGTAGTAGCCAACGTATTAAAGTTTACTTTTAAGTGAAAATAAGAAAAAACGTGTTATATTGTGTAATATTTATACCAGACTTTTTCGTATGTCGTAAGTGATTTTACTTCGAAAAAAAATTTCGTTTTTCTGTAGAAGCTCTGTAGAAGTATACTTATTGCCTCCTAGTGCG
Source organism: Wohlfahrtia magnifica (assembly GCA_023159175.1). NCBI lineage: Eukaryota > Metazoa > Arthropoda > Insecta > Diptera > Sarcophagidae > Wohlfahrtia > Wohlfahrtia magnifica. The sequence goes on from JAKWBJ010000059.1 coordinate 1,732,371, forward strand.
GCCACTGGTAACGTGCTTGAGTGTGTATTTTCTGAACGTTTAAGCACGTCGGCCACTCCCGTAGTTAACTTGCTGACACAAGACTAATAAACTAGTATGGTTTTAAACAGCAAAAATAGGAGCGATGCTCTTTATGCATTAATTAATATGAAGATAATATCAAGGTGGTGGAAGATCTGAGTGTCACTAACGCTGTAACTGAACTGTTATTCAGTCAAACCTATACAGATCTAAAGTTGCGTCGGGTATATTTATTCGTAGATTTCCCAAAGAAAACATGTCTACGTCTTTTACAGGAGACCTGGGCTTTTAGTGGGAAGGAGAACTTTTGAGCAGGAGTCGTAGTCCTTCGAGGGAAGGTCATTGGACACTGTGGGTCGATAGTAGTGAAATAGTGGATGCATTTTCCAGAAGGGATTCCATGACGAACCCTGCTGTACAGCACCATTCACTATCGTACCCAATCTAATTCAGAATTGGGAAATTTAAAGATGTTTGAAACACAGGAATGCTAGAAGGGGACGTACTCTAGAGCGGTAACTAGTCCGCAATTTGGGTTTCGCTCTGAGGTCCGGCCTGTATTCTTGAAACTCTTAATGGAGTATAGTACGGGCCACTGTAGACTAAGAGCGCATTTAAAGAAGATGGCGTTTACAGATGTGGATATTTGTAGACTGCGCTAACAGGCATCAGCGACAGCGGAACACAGATTGTGTGAATGTAGAGTTCTTGATAGGTTTAGGTCGAAAATAGGGTCTCACTACGTGACATATCCATCATTATGGTTTCAGATCAGCTGGTGTTCGTTAGGAAAGCAACAGATCTGCTGAACAAACTATAGACCGGAATGGGAACAATAGATACCAGTTTGTGCAATAGTGCCCGATCAATATGATGGTAATATGAAGGATAACTACGGAATTAATTCTACTTTCGATCGCAATTGAATTCTATGATATGCCTGATATACATATTTATTTTCCTTGAAAACGTACACAAGAGTTTTAAGTATAAAAAAAAAATTATATTTTTTTTAATTCTGTTAAAAGACAAGTTTATAGAAATCTCCAACAAGAAGAATTCACTTAATTATTTTACCTGAACCATAGTGTCATTGTATTGCTTTCATAGCTCTCATGGTCATATTACAAGAGATATGAATTGTAAAAGAATCTTCAGTAAAATAAAACGATTTTTTAACTATACTTTTGAAAGTTTCTACTGTTAAATGACTTATGGACACTTGCTTAATAAACAGCAAATTTATTTTTTTTTGTGCTGATACTTCAGGCAGAATTTATTACTATCCTGCTATACCACTCCGTTCCATTCAGTTGTAAATATATCAATAGCAAATATTTTTTATTTATTTTCTTTTGTTTTTGTAAGACAGTAAATTCTTATATTCAAGCTAAGACAAACACAGTTCTAAACAATACAAGCAGTAGATACTAAGAGGTACAAAAGTGTGAGAAGAAATAAATAAAAATGATTAAGTTTGTTTGCTTTAAACAGCAAATCAAGTCTGTGTTTTATTTTTTCTTATTTTGAGTTATAATGCAGGTCAAATGCAAATATTTGTTAAAAAGCTAACATCAGATTTATGCTGCCAGTTTTGCTCGTAGATATTTCATTCGTATGATTAAAGTTGATTGTTTGCAATGTTTTGAAAAAGTAAAGGACGACAAAGGACCATTTAAGACGAAAAGAGAAGTTATATGAAAATGATTAATAAAAGATAACAATTCAAAATGGATTTCATTTTAAATTTATTTTAATTTTAAATACTCAAAGGAAAAATATATCAGCCTAATTCAAGTGAATGAAATGGCCAATATAAATATTTTAGTTTTAAGCTGTGCTTAAGGCACATTAAAGCACAACCAGAAAATCAATCGAATATTATCTTAACAAAGTAAAGTTTTTAACGGAGTTTCTCAATGATCTAATCGGCCTTTATCACTGCTTAACTCGATGGGCTAGAATACAGCAGACAAAGGTGCGGTCTCCACTCTATAAGGGAGTTTTCCGGGAAATTCAACAAATTTCACTTCCGAAAATGGAATTTAATGTGGGAGACCCGGGAATTTTTTAATATGCAATAAATATTCTCAAGAAGAAAATACCGAGTAAAACAAATATCTCTAATAAATAATATCTCTAATAAAGAGTACGATTTAGTATTTGAAAAATGAAGTCGCCACAATTACATACAAGTAGCTCATAGACAAAGTGAGTCAGGCTATAATTTTTGAACAAAATTATTGATATATAATTAAAAGCAAATCTGATTGGCAAAATAATTAAGCTATATTATCAACTAACTTCAAAGTTTAAAAAATATAGCAATTGTTTTAGATAAATTATTTAATTCATATAAAGGGTCCGCCAAATAAATTTTTTTTTAAATGCTATAAAAAAAACTACCGAATATTTTGTCAAATTTCTTTTTTTATTTGAAAGTACAATCCTTCCGGTTAATAATGAAAGATAATTTCATTCAAATGGCTGTCTCGGCTGACCATGCAGTAGCCTACGCGATCGGTCCAATTTTTAAGCACTTTATCGATTGTGTGCAGCTGTATTTCACCAATGGCTTCACGAATATTGTCCTTTAAAGCGTCAATTGTCTCTGGCTTGTTGGCGTAACACTTATCTTTGACGGCACCCCACAAATAATAGTCCAACGTTGTCAAATCGCAGCTCCGAAGTGGCCAAACGACATCAGCTCTGCGGCTGATAATGCGATCTTCAAAAACGGCTGTGTGGCACGTAGCGCCGTCGTGATGAAACCAAATATTGCCAATATCCTCCTTTTCAATTTTTTTGAACAAAAATTCGTTCAACATGGTCCGATAACGATCGCTATTGACTGTAACGGCCACTCTTTATTCACTTTAGAAGAAAAATGGCCCAATTATGCCTCTGGACCAAAATCCTCACCAAACAGTGACTCGCCTTGGGTGTATCGGCTTTTCAACGTATGCATGCGACAATTTTGTTGTTTACATACCCGGCAAGATCAAAATGAGCTGCATCTGAAGAGATGACTTTTTTGGAAAAACCGGCATTTTCTGTAAGTCGATCGCAGGCCCACTTAGCGAAGCGTATACACAAACATATTCGTTCAGCGGAAGGATAAAACTAATTATCTGTCAAATCAGACATGAGCTAAGTGTTACCATTCACGAAATAAGCACTAGTCGAGAAGTCGAACATTTTAGATAGTTTGAAGCATAGTATGTTAATGGTCGAGCAATACTAAAAATGTATTTTTCCATCATTTGAGCTATTTCTTATGTCTTCAATTACATCTGTCAGGCTAGTTAAACAGCTATGCTGATATCTAAGACGTGATTGACTATTAATTAATAAATTTTTCTGATTTATATATTCAACTATTTGTTTATAAATAATTCGCTCGAAAACTTTGGAAAGATAAGATAAAATTGCTAGTTTCAGATACTGGTATGATTGTAGCATAATTCCATTCCGTGGGAAAAATCTGGTGCTTAGAGTTGTGTTATAAAAACACTTGATAGGTTGCATTATCCTAGGTAGTCATAACCTCATGAACCTTGGATTAATACCATCCAGACCGACAGAATATCCAGACCTTCTGCAACATGTTTAAGATTAAGGCACCTTAAACTAAATTTTGCAACACATGGTGGTTTTAGAGCATAAAAACTATGGCTTACTGGATATTGACGAAAGATTAGTTAAGCTAATTGACGTTAATATTATTTTGACAATTAGTTGTTTTACCAATTCCAGTGTCACGTATAGTTTTCCACGTCTTTTTTGTTAAATTTTTTGCAAATGATAAACAGATTTGTCGTGTTTTATTTTAGTTACAACAGCTTTCCTAGCGAGATGATATTGTCCTCGATATTCTGGTGTCCTAGATTTTCCAAACATATAAAAACAAACAATCTTATATATAAGAACTTAAGTGTGTTTGTATGTTTGTAGGCGGAAGCAATTATTCTGAAATATTTGCAGTGTCGTTTAGGAAGAACTATAGACTATCATAAGTTCTTAAACTTGGACAGCAATGCGATAAAACGGGGAAAAAGTGTAAAAAATGCCAACAAAGCTAAGAATTAAAATAATAATCAAAATAGTAATAGCTAAGTACGCCTGGTTTGAGCTAAAAATAGTATAAAATGACAAATGTATTCTACAAATGTTTCCACATTTTTAAAACCAAAAACCCGTTGGCAAAAGCAATGTTAAACTTACCAAAGTTGTTTTAGCGAATAGGTAAAAATAACTGTTAAGTACGAATACGACCAGATATCTGTTCATAGAAATTATGGGCATTACTGAAGAATTTCGAAAGGATGGACATCCCAAAAAATTAAGTTTTTATATTCCCATTTGGTTTTTTCTAAAAACCTTGGAAATGTGAGTGACGAGCATGGTGAACGGTTTCACTAAGACTTAAGGTCTACTAAGTAAGTTTTTGGGCATATTCTAATAAACTTATGCTTCATTTACTTTTCTCATTATTTATAAATTTTTCAAAAGTTTGACGTCCTTGATCTTTTCACTATTTTTCTCAGAGTTTGGCAGCCAAAATTAATAGCCCCAAATATCTTTTAAGCTGCTAACAAAAGCCTTCTTAACTACTGTAATTTACTAAATTTAGTACGTCCTTAAGATTTATTTTCGATTTTTTTGTTTTTGCTAGTTCGGTCGGTAAATATTGGGATCACTCTCGTGTACATATAAAATTATAAAACAAATTCTTGAAGGCAAAGTCAAATTTATAGGTTGGTTGATGCTCTCAGAAATTTATATTTATTACATATACGAGTATTTAGTATAATTTAAAGAATCTCATAAAAATTAAAAATTTATTTTATTTATTTATTTTTTATTTATCTTTTACTTAATTTATCTTTTCTTCTGTAGAAGCCGCAACAAATTTTGACAAAGTATCTTGCAAACGAAAATTAAATACTTCGTCTTCAAGAATTTGTTTATAAAGTAACGTTTCATACCAATGTAGTCTTTCTAATGCGTATGGCATAAACTTTACTGAGTAAATAATAATCTCATTATGTCTGGATACATGCCATATTAAATAGCCTCTTTGAAAGAGATGAAACAAAAACCAAAGTTATAATTTATATAACTTATAAACAAATATAAAGTAGTTTTTAAAAAAATTTATTTTTCTAACAAACTTTGCCCAGAAAACAACAAATTTGAAATAAGTTTTTACAAAAAACTGTAATATTATATGAATTACTAGTAATAAATAGGTTATAGAAATAGTTGGGGTTGAAGAAAATTTTATAATTTTCTTGTTTTTGTTTTCAAGGATACTTAAAAATTATTTGAATCAAATCAATAAAAAATTATGAGTTGAAAGTATGTTACAATTTTCTTTTCTTTTTTTATATATATCAGAAATTGATTAATAATATAAAGATCAATAAAATACAATTAGAAAAATTAAGTTTATATTACTCACCAAATTTCTTGCGAATGCATTCTCTCGAAGATAGACTTTAAATTCTTAAAACTCCCACAAATATGGTTTTGGTGCCTTAATGAACTATAGACCTTTTGAAGACCTGCAATTAAAAAAATAGCATTTAAAGATATTTACTAAAAAGGCCATAACAAATTCTATTTTTTAATTTTTTTTTTTAATTTTAAAAAAGATAAAACTTCTTAACTTAAATAATCACCCCTATTCTGCATTTGGATCAGGTCTCCGCATTGAGTTTCTCTCGGTCGGAAAATAGTATTAAAAGAAAAACTAAGTCGAAAGAAAAAGAAGAAGACAATAGTGTTTTTAAAAGCATAGGAACGTATGAAATAGAAACAGAAAAATAAGCAATAAAAGCTCAATTTGTAGTACATTCGCAAAGGAGCTCAAAAAGAAAACACTTCTATTTTGTTTTTCACGCAAATGCACAAGCATAAATAATTTATGGTTATACAAATTTTATTTGCCTTTGTATACTTCTATTTTTTATTTAATAAAAATAAATAATATAATAAGAAATGTAAGCCCAATAATACATTTTGGACAAAAATCGAAAGATTCTCCTACATAACTTTAACAACTTAGAAAAACATAGCCCCGATCGTAAGACAGAATACATATAGTCATATAGTATAATCGAAACTTTGAAAATTTGCCAAACGGAGAAAATTTCAATTCGAATAGAATCGCAGAATAGGGGTTAATATATTATAAATGACAAGTTTTTTTTTAATTCAAATTATGTCATGTGAGTTTCGCATACATTTCACCTCTTAATTAAAATATTTAAATCACACTCATTTGGAAAACAAATATATAGATCCACCTAACAAAAGTGCATTACGGCGCTTTTTTCCAAAACCGATTCTGGGAAACGATAAAACCGAAGTAAGACGTGCAAAAGTAGTGACTTATCTTTTGAAGTAACATACACGATTTCTTCTTAAAGTAAATTGTTTGTTGGTTAACATTCATCATCCATTAAAATGTGTTGTACAAAGTACATTTTTAAAAGTTGCACTTTGAGGGGCTAATAAGGGTGTTATTTTTTAATAATTTGCTTTAAATTGTTTAAAATTTTTATTCTTAATTTTTGGCTTAACAGCTATAACAGTTCAATTTATTATACATACGATCAAATACCAATGCTTTTGTTGTTCATACATGTAAATGTTCGAACAAAGTAAGTCTCCACTTTATTGTTCGAAAATCTCTCCTTTTATATACGCGTATGTATCTACATTTATACGCGTATGTATCTACAATTACAAAGATTAATATTTGTGCAATTTTAAGGCTCGAAACAAAGGGTTTACCTATATTTTGGTTTATTTTCCATTCTTAGGAACCAAGTAGTTGCTATGATATATATTAGAAATTTTAAAAGACATAGTCTTGAAATTTTGCATATGCTATGCTATAATCAAATTGCATATTAAGTTAAAAATTAAGTCTACGGAATCTTCCCTAAAAAATAATGTTTATTATCGTATATCTCATTAAATATATCAAAGGGAGACTCAATAAGAGGACCCTATCATCTAATTTTTAAAGACAGATAGGTAATAAAAAAATGATGGATAAAATCAGAAGATATGTAATTTATTTCCCATTTATAATATACTGTTCCGAAAATAAGGTTGGGCACCAAGGCGTTTATTACATCGCTTGAATAAATAAGCAAAAGTTGCAAGAACAACTGTACGTGCTGTTTACAAATAACCATCTCTACAACAACAACCATTAGATAAAGTAAATAAAAATAACACGGCAACAACCATAATTAAGCTGCAAAGAAAACAAGTAATAAACAATAAACAAGCAACAACAAACACTAAGATGGCTACAAAAAAACTAAAAATAAACTAAAAGAAAGAAATGGAGTCTACCTGATATATCGAAAGATTCGAAAGCTTTCGATGTGTTGTTTATTCAGCCATATAAAAAGTACATCAATGCGAACAGCAATCAGTTTATTTGGTGTAAACTAAGCGAACGGTGTTATTGGTTTGAAGTCAGTTTAAGAGAGTTTAGTGTGGTTAAACTCTGGTTGAAGAGGTTGTGATTCAACCTAAGTTGTAACTACGATCGGGTTGGAAGATCTTTAAGTAGAAAGACCTGTCGAGTATTTGTTGTTGTTTACAAGATTATAGACAGACGGAGTAATTAAGAATAGAAAATTGTTATTGCCTGTAAAAAGGTTACAATTGAATAAAGGATTTTTAATTAAAAACTAAACACAAGGTTGATTTTGTTTTAACTACAATCTACTAACTCATAAAAACACGTTTTTAAAAAGGTAAAAATATATATAAATACATATAAATAGGTTACCGGCTGACGGCGAATGGGTAAAGAAATAAGTTCCTTTTATCAAAAACGCATAATAACAAATGATGTTGTTGCTTAAAAGGTTAAAGATTCTGCAAAATTTTTATTTTTTAAAGAAACATTATTTTATAAAACTTTGTAAAAAAAATACTTATTTGCATTTTAACCCATAAAATTTCCTTAAAATGAGCATTAAAATTTTTAAATAAAATTATTGCTTCGTTTTAGTAGCCTTTTTCAAACGTTTGAGCTCTTTTCAGTTGCGTAAGATAAAATAAATGAAGCGAATTTGTTGTTTTATGCAGTCCTTTATTTCCGCAATTTACTATTTATTTTTTTACAGTGTCCAACTTATTTAAACTCCGCTTAAGATACATATTTATTTAATACTCAAATCGTAGTAAGACTTTACTCTATGACTGCTAAGTTATAACAGACTGACTAAGCAGAATATGTTTTTTCTCCATCACTCCTCTAGGGAGCATATTGGCTATCTAAGATAAGTAGATGATAAAGCCACTGTAGCCTCTTCCATATGATTGTGTGATAATGAATACCCTTTCTAATTGCAGGTGATCTTTACATACGCATTGTAATTTTTTCCTAGTAAGTGGTGTTTTTTCCTGATCATTTGACTGATGCTTGTCGTTACCAGAGGTAAGCTGTAAGTTCAGGGGCTTTTTTATTTTTTAAATGCAGTTGTCTGGAAGTAAGTTGAAGACTGTTTATTAAACATTTGGAACAACAATTAAATTTTTGTTTTCTTCATGAGCTCTACTGTGGCTCGAGCCTAGGTAGATTGTATTGTTATGCGTACGCTCTAGTCAATACACCATGCCACCTTTTTATAGTAAATTGACATTAGTTTCGAAGATTGGGGAATACTCCACAACCAACTATTAAGCTATTTTAATACAAATGTAAAATCTTAATACTGAAAATTTTATTGGTGGCACAGGCTTTCCACAATAAAGTTTAAAGCTTTAAATGTTGGTACATCTTTTTAGGCGTTTTCATTTTCGTAAGAGTATAGCAATTTTTTGTTGGCTTTCTTGTTTAAATCCTTAAAATATATTAAATACATTAATTTAAGATTTCAAAGCATGGGAACATTCTCTATTGTATTTGTTTTAGCTTATTTGTGGAAATTAAGACAGTTTTATGTATTACGAATTACTTTGCATAAATTTTATAAAACTTTTGTGTATGTATCTCTTCACATGATTGCATATCATGTTTAAAATTATATTTAACTTCTGAAATATTTTTCAAACTTTTCACTTCCCCTTGTCAAATATAATTGAAAGCAGCGTTTTGTTTCCATTAATACATTGTTTTTAACAAATTTCATTTTATATATCCCTTTCGTAGTTGATTACGAATTAATGAAAATCCTGAGGCGTCAACATAATCAGACTTTTAAATTACGCTGTTTAACGGTTAAAAAGTAATTGATAAAGGAAACGCGTGTGGTTTGAAGGTAACATGGGTAGGTTTCTAGAAAAGTATTTAAGACAAAGATAGAAGGTTTATAATTGTTTTATAATTAGAGAATTTTTTATTTTAAATTTGTTACAATGGCGCATGGAAAACGTGTTTAAACTAGCATATGAATAAAACGTAAGTTCTTTAAAACAAATTTTTTATTTTTATAAAAAATTTAATTTAATTTTTTTTTTTCTTCAAAATACTGTTGCTTTATTTCATAGCCTAGACATTTGCAACAATTTGCTTTACAAATTTTTATGTAATTTTTTATTTATATGCAAAAATGAAATGAAATTTATTTCCAACCACATACACTACCACCAACAACTGACGCCTTACTAAATGATTGATGAATGTGATTGTAGTGCGAAAAAAAAAGAATTGTGATAAAGTGAAGAAAAATTGTGGGAACAAAATTCATGGACATTTTGCACCAAAAATCAGGCCTTACATTTGTATTTGTGGTTTTTGTTAAGGCTTGTCCTATGCTACATTTCTTGTTGCTGTTGTTGAAGTTGCTTTATGTTAACTAGTCTTTGCAACATAAGCAGCAAATGACAGTTATGAGACAGTTGCGTGGAAGGACATTTGTGACATTTTGCAAATGATGCAAGAATTTGGCAACTAAAGGAGATTTTTTCGAAAATAAAAAGAACAGAAAAATTTTTTAAAATTTTTAAATTTAAAGAAAATAAAATAAATTTGATGTTTTACATAATTCTGTGATATGAAATAGTTATTTGTTTGTTGTAACATTAGTCTTAAGAAAATGCTTTGAAATTTAGAGGTTTATTTACTTGATGTTCCATGATCATTATTCTAAATGACTATTTAAATGTGACATAAATATCTACTTGAAATATTATAGGGATAACTATTATACATAAACACCACATTCATTTACACATTAGTAGCCAAAAATATTTCATTTGGACAACAAATTATAGTCATGCGAAAAATAAAAGGGACACATTGAGTTTATCCTTAAAAGCTTAAGAGAAACGGTACATAATTTTTTGTTGGTTTTTTAAGTCGTCGAAATTCAAGCAGACACCTTGTAAGACCTTTTTGATAAATATTTGAATATAAAAACAGAGTTGGAATTTTAGCTCGTTTGATATAAGTGTTCCTATCATCTTTCATATGACGACTTAAAGTTTTTAGAATTATTTATACTCAAAATTTCCTGTCTTCGACATCACCCTTTTTTCCTTAAGGGAAAAAGAATAAAATCGTATAACGCACCTGCTAACCAAATATTTGCTATATAATATTTAAGCATCATATACGAATGGAATTGGACAGTCTACCTTTATTATGATCTTGCAGGCTGTAAGGAATTTAAAAGATTGAGCTTCATATACTTTACAATATGCTCCCAACTTGCAAGTGAAACTAGTATTTGCTATTTCGTACTTTCTAATTTACAAGCGCCATTGTAGAAACTACTTTTTAGTATCGAATCTAGGACACACAAAGAAAATCGGTTTGACCTGCTTAATTAGCATCCTTTCGATAACAAGTGCACAAAAGTGTATCCACTAATCGAAAATATTTGTAAAAAACGTGTGTATCAAAGAATTATGTCATGTTCGCTGGACAACGTTTTTTTTTTTTGTTTTTTTTGGTAATTCACTCAGCCATTCATAATTTAAACCTTAATTATGAATCGAACTATACAAAATTTTTAGAGCGAATCATCCAAATTGTAATTCAATTTTAGTGGGCCTATGTTAGTTAGTTAGTTACGACGGGTAGCCAGACACGTCCAGACCACCTGGGTCCAATATTGATCCCACTGTGGTACCCATCAGTAATCCAGAGAATGAACAACCTATATGTAAGCATCCTGGTCCGATCAGAGCCAACCAGACGCATGTACAAAAGAAGAGAACCTGCCGATATTCACACCGGTCAGGCCCGAGAAGGCATCCAGGAACGGACTGCCAAGGAAAGCAGTCCTAGTGTCCGTAAGAACCGCGCACTGGCACAGGAAGTGCTTGACAGTCTTTTCTTCTTCCTCATCCTGACAACCCCTACAGTAGTAGTCATTGAACGGCAGACCCAATCTCCTAGCGTGCGCACCAGCCAACCAGTGCCCAGTAATCACAGCCACAAGAGTTCGCAGCCTAAGTCGCGGCATCTCTATAATAGACTCCGAGCGAGCCCGATCTTATAAGGACCAAATTTGCTCTATACAGAGCACGTGAGTTCATATACCACCGTAGCTGTGCCCTGCCCAACATGTACCGCATGACCATAAGTCTGCAAGAGGAGAGTGGCATCCCAACTGAGTGGTCAATCTCCCCATTTCTGAGAAGAGAGCCCACCCTCGCAAGTCCGTCTGCCACACAGTTCCCTCCAGGTCTGAATATCTCGCCATCTCGTTCAGAGATGCCCGTCATTAACACACCAGCCGCGATGTCGAGTAAACACCGGAGAGCGCCCTGATCGCAGCCTAACTGTCCATACAGATCCGGACAGCAATGTCATATATCCCGCAGTACATCGCCGAGACCTCGGCCTGTAAGACACTGCAGTGGCCTGGCAGTTTAAAGGATTCCCTCACCCCGTATACAGGAATGAAGATGCCGCCCTCAAACCCTTCCAAGGATTTTGATACATCCGTGTAAGTCTCAACAGTACCGTGTCCAATTAACGGTTCTGGTGAGATGCACATGGAGAATATTCTATCCAGGAAGGGATTGAATCTATTAGAATTAAGACTCACGAGCAAAGTGTTAACGGTCAAATTCCACCGGAAAGGAAAAATAGATTACTACAAAATCAATTCGATCTCTCATTGTGTCGGGTGTTTTTTCACACTAAATTTATTTATTTAAGGCCCTAATTTTTATTTTTTTTAACACAACTTATCGATAAATAACAAAACAAAGAAAAAGGAGAAAGGTGAAGGTGCTATGTGAATGGGGTAATTTATATAAGTAATTCAAACAGCAAATAAAATAAGTCGATGCCTCGTGTAAGCATACTACTACCTACCAATTATAGTCCACGTTTCATTGTTTTCTTTTTATTCAATCATTTGGTTTATTTTTAGAAATTGAAGCTTCTGGCAAAAGCCGGAAGGAGATAAAGTCGACTGGGGGAACAGAGGGACGTTGAAAAAGATTGTGGAGTCCCTTTGCTCCAACCAGGTATATTTTTCTAGGTGTAACCTTAACCTAGCAAGCAAGTCGATGTGATTTTCATCCAGCTTGCAGAGTTGGAAAAGTATTCTCACGAAAACCAAAATGCCTGAAAAGAAAATACACCACATCAGGGACTGTATAGTGGGATTTCAGTCTATTGGTTTGTGTCAATGTTGTGAAAGTGTTACCCTGGTAACGCCGTATTGATTTGTGTACTTGACAGCATTGCCAATTCGACCGTCACAACACAATTTTTCGTGTTTAAAATTAACGGACATAAAATAGAGGATTTGAGAGCGTTTGAGACATTCCGAAGCTTTTCAAACTGTAGGTATGCATATAAGGAGGCTGCTTTGCCTACGTCGATATAGCTATCGCTTAGCAGTCATAAAGTAAAGTCGTGTTTAGGCGTAAATAAAAGTTTTGTGTAATTTGTGTATAAGCGAATATTAAGTGCAGTATAAATAAGTAGCTGTATTAAGATAAATTGTATAAATATAAAGTGAGGAAATAAAAACTGTAAAACAACAGCAATTAAAAAGAACTCAAACGTTTTAAAAGGATAAAACGTAACAGTATTTCTAGAATTTTAATGATACAGTATTACGAATACTTATACCATAGTGGTATTAGATTCAAGCTGTAGAAGAAAATATCACAAAATGTCAATAAGTCAAGACCCGGAAAACTCAATAAGGTTCGATAGTACGTATGTTTCTTTTGAGAGCTAGGACTGGGTATTCGTATGGTACGGACAGTTTCCTTATTTTCGCATGTCTTTTAAACTGCGATAATAGTATTTGAGGGGGTAATTAGGTCGAGCTGCATGCTTACCTACACCTAACGTTCAGCAACAACCTCGATATGTTCCTTCATAGCCATTAGTTGCATAGCGCTTTTCGTATCAAAAAAAGGCCACTTTTATTTAGTTGTTCTACAAGTGTCAAGTTTATGTTAAGTGTCTATAAGCCATCTAGAAAAAGAGACTGAAAATACTACTTTTATTAAGCCCCAGCAGGTTTGTTAAAGAAACCGGGTTGAAAATGCCATAGTGTGCAACTGCGCAGGGATCAAAACCAAGATAATATCCTACAGATGAGCTAGCTTTGGCACCTGGTTTCTCTATTGCCCGATTAACGGAGAGAATTTCTCCATTTTACTCCTTGAAAGTGTTATTTTATTATTCTATAAGCAGTTTCCTTTAATGCTTAAAATAATATTCTCTTATTTCATTATAACCAGCAGCAGTGTCTCAAATCAAAGTTACACTTGACTTTTATTTTTTCTTAATGGTTAAAATGGTATTCATGAGTTTCTGATTCCATTTCTATTGGCCAGAGTGAGTATTTTTCTTTTAACTGTAAATGACTTTAATTAGTAATTTGTGTTATGGTTTTTCACCAATTATGTAGTAATGCAAACAACATTTGACTAAAAACTGACACTACAATTAAAATATTTATTGCATACGAATATTAAGGAGGAAATCATTTTTAAATTTGATATGTTATATATACAGTGGGGAGCAAAATTAAGAGTAAATGTAAAATGTAATTAAGAGTAAAAATGTAAATACGCAATATTCACTGTTAACTTCTTTCAAAAAAACAATAACAAAAAGTATGATAATCAAATATTGGAATGTGAGAAAGGCAGTTATATAAAAGAATCCGCATGAACTTAGAGTTGCAGCGCTTTTCTTTATTTATTGTGGCGCTTTTGAAGCATTTGTACGTACTTTTTAAAATATTACCCAAAAATGTAAGAAAAATCTGCTTCTGTTCGTATTATATCCATTGCCATAAAGTCAACATGCTCCTCGATGCCCAATTTTATATTTCCCGTAATATTTTTACTATTGTTGAATAAAGCTTAATGGTAGCCAATAACTTAGCAGCCTGACTTGGATCACCTTTTTTTTTGTATGAGGGTTCATGCCTCCAAAAAAGTTTCTTCACATCAAAATGTGGTATAGAGTGATTAAATAAGGACGTCAGTAAAAAAAGGGTCCGCCAAATTAATTTTCTTTTTGGAAATGCTATAAAAAAAAACTGCTAAATATTTTCTCAAATTTCTTTTTTAATTTGAAAGTACAATCCTTCCGGTTAATAGTGGAAAATAATTTTATTCAAATGGCTGCCTCAGCTGGCCATGCAGTAGCCTACATGATCGGTCCAATTTTTAAGCACATTATCGATTGTGTGCAGCTGTATCTCACCAATGGCTTCACGAATAAGGCTTCAATTGTCTCTGGCTTCTTGGCGTAACACTTTCCTTTGACGGCACCCCACAAATAATAGTCCAACGGTGTCAAATGGCATCTCTGAGGTGGTCAAACGACATCATCTCTGCGGCTGATAATGCTATCTTCAAAAACAGGGCAAAAAACATCAAGTGTAGCTTCGGCTGTGTGGCACGTAGCGCCCTCCTGTTGAAACCAAATGTTGCTAGTATCCTCCTCTTAAATTTTTGTGAATAAAACTTCATTCAACATGGCGCGATAACGATTGACTGTAACTGCCACTCCTTGCTCATTTTCGAAGAAAAATGACCCAATTACACCTCTGGATAAAATCCACACCAAACAGTGACTGGTCTTGGGTGTATCGGCTTTTCAATGTATGCGTGCGGGTTTTGTGTGCCCCAAATGCGACAATTTTGCTTGTTTACATACCCGCCAAGATCAAAATGAGCTTCATCTGAACACATCGCACACATTCTGCAACGTTACCATGATTTTCAAAGTAATGTCGCAATATTTCGCAGCGTTGTTCAAGCGGAAACACAACCATATTCGCTCAGCGGAAGGATAAAACTAATTATCTATCGTATCAGACATGAGCTAAGTGTTACCATTCACGAAATAAGCACTAGTTGAAAAAAAAAACGTTAGATGGCGGACTCTATAAAATTAAACTTTTATAGGATTTTTTTTTTAATATGCACTTAATTTTGCTTCCTACTGTACATATCAAAAGGAGACAAATGATATGATATTATGTTAAGAAGCCCACAGTTTAAAATAATACATTTGAAATAGTTATTAGAGAAAAGCAAAAATATTTATTGTATGTACAGAGGCATTTTAGGTTTAATATGAATTTATTAAATTACAATAAATTTCATATCTTCTTAATCGGAAGATAATTAAGTGTTGCAAGAGACGGACGGAAATGGATCCATTATCCATAATTATATGAATTTTTCATTTTACTTAGTTTGTGTTCGTCTAAATTTAGTCTTATCAAAATTTAAATTTTCAATTTTAGAATTTCACTTATGTTATGCCGGGTTCTTTAAATAAAACAAAAGTAACAAAATAAAATCAAATGGTAGAAAAAACTTGCATTTTAAAGTATAATATCGTAGAAGCAATCTTCGGTATACTGTTTTTAATTTTTCTTATATTTTCAGAAAAACTATTATTTCTTTATTTATAGAATTTTTATTTCTGTTTTTGCTTAAGCCAATTTAGTAAATGAAATTTATTATTTCATCAATGAATGGTTTAAACAATACATAACGAATTTTTTTTTTGACGTACCATTCAATTTCAATTAATCAGAGTAGAATTGTATGGCATAAAAAAGATAAGAGAGAAAAACATATCAAATTAATTGAAATTGAAAAAGCGTATGTTTTTCATTATTCAAAAATCGAAAATAAATCTTAAGGACGTACTAAATTTAGTAAATTACAGTAGTTAAGAAGGCTTTTGTTAGCAGCTTAAAAGATATTTGTGGCTATTAATTTTGGCTGCCTAACTCTGAGAAAAATAGTGAAAAATTCTAGAACATCAAACTTTTGAAATATTTATAAATAATGAGAAAAGTAAATGAAGCATAAGTTTATAAACAAAAAATTGAAAATGAAGAGTTTGAGTTTTTTTTTTAAATAAATTTGTATTTGTTTCCTTATGACACTATAACAATAATCACCTAGCATATGCCCAAAAACTTACTTAGTAGACCTTAAGTCTTAGTGAAACCGTTCACCATGCTCATCACTCACATTTCCAAGGTTTTTAGAAAAAACCAAATGGGAATATAAAAAGTTAATTTTTTGGGATGTCCATCCTTTCGAAATTCTTCAGTAATGCCCGTAATTTCTAAAAACAGATATCTGGGCATGTTCGTACTTAACAGTTATTTTACCTAGTCGCTAAAACGACTTTGATAAGTTTAACATTGTTTTTGCCTACGTGTTTTAAAAATATGGCAACATTTGTAGAATACATTTGTCATTTTATATTATTTTTAGCTCAAACCAGGCGTGCTTAGCTATTACTATTTTGATTATTATTATAATTCTTAGCTTTGTTGGCCTTTTTTACACTTTTTCCCCGTTTTATCGCATTGCTGTCCAAGGTTAAAAACTTATGATAGTCTATAGTTCTTCCTAAAGGACACTGTAAATATTTCAGAATAATTGCTTCCGCCTACAAACATACAAACACACTTAATTTCTTATATATAAGATTATTTATTTTTATATGTTTGCAAAATATAGGACACCAGAATATCGAGGGCAATATCATCTAGCTAGGAAATCTGTTGTAACTAAAATAAAACACGACAAATCTGTTTATCATTTCAAAAAAATTCAACAAAAAAGACGTGAAAAACTATACGTGACACTGGAATTGGTAAAACAACTAATTGTGAAAATGATGTTAACGTCAATTTGCTAATCTTTCGTAAGTAACCGTTTGCCAACAGTAAGCCCTGGTTTTTATGCTCTAAAACCATCATCTGTTGCAAAATTTAGTTTAAGGTGCCTTAATCCTAAACATGTTGCAGAAGGTCTGGATATGCTGTCGGTCTGGATGATATTAATCCAAGGTTCATGAGGTTATGACCACCTAGGATAATGCAACCTATCAAGTGTTTTTATAACACAACTCTAAGCACCAGATTTTTCCCACGGAATGGAATTATGCTACAATCATACCAGTATCTGAAACTAGCAATTTTATCTTATCTTTCCAAAGTTTTCGAGCGAATTATTTATAAACAAATAGTTGAATATATAAATCAGAAACATTTATTATTTGATAGTCAATCACGTCTTAGATATCAGCATAGCTGTTTAACTAGCCTGACAGATGTAATTGAAGACATAAGAAATAGCTCAAATGATGGAAAAATACATTTTTAGTATTGCTCGACCATTAACATACTATGCTTCAAACTATCTAAAATGTTCAACTTCTCGACTGCAGTTGTTAGATTGATGTTCACATAAATAACGTTTTTCTTTAACTAGTGCTTATTTCGCGAATGGTAACACTTAGCTCATGTCTGATTTGCAGATAATTAGTTTTATCCTTCCGCTGAACAAATATGGTTGTGTATACGCTTGAACAACGCTGGGAAATATTGCGAATTTACTTTGAAAATCATGGCAATGTTGCAGAATGTGTGTCCATCTTTTCAGATGAAGCTCATTTTGATCTTGGCGGGTATGTAAACAAGCAAGTTGTCGCATTTGAGGCACAGAAAACCCGCACGCATACATTGAAAAGCCGACAGACCCAAGACGAGTCACTGTTTGGTGCGGATTTTGGTCCAGAGGTATAAGTGGGCCATTTGTCTTCGAAAATGAGCAAGGAGTGGTCGTTACAGTCAATGGCAATCGTTATCGGACCATGCTGAACAAATTTTTGTTCACAAAAATTTAAGAGGAGGATATTACCAACATTTGGTTCCAACAGGGCGGCGCTACGTGCCACACAGCAGAAGCTACACTGGATGTTTTGCGCCCTGTTCTTGAAGATCGCATTATCAGCCGCAGAACTGATGTCGTTTGGCCTCCTCAGAGCTGCGATTTGACACCGTTGGACTATTATTTGTGGGGTGCCGAAAAATGTTACGCCAACAAGCCAGAGACAATTGACGCTTTAAAATACAGCTGCACACAATCGATAATATGCTTAAAAATTGGACCGAACGTGTAGGCTACTGCATGGCCAGTCGAGGCAGCCATTTGAATGAAATAATTTTCCATTATTAACCGGAAGGGTTGTACTTTCTAATAAAAAAAGAAGTTTGAGCAAATATTCAGTTGTTTTTTTTTTTATAGCATTATCAAAAAAAAAAAAAAAAAATTATTTGGCGGACCTATACAAAGTAATATAACAATTATATGGTCCGACAATTATACAATAATAATTGTTCTATTTAAACATCTCCTCTGAACAAGTATTTTATATAGTTTTCGTTATGCTTTTTTAACATTAAATAATTAGAGTTCTACATAATTCCAAGTTCATTTAAAAATTTTACGTGTTTAACGGCCACTACGCCGTTTGTTAATATTTCAGCTAACATATTATTAGTTTCGAGACGAGAAAGAATTATTAATTTCAATATGTCTGCGTTCGTATCATCGCAATAGATTACTGTTGATTTGGAAACATTAATGATTAATTCTTTTTCGAGTCGCTTCAGCCATATAGATTCCTGAATTGCTGCAGCTAATGACATAAATTCGGCTTCAGTAGTCGATTGTCAGCATCACAGCAACCAACGATTTTACTAGACTACACTGTACACTAAGCCTTTGTCGATAATACCTTTTAAATATCCCATAACGTGCTTCACGGCACTCCAATGGGCTTTCCCTAGATTTTTAGAGAATCTGGTTACCAAAGCATCGGGTCTGATTACCTGTGCTGCAAATAGTAAGCAGCTAACCAATTCTATACATGGGTTATCTTTCATAAGTTGCTTCTCAGCGTCGCTTGTTGGACATAGTTCAACTGAAAACTTCTAGTTTAAATCGATTGGTGTAGATATTGCATTACATTGATCCATATTAAAATGAGCTAGGACATTACTTATGTATTTGCTCTGATCAGTTTTTATTGTTCTCGCCTTCTTTTCAATTTTGATACGCATGCCTAAGATTGATGCAGCTTCACCCATATGCTTCATTTTAAATTTTGCAGACAACGCTTTTTTGACATCATAATAAGCTTCATTTCGCTTTCAAGTATTAAAACGTCATTGACGTAAATTGCCACTATAAGAAATTTACTTCCGGTATTATGATAATATATGCATCGGTCTACCTCGCTGCGTTTGAGACCAAAAGCCAACAACACATTGTTCAGCTCTTCATTCCAGATATGACTTAATTGCTTGAAGCCATAAAGCGATTTATTCAGCTTATAGACTAGACCAGATCCATCGTCAAAGCCAATCGGTTGTGTCACGAAGATTTTTTCTTGAAGTTTACCATTTAGAAATGCTGTCACTGCATCCATTTGGTGTATTAGAAAATCATATTTTCCAGCAAGGGCGAGTAAAAATCTAATCTAAGTGTATCTTACTACAGGCGCATAGGTTTCATTGTAGTCGATACCCTTCTTTTGACCAAATCCCTTAGCTACTAGTCGAGCTTTATGCCTCAAAGCAACACCATTTGAGTCTACTTTGGTTTTCAAGATCCATTTCGAAGATATAGCTTTCTTTCCGGTAGGTAATTTTGTTAAGAACCACGTTTTATTCAGCAAAAGCGAGTCATATTCTTCCTTCACAAATTTAAATGTATTTTATTAATTGCACAAAAAACACTATTTCGCGACCTATAGGCCCATAACCTATTAATATATATAAGTATAGCGCAGCGGAATTAAAAACGTGTGACTAGTTTTATAGCGAAAGTGAAAGAGAAAGTTTATTCATTATATATTACTGACAATAAATATCAAAGTACGATTGATTTAAATACAAACTATCATATAATAAGTATATAATCAGTATATAATCCGACAAGTATACAATGATAATTGTTCTATTTCAACACCAAGCACTCAGATCAATGTTTTCTTATAGTCTAGAACTGCCTTCGATTTGACTCCATAAGACATTATCGTTCTTATTTTCGTCTAATCAGGCCCTAGATTTTCACTGATTAATTGACAAACCGGTAATATGCCCTTTGTATACTTTTCTTACAGGAAAATTTTAATAAGAAATTTAAACATTTTTTAACTGAGTGCATAGGCTATTTTGGAGACAACTGTAAACTAGTTGCCAATGGATGATATGATATCTAAATAGCCATAGAATGAAATCCTGAAAATGACAGAAGACTAAGAAGACACAAGAAGCTTACACATGGTACAGTCCGATAGAGAAGAAATCTGCGACACGAAACAAAAACTAAAACTACTTTAAAATCTTAACATTTGATAGGTCTATATGAAAACAGTGTATGATGGCGGTTCAACGAAAATAATAAATATTAAAATAATAAAATTATAAAAGAGGTTTTATTACGGTAATAGTTTTAATTAAATGTCAAAGGCGCTTTTTTAAGTAGTTAACATAGTAGACATCGTGACAAACGTTAACAATGGTAGATCATCGATATTATTATTAATATTAATTCCCATTGAAAGGGACCTACAGTTTAACGCCGGCTCCGAACGGCAAATTCATTTAGAGAAGCTCTCAATAGTATTTATACTCCTAACCAGTTAATAGCTAATGTTATGAGCTGATACCGCTGTCGAAAAACTTTTTTCTGTTATAAGATGGTCTGGCCAGGTGTTGAACCGACGACCTTCTGGTTGGTAGGCGGTTGTCTTAACTACCATACCACAGCGGCACACACACATCGTGTATAAGTGAATCATAAAATTTAACATCATCGAGAATCATTAGTGTTTATTAGTTAATGGGTAGTTGTAGTAGACAAAATCATTCATTGTTCAGCTTGTAGACGACTTATAATAGATACATACAAATCACTTAATTTCAGCTTTATTTAGAATGGTGACATTATAAAGAATTTGTCATACATAACTCCCTTTGTTTGTGCCATTGTCACGAAGCTTCATCCATGAAATTTTTTATTTACGATAATTTTATACAAATTTCTACTTAATACTGATTTTGTGACGACAACTTATCGTTGCAAATATTATAGTGACAATGTCGCTCAAATATACCCGGCGGCGTATAAACCTTTCATAACGATGTCTATCGTGTTTCAAATAAATATTTTATATTATTTTTCATTTAATTTCGATTTTTAATTGGATGTTAGTTTTTTATTGTAACATATATAGCACTTGAGGTTTTAATATTTTAATCTATACTTTACCACTCAATTAACTTAAGCTCCTTTGGTTATTAAATATATACTCTATGATATATTTTAATAACATTTTATTGAAACTGTGATATCGTTATGCAAAGAAAAATATCAATATTCATTTTAAGCTTCAGAACAAAATAAAATACTCTTTATAGGAATGCTTCTTTTACTTAACTCGTTTCATTTGTAATCCTAAATTTTAAGTTGCAGTTAAGAATCATATGACAGGTTACCATTTTGTATTTTAAATAATAAATTGATACTGTAAAGTATATTTCATAGCATACTTATGGTTTTGCCGTATAAGTTTTAGTATATATTTTTTATTTTTTATTTTTTTTGCTATTTCTTTTCGATATACACCATCTACTGGTATATAATAGTAGCAATCATTACTTCAACACATAATAAATCTATAATCTAGACAAAAACCATTTGAAGAATTTCAATGAAGTCAAAAGGAAAATATTTTAACCTTAAGACTGTTATTTATTTGCTTTTTTTTGAACTAGAGAAATGGCTTGAATACAAGATAATACAATGAAAATCAATTTTGTCTTTAAATATTTTTGCTTTTTCTTTTATTTCTTCTATAAGTGACCTGCCTTTATTTTGCAAGCTCCTGTTCATAACAGTTAAAAAAAACTAAAGAAATAGTCTAAAGAACACTAAAAAGTATTAATCAGTTTATTGAGCTTTAATATAAAAAAGAAAAAAGTTTAACAATCATATCATGTTTTTAAGGAAAAGTATTTAGTAACTTATACCAGAACTTGCTAGGTAAGTGTGATATTGTGGTGGAAGCCTTGAAATTTTAAAGTTTATTGAAAAGAAACATAATATATAAAATGTAGGCCTAAAGGGATTTTTTTTAATATACAAAGTTACTAAAGTCGTTTTAAGCAGAAAATTATTTTTAGAATGTCGCAATATAAAGACACCATAGCTGTTGCAAATCAAATAGAAATTCACTGTGTTTTGACATCCTTGATTTAAATCAACCACATCCTTTCTAACAGAAATAGGAAGACTAACACGGCATTGCTAAAAATTTTTGTTTTAAAAGGAGAGGAGCTTCGCTGAATTGAATACAAAAGATAATACCGGCTTGAGTTTAAAACATTTGTTTTTATTTATTAATGAAAATTGGTATGTCTTTCACCATAGTTTTGATGTGAAAAAAGACATTGTTAGAAAATTGTTGATTATTATTATAAAAACTAAAAATACGCAATTACATGTTTTTTCTCATGCAATAAATCAAATCAGATGTAAAATTTTTATCCGTTTCATGAATTTTTTTAATTTTGGCATCGATTTTCTAGTGAATATTTTTGCATATTTTGCCCATAACAGCAGACTTTGTATATTTCAGTTTCAAGGGAATATTTTCGAAATTTTTTCAACCATTCTAAAGCACTTTAGATCATACTTAGAGTTTTTGTGCTCCAAAAAAAAAAAAAAACGGTTAAAGTTGGTCGAATAATAACCGTCCGATCTCCCTACTAAACTTACACATGTTACTTGCATTGCTCATGTACTGCATAGCTTATGCGAACGTATTGGAGATTAATATATAAATGTAAGCAACGCTAATTCAAATGAAAAGAAAGTTTCCTTGAAAGCTCCGAATAGAGTTGAATTTTTTTTGTGTTTCATTGTTCTATCTATTGCCATCCCGTGGGTGCTCGTCTTATATAAAAAAAAAATATTCACCACAGATGCTTTTCTGGGATATATTAGATATGCTTTTCGTCAACCACCGTTTGTGACACAATTTTTTGTGCTTTATCAACATTTTAGACACCATCTAATGGACTAGATTTCATCTTTTTTTGAATTGAGGTCTGCAAGGTATGTGTTGGGTCTACCTCCGAAATCCGCTGCCATGAGAGATTCACAAATATCTTTTGGGTATATGAGTATATATGTCGTTGCCGGCTACCGGCGTATTTAAAATTAAAAAAAATACACACATTGGCCACTTGTTGGCTTTTCGAAAGCACGAGGCAATGGTGAACGTTTTACCCAAGGTGTCGAAACAGCTTTTTGTCTTATTGTATAATTCTACCACATGGGGTTTACCCGTTTTGAGATTTATGGTTCCTTCTTTATTGCAGCTTGATAAAAGATATACAAATTTATCCAGTTTTGACATGTAGGATAAAGTCAGTTCATTTTTGTAACAGAACAAAGGCATTTCAGCTCGACGGCCTTATACATTTTCCATTGCGTTTATAATATCTTTCTTGTTTTATCCTCAAGTTTTCACAATAGGTAAATTATAGGGTCCCAGAAGCAGTGTTCGGTAAGAGGAACTAGTGAGTACCAGTTGAAAAGTCACACGAAAGTATTTTCGCTCTCTACAAGCTTTCATCATCAACTCTCGTTGTTGACAAAAAGAGCGTAAACTGAACACACATAAAAACTTATACGATATAAAATAAATGGTCTTTGTCGAATAGACTTAGGGTGACGATCGAGGATTAGCATCATAATTCTGGTTTCCCTGATTACTCTAATGTAAAAAATCCAAAAGACTTAAACAAATTTACTTTCCTTTTTTATATTAACGTAGGCGTTCAATTTTTAGTTGTTTTCAATGTACTTAATTACGTGTTTTTTTATATAAAAAGAGACAATTTTTTTAGCGTTCTGTGCTCTTCTAAACATAGTCTAGCAACCTAAAATCATTTTCTTTTACATGAAAGGTGTGTGTTATAATAAAAATGGACTAATTTCTTTGGTGGTCTACAGTTAAGAAATGCTGTATAAATAGTCAGCTTTTTAAATGAATTTTTTACAGCACTTAAGGGAAATTAAAAAGCTTTTAAAAGTATGCCCAGACACACTATACGCATGAGTTATGATTATTAAATTTATATTACTCATACGCCCACTAATATTATTTTACTTATAATTATACGTATATTTTTTTCTGTATCGTATTGATTTTTTAATGAATACCTATGTTTTAAGTATTGTTTATTTTTTTAATTATATATCGGGTGGGTCATCTACGGGTTTAAATTTAAACCAGTAGTTGTTTCGAATCTCAGAATTATGACAATTATGTCATTCTATTCCGTCACAAAATTCAATATATCCACTGAACGAAATAAATCGATTTACGCTTGGCCAACGTTGCAATTTATTGGAAATTTATTTTCAAAACAAAGACAATTGGCAGGAAATTGCCAAAAATTTTAAAAAATTGTAAAAATCATCTGAAGATAATTTTTATCTTGGTGGGTAAGTTAATATGCAAAATTGGCGTATTTGAGCTCAGAAAACCCAAACGTGCTTTTACAGAAGCCAATGCTCTTGTTACGAGTGACTGTTTGGTGCGGCTTGTAGAGCGAAGGCATTAATGGCCCATATTTCATATTTCGCCACCATTATGGTTAATGGAGACACCAATTCCACCATGATAACCGATTTTTTTTAAATTTAAACTTTAAAATGGCCCACCCTATAAATTTAGTTTAAATAGCGAACATAAAGTTTAAATTTATTTTTCTTGTTTTAGCAGTATTTATAAACTAATTAAATCGTTATATTTATATTCGAATTAATTGCACAGTTAAATTTTTTGCGAGTCTAGACACAAATTGTAAATAGAAATTTCTCAAATATAAAAAAGGCAAGGGGGAGTCTTATAAACTCAGGCATGTATAAAAAATCAAATTGAAAATTTTAAACCATTGCCAAAATAGAAAATTATCATAAAAAACTCGTTACAATGATAGCCTAAGAGTACGGACTCAGAATAAAAAGATTTATTAGAAGTGAAAAATAAATAAAAAATTATATTAAAAATATTCATACCAATAGAAACTTTGCCTCTTCAAAGCCACTACATAACTGCAGCTATGAGAAACATGCAGCTCGATATTTGGTTACACCACTACTACAATATGTGTTCATCGAAGGTGCACATTCATTATTCGCTGTATAATTGCACTGAGTATACTGGGTATGCCCAGGAAATAGTATACACGATTCAAACCCTAAAGGTGGATCAAAACCCTAGAACCTGATAACATCAACCCAGATCAATAGCCCAATGCTCCCTGCTACAGAATATGATACAAAGGCTATGAAATGATAATAAACTTTCTTATGTACTAAAATTAATTAATTAATTATCAGTCTACCAAAGAAAGATGATCTCAAGGAGAATCGAAACTGAAGAAGAACTATATTCTTAATAAGGCTCAGAATAACTATCGGGTGTTTTTTACATTTACATAAGCTTAAATCATAATATTTTATATTAATTCCCATAACATTCCATGAAGGAACATGAGGACTTCTCTCAGTCAATGAACTGCACCCGATTCTATTTTTAAACTCATTGAAAGGGACCTACAGTTTAACGCCGCCTCAGAATGGCAAAGTCATTTAGAGAAGTTTTCAATAGTAGTAATATACTCACAGCCAGTTATTAGCTAATATTATGAGGCCATACCGCTGTCGAAAAATTTCTTTCTTTTTAAAGAGGGTCTGGCTTCGTATTGAACCGACGACCTTCTGGTTGGTAGACGGCTGTCTTACCTACCATACCATAATGAAATATATTTTAAAAATCAATAAACCGGGCTTTGTCGTATAGAAAATCTTGCAACATGTATGTTTAAATATGATTTCGTCCATGTGGCTGCCATGAATGGCGCGTACAAGACGCAGCATATATGGTCGTATTTTGCTAATATATCTTCGAATATTAATTTCCAGCTGTTCAATTCTCTCTGGCTTAACGGCTTATATAACCCCAAAAAAAATCCACAACCTTGGAGCATTACGTAAATTATTTTTTTATTCTTTGAATAAATAAATTGTAGAGCGCGCTAGCTTATTGAGTACGAACAAATTTCTTACCTCCCTATAGATTTAACCAAACACAGTAACACTCTGGCCGTCATAACTTTTGAAGATAGGGGGTCCGCCATCTAACGTTTTTTTTCAGCTAGTGCTTATTTCGGGAATGGTAACACTTAGCTCATGTATGATTTGACAGATAATAATTTTATCCTTCCGCTGAACGAATATGGTTGAGTATACGCTTGAACAACGGCGGGAATCTGAGCCTGTGATCGACTTACAGAAGATGCCGATTTCGCCAAAAAAAAAGCATCTTTTCAGATGAAGCTCATTTAGATCTTGGCGGGCATGTAAGCAAGCAAAATTGTCGCATTTGGGGCACAGAAAACCCGCACGCATACATTGAAAAGCCGATACACCTAAGACGAGTCACTGTTTGGTACGGATTTTGGTTCAGAGGCATAACTGAACCGTTACATTCAATGGCGATCGTTGTCGGGCCATGTTGAACGAATTGTTCTTCATAAAAATTGCAGAGGAGGATACTAGCAACATTTGGTTTTAACAGAACGGCGCTACGTGCCACACAGCCGAAGCTACACTCGATGTTTTGCGCCCTGTTTTTGAAGATCGCATTTTCAGCCGCAGAGCTGATGTCGTTTGGCCACCTCTGAGCTGCGATTTGACACCGTTGGACTATAATTTGTGGGGTGCCGTCAAAGATAAGTGTTACGCCAACAAGCCAGAGACAATTAACGCTTTAAAGAAAATATTCGTGAAGCCATTGGTGAAATACAGCTGCACACAATCGATAATGTGCTTAAAAATTGAACCAATCGTTGAGGCTACTGCAAGACCAGCCGAGGCAGCCATTTGAATATAATTATTTTCCATTATTAACCGGAAGGATTGTACTTTCAAATAAAAAAAGAAATCTGAGAAAATATTCAGTAGTTTTTTATAGCATTTTCAAATAAAAAAAAAATTATTTGGCGGACCCTGTATATGGACCAATAACTTCGCCAGCCTATAAAGTGGATCAAAGAGTAATTCTCTGTAAACGTAATGGTGTAGACAAAAACTTGAGCACTATCCTCACTGCAAATGCGAAAATTCTGTCTATTTATTTACTCATTTAAACAAAAATGAACTTCATCCGAAAACAAAATTTTTTTTTCAACATCAATCCGAATTGGTGCTGCATTATATTCATAATGAAATGCCAAGCCAAACTAAGCAAAAGGCAGCTATTAACTGTTAAATCGGTTCTCAAATAGAGCAGTGTAGCCTACTCATAGTTATGAATCTTTAAGAAGGCCCGCTGTAAATAAAATGAAGGTAATATAAGCGAAATCATCGTTCTATAGACTATTCTCTACTGAAAGCAGAAATACAAAACTGTTGGTATTAGGGAGGCCTCAAAACATCGACTATAGCATTCTCTGATAATGTCTCAAATCGAGCCATGAAAGCACATGAGGCCGTCGATCAACTGAGATGACAATCACTGTTTATCTACAAAATTTACATCTTGACCTAGTGTGTGAAGTTCGTTCTTTTATATGGGTTGGAAACTTGGAATATGGCTGATAAAGACCTGAACATATCAATTAATACTTTAAACGAATTTTGAAAATGCTTGATAAGCTTCGGGTAATACGGTGTGTCAGTTAATCTCGCTGCATTAGAAACTAATGCATAGTTGTCATTATTATTTTCAAATAATGATCTTTAGCCACAGAAGTTGTTCACTTTAGACTTTAGGCGCTTTCCACTTATTCTTCTTAATTCGCTTACTGTTACTTAAAGCATTACAAGTGTTTTTGTTAGTGTGTTTTCATGTGTGCGTGTAGGTTTGTGTAAAGAATCTTTTAAAACAACTATGTGTTGGTTTGTTAAGCCAACACACAAACCACTTTTATTTTTTTATAAATATTTTCTCTAAAGCTCAGCCTATGAGTATATGGTGTTCTTTATGTAAGTAAGTATGTAAACGTGTGTCACCATGTAGTATGTTTGTGTGGTCAAAGTTATTGTAGTTGACATAGTGAATGTTGTGGTATTTGTTTGTTTCTTTACATTATAGAAAGTATGCTTTTGTGTGGCAAGTAAAAGGAAAAAAATTTTCCTTTTAAATCCAACAACTTTACAATTGATCACAAACAGAGAGCAGATTACCTTTAAATCAAAATACATAAAATCAAAGGCAATTTTAACAATATCCCGCAGACGAACTTCATACTGAATCGTCGTGACAAACGCGGGGTGCGGTAAATCATCGATGAACATTCTTTGGCGTCCTGCATGACTCTTTAAAGTAATTGTTCAAATCTTCAAAGATGACAGAAGTTGTTTTTGTGATGCAGGCACACGCTTATTAATGCCTCATTCGTTAACAGGAAGGTGTAGCAGACAAAATACTTCATTTTTCAACATTTAGTCGACTCATAATGGAAAATATCGCTTAACTTCGGCAAGTAATCGGCTCATAACAGACAATTTCGCTTAATTTCAGTTTACTTTAGTATGGTGACATTATAATGAAGTTGTCGTTTGTAGCTCCCCTTGTTTAAGTCAGTGTTATGAGGATTCAACAATCACATTTTTCATTTATGTTAATTTCATACAAATTTCAACAACGAAAATATTAGAGTGATAATATCGCTCAAATACGCCAACGGGATTATTTTAATTTTATAATTTTAATAAATTGTTGTCGATTGAAGGTTTATTTAATATAATTCTTAACCATGAAAAAAAACTTCCTAAATAAAAAGTTATTTGAGACCATGTTAATAAAAGCTTCATTATCAGTGTCTCATTTTAAGTATATAAATTATAAAGTCTTTTAAATACTTTTGTTGCACCCAGTAGCACTTAAAAACAGTAGCACTTAAAAGTTTGATATTAAGAAATGAGGAAAATAAAAAAAAAAATTACTGTAGATTATCTCGAGTGTCACATCTTGTGTTAAATTTAATTAAAACCAAACTTCAATAGAAACTTCAAACTTCAAAAAAATAATTAAAAAAAAACGTAAAATATTTGTACTAAAGAACATTCAATACAAAATCTCTAAGTGAAATAAGATTTCTAAAGCTTTCATCCTTTTTATAAGTTAATCGTCTTTTAAAGCATTTACTTTTTAAAATAATTTATTTTTCATAGCTGGTTTTACTAAGGAAATAATAGCAAAATAGGCGCCCCCTTTTTCCTTTCATACCCACAACAATTAAAAGGGCAGAAGTCCTTCTTAAAGTTTTATTACTTTTCTACACGAAAAAATGGACACTTGCACCAAAACACGAAAACTCTATGCTTTCCAGTAGCGCCTTTCGATAAAACGGCTTAAGCAAGAATTAGGAAGTTAAAAAAATAAGTTAAAAATGTTAAAAAGGTTTAAAGGAACTGAAAAGATAAGACTTTTTGCTGCTCCTTTAATCCTTATGTATGTGACAAGGTACCTGGTTATCTTCTCGTGTCTTAATTGTGGTTTTCTTTGTACACAAAATTTACAGACGTTTGAAATTTTCAGAGAACTCTTAACTTTTGTTAATATTCATTTTTTTATATATATTCGGGATTTGAGGAAGTGGTACACCTTTATCGTGAAGGTACCCTGTGTGTACAGCTATACAAAATATATGAAAAATGTGAATTTGTGTACTTTAATTTAGCTTTATAGTTTTACAAAAACAAATACTAATTGTTAAATATTTGATGGCAGAAATATTTTGTTTTTCACACCTTTCTCACCAATGTAAGGTTCCATGAACTAAACGTCTGGGCAAGTAGGAAAGAATTTAAAAAATTATAATTATTTTTATCTCCAGCAGAGACTACTTCATCTGGCTTATCAGTATAAACTGTAGAGGGTATGCACTTT
Organism: Wohlfahrtia magnifica; assembly: GCA_023159175.1. Lineage (NCBI taxonomy): Eukaryota > Metazoa > Arthropoda > Insecta > Diptera > Sarcophagidae > Wohlfahrtia > Wohlfahrtia magnifica. Next base: position 1,762,666 of record JAKWBJ010000059.1, read on the forward strand.
CTCGGGTCACACGCCGAAAAGATATTAATGTCATATTTTTCTGGCCTCGATGGCATGTGCGTGTTCTCTATAACCAAACAATTGTTCTTCAATGATAATAGAGGGTGGGCATTTAGAAGTTTTAATTAAAAAATGCAATAAAACAAAAACGGTTTGGAATTTTTCAAAATTTATTTTTTTAGAAATGAAATATTACTTCATTCATATGGCTGCCACTACTGGCCTCATAGTACCTCATTCGATCGGACCAATTTTCGAGAACTTTTGTGAGTATATGAGGTCATATCTCGTCAATGGCATCACGAATGTTGCAACATGCTCAATTGTCTCCGGTTTGTCGGCATAAAACTTTTCTTCAACGGCACCACACAGAAAATAGTCCAAAGGTGTCAAATCGCAGCTCTTGGCGGCCAAGTGACATCACTATTTCGGCAATTTAAATGGGCACGTTTGATTGTGGTTTGAAATGTGTGGCAAGTTGCACCGTCCTGTTGAAACCAAACATTATTCACATCAATAACATGAAAAGCGGGCACAAAAAAATCGGCTATAGTTCTGAAATAGGTGTCTTCATTGAAGATAATGGTTGCTAAATATGAAATATGGGCCAATGATACCACCACTTCACAAGCCTCACCAGACAGTCACTTTTAATGAGTGCATTGGCATCTATGAGACCACTTTTCGGTTTTCTGAATGGCAAATACGGCAAGCTTACTTGTCTTAAGTTCTGCCAGATGCGAAATAACCGCTGGTTCAAATTAAAATTTTTAAATTGCCCACCCTTTATTTTAAATAAATTCTCATTTTATTGGGTTTTTTGATGGATTTTTTTGGGTTTAATTGGGTTTTAATGCGTCAAAATTTTATGCAGTGGCGTTGTACGACGTTATGCACTATGAGCTGCTAAAACTGGCTGATCAGAGCAGACTGCAATTAATTCGTTTGAACCGTGCTTTATTTATGTGAAAAACAGCTGAAATATTAAGACAGACAGGTGTCTATGGGTCACAGCACCCGGTTGAGAAGATGCAACACCACACCGAGTCTGCGCTCTGTCTGCGCGTTAAGTCTAAATTACAGCCACCACTGAGCTCCCACAAGGGGGCAGAGATCGGAATCCCTGTGGCTCTCGATTCTCGTGGCACCAGAAAACTTCTGGTCAGGCTTACTTACACGGAGTGTAATATAAACCCGTGCCTCCAGTGTCGGCCCCATAACGGCCCCAGACTGATCACCGGTGGGATAAAGACAGATATGATTAAATTTTTCTTTTGTATTACAACACCTAACGTCGCAAAAGTAGCCAATTATTAGAAACGATCAATTGCCACACCCGCCATATTCTCCAAACATTGCTTCTTCTGTCCTTTGGCTATTTCTAAGGATATAATATCTTTTGGCATGCTGCCAAATCACTTTTTTTGACGAAATATAAAATCTGCTGCAAAGTGGATCGCAACAAGAGACGAGATGTTTTTCGGATACGGGATTCGTAAATTGGCTCAGTGGTGCGAGAAGATATAAGCAGTGATGTGATAAACTTATATTCTGATGAATTTGTCATTATTATTTTTTTTTTTTTTGAGCTATAAAAACGGACCGAATTAATTTAAACTTCCAATACGCAAATATTAGTTATTTTTTTTGTATATAAACTACAAAGACCTTTAAATAAAAAAATTCACATGGGTGTTTTAAATATAAAACCCAATAAAACCGAAGCCTGTTTTGGCGGAAAATTGACTATTTCGACGTAGAGAATATGTGGTTTCAACAGGACAGTGCCACATGTCACACACAAGACAAATAATGGATCTTTTAAAGCCTGATAATTGGGAGCCTGATGAGCCAGTATGGGCAGTAACATTAGAAAGAAGCCAGTTACACTGTCACTCAGTTATGGGTGTGAAATAAAAATTAATTTATTATGCCACTACCAAATAACTTAAAGAGGTAATTTCAAAATTATAGAACTAGAGGAGTTTTCAAGAAGTTTTGGCTTTTTAGACCAAAAACTTCTGTATCCAATTCGCGTTTACAAAATTCATTGCCAGTTCTATTCCAGATCCTTCTTGTCGTAATTTAATTCCTTACAATGTCGCTAATCAAGAAAATTGTTTTAAATTTGGTCTAAAAATTGAATAATTTTTTAAATCAATTTAAATTTAATGTTGTTTGTAACAACATATGTGTGAAAATTTCTATTGCATGATTTCATGCAAAATTAAATAAAATGAATTTCACAAAATAAAATGGCTGTTAAAAGTTTTTATGCACAGCACGCTTGACTATTCGTTGATTACAGACCCCAAACAGTAGCAATGGATATTATCGCCAATTGTGTACAGAGAGAAAGGTAATGGGAACACACAATAGTAAAGTAAATTCTGCATTGCTGTTATTGTTAGAAAGGGAGAGTATGTGTGTCTCTATATTGCTTTGATTTCATTTGACCCTCATTTAGTACTTTGTTGCACAAATAATAATCCCAGTGTTAAATACAATTTCATACTGTGAGTTTAACACAAAGGGATGTGTGTTTTCCGTATTTTGAGACATGATTTAAACACAAAGTATTGTAAAAATAGAAATGTTTTAAAATGTTTAAATATTTTAATTTAAATTTTAAAAATTTTTGAAAAAAGATTTACAATTTTTACTTAATGAGACTGGTGTTATAATTTTAATTTAAAAAAATATTGCAAATGTATTATTTTTAACTGTATGTAGATACCAGATCGAGTCAAAAAGAATTAATTTAAATTATGGTGGTAAATACAATATTTTGGTCTGGGTAGTGGTTTGACATGTTAATTTAAAATGTTAGGTAAGGTGGTATTTTATATTTCTACAACATTTTTGTTTATTTAAGATGTAAGGAAAGAAAACAAAATAAAAAGTTACAAATCTTAAAAATCAAATCAAAATTGGCCAATTTTGGCCTGTTCATGATTATCGATTTATTTTCATAAACAAACATCTAGTTTTAGCAGAAATTTATGACAAATCACACGGTGCTACAAAAATGAAAGAAGTTGAAATACCTGGGAAATAGCACTGTTTCTGTAATAGACCCTGCCGAGCGGAACAGGGATCTGTTTATGAAATCTTCGAACACTTTCACAATCTCGAGTTAAAAAACTGATTTTCCAAAAACAGATCCTTGTTCTACACAACAGCGCCTATCAGATAGATGCTTTGTCTTGAAGAAAGAGCACTTTTTCAATATATATCTATAAGCTGGATGATCAACCAATTCGAAGTGGATTTCTCGTAGTTTTAGCATCGTGTCTAATGCTGTGTGAACCGGTGCGTTGTCTTGAAGAAAGAGCACTTTTTTCTTGTTTAAATGTAGTCGTTTTTCCTCGATTGCATCAACCAATTGATCCAATAATGCACGATAATACCCTCCTGTGATTGTAGATACCTTTTCAAGATAATCGATGAGCAATATTCCGTGTGCATCCCAAAATACAGTGGCCATAACCTTGCCTGTCGATTTCGCTGTCTTCGTCTTCTTCGGAGCACCACCACCAGCTTCCACCTATTGCTTCGATTGATTTTTGGTTTCAGGTGTGTAGTGGTGGATTCACGTTTCATCAACAGTTATTAATCTACGCCAAAAATCAGTAGGATTATGCTTTATCATATCCAAACACCACTGTGAAGTGATCTGTCCAGCTCGTTTTTGTTCAACACTGAGCAAACGCGGCTCCCATCTTGCCGATAGCTTTTCCATATGCAAATGTTCATGCAAAATGTTGAACACACGTTCATATGATATGTTTACCATTTCAGCAATCTCACGTATTTTGACCCGGCGATCATTCATAACGATATCGAGGATTTTCTTGATATTTTCTTCAGTAACGACCTCTTTTGGCCTTCCTATTGATGGTATTGTTGCAGTGCTTGTTCGGCCCCGTTTAAATTCAGCAATCCAATATTTTACCATATAATCTGACGGAGCAGATTCGCCGTAATGTTTATTAAGCTTTTCTTTTGTCTCTTTCGCCGTTCTGCCTTTCAAATAATAGTGTTTAATCATTCATTTTTCCATTTTCCAAGAAACACAAAAGTTGCTTACTTCAAACGACTACCACAAATAAACTAATCAATGAATTTAGCTAAAATTTTAGGAGCTGACGTTTGACAGATCGTAATTTCTAAGAAACAAAAAAGTTTTTGTGTTCGTGCTGCCATCTAGCGCTAGGTAGCTTCAATGTTAATCCGCCCTCGTACATTTCAAATACACTTTTCGCCTTACATATCAAATAAACCAAAATGTTGTACGTTTTTTGTAGGTTTTTTTTTGTCGCACCGTGTTATTTTTCGTTGTATATAAATATTTGCATATAAATTTGTCGCATATCATGGCACAAACTATTGCCTAAGATTTGTTACTATTTTTGTCTAACAAAAGTATTTTAATTTACCATTTCAATTAATTTGAAATTTTAGTTTCTTTTCTAAATTTGGATTATGTTTATGTGCTTTTTTTATTTTTTTTATGTTACTTACACATTTCGGAAGGAATTTGCTTTATCTGTTGATTGTTTATGAACAATTTCTATATAATTTTTATTTCATTCTGTTGATTTCCTTTTGAAAACCATTTGTAAAATTGACAAATTTCAACAACAGAATGTGCTTGAAACTATGCCTTAAAATAGATTCTTTCAAATTTATACAGAAATAGAGTGTAGATTTAAGGATTTTTATGTTAAATAAAGTAATTTCCAAGAGATTTAATAATCAAAATACTGAGATGTGTATGGTAAATACACAGGATACTTAAAAAAATTTAAATTTATATAAATCGAAGGGGCTGAGTGTAATTCTATCTGTAAACATTTATCTGCCAGAAAATGGTGGAAGTGAAAAAAAATATTTTGAAAAAAGTTAGCTTTTTATTTCGAAAAAAAAATTATATATACAGATACGCGTATATATTAAATGTGGAAGAATTTTTACAAACAATTTTTGATAGGTATGTTATCTAACATAACTACATTTAAATAAACATAATTTTATACGATCTGCAACTAAAAACTTAATGGATCCCACCGTTTGTTTTTCTCATTTAATTTATTAAGTAACGTAATTCTAGACAAAACAAGTATGAAATAAACTATTCCTACACAGATTACAACTCGAAAAGAAATTCCCAATTTGCTCGGATAACATATATTTTTTGACCGTTAGAGGGCTATTAGGATCATAGTTATACGAATAGAAAAAACCTTAGATCAGCTGTTCTTTAGAGAGTAAGTTTGTGTAAAAAGAAAGAAAAAAAAAATTACTTAGCAAGCTAAGGTGTGCTTCAAAGTGAAAAGGTCACCTTAAAATGTGCTCAATTTGTCTAAACTATAAAAAGCTATGTATGGTCACCTTATTCAAAAAAATTATACGTTCAAATAAGTGAATACTCGTAATAAGCCGGTTTTGCACTTAGAGATGTGATGATGATAAAGTCAGTGATAATAAGCATCTGATTTAATCAGAAAGTATTGCAATTGTTATTTTTTTATAATAATTTATAATTTAAATAAAATCTGCGCAGTATGGGTCGCGGGAAAACTTTGTCACATTATGAGCAATAACAAATTGTGGCACTTCATGAGCAGGGATTGAGCATGCGTGGAATGGCGAAAAAACTGTTTGTTGTCTTCATAAACATTACGCACAAGCAGTCCCCACAAATTTTCCGTGGGGCTTAAGTCGGGGGAGCGTGCTGGTCAATCAAGTACTTTAATATTGTGCTCCTCAAACCATTGTCTGGTCGACTTGCTGACATGAATTGCTCGTTATCTTGCCGGAAGTTGAAAGTTTTGTCAGCATTTTGGGCCAAATAAGACAGCAAACATTCAGACAGAATGCCCTGTTACTCTAAGCTATCCATTCGAGTGAAAGGAAGGTAGAGTTTCAAGGTACCGTGTGAGCTAAAGCCAGCCCAAACCATCAAACTGACACCGCCGAAACCCCGTTTGGAAAAAAACATGAGCTCCTTCCATAAATCTAGCCAATAGCAATTGAAACCATCTGGTCCATCCAGGTTAAATTTTTTCTTATTATGAAGAATTACCTACAAACCCAAAAATGTATGGAATATTTTATAACCTCTTTAAAAAAATTTTTACCTGATGTCAATGAGTTGCCATGTTGTTTTTCGCAAACTCCTTACGCATAATCTTGTACTGCTTAGTCAGACAGGGAAGTTTTTATAATTTTGCTCGAATAAGGTTTGGCTGGGCGTTGATAGCTCTTAGAATTGTGCTTTTTAAAACTGGTAATTTCAATTCCTCTTTTGTGCGGTAACAACACTTTTCATGGAATTCGAGGCCTTTCGTGAAATTAGCCGAGTTTCATGGGCGGTCAGGACCTTTGGATGACCCATGATTTTTAATTTTCCATAATTTTCTCTGTTTTTGAGAAAATTTCGCACAACACACAATTCCACGCATACTCAATCCGCGCTCATGAAGTGCCACAATTTGTCCTTTTTCATAAGGTGACAAAAGTTTCGCGTGACTCATACTGCGCAGATATTATTTAAATTATAAATTATTACAAAAAAAGGAACAATTGTGATACTTCCAGATTAGATTAATTGTGTAATAAACACTGACCTTATCATTTTGATGCATTGTATTTTGCACTTATTTACATAAATTTAAAAAACATAATATAACGGTATATCCCTAAGAGCAAAACCGGCTTATACACTTATTTGAACGTAGAATTTTTTTAATAAGGCGACCATACATAACATTTTATAGTTTGGAGGAATTGAGCAAATATTAAGGTGACCTTAGCAATCTGAAGCACACCATATTAATATGATACTTTCCCAAAGGATGTGTGTCCATTTTAATTTTGATTAAAATACTTGAATATGTAAAGTGTACCAAAATATGCAAATATGTTTTAATGATTTTTATCACAATTTTTACCATTTATTTTTTTTCGAATTTTTTTTTTATTCCAAATACAATAATTTAAAATTCCTGTATCTTACTTCAGAGTAATGATTGCATATGTATATCTAGGGAGCAGTCATTAAATTTTAGTATTGAAATAACTTTAATTTTCTATTGCTCTTTTGCTTCCAACAATATTATTGTCGTAATGGTGGTAACTTCTAGCAAAATATTTGTTAAGAGACAACGCGGAGTTAATATCAAAACATAACTAAAAAATAAAAAAAATAAACAAGGAAGCAAACAATAACACGAAAAGATTATGGGGTACTGTTGCTAATGCATTACAACATTAGTCAAGTGTTTGTAAAAAATTAGTTTAAAAGCAAAAATAATAATTTGAATTTAAAAATTTTGTGAAAGTAAAAATACATTAAAAAAACAAAAAATGCTTTAATACAAATTTAATTTTAACGTTTTCTTTTTTTTCAGGGAGTGACAGCCTCTATAAGATGTGGTTCTACCGCATATTTTCCTGAAAACGCTAGTTCGCAGTTTTGAGCTTTGTGCTCTGCCGACAATTTAGCCATTTCTGTAGTTAGATGAGTAGACTTAAGGATTACAACAAGCTAAATATAACTTTTACTGGTGCAGAGAAAGAGGTCTGAAAGTTTATGATTATTCTTGATGGCCTGAAATTGCACACCAATTTTGGTTGACCGAAGTTTAAAGCATCGACTTTTTATGGTAAACATATAACACTGCACAAAAGATCCGATGGGTCGTTTTTTTAATTTTATTTAAAGTTTAAAAAATAAATGGTATTATTCTTAAAAATTTCGTCTCTTTTCCACATTATTATTCCACGGTATGAATTTTGTTTTCCAAAAATATGTCGTTTTTGTTTTGCTTTCTTACTTTTTAGTTTTAATTTCTTTATACCATGGTTCATACATACATACGTTTTAATTAAGTCAATTAATTTTTAAATTGCGCTATTGTATTTAGTGTTTACACATAGCTCAGTTAGCGTTACACAATTAGCATTTGATAGCTGATAATACTAAGATACATTTTGTTCATAAAAACTTAAAAAAATATTGTTTTAAAATAATTATTTCATTAAAACTAGTGACTCTTATAAATCTTGTTTGAAACTTTTTACAAATATATTATTTTCTTAATGTAAAGGGTCCGCCATCTAACGTTTTTTTTTCAACTAGTGCTTATTTAATGAATAGTAACACTTGGCTCATGTCTGATTTGACAGATAATTTGTTTTATCCTTCCGCTAAACGAATATGGTTGTATATAAGCTTCGCTAAGTGGGCCTGCGATCGACTAACAGAAGATGCCAAATTTGGCCAAGATGAAGTTCATTTTGATCTTGGCGGGTAGTAAACAAGCAAACTTGTCGCATTTGGGGCACAGAAAACCCGCACACATACATTGAAAAACCGATACACTTAAGACGAGTCACTGTTTGGTGCGGATTTTGGTCCAGAGGCATAATTTGGCCATTTTTCTTCGAAAATGAGCAAGGAGTGGTCGTTACAGTCAATGGCGATCGATATCGGGCCATGTTGAACGAATTGTTCTTCATAAAAATTGAAGAGGAGGATATTAGCAACTTTTGGTTTCAACAGGACGGCGCTACGTGGCACACAGTCGAAGCTACCCTAGATGTTTCGCGCCCTGTTTTTGAAGATCGCATTATCAGCCGCAGAACTGATGTCGTTTGGCCACCTCGGAGCTGCGATTTGATACCTTTGGACTATTATTTGTGAGATGCTGACAAAGATAACTGCTACGCCAACAAGGAGACAATTGGCGTTTTAAAGGGCAGTATTCGTGAAGGCATTGGTGAAATACAGCTGCACACAATCGATAATGTGCTTAAAAATTGGACCGATTCTGTAGGCTACTGCATGGCCAGCTAAGGCAGCCATTTGAATGAAATTATTTTCCATTATTAACGGAAAGGATTGTACTTTCAAATAAAGGAAGAAATTTGAGAAAATATTCAGTATTTTTTTTTATAGCATTTAAAAAAAAGATTAATTTGGCGGACGCTTCATATAGTTGTCCCCTCTCACTGAACATACTTCACAAAGAGCTGACACTCCTCATTCTGTTGTAGTTTGAATTTTATTCAATAAATTGTACAATCAAATACTAATTGAGCAATTTATAAATTGTGGTTTTGTATGTTAAATTGAGCTCAAGTAAGACTTTAATTGCGTAAAATGCTTTAATTGGCAAATTAAGCGTAAGTGTGAACATGATCTAGCTTTTTACTAAAATTGAATTAAATTGTTATGGGAAAAGAACTTGTCTATTTTTATTTTTTGATATTGTAACACACAATTAGATGAAGGTAAGCTATGCAAAATAACTCAATGTTTTTCTACATTGCATTTGAATTCTAAAAGTATATTTAAAGACGAGAAGATTTAGTAGAAGTGTCTTTAATTTTTCTTCTTTTAACAATATTTTTAAAACAGTTTATATAACTGGATCTTTATCAAATAAAAAGCTTTTAGCTTTTATATTTCGTATTTATGTTTTTTACACAGGATGCCTTCCCCTCGCTCTCCCTTTTTCCTTTAACAAACATTTATGTTGTAAATCTGGTATTAAGCAACTTTTGGTAGCAACCATGGAAGTAACGTAAAAACAATACCCTTTAGATGCCATAATAACAACTAAAGCTCTTAACAATTCAGTTTTAATAGGAATTAGCCACACTAAATCGACTGAAGAGCCTAACAAAAAAGAAGTAGTAAAACGTTTTATAAATACAAAATGCTGCGTTGGTTTAAAATACTTGGCTTAAAAAAAAAAAAAACACTACGGTCTGCGTTTTTTCTTTCCTTTATCTACTTCCTCTAGCTTTTGTTTAAGCCAATGAAGATACAATTTTTTTGCTTTATTAATATATTTGGTTTACTTAGAGGATTTCTGCTTGATAATAAAAGCAGCAACAGCTATAAGGTTAGTGGGCGTATCAGAAAGACAAAAAATGGTAAATTTTGGTGACTGTCTGAAAATTACTTTAAATTATACTATTCAAAGATATAAAAATTACCAAAATATGGTAATTAAAAATAAATAACGTTTTTAGATTTCTTGATCTATTAAAATTACTCTTTTAATTTTTATTGTTTTTATTTTAGCCATCTTAAAAGCGTACTACATTTTTAACTCTTACTTTAAAGATTAAAATTCACTTAAATAAATAAAAAATATAATACTTTTGTAAAATGATTTCACAAACAACATTAATCATACGTCTGAGAATAAAATCATGTAAGGACTTCGTATAGTGCTATGTCGCACAAGACTTCGTATTACTAACTGTTTGTTTGTACTACTTAATTGCATAACCATTTCGCTGATTGTTTCATGTAAAGTGTCACAAATGGTGATTTTCAAAATTTTTGTATAAGGCACCCCCAGGGAGGTTCCAGGTGGTTTGCCGCTAATATTGGTGGGTCAGCCCTCTAAAGTTAGTGGGGGTCGGCCATACATTTAAGCCCGATTGGGGCACTTTAAATGGGTCAAAGTATGATTTTTAAAATTTGATCTCTGGGTCAAAATAAGGAACATAAGAATTCTTTTTAGTGGTACTGTTCCTTGGGCAAAGTTTCTTACTTTAATCCCTATATATATGTATACTCGTGGTTAATTTATATATTTATTTTGTCTTTTATTTGGTTTAATATACGTAATGGCAGGACTTTTCGGATTGATTTCTGCAATGTGCGTGGGCTGCGGGCGAACTTTTTCTCCGTGTATGCGCACATTTGTCTCCAGTTGTGTATCAATGCCAGCAACCTCTTGGCATGTATGATGCGGAATTTAACTGTTTATGGGTTAAGTTCAGAATCAGGGCACATCTTTTGCACTTCGGGTTTTTGTATAGAAGCCCAAACGCGGGAAAAGAGGTTACCATATCTGGTTTCGACTCTATTTCCGACTCAATATCGAGTATCCTTTCAAATTATCCGAACAGTGAAATTGTTGTTGCTGGTGATTACAATGTTCATAATTCGTCTTGGTTACGCCATTCAGGCCGTACAACTCCGGAAGGCCAATACGTTGAGTTATTTTCCGCGCACAATCACCTTGCGCAATTAGTGAATGAACCTACACATATATAGTGTGTAGATGGGCACCAGAACAATAACCTCGACCTTTTCCTCACTACACACCCTGAAAAGTATGTAGTTGAGGTTCTTCACCTCTCGGAAATTCGGATCATTGCACAGTTTCTGCCTCATTCTCGTCCACCGCCCTTCGCGATTTTCCACCCATGGCTACGGAACGCTCTATTTTTAACTACGAGGATGCTCGTTTGGCTGAGCTGAACGATTTCTTTGGGCATATTAATTGGAAACTTTGTTTCCTTGACTCAAACGTGGATGCCATGGCAGAAATGGTGGTGAATATAATAAGGCTAGGGATGGATAATTTCATCCCATCCAAAAAGCTTTCGATTAAACCCAGAAACAAATCTTGGTTTAATCTGACGTGTAAATTGGCAGTCAGATCCAGAGAGGAAGCATTCAGGAATTGGCGCAATAACAAATGTGCCCACACTGATTTGCTTCGCAAGCAGGCGAGATCTTCATGTGCCGCAGTACTTAGACGCGAAAAGGCTTTATACGAGCAGCGCCTTCGTGCTAAAGTTCTTACTTTTCCGCGGGGAAGTAAAAACTTATCGTCATTCGTTAAAAGGCTGAGGAACAACGCTAGTTCGGTTCCTGCTCTTATAAGGAATGACCACTCATTCACGAACTCGGTTGAAAAGACAAACCTTTTGGCCGAAATGTTTGCAAGTAATTCTCACTTGCCGGAGAGCGTTCAACCACTGCCCGAAATTGAAAGAGTATCAGTAACTATGCCTTGTATATTCTTTCGAGCTCGTGCTGTAAAAAGGGTTCTTGCAAATCTCAACATTAACAAGTCTTCTGGGCCGGATGGCATACCAGCACTGGTCCTAAAGCAGTGCTCTTCGATGCTTGCGCGTCCATTAGCTTACCTTTTCAGTGCGTCATATCGCGCCGGTATTTTTCCATCTTGCTGGAAGGTTGCTAATGTAACGCCAATCCCCAAAAAGGGCGAGCCTTGTAACCCTGAGAACTACCGTCCAATAGCAGTTTGTTCCACACTCTCCAAGGTTATGGAGAGTATGATTAATTACCACCTTGTGGGTTATCTGAAGTCCAACGATTTACTTAGCGATCGTCAGTACGGTTTCCGAAAGGGCCGTTCTACTGGTGAGCTGCTGGCGTTGCTCTCGGAGAAGTGGAACAAGTCCATTCATGGTTTTGGCGAGAGTAAGGTTGTGGCTCTGGATATATCAAAGGCGTTTGATAGAGCTTGGCACGAGGCTCTCATTTCGGTACTTAATGCTTTTGGTGTCGGTAGTCACTTCTCTCGATTCATATCGAGTTTTCTCAGAGCTCGCTCTATAAGAGTGGTTATAGATGGGGTCTCATCCGACGAGTTCAGGGTAAACTCAGGGGTACCGCAAGGCTCTGTTCTTTCTCCTACTCTTTTTCTAATATTTTTTAACGACTTTCTTCTTCTCACTTCTAATCCTATCTACTCTTTTGCGGATGACAGCAATATTTGTCACTCATATTCCTTTGATCGTAGACCGAGCCTTTTGGAGGTTGTGGTAAGAAGGATGAATATGAACGTCACACTCACAAGTGACCTGGTGAAGGTCTCCGAGTGGGGACGTACGAACAGGGTCGATTTTAATGCACGTAAGACTCAATGTTGTTTTTTAACACACAGGCGTGGTGGTGCGCTGTCATCTGTGTCAATGGGTAATGTGGCTATTGAGGAATCAGATGCTCTTGATGTTCTGGGCATGACAATTCACTGTGAGGTTCGTTGGAATGATCACATATTTCAAGTGTCGAAAGAAGCATTCAAGTGCCTTGGTTTTTTGAGACGGTGCAAGAAATACTTCACCACATCTGATCTCCTAAATATTTACAAGACCTATATCCGTCCTAAAATGGAATACAACTCTCATGTATGGGCCGGTGCTTCAAAGTCTATTTTGGAGCTTCTCGACCGCGTACAGGAGAGGGCGAAGATGCTCATAAATGACGGTAGGGTAGCCAACTCTATCGATTCATTGGAGCACCGTCGCAATGTGGAGTGTGTTTCATTGTTCAATCGGTACTATAACGGAATATGTTCTAACGAAATTAAGGAATTAATTCTCAAAAATCATATAATTTTACGTAGTACTCGTATTTCTCGTAGAGCGCATCTCTTTGTAGTTGATTGTCCAGTAAATCGAGCAACGCAGTATAGGGAGAATTCGTTCTTTGGTCGCACTGTTCGGTTGTGGAATAATCTTCCAGCGAAAGTATTTCCTGCCACCTACGACATGAGTAAATTTAAATCTAACGTCCATAAACACTACTCCCTCTGCCCTCCTTCTTTTCCTAGTACCAGCACAATGCACTGCATGAGTAGGGGCCATCCTCTGGGTGCTGGTTTTACATAAAAAAAAAATATATATATATACATACGAGCGGGTCGATTTGTAGGGACACAAAAAAAAAATTCACAAGTGTCAAGGAAAATCGTATTCTAGTGATCAAAATAAGAAACCTTACCAAAAAACCATATATGTATATATGTATATATGTACATATTTATACATATTTATACATATTTAAAATCTTAATTTTTACGTAAGGTATCTTTTTGTACATAATATTTATCACTTATACGCCTTTGTAAAGTAAAAAATTCTAACAGTTGCTGTTTATATGTATCCTTGCATGTTTAATTTGTGTATGGATTTGTAAAACATTTATTGCCTATATCGTCGAGTATTTTATTGCTGTTTCCGTAATGTTGTCTACATGAGACGTCTTACAGTAATAAAGAGTTTGAGTTTGTTAAAAGCTCTATTTGCCTATTGGTTAAATTGTATTGGCTGTTGTTATCACAATAATGTTTCCTTTATATTTTACATGGTCTACTTAGCTTTTGTAATAAAAATGTTGGTCTTTGTTGTAAGAAATACAGTTGTTAGTAATTTTATTTTCGACTCGATGTTAAACATGCCAAGAACATATATTTTGAAACCAAAGAATTATGAAAAAAATTTTTTTCGCAGCTCAGAAATTGTTGATATTACAAAAAAAAAAAAAAAAAAACAAAAAAAATTTGTTCAGTTGATTTATAGAAAATTTTCTTCCTAAGCATTTGGTGGTAATTTCAATTAAATCGGTCAAGTCGTTTTCAACTTATGACGAAATATATTGACATAACTGCCATATTTTTGCCCATATGGTTGCCTCGGCTAGCCATGCAGTAGCCTACACGATCGGTCCAATTTTTAAGCACATTATCGATTGTGTGCAGCTGTATTTCACCAATGGCTTCACGAATATTGTCCTTTAAAGCGTCAATTGTCTCTGGCTTGTTGGCGTTACACTTATCTTTGGCGGCACTGCACACATAATAGTCCAACGTTGTCAAATCGCAGCTCCGAGGTGCCCAAATGACATCAGCTCTGCGACTGATAATGCGATCCTCAAAAACAGGGCGCAAAACATCGAGTGTAGCTTCGGCTGTGTGGTACATAGCGCCATCCTGTTGAAACCAAATATTGCTAATATCTTCCTATTCAGTTTTAGTGAACAAAAATTCGTTCAACATGGGCCGATAACGATCGCCGTTGACTGTAACAACCACTCCTTGCTCGTTTTCGAAGAATAATGGCCCGATTATGCCTCTTGACCAAAATCCGCACCAAAAAGTGTCTCGTCTTGGGTGTATCGGCTTTTCAATGTACTTGTATGTGTGCGGGTTTTCTGTGCCCCAAATGCGTCAATTTTGCTTGTTTACATACCCGCCAAGATCAAAATGAACTTTATCTGAAAAGATGATTTTTTGGCAAGATCGGCATCTTCTGTAAGTCGATCGCAGGCCCACTTAGCGAAGCGTATACAGAACCATATTCGTTCAGCTTTAAATCAGACATGAGCTAAGTCTTACCATTTACGAAATAAGCATAAGTTGAAAAAAAAGTTAAATGGCGGACCCTTTCTTAAATATTTATTTAATCACAAAAATAAAGAGTAAAGCAGGCATATGATAAATATTAATTTGAAGTAAATAAGCATTTACACACGTAGTAGTCCTGACGGGAGTACCCAGTTACCCTGGTGTGCTTGCAGCGAATATTGCTCGTTTAATGCGACAAACTTCGACAATTTTGTTTGATTTCTGTTGAAGAATATAAGGTATAAATGTTACCACTTATTATTTTTCTTCAGATCATTGGGGAAACTATAGTCCTCCATTATAGAGACTTTGGCAGGGCTGATGATTCGAAATTTAATCAAAAACACTAAAACTATGTCCTGCCTGTAAATAGACGAAAAGCACCACGAACAGCAAAAAAAAAGATGTTTAGGGGTTACCGGGTACCCTTATCAGGAAGGTAAACAGAATTTGACTTTAAGTGGCTATAATGCCAATCAAAATATATCAGGAGAACTAACAATGATAGAAAGCTTTGAAAAAAGTTAAGCTAAAAGAACTTGAAGAAATTTATTTGTTACCCAAACATTAACCCCAAGTGGCTAATTTCTTTTAAAATAAAAAAAGTTTAACTATTTTCATCGCTCTAAATCTGCAAAAAAATACTCAAAAATACGACATACGTACCTAAAAGTTGCCGATGCCGGCATTATTATTTTTTGTTTATTTTGAACTTATAATCAGTAAAGTAAAAATTCTTTTTTGCTTGTTTATCGTACAGACTCTTTAACGTGGTTGATGAGCTGAAAACAAAAATTACTGTATGCGCATTTATCCGCTCCCGCTAATAATGGTCAGTTTTGTTTGTGGATTATTCAGTCAAATGATGCGCATGAATTAAACTAAGAACTAAATTGCAACCTCGTATTATATTTGGTGGGCCATTTATTGTTTTAAATTTGAACTGGCGATTATTTCGAAACTGGCAATACATATTTACAATTCTATTCTGTCACAACATTGGGATTTATTAGAAATTTGTTTCCAAAATAAAGACAATTGATCGGAAGTTGCAAAAGAATAAAATCATGTTTTCAGATAAAGCTCATTTTCATCTTGGTGGGTATGTTGATAAGGAAAATTGTATTAATAAGGGCACAGAAAACCCAAACGTGGTCATACCAAAATTGCTTGGTGCGGCTTGTGGAGCGGAGGCATCATTGGCCCATATTTTTTGAAAATGGGAACGGCGCAACTATTGCGATAAATGGAGACACCTCCCGCACCATGATTACCGATTATTTTGTGCGCACTCTTCATGGAATTGGCGTAAACGATGTTTGGTTTTAAGAGGATGGTACAACTTACAACACATCGATTTATTGCATCAAACATTTGATGGCCGTTAATTGAGCCGAAATGGTAATGTCAGTTGGCCGCCAAAAAGCTGCGATTTGTCACCGTTGGACTATTTCCTGTGGGGCGCCGCTAAAGACAAGTGTTATGCCGACAAACCAGAGAGAATTGAGCATTGGAAGCCCAACATTCATGATGCCATTGCCGATATACGACACCATACACTCAAATATTGGGATGGGGTACTGTAAGGCCAGCCGCGGCAGCCTTATTAAATTTTTATATTTAATTTTTAACCGGACAATTGTTCTTCACGACAAAAAAAAAAATAAATTTGGCCAAATTTCAAACCGTTTGTGTTTTATCTCATTTTTAAATCTTAACTTTTAAATGGCCTTCCAAATTCTGTTTGATTTCTTGTTAAGTTACATATTCGTGTAAATTTGTACGTAACAAGAAAAATTCTTTAAAAAATATATGCATTTATATGTCTGAATTTTGTTTAGTACTGAAGGAAGATAAAAAGAGGCTATAAGCCCATAGGAGATTTGCTGCATTAATTCCAACGATAATATCTTCCTCTACTGCCAAACAATCTAGGCGTTGTGAAGTTATGTAATATAATGAATAAGAAATAAAAGCTAGTACAAGAATAAGAAAGAAAAGTCATGTTAGATTACACTAAACCTTTGAAAGCTCAAAAAATGGACAGATCTACATCCCACCTATTAATCGAAGGCGGTATGAAATCATAGTCTGAAAAATTCGTGTTTTATGCATCTACTTCGCAAATTTATTGTCTTCAGTAAACAATAAAACAACAGCAATGATTTTTTGTCAGTTTAAGCGTCTGTGGCGTTAAATATAGAAAAGATCACATATAAAAATACTACCACTACACTTTTTTAAAAAATTTAGCGAAAACATAATCTTGAAAATTTTTCTAACTTCACTTATCCAACTTAGAGGCATTTCTTTATTCATATTCGTTATACTGATTTGGGTACTAAGTATAAATTATTTGGCGAAATAAACAAATTTTTAAATTTTTTTCATAATCATTTATTTGTATCGCAATTACATATCTGGTATTTTTAATTGTACAAAAACAAAATGGATAATACTCTGGTAGTGAAAATTTCTGAAGCTGAATTTTGAATTATGGCAGCAGAATTTCAATTATCTTATGTGTTGCTAAGGGTTGTCGGCCTGTTGCATTTTTTCTGCTGATAGTTTACTGTACTTCTGTCCTAATGGCAGAAAATATTGAAGTTGGGTATGGAAAAAACGGCAAATATCTGGCAAAAATTTTAAAGCAAAACTGTGCCATAATTGTTATCTATTATGAGAATATGCTGTATATCTGACAATTATATTTGACGTTTAAATAACCTGTACAAGAGTAGGAAACAAGAAATACTTTGGAAGTGTGTGCAAAAAAAAAATACGTTTTTAACACAATTCCTTTACTGCTGGTATCACATTTATCTACTACAGAAGGCATACTATCCGGGAAGGTATACTATTTTGTTTGTTTGTAATTTTAAATTGTATAAAAGAGAATGGATCTTATATTGATAAATGTTTTATTTAATGTCGGCAGTTATGTATGGTATACAATACATAGATTCCTGGTAACTTAGCTAAATATTTACTGACTTTTGGTTTTCCATCTGATTTGCAGGGATTGACGTGACATTGCGATACCTCTATGTATTTCTCCTTTTAGTTAAATTTTTTCCACTTTTTTTATAAGTTTAGATGCGTTTTTGCTCAGAAATTTATATGGAAACCGTACTATTTATAACTTAACTAGGACTCTGTTTTTAGTTATGAATAAAGTAAGTCTTACGTTTAAGAAATCCGTTGGAAATTGAGGGAGCTGTTAAGTTTTTTAGTAGAGAAATAGCAATTGACAACAAATATTTGACAATTTATTCAAGATCGTTTTAATAATATCGTTACATCAACAGATAAACGTCACTTTTACTCGGCAAATAAATATCACAATCTAATTTTATTATAAAGGGTCCGCCATTTAACGTTTTTTTTTCAACTAGTGCTTATTTCGTGAATGGTAATACTTAGCTCATGTCTGATTTGACAGATAATTAGTTTTATCCTTTCGTTGAAGGATGTGTGTGTACGCTTCGCTAAGTGAGCCTGCGATCGGATATAATAATAAGAGCAAATCTCTGTTATTATCTTTCTCTCCCCATTTATGTATTTTTTTTTTTTTACATACGTTTGTATGTGTGTGTTAAGGCACTTCTTTCTTAGTTATTTTTGTATTGGATATTTCTCTGTTTATGTAGTTGTACCTCTGTATTCATTTTGCTTGTGGTAGTAAGAGCGTGTTAACAACAATTTTATGTAAATTTACGTTGAACAAGAACAAAGAAGCAAATATATTTATAAAAGAAAAAATCTAGTGGTTCTTGATGTAGTTGTTATTGTTGACACAAATAAACAACAAAAAGCTTAAAAAAATAACCAAACAAAAAACTGTTAAACAAGTAATAGACAAAAACAAGCAACAGAAAAATAAAGTACTGATTTGGCTAAAATAAATAAACAATTAATCCATTATGAGCTAAAAACAAAAATAACTAAAAGTTATTGCATGTTCACTGGGGAGATCGGATGGTTATTATTCGACCGGTTTTAACCGGTTTTTTTGTTTAGCCGAATACGGTTTTTTCAAAATCTTCATTTTTCGAATACCGAATAAATCGGTTGATTTAGCACGAATAACCGGTTAATTTAAATAACTATAATTTTTATACATTTGTATGTTTCTTATTGCAAATATCGAAAAAGATATGCACACTTAAGCAACAATAAGTTTTTCTTGTCTTCGGTAAATAAATACTGATTTTTATATATGGAGAATGATCAACTAGACGCTTTAAAAACGATCCTCAAACGCCGTGAAGTTTTTCACAGCGTAAATACACATAACCAGTTGCTAGTAATGTTGTGAGGTGATATCGCTGTTGAAAATTGTCAGATGATGTGGCCTGGGATTGAACCGACGACTTTTTGGTTGTCTTACCTAACATACAACAGTGACACTTACACTATTAAATACGTGGTGCATGAACTTACAAACAGTGCTGTTCAAAACCTAAGACACTTTCATTGTCGAGGCAATTAAGGACTCATATAATACTAATAGATTCATTCAAAGCAAAACATTTAATTCTCATCTTAGGCACATAAACTATAACTATAATACCAAACCCTTAATACCCTTCTCTACCAAGTAATACAACGCAAAAACAAAATTAGCTGCTTTCAGTACTTTTGTAATAAACTTTGTTTTTTATGGCCTCCGACCACCATTTTGGCATAGTTTTAGTGAGATTTGTTAGAATTATTGTTAGTATTGATTGCCACTTTAATTTTAAACTCTTCGTCAGCTTTTACTTATTTTTTAAACGACGTGGTTCAGCCCTGAGCTTCAAGTATTAAAAACAATTTTATTTGAATAAAATAACCGGTTAACCGGTTATTTGAATTTTATTAACCG
The DNA here is from genome assembly GCA_023159175.1 of Wohlfahrtia magnifica. Classification (NCBI taxonomy): domain Eukaryota; kingdom Metazoa; phylum Arthropoda; class Insecta; order Diptera; family Sarcophagidae; genus Wohlfahrtia; species Wohlfahrtia magnifica. The sequence goes on from JAKWBJ010000059.1 coordinate 1,782,505, forward strand.
TAATTCGGTATTTTTTAAGTTGCTACTCTTCGAATTATTCGAAAACCGGTTTTTGAAAAAGTCGAATAATCGATCTCCCTAAGTAATAGTCCCCATAGAATTTATTCAGTCCTTATTTAGTTTCAATTAGTTTTTTAGGCTTAACAGAAAAAACCAGAGGTGGCAAAAAACCGGACTTTTTTTAAACCCAACCTGCCGGAATTTATTTGGTTTTTGATGAATTCTAATTCCAAACACTGCTCCTTTTGACCTTTGATTGTTTCCTCTTTTAAAGAAATATGAAACCGACTTTAAAATGCATCGCCTCAGAAGACGAGAAGCTTTTCTAAGGCAGGATTGAGACATTAGCAGTCTTTTGATAAATTTTTATTTTGATAAATTAGTTAATTGATTATCTTCTTTGAGCCAAAAAAATTGAACGAATTAATTTGTACTCCCAATACGTAAATTTTAATTATTTTTGTTGTAAATAAACTATGAAAACTTTTAAATAAAAAACCAACCTTTTTTTATATAAAACCCAATAAATCACTTTTTGAATATGTGTTTAAATTTGCATGGCTGTCAAGAAAAATTTATAGATGCAGCTTAATCAGAATTCGGCAGTGGTCCAAAAAATATCCACGCATCTTAAATCTTCCTTTTGTTAACCTTCATTGGGTTTTTAATGGGTTAATTTGGTCTTTATTATTACAAACAGCTTAAGGTTATTATATAAAAATTTAATTTTTATTTTCAGTGCCTTAATAGCGTTGTTACCAACCTCTTAACTTCATATAACAACACCAATCTTCTGATAAGATTAAGCAAATTTTAAGGAGCCTAAAAGACAAATAAGACTTAGAAACAATAATATTTTGAAAAAGTTTATATTTTCCCTTTTAAAAGTTGGTTGAATTAAAAGAAAAAAATATTGTTCTCAACAGGCACTCTCTAACGCGACAAGGTACATAAAAATCTCCCCTTAATGCCATTTTTCAATTATTTATAAATATTTATTTCAAAGTTTTTGAAAAGTTGTTTTATAGCTGGAAATAAGTCTTTGAATATGAAAATTTAAAAATCCGAGAAATTCAAGCTGAATCGGTTTTAGCATGAATTTTAATATGATGGCCGATATATCGACAAACTGAAAAACATAAAACGTGAATGTTGGTGTAAAAGAGTGCTTAGAACTTGTGTCAATACTTGATAATTTACAATATAATTGAAATTACAAATATTAGCAAACTTACAGTAATGTGGAAAATAATAGATACATTGCGGTTTTTTTTAAAGCTTGAGATAAAAATGTTCTACAACGGAGAAATGGTACAAAATTTGTTTGGCAAAAAACGGTTCTTCACGTCGTCGAAATGCAAGCAGACAATTTATACGATTTTTTTGATAAATGTTTGAAGATAAAAGTTGTATTAATTCGTATATTTAAAGTGAAGGGTCCGCCAACTAGCGTTTTTTTTTCAACTAGTGCTTATTTCGTGAAAGGTAACACTTAGCTCATGTCTGATTTGACAGATAATTAGTTTTATCCTTCCGCTGAACGAATATGGTTGTGTATACGCTTGAACAACGCTGTGAATCTGGGCCTGCGATCGACTTACAGAATATGCCGATTTTGCCAAAAAGAAAATCATTTTTTCAGATGAAGCTCATTTTGATCTTGGCGGGTATGTAAACAAGCAAATTTGTCACATTTGGAGCACAGTAAACCCGCACGCATACACTGAATAGCCGATGCACCCAAGACGAGTCACTGTTTGGTACGGATTTTGGTCCAGAGGCATAATTGGGCAATTTTTTTTCGAAAATGAGCAAGGAGTGGCCGTTACAGTCAATGGCGATCGTTATCGAGCCATGTTGAACGAATTTATGTTCACAAAAATTTAAGAGGAGGATATTAGCAACATTTGGTTTCAACAGGACGGCTCTACGTGCCACACAGCCGAAGCTACACTCGATGTTTTGATCCCTGTTTTTGAAGATCGCATTATCAGCCGCAGAGCTGATGTCGTTTAGCTGCACACAATCAATAATTTGCTTAAAAATTGAACCGATCGTGTTGGCTAATGCATGGCCAGTCGAGGCAGCCATTTGAATTAAATCCATTATTAACCGGAAGGATTGTACTTTCAAATAAAAAGAGAAATTTGAGAAAATATTCAGTAGTTTTTTTTATAGCAATTAAAAAAAAAATTATTTGGCGGACCATATATAGGTGCGAGTTGTGCAACAGTTAAGGTGCAATTTAATACAGATTTTCATCAACACCTGTTTACGCCACATCCTGAAAATTATCTGCCCACACAGGAGCTACAGTGAGAATTTATGACATATGTTTCGCTGAAAATCAAATGTTAAAAAACAACTATGTAACCTTTTATTTTCAAAAAAAAAAAAAAAAAAAAAAAAAAAAATTATTTATTCTTTTTAAATTTCTTCCTCTATAGTTCTATATTTAAATTATTTTACATGTCATGTGACTCATACCTGTCTTTCTTTGTCTTTGTCATACTCTTTTTAAAAATTTCTGTGTTTACAGTTACAAAATATTTAATAAACGATTAGGAATATTAAAGCCGGTCAAGCATGACTATATAGTACACTATAGAACAATACAATGAAGGCAAAAACAAATTCATATTTACGCAGTCGTGTGGAATTTCGATAAACTCTAAATATTCGAACTCAAACCGTATCGCTCGTACAAAGGCAGTCCGTAGATATTCGTAACGAAATCTGATAAAATAATATTAAATTACAAATGTTTATTAAATGTTTAAATTAAGACTCAAAGAAGCTTTAAGGGACATTAATTTGGCAGTAGAAAATGTCTGGTAACAACTATTTATGGAATTTCGGCCCTATAGCAGCACATTTGCACCAACCAGTAGAGTTAAGGTAAAATTTCAAATAAATTTTATCATTATTTTTTTAAAGACGGTCTTAAAACGGTACCCAAATTAAGCTGCAGTGCTGTACCTTCAGTAAGTGAACTGTTTAAATATATTTTACTGGCCTTTCATAGGTTTTCGAAGTAGATAGGAAATATTTAGTTTTAGGTAGTAGCGAAGGTTACGATAGTCTTAATCAAGAAATTACTAAAAATTTTAACACGCATTTCTTTTACAATTAATGTGTTGGATTATTTTCTTTGTTACAAAAGGCGATTGTTGGTCGAGCGGTTATACTTAAAATAGCCGTCACACAGTGCGAATTGTTTTTTCTCTGATGGTAAGGTCATTTGCTCGTTCTTAACAGACTATAACAAATTGGCTCGGTATACAGATAATGACAGCCTTTTGCTGTAAATTCGAATATGAATTTATAGAAATTAAAAGTTTGAATATACTATTTTTTTATATACATAGATAAAGATATGAGGCATACAAAAAGTAAATTATTAAAAAAAATCTCGTTTTTTACAGGAATTACATATCTCTATGCTTTGTATAACTTCATGAAATTGCTAAATGGGCTTGGAGTAATATTATAATATAGAGGAATCACTCTTTGTTGCAAACAGGCGTTGCAAGTCTTGCAGGTGAAGCAAACGTAGCATATCTGCCACAATTTGATACGTTACGACAACAAACTGCATTAGCACAAAAAATCGTTGTAAGTCTGCCATACTTAAACAGCCATATTTAACTTTCATGCAATTGCATACTTCTGGTTTCCCTGGTTATTTTTAGAGGAAAATGCTTTAAACTCAATTTTGAAAAACTGCTAAATGACTACATTGGTTGCTTGTCAATTTTATCGTACGAAAAAACAAATGTTTATCAACATTTTTCACAAATTTGAAGATAGTACTAGGCTGTAGTTGAAAAACATGTTGCTAGAAATTTGTTGCAGTTGGAAAATTATGTTGACATATACATTTCACATGTTTTTCGTAAAAAGAACAGAGTACTGCTTTCTCAACATTATTTCACAACTATTTCGTACGAAATAATTTTATATGAAATTTGACAGCATTTCGTACGAAATAACATAAGACTTACTTATTTCGAAGGAAATTTTAAGTAGCAGTAGGGACATAAATACTGTTAAAACATATAAAGTCTTTTATTATACGGCTAATAAAAGCTAATCCAGTGGAGAGATCAGAAAATGTGAATCGTATCGTTGTTATCGTCCTTTTTAACTACAGAAAAAATTTATTTACTCATGAGAAATATTGTAAGTCACTGGGTGTAAGTAAAGTCATTTTAAAATATCAAAACTGCTCACAAAACAATTTAAGACCTTTTTAGATTTTTGTATAATTTATATCAATAAATAAATACATATATTGTTCTAAAAATATTCATTATTTTTATATGTGTAAAAATATTTATGTCCCTACTGAATATTATTTGTTATGTTGTGGGTGAAAACATATGGTTTTTGGTAACAAATGTAAAACCATAAAAACGAAAAATTTTTAAAAATTGCGAAATGACTACATTCCTTCGTACGAAAAAAGAAATGTTGCGCAAAATTTTTCACAAATTTGAACAGAGTGTACTAGGCCGTATTGCGAAAAAAAAGTAGTCAAAAAGTGGTTAATGCGACATCTTTAAATTATTCATAGAGAAAAGTGTAAAAATGCACAAAAGGAAAAGAAAAAAATATAAGACTGAAAATGCATTAAATTAAAAGCAAATTAAAAAAAGTTCAAAATTCATATGACAAAACTGAATTTACCATAATAAAAAATGAAAAAAAAAAAAACAGAAAAAAAAGATTAATAAAAATTGGTATTAAAATAAGAGAAATTTTAAATTTTAAGAAGTTTTTTCTGCAGAAGCTTTATTTGACAAAAATATACTTTTTTTCTTTTCAACTGTATTGGCTTCATGAAATCTACATTCTTTGGCTGCATCTACCAGTGAGTGAATGACTTATTATTAGTCATGCCTTAAAGTAGTGGCAGAGTACTTACATTAAATTATAAAAAACCACCTACTTGGTTTGACACACTTAACGCTGCTGCTGTTTTGTATTTAAAGTAGTACCAACAACAGCATAAACACTAGCTGTTACTCTGTTCTGACTAAAGTTACTCTGTAGTAGCCAATGTTTTTAATGTCCATGCGGTTGCTACGTGGGGATTTAAAATTAATAAATCGTGCTTAAGATTTTCACACTTTTTCTCTTTCTCGTTTACTACAAGAAAAGACTTCTCTATGCTGTGGTAATTTGGTTGCACGTTGCCCTTTTTTTATATTTTTGCTTCTTCATTCTTTCTTATATTCTTTTATTATTTTAAATTTGTATGTACCCTTCTGGCTGTCCTTAAAGTAAGTAGTTAATGGTTTTATTGCTTTTTTGTAATTTCATTTACAAATAGAACTTGAAAGGAAAACACAAAAAATAATAATTTATCAAAAAAGAAAATTAATACTAATTTTTAAATAAATTATTTGAACAGCACTAAATTGTAAAAGGTGCTTAATATCCAGTACTTCAATATTAATTGAGCATAAAGTAATAAATAATATTTAACAAAATGCCACGTTCATTACTCTTAGCTTTTTTATGTATATATCGTATACTAAACCATACACAGTCACAACTCAAAATTTATCAAAATCGCTTTTTTTGCATAAACTTATTCACATACAAAATCTCTAACGACCACAAAAATTTCGTTTTCATATCTGTCTTTTTTTAACTGGTAAAATTCTATTATGTTACTTGTTTCACTTAAACATAATTAGCCAAAGGTTCAGTTAGACTCGACTTATTATAACGTCATAGTTGCAAAGTAAAAAAGCAATATTATGGGCGACACTGTATTCAATTAGTGATGCCATACCATAACATCGTAGCCGATCAATTTAGTTTTACAACCATGCACTGTGCGGCAGGATTCCGCAATTTTTGGAATCAATTAAACCGCTGAGTTTATGTATAAGATATTTCGAAAGGTCGTGTTCTTTGTATTATGAATTAATTTAAAAAAAAAAAAAAAACTTTAGTCTTTATTGAAAAATATAAAAAATCAGATAAAATAAAATAACTAAATTATTACACTAATGCAAGTAATTATACAAATTCCAAAGTTTACAACACACATTTATCAGTCTAAGGATACATTATTATGTATATATTTGCTATCAATTTGTGTTTCATTAGTGTCTTTGTCAGTGCTTACTAAGGAGATCGAACAGTTTTTTTTTTATTCGACCGGTTTTAATCAGTTCTTTTGGTTTTGTCGAATACGGTTTTTTCAAAATAATCATTTTTCAAATACACGAATAACCGGTTTATTTAAATAGGTATAGTTTTTATACGTTTTTATATTTTTTTATTACAAATATGCTCATCGTTTCGCTATTATTATTTAGTTATTATTTTGTCATATATGACAATCTTGAACATCTCATAAAGAACGTCAAAGCCATGGCAGATCGGCAAAGGTATACACACTTGAACAACAATAACTTTTTCTCATCTTCTGTAAATAAAGACTCATTGAAAGCGACCCACAGTCGCCTGCTCAGAACAGCAAATATATAAGTTAGTGAAGGGTAACAGCGTAATTACACGTAACCAGTCACTAGTAATGTGAGGTAATATCGCTGTTGAAAATTGTTAGAATGTGTGTGGCCTGGGATTGTACCTACAACTTCGTGGTTGGAAGATGTCTTAACTAACATACCGTATTGACACACACCCTATTAAATATGTGGTGATGAATTTACATACAGTACTGTTTGAAAACTAAGCAACCTTTCTTGTCGAGACAATTAAGGACTCGTATAGTACTAATAGATTTATTCAAAATAAAACATTTAATTCATAAGCAACTGAATAATAAATATAATAACAAATCTTTAACTCGATTCTCTACGAAGTAATACCACAAAAAAAACGAAATTAGCTCCTTGAGTAGCTGTTAGCAGTTCGAAACTTAAGCAACTTGCAGTACTTTGTGTAATAAACTTTCTTTTTAAGGCCTCTGGATACCGTTTTGGCAGAGTTTTTATGAAATTTGTTAGAATTATTGTTAGTATTGATTGCACTTTAATTTTCAGCTTTCCCTCAGCTTCAGCTTATTTTTAAAACGACATGGTCCAGCGCTGCGCCTCAAAAACTAAGGACAATTTTATTTGAATAAAGGAACCGCTAAACCGGTTTTTTAAAAGTGCTTCTTTTCGAATTAATCGAAAATGAGTTTTTGAATAAAGTCGAATAATCGATCATCCTACTGATTACGTTGAAATCCACCTTATAAGATAATGAAGGAAACAGATAATTGGCTTCCTCACACACGACCGTTTGCTTTGCCTTGGGAGCCTTTCGTGTTGCCCTGACCACTGTTTCTCAATTTATTAAATGAAATTCAAAGACAAATTCCAAATTATTAATGCTAAGAAGATGTTCTTTCATTATACTCTCAAACTTTTTTAAATATTTAAATAATAGATTTTTGCGCTTCTTCAAATTCATGAACCAATAAATAATTTTGAATTTTGAACTACTTCCCAACTGTTAATCAACAATTTGTGTAGCGTTGGCGACATTTTATACCAAATTTTTACAAACTTTTCTACCTATACATACATATATATAAGGCGTGTTTTTTATAGAGGTATAGAACTTTAAGTTGGCATTACTTTTCAAGATGGCGACCGATTTAACAGCTGTCAAGTGATTTATTCTCAGTTTGGTTTAGCAATTCATCATGAATAGACCTGCGCCTGAACAATGCTTGCAAATAGTGCAATTTTCATTTTTCATAAGTGAAATTTTTTTTTCAATTTAAAATTTTTTCAATTTTTATAAGCGAATTTTGTTTAGCGATGAAGCATACTTCTGGTTGAATGGCTACGTCTATAAAAAAACTGCAGCATTTGGAGTGAAGGTAATCCTCAAGTGTATGTGCAAACACCGTTACATCCAGAAAAACTGAATGTTTGGTGCTTTTTATGGGCTGGTGGAATCATTGGTCCATACCTTTTCAAAAACGATGGTGGCCAGAAAATTACAGTCAATGGTGGTCGGTATAGAGCCATGATTAGTAACTTTTTCATTCCTGAATTGAATAACCATGATGTCCAGGAGATGTGGTTTCAACAAGACGGCGCAACATATCAAACAGCTCGTGCCACAATAGATTTATTGAAAGACACGTTTGGTGACCGCCTAATGTGAATTGGCCTCCAAGATCTTGTGATTTAACACCGCTAGACTACTTTCTGTGGGGCTATGTAAAGTCATTGGTCTATGCGGTAAAGCCACAAACGCTTGACCATTTGGAAGACAACATTCGCCGTGTTAATGCCGATATACGGCCACGAATGTTGGAAAAAGTCATCGAAGATTGTACGTCCAGATTGGACTACAATAGCGCCAGCCGTTGAGGTCATATGTCAGAAAACATATTTAAAATGTAATGCCACAAGATTGTCTTTCGGATAAATAAAATTCGTGTCAATCAATTAATCCATCGTTGTTTTATTGGAACTTAAAGTTCTATACCTCTATAAAAAAACACCCGTTATATATGTTTTTTATTAGGTTGGCATTTATTCTTTATATTTTTGCTATAATTTTGTACTGCCTAAAAAATGCTCTGAATTTTAGTTTAACTTAAAAACTGTTTTAAAATCTTTCTGAATTCTTCTTTAATGATCCCTTATTAATTGCTTGAGAAAAGCGCTGATATTCGTCAAGGCTACCTAAACGATAAATATATCAACTAAAAGGTCTGATTCTCTTCCTTGCAAAACCGCTGTGAAACTTAAAATTGGATAACGTTCAAATAAGTTATAAGTTCATAACTTTATGAAGGTAAGAAAAACCAGGTGTTTATCTGTATCTCTAGATTTTAGAGGTGTATAATAAATTTCAAATACAGATTCTTGTTTTATTCGAAAGCGACTATTAGAAAAATAGCATCGCATCCCAGGTTTTTATATTTCGCACCGTGTTATTTACTTGTATAAAATACCACAAAACAGAAATTGTAATAAAGAAGGTTGGAAATTTCAAAAAAAGTCTTCTGGTAGGCAGTGTAGGGCAGAACGAATTTACTATCGCTAGAAACTAGACACTTCATACTAAATATCTTATATAAAAATAGGCTTGCGAACCCTTACCAGAAAAATTTGAAAAATGACGTTATGATTTTTTGGTAAGAAAAATTTTTAAATTGGTCCTACAGCCGTCGTATTAATTGAGTTCATATAGTTTAAATAAGTGTTAGTAAAACGGCAGGCAGATGTATTAAACGTAAAAAATAATAATAATTAAATTGATGGCATTCATGTCTTGTAACCATTTAAAGTTGGTGGAATAAAGACTTAATTTTATAAATATTGTTACAGTTTTACCTTTTTAAAAACGCGTATTTATGAGTTCGTAGATTGTAGTTAAAACAATATAAATCTTGTGTTTTAATAAAAAGTCCTTTATTCAACACAGTTTTGTGCACCACTGCTTGTAATTTTTTTACAAGCAATAACAATTTTTATTCTTAACTACTCTGTCAGTTTACAACTTTGTAAACAAAAAAAATTACTCAACAGATCTTTCTACCTAAAGATCTTCCAACCCAATCGTAACTATAACTTAGGTTCGAACACAACCTTTCCAACCAGAGGTTATCCACTCTTAACACTCTTTACTGAGTTAACTCCAACTAAGCTGGTTTTTTACTTCTCGATTAACTTTACGAGTTTACTCCTTATAAACTCTCTTCACACAGAATTCAAACCAACAAAATCTCTTCACACCAATAACACGTTCGCTGAGTTTACTTTACTTAAGCTGTACTCGCTGAATTTACGACACATAAACTGATTGCTGTTCGCATCGATGTGCTTTTTATATGGCTGAGTAAGCAATACATCGAAAGCTCTCGAACCTCTCGATATTTCAGGTAGATTAGATTTCTTTCTTTTAATTTATTTTCAGTTCTTTTGTAGCCATGTGTATGTGAACATCTATCACTTTCGTCTCTTAGTATTTGTTGTTGCTTGTTTATTGTCCGTTACTTGTTTTCTTTACTGCTTAATTATTGCTGTTGCCGTGTTATTTTTATTTAGTTAATCTCTGCTAATGTTTGTTGTTGTAGATTTGTTTATTTGTAAACAGTACGTATAGTCGTTCTTGCAGCTCTTATTTATTTATTTTAGCGAAGTAATAAACACAGAGCCTTCCAAACTTATTTTCGTAACAATATTTTCTTTAGTTTGATGTATGTACTTTGCGGCGCATCGTTCATCAAACAATAAATAATTTTAAAAAATTTGTATGCAGTTCAACTAAGAAAAGTGTAAATTATTAAACCCCATAATAAAGCTTCCTTAATACTGATTTTTAAAAATTTATATTTTGCCAAAAATTCTTTCAGGCTGCCCCAACGTGCAATATTTTAAAAACTGTTTTTTCCTCTGCTGAAAATTTGAAAATTCGGAGTTGTGACTCTTCTTGATTCAGTGTGCGATATAACGGTTTTTGTATTTTTTTAATTGCGAAAAACACTCCTAAAACAGTCATACAATTTGTGTTAATCCTTTATAATTGACTATATATATCGCCTTAACGCTAATTTATAATTGAGTAACAAAATATGTTATAATTCCTCCCTCTATGTCATTTTTCGTCCACACAAAACATTGTCCAAGATAATGAAGAAATTGCCAAAAAGTGTTCAATGCCTTAGTAAAAGCGTTTTAGAAATCAAAAGGAAAATAAACCATTAGAACTCTTAAAATCCCTACCAAAATTCTAACCAACATTTAAAAACAAATTAAAACTAAAAACAGTTATAATGATACGAAGGCAGTGAGAAAAGCAGAACAAGAAACAACACCAAATAGAATTGTCGAAAACTCCGGATTTAGCTCACAAAAACAACTCGACAATGCGACAAATACCACTTACAAAACAAGGGAACTACGAAAAGAATCAAAAAAGCCAACTACAAAGAACAGCAAAAAATAGAACACCATTTACTTAAAAAAAAATTGCTTGAAATAATTTGATTGCTCACTTATTTTTAAATCATATTAAGCCGGTTACACTAACCATAACTTCTGTAAATATTTGCTTAAGTGTTTCCACTCAAACCGAAATTTACGGAAGTCTGCTTACAGAAGTAGTTTGTAGAAGTTATTACGACCAACTTGCTGCAAGTAATTGCAGACGTGTGTTCACACAATGTGAGTAGAGCTTACGATAGAGTTTGCTTTTTTACGAATGACAGCTGCCATCGCAGTATTTTGAACTAAAAAGAAACAACAAATTTAAAAAAGAGAAACAAAACTAAGTGTTTGGGTGCTACGGCGCATAGATTTAAGCTTTCAAAAAACATTACCTGAAGAATTGCTGACCAAAGATTCCATGCAGCTGGGAAATTTTCTGAGAATGTCTAATGATGAGTTTGAATACATTTTATATTGAATTCAAACAGGTACTTTTGATATCTTCTTCGGGCGCGTCTATATCATTGGCAATTACCTATAAAGCGTTTTTTTTTTATTCTTATAGTCCGTTGAAGACGTGCCCTATAGTTCAGGATAACTTTCTAGTTTTTTAATTACCAACTGTGAAAACACTACTGCAAACGAATTTATTTTTATCTATTTTCATAGCTTAAAAAAAAATAAAAAAACACAAAACAAAACTGGAAACAGAAGAGAATACCACAAGCCGCTTACCAGACATGACTTCTGCAAATTTTCAAAACGCTTGCAGTTCACAGCAAGTTGTTCAAGTTACTTCCAACAAGAAACTAACACGTGTTTTCATCTAATTCCAGTGACTTCTGAAAGTTGACTTCTAATACGTATTTACACGACAAAAACTTCCGAAGTCACTTCTGGAAGCAACTTCCACAAGAAAACTTGGTAGTGGACACACGGCTTTATGGGAAACGGTGTTGTTGTTGTTTTATCATTTAATATAAATGGCCGTTATGACAACGGATATAAAAATAAGAGCAAATCTCTGTTATTATCTTTATCTCCCTATTTGTGTACTTTTTTTTACATACGTTTGTATGTGTGTGTTAAGGCACTTCTTACTTAGTTATTTTTGTATTGGATATTTCTCTTTGTTTATGTAGTTGTACCTCTGTATTCATTTTGCTTGTGGTAGTAAGAGCGTGTTAACAACAATTTTATGTAAATTTATGTTGAACAAGAACGAAGAAGCAAATATATTTATAAAAGAAAAAAATCTAGTGGTTCTTGATGTAGTTGTTATTGTTGTCACAAATAAACAACAAAAAGCTTAAAAAAACAACCAAACTAAAAACTGTTAAACAAGTAATAGACAAAAACAAGCAACAGAAAAATGAAATACTGATTTGGCTAAAATAAATAAACAATTAATCCATTATGAGCTGAAAACAAAAATAACTAAAAGTTATTGCATGTTCACTGGGGAGATCGGATGGTTATTATTCGACCGGTTTTAACCGGTTTTTTTGTTTAGCCGAATGCGATTTTTTCAAAATCTTCATTTTTCGAATACCGAATAAATCGGTTGATTTAGCACAAATAACCGGTTAATTTAAATAACTATAATTTTTATACATTTGTATGTTTCTTATTGCAAATATCGAAAAAGATATGCACACTTAAGCAACAATAACTTTTTCTTAGTTAGTTTAGTTTAGTTAGTAGTTTAGTTAGTTTTTCACAGCGTAAATACACATAACCAGTTGCTAGTAATGTTGTTAGGTGATATCGCTGTTGAAAATTGTCAGATGGTGTGGCCTGGGATTGAACCGACGACTTTTTGGTTGTCTTACCTAACATACCACAGTAACACTTACACCATTAAATACGTGGTGCATGAACTTACAAACAGTGCTGTTCGAAACCCAAGACGCTTTTATTGTCGAGGTAATTAAGGACTTGTATATTACTAATAGATTTATTTAAAGCAAAATCTTTAATTCTTATCTTAGGCACCTAAACTATAACTATAATAACAAACCCTTAATACCCTTCTCTACCAAGTAATACAACGCAAAAACAAAATCAGCTGCTTAAGTAACAGTTCGAAACTTAAGCAACTTTCAGTACTTTGTGTAATAGACCTTGTTTTTTATGGCCTCCTACCACCATTTTAGCATAGTTTTTATGAGATTTGTTAGAATTATTGTTAATATTGGTTGCCACTCTAATTTTAAGCTCTTCGTCAGCTTCTGCTTATTTTTAAAACGACATGGTTCAGCTTTGCGCTTCAAGAATTAAAAACAAATTTATTTGAATAAAAGGACCGATTAACCGGTTATTTGAATTTTGATTAAATTAATTAAGATTAACTCTTTTAAATTACTACTTTTGGAATTATTCGAAAACCGGTTTTTGAAAAAAGTCTAATAATCAATCACCCTAAGTAGTAGTCCCCATAGTATTTATTCAGTCCTTATTAAGTTTCAATTATTTTTTTTAGGCTTAAGACAAAACACCGGAGTTGGCAAAACACCAGTTTTTTAAAGCCCAGCCCAACGGAATTAATTTGGTTTTTGATGCATTTTTTATTTTGGTTTAATTGGGCTTTAAAACTGCTCGCAAATTTCGTTCATTCCGACAATATTTTTTCCTTTTTTGTTAGTATAATTGCACTGTCTTAGTATTTATTATTTTTGTATTATTTTAGTATTTATTTTGAACTCTTAGTGGGATCAAGGCGGCATTGTGTACCATGAGTTTGTAAAACTCGGTGATTGGAACAGACTTCAATTACTTTGTTTAAAGCGTACATTATGAGAAATACTGCCGCAATAAAAAGACAGACAGATAGATAAAGCTTTCCTTTTGCATGACAAAGCTCGGTATCACGTCGCAAAAGTGGCTGACAATTGTAACAAACAATCCAAACATTGCTCCTTCTAACCTTAGATTGTTTCTTCTTTTGAAGAAATATGAAACCGACTTTAAAGTGCATCGCCTCAGAAGACGAGGAGTTTTTCTAAGGCAGGACTGAGACATTAGCAGTCTTTTGATAAATTTTTATTTTGATAAATTAGTTAATTGATTATCTTCTTTGAGCCAAAAAAATTGAACGAATTAATTTGTACTCCCAATACGTAAATTTTAATTATTTTTGTTGTAAATAAACTATGAAAACTTTTAAATAAAAAACCAACCTTTTTTTATATAAAACCCAATAAATCACTTTTTGAATATGTGTTTAAATTTGCATGGCTGTCAAGAAAAATTTATAGATGCAGCTTAATCAGAATTCGGCAGTGGTCCAAAAAATATCCACGCATCTTAAATCTTCCTTTTGTTAACCTTCATTGGGTTTTTAATGGGTTAATTTGGTCTTTATTATTACAAACAGCTTAAGGTTATTATATAAAAATTTAATTTTTATTTTCAGTGCCTTAATAGCGTTGTTACCATCTTCTTAACATCATATAACAACACCAATCTTTTGATAACATTAAGCAAATTTTAAGGAACCTAAAAGACAAATAAGACTTAGAAACAATAATATTTTGAAAAAGTTTATATTTTCCCTTTTAAAATTTGGTTGAATTAAAAGAAAAAATATTGTTCTCAACAGGCACCCTCTAACGCGACAAGGTACATAAAAATATCCCCTTAATGCCATTTTAAGTAAAAAAGAATGCTTTTAGTTATTTTACATATTTTTCAATAATTTATAAATATTTATTTCAAAGTTTTTGAAAAATTGTTTTATAGCTGGAAATAAGTCTTTGAATATGAAAATTTAAAAAATCCGAGAAATTCAAGCTGAATCGGTTTTAGCATGAATTTTAACATGATGGCCGATATATCGACAAACTGAAAAACATAAAACGTGAATGTTGGTGTAAAAGAGTGCTTAGAACTTGTGTCAATACTTGATACATTTACAATATAATATAAATGCTATTGAAATTACAAATATTAGCAAACTTACAGTAATGTGGAAAATAATAGACACATTGCGGTTTTTTTTTTAAAGCTTGAGATAAAAATGTTCTACAACGGAGAAATGGTACAAAATTTGTTTGGCAAAAAACGGTTCTTCACGTCGTCGAAATGCAAGCAGACAATTTATACGATTTTTTTGATAAATGTTTGAAGATAAAAGTTGTATTAATTCGTATATTTAAAGTGAAGGGTCCGCCAACTAGCGTTTTTTTTCAACTAGTGCTTATTTCGTGAATGGTAACACTTAGCTCATGTCTGATTTGACAGATAATTAGTTTTATCCTTCCGCTGAACGAATATGGTTGTGTATACGCTTGAACAACGCTGTGAATCTGGGCCTGCGATCGACTTACAGAATATGCCGATTTTGCCAAAAAAAAAATCATTTTTTCAGATGAAGCTCATTTTGATCTTGGCGGGTATGTAAAGAAGCAAATTTGTCACATTTGGAGCACAGTAAACCCGCACGCATACACTGAATAGCCGATGCACCCAAGACGAGTCACTGTTTGATGCGGATTTTGGTCCAGAGGCATAATTTGGCATTTTTCTTCGAAAATAAGCAAGGAGTGGCCGTTACAGTCAATGGCGACCGTTATCGGGCCATGTTGAACGAATTTTTGTTCATCAAAATTGAAGAGCAGGATATTAGCAACAATTGGTTTCAACAGGACGGCACTACGTGCCACACAGCCGAAGTTACACTCGAGTTTTGCACCATGTTTTTGAAGATCGCATTATCAGCCGCAAGCTGATGTCGTTTAGCCACCTTGGAGCTGCGACTTTCCACCGTTGGACTATTATTTGTGGGGTGCCGTCAAAGATAAGTGTTACGCCAACAAGCCAGAGACAATTTACGCTTTAAAGGATAATATTCGTGAAGCCATTGGTGAAATACAGCTGCACGCAATCGATAATGTGCTTAAAAATTGGACCTCAATCCCTGCTCATGAAGTGCCACAATTTGTCCTTGCTCATAAGGTGACTATAACAATTGTGATACCTTCTGATAAGATTAATTGCTTATTAATCACTGACCGTATCATCTTAAAGCATTGAATTTTGCACTTTTTTACATAAATTTTAATAAACATAACATAACGGTACATCTCTAAAAGCAGAACCGGCTTATTATTCACTTATTTGAACGTAGAAATTTTTTGAATAAGGTGACCATACATAACATTTTTTAGTTTGAACGAATTGAGCAAATATTAAGGTGACCTTATCATTTTGAAACACACCTTATTCACTGTGACTGTTGTAGACAAAGCACATTTTGGACGTCCAATTGTAGGCCATTTTTTGGAGAATAACAAGCACAATGTTGGCCTCCAAGGCGTCAATTGTTTTAACTTATTTATGATTTCAAGAAATTGATTGTTGCGATCGCCGTATGGCACGTAGAGCCATTCTGCTAACTACATCTTGCCCGGATTAATGTCATCCAAATTTCAATCAAAAATCACTGATCGTTGTGCGATAATGATCTCCATTGACCTTAATGCGAGCTCTGTCTTCTATTTTGAAGAAATAAGGTGAAATGATTTTACCAGCGTGTAAGCTGCACGGTGGAGTCTGTAGGGTCTATTGTGGATTGGTTTCACCATATATGCGGAAATATATTAACAAACCTTTTAAGCCAAAAATGAGCATCATCGCTGAACGCAATTATGTCAGCTATCAAGGAAATCTGGATAATTTCGTAGCGTTATTCTATTCATGTTTGTAAGACAGAGCAAACAATCTTTTGTATTAAAAAAGCAGTAGTTTAAGCGCCTTTGTTGAAGTAATAAAAATTCAATAAATTTCTTTTTACTAAAAATTGTTTAACAAATTATTGCGAATTACTGTTTCGTGACTAGTTTTTAGTAAATAAATGGTACGAACCAATTATTGTTGTTGTTTTTATACAAACTACTTTACTCTGGTAATTGGTATTAATAACTTTGTATGTTATGCCATGCTATCATGTAATCATGTTCTGTTAAAATATTTGCAGAAAGAAAAAAAGGAAAATAAAAAATATTGATTTTTGCTTTTAAGCATTTGATTTTCGGTCATAATTTTATGTTTTTTATGTTCTTAAAAAGTGATAAAAGAAAAAATATGTCACCGGAAACTATTCAATTTTTTCTCAAATGTTTCTTTGCTGTAAAGACCTCCAATAATTGTTTTCAAAAATATGTAACCAAAATCAATACAAAAATTATATTATTTTTGAAATTTAATGTGTTTTCTTGAAATTTAAATAAACTTGACTTTTTGCATATTTTCTGTAAAAAAGTTTTTACATTTCGCATTTTTTTCTTATCAAAATGAAATAACAATCTGTTTGCAAATAAGGAAAGGAATTTCATTATTATTATTTTTTTCCATAAACTTACTTCGATAAAGTATTTCAAATGTTGCAAGCGACATAAGTTAAAGAACTTTTTTTAGTAAGAAAAAAAGTCTTGTTATAGATTAAAATATGCCAAATACACAAGAGTTAAGAAAAAATAAGTTTTTATTGCACTAATTAAGAAAGTTTGACTGATTGTTAAGCACAATAAGAAAATATATAAATTAAAAATCTTAAAGTCTATGCAAATAGTTAGAATACCGATAAAAAAAAAACAGTATTAGAAAATGCTATCTAAGAAACAAGAATTTCATTAAAAGTAATGAGAAAAGTTTTACGACATGAATTTAATAAAAAAAAGTTCATAAAATTGAAGTGGTTGACATAAAATTATTAAACGAAATAAGTTGGCATTACAGACATGGACATTGTGACACGCAGGGGAAGCTAAATAAGGTATAGGCAAAGGCATACATATCGGCTTTGCAAAAAAAACATTGGCGAAATTAAAATTATGCAAATCAACAAGTCTTCAACCTGAGAATAAAAACTTGAAATAATTTTTGTCCTTTACTTTCCGACATCCTTCAAATCTAGTGCTGACATCCGGAACAGATTGAATATTTTGGCTTCTGTGTTCCGTATCTCTAACATTATCTATATACAATGTATGGCTCTATGTGAAATTGCCGCTGCATGAAGCGTACATCAAGTTCAAATTAAAAAAATAATAATATGCGAAGGAAATAGAGATTGATAGCCATTGTATGGAACCCACAATGAAGCCGCAGACTCGAAAGACCAGTCATTAGTTCCAATGGGTAGCCAGTCACGTGTCCATCTTGCTTAGGTCCATTTGCTGATACCACTGTTATGCCCCCTGGTAAACATATATGTTCGTGTTCAGGGCCGAAATGAAATAACAAGTCGAATGCACAATAGAAGATAACACCATAATAATATCAACAATAAATGACATCTCTGTCAGCCAGAGTTGACATGGAATGATGTATAGGCAGACCAAGTTTCCTAGCATACCCAGAAGCCACAAAAAAAACGCAGCCGACTACGCGCTATTCACATAATACACTCCGATCGAGCCCGACCGTAAAGGAGTCAGATTTGCACTGAGGTAGAGCAAGAGAGTTCCGTTTTTGTGCCATCCTCGATAACTGTCGTACAATCAATAATCTGTGTGATGAAAGTGGCATTCCGACCAGATGATCAATCTGTTCATCACATTTTTCAGACATCCAAGCGGCCCAGGGTCGAATACACAGCAGATGACAGAACGAAACAAATTTAATTGTGTTTTCAACTGCTTAATAAAGAGATTCAGACGAATCCATCTAACAAAGTCCCCGGACCTTCTAGCTTTATCTCTGGTTATGATGACAAACATCAAACGAAAGATCAGAAGAAACCGGCAAATACTAGAAAAAATTACAATGCTAAGTAGGGCTCACCACAGCCACTTAGCAAGGATCTTCACCACTACACAGTTATATGGAGGCGAACTACTGCTGCCTTTTATAATTTTAATATTTTAATAATTATCATTGTAAGCCTTGCTTGAGCAAAGCCTTTAATTAAAATTAAAATTTCTTTACTAGTAAACTTCCTTTTAAACTGTTCGACACACATTGAAAATGTTCATAAAATGTTTGTCCCCCTAGAGAATTTTTAACAGAATTTTTAAAGACATTTTTATAAAATTCAATTTAATTTCACTTTTTCGTCATGTCTCATTTATTTTATTACTGCAATAATTTAAAAAACAGAAGAGAATTTTAAAAAATTATATATATTTTTCTACCAAACAATTTTTATTCTGCACAATTTACTAGCCATGAATTCATTTGAATATTTAAACACTTGAACGTAAACATGTGTACAGGTCTACTATATCTAAACTCATATTGACTGACCATTGCTAATACCACCATCAACACTGGCATGTCATTACATATTCGACAAGGACATGTCAGTTGTCTAAAATACTCAATTGTGTCTGTATACAACGGAACACTGTTAACTTGTGCTCACTACATGGTACATGGATTTGAACATTTTTTTAAAACAAAGAGAAAAAATTCAAATATTTTTCGAAAAAACTGACGAATCAATAAGGCCAGCAGGTCATGTCTATTTACTGTGTGAAATTCTACTTTTTTTGGATTGTTTGAAAAAAAAGCATAGTAAGAATAGTACCAACAGCATTATTGATGAAAAGGGATATTAAAATCACCAAAAACACAGAAGAGGAAGGCAAAAGAAAAGTGCAACAGTAAATGTCGAATATAAATTTAAAAATTTCAAGTTGTTTCTAAGAAAATGGCTTATTGAATGGAAAAAGTGTAAAAACAAGTAATTTTTTTTTTTTCAACTTAGCAGCATTTATAAGGAAATTTGTAAAAACTTAAGCTTTTTATAAATACTAAATATAATTTCTTATTAATAATATCTTTATTTAAAATCACAGCTGAATAAATACAATTCTTGCCTTTCATATAGATATGCCCACAAATTACTTTTCCATGTTTTCTGTCTGACCTAATTTGTAAAATAACTGTTTTATTAAGCCGGTGCATACGGCGTTGCTCATTAAAAAAAATTAAAAAATATTTTTGACTCGAAACCCAACAATAATGGCATCATTTGACAGTTATTTGCATCAATAAAATAAAACCAAAATATTCAGACAAAATACTCAGTTTTGGATACACTGTGACACTTCAAAGTTGAGATATTAAAAGAAAAAAAATCGTTCAATTCTTTTTGGGTTCTCTTAAACAAATAATTATCAAAAATTTGTGTTTTGATTAAACTAAGCAAAGTAAAGTAAATAGAATTAACAAATTTTAGAAGATATAGAAAACTACTGAATATTTTTTTTAAATTTCTTTTTTTATTTGAATCGATTGTGTGCAGCTCTATTGCACCACTGGCTTCACGAATATTGTCCTTTAAAGCGTCAATTGTCCCTGGTTTGTTGGCGTAACACTTATCTTTGACGGCAAAGTGGCCAAACGACATCAGCTCTGCGGCTGATAAAGCGATCTTCAAAAATAGGGCGCAAAACATCGAGTGTAGCTTCGGCTGTATCACTTCTTGCTCATTTTCGAAGAAAAATGGCGCACTTATGCCTCTGAACCAAAATCCGCACCAAACAGTGACTCGCGGGTTTTTTGTGCCCCAAATGCGACAATTTTGCTTGTTTACATACCCGCCAAGATCAAGATGAGTTTCATCTGAGAAGATGATGTTTTTTGGCAAAATCGGCATCTTCTGTAAGTTGATCGCAGGCCCAGATTCCCGGCGTTTTTAAAGCGTATACAAACCATATTGTTCAGCGAAAGTATAAAACTAATTATCTGTCAAATCAGACATGATAACACTTACCATTCACGAAATAAGCACTAGTTGAAAAAAACGTTAGATGGCGGACCCTTTATAACGCAATGCAAAGGCCAAGGATATTTTGGTCAAATAGCTACATTATAAGATACATATATACACGCTAAAAAACATAGATGCCAGATATGACAATTTATTATCAATTTGCCAATATTGGTCAAGAAACAAAATACAGAAAGGTAACTGATTCAATAGATATTGCCTTATCTGTTTTTTAAGCAATTGTGATATTTATTTGCTTTTGGAACACTTTAAATACAATTTGATGTAATTTTAACAAAAAGCAAGAAATACCAATTCAGAATAATCACTGATCAAAAAAATATTGACAATCTGGTATGGTCAGAAGACCCCTGCTCGTCAGTGTAGGTTAAAAAATAAAATATAAAAATAATCTGTTCAGAGTTCCCACTTTTGAATATTTGATAAAAAATTCTATATAAACATTAAGCAATTTGTAGTTGACACCCATTTAAAGATAGTTTAACCAAAAATACTATGTACTTTATTTTCAACTATGAATACGAAAAAGATAGTAAAAGGTTTGAAGTAAAAGACTTAGGACAATAGGTAAAAAAAAACTTAACAAAGCTTGTTAAACCTCTGTTAAGCAAAATTCCTTAATGTTGTATTCAAAAACGATTATTAGCTTAACGTCCCTTTGTTAAAATTACGTTAACTTCAAAAATTTTAAAGTAGGAAGCTACCTTCCTTAAGAGTACTTTAAAGGGGCATACAAATTAAAATAGCATATTTTGGAGTCAAAGAACATTTTTTGGAGGCATAAACCCTTTCCCAAAAGAAAAAGTCATCTCTTAGTGAGATGGTGATCCAAGCCACACCGCTAAAATTCTCAAAGAATGGCTAATGGCTAAAATTTTAGGCAAATTGATAATTACCGTAAAGCCCTAATTCCAGTCCAATGGAAAATTTGTGAATGATAGTAAAAAAAGACCTTGAAAAATATATTTTTGACGTCAAGGTACATGTTGAAGCTATGAGTTCTAAAAATTGTGTTAAAAAATATGTTACTCTTTATTTAAACGAAAAGCGCAAAACTAAGAGTATACGGATTCCTTTCTATCATTGCCTTTCTCCCATTCCAGTGTTTGAATATCATACCTTTTGTTAACGTTTTTTGAAATGAATAAATGTGTGAAGTTTTGTTTTAATTGAGTGAATATTTAAGTTTTTATAGGAACTTTCTATTCAATTTCAAAACATGCACTTGGTTTTACTTCCCTTGGTTTTACTTTCCTTTATTTATAAATTTTTACTTTATCATTCTTGGCATTATTTTGGAACCTTTTTCTCTTAAAACTAATTTCTTTCTAATAAATTTGTTCGTTTACATAAGCACAATAAAAACATTTTTCCTATAGTGATGTACATAAGATCAAAACAAATACACAAAGCTCGTCATTCGGGTATTTATTATTCCACTAATAAAATTAATCGTCTAAATGTTTAAAATTTTTTTGCTACAAAAATAATTTTTTGCTACAAAAATTAGGATGGGCATTCCTGCGTATATAACATCGCTAAAATAAATGAAGAAAAGCTGCAAGAACAACAATACTAAAGCAGCAAAGAAAACAAGCTACATAAGAGCTAAAAAGAAAATAAAAAAAGAAATGGAATCTACCTGAAATATCGAGAGGTTCGAGAGCTTTGTATCGTTGTATCGTTTACTCAGCCATATAAAAAGCCCATCGAGGCGAACAACAATCAGTTTTTGTGTTGTAGACTCAGCGAGTGCAGTTTTAAGTAAAGTTAACTTAGCGAATGTGTTATTAGTGTGAAGAGAGTTTATATGAAATAAACTCGTGAAGCTACGAGGGCGGATTGACATTGAAGCTAGCTAAGTAGAAAAAAAAACATTTTTTTTTCAAAAACCATTCATTTCTCAACATAGTCTCCTTTTAGCTCAATACACTTAGTAAGACGATTTTCCAACTTTTTTATACCATCTGAATAATATGATTTTGGGAACTCCTCAAAATACGCATTAGTTTCGGTAACCACTTCTTCGTTTGAGATGAATCTTTTTCCTGCGAGCCATTTTTTCAAGTTTGGAAACAGGAAAAAGTCAATAGGGGCTAAATCTGGAGTATAAGGGGGATGATCAACCAATTCGAAGTGGATTTCTCGTAGTTTAGCATCGTATTTAATGGTGTGTGAACCGATGCGTTGGCTTGAAGAAAGAGCACTTTTTTCTTGTTTAAATGTGGTCGTTTTTCCTTGATTTTATCAACCAATTGATCCAATAATGCACGATAATACTCTCCTGTGATCGTGGATCCATTTTCAAGATAATCGATGAGCAATATTCTGTGTACATCCCAAAATACAGTGGCCATAACCTTGCCAGCCGATTTCGCTGTCTTCACCTTCTTCGGAGCACTTCCACCAACTTCCACCCATTGCTTCGATTGATTTTTGGTTTCAGGTGTGTAGTGGTGGACCCACGTTTCATCAACAGTTATTAACCTTGGCCAAAAACCAGCAGGATTATGCTTTATCATGTCCAGACACCGCTGTGAAGTGATCTGTCGAACTCGTTTTTGTTCAACACTGAGCAAACGCGGCATCCATCTTGCCGATAGCTTTTTCATGTGCAAATGTTCATGCAAAATGTTGAACACACATTCATATGATATGTTTACCATTTCAGCAATCTCACAAATTTTGACCCGGCGATTATTCATAATGATATCGAGGATTTTCTTGATATTTTCTTCAGTAACCACCTCTTTTGCCTTCCTGTTGATGGTATTGTTGCACTGCTTGTTCGGCCCCGTTTAAATTCAGCAATCCAATATTTTACCATATAATCTGACGGAGCAGATTCGCCGTAATGTTTATCAAGCTTTTTTTTTGTCTCTTTCGCCGTTTTGCTTTCAAATAATAGTGTTTAATCACTAGACGAAATTCACTTTTTTCATTTTCCAAGAAACACAAAAGTTGCTAACTTCAAACGACTAAAACAAATAAACTAATCGATGAATTTAGCTAAAATCTTAACAGCTGACGTTTGACAGATCACAGTTTCTAAGAAAGAAAAAGTTTTTGTGTTTATGTTGCCATATAGCGCCAGGTAGCTTCAATGTCAATCCGCCCTCGAAGTAGTAAAATAAAAACCAGTTTAGTTGGAGCTAACTCAGTAAAGAGAATTAAGTGTGGATAGCCTCTGGTTGAAAGGGTTGTGATCGAAGCTAAGTTATAACTACGATCGGGTTGGAAGATCTTTAGGAAGAAAGATCTGTCGAGTAATTGTTGTTGATTACAAAGTTGTAAACAGACAGATTAATTAAGAATAAAAATTGTAATTGCCTGTAAAAGATTACAAGCAGTGGTGTACATAACTTTGTTGAATAATGGATTTTTAATTAAAACCAAACACAAAATTTATTTTATTTTAACTACAATCTACGAACTCATAAAAACACGTTTTTAAAAAGGTAAAAACGTAACAATATGTATAGCATTAAATAAAATATAAAAATGTAATGAAAACTGAAATAGATTAAATAAATATGTGGTTATATACTAAATTAATAAAAATAAATCTTTTTGGTTCATTTCCCCGTTTGGTGGCATTCGTTTTTTTTTTTTAATCGTTGACACAAAAAAAGAAAAATCTGGGTATGCCAGAATGAAAACTTAAAATTTAATAAAGCAATCATTAGCTAAAATAGGGTTTTTTCATAAGTCTTTTTAACAAATGTTTGTTAAGCTTAAAGCGTGTGGTAACTAATGTGCACTTCAAGTGTACTTTTAGATTTTTTTTCTGCATAAGGCCGTCACTATAACAAGAGTCGACTTTAGTGTAGGACTCTGAATATGGGTCAATATTTTAAGCTTAGCATACTCTTTTTTTTTAATAAAGAAAAAATTATCAAAAAAGGTAAATATTTATGCGCATGCGAATTTTTATTTTATTAGTAAATAAATTTGTTTTCCTTTCATGTTTGTAACTACAACATTTATTTTGCTTGGTACAGCTCATTAACTTTAAGTTTCTTTTCTACCTCTAATTAATTATACCTCTTGACAAACCTTGATCATTAAATGGACTGTTAATCTCTTAAGATATTAATAGTAGCTGTCGCCTAAGTAACTGAATATAGCCTGGTGGTTTCAGTATATGACATTAAAACCACATTTATCAGAACTGTAATCACTATCATTTAATTAGTCAATTATAGTCACTGCAGTAGCCACATCAATTAATAGGCTTATTTATTAAATGGTAAGATATAATTTCAACGCCTAGTTTAAAAGAAAAAAGGCGAAAAAAGTTTTTAAATTTAAGAACAGTATCAAATTTTCTGCAATTTTTAGAAAATTATTTAAAATTTGTAAATTAATTTTTCAATTTTTTTGTATGTGCTAGTACTTATTGCTTAGAAAAAATATTTTTTTGTTTCACAGCACATTTAATATAATTTAAATAAACTTATATCGTTTGATTTTCGCCCTACTGCCAAGCTTATTATGTTTAAACCCATAACGAATTCCTTTCATTTTTTATTTTTATGGATGTCTGATTTTATGGCTACAGCGGCTGTGGCCTTCCAGCTCATCTTACTAATTTCTAAATTGATCATTGAAGTGTAAAGAGAAAATAATTTGAATTTTCTGCAGCTAACAAATTATCATACAGTTATACCTTGAGACTACCAATTATGAAGGGAGATTAGCTAAATAATATAGCATTGTTGTACATAAAATTTAATTATTAATTAAAATTGCTTGAGTACAACTACAAATGATTTTAATGTAATAAATGATTTTAATTAAAATCATTTGTAGTTGTACTCAAACAATTTGAATTTAAAATTGATGAGGAATTAAATAATTAAAAACTAAAGGGTCCGTCATCTAACGTTTTTTGTTCAACTAGTGCTTATTTCGTGAATGGTAACACTTAGCTGATGTCTGATTTGACAGATAATTAGTTTTATCCTTCCGCTGAACGAATATGGTTGTGTATACGCTTTAACAACGCCGGGAATCTGGGACTGCGATCGACTTACAGAAGATGCCGATTTTGCCAAAAAAAAAACCATCTTTTCAGATGAAGCTCATTCTGATCTTGGTGGGTATCTAAACAAACAAAATTGTCGCATTTGGGGCACAGAAAACCCGCACACATACATTGAAAATCCGATACACTAAAGACGAGTCACTGTTTGGTGCGGATTTTGGTCTAGAGGCATAATTGGCGGCCGTTACAGTCAATGGCGATCGTTATCGGGCCATGTTGAACAAATTTTTGTTCACAAAAATTGAAGAGGAGTATATTAGCAACATTTGGTTTCAACAGCGCTACGTCTCACACAGCCGAAGCTACATTCGACTGATCGTGTAGGCTACTGCATGGCCAGCCGAGGCAGCCATTTGAATGAAATTATTTTCGATTATTAACCGGAAGGATTGTATTTTCAAATAAAAAAAGAAATTTGAGAAAATATTCAGTAGTTGTTTTTTATAGCATTTAAAAAAAAAATTATTTGGCGGACCCTTTATAAAATATTTCAAGCGTTTAATAAAGCGCGATTTATAAATAAAATAAATCTAAAATTAAAGAGAAAGGATTTGTGATACAAGAAGAGATATAAACTTTAAACAAAAATGAGAAATATTAACGAATAGTGATGGGCTTACAATCCAGACTTAAACCATATATACAGTAGGCACTGAGTACGATGGAATATTGGTGGACCAATATCACCACTCTTGAATATCCAGATTACTTTGGCCCTTTCTTTCTCTTTTTTTAATTTTAAATAATATTAAATATGATTTATCTCCTTAACAGGTTACATATGGTTGATGGTATATATCGTCTCAGTGAAATTGCTCTTATACATGTCATACATACTGTATGTAGCACTTACCCGGTGTGCTTTGTTCAATACCCTTTTATCCAATCTTTTCAACTTTTTGGCCTATGTGGACAAATAAAGAAGCTTTAGTTGTTGTTCTCTATATACTACCATGATCAAAAACTTTCCAGAATAACCTCAGTGAGGCGGTCCCATCGTTCCGATTTGAGTTGTTTTTTACGTTGGTACATCCGTTCTTGATATTCCAGCTAAGTCTTAGCATCATAGCTTGACATTTGTAAAAGCTACGTAGCCAAGAGTACATCTATCTCTATGTGTGTTAGCTATTTTTTACAATTTTGACCGTGTTGAGGTCGCAAAGGAAATGATTTGCGAGTCTGAATCCGATCACAAATTCATCAAAAGGATCATTAGTGGAGACGAGACGTGGGTTTTTGAGTGCGACAAGCAATCCAGATATCAGGCAAGTGAATGGCATTCGCCAAATGAGCCGAAACCAAAAAAACCATGTCGTTTTCAGTCAAAAAAAAAAAAATTCAATGTCCACGGTTTTCATAGATTACAACGGTGTAGTGAATCATGAATTTCTGCCACAAGGCCAGACTGTAAATAAAGAGTATTATTCTGGCGTTTTGAGACGTTTTCTTGAAGAAATCCGACGAAAGAGACCATAATTATGGCAGAGAACTCGTGGATTTTGCAGCATGACAACGTACCATCGCAATGTTTTGATGAAAAATGCAACAAATATCATCCAACAGCCACCGAATTCACCTGTTTTGGCTCCCTCTGTCTTCTTTCTATTTAATCGAGTTAAAAAACCATTACGGCAAACGCATTTCAGCAGCCCAGAAGAAATAATGGAAAAATCGCAGGAAGCACTGATGGACATACCGAAAACCTAATACAAAAAATGCTTCGAGGATTGGATCAAGCGCTGGTATAAGTGTGCTGCAGTCGATGGGTACTACTATGAAGGGGACAATATATATTTGGATGAATAGACCTTTATTTTTAATTTTCTGAATAAGTTCCTGGAACTTTTTAATCAAGGTGGTATATCTGCGAATTACCGTTTTTATATAAATTAGTAATAACAGTTGGCTTATTGTCCTTCAATTGTTTAATCCACTGATCAATTGATCACACTTTTAAATTGATTTAGAGATATCCGAGGGAAAAACATATATTTCATTTAAAAAATTCACTTTCAAATAATTATTTTGAATCTATTCCTAAAATATATCTCACTTGATTCCAATTTTTCATATAACAACAGATTAAAACTTTACTGACAACTTATTTTTGCAACGTTTCACCAGCAGTTGTATCAATAGAATGTAGTACAAATTCCACATTGTTTCACCAAATCGTACGAAAATCCACGGGTTTTTATTTTCATTACGATACTTCAAAAATATATAAAAACATAACTAAAAGAGAACAAAGAAAGATTCTGAGATCACTTTAAAAACCAAGGTTTGCTTTACTCTATATATAGCGTGTTTTTATATAGGTATGGAGCTTTAAGTTGGCATTACTTTTCAAGATGGCGACCGATTTAACAGCTCTCAAGTGATTTATTCTCAGTTTGGTTTGGCAATTCATCGTAAATAGACTTACTCCTGAACAACGCTTGCAAATAGTGCAATTTTCATTTTTCATAAGTGAATTTTGTTTAGCGATAAAGCGCACTTCTGGTTGCATTGCTACGTCAACAAACAAAACTGCCGCATTTGGAATGAAAGTAATCCTCAAGTGTATGTGGAAACACCGTTACATTTAGAAAAACTGACTGTTTGGTGCGCTTTATGGGCTGGTGGTATCATTGGTCCGTACTTTTTCAAAAAGTGGCCAGAGCGTTACAGTCAATGGTGATCGGTATATAGCCATGATTACTAACTTTTTCATTCCTGAATTGAATAACCATGATGTCCAGGAAATGTGGTTTGAACAAGACGGCGCAACATGTCCCACAGCTCGTGCTACAATAGATTTATTGAAAGACACGTTTTGTGACCGCCTAATTTCATGCTTTGGACCTGTGAATTGGCCTCCAAGATCTTGTGATTTAACACCGCTAGACTACTTTCTGTGGGGCTATGTAAAGTCAGTGGTCTGTGCGGTAAAGCCACAAACGCTTGACCATTTGGAAGACAACATTTGCCGTGTTATTGCCGATATACGGCCACAAATGTTGGAAACAGTCATCGAAAATTGGACGTCCAGATTAGACTAAATCCGCGCCAACCGTGGCGGTCCTATGCCAGAAATCATATTTAAAATGTAATGCCATAAGATTATCCTTCGGAAAAATAAAATTCATGTCAATCGAATAATCCATCGTTGTTTTATTGCAACTTAAAGTTCTATACCTCCATTAAAAACACAATATATAACGAAAAATTGGAGGCCCGTCATCGGTCATAATTAAGGAACTTTGATTCTAAATAACCAATATTTGCCCTAAAGTATTATCAGAAGAAAAGGGAACATTTCAGATAAAAAATTATTGCAAATTGCAATTTTGAAAAGAAAATGTTTATTTAAAACAAGAAAGCATATATTTATATACTTCATATTTATTTATTAAATTTTGCAGCTTTAAACTTTTCAGTTTAATTTTATTTTACTTTTGTTGTAACTATACTCATAAATTCCTTTTTCCACCAGAATACTTTTGCAGATTAGAAAAAATTTTATGAAATATTTTCAATTTATTACAGCTATTGGATTTCTCTCATAAGCGAAAGCATATTAAATGGTGTTTAAAATTAAAAAAAGAGTAAAGCTGTGAAATTAATAATAAATAAAAAAAAAATAGCAAAAATCTAGTTTGAACCACCAGCGAAAATCTCTGTTTGGAACACAGATATAGCTGACAACAGAAAACTAAAATAAAATGTACAGGAAACTGAAAATTAAAAACACACATGTATGTACATGCAGGCTTGTACAGGTAAAGATCGTAAAAGAGTGTATTAAAACTATAGAATATTTAAAATCTTCCACATTATAGACAATATGAGTGTGTTGGAAACGAATTCAATAAGCTGACCCTAATTTGCTACGTAAGCAACAGCTAATACATTCGCGTATGTCAAAAAAACACAAATATTCACTATTTTGTTGAGAGGAAATGTTTTTGACACTATGGATTTTTGCTTACTACAGTGTTGCATTATTTTAACACCCAAATTTTGTTTTACAGTTATGTATTCGTTTTCAATCTAAGGCCACCTTCATAAACTCGCCTTGATTTACGTTTTGGATTATTATCACCAAGCCATGCATAAGGTTAAAAAGATTGTATTTTAGTCTCCAAGTTAAATAAAATTACAGCAAATGTTTTTGTAATAAAAGTAATATTCTACTCACACATACATATATAAATATTTTTTTTAAAGCATTTTTTAGGTTGTGTCCTTTTAACCTGCCATATGCCATATCAAACCAAATCTCATAAAACCATGCAGTAAGAAATTATATTTCAAATTTATATATGAATGTGTATACAGACACGAATACAAGGTTTGAAGTTAAAATTTAAATTTAAATTATTTTTTAATATTTCCCTTTTTTTGTGTGTTAGAGGTTTGTATGTGGTTTTCAGGTAAGTTTTGGATTTAGAAAACCAGAGATAGAGAAACTGATCACTTGCTCAAACCTAATTTATATAGTAAAGTTTAGTATAAATATGCTGTTATTACTTCATATGTATGGAACAGTATTTGCTCCTTATTTTCTTATATGAACGTCACACTCACAAGTGACCTGGTGAAGGTTTCCGAGTGGGGTCGTGCGAACAGGGTCGATTTTAATGCACGTAAGACTCAATGTTGTTTTTTAACACACAGGCGTGGTAGTGTGCTGTCATCTTTGTCAATAGATAATGTGGGTATTGAGGAATCAGATACTCTTGATGTTCTGGGCATGAGAATTGGAATGATCACACATTTCAAGTGTCGAAAGAAGCATCCAAGTGCCTTGGTTTTTTGAGACGGTGCAAGGAATACTTCACCCCATCTTATCTCCTAAATATTTACAAGACCTATATCCGTCCTAAAATGGAATACAACTCTCATATATGGGCCGGTGCTTCAAAGTCTATGTTGGAGCTTCTCGACCGCGTACAGGGGAGGGCGAAGATGCTCATCAATGACGGTAGGGTAGCCAACTCTATCGATTCATTGGAGCACCGTCGCAATGTGGCGTGTGTTTGATTGTTCTATCGGTACTATAACGGAATGTGTTCTAACGAAATTAAGGAATTAATTGCCAAAAATCATATATTTTTACGTAGTACTCGTATTTCCCGTAGAGCTCATCCCTTTGTAGTTGATTGTCCAGTAAATCGCACAACGCATTATAGGATGAATTCGTTCTTTGGTCGCACTGTTCGGTTGTGGAATAATCTTCCAGCGAAAGTATTTCCTGCCACTTACGACATAAGTAAATTTAAATCTAACGTCCATAAACACTACTCCCTCTGTCCTCCTTCCAATAACCTATTTTCCTAGTACCATCCCCTGGTTGCTGGTCTTATATAAAAAAAAAATATAGGCACTAGGACTAGATACAGACAGATGACGTATGTCAAAAATTACAAGATTGTCAATTATATCAAATCAATTACTCAAACGGCTCAAAGTTTGCTAATGAAACATGTCACGAATTACTAAGAAAGCTATCAGTTGAGGAGTTATATTTACCTCCGAAGTACGGAAAGACTTGTCACGAATCACAAAGAAATTTATAAGCTCCAAAAATTCAGTTTTATTATTTTCAAATACATATTTTTCCATGAAACATATCACGAACTAAAAAAAATGTTTCATAAATGCTTTAAATACATCCAACTCTGCTTTTACACGGTTTTGCAATAAAACGGTCTAAAAAAAAAATTAATTCCGTTTTTACACAAAACCATATGTTTCTTGAAAAAACGATTTTATTTGATTTAGCACTGCTTGTAAAAGCCATTTGATTGAAATTTAAAGAAATATATTTTTGTTAACCTTAAATATGGATATAAAAACCTTTGGCGGTTTTTTAATTTTTTTAAACAAAGTTTTGATGATTTTTAATTTGTCTTACGAATAGGCTTCGTGTACTGTTTGCTCACAAATTTTATTGTTTACTTGCACAAAATTTCAGTCTATACTTCTTTGAGGCTTGAATGACAAATTAATTTGCTTTTTATAAAAACTCTCACGAATGTTCTTTTTTTAAGTACATACTTTATAAAGAGTTGAATGATATGAACTAGGCCCCTTCTTTACCATCTACTTCACATCTTTTTTCCACGGTTGTTTCCGAAACGTATCTATCGTGTAAAAACAAACTTGCGTGAATACATGTTATTTGTTGTTATAAAAATCAAAGCAACGTAGGCCGATAAACAGGGAAACTAAAAATATGCAATTAATTACATGATTTTTCTCAAGCACCAAATCGGATGTAAAATATTTATTTGTTTTATGAAATTTGTCATCAATTTGTTAGTGCATATTTGTGCATATTTTGTTTATAACAGCATTTTTGCATATTTGAGCTTTAAGAGCCTGTTCACGACATATTTTCGTATAAAAAGAAAATTTTATCCTCTTTTTGGGGTCTAAAATATTAGAACAACGAAAACTCAATTTTTGTTTTAAGTCCTGATTAATTACACTATGCAACAAGAAAGAATATCTCTAATATTTAATATATTTTTTGATGCGGTAACTTCAAAAATGATCAGCATTTCAGCTTCTATGGATAAGTCTTTTTTAATTTTTTTTTTTTTTTCTAAAATGTGAGATATTTGAAGAAATTGCTTGATATATCTTATGATAACATTGAATTGACGATTTGATTTCCTTAAGACATATGTTAAAAAATTTCAAATTATACTAGTTTTAAGACATTATAATATCATTTTTTAATGTAACACACATTTTTGAACTTAATAAAAATCCATTTTTTTTTTCTTGGTAATTTATGATATTTTTGATTTCTAAAAATTCACAAAAAATAGAAAGCAGCAAATAATTACAAGTTCCACAACTTATTCATCAGGTTGGATATAATAGAAATAAAATAAAGCATAATTCATGAAAATCGATTGGTAAATACCTATTTTATTCGCAATGGAATGAAAATACCTAGTTTTGAAAAAACAAATTTTTTTGCTGTAATTGCACTATAAGTGATATTTATGATTTTTGTTTTTATGATTTTTTCGTATAAGCAATATATACGACAACCATTACCTACAATTAAAAGAAAACAAACTAGAATTACTTATACTGGTATAATTTGAAATTTGGGAACATATGGCTTTACCAAAACATATATGTAAGAGCAGCCTTCTGAAAAATATCACATTTAAGGAAAAAAATTAATAAAAAAAACTAGAGTCTGAAATGCTAATGATTTTTGAAATTAGGCGAGCATAGCGCATAAAAAAATATAGTGGCTATCCATGGTCAGAAATTTTTTTTCTATTTGTTGCATAGTGTTATCAAGACCTCAATTAAGTTTATAACCCCTTAACAGGCAGGTATGTTGTCCTGTAAGCCGCAAGCAAGTGAGTAAAAGTCCAAAGACAAATAGCACTTAATTGTTTGAAGACTGTATAGAGTTAAACATTAGATTCTGTATTGTCTTTCTGGAAGGAACTGTAGGCTGTCAAATGTTTGAATTTGAGCTGGAAGAGGACAAAAGGTAAAAAAGGTAAAAATATAACTAAAATAACATTTACAGCGAAACACTCCAGGTTTTCTTGTAGCTAATAAATAATAAATAAAAATTGCAATAAGAAAGCGTTTACCGTTCAAAAACCGATTGTATGTCAAAAATATATACCAAAAGCGCTTCAATGACATAAGCAAATGCTTAAAAGACTAGTTTTTATGGATTGCAGTAGATGAAAAAACTGATAGGAAAAATTGTTGCAAATGTTATTGTAGATGTTTTACTTTTTGGCAAAGAAATACCAAGCGAAAATATCTTAACCAACGCAACTGTTTTGGACAAAACAAAATAATTCGTTATTGAACAACTTGTTAACGATGTATTAAAGACATTTGATGTAAATTGAAATTAAAACAAATTTTACCATCTGTGGCAGTCGCTACGCCATATATGATACAAAACTGCCAAAGCCATAAAGGTTTTTACCTTAAACTATGTATGTATGGGAGCGTATTAGCGATCAATACGTAAATGTAAACAAAGTCATTGTAAATGTAAAAGAAAGTATTCTTGTTTCTCCGAATGGAGTTTAAATTTTAAGAGAAAAATTTAAATCAATGTTTTGTTAATTATTTCAACAACAAATACTAATAAAAAAATTCTGCTCTATTTTACGAAAAATGTTAAGTAATGGATTCAGTACTTCATACAAATTAAAATACAGCTTTTTTCTCTTATTGTGTTGTATTGTTTTTTGTATTGTTAATAATTTATATCTTTCTTTAAATGTGTATATTCAAAAGATTTTAAATTATTGAATAAAACTTATTAACAAAGAAGAAATTTTTGTTTTTTTTATATATAATAGATATTTTCGGATTTTTATATGCATCTTTTTATGCACATAAAACACTTTTTGACGACCGTATTTCAAGTTTCCCTAACAATGAATATTTAAACAACTGCATTCAATGTGGCATATTTTAGGAGTTTTAAGTAAATTAAAAAAAAAAAAATTATGTAATTTTAGAATTTTTTTAAATTTTAAAAATTTATTATTAAATCTTATTTGCCTTGAAACTTATTTTTTTATTTTATTTTTTCTTTAATGTGTCAAAAATATTCAGTTTTTATTAATAAAACTTAAAAAAATATATATTTCATTGCTATAATTCACTAAACCACAATAATTCTGAATTAATTTTTTTTAATACAAAAAATATATATATTTTCTGCCATTTTTTATACTAACAGCTGTTCACTTGTAATTCATTCATAAGCCAGTTTGTTTTGTGGGATTATATAGCCAATAATTGCACGACAGTTGTGTTGATATGTAAAAAATTCCAAATTTTTTATATTATAAAAAAACTTATATAAATTTCTGTCCATATTAATAATAGTTGATGTCATAAATAGAAACTCAGTATTAAATATAATCTAATAAAATATAATCTAATAAAACAAAATTAAAGCTAAAATAGGATTTAAGTTACTTGCTTCAGATATTGCTCTAGTGACAGTTTTTGATAAGATTATAACAAAAAACAAATAATTTAAACAAATTAAATAAGTTTAATAATATTTTCATTAGATTTTTCATTTCATTATTATTATTATAAAAACAAATTCTTAAGGATTAGTACGATTACAAGATTTCTTAAAATTATTACCGCTTTTTTAGTTTCCTTAGTTTTGATTTGTCTTATTTGCAAAAATTGATTGACGACTAAAAAAAAAAATTTTCACTAAGTGCTTTTGCATTTTATGTAATGAAAAATAAACCAACAAATGATGAGCATTTTTGGCCTTTGGTGACGCACATGAACAGTAAACAAATTATTTTTGAATGAATAAAGGAATGCGTCATCTGTGTTGTATACTTAATGGAGAGTAACGGCATAATTAACGATTTAAAAAACCAGGATGTTCATTTACAAAGGCTTTTTATAAGCTGTCATGAGTCAACCTGTAAAAAATCATTAAAATAGAACAATATGCTCTGCAACAATGAGTTAAAATCTATAAAATGCACTACAAAATTGGTAAAGCATTTTTGAGTTGCAAGGTATCACCTTCTCCGTCAACAATTGTGAAACAGGTGGAAAAATTAAAGCTGTTTTTACAAGTTCGTGATGTGGAGAACAGAGCTCGTGTACATTGCTCAAGAACAACAGAGAATATTTTTTTTGTAGCACATCGTATATAGAAAAATACAGGTTTGTGTATTTCCCATCGATCTTTGGAGTAGGGCATTCCATAAAGGGAGTAACACAATTACTCAGGCTTGCCTACCTACAACAAAGTCGTGTTTTTGTTAATTGGGTCCTTGAAATGCATCAAATTAGTACTAAACTTAATCGAATAATAATATTAAGTGATTAAGCATATTTTCATCTTAGAGGCTATATAAAAAGCCAAAAAGTATTGTTGAAAAGCTTTTCCATCCTAAGCGTGTGACTTTTTGGGTAGATTATTTGTCACAAAAATTTAGTTTTTTTAAAATGAAGCTAAAGCAAATGTCACAGGGAATAGAATGCGCTATAGAACGGTCATTAAAGATTTAGTATAGTCAGATATTGACGTGGACGGCATTTACTTTAAACAAAAAGGCGCTACATCACACACAAGCAAAGATAGCATCGCTGTTTTTCATTAAAAGATGCCTGAACGTGTGATTTCTGGAAGATGCGATCACAATTGGCTACCAAGACCTTGAGATTTAACACCTTTAGACTTTTTTCTATAGCGCTACAAGAAAGAAAAGTTTATGCCAATTACCACATGCAGATTAAGACCTCAAAGATGAATTTCGTTAAGTTATCGAGTTATTCGTGAAAATTTCATAAAAAGAATATGACGCTTCAAGCATTGGTCTTTGGCGGATTTTGTTTTAATTATTGACGGCTTACCGTTCTCTATAAAAACATCCGATGATTTCGGTTAGAAATACTCGCTTTTTTCAGATATGAAACCCCCTGAATCCTGTCCCTTTAGCTGTCATTAAATGGTTTAGTCACTATTGTAGATAGTCCATTAAATTGTATTATTATAAATTATTAAACATACCTTTCATGGTAATTAACTGGCCTAGTAAAAGTCATTTTATTATCATGACTTTGTTTTTTAATTTAAATAATAAATTTTATGAAATTTGATACATATGCTCAGAACTTTTTCTATGACATATTACTGTTTTATAAAACTTTATGTATGAATCTGATACCACTTAATAATTTAAGACCAGCAGTCAGGGTTAACCCCTACTCATGCGATTCATTGTGCTTTTACTAGGAAAATAGGTTCTGGGAAGGATGATAGAGTGAGTAGTGTTTACGGACGTTCGATTTGAATTTGCTCATGTCGTAAGTGCCAGGGAAGACATTCGCAGGAAAATTGTTCCACAAGCGAACAGTGCGACCAAAGAACGAATTCTCCCTATCATGCGTTGTGCGATTGACTGGATAATCAACTACAAAAGCATGCGCTCTACAAGAAATACGAGAACTACGTAAGAATATATGATTACTAGGAATTAGTTCCTTAATTTCGTCATAACATATTCCCTTATAGTACCGATAGAACAATCAAACACATGTCACATTGCGACGATGCTCCAATGAATCAATAGAGTTGGCTGCCCTACCGTCATTAATAAGCATCTTCGCCCTCTCCTGTACGCGGTCGAGACGATCCAAAATAGACTTTGAAGCACAGGCCCATACATGAGAGTTGTATTCCATTTTGAGTCGGATATAGGTCTTGTACATATTAAGGAGATCAGATGGAGTGAAGTAATTCTTACACCGTCTTAAAAAGCCGAGGCACTTGAATGTTTCTTTCGTCACTAGAAATATCTGTTCGTTCCAACGAACGTCACAGTTAATTCTCTAGCCAAGAACATCACGAGCATCTGATTCCTGAATATCTACATTACCCATAGATACAGATGACAACACACCACCACGTCTATGTGTCAGAAAACAACACTGGGTCTTGCGCGCGTTAAAGTCGACCCTGTTTGCGCGACCCCTCTCATATTCTGCCTCTTCGCCCCTATCACCAAAAGGCTCGGCCTACGATCAAACGAATATGAATGACAAATGTTGCTGTCATCTGCAAAAGAGTAGATAGGATAAGAACTAATAAAAAGAAAGTCGTTAAGAAATATTAGAAAAAGAGTAGAAGAAAGAACAGACCCTTGCGGTACCCCTGAGATTATCCTGAACTCGTCGGATAAGAGCCCATCTATAACCACTCTTATAGTGCGATATATGAGATATCTCGATAAGAATCGAGAGAAGTGACTACCGACACCAAAAGCAATAAGTTTGAATATGAGAGCCTCGTGCCAGACTCTGTCAAACGCCTTGGAAATATCCAGGGCCACAACTTTACTCTTACCACATCGCTGAATGGACCTATTCCACCTTTCAGAGTGTAGCGCCAGCAGATCACCAGTAGAGCTACACTTACGGAAACCGTATTGACGATCGTTCAGCAAATTGTTGGACTCTAAATGCTTTACAAGGTGATGATTAGTCATGCTCTCCGTAACTTTGGAAAGTAGTTTTCAGGGTTACTTGCCTCACCATTTTTAGGAATTTGCATTACATTAGCAATCTTCCAGCAAGATGGAAAAACACCCGCGCGATAGGACGCACTGAAAAGATTGGCCAATGGACGCGCAAGCGTCGAAGAGCACTGCTTCAGGACCAGCGCTGGAATGCCATCCGGCCCAGAAGACCTATTTGCGTCAAGATTTGCAGGAGCCTTTTTTACTGCACGGGCTCGAAAGAATATACTAGGCATAGTCTCTGATAATCTTTCAAGTTCGGGCAGTGGTTGAACGCTCTCCGGCAAATTCGAATTACCTGCAAACATTTCATCCAGAAGGTTTGCCTTATCAACCGGGTTAGTGAATATTTGGTCATCCTTTATAAGGACTGGAACCAAGCTAGCGCTGTTCTTAAGACTTTTAATGAATGACCAAAAGCTCTTACTTCCCCGCGGATAAATAAGATTTTTTGTACGTAGGCGCTGTTCGTATAGAGTCTTTTCGCGCTTAAGTACTGCTGCATACGTAGATCTCGCCTGTTTGCGTAGCAATTTGTTATTACGCCAATTTCTGAATGCTTCCTCTCTGGATCTGACTGCAAGCTTGCACGTCTGATTAAACCAAGATTTATACCTTGATTTAATCGGAAGCTTTCTGGATGGGATGGAATTATCCATCCCTAGCTTTATTATATTGTCATTTGGGCGATTTTTAAATCGACCAACCCTAATGCATACAGTAGCCTAAGTACTTAAAGGAATTATGTTTATTTCAAATATTTTCTGGTATTAAATAAGTTTCTTTTAGTTTTCCTTTCGATGGAACGCAACTAAACAATATTGTTTACATGTCTCTGCTCTAAATAAGCAAAGATCTATACAATATTTCCAAATTTAGATTAGGCTTTGTGCCGTTGCTACAAAATTAAAATAATAAGGCAACCATATGCAGAAAATAACTATTTTTCTATTTTAAGAAATGTAAATATTATTTATTTATTTATTTGTTTAAAGAATTTTCTATAATAAAAAAAATTTGAATAGATAACTTGCCTTAAGGTATTGTTATTGGCAATAGTAAATACGTTTGTTAATTTCCATATCACAAACATATGAAACCACAAAAAACTTTGAACAAAACATTTTCGTTTAAACTTAAATAAACCTAAGAAAGTAATCCTGAAACCATTAAAATAATTGGAAATTTAGTTTAAAACTTCGTTAAATATAGTTTACAAAATCAATAAACAAATTGTAGTGTTTTTTCTATATGAAACAAATAACTTTATTTTAAATAATCAGACCTCCAGAGCGTATGATTGTTATTAATTAAAACATATTTTGCTTCAATGCTTCAATTCTTAAAACCTCAGAAAAAAAAAGAAATTTTTAAATTAAATATTTTCTTATTTTGTATTAGTGTTGTTGTATTTAAAAATACTGTTTTCATGTTTGCATGGTTTTAATTAAAATTTATTGGATTTTTGGATTAGATTTCCTGTAAATTTAATAAACCAACACATGGTAGTGGCACGTGCATGTTGAACTAATTGTATGCGGAATTTTCTAATTTTCTTTTCTTTGACACAAGTTTTTTTAAATACCGAATACATATTTATATATGATACTATATAAAGCATATGCAGTGAAGGTTAGTTTTTTAATTTTGTTTCTTATGTTTTTTTAGAGAAAAAATTCATGCACTAGAATCAATTTTTTTTTTTTTTTTTTAACTTAAGTATTTCTATGCAAGGTGTTATATAGAAAACGTAAACGCTTTTAAGATAAAATAAATCAAAGTATAAAACATGAAATGAACACTGTGCGTGGGTATTTTGCTAAATTTCTCTATTTTAAAAATATATATTTTTCGTCAACAACTTATATTATTCTTCAGCATAATCTTCTTTCTTTTCCAGTTTTTATCCTTATTCAAAAGGGATTTTATGTGAATAATAGCTTGTTTTACCTTTTTCCGCCAATTGTCTAATAATCTTATATGGATTAAGTACAATTAATAGTCTGTTGTCCCATAATACCGGGCGCTCCAATAAAACGTTTCATTTTCAATAGTATGCCATTTTAACAGTCTTAACATACGTCAAACTATAATTACGACAGACGCTTTTACATCGCACAGAAATGATTAAATTTCACTATATAAATGGTGAAAACTTCACGTTAGCACCATAACTAAAGCATTTTTTCGGTAGAAAAAATTAAACTGTTAAAACCGAACTTGTCCACGTCGCTCAAGGACAACTGAGAATATTGTGTGCATTTAAAGTTAATCGTTCCACAAACAATATTAAATCATATTTGTCATAATAATTTAAGTTTTTTAAGATTAAGTTAATTCAAGAACTCAAGCCTACCAAAATATATCAAACCGATTTGGAATTCCATCGAAAAATCAAATTGAGTGATGATGCCCACTTCCACCTCGGAACCAACGCCAACAAGGAAAAAACATTTAAATCCTTAGGTGGAATTTATAGTGCATTTTTTGTTGTAGTAGAATCATTGGATCTTTCTCTTACAAAAATGGGTGGCGGTGGTGTACTGGTTAGAGTACCATTGTACAACTCAGGCAGCCAAGATTCAAACCCTAGCAGAGGATATTAAGGAAAATAATTTAATAACAGTTTTCAAGTATTTAATTAAAGAGACTTCAACCCTCTCAAGGCGAAAACATCCAAAAGAAACCTCTCTGACAATCCAGCTTACCTCTGGCGAATCATCAATCATTCATCACAAGAATGATCAGGATAAAACGCCACCTATTAGGAAAAAAAAGGCAACGATAAAGCTTGCGTCATCACCCATATATACTTAAAGGATTCAAGGATTCTCACCACTACACAATACAATTCAATTGAGGCGTCATTTCTAGGCTGCGATAAGAAGGATCATCATCGAATAGCTACAGTAGACTAATACTTAGCTTGAAACAAATAACGAATAGAGAAAGTGAAACAAGGCAAAATAAAGGAAATTTTAACACGCAAGGACCTTTGAAATACGAAATAGGACACACACTGCGCAATGGAACGTACGGACTCTTCGTGGAGCATCAAGGCTTGCGCAACTCGAGCATCAAATAGCATCCCATAAGATTAGCATCTTGTTTATCAGTGAGATGAGATGAAGCGGTGGTAATGGCAAAAAGGGAGTCGGAATTATAATGTCGATAAAAGTCAAGAACTTCCTTCAGACATGGAAACCAATAATAAATCAGAATAACACATATCACCGCAGTACAGTGCTATGCGCCACAAAGACAATGACGATGACGCTAGAAGGATATCATCATTCTAATGGGTGAATTCAACATGAAAATAGGAAGCGGCAACACCAAAATTCGCTCCACCATGGGAACGCATGGTTGTAAAGTTAAAAATATCAATGGAGAACGACTTATAGAGCTATGCCAGACATATCAACCAGTCATTGGTGGCTCTATCTTACCGCATAAGGAAATTCATAAATAAACATAAACATCGCCAAGCAGCAACTCAAGCAATCAGGTTGATCACATATGCGTGAGTAAATGATGGAGAAGCTTTTTGGCGGATGTGAGAAATAAAAGAGGCGCTCTATTCGGCCGTGATCACGAGCTTATCACAGGTGAAATCAAGCTCAAACTAAAATGTCGCTGAAGATATACGGGAGTCTCAATACGAAGGCGTTTCCGTCCACAGCAACTGCAGAACAACGTTGCCAACAAACCAGCATCATATATGGGAAGATATCACAGCAACATATAATCAAGTCGCAGAAGAAACACTGGGTGTAGTGCAGATACATAGAAAATCAGGGATATCAGACGATACTTGGAACCTAATCTCTCAAAGAAGAAAACTTAAGTTGCAGCTAACCAACGAACTGGAAAAACAGGTTAAGAAAGCTGCATGAAGAGACGAAAGAAAGATCCTAGAAAATCAGGAAAAAAAACAGCAGAAGAAACTGCTGGACAGAATAGCATGAGAAAACTACTCCAGACGATAGACTATCTCACAAATAGAAAGTGTAGCAGGACCCAAGCAGCACTGATGGCGGTGG
Organism: Wohlfahrtia magnifica; assembly: GCA_023159175.1. Lineage (NCBI taxonomy): Eukaryota > Metazoa > Arthropoda > Insecta > Diptera > Sarcophagidae > Wohlfahrtia > Wohlfahrtia magnifica. The sequence goes on from JAKWBJ010000059.1 coordinate 1,824,312, forward strand.
CATAATTATATCGAAAAGTGAAGCACAGATGCAAAGATGGAGGGAACATTTCGAGGAAAGTAGCAACGTAACGGACACATATGAAGACATCGAAATGGGCCTCAACAGCCTTATACAAAATTCATTGAACATAAGATTTATCCCTCCCAGTTTAAATGAATTAAAAGAGTCAATAGTAAAATTGAAGAATAATAAAGTTGCAGGTGAAGATGGCTTACTAGCGGAAATCTTACTGGCAGGCATTAAAACTGCAGCTGAATTATTACGGAGTCATATCACATCAGAGTGATAGGAAAAAAGGCTACCATCTACTTGGAAAAAAGGCATTATTGTGAAGCTACCCAACAGTGGCTACTTGAAAGATTGTAATAAGGTCTGCTTAGCACCATATACAAGATACTAGCAGTCATAATACAGGGAAGGCTTCAGAGCAAAGTAGAGAACATATTGCGAGATGAAGAGACAGGCTTCCGGTCAAATGGAAGCTGCGTAGACCAAGCCAACACTCTACGCATAATAATAGAATAGTCCCTAGAGTGGCGTACCCCTCTATACCTACTGTTCTTCAATACCATCAAAATGACATATGGAAAGCATTGAGAAGAAAATGAGTACCACAAAAGATAATCCGAATAATACGAGTAACGTACAAGAATGCAGAACTCTCGGTTCTTCACAACGTATTACCGACCAACCATTCCATACTAACTCTGTAGTAAAACAAGGGTGTCCACTTTTACCTCTACTATTCACCATGGAACTCTCATGATGACTCAATGACCTGGATTATGCACACAATATTTGTCTTCTCTCACATAAGATTGCCAATATGTAGCCTAAACTAGAAGAGCTGAAAACACTGGCTCGCAATGTTGGACTTGAGATATATACTATAGGGTACATCCATTAATTATATCGGGAAAGCACAATGGCAACAAATAGCGGTGCAGAAACAAACGTTAACAACATGTTCAATATGAAAAAGCCCATACATATCGAGGCAAACCAAGTTCAGAATATTCAACGCAGTTGTAAAGTTAATTCCGTTGTACGGCAGTGAAACCTGGCTTGTTTCTAATACCATCGCGCAAAAGCTACAGGTATCACCAACAAGTACCTTAAAAGCTAGATATTCAGTCCTAACACCATAAGCAATATAGATCTATGAAACTGGATAAACGAAGACTATACTAAAGCAGATAAGGTAAAGAAAGTGGAGATTGACCAGCCTACTTTATGAAAAAATCTGAGTATTATAAGGATGCCACTTGAGTGGATTACTCAAGAATAAGGAACCGCGGTCGACCTGACGACGCATAATTATTAAAGAACTAAGACAAAAAATTTTACCTGGGAAGATGAAAAGACCACAGCAGCTCCTAAGAAAAGTAACGAAAAACTAAAATTACAAAAATGAACTTGATGATGTTTGCTTTAAACCAGACGTGCTTCATGCCACACAGGCAAGAATGCCAACACTGTTTTTTTTTTTTTTGAAAAGCGTTTTGCCAATGTGATTTCTCGAAAAGGTAATTAGAATTCGCTACTAAAAACTTATAATATAATATTTTGCTGCTACGTGAACTATAAGGGTATACCAATGGTCCACAATCTATTTAAGATATCAAAGGTGAAATTTGTAAAGTTATCTAGGACATAAAGCAGGGTTGGCAACCCACTTGGTAGTCCAATTAAACCTTCCCGGGTTTATCACTGAGTACATCTTTTTCTCGCCTCTGAACCAGTCTTCAAATCCCGTCTAAGGAGAACTTCTCCTTCTTTAAGGCGCTCCAACTCTGAAGCCCATTTTATATTTCTTCAAAAGAAGTGAATTTAAGATATGCTTGCAGATAAACTCATACCTCTATATATGGCCTAGATAGGTTCAGAAAATGTAGGCTGTAAAACAAGATGAATATGTGCTGCGTTTGTTAAAAAAGTGTGCATTCACTGTTTTTTAGCCGCAGAACGAGGTAATTTGGCTGTAAAGCGAATTTTTTTCCGTAATTCCAAGTTCGAAAATACGGAGGAAGTGGTATTTGATCGATTATAAAAATTGTTTTTAAATTTTTGTGACGTGGGGCCAGGAGTTGTCGTGCAAAAGAATAGTTTAATCATGTTTGTCTTTATATTCCGGCCGTTATTATTATAGTGCATGGTTCATACGAAGTAATTGCAGTCTGCTTCGATTACTAGAAAAACCAATCAAAAAACCAAATAAAACCCGGTGGGCTGGGTTTTTGCCAACCCTGACATAAAGCAACAAATTTTCAATTTGGTAATGGAAAATTTCATGGACGTAGCTGTCGCTCCGATTTATCTCTTATTATTTAAAATTATTAATGGCATACTATTTTCGTTACAATATGAAAGACATCCAATGATTTCTCTTACAAATGAACATATATCAAAATGAAAACCGTTATTGGCTCACTCTGTACTTCTGCACTTTTTATTCGATGATATTTTTAAGTTAAAATTACCAAGATCCAGATTTTTCATTATTGTTACAATTAACGAGGTCTCTCTTGCTTAATCGGTTATCAAAGCCAAACTAGCAGTCGTAGCCTATTCTAAATTCACAAAAAATCCAGTAATAGATAGCAGTTGACATAGGGAGAGTTAGGATTAAAATAAATTAAATTTTTAATGCTACAACATGATGCAAGCAAGTAATTCCTTTGGACTATTAAAGCTCTTACAATAATCAACATTTTTCATTAATAAAGAGATTTTCAAAGTTTAACGGGGTCAAATCACACTTTATAGGTAGCCCGTTCAAATATGTCCATGTGAGATGGGCAAAGTCATCTCACATGCCCATGTGAGATGGGCAAAGTCATAACTTTGTTAAAATATCAAGATTTATGTTGTTTTTTCGTTCGTTCTTTTTCATAAAGAGAAAATGTAATTTCGCTTTTAAAAGATTTCATGATAAATAACAGACGTCTTTATGTAAAACTTAATTTTAGCCTTAAAGTATTTTTATAATTTTATTTGCTTTAGGTTCATGAAAAAAAGTGAATGTTTTTGTACAACAAGAAATATGTAAATTAACTGAAATAAATTGTCTAGACCAGATATAAAATATAAGAAATTAAATTCATTAAGTAAGTATCTAACACAAATATATTTTGCATAATAAATTTAAATTTTTGAAAATTTAGTTTCATTACTTTTATTCAATGTTGTAACAAAATTTGGTTTCAACCTTTTTTACAGCAGTTTAACAAAAACTTTTTTATGGCAATAAATTTATAAAAGAAAACACACACAAAAAAGACTGCTCAATTCACATTTGTTTTACAGAGCAGTATTAAAATGCTGTTAAAATAAATACCATATATGTTATGGGGATGATATAGATATTAGACTTTAAAAAAAAAATTTATTTAATTAAAATAAAGAAATAAAGACAAGAAAAAACGACGGTTACATTTTTAATATTTATAATTTCAAATTTAAATTTAATAATATAATTTGACTGAAAGTAATGGAATATGTTAATACATTTTCTAGATGTTCCTTGCCGATGGGATCTGCCCATTAAAAGTATTTGTTTGCCTGAGATTATAACAACAGTAGAAAAGCTTAATAAAAGAAAATCTCCCGGATATGAATTAATTGATGCAAAAGTTTTGAAATTACTGCTTAAAAAGGGTATAGTCTGCATAGCAATAATATTGAGATTAAATTATTATCCAACTCAGTGGATATATGCAAAAATTATAGTGATTCCTTAACACAATAAAAAAGAAAATGAAACAACTAACGACCAATAAGTTTATAGCCCATATTTTCTAAATTACTTGAAAGACTCCTGTTACAGAGATTACCTCAAATTTTGGAATAGGAAATCATAACTCCTGATCATCAATTCGGATTTGTGCACAACACTCCTGAACAATGTCAGCGTATTGTAATGGAGATAAGAAGTTCATTAGAAATTTAACTTTTCTGCTCAGCTGTATTCTTGGATATAAGCCAACCATTTGATGGAGTATGGCAAACTAAAGAAATTACTTACTTCACCATATTATTCGTTATTAAAGTCATATTTACATGACAAATTATTTTATGCTTTTGAATGTATTAAGCCTGGAATTCCTCAAAGAAGTATGCTTGACACTGTCTTATACATTATTTATACATAAGATATGGCAATAGATGATAATACAACTGTAGGGACATACGCAGTTGATACAGCTATAATATCGTCGAATGAATCATTACTTCAAGCTTCTGCAGCTTTACAAAGGTAGTTATACGTAATAGAAAAGTGGCTAAAAAAATTGAACATTCAAGTTAATTCGCAAAAATCAACGCATGTTACATTTGCTTTAAAAAAAGGAGATTGCCCAGCACTTTATTTAAATAGAAGTTGTATACTAAAATCAAACAAAGTGAAATATTAAGGACTTCATCTAGACAGATGGTTCACGTAGAAGGAAAGTATTTACATATTAAAGTCAAAAAATTTATTGTCTCTTGGGACCAAAATCCGAATTAAGTATTGAAAGCAAAACAATTTTATATAAAGCAATTTTAAAGCCGATGTAGACTTGTGGTTGGCAACTTTGTAACACCAACGCCGAAAGAACGTCATATATATCGATCTAAAATTTTACCACTAATTGATTACGTAAGTAATCGATGTATACATAACGATTTGCTATTTCAGTGAAAAATATCTTCAAAGGCTCAGTTATCATTTTAGCCTTTTAGCTATAGCAATTCAAGATGACAGTGATGAAATTAGGTGACTAAAAAGATTCCATGTAGTTTATCTTCCATTTAGAAAATAGTCGTTCTTGAAACTGATTTTTACGACTGTAGTGTCTTTTAATTTTATTTGATTTATTGAAACTATACATTAAGTTATTGTTAAATTATTAATAAAATTTGCTTAATATTTCTTGTAAAGTAGATTGCAAATAAATACAATTTGAAAAAAAACTTGTTTAATATATTGCTACTTTTTAACCTTTTTGTTTGAGTTCTTTTAAATGAAGTTAAATACAATAAATGAGACGAATTTATATTTATACAGTATTTTCTATTCCTATAATTAACTTTATACAGTAACTTAATTATCTTTCACTTAATATGCAAGAAAATCAACACTTTTACTAACGCCTTAGCTCTACTTTACTATTTGACTGTTAAACTGCAACTGACTGCCTAAGCACAATACGCCACCTTTCATAGTAAATTTACATTAATTTCGAATGTTCTAATATATACTACACCCTTCTATTCAGCTACGTTCATTCGATTGTAAAATATTAATAACCAAAAATTAAATTGGTAATGCTGGTCAAACAAACGCAAACTTGACCGTAGGATCATAGCCATGACAAAAACCAATAGAATAACTTTCACAATAAAGTATCTTTTTAGGCATTTTTATTTTCGTAACAATATTTTACTAAATGATGTTCGTATCTGATTATTATTATTTATTTTACGTAGGGTTCCTTAAAGTATGCTTTATCCAATTAAATTTTTATTTCACTCACTGTCTCTCTTCCTAGCTCTTATTTATTGCCGGTCAAAACATCATGCTTTATTGGATTTGAACAAACTCTGTAGAATAATAAATGGTTTTAGTAATTTATAAAAATGTTACTGAACTTATGGATATTGTAACAGAGCGATTGACATGTTTCGTTTATACGAAACAAAAAAAAATGGTATAAATTTTTAATTTTTTTTAAACAATTTTTCATCCACAAAAATATATGTGAGTGCAAACTATCAGCAAACTAAATAAATGGTCTTTTGGTTAACAAAAATAAAACAAACAATTTTATATTTTATTTAATTTTAACATCACTTGTGGTTTCAAACGTTGAGAAAAAACCGCAAATGATCTCGTACCAATTTATTAAAGAGTATTAAAAAGAATTCTAATTAAACATTCAGTAGCAGCTTCAGTTTATGGTTCTAAGAAAGGTAAATAAATATAACAGAAGTAAAAGTATTAATTTACAGAAAAAGTAGCAAAGTATCTAGATCTAATAGACCTAAAAGACCACCTGTTGCATTTTTCTCATTTCAACTTTTTCTCATAAAAAGATGTTAAATTTTAATATTTAACAGAACTTCTCTTGGACAAAAACCACAATATATTTACTGTTTGGAACTAACAGAGTCACCCTCAATTGTATTTCAACCCAACGTTATTTGATAAAATAAAATTTCTGAAAAAAATTCTAAAATTCACCCAAAATTACTTTAGGCCTGTTAATGTTATTGTTTGGAAAACCACACGAAATATTTTAGTTTTTCAGTACTAGTATATGCCATTAAAAATTTTTTACTAATAGCTCTTCTATCCTTGAAGTTTGCTAAAACAACTTAATTGTGTACATTAAAAACTTAATGTAATAAACAAGCCCAAAAGTTTGTTTTATAGATGTGCTAAAATTGAAAGCAAACATTAGCAGAAAATTGAAAATAGAGCGATAAATTTAAAAAAGTATATTAAAGGAAAAGAAAAAAAATGTGAGTAAATTTTTGAGCTTTTGCTAACTCCTGTACAATTTTTAAACTATTTTCAAAATAGTAGCGATTTGTCATGAAGAAAACAAGTTTGATTTTTTTTTATTCCTTTTATTGTGGTATCATCTTTTTTAAACCACATGTCAACCAAGTCAAATTTGTTTAGTTTGGGACAAAAAAAATCCCAAATCAACGTTGCGATTTTTTATCGTCCCAGCTAAAGCACAGTCTAATAACGCCACAGGGTAATAAATCGCACCAAACCACAAAGCATATTTTAGAGTGTATTTGCAGCTCTTAAATGCCTCTGACTGCTCTTCACACCAAATTCGGCAATTCTTATTGTTGATATACTCATTGTGTCATCAATAGATCATCATACAATTTCCCTCAAGCCTATTCCCTAAACAAACGATGGTGTGGTAAGTCACCTTGCTTTAGTTCTTACATCAGCTGTATTTTCTACCGAAGTACTTACCTTAATAATACACGCCCAATTGTGTAATTTTTATTTATTTTTTCTGACGATTTCAACGAACCACTTTGCCGATTTTCACGTTTTTTTTCATTAATACTAGACGATTTTATGCTTTATTTATATAGCAGTTATGTATTTAATATTGCGAATACATTTTCAAAAAATAATGGTTGAAAAAAATGTTGTGCCTAAAAATTTTCAGCAAAATTATCTTTAATAAATTTTTACTAACACGGTGCGACAAAAACAATATCTGGCAAGTGATACTATTTTTCTGATAGCCACTATCGAGTAGAACAAGAATCCGAAATCCTATAAGCTAATAACTAAGCAGAATATTATCCGATTTTGAGTTACTTTTCGAATTAGGAAAGAAGACAAATAGACCTTTAAAACGATATATACTTCCTTTAAGTAGTCATGAAGAAATACACCTCTTCAGCAAACAAATTTTAAGTTTAGATATGTTTTTGCGCTCTATTTTATATTAAAGCCGTATTAACAGTAGCTCGACTCATATCTATTTTAAATGATAAGAGCCTTTGCCGACTAAGAAGGAGAGATACTTTTCCGTTCAGCTGAAAAGATAAAAAATTAAGTCTAGATAACAGCGATAGATTATTGTTATTTCATTAATGGTAATAAGCATACAATAAATAAAAGATACTATAGGGTGGGCAATTTAAGAGATTAAGATTGAACCAGCGGTTATTGCGAATCTGGCAATAATTATGTCATCCTATTCTGTCACAGAACTCAGTATATTGTCTTCACTGAACGAAATGAATCGATTTACGCTTGAGCAACGTTAGGATTTATTAGAAATTTATTTTCAAAACAAAAGTCAAAAAGTGCAATAAAATCAAAATAAAAAGTAAAAAAATTAAAAAAAATCATCTTTTCGGATGAAGCTTATATTCGTCTTGGTGGGTACGTTAATAAGCAAAATTGCTGTATTTGGGCCTTAAAAAAACCAGATGTAGTTTTACATTAGCTAATGCACCCATGAGGAGAGGCTGTTTAGTGCGGCTAGTAGTTCGAAGGCATCATTGGCCCATATTTCTTTGAAAATGAAGGCGGCGCAACCATTATGGTCAATGGGGCCACCCACCGCACCATGACAACCAATTTTTTTGTGCCCGCTCTTCATGGCATTGATGTGAACGATGTTTGGTTTCAACAGAATGGTGCAACTTGCCATACATCTCATGCCACAATCGATTTATTGCTGTAAGCGTTTGATAGCCGTTTAATTAGCCGAAAAGATGATGACGACCTCATATACTCGTAAAAGGTCTCGAAAATTGGTCCGAATGAATAAGGTAGTCTGAGGCTATCCGCGGCAGCCGTATGAATGATATGATATTGCATTTCTAACCGGAACAATTGTACTTCATGACAAAAAAAATTAATTTGGCAAAATTTCAAACCGTTTTTGGTTAATTGCATTTTTTAATTTAAACTTTTAAATGGCCCACCCGACATATATTTTATGAACTTCACAACCGCTATTTCAAAACCTGCATTTAGGCTAATGGCTATTATGCTCGTTTTAATTTCAATTTTTAGGGTTTTTCTATTACACTGGTCTACAAAAAACAAATAATTTTCTGGACTGTGAAAAAAACTATATGGAATATAATAATTTTGATACGCTGATATCAAATCCGTTTTCAGCTTTTGTCATCGTGCTGAAATTTTTTATGGGTGTGGCAAATTATTCGCCCAACATATAGTAGTTATGTCAATTTATTTCATCATAACTTGAAAACGACTTGACCGATATTAATATAAGTACCAGCAGATGTTTAGGAATAAAATTTCCTATAAGTCGTCTAAACGACATTTTTTTTTTTATATTCAATATTTTAAAAGTTATTCATAACTTAGTTGCGCAATAAAAAAAATTATTCGAACAAAATTAGACTAATTGCTCTTTTTTTAAGATATAAAAAATTGTTCATCCTGAGCATCTAAATTAAAGCCTAAAATGTTGGGAATAAAATAAGTTATAAATCATGAAAATCGGTTGGCTACTGCTGATTTTATTCAAAATTAAGTGCGGGTACCAAAATCAGCCAACAAAAATTTTCTGGCAAAATTAGTAGAACTTTTTTTTTATTTCCAAAAGTTATTAAATAATTCTTAGAATGGCATATATTTACCGAATATATACCGAAGACGAAGCTACCACTATAAATAAATTAGGCAGAGTACAGAGACATGCCTGCTTCATTATAACTGTTGCTATGTAAACTTATCCAACAGGGTCCTTCGAGGGTTTGATTAATTTAACACCGCTTGACATCTATATGAACAGTTTGGAGTCACGTTGGGCGAAAAAAATATTCACCAAATGGTTCTGAAATACGTAGGGACGTCTGTCCATTCCACGCAGGGTGTTCGGAAATTATCTTCGGTCCTGGATGTTATGCCTTTGGATCTGTGTTCTGGCAGAATAATCAGGATTGAATTCCAGGAACGGGATCGTTGGTCTAATGGGGCCTTAGTTCGGAGAGAGTTTGATCCAAGCTAGTATACAGTTCCAAAATTAATAAAGTCGTCGGAGGTGGTGTTAATAAGCCCAACTGAGACTTGTCGATGCAACTGGCAAGATCGTTGTATATCTTTCAGGATGAAATTTAGGCCATTGCTATGTGTGCGGAGATCAACCGTGATAACATAATATTCTCTGACAGCCAAGCTGCCTGAAGGAACTGGGCTCCAATCTAGATTGGTCAAAATTTGCTACGATACATTGCAAAATCTTTCGCTTTAAATAAGGTCCAGTTTTCTGTGTACATGGATGCATAGGCCAGAAATGGTTCCATTATACCATATTCGGCCCGGAATCTTCTAACACTTACTATCATTATCAATCTTATCAAAAGTTTGAAAATTACCAGATGCTTGGAATACTGGAATGCTCAAAGAGACTTAGTCACTCTAGGGCAGCGATCAGTCTGCAATTGGGGCGTCGTTCTGAGGCTCTAAGGTATGGCTGACCTTACGAAATTTATTATGGCCCACTGTAGACTATTGCGCATATGAAGAGGATGGTGGTAACAGATGTGGATGTTTATAGACTGTGGTCATATGCATCAGACAGTGGAACGCATATTCTGTGAATGTGAGGTTCTTAATAGGTTTAGTTGGAAATGTTGAGGTAGACATGGGGTCTGCCGGTGTTCATTAAGAAGAAAAACACACAAATATATGTATTGTTAGAAAATAAAATTTAAATTGAAATAAAAAGAAAATTATTTTATAAAATAAATAGAAATAAAATTAACATGAAATAAAAAAATATTTTTATAACTTTTTGGAAACAAAAGAAAAAATATTTACATCAATTTGCAAGAATTGCAAGAAAAATTTTCGGTCAAAGTTAGGTAACTGCATTTAATTTTCAATAAAATCAGCAATAGCCAACAAATTTCCTTTATTTACAGCTTATTTTATTCTCAATATTTTAGGCTTCAATTTAAGTGCTTAACATATACAATTTTAGTCCTGAAAAGTTTTTATGACCTTAAAAAAAAAAAAAATAAAAATTATTTAATTTTGCGCGAAAACTATGTTTTTTCTGATACGTGCGTTGAAATCGAACAAGCCGTTTTCAATTTATGATGAAATATATTAACATAACTACTATATTTTGGGTGAAAAATTTAACACACCCATAAAAAAAATTTGGGACCGATGGAAAAAACTGAAAACCGTATTGAATTCTGCACATCAAAATTATTATGTTCCATATGGTTTGATCTGAAGGCTTTTTTGCTGTAGACCAGTGTTATTTGAAAAAAATCAAATTAAAAACTTTTTCAAAAATACAAATAATTTTTATTCTTTTTTTTTTGAATTTTTATTTCGGCCTTTTTAAAAATATAACTTTTCATTTGTTTTTATTGACATACAATTTAAATCAATAGAGATTACCATGTTTAGCATTGAAACCATAAATACAAATACATTCAACTGCTAGGTTTTATTAATTTTATTTAGAATTTTGCTTCGCAATTTTGGGTAGAATACTAGAATTAAGTTCTGTAACAAAATGTTGTAGTATTTTTATAAAGCTGTTGTTTGGCGTTTTATACAAAAGAGCAGTGCTAAAAATGTTGTCTATAAAAAAATTAAAAATATGCAACAGTATTGCAAATAATATTTGTGGTGTTGCAGTTATTTAAAAAAGCTTATGCCATGTTAACACGACAACATGTTTGTGTAATTCGCTCCCTAGCTTATAATTTAATCTTCATTTATGAACTGAATTACTTAATTCCCCATAAAAAAGATTTAGAGCGAATCATTCTAACTGTAAATAATTCAGTTTACTAAAAACCCAGTCCATTCTACTCTATTTTTTTTTTTTTTTTTTTTTTTTTTGGAACAAAATTTACCAGCAAATTAAAATAACAATAAAAATTATAAGGGCCATCGAAATGAATTAAAGAAATGCCTTGTGAACGAGATAACTAATATAAGTAATTTAAACAGCGAACAAAGTGATCCAAACATGCCATTAGAAGTATTAATGTGTGACTGTATGCAACAATGTGTGCATGTTTTTTTACGATAGTGCATTATTTATGCAAAATAATAGTGATACATAAATACACAGCATGCTTTGAGTTTTGATTTTATTGCACCAACAACTTATAATATAAAAACAATTGCATAGAGTAATAATTCAAAAACAACAACAGCAATAATAATAGGAAAAGAAATAATGTAAATTACTAGTCCTGCGGCCATTGCAAATTACTCGCATAGCTGCTGTTCCACTAAAAATTAAGTGGATGCTGCAGTTACTGTTGGCCAATTTTGCTATACGGTTTTAAATGAATAACAAGTTAAATGGGAAAATTTAGAGAAACGTTTGAATTAAATTCAAAATTTTTTATTGTTTTATTTAAGTTTGTAGAGATCAAATAGATTTTGTCTGTATAAACTTCATCAAACTTATCAACCGAGCGCCACTGTAAACCTTATTAAGACATATTGTTGCTGAAGATTTCACTTTAGCACAATAATAAAATATTTTTCAGCATCTCTTTGTAATATTTGAAAAGCTTTTGACTTTTTCTTCAATTCACTTATACGTATCTAAAGCCATTAAATTCTCATTTATTTTTTAAGAAAGAAAAACTTTTCTCATACCCCTTTTTTTAAATTAGTTTTGATTGTATTTTATAATAATTTTAACCTAAAAACCTTTACCAACTAAATCGTTTTATCATGTGTTAAGAAATAATTAAATCTTTAGAAGAAAAGACAAAAATCTTGGAAAATAGTTTCGAAATGTGCTTGCAAGTGCCATAAAAACTTAAGTAATTGTTGTAACATACTGGAGAAGGTATACTACAGATTATTACTGTTATATACTACACTACACTACACTACTGCTGTTATATACTACAGAAATATATATTAATAAAATATTCAAAAGTCTTTAAGAAGTAAGATTTTGCAGAATTTATATAAGACAAACTTCAGCTTTAAACTTGTGTTATCAAAAGCCATACACCATGTTAGGAACTCAAGGCTTGCACAAAAGTATTTCAGTTGTTTCTGTTGTATGTTAGTAATTTTATTTCATTGAACGATTTGCCAGTTTGGCTAAGAATAGTTTGGCGCCACGTTGGTTGCGGCCTTCCCAGACGCCGATAAAATTTCGGATTCTAGGTCAGAAAGGCATAGGGAGTAGCATCATCATGGTTTTATCAAAGTGTAACCAATTCAGCGATATTTCCTTCTTATTATTTTGACGTTGATGTCCTTCTAGTGGATAGTTCTTCTGGGCCACCATTCTTGAAGAATATTTCGAAAGCGACGATTTATGAAGCTTTGAAATATTGACTTCACTTCCTAAGTAACACAAGTGTCTGTTGTTCGAGAAATTTTAGGAAATAAAAAACTTTGGAAAATATTTTTGATGATTTACTGAATAATTTAGAAGGGATGGGTGCAGTTATGTTATTAGGAATTTTTTCACAAATTTTGAAAACGTAAGTGATGAGCATAGTGAACGGTTTAGCTAAGTTTCAACCCTTTATGGGACCAGCATATTCCAGGTGACTATTATTGGAGTCTCATAAGAAAAATAAATACATTTTTATATAAAGAAGAACTAAAAGTCTTAATTTTATTCATAAGCGTACCCACTCTCACCAGAGCAAAAAGGCCACTTCTGTATGTCGTATCTGAATCAATAGGTTGCAAACAAAAGAACTACCAAAACTGTAGTTCTTTACTTAACTGCAGGAAATTTTTTCACACCCTATCTAGCCTCACACTAATGAAATCTGTCAACACAATACCATTCTAAGCCATGTAAACGGATGAATGACAACAAAAGGATTCCAAACAACCGGGGCATTTGCAAAAAATGGCCTAACAAGTGAAATGTATAACTGTCTCGTAATATAAGGATCAGTGAATTAACTGGCATATCTCTTCACAGAACCAAAAATCTTCAGTCATCATACTAACATGATCAATAAATCACAGTTTCCTATCCAATAACACACCCATCCCAAGAAAGGTAATAACAGTCTCTAATGGGTAAAAATCAGGTTTGGCAAAAATCCAAACCACCGGGTTTTATTGACTTTTTGATGTTTTTTTTTTGGGTTTTATTGTGTTTTATATCTGGTTAAACAAATTCGTTCAAATCAGCAATATTTTTTATTTGTTTTAATATCGAGTGATTTTTAAGAGCTTTCGTGGAATGTGGCACCGCCATGTCAGTCAAGTCCAGCTCTTCATTTTGGGCAAAACAAAATTGTAATCATCGCACGTTAGTGCTCGCTATTAGCAGTAATGTTTCTGCCTTCGTCGTCTTTAAAAAAGCACGGTCCAATGATAATACTGGCGCATAAACCACACCAAACGGTGCATTATGGCAATATGGCAAATACGGCAATATTGCTTGTTCATGTATCCCTTCAACTAGAAATGAGCTTCGTCGCTGAACACAATTTTCCGATAATGAAGTGGATCTTCATTCACCTCAATGGTTAAATTAAAGACGAAACTGAACATTTTTGACAGTAACATGTTACACGAAAATAGCTGAGCTGTCAGAAACAACTATACCAAAAAGAAAGTTCATAAAAAATCACCCTTTATTCGAAATGCAATTTTGCTGTATTGGTCGGAATAAGGCGGCATTGTGTACCATGAGATTCTAAAGCTCTTTAATCGGAACTGATTGCAATTACTTTATTTGAATCATGCGTTATAAAAAAAAACGGCAGTAATATAAAAACAGACATTTCTAAGTTATTCTTTTACATGACAACGCTCGATCTTACGTTGCAAAATTTGCCAAAGAATTTTTAGAAACAATCATATACCATATCCGATATATTCTCCGAACATTGCTCCTTGACGCCGAATCACTTCTTTTGAGGAAATAAAAGCTCGGATACATTGGATTGCCTCAAAAGAAGAGAAGTTTTTCTAAGACGGTATTCGGATATTGGTTCAGAGGTTGGGAAAAGGTGTACGCAGTGATTTGAAAAACTTTTATTTAAATAAACATTTTTTGAGCTAAAAAGGAACAATTTAACGTAAATTATACTTATCTTTGTTGTAAATAAATTAAGAAAACATTTAAATAAAAAAAACACTGGTAGGGTTTTTCTTGAATTAAATATATTATAGTTTCCGCCCGTTTTTTTTTTTTTTTTTTTTGGCTTACCCAGTGTGTTGCCAACCCTGGTGAAAATCAATTGTATATTCGAACGGAATTTCCCTTCTGCTGGAAAAAAAACATAAGTTTACATTTTTCCAGGTTGAAATCCATCAAATTAATTCTGCAGCAATGAACAAAATAATTAATACTTCGTTGCACAACAGTCTGTGCAAAAATATCATTGAAACATATAAGATAATTTAGCATCATCGGCGGGCATCAAAATATGGTATTACAGTATTATTTGTGAACATTAGGAAATAACAGAGAACAAAAACGGACCCAAATGGCTACCTGCGGAACATATATGATTTTAGACAAATATTTCGAAAAAAGGCTCTCTGAGTCCTCAAGAAGAGGTAAGAATTGATCCAGCGATGAAGTCTATCAGGGATCAGTGCTAGTTTATGAAGCGAAATCCTATAATCAGCTCTATCAACGGTCTTACTAAAGTCAGTAAAAATACCATCAGAACACTTTATTTTGACGCACACAGTATACAAAAATTTCTTTTTATATCTGTTGTTCTTAATAATATATTTGGCTAATCAAAAAATATTCTATATTTCTTTCTTAGCCTACTTCTCTTTCAAAACAAAAGCTTCGATATACAATAACAAACTTTTCGTTAAAATTGATATTTTAATGTGTTACTTTTCAATTGTTCTACTTTTGTGTTTAAACCATTATGTTTTTTCCTATACAGCCGTTCAATGTTGTGGTTTACATGACAAGATGAGCTGACGACAGTTACTTGCTTAAGTAGAAAACTTTTCTGTTAATATATGCCACACATTGTGTTGAAAACTTGTTAAGATTTATTAAACTTGATAATAGATTTCAAACAAAGAGTACAAAGATATATATTTGTTATCATAAGAATTGTAACAAAATAATAAAATAGTGGAAAAAATTGAATAGACCATATTAGATGAAATCGATGGCTTTTCATAGAGTAATTTTTGGTAGAGCTGTGGTATATCACAAAAAAGACCAATTCTTGGGTTCAAAAGGAAACAAAGATGCTTGTGTCCCAGAATTTACTATTTCTCAACAAGTACTAACTTACAACACCTAAATATCTATTAAACACGTAATGCTCTCTTTTTTTTTAATACGGTCAGTAAGAGCAGTTATAGTAATTTCAAAGGGGCATTTGCTCTCTCACTACAGCTTCATCATAATATGGTGAAAAAGTTACTTTGAGATGAATAGTAAAGTGAAGCACAACAGCATTTATTTAGTCAATGCTTAGAAAAATGATTTCGAAACTCTCTAAATACACTCATTAATATGTAAATAAATTTTGCGTGTTATTTAAAAGGCAAAAAAAAAATAAATAAATAAATTTTACAATTAAGCACATAAAATATATAATAAAAAGATATTTCAGAACTAACAAATAATAAAGTGTTAAATTATAAATTATCTCCTTTTATTTGTAAAAATAGTTTCAAATATAAAAAAATAAATTTCTATTCAAAATTTTTATTCGAATTTATATATGAGATTTATTTAACTATCTATTTTTGTTCTTAATTGCTGCATATTAATAATTTAAAATAGAAAATAATAATGCAATGAAAATTTCGTTCATTTGAAAGGGCAGCCATTTTTCAATAATCTCTTAATGCAATAACAATTTCGTTATTTTTGCGATTAAAGGCGTATTTACGGAGATATGAGCGCTTAGAGATTTTTTATTTCCACAGTAAGAAAAGAAGCTATAGCACGTTTGAAAGGGCACCGATTTTTCAATAATCTCTTAATGCAATGAAAATTTCGTTATTTTTGCTATTAAAGGCGTTTTTACAAAGATATGAGCGTTTAAAGATTTTTCATGTCCATAGTATGAAAATAAGGTATAGCTCGTTTGAAAGGGCAGCCATTTTTCAATAATCTCTTAATGCTACGAAAATTTCGTTATTTTTGCGGTTAAAGGCGTATTTACGGAGATATGAGCGTTTAAAAATTTTTCATTTCCATAGTATGAAAATAAGGTATAGCTCATTTGAAAGCGCAGCCATTTTTCAATAATCTCTTAATTCAATGAAAATTTCGTTATTTTTGCGATTAAAAGCGTATTTACGGAGATATGAGCGTTTAAAAATTTTTCATTTCCACAGTATGAAAACATGCTATGGCTCATTTGAAAAGGCAGCCATTTTCCAATAATCTCTTAATTCAATGAAAATTTCGTTATTTTTGCGATTAAAAGCGTATTTACGGAGATATGAGCGTTTAAAGATTTTCCATTTCCATAGTATGAAAATAAGGTGAAGCTCATTTGAAAGGGCAGTCATTTTTCAATAATCTCTATGCCCAATGAAAATTTCGTTATTTTTGCGATTAAAGTCGTACTAACTAACGGAGATATGAGCGTTTAAAAATTTTTCATTTCCACAATAAAAAAATAAGCTATAGCTCGTTTGGAAGGGCAGACATTTTTCAATTATATCTTAATGCAATGAAAATTTCGTTATTTTTGTGATCAAAGGCATATTTACAGAAATATGAGCGTTTAAAGATTTTCCATTTCCATAGTATGAAAATAAGATATAACTCATTTGAAAGGGCAGCCATTTTTCAATAATCTCTTAATGCTATGAAAAATTCGTTATTTTTGCTATTTAAGGCGTACTTACGGAGATATGAGCGTTCAAAGATATTTCATTTCAATATATGAAAATAAGATATAGCTCGCCATTAAAGGCGTATTTACGGAGATATGAGCGTTTAAAGATTTTTTATTTCCAAAGTATGAAAATAAGGTATAGTTCGCCATTAAAGGCGTATTTACGGAAATATGAGCATTTAAAGACTTTTCATTTCCACAGTTACAAAATAAAGTAGCTCGTTTGGAAGGGCAGCCATTTTTCAATAATCTCTTAGTGCCATGAAAATTTCGTTATTTTTGGGATTAAACGCGTATTTACGGAGATATGAGCGTTTAAAGATTTTCCATTTCCATAGTATGAAAACAATGTGGAGCTCATTTGAAATGGCAGCCATTTTTCAATAATCTCTTAGTGCAATGGAAATTTCGTTATTTTTGCGCTTAAAGGCGTATTTACGGAGATATGGGCGTTTAAAGATTTTCCATTTCCATAGTATGAAAATAAGGTGAAGCTCATTTGAAAGGGCAGCCATTTTTCAATAATCTCTATGCCCAATGAAAATTTCGTTATTTTTGCGATTAAAGTCGTACTAGGGAGATATGAGCGTTTAAAAATTTTTCATTTCCACAATAAGAAAATAAGCTATAACTCGTTTGGAAGGGCAGACATTTTTCAATAATATCTTAATGCAATGAAAATTTCTTTATTTTTGTGATCAAAGGCGTATTTACGGAGATATGAGCGTTTAAAGATTTTTCATTTCCAAAATATGAAAATAAGATACAGCTCGCCATTAAAGGCGTATTTATGGAGATATGAGCGTTTAAAAATTTTTCGTAACCACAGTAAAAATATAGGGTAAAGCTCGTCTGAAAGGGTAACCATTTTTCAACAATCTCTTAGTGCCATGAAAATTTCGTTATTTTTGGAAAATGCATTGGCTGTTAAACCCAAGATGTGAGCTAAGTTTAGAAAATAAAGTTTTACTATATATGGTACTCAGCTTTGGGGGACTACTAGTAACTCAAACATTGAAATATAACAGAAATACCTGTCCAAAACTTTCAGACTAATTACTAATGCGCCCTGGTTCGTAAATAACAATAATATACACAAAGTTCTAAAAATTGCAAAAGTCAAAGGCGAAATTAAATATTATAGTGAAACATACCTAAATAGACTCAGTAAACACTCGAATGTGTTAGCAATCAATCTATTAAATGACAGTGAGGAAATACAAAGATTAAAGAGGTTTCATGTACTTGACCTACCCTTTAGAAAATAGAAAAAATTTAAATAAAAATGTAAATATTCACTTTAATAATACAATTTTGTATTTTGTATAAGTATTAAGTTCATTGGAATTTAATGCATAAGATATTTTTAATTTTAATATTTTAATTTTAATTATTTTTTTATTAAATTTGCTTATTATTTTAATATTGTAAAATGCAAATAAAGATGAATTGAAAAAAAAATTATCTTGCAGAAAACAGTGTATAACTCACAACTATTTCTAGGGTTATTCGATGTGAACGACTTAAAAACATCATTAAATCCAATTAACATGACAGCTTGAATAGTTTTTAAGCAAAAAGTTTTTAGTTTTCAACATAAAGGAAAAGAGGAGAGAAGAACAAGTGCAAAATGATTTGTTTTTAGTTGCTTTGTCAAAAGGCTAACATCGATGTGGTTGGCCTTTGGGTGGTGGTCTGTTTGTTGTGGCTTTAATGTTTCGTTAAGAAACTCATTATAAAATGAAAGTATACTACGAAAGTTCCTAAGACCTTTGTTTAGAAAACCAAACTAACGGCCAAGGAATTTAAATTGCAAAAGAAGTTAAAAAAAAACAAACGGTTATGTAAGGCTATGTAAGACTTTTATTGGTTTTTAGCAACGACAGTAAGTGTTATAAAAAATTATCCAATTATATCCAGCATGCATAAGATTAATAGAAATTTAACTCTTCGCAACATAAAAGCCTGTATGCATTTGTTTATTTATGTTATTAAACAAAAAAAATAAAAGAAAACTTTTATAGCTTTTAAGCTAGAAATGTGTAATGAAGTATAAACCGCATATTAAACTTTTATTTTTGTTCTCTAAACTTCTTAATCTTTAAATCGAACATCAATGGGAGACTCCATCACAAAAAACTTGAAAAATTGTAGCATGAAATACGATGACACATGTGTTTTTTTTCGGAGAAAAGCAGTACATGAAAATAGTGGTTTAATGCAATCAATTTAATTTTTTTTTTTTTTTTTTTGATACTTCTTCTCCTTGTCTTCGTTTATACCAAGTTTTAAAGACAAGCAATAAAAAGTTTTTGTAGAAGAGATTTTTTTGCACTACTGACGGATGTTTATAATACTACTCAAAAAACAAACAACAGGAAAAACAAATATAAGAAAAGATATGTATGAGCTAGATGTAGAGATGTATGAGCTATAAGGTAATCAATCATATACGTAAGATAGTAAGACGACCTGAAAAATAAATGCAATTTAAATTTTCAAAGATTAAAAGTTCATAAAACAATAAAAACTTATTCAAAAAGTTCAAAAAATTTATTTAAGGAATTAAACGCATATTTTATTTTATTCGCGGACTACGAATTATATGTGATGAAACGTGGCAAAAGGCTTAGTTAACTCCAGCACAACGCGTTCTGCCAAAACCCTACAGCAACAGCTTCATCAACTTAAACATGAAGCGAAATTGGGTCAAAAAATTTCAAAGGTGCATAAGCTGCTGCCAACGCATACCGCTTACGAGCTATTTACCCTACGGTAACGAGATCAACCAATAGAGCAATATCAACTGGAAAACCACTAAGTAACGGTACTGCTACTGGAGAAACGGTGGGGAAACTCTGTGAATAATTTTACTTATGGTTCTTTTAATTAATTTCATTACCCGTTTTCCTGGAATTTTTATTTACGTACAATAAAAGCTCTCAAGCTGATAATATTGTTACGACAATAAGGTTGCGCACCACAGCGTTTATTACATCGCTAAAATAAACAAATAAAAGCTGTAAGAACAACTATACGTACTGTTTACAAATAACCAAATCTACAACAACAAACATTAGGAGAGATAAAGTAAATAAAAATAACACGGCAACAACAATAAATAAGCAGCAAAGAAAACAAATAATAGACAATAAACAAGCAACAACAAATACTAAGAGACGAAAGTGACAGATGTTCACATACACATGGCTGCAAAAGAACTAAAAAGAAATTAAAAGAAAGAAATAGAATCTACCTGAAATATCGAGGATTCGAGAGATTTCGATGTGTTGTTTACTCAGCCATATAAAAAGCACATCGATGCGAACAGCAATCAGTTTATGTGTCGTAAACTCAGCGAGTGCAGTTTAAGTAAAGTAAACTCAGCGAATGTGTTATTGGTGTGAAGAGAGTTTATAAAGAGTAAACTCGAGAGTTAAGTGTGGATAACTTCTGGTTGAAAGTGTCTCCATTAACCTTAATGGTTGCGAAATATGATATATGAAATATGGGCCAATGATGCCTCCGCTCCACAAGCTGCACCAAGCAGTCACTCGTAATGGGTGCATGGGCTTCTGTAAGACAATGGCATATGGCAGTTTTGCATATGAGCGTATCCACCAAGATGAAAATGAGCTTCATATGAAAAGACCAAATTTTGCCAAATAAATACCAGCGTTGCTCAAGCGTAAATCGATTCATGTCGCTCAGTGGGGATAATATACTGAATTTTGTTACAGAATACAATGACATAAGTATTGCCAGTTTCGAATTTAACAGATAGATCGCCCACCAGATATGTTAAATACCCACCAAGATGAAAATGAGCTTCATCCTAAAAGATGGTTTTAAATGATGATAAATTTCCAATAACGTTTCCAACGTTCGATGCTCAAATATAAATCAATCCATTTCATTCAGTGGAGATAATATACTGAATTTTGTGACAGAATGGAATGACATAAGTATTGTCAGATTCGAAATAGCTGGTGGTTCAAATTTAAGCCGATAGACATCCCACCCTATATGAAGATTCATGACACAAGTCTAATTAATCAGACGAAACTAATATGCGATAAAAATCACAGCAAAGCAAAGGCGTGGAAGTACACAGGAGCATAATTTTGAACTGCAGATAACTTTAAATGATTAATGGATTAGAAAAACAACGCTTTCACTCATCTGCACTAATGGTCATATATTGGTAAAACTACTTAAAAACTAAAAAAATATATTTAAAAATATCCAGCGGGCAGTAGGCCGGGACAGAGCATGTTACAATTCTACGAGAAACAAATCAAAGCGTTACTAATAAACCTGGTAGTTAAACATATTTTTTATTTATATAACAATATTGTAGGTAACTCTGTAAACAAATGTCTCAGATCATTAATCACAACTTTGCGGATTTTATTTGATAAATAAAAAATTTTAAAGATTGTTGACTAACTGATCGAGGATGCCATAGTATTACTTTACAAAGAATATTTTATGCAGTTTAATATATGTTCACCTTATCAAGTTGAGGTTTCGAATAAAGCCAGCTATTTGGTGTGTCGTAAAAAGAATGCCATGCTAAGAGTTATTACTGCTTCCTCTAGGAAATATATTCTGCGAGTTGAAATAACAGGGCATTCACTTAGTACGTGTTCAGATGTTTCATTGCACATTTGTTTAATTGTAATGTTACATTTTATTTTTTCTGTAAATAAGACGGAAAAAACTGTAATGCTCTCTACTTTTTCCCTTTACTTTTTCCACTTTTGTTTTAGTTTTAATTTCTCTGTTATTTTACTTTTGATGGTTCATAGCATATATATAAATTTTTTTGTTACACAGTGAAACCCGAAAAGTCAACAAACTGTCACGGTGTGAAAAAATTTAAAAATATGTAACATTTACGTGTGTATAACGTATAAAATTGGTATTCATAAAGAGTACTAAAAAAAAGGAAGACAGAGATATTTTAATGGATTTTTGTACTTCAAAAAGGATGGGTATATTGTTTATATTTTTTGAAAAAGACTTACGCTCCCTATTTAATTTTGCTTTTATTTTTTTTTCTCATAAAAAAAAGGAAACAAAAATATTTGAGCTTTAAATAAAGGAGCTGACAAAACACCCAAAAATAACAATTTGCTTAAGTATGCAATTAAATATGTAGAAAAGAATTATTTATGAATAAAACATAAAGAAAAATACCATAAATGATAAGCAAATATATAAAAAGCTTGCAAACAAAGCCAAGCAATATTATAATACAAGATGTACATAAACTTACCCTCCTAAAGTAGACTTTAATTTTAAGTTTAATAAATAAAGGGTCCTTGCAAATCTCAACGTTAACAAGTCTTCAGGGCCGGATGGCATACCAGCACTGGTACTGAAGCAGTACTCTTCGAAGCTTGCGCGTCCATTAGCTCACCTTTTCAGTGCGTCATATCGCGTCGGTATTTTTCCATCTTGCTGAAAGATTGCTAATGTAACGCCAATCCTCAAAAAAGGGCGAGGCTAGTAACCCTGAGAACTACCGTCCAATAGCAGTTTGTTCCGCACTCTCCTAGGTTATGGAGAGTATGATTAATCACTACCTTGTGAGATATCTAGAGTCCAACGACTTACTTAGCGATCGTCAATATGGTTTCAGAAATGGCCGTTCTACTGGTGACCTGCTAACGTTGCTCTCGGAGAAGTGGAACATGTCCATTCATAGTTTTGGCGAGACTAAGGCTGTGACTCTGGATATCTCAAAGGCATTTAATAGAGCTTGGCTCGAGGCGCTCATTTCGAAACCCAATAATTTTGGTGTCGGTAGTCACTTCTCTCGATTTATATCGAGTTTTCTCAGAGATCGCTCTATAAGAGTGGTTATAGATGAGGTCTCATTCGACGAGTTTAGGGTAAATTCAGAGGTTTCGCAAGGCTCTGTTCTTTGTCCTACTCTTTTTCTAATATATCTTTCTAATTCTATCTACTCTTTTGCGAATGACACCAACATTTGTCACTTATATTCTTTTGATCGTAGACCATGCCTTTTGAAGTTTGGGACGAGAAGGATAAGCGACATACCCACAAATGACCTGGTGAAGGTTTTCGAGTGGGTTCGATTTTAATGCACGTAAGACTCAATGTTGTTTTTTAACACACAGGCGTGGTGGTGTGCTGTCATCTGTGTCAATGGGTAATGTGGATATTGAGGAATCAGATGCTCTTGATGTTCTGGGCATGAGAATTCACTGTGACGTTCGTTGGAACGAAGCATTCAAGTGCCTTGGTTTTTTAAGACGGTGCAAGGAATACTTCACTCCATCCGATCTCCTTAATATTTACAACACCTATATCCGACCCAAAATGGAATACAACTCTCATGTATGGGCCTGAGCTTCAAAGTCTATTTTGGATCTTCTCGACCGCGGACAGGAGAGGGCGAAGACTCTCTAGCAACTCCAACTCTATAGCTTCATTGGAGCAGCGTCGCAATGTGGCGTGTGTTTCTTTGTTCCTTCGCTACTATAACGGCATATGTTCTAACGAAATTAAGGAATTAATCCCTAAAAATCATATATTTTTAAGTAGTACTCGTATTTCTCGAAAAGCGCAACCCTCTGTAGTTGATTGTCCATTAAATCGCACAACGCATTACAGGGAGAATTCGTTCTTTGAGCGCACTATTCGGTTGTGGAATAGTCTTCAAGCGAAAGTATATCCTGCCACTTACGATACGAGTAAATTCAAATCTAACGTCCCTAAACACTACTCCCTTTGTCCTCCTTCCTATAACGTATTTTCCTGGTATCAGCACAATGCACTGCATGAGTATGGGCCATCCGCTGGGTGCTGCTCTTATATAAAAAAAATAAAAATTATTGAATACAATGCTTGGCTCGTCACTTTTAATCCCTAACAAACAAAAAAGAAAATTAAATTAGCAAACTAAAGAAATTATGTGCTACAAATATTTATTTATTAACTTATACTCAAGGGAAGTTACGTAAAACCAAAAACAAATAAGTTAAATGGAAGAACAAACGTTTTTTAAAGGTCTTTAGTATTCATTTTTTATTTTATTTGCATTTATTTATTTACTAACTAAAGTAACCCTTCCCACGTTGCTGGGAACCTTTTTATTGTACCTGCTCTTTGAGTGTGAATAGGTAAAGAAGTTTAACTTTTCTCGTTCACTACACATGCAATATTAAATTTTTGTTAAATGATGGTTTGTTTTGACTGCCAAGTTATTTAAACCCAATTTATAAACTTCAACTCCAACCATTCTCGAGATATACAAAAATCGTTATTTATTTCGGATGCGAGGTATCATGCGCACAAATCCGATTCCACCCACTTTTTAACTAATGGTTTGTATTGTTTAAGAAGTTATTTAGACCAAATTCAGAAATTTTCGTTCTAATCGTTCTCTAGTTCTTAATAAATTTCGCCCATATTTCGACTGACAATGTGTATTAACTACTACGTTAGAGCTTTCACCTATTACCGTTTCTAAGATGAAAAAAAATCAATATTTGCTTCTTGTGAGAGGTGCTACTCCCTCTTATTTAATTCGGCCCAATTTTTGACTGATGAATTTTATTGACCACAAGGTTATTTAATCCAAATTTAGCGACTCTTACTACTACCATTTTAAAGAGATAGATAAATACAAATTTTATATAGGCGTGACAGCGTCTAATTGAACAATAGTGAAGCCGCACACCAAATAAAATCTTCTTACATATGCTTTTTATACACAGTTTTAAAAATACTTTCTAACTCAAACAAAGTTTGAATGCCGCAATAAGGCCACACTAACGCCAATAACTTACGAACTAATGGAGCTACAAAAACCGCATATACATAAAAACCTTGATATTGACGTTACCTTTCGTTTAAAGCTCTAAAATCTGTTGGCGCATTTCAGAGAATATAAATTAAATATTAAATTTTATAGTCCTCTTATGTATATATATTTTTTCTTTTAATGTTCAATCTTTGAGTTTGTTTGGCCATCATTTATATATCCTGACCTATCTCTAGCAAATTTAGTGAATCAATGCAGAAGTATGTCCTTAGCAATGAAGTAGAATTTTATTACTTTTCATTGTAGATCTAGAAAATCTGAGGAAGATCTTTTTTAAAACGTATTTTTTTTTAACAAAATATTTTAATACTTAAAGTTTAAAAGACTGCTGTATGTGTAAATTTTAAACTACTATAGACAAGCTCCAACAAGGAGAGCCTAGCTTGATATTTACGAAAGAAAAAAATCTAAATATCGATATTGTATTGGCTTAATTTTTAAAAATCTATGGTTTATATTACCAAATTGTATTTTACCAAATGTTGTATCTTATTACTGACATTAACACAAAGTTTCGTTTAATTTGGTTAAAAAATATTAATTCCCCACTAATTTTATTTGTTGCTAAATATTGTAACGAAAAATTGTAGCCGGCTAAAAACATTAATTAAAAAAAGTCATTTACTTTTGTAAAAAAATATTAAAATAAACTACTCATACCCAATGACTTGAGCGCTCATTTAATTGAGTAACAAATATTATTCATGAGCTATTTATTCCTATTTAAAAAATACAAATCCGAGTTCATAACTTTTATTCCTTTTGATATAAAAAATAAAGGGTCCGCCGTCTAACGTTTTTTTTAAACTAGTGCTTATTTCGTGAATGGTAACAGTTAGCTCATTTTTGGTGTAAATATATATACAAAAATAATATAGGGTACGCCAAATAATTTTTTTTTTTTTTTTGAAAATGCTATAAAAGTAACTACTGAATATTTTCTCAAATTTCTTTTTTTATTTGAGAGCACAATCCTTCCGGTTAATAATGGAAAACAATTTCATTCAAATGGCTGCCTCGGCTGGCCATGCAGTAGCCTACACGATCGGTCCAATTTTTAAGCACATTATCGATTGTGTGCAGCAGTATTTCACCAATGGCTTCACGAATATTGTCCTTTAAAGAGTCAATTGTCTCTGGCTTGTTGGCGTAACACTTATCTTTGACGGCACCCCACAAATAATAGTCAAACGGTGTCAAATCGCAGCTCCGAGGTGGCCAAACGACATAAGCTCTGCGGCTGATAATGCGATATTAAAAACAGGGCGCAAAACATCGAATGTAGCTTCGGCTGTGTGGCACGTAGCGCCGTCCTGTTGAAACCAAATATTGCTAATATCCTCCTCTTCAATTTTTGTGAAAAAAGATTCGTTCAACATGGCCCGATAACGATCGCCATTGACTGTAACGGCCACTCCTTGCTCCTATTCGAAAAAAATGGCCCAATTATGTCTCTGGATCAAAATCCGCACCAAACAGTGACTCGTATTGGGTGCATCGGCTTTTCAATGTATGCGTGCGGGTTTTCTGTGCCCCAAATGCGACAATTTTGCTTGTTTATATCAAAATGAGCTTCATCTGAAAAGATGATTTTTTTGGAAAAATCGGCATCTTCTGTAAGTCGATCGCAGGCCCACTTAGCGAAGTGTATACACAACCATATTTGTTCAGCGGAAGGATAAAACTAATTATCTGTAAAATCAGACAAGAGCTATGTGTTACCATTCACGAAATAAGCACTAGTTGAAAAAAAACGTTATATGGCGGACCCTATAAAAGTTAATTTTTTTTTTAATATTATTTATTCAAACTTCAAGGAATTTTGTTAAAATTATATTACAGGACGTATTATGGTGTTGTTAGTGTAAGAAGTAAAATTTACAGGTTTTGTACGAAAAATAAGGAAGCTCTGCGAATATCTTTTCTAAATTTTCCTGAAAATTTAAGACGTTATAGAAATTCATTGCAAATTAAAGAAATGAAAATAAATCTTTAAAGTGATACTTAGAGCTTAAAGTTTATTTTTAATTGTTTTCCACATAATGGTTGGTCCAACTATAACGCACGATGTTAGTTGTAAATATAAAAAAAGTCTTCAGACAATTACCTTAATATTTTTTTATTATTTTAGAAAGATCTAAAACAATATGTGTGAAATAAAATAGCGGCCAAATACTTGCCACGGCTTCGGTGGCCTATCGCTATCAGTTGGTTCATATTTTCACTGATTCTGAGACATAATTGATGTTCAATGTCGCTAATGTACCGAATCAGCCTTATTGACGTTCACTCTTTCTTTTAGACATCCCCAAAGAAAGAAGTCAAACTGTGTCAAATCACAGGGCAATGGTCGGCAATTAACATCGCAACGACATGAGATAAAACGGCCATTGAATTTTTTGCGCAAAAGAGTCAATGCTTCGTTGGCTGTGTGGCAATTAGCACCACACTGTTGGAACCACATATCGTCCACATCCATATCCTCAATTTCTGGCCATCACTGTTGTTCGTAAGATGTTAAATTACCGTTGGTGCGACTAAAGTCACATTTTGCCACTTTTCTAACGGCCAAAATCATTTTGTGCGACTAAATGCACTAAATTCTGCTGCTCTCCATAAGTTGTTGACTCTTTTGCCCCTTCTTTTTTTTGCTATATTAACACCACTAACATAATGGTAAAAGGCTTAAAGTCTTAAGTTTTTTTCAACCGAGCTCTTTTACAAGCAATGAAGATATTGCCTACATACATCTCATTTCAAAATTTAATTATATTGTATGTAAGTGATCTAGAGGCTGTTATTAGCAAACTTAAATTATTAGAGTTAGCCAGGAAATAAACAATATGAATGCAATTTTAAATTTAATAATTTTGAACACCTTTGGCACACAATAGGTAATATTAAAAATTCATTAAATGAACTTTTAAACCTAAACTTGTACGAGCTAGCCGTGCATGTGTTAACTCATAACAGAGCGTGCGTTGAACTATTTTTTTCCAAATTAGGCCTTGTGAAAAATAAGTTAACATATAGTTTAAAAGTAGAAACTTTTGAATCCATGCTGTCTTCATTAAATTTATTAGACAAAGAGATAAAAAATTCGATTCTAAGTAGTGCATTGAAAAATACAGAAAGCAAATTTCAAAACCCTAAAATTAAAATAATAATAATGCAAATAATTACAAAAGTTTTATTGCACTTAAGGGTCTTTATTAGTGATATTTATTTTGCTATTACATAATGAAAAAAGGATAAGTTAAGTTGTATGTATAAAATTTTAAATACATACATGTATACTTTCTCATTTACAAATACATCTTATACATATTACTCTAAGGTTATATTATAAAAAATTTAATTTTAACATTATTAAGGAATTATTTGTTATTTGTTAAGCTATTGAATTACTTTTGTTTTTTCTTTTTAACTTTTTATTTAAATATAAACGATAAAACAAACTGTGCGACTTTTTTTTTCTAAAATGCAACTTTTTATGCGACTTTTTTTCAAAATCCCGTTTTTGTGCCACTATTTGCAAAAACTCCACTTTAACGCTGGCCACTCTAGCGCGAACAACAATAATGTTTTCCACGGAACGAACTGGGCGAGCATGTACAGGTATTTCCACATTTCCTACAGACCTGGCTTGCTGAAATTTGCACACAATACTCCCAATTGTGGACACATTTGTTCGATTATGCTGACCGAAAGAATCACGAAGTTCACGAAATGCATTTTCGTAAAAGGTTTCAATTGTGTACCTCTCCATGGTTGAGTTTGTAAAATACTGAAGCAAAAAAATGTCAAATAAAATTGGACAAAAAACTTGACGTTAAGGTATGACTAACAATTAACATCGTGCATTACTTTTAGATCACCCTTTATTTCCATGAAATCTTAATTTTAAACTTAAAATAAGTTTATGTAATTAATCTCTTAATATAATTCAAACAAAGGTTTCACGTAATTACGTATAACAGTACTCTTGCTTTTCATTTGATATCCATTTAAAATGGTTATGCTGTCTCTCCGCCGAATATCACATTTTATTCGTTATTTAATGCCATGCCTCTGTTATACAGTTTCAGTTTTATGAATTTCATTAATCAGACAAAATTATAATTATTTGTTCATGTTTTTAACCTCTGATAAATGAAGCAATAAGAGAAATAATATATATATAAATGTAAAGCATTAAAATTTGAAAAGGATAACAGAGTTTTGAATAACTCTTCAAAGACCTTGACATTACTTTATACAAATGTAATAAAAATAAATTAAAAACAAGATAATACAATATAGGGCAAATATAATTTTTTTCTTGGAAATAAACAAATTATTTTATGTTATTTCTTGGCAAAAATTGCAAATATCTGGTAAATGTTAAAAGGAAATTTTTGTCCTTGGAAATTTTATGCAAATTATTTAACAAATTAAGAAAATATTATATTTTTTATAAAGAAATATTTAATTTTATACTCAAATTTTGTATTAAGAGGCTCAAGTTGAAACATTTTTTAAAAATTTTAAAGAAATAATGTAAAAATTAATATTTGTCACACGCCACGAGGTTACAAAATTTGATACGTCTTTTTAAAATTAAAAATTTTTTTTGTTTTTGTGTACATTTCATAATATTTTGTTTATTAAATCATATTTCATTTATAATAAATAAAAACAAAAAACAACAAAATTGATTTTGAATTGCTATTTTAGTTGACTTTTTAATTAAACAAAATTTTTTTCCACACAGCAAAAAAAAAAACAAGTCTCTCATTTCAAAAATGTAATAAAAAAAAAAATAAATACAATTTTTACAATGTGTGATTAAATTTTATATGTGCCTGTGTCAGATTTATTAAAAGTCTTTTCTCTTCTTTTCAAATTTAAAGCTTTTTTATGATATTGTTACGTTTTTACCTTTTTAAAAACGTGTATATACTCGTATAGGTTAGTAGATCGCAGTTAAAATAAAATGAATCTTATGTTTGCTTTTAATTAAATTTTTTTTTTTTAACAGTTTTGTGCACCACTGCTTGTCTTCTTTTTACAAGCAAGAACAGTTTTTAATCTTAATTACACTCTCTGTTTACCGCTTTGTAAACAACAACATTTACTCGACAGATCTTTCTAATTAAAGTTCTTCCAACTCGATCGGTGTTATAACTTAGGTTCGATTACAACTTAATTCTTCTTCAACCAGAGTTTAACAACACTAAACCAATTCGACACGTTCGCTGCGTTAACTTGTCGTCAAAACTTGTCGCTCTCCGCATCGATCTGCTTTTTATATGGCTGAGTAAACAACACTTCGAAAGCTCTCGAACCCCTCGGTATTTCAGGTAGATTCTATTTCTTTCCTTTACTTTATATTTAGTTCTTATGTAGCCCTGCGAATGTAAACATCTACTTATTTCAGCTGTTGTTATTTGTTGTTGCTTGTTATTGGCTGTTACTTATTTTATTTTCTGCCTGTTTTTTTTTTTGACTACGTAGTTGTTTCTGTATTTTTTGTTTATTTTTTTTTTTAGCAATGTAACAAACGACAGTGATTTTCCTAACAATATTGTTCCGTTGTTTATTTTAATTTTTGTATAAATACCTGTTAACGAATGTATTTATAATAACGAATATATTGTTAAGAAAATAAAAATGCATAAGTTTTGTATATTTTTTAGTTATGTGTCACCATGCCAATGCCTTACTTATTTGCGTTTTTGGCAGCACGTTCAAATCGACCATCTTTACGTTACATTTGAACTAACCGATATAAAAATAGAAGATATGAGATATTTCCGAAAGCTTCCAAACTGTAGGCAATTAGCTATATAAAGTTGCTACTTTACCTACACGTGACGTGTTTAAGCGGAAATACAAGTGTTGTATAAGCGAATATTAGGTTGTTGTATAAAAGTTATAAGAAACTATAACAACAAAGTAGTGGTAATTTTATTTTAGCCAAATTTAAACCAACTCAAATATTTTCAAAAGGTTAAAACGTAACATTGGTGTCTGAAGTGGGATTACGATATAAAATAAAATAAATACAAATTTAAAAAAGGAGATTGTGGAAAAATAAATAAATAAACTATTAAATAGTAAATAAACAAAACGGATTAAAATGAAATTCAAAGAATTAAAAGTGGACAGACTCAAACACGAATTAAATAAATTAGAGTTTTCAACAACCGGTAATAAAACCGAATTACAAAAACGTCTGTTAGAGGAATTTCTGAGTCACGGTATAGATATTGATACCGACGATATTGACAATGGGAATGATTCTGAGATAAGTACCACAACAACAATAACTATTGTGGACATTAACTCCTTGCTAGCAGCTATGATGGCAAAAATGCAAGTATTGGTCACTGCACATGAAACTTCTAGAGCTGAGAATCAAAAGGTTTTGGCTGAGGTGCGTGAAATTTTTAGAACTGAGAATCAAAAGCTTTTGGCGCTGATCGACGAATCTTCTAGAGCCAATAATGAAAAGCTTTTGGTAAAAAATTAATGCTGCGGCGAATGCACAAGAATTTTCTAAAGCTTATAATGAAAAGCTCTTAGATCAGATACAAGAAACCTCTAAAGCGGAAAACCATAATTTTCTGGAAAAAATAGAAAAGAAATTTGAAGAAGCGTCTAGTGTAATGTCAGAGAAGCTACAAGAAATATACGAGACGGTAAGCAAAAGGTTGGATGACGTCGAGGCAAAAGTGACAAATGTCGAAAAGACTTTTGACGAAAAATTGTACGTAATAGAAGAGAAAATAAACAGTCTACAGTGCCAACGACCAGAACGAGTACAAATCATACCAGGAGTTTCCTGCTTTAATGGTAGTACACCTTTGGCGTTATTTAAATTTAAATTCGAGATGGATGGATGGATGGGACGCTGAAGAGAAGAACTAATTTTAACGTTAAAAGGTGCTGCAGCAATAATTTTAGAAACCATGCCAGCCAGCGTAGAAACAATTACAACGACTTAATGGCTTCGCTACAGTGTAAATTTGGTGACGAGCATGTACGTGATTTGTACCGCATGGAATTAAGATGCCGAACGTGAAATGCTAATGAATCATTACAAGTCTTTGCAATAGAGGTCGAGCAAATCCGAGACATCCAAGCCAGAGCCACATAAAGTGTATAGCATGAAAACTGTAAATAGCAAAGAAGATTTCACTACAGCTATCAAAGAGGTGGTAGAGAGACTTTGGCCGAAAAAGAGCAAAGGGCAAAAAGGAGGTGCCAAAACTGTGGCAAGAGCGGTCATTTTCAAAGGCATTGTAGGGCACCGCTCAGAAGTGCAAGATTTGCGTCTCCGTGGGGATATGACCAATGGAAAAACACTAGTTACAGAAAAAATGAAGCATTAAGTAAAAATGAGGATAGAGGAGAGCCGCATAAAATGGGTATACATGATGGTAATGGGTAACATAAACACTATGACATGAAAAGATTGCCACGTAGCAGTAAAGCTTGTTATAGGGGTGGAAAAAGTAAAGACGAATGTAAGATAGCTGCTGATAAAACAAGGGGTAAAGCCAAAGAGACCATTATCAACATCAGACAATTACGTCTGGAGGTTAAAAGACCTACAGATACTAGAGGCTAAAGAAAAAGACAAACGGCCTACTAGTGAACAGATGTTAGCAGATAACCCTCTAAAGGCTTACTGAGCTTAATGGGATAGTTTTAAGCTGATTGATGGGTGCTTATACCGAAGCTGGGAATTCATTAATTTTATTCAATAATCCATTCGCATTCCACACTGCTATTCTTAGATTTACTTGCATGACTTTTTAATAAGAACCGTCATCATATTCATAAGTGTATTGGTTAGTTCTACTTCTTTATTTAATAAATTTTTCAAATATTTCATTATATTGTTACTTGTAGACTGACTAGCTATATTAGCGTATGATGCACCTGGCAATGCATTTTCTTATCTGAAAATGAAACTTGGGGTACGTATTCTAACGTCTTTCAGAAAATTTTTCTTCAGTCTATTTTGATACACTTCACAACTTCTATAGCTAGCAGTGTGTTGTTTCAAGCAGTGAACACATTTAGGAGGCACTTTAGAATTGTTTGGATAATTGTGTGTTGGATGACCAAGTCAAAATTTCACATAAGCAAAAGGATTCCTACAACAGGTTTTTGTATGTTCGAACTCTTAACATCGATGTCATTTCACAACATCGATTGTGCTTATAGGGGCTTCAAATTGTACCGCACAATGGTTTATTTCGCGTATTTGGAAAATCTTTTGGCTGTTTGGTGAATCTGCTTTTAACATTAACAATTTGTCTAACAAGATGACCTTTATGACAGGGTGTCCGCCGGCAAGGTATTCTACTTTGTTTTGCCGCCATTTTGATAAATATAAGTCTTGAAAGTTCATATTTGGCAGTCGTGAAGTAGAGACGTGGCAAATTTATTATGGAAATATATTCAGTAAGCCAACTCGTTTTAGTCGGTTAAACATTTTATCAAAATCAATCATCGATTTTCATGAAAAAATCATAATGAGTGACGAGGCACTTTCTCATTTGCATCCATTAAAAGTAACAGTCTGGTGTGCAATTTGATCAGGAGAAATTATTGGGCATTACTTCTTTGAAACTGAAAACGGCGTAACGGTAACTGTCAATGGGGAGCAAAATCGTAATGTGATTGAAAACTTTTTATCGCCACAACTGCATGCTTTGGGCTTAACTAACATGTGGTTTCAACAAGACGGTGCCACATCGCATACACCCAGGATTACAATGGAATTACTGCGAGACCTCTTTCCTCAACAAGTTATTTCAAGGAATGGTGATGTTGATTGGCCTCCACGGTTGACTGATTTGACTGCTCCGAACTACTCTTGTGGGGATATCTGAAAAGTAAGGTTTATGCAAACAAACCAGAAACGCTGGAGCAACTCAAACAAAATATTCGTAATGAAATTAATTAAATACCGCGTGAAATGTGTTAGAATGTAATGAAAAATGTGCTCAAAATGGATCGCATTTTTGAGGCTAACAAAAGCGGGCATTAATTCGATATTGTATTCCATACATAGTTGCCGACATTAAATAAAACATTTATCAATATAAGATCCATTCTCTTTCATATAATTAAGAATTATAAGCAAACAAAGTAGTATACCTTCCCGGCGGACACCCTGTATAAAAGGTCTGCTTTTATATCTGCTGTTCTAGTAGAATAATGAAGACCTTTAATCACAAATCTATAAAAGCGTTGGATTTCCAACTGATATGTGTGATAACTGATGTTATTACCATCGGAATATTTAAATAATTTTCGATATGAGTCAACTGATTCTATACTTAGTTTAACATGTATACAGCCGTCATGTAAAAAGCCTTATAATTGAAATCAGAATTTTCAATTACACTACATAAACATTTAATAATTTTATTACACATTGCTAACATTATTAATGAATATTTACAGTGGTTTTGCTGCAGTAGCTCTAACTTCATCTTCGTCTTCGTCTTCATCAAAATCAGAATTTTCTTTGTTTTTATTATTAGTAACGTGACTGTTATCAAGTTCAGCATATTTATTTGTATTTGAGCAGCTTGCAATATCGTCTAAATTTCTTTGTTTCTTGCCATATTTTTTGTTTTTTACGTTTTGTTGTAACAATTTGCCAATTCAGTAAGTTATTATCTTCATCACTTATTGAAGACATACGTGTTATTGTTAACTAAGCTAAAGTATATTGTTGTTTAACGACTACCTTATTTTCAATACTGATCAATACAATTTTTATTATTTTTTTTTTTTAAGTTTAAATGCACTTGTAAATTTTTTGTTTGTTTATGATTGCTTTTAAGACAACAAGGTCACAAACAAGGTAAACAGAATATGTCTTGTTACTTTGAATAACTTAGCGCGACTGCAAAGAATTAATATTTTAATTTTTGTACATAAAAGGACATTCATGGAGATACCCTATTTTTTGTCGAAAAGCCTCGAAATTTTTCAGCGGAATTAAGTATATAATAGTACGTTTATATATAATTTTACAATTTAATTTCTTTAGATTTATAAAAGTTACTTAAATTCAATTAAATCAATTGCCGTAAAATAGGCTATACATTTTGGTTATTAATATAAGACAAAATTTACTTTATTATTAGATGCAAGTATGGGGTTGGTAATTTAAAAGTTTAAATTTAAAAATGTAATAAAACAAAAACGGTTCGAAATTTTGCTTATTTTTTTTTTTTGTGAAGTACAATTGTTCCGGTTAGAAGTGAAATATTATATAATTCATATGGCTGCCTCGGCTGGCGTCATAGTACGCCATTTGATCGAATCAATTTTCCAGAACTTTTTCGAGTGTACGGGTTCGCATTTCGGCAATGGCATCACGAATGTTGACCTCGGAATACTAAATTGCCTCTGATTTGTCGCATAACACTTGTCTTTAATGGCCCCACAGAAAATAGTCCATGGGAAATAGTCTTGGCGGCCGACTGACTTCATCATTTCAGTTAATTAAACGGCCATCAAACGTTTGATGCAATAAATCGATTCTGTCATGAGATGTGCAAGTTATACCATTTTGTTAAAACCAAACATCGTTTACATTAATACCATGAAGAGCGGATGCAAAACATCAGTTATCATGATGCACTAGGTGTCTTCATTGACCGTGGCTTCTGTAAGTCTACCTTTGAGTTTTTAAGCTACGAATGCGACAATTTTGCTTACCAACGTACCCACCAAGAGCTTCATCCGAAAAGATGATTTTAAATGATGATAAATATAAAATAAATCCCAACGTTGCTCAAGATTAAATCGATTCATTTCGTTCAGTGGAGATAATATACTGAATTTTGTGACAGAACAGAATGACATAAATACTGCCAGATTCGAAATAACCGCTAGTTCAAGTTTAAATTTTTAAATTGCCCACCCTATTTAAAGGTAATCTAAAATCAAATTCGAATAGCATACAGTATAAAACAGGATATTCAAGGAGCTACGTTATTTTTCACTTGAAAGTTTTAAAATTTTCCAGGGATTTTAAGCATGCAAAACTATATTTGTATATAAATATGTAATTAAAATTCTTAAGATTTTTAAAAGAAAATAAAATATGAAAAAAATTATGAATCTCTGTTTGCAACATGTATTTTATTGAATTATTTTAATTTGAAACGTTTTTATTTTTTGCATTCCTATTGTAACCTTTAAATAGAAAACACTGTATTGTCTTTTAAATTTTGGCTTTGAAAATAAACCTAACACGTTCACCACCCATCAATTTTTTGAGGTTTCAATAAATACTCACGAATAAAAAAAAAAAATTCGTCACATATACGACATGAGTTTTCTAAACAATTTTTTTTAGGAGAAACTGAGTGTCACGTATCTGTGTCATACATAAACCCATACAACGAATTATATCTTCAAACTTTATACGTCGCATAGTTGCTCCAAATATACTTTGGAAATAAAGCCGATCTTTGCTCTAAAACAGCCTCATTTCCGGCTTTTTATTAAGAGGCATTGCAATACACAAAGCAATTGTCTTTTTTATTTCTTCAACGCCCTCATCTTTCCATTTAAGAAGGTTAGATATTCTCCCTAGTTTTTTATTTTTAGACATAAAATTAGCACGTGCATTTGTTTATTTATTCACGTGCATTTTCTTCACTAACGAGTCATCAAATATCTGCTTAAGATAATCTATTGTTTTTTTTTTTATATAAGACCAGCACCCAGGAGATGGCCCCTACTCATGCAGTGCATTGTGCTGGTACTAGGAAATAGGTTATTGGAAGGAGGACAGAGGGAGTGGTGTTTATGGACGTTAGATTTAAATTTACTCATGTCGTAGGTGGCAGGAAATACTTTCGCTGGAAGATTATTCCACAACCGAACAGTGCGACCAAAGAACGAATTCTCCCTATAATGCGTTGTGCGGTTTACTGGACAATCAACTACAAAGGGATGCGCTCTACGAGAAATACGAGTACTACGTAAAAATATATGATTTTTGGGAATTAATTCCTTAATTTCGTTAGAACACATTCCGTTATAGTACCGATAGAACAATGAAAAACACGCCACATTGCGACGGTGCTCCAATGAATCAATAGCTGGCTGCCCTACCGTCATTGATGAGTATCTTTGCTCTCTCCTCGAGAAGCTCCAAAATAGACTTTGGAGCATCGTCCTATACATGAGAGATGTATTCCATTTTGGGTCAGATATAGGTCTTGTAAATATTAAGGAGATCGGATGGAGTGAAGTATTTCTTGCATCGTCTTAAAAAACTAAGGCACTTGAATGCTTCTTTCGACACTTGAAATATATGATCATTCCAACGAACGTCACAGTGAATTCTCATGCCCAGAATATCAAGAGCATCTGATTCCTCAATATCCACATTACCCATTGACACAGATGACAGCACACCACCACGCCTGTGTGTTAAAAAAACAACATTGAGTCTTACGTGCATTAAAATCGACCCTGTTCGCACGACCCTTCTCGGAGACCTTCACCAGGTCACTTGTGAGTGTGACGTTCATATTCATCCTTCTTACCCTAACCTCCAAAAGGCTCGGTCTACGATCAAAAGAATATGAGTGACAAATGTTGCTGTCATCCGCAAAAGAGTAGATGGGATTAGAAGTGAGAAGAAGAAAGTCGTTAAGAAATATTAGAAAAAGAGTAGGAGAAAGAACAGAGCCTTGCGGTGCCCCTGAGTTTACCCTGAACTCGTCGGATGAGACCCCATCTATAACCACTCTTATAGAGTGATCTCTGAGAAAGCTCGATATAAATCGAGAGAAGTGACTACCGACACCAAAAGCATTAAGTTTCGAAATGAGAGCCTAGTGCCAAACTCTATCAAACGCCTTTGAGATATCCAGAGCCACAACCTTACTCTCGCCAAAACCATGAATGGACTTGTTCCACTTCTCCGAGAGCAACGCCAGCAGGTCACCAGTAGAACGGCCCCTCCGGAAACCGTACTGACGATCGCTAAGTAGATCGTTGGACTCCAGATATCCCACAAGGTGGTGATTAATCATACTCTCCATAATCTTGGAGAGTGTGGAACAAACTGCTATTGGACGGTAGTTCTCAGGGTTACTAGCCTCGCCCTTTTTGAGGATTGGCGTTACATTAGCAACCTTCCAGCAAGATGGAAAAATACCGGCGCGATATGACGCACTGAAAAGGTGAGTTAATGGACGCGCAAGCGTCGAAGAGCACTGCTTCAGGACCAGTGCTGGTATGCCATCCGGCCCAGAAGGTTTGCCTTTTCAACCGGGTTCGTGAATGTGTGGTCATTCTTTATAAGAGCAGGAACCGAACGACGAATGACCAAAACGAATGACCAAAAGTTTTTACTTCCCCGCGGAAAAGTAGAACTTTAGCACGAAGGCGCTGCTCGTAAAAAGCCTTTTCGCGTCTAAGTACTGCGGCACATGAAGATCTCGCCTGTTTGCGAAGCAAATCAGTGTGGGCACATTTGTTATTGCGCCAGTTCCTGAATGCTTCCTCTCTGGATCTGACTGCCAATTTAAACGTCAGATTAAACCAAGGTTTGTTTCTGGGTTTAATCGAAAGCTTTTTGGATGGGATGAAAATATCCATTCCTAGCCTTATTATATTCACCACCATTTCTGCCATGGCATCGACGTTTGAGTCAAGGAAACAAAGTTTCCAATTAAAATGCCCAAAAAAATCGTTCAGCTCAGCCCAACGAGCATCCTCGTAGTTAAAAATAGAGCGTTCCGTAGCCATGGGTGGAACCTCGCGAAGAGCGGTGGACGAGAATGAGGCAGAAACTGTGCAATGATCCGAATTTCCGAGAGGTGCAAGAACCTCAACTACATACTTTTCAGGGTGTGTAGTGAGGAAAAGGTCGAGGGTGTTGTTCTGGTGCCCATCTACACACGATATATGTGTAGATTCATTCACTAATTGCGCAAGGTGATTGTGCGCGGCAAATAACTCAACGTTGCATTAGATGGTATATATATATTCGATATATTATCTTCACCAGTAAATTTAATATTTTGCGTTTCAAGCTCCACATCAATCCAATCGTTTTCATTTGTAAATATTCCACCATGATATCAACTAAAATATTATCGTTTTCTAATCAATATCTTTCCCAGACTCTTCACTATCACTATCTGGAACAAAACTGTTTCCAGAATCTTCAATATCCACATCACTTTCGCTGGAATTCAAAATACCGTTAAGAATTTCATCTTCAGGTATTGTTTTTTTGTAGGACCATCCATTCTAAGCAACCTACGAAAAATATACATTCAAATATGTATGTATTTACTATATAAAAATATATATACATACATAGTTAAAGCATAACAAAATTATAAAAAGCGTATCTTAAAATTGTTAATATTAAAAAAAATATATATTTTTTCACAAAGTAGAGCCTTTATTTTTATTATGATACGAATGAACTATCAACAGCGTATTAAAACTTAGTTTTCATTTGGATTAGTACATAGAAATACTTCAGAAAATAAATTTTTGAAACAGCTGCCTAGAACATCCACAAACTGCAGCACTGGTATATATCTGACACTTTGCTAGAGACTCAAACATACAGGAAAACTTCTTCTTATAAACTTCTATGAAATTAAAGCTAAACGCATTTCAGTAATAATGCTGCACATATACATATGTGTCATTAGCTTTTATCAAAACTTCCGCGTCACATATATGTGACGCTGAGTGGCGAACGTATTAAACCAGATCAAAATTTATCAAAAAGTTATAAATTGGCAAATTTGGAAAAGGCAATTTTTTGCTTGGTTCCTTCCCCTTTAAACTATTTTTACAAATATAATTAAGAAAATTTTTTTGCTACTTTT
Organism: Wohlfahrtia magnifica; assembly: GCA_023159175.1. Taxonomy (NCBI): domain Eukaryota; kingdom Metazoa; phylum Arthropoda; class Insecta; order Diptera; family Sarcophagidae; genus Wohlfahrtia; species Wohlfahrtia magnifica. The sequence continues at coordinate 1,864,383 of JAKWBJ010000059.1, forward strand.
AAAGGGTGCTTATTTCGAATATGGTTGTGTATACGCTTGAACAACGCTAGGAATCTAGGCCTGCGATCGACTTACAGAAGATGCCGATTTTGCCAAAAAAAATCATCTTTTGAGATGAAGCTCATTTTGATCTTGGCGGGTATGTAAACAAGCAAAATTGTCGCATTTGGGGCACAGAAAACCCACACGCATACACTGAAAAGCCGATACACCCAAGACGAGTCACTGTTTGGTGCGGATTTTGGTCCAGAGGCATAATTGGGCCATTTTTCTTCGAAAATTAACAAGGAGTGGCCGTTACAGTCAATGACGATCCTTATCGGGCCATGTTGAACGAATTTTTGTTCACAAAAAATGAAGAGGAGGATATTAGCAACATTTGGTTCAACAGGACGGCGCTATGTGCCACACGGCCGAAGCTACACTCGATGCTTTTCGCCCTGTTTTTGAAGATCGCATTATCAGCCGCAGTGCTGATGGCGTTTGGCCACCTCGGAGTTGCGATTTGACACCGTTTGACTATTATTTGTGGGGTGCCGTCAAAGATAAGTGTTACGCCAACAAGTCAGAGGCAATTGACGCTTTAAAATACAATATTCGTGAAGCTATTGGTGAAATACAACTGCACACAATCGATAATGTGCTTAAAAATTGGACCGATCGTGTAGGCTACTGCATGGCCAGCCGAGACAGCCATTTGAATGAAAATATTTTCCATTATTAACCGGAAGGATTGTACTTTCAAATAAAGAAAGAAATTTGAGAAAATATTCAGTAGTTTTTTTTATAGCATTTTCAACAAAAAAAAATTAAATTATATGGTGGAACCTTTATTTATCAAATTTTAAGAAGTTTATTTTTAATATAAAAAATTCCTCCTAAAGGTACACAATGACTCACAAAATTCTCTCTGGATATAAAAACAAACAACTTTAAGAATATGTTTTTTGTTTTAATAACACTAGAACGTGTGTGTATGTTATACAAAAAATCACATTAAGAAAGTCTTTTGAGTTTTCCACTTTAATTTTTGCAAATGTTATTTTTAAAGTTTCGGCAGGACCTTTTGTCTCCCTGGAAAGGATATTTCCAAAAAAATAAAATAAAATAAAAATAATAATAAAGAAATTATGTGACAATTTTATTGTTGATTATATGTGGACATTGTCATAGAAGTTAAAGTAGAAATTTTTAAGTTATAATAATAACAGACAGAAAATAAACTGGGAAAAATTGTCTTTATCTAAAATAACAAAACATTACTGGGCGTATGATTAATATTAATTTAATCTAACATTTCACAGTTTGTAAAAATTGGAAATGGCTTTTTAAGCTAAGATAATGAAGTATATACAAATTTACTTAAAAATATGCTCACAACCTTAGACATAAGAAAATATCAATCTTATGGTTCTTCTGAAAATTAATGTTATAATACTTTGAAAGTTGTATTTAGGAGTTCTCCAGTACTTCCCTTATTTAATACAATTCATTTATCATTTCTCTCACTTTTACATTCTTATTTTAAAAGTTAGAGGCTACGTGTCATTCATATATTTTTGACACCATCATCACTAGATGATAATGATGGCGCTAAAAAGAAAATAATAATGATGATGACGTAAGTAATGATTAAGTTGATCTGTAGCAAAGATTATTAAAAATACAATAAGGAAAAAAGTTAAAAATAAAAACAATTGCTTATAGAAACGCTTGTCACACTTTTCAGATTGTTTGTATGTTTTTAGTTGTCAGGCTCATTAGGTTTTGTAAAGAAAAAAGACTTTTGTGTAATTTGATATCCTTGACTTCATTATTATTTTTTCTTAGACAAAATTTTCTTTTGCAATCGCTCCTGTAGTGAGTAGCTAACATTTAACATCCAATTATAGAGACGTAAAGCATGCATGTAAAAGCATTTAAGCATAACATTTCAAAATAAAATATTTTATGGATGAATAAGCAGAGTTCAAATTATGTTTACATTGTTTGAAGAAAGGGCTTGGTCTCAAGTTTTTTTTTTTAACTTTTTTCAATATGACATTGAGAACTTCAAATGATAATACAAAACAGAAATATTGTTGGAATTAATATTTTTCTTAAATTTTCTAGATAATTTCAGGGCATTTATTGCTTAAATATTATTTCTGGCATATATCCGCCGCTGTTAATCGTATATGGTTTATTCTATAAGTTCAATATTCGACTACTTTTTCCAATAAATCTGGCCGTATAGTGTCAATGGTGGCTTGGTTTCTAATGCCTCAAAGAGTTGCCGAAAAGAGCAAAATAGGCAAAGAAAAACTACACATGTCTGTATATGTTACCGAAATTCCAAGTGTTCTGAGAATTCGACTACACTTAACCAAAATTTAGAATGTGTATCAACAATATCGAATCGTAACTACTAATGTTTATTTTGAATATAACTTTTTTAAATAGTTTAGTTTCGTATGTATTTTTTTTTTTTTTTTTCATCAAAAAGAATTTTAACAAAATTCAAAGTATTTCAATATAAGGTGCTTAGAAATACACCGCTCAATGGCCTACTAAAATTTTACCGCTAGCCGAAGTATTAACATAGCCCCATAAAGAGTAATCTACAGACATTTTATCGCACTAGCTAAGGGGCCAGTGACCGGGATCACTTCTAGACAGAAAGTCAAAAAATTTTTTGCAATAAATCGATTGTTATCAGCGCTGTGTGGCAAATTTCACAGCTGATTATATTTTGGAAATTAAAATTTAGTTACCATAGCTCGATAGCGCTCACCGTTTACAGTAACAGAAGGCCTTTGGTCATTTTGAAAGAAATAAGGAACAATGGCGTAGCCACAATTTTTATTCAGTTTAACATAAACCATCATATTTTTTGCCCGTTTTTTTCGAAATCTTTATTTAATAAGCACAAAATGGACAGTTAAAGTTGTCTGTTTTTAACTTAACAACGATTTTTTATATTCGGGTCCGCCATCTAACGTTTTTTTTTTTTCAACTATTGCTTATTTCGTGAATGGTAACACTTAGCTCACGTCTGATTTGACAGATAATTGGTTTTATCCTTCCGCTGAATGAATATGGTTGTGTATACGCTTGAACAATGCTGGGAAATACTGCGACAATACTTTAATTGATCGACTGACAGAAGATGCCGATTTTGCCAAAAAAAAATTATCTTTTCAGATGAAGGTCATTTTGATCTTGGCTGGTATGTAAAGAAGCAAAATTGTTGCACGCATACATTGAAAAGCCGATACACCCAAGACGAGTCACTGTTTGGTGCGGATTTTGGTCCAGAGGCATAATTGGGCCATTTTTCTTCGAAAATGAGCAAAGAGTGGCCGTTACAGTCAACGGCGATCGTTATCGGGCTATGTTGAACGATTTTTTGTTCACAAAAATTGAAGAGGAGGATATAAGCAACATTTGGTTTCAACAGGACGGCACTACGTGCCACACAGCCGAAGCTACACTCGATGTTTTGCGCCCTGTTTTTGAAGATCGCATTATTAACCGCAGAGCTGATGTCGTTTGGTCACCTCAGAGCTGCGATTTGACACCGTTATTATTTGTGGGGCGCCGACAAAGGTAAGGGTTACGCCAACAAGCCAGAGACAATCGACGCTTTAAAGGACAATATTCGTGAAGACATTGGTGAAATACAGCTGCACACAATCGATAATGTGTTTAAAAATTGGACCGATCGTGTAGGCTACTGCATGGCCAGCCGAGGCAGCCATTTGAATGAAATTATTTTCCATTATTAACCGGAGGGATTATACTTTGAAATAAAAAAAGAAATTTGAGAAAATACTCAGTAGTTTTTTTTTATTGCATTTAAAAAAAAAATTTTTGCGGACCCTTTATATAACAAAAAATTATAAAAAATTTTTTGCATAATTCTTTGTACAATGTGCTTTAAATAATAAAGAATTTTAAACCAATTCTATTATTTTTTATATATAGCAGGACTTATTGAATGTCCATAGGATAAGTAAGAAAAAACAAAATATTGAACAAAACTCGATTTTATTAGTTACTTAAAGAGCGTTAAAACGTGTATAACAAGTTTTTAACTTTTCGATACTACTTTTCCAGTACAATTTCGCTTTCTCGAAAAATAGGCCTCAGTTTCAGCGATTACTTTACCATTAGACTTCAATTTTTTCCAGCAAGCATTCTGTTGAGTTCTGAAAACAGGAAAAAAGAGTTGGGAGCCAAATCTGGCGAATACGGTGGATGTGGGAGCAATACGTAGTTTCATTTCATGTAATTTTGCTATTGTTTTTCTTCTTATTTTTGGTCAACAGTGCACAAACGCGGCATCATTTTTGTACAGAGCTTTCGCATATCCAAATCTTCATGTAAAATGATAAAAACTCTACTATCTAATATTTTTTCAATAAAATCTAATTCTGGCACCTTCAATCTACAATCGTCCATAAACAATTTGTGGATTTTTTGATGTGTTCTGGAATAACAGCCTCATGTGGGCTTCTACTACGCTCTGCATCATTTGTGCTGGTACGACTACGTTTCAACTCAATAATCCCTTTGCCTACTATTTGTCGCGATGAAGCAGAGTTCAGATATTGTTTACCAAGCCATTTTTTTGTTTCCACTGTATTTTTTTTATCAAAAAGTAATGCTTTATTAAAACTCGAAATTCACTTTTTTCCATTTTTTTTTTTTTCAATAACACAAGTTGCTTTACACAAATTGATTGAACAGATTGCTGCCAAATTTATACACGTATTGTTTGAAGGTTAGTACTAAAAACAGCAGGGAATATATTTTACTTGTTGCGCATATAAAGCCTAAATTAAAATTTATTACTGAACACACAATCAATAAGAGGACATAAGTCGAAAACACACATACGCCTATACTTCTCCACCCACTCCCCAACTCACACTGCCTAGCTTACATATTATAAATCTTGAACCTCTTTTAAAGTATCTACAAAAAATGAAAATTAATTAAAACTCTATTATTTATTGATTAAGAATTTATAGTTTGTAGAGATATAATGGTTGTCTCTTAAACTTTTAACTTCAAAGAGCATCAGCTTTTGTTATTAACTTTTTTTCAAATACATTATGATTTGAATTATAGACAAAAAATTTAAATGGTTTGCAAAATATTTACTCAAAATACATATATATTTTTGAAAAAAAAGAGAAATACTTTCGTTAGTGAAAACCAGTACTAATCCAAAAAAAAAAAAAAAATATATGAAATATATACACGTGCTAAGCAGTTGCTGCATATTCAGCGGAAATCGTTGTTAAATGCTACGCACACACACACATACACACACAGATATTTTAAAATGCTACACCGATTCACTAAATCTGATATTTTATCCATGATGATGACAGCGATAATAACGACGCTGATTTTGAAACTCTATTTAGCCACACAAACACACATACAATTTTAAAAATATATGGTGATTTCGTAGAAGTATGGCCATAAGCATAGAATGCTAGAATGTAAAAGGAGTGAATTGGTTTTTACATCCGCTATGTCTGTGTGTTCGTATTTGTGTGTGTACTTCATGATTGAAGTTACTTGTTTCTTTTGCTCCCAACTGTAATGCTCTATTGCTGTTTATTATTTTCCAGTTAGAGGGAACGTGCCACCAACACAATTTTCTGTTTTTTTCCATTTCCAGTAATTTTTATCGTAGTAATGAGAGTGAAAGGGTAAGACGTTATAAAGCATGTAATCTCCAGTGTTCTACACACGCAGTTCATCCGTTTTGGTTTGATTTCCTTACATTAATTTTCAATGTTTTTTTTAGGTTGTAATTTTTATGTTTCCGTTTCAGATTTGGTAGCCTACTGAGGTACAAAAATTTTTTAGTATCAAAACTAACCATAAAACGCTAGGAAAAAAATCTACAGTAAACAATTAAAAGTGTACGAAAACGAGACAGAAAAGACTCTCGAAAAGTATTATGAAAGGTTTTTAAAAGTGCAATAAGAAATATCAAAAAGTACCTGTTGGAGCATTTCACTATAATATTAACAAAAAACATTCTGAACTATGCTATTAAATTACAAAATTAATTACTGTGTAAAACTTGTGCCACACTGTACATTCTTTTCTTTTTCACTTTCTAATAGTACCTTTAATAATTTTGGAAAGAATCATAAAGAACTTAAAAAGAAGAAATGATAAGAAGTACCCCAAACATTACTTTAAAAAAGATTAAGAAAAACTTTGAAAGTATTATGTAAACTATCAAACAGTGCTACAATAAATATGTAAAGTACCGGAAAGAATTCTAAAAACAATGCAATTTAAAATAATATCAAAACAAACGTACCGTGAAGGTTATCCAAAAAATTCGCCAAAAAAGCAATAAAAAGGTACCACCAAAGAAGAATAAAAATACGTACCATAAACATTCAAAAAATAACAGAAAAGCAAAAAAATGTACTAAGCCGTACTACAATGTACTACAATGGGCACTTTGGCCAAGCGAGGCGGTGGATAGAACTACAAGAATACTATGGGAAAATCCAGATAAGAATAGAACAAAGAACCCAGGACACCCTGAACTAAAAACATAGCTATATACAGATCTGCTGTGTTGAGCGTAATAAATGCGAGATGGAAATTTAGACTCGAACATTTTCTCTAAACATGGCAGCGCACTTTGGGCGAAATTTAAAATCGTACATAAGCCTCCTCATCCACATGAATTGGAAAATACTAAAGTAGTATAGACTGAGATTCTTAATCTCTATGATAGGACACTAATTTTCGTTGAATAAAAGTTCATTTTGAATCATCCGGATGCGTGGTGTAGTGGTTAGACCGCAGGCACATAACACAAACTGCCTAGGTTCGAGTTTGAGTAGAGGACATGACGAGAAAATTGTATTGCTACTTCGAGTATTTAATAATCTACCTCCATCCAGACAAATCCATCTAAAGTGCCCCCTTGACCATCCAGCTTAGCTCTGGCAATAATGACAAACATCAGACGAATGATCACGAGAAAACGCCACCTACTGGAAAAAAATTACAACGTTAAGTAAGGATCACCACCACTAAGCAAGGACCTTTACCACTACATATATTCATATGGAGGTGAGCTACAGTAGATTAATCATCTACTTAGCTTGAAAATCAACTTGATTACTGAAACTGAAACAAATTAATTGATGCTTTGTGGAAAGCCTATATGCCCCCTAGGGAAGTGACGGAGAAAACAAAAAAAAAAACAAAAACAAAATAAATGAATCACAATATGTATAACAAATGACTTATTTGTTATTTTTGTACTTATTAGTAAATTTTTTGCTTTATAGAGCCAAAAATTAAATTTATATTTGTTCTTATTCAAATAGGATTCGAAAGAACAATGATATACCATATATTAGAAAGAATTCTAGAGGAAAATAAAACTAATTTGACAGTGAAGTACCTGAAACATTTTTTATAGAGAAAACCACCATAATATGTGTTTACATTTATATCAATTATTATTTAGAAACAGTACGAAAAATAGTACTTTGGTACTTTTTCTTAATAAAGTTAATTTTTTAGTTGATAAATTTTTTAAAATAATTGTGTTAATATTTCATTAAGAAACACAGGGAATTCTTTCAGTCTATGAACTACACCAAATTTTATTTTTAGCCTTTTTAATCTGCTCCGAACGGAAAATGCCTTAGAAAAGTTTTCAACAGTAGTAAAACTGATAACCAGTTACTAGCTGATGTTATGAGTTGATACCACTGTAGAAAAATATAATTGTTTTTAGATGGTCAGGCCTGGGACCATACCACAGCGGCACACCAGTTTTGAATATTTCTGCCATTTGAACCTTGCAAAAAATATTACTACTTCAGCAACAAAAACTGTGACCTTTACAAGTAAAAGTGAACTGAGCGTCCATAGTATGTATGTAGTTAAGTAATAAAAGCAGATTTTGTTGCGAAAAAATAAAACTGTTTATACGAAATTATATAAACGAATTACATGTACTATTATTGTAATTATCGTGACCAGGCACTCTTGCAGGACACTGTGACTCATGGGATCTATTGTGCTCTTTCTGACTACAATTTGTTCAGCAGATCTGCAATCTTTCTAATGAACACCGGTAGATCTGTAAATATAATGGTCTCAATGTGACTCTATGTCTCCCTAATCATCTTCATCTACACATCTAAAGAGCCCCACATTCACACAATATGTTTTCCGTCGTCTCCGATGCATGAAAGTTGGTCCATTAGACCAACAATCCCGGTCAGGAAGTTCAATCTTTAATCTTTTACCAGAGCTCATGTCATTCACGACCAAAATGGTTCTCTGACCACACTGCGTATAATGGACAGACTACTCGAATAATTTCGATAACTTTTCTTTCAAATATTTCTCAACTGTTTGAAGTAGTAAATGGTGTGGTCATCAGCTTAAAGATTCGATTTGTCAAGTTTTATTGCCTATAAAACAATAAAAAAGAAGGAAAGAACTTCGTAAAGAAAAAACATCCAAAAAATAGAGAGGAAATGTCTATATTTCAGAGTATAAAGTGAAAAACAAACTCGTTGTAACATTTTTTTCCTTGCAAAAATTTTTGGTTTTTTTTTTTAGCTGGTAAGTTGCCAAATCTATTGCACAAATTAAATGGTGTTGTTTGTTTGTTTGGTAGTTTGTCTGCATAACAAATTTTTTTTTGTCTACATGGATACGGATTCTTTTGCAAACAGGATTATTGGATTTTTTAAGATTTTCTTTACATTTTTTATCAATATGTTTAGGTTTAGCTACAGGATTTATTTTTGGGTTTTGTATATCCTTCTTTTAAAACTTTTTTAATACTGATTTTTAGTTACATTAAATTGTACTTCTGTTATATAGTTTTTGAGAAATAATTATTTGGGCTGTGAGTATATTTTTAGTTTTGCTAAGTATTTTTTGGATTTTTATTTTCGTTTCGATTAGGAAAATTATTGGAGAATATCTTTGATGGGTCTGGCACGGCTGGCAATGCTTAAAAACTTCTAAAGTTTGAGCTTAGCCGCTGTTAAATAATACATTTTGGTATTTAAATCATAAATGTGTTATTTATATATTTCCATGTGACGTTTCTCGTATAGAATATATTTATGGTATTTTTGTGAAATAATGACTTTCAAAATTTGTATTTTTCTATTTTATTCTAACCGCTACCCTCAAAAAAGCATTATAAGCTACGAAGGTGGATTGACATTGAAGCTACCAAGCGGTACAACAATACCATCAAGAGGAAGGCCAAAAGAGGTGGTTACTGAAGAAAATATCAAGAAAAACCTCGATATCGTTATGAATGATCGCCGGATCAAAATACGTGAGATTGCTGAAATGGTAAACATATCATATATATCAACATTTTGCATGAACATTTGCATATGAAAAAACTATCGGCAAGATGGGTGCCGCGTTTGCTCAGTGTTGAATAAAAACGAGTTCGACAAATCACTTCACACCGGTGTTTGGACATGATAAAGCATAATTCTGCTGATTTTTGGCGTAGATTAATAACTGTTGATGAAACGTGGGTGCACCACTACACACCTGAAACCAAAAATCAATCAAAGCAATGGTGGAAGCTGGTGGAATTGCTCCGAAGAAAGCGAAGACAGCGAAATCGGCTGGCAAGGTTATGGCCACTGTATCTTGGGATGCACACGGAATATTGTTCATCGATTATCTTGAAAAGGGATCCACAATCACAGGAGAGTATTATCGTGCATTATTGGATCAATTGGTTGATGCAATCAAAGAAAAACGACCACATTTAAACAAGGAAAAAGTGCTATTTCTTCAAGGCAACACACCGGTTCACACAGCATTAGATGCGATGCTAAAACTACGAGAAATCCACTTCGAGTTGGTTGATCATCCACCTCATAGTCCAGCTTTAGCCCCTAGTGACTTTTTCTGTTTCCAAACCTGAAAAAATTGCTCACAAGAAAAAGATTCATCTCAAACGAAGAAGTGATTACCGAAACTAATGCGTATTTTGAGGAGTTCCCAAAACCGTATTATTCAGATGGTGGTTTTAGTATGACGTGTACAGTATAAAAATCTAAAAATATTCAATATTTTTCAATAACGGAAACTATTGAAAAAATATCGAATTTAAAATCGCATATATGTCCTGCTTTTCTGCAAATAATTGGTAAACTTCGTGTGAATATTCCAATCAAAGCTCTTATTAGCATCAACAGTATTATGAATGCATGCTTAAACCTCAAATATTTTAAATTAAATGGGAAAGTTTCTAACATAATTAGGATACATAACCTAATACCTGTAATGGGAAAACTATTCGAAAAACTATTTTCTAAAAGACTACCGGAAAAAATATCTATTAAGAACTTTTATATCAATTTTAGAGTCAAACATGGAATGAATAAGCCGACACAATAAAAATTAATTCAGCGCAGTGACAAGGCAGAATACTGGGATCTCTCTCTCATCTATTATATACAGCGCATTTATATATCTTGCTTAGATATATTAATTCCCATAACGTCCCATGAAGAAACATGGGGACATCTCACAGTCAATGAGCTGCACCCGATTCTATTTTTAAACTCGTTGAAAGAGCTTACCGCTGCTGCCGAACGGCAAATGCATTTATGGAATTTTTGAATAGAGGTAATACTCATAACCAGGTACTAGCTAATGTTATGAGGTGATAACTGCTGTCGAACAAACGTTTTGCTATCTTCTAAGATCGTCTGGCCTGGATTGGTGGGCGGGTGTCTTACATACCATACCACAGCAGACAACCTCTGCTAACAATACTTCTCATACTATCAGTTGACTATAACGAAACAGAATCATCAACTAAACTACAATCGCTTAAGGAAAAATCAATAGAATGGACGGAAAAATTCTTTTTGCATATCAATTTATTTTTTTATGCCATTGCCTTTTTGCATTCAAAATTATCATTTTGAATTTAGAAAAAACTTTCAGTAATTGTGTGTGTATAACACACCCACACTTGTGTTTATGAATAAGTAAGAGAAGAAAATGAAATTTACTCATACTCTAGTTATGAGCATAAACCTAAACAAGATTAGAAATGCAAAGTATTTTGAATTTTAAGTGAGCAAATACTTAAACGAAAGTGGGAGTGAGAAAGAAAGAGCTATAACAGAGAATGGATCATACTTAACTGCTTTACATAACGCACATGTTAACAGATAGACACACACTGTTTAAGCAAGGATATGAAAGACAGGATATATCATATTACTTTCCATTTCATGTTGCATGTTGTTAAGGCTGCAACAACCTTGGTTTTGCATGTCACAGATTTTTTGTGTTTCCATTATTTACAACATCCAAAAAAGGAAGGAAACGTAGAACGTGTGATACTGCTCTTATTTCTTGGCACATTTAACTTGCTGAAAATGCATTTTTTTTTTTTTTTTTTTTTTTTTTGTTAAACATGTACTTGTATGCAGCACGATAATAATCAAACAACAATAATGAGAAAATATTAAAAAAAATCTAAAAAAATGATATGTTGTATTATGCAACCACAACAAAAAAGCATAAAAAATTCATGTATGTTCCTATGATCACCTATACTTACACCAAAACTTAATAATGTGACAGGACATGCATATAAGAAAATATACTTTTTTTGGTCTCCATAACAATTGTGTGTTGCGGATGTTCCTTCCACAATGTTAAACAGAAACTAGAGAAAATAGAAAAACCTAACAGGCTTGTGAGTGATATCAACTCATGAACATCAAAAGACATTAAAGACATTTTTTGACAAAAATATTTTCAAAAATTTTTTTTTCTAAGGACATGTTTCGATAACAAACGTTTCTTAAAAGAAATTATTTAAAAAAAAACACTTTTTAGTAAATGCTTCAATTTTCCATTATAAATGTTTTGGTCATAACAATTTTATATCGAATATATTTCAAAAACAATAATTTTCTTAAGTAACAAAGAAAAAGTAAAGAAATATTTTTCAAAAAAACAATATATAATTATATGGGAAATATTTCAATAGCATCACATCTCTATAGGAAATGTTTTGGCAATTACGATTTTCTAAAGAAACTATTTTTGAAACAATTTTCTATAGAAAATCTTTCGACACCAACAATTTCCTATAGAAAATAATCCGATAACAATAATTTTTTACAGAAAATTTTTTGATAATAACAATTTCATATAGAAAATGTTTCAATAGCAACAATTTTTTACAGAAAAAGTTTCGAAACCAATAATTTTCAATAGAATATGTATCAATAACAAAAATTTTTGGAAAACATGTTCTGAAGACAACAATTTTCGATATAAAAGCTTTTAGTGATAAAAGTTTTTATAGAAAATGTCTCGATAATAACTATTTTTTATGGAAAATTTTTTGGTAACAATAATTTGTTATAAAATGTTTCAATAACAATAATTTTGAAGAGAAAAATTTTCGATAACAGTAATTTGCTGTAGAAAATATTTCGATAATAACAATATTTTAGGGTAAATGTTCCGATAACAACAATTTTCTATATAAAATTCTTCGATAATATAAATTTTCTATATAAAATCTTTTGATAATATAGAAGAATAGAAACCACAACAGGAGATAATTCGGAAACTTAGCCAACGAGAACGTCAATCTTTTAATTAAGAATGATAACGTTCGACTACTAACCACCACAGAAAAGCAAACTCGGCGATGGAGATAGCTTTTCGAATGGACAACAGAGACAAGCATCTAACTGCGCACAAAACTAAAATGTCGAAAACCACCATTAATGTAAAAATACCAAATATTGAGAAAATAATGACTTTTAAACGGAAATTAAAGACTAATAAGGCCCCCGACGCGAAAGGAATTCCACCAGAAGTATTACAGACGGAACTCCTATGGATACTAACCCATGTAGTATTGCTTGATGTGCCCTAGGGTTTGATGCCAAATTTCGGCTGCAGACCAACTAGCCCATGATAACATACTCAATGAATTAATAAAGACAGATAGAAAATTTCAAGAAAAAATAAAATGTTTCCATGAAAATGTTTAGTTAACAACAATTTTCTATAAAATATATTAGTTTCTCGACGGGAAGCCCAAACGTTTCCTTCAAATAACTCAATTGTAGCACGAACTATGTAAAATGTAGCGCTATCTTCCTGAACTTCATGGTTGTTCAATTGATGAACAAAAAAGCTAGTGATCATAGTACTACAACGACCACCATTGTCTGTAACGTTCTGATCAGCATCGTTTTTTAAAAAGTACGGACCAATGATTCCACCAGCCCCCAAGGCACACCAATCAAGCAGTTTTTCTAGATGTAACAGTGTCTCTACATACACTTGAGGATTATCGTTAAGGCCCAACTAGCCCAGAAGTAACGTAGACGCGACGTAAACGTTACGTGATCAAAACGTCAAGTGCGGATAGTTGGTGAAGTAAAAACGTGTAAGCATTTTCCAACTGTGTGTGTGTGTAAACAACAAAAGAAAAAAAAGAAAAAAAATATAAATTAATTCATGCTCTTGCACCAAAAAATTTAATTTTTCATCATCTATTTTATTTCAGTTTATTATTATTTAATAATTATGCTTTAAAACACAAACTTTTAAATTTTTCAAAAGATGCGGATTTTGCCAAAAAAAAAAATCATCTTTTCAAATGAAGCTCATTTTGATTTTTGCTGGTATGTAAACAAACAAAATTGTAGCATTTGGGTCACAGAAAACCCGCACGCATACATTGAAGAGCTTATACACCCAAAAAGAGTCACTGTTTGGTGCGGATTTTGATCCAGAGGCATAATTAGGCCATTTTTCTTCGAAAATGAGCAAGGAGTGACCGTTACAGTCAATGGCGATCGTTATCGGGCCATGTTGAAGGAATTTTTGTTCACAAAAATTGAAGAGGAGGATATTAGCAACATTTGGTTTCGAGAGGACGGCGCTACGTGCCACACAGCCGAAGCTACACTCGATGTTTTGCGCCCTGTTTTTGAAGATTGCATTATCAGCCGCAGAGCTGATGTTGTTTGGCCACCTCGGAGCTGCGATTTGACACCGTTGGACTATTATTTGTGGGGTGCCGTCAAAGTGTTACGCCAACAATCCAGAGACAATTGACGCTTTAAAGGACAATATTCGTGAAGCCATTGGTGAAATACGGCTGCACACAATCGATAATGTGCTAAATAATTGGACCGATCGTGTAGGCTACTACATGGTCAGCCGAGGCAGACATTTGAATGAAATTTCCATTATTAACCAGAAGTATTGTACTTTCAAATAAAGGATGAAATTTGAGCAAATATTCAGTAGTTTTTTTTTATAGCATTTTCGAAAAAAAAATTATTTGGCGGACCCTTTATATAACATAAAGGCTCCCAGCAAAGCGGGAAGGGATACTTTAGTTTTTAGTGCCACTTAACACTACTTGACTTTTATGAGAAACAAAAATAATGGTGCTATTTTTTCGACAGATCATATTTAGCCTTTTTCTAAATAAACTTATTTATTCAACAACAATTTTATTAAGAAGCATACTTCTAACAACAGTTCTGTAAAATTACAGAGAAAAATATGCATGCACAGCAATCAAATAGAAGGATGAAAGTCAGTCCTTATAGTAGTGCTATTATTTTATAAAATTATCTGTGCTTACCTATCAAACCTTGGTTTCAATTTTCAGGGATTAACTGTGTACTGTTTTCAAGCAACTAAAATTTGTACTTTGTAGTATGGCACGAATCTTTAAAATCAAGACTCTTAACAATATTTAAGTCTTAGGCAACAAAATAGCACGCGATATTAAAGTAAATGAAATTTGCTACTATCGTTGAGGAAGTAGAATTATAGGTATGTTTACAGATCAATTGCAAGAAGAAGCTATTGTTAAAATGTGGGTAAAGGAAAAGCGTAAATAGTCCTGAGTCTAATAAAAGTTGTGGTCTACACCCAGTTATACCAAATCTCAAATCAAAGAAATCAGTACTGCACAGACAAAAATCAGCACCCTATCACTTAATATTAACCAGGGTATTTTTTATGGCAGATGCCTAATAGGAATTAGTAAATTTTTTGTATAACACTCTGAGTTCAGAGCAATGTGCTTAAAGACATAAATAGCGTAAAATAATTAATTTTAATTAATTGTAATGGATTAAAATAACTTTTCAATTTTAATATGTAAAATGTGTTGAACAGTACGCTTTCACTTGTATTTAATTAGTTAAAGTTTTCTCTATCAAATTGATTAAAATCTTCATCTTTTAAGTGAATTTTCTTTATTTTTGAAATTTATAAAATTATTTTACTTAGTTTAACTGGACAAGGTTTCGTAAAAAGTTCATTACGATGGTGGAATATTTCGAAAATTGCATTCTATTGAAATGCTTAAAAGTGTATCAGTGGATTTTTGCCATTTATGGCTTAAATTTGCCACCAGTCCTTATATATCGTGTAGAAAAGAACTTAAAATATTATATTATTTATTGTATATATTTACTTTATACATTTTTACTTATGGCACTGGTGATTTGGTCATCGTATATTCATAATTTCTTAGTTTATGAAGCGACACAAAGATATAATTTCGATTATTTGACAATGATTACGTCACATTTCCAGAATACTATGACAGCTGTTATACAGTTACATTTGGAATATAAAGTTTGGTTTGAATCACCAAAACTTAAAGAAATTCTAATTTTAATTAAAGCTCTGGAACTAAAGTGCTCTATTCGACCTCAAGATAATAATTTTACAAAACGTTTGCTAATTTTTAGTGGATTATATACGATTGTCATAATGTTTCTAGTATTTTATTTAAATTATTACCTTATAGCCAGTCAAATGACTATCAGTGCACGTTTATTTAATTTATTTTTTTTGACATCTATGCAATTAAAATCCGTTGAATATGGTATTTATATACAAGTGGTACAAGAACTTCTAGAGAATCTATTAAAAAATCTTAAGCTGCTAAGAGCAACAGTAGTGAACGAGCCTCTAAAGCGTATCCACAATTTGGCTTTTAGTTATGCCAATAGTTTAAGGCAAAATCAAGCGCTATTACTGGAGTTATGGCTATTGTTAGATAAACTGGAGCAATATTTTGCTTGGTCTACACTAATGCTATTTTTCTATAATGGTCTCGCGATTTTATGTACAATAAATTGGGCCTATGTTAAGTACATATATGAAATACATCAGGTATATCAATTTTGTAAGTAAAAGTTGTTATATCAGGCGATATTATATTTCAATTACAAAAAAATCTCCCTTACTTTGAAGATCGCTTTATTTATGTGTGTGTTTTGCTCATAAACATGCTTCACTTAAGCTATTTGGCACAAAAATGCATTAATGAGGTAGATGTTAATAAAACTAATATAGAAATTTTCTTCCTTTTAACTTCTCGTCTTTATATTTAGTATAAAAAATTTTCTTGTATACTACTGAACTTCAGACTCCTTCAACGTGATGTACAAATGATTATGTGTGTCAAAGAATATGCATTACAATTAATGCATCAGCCTGTTAGGTTTACTTGTAATGGTTATATGGATATTAATTTGGGATATTATGGCAGGGTAAATACTATGGAAAGAAAATAATAAGTATTTGAAACAAAATAAAAATATTATCTGTTTTTTCTTTCTGAATTGTAGGTGACTTTGGTAATTTTCATCTATGTCAGTACATTGATACAATTTAAACTGACCGATGTCAGTGAGGGTACGGTCATGGCGACCCAATATATTTTTGGTAGACATCAAGGAACAGAAGATAATCACTTTTCGTTAGTTAGTAATTATAAGTGAATTTTAATGTTTATTGTTAACACTGAATGTAAAATAATTTTGTGTGATTCTTCAAGACCTATGTCAGGGTGAAATTAGATAAGGTGAAGTTGTCTATACAACAACTAACTTTTGCACAATAACAACAGGCAATATTTTTTGTATACGTAAATGTCAAAAAATTTCAATTTAAAAAAAATTGAAAATTGAAAATTTTAATTTTCAAATAATTCGTTTTCTGGACGTTTTTCCATTATAAACATTGAATATTTAGACATATTTATATATATAATATTTTTTTATGCGTTTTGAAACATGTTTCTTGCAGTAAAATACAGTTTAATTATCCTTGGCTTGTTCTGTCTAGTGAGTTTTTTGGAGACAAAAAACAAACAACCTGCCAAACAACTTCATCTTATATAATTACACCATGATTTGATCTCTACACTGTACAAATATTAATTAAATTATTAAAAAGTTGTTTGAATTAAACTTTATTGTTTTAATGTTATTTCTTTGTTAATTCATATGTACTTGTGTATGATTTGTTTTTTTTTTAAATAATAAATACAAAATTTTTTTTCTAAAATTAAGAATTTTTTTTAAATAAGTTTTTTTTCAAAAATTTCTGGATACACTGACGTGACATTAAAATTCAGTAAGAATTTACATTGATTTCCATATACGAAAAGCGAACAGCTGACACATTACGTCACGACAAAGTTTGACTAATTCTACTTTTATAAGGTGTGCTTCAAAATGATAAGGCAACCTTAATATTTGCTCAATTCATCCAAACCATAAAATGTTATGTATGGTCACCTTATTCAAAAAAATTACACGTTCAAATAAATGAATAATAAAACGGTTTTGCTTTTAGAGATGTACCGTTATATTATATTGATTTAAATTTATGTAAATAAATACAATATTCAATGCGTCAAGATAATAAGGTCAGTGATTAATAAGCAATAAATCTAATCAGAAGGTATCACAATTGTTATAGTCACCTTATGAACAATGACAAGTTGTGGCACTTCATGAGCAGGGATAGAGTATGCGTGTTGTGTAAAATTTTTTCAAAAAACAGAGAAAATTATGAAAAATTAAAAAGCACGATTCGCCCAAAGGTACTGACTGCCCGTGAAACTCGGCATACGGTAACAATAAAAAAGAAATTAAAATTACAAGCTTCAAAAAACACAATTCTAAGAGCTATCAACGTCAAGCCAAACCTTATTCGAGAAAAATTTAAAAAAATTCCCTGTCTGACTAAGCAGCGTGAGAATAAGCGTAAGGAGTTTGTGAAAAACAACATGGCAACTAATTGGCGTCAGGTAAACATTTTTTTTTTTTTAAATTTAAAAGATATTCCATACATTTTCGGGTTTATAGGTAATTTTTTCTGATGAGAAAAATTTAACCTGGATGGACTAGATGGTTTCAATTGCTATTGGTGAGATTTAAGAAAGGAGAGCTTACTCTTTTCCAAACGGAGTTTCGGCGGTGGCAGTTGGATGGTTTGGGCTTGCTTTAGCTCATATGGTACCGTAGAACTCTACTTTCCTTCCACTCGAATGGATAATTAAGAGTGCCAAGGCATTCTGTCTGAATTTTTGCTGCCTTATTTGGCTCAAAATGCTGACAAAACTTTCAAGTTTCAGCAAAATAACGCAGCAATTCATGTCAGCAAGTCGACCAAACAATGGTTTGAGGAGCAAAATATTAAAGTACTTGATTGGCCAGCACGTTCCCCCGACTTAAACCCCATGGACAATTTGTGGGTACTGCTTGTGCGTAATCCTTATGCAGACAACAAACGGTATCAGACAAAAACAACAGATGGCGCGAAATCTGCTCCAACGTTCTGAACAATTTAGTAAGTGCGATGCCATCCCATATTTTTAGGGCAATAGAAGGAAATGGGAACTGCAAAAATTAAAAATAATTGATTAACGTTTAGGTAAAAGTTTGGATAAATGAGTCATTGACCTTTACATTTTGATGCATCTTGCACTTATTTACATAAATTTAAATAGACAAAATATAATGGTAAATCTCACAAAACAAAACCGGCTTATTATTCACTTATTTGAACGTAGAATTTTTTTTTATTATTATTCACTTATTTAAACGTAGAATTTTTTTTAATAAGGTGGCCATACGTAATATTTTATACTTTGGATGAATTGAGTAAATATTAAGGTGATCTTATCATTTTGAATCACACCTTACGTATAAAATGTAAAACAAATTAAAATCTTACGTTTTAAACCAACGTATGTATATATTTAGTGTATGTCTTAAATTATGCTATAAAATACATTCCTTTTTTTCCAATATTTCAAAAAAAGATTGTAAAATTTTGATAATTTAATAAATTGTATTAAAGAAAAAAAAAATCTGAATTCTCCATGGTATTTTTCTTAAAGTATGTTATAAATATTAAAATTTGTTATTGATATTTTTTAGCCTATTTACGCTGCACCAAAATATAGAAATATAAATCGAACAAGCGAATTGTGCAATAGCACAACTCAATAGCGTAAGCGAGGATTACACCGCAGATTTACCGTACAAAACGCAATATAATTCGTGACTAAATTTTGAAATTTACTGCACCTACTTTGCGAATCGAGTTTCATACCATCAGGACACAAAACTGCCCAAGTATTCTGACGTAAATCTACTCGCTAGGCGACACAGATCTACAAATTATATCATCATCTGAAAAATAGAAAGGATTAATTAAGCTGCTGTATAATTGTGCAGCCTTAACGGATGGATCCATAGAGGATATGGCACCGGAGTCTATACTCCAGATAAAAGTATACGGCTTTCGTATAAGTTATCTGACAACTTCAGTGTTTTCCTGGCTGTAACCTGGAATATTGCAGTAGGGGAGGATCATGTTGACAGCCAAGCAGCACAAAATGTCCTATTAGGGTTAGTGAATGTAAGACAGCCCTTAGAGAACTGACGGACAAATTATGGTCATCATAAGGGTGGGTGTAACTCTTACTTCCATCACGCTGTTCATTGGGTGAAAGTATTGGTTTGGCGCTGACATGGCCTGAGCAGAGTAGGGTTCTTGCAAGACTCACCTGGCCCAGGTTGGGTATGAAGCGTACCAACCAACTACTTTAACTATACCTTCGGAGCATCTAATCTACCGTAGTTATCCTCATAGCTCATTGTGTTATGGGCAGGCACGCGCAGAGGCTACCCTTACCTGCGAATTACTTCTGCAGCGGTTGTAAGTCGATTCAAGAGGAAAAAGCGTGGTTCATTTCATCTGTCAGTGTCCCTCTCTAACTCGGCACTGGGCTATTTGGAGCAATGGGTGCTTGTCATCATTTTGATAGCCAGGTTCATTTCATTCTCGGGCTACTTAATGGTTAACTTAGGGAGTTCTTTGCCTCTAGTTGATCATCAGAACCGTTTAATCTGTAATCTGGTGACTGACGCAGTGACTATGCTTCATGTGGTACCATTTCCTCTTAACCTATCGTGTAATAAGAGTGACTGCAGGTTATTTATGGCCCTATGGTCCAAACTGGAAGCATCAGAAACTAAATTACTTCTGGGTTAAAGAGAAAAACAATTAAGATTGTCATGGGCTTAGCACTGAAGCTTGTTCTTTAAAATCTTAAACCTTCCAATAAGACAATAGTGTACCGGACTTCTGTAGGTTACGAATTGGATGTAATTAAGCATATTGTCACTACTCAGAACCTAAATTCTAGATGCTTAGACAGCCGATTTTATGATAGACTTAATGATGTACCAGATTTTGCTCTGGGTAACATGATAGAATTTAATATGGAAAATATTTCGCTAAGGGACGGACGATAAGCGAAAGAAGCATTCTTATGATGGTAATAGAACTAGTTTCTGGAGATGTTAGGACCAATAAACCAAATTTGGTCACAGGTTGAAGATGTAATTCATTATCATTTTGTTTGTTTTTGATTTTAATATCTATGAGTAGCGTTTTTATAAAGTTGACTTTCGGTATGTTAGGCAAGTCCTTACTTGCTGTATGTACATATAGTGGTAGTCACATACCTATTTATGAACAAAATTTTATAATCTAAAAAATAAATAATTTCTTTATTTACATACATACTCTATATTCATATTTCCTTGGGCTGACTGTAAATTATAACGAAAGCTTCGTTCAAAATAATTAATTTTATTATATGCTTTTAAGAGTTTAATTTCAAATTGACCATTTTAGAGAAGCCATTTAGAAATTTATATTTTAACAAAAAAAATAAATAAATTTCTGGTAAAATCAATCGAATTTGTAATTCAGGATTAAATTTAAATTTATAAATGATAAAACATATATAGAAATTCCACAATCATGATCATGTAGTCTTAGAAAAACCGATATTTTAAATTTCCTTTGTTTTTTATTTGTATTTATTTCTGATGGTGAATTTTACTGCTTTTTTAATTCTTAGTTCAGACAACACTGATTTTTGTACTCATTACTTTGCTCGCTCTTCTCTAAACAGCAACAATGCTGAACAAAAAGCAGCATCCAAATGTCAATTAAAACAGCAAAAAAAACGCTAGCAACGCAAATTAGAAAATATAAAACGAAATGTAAGCAATAGTTAACATTAGCAGCGCTGCTTAATTGACAGTAACTACACATAAGAAAGGCCAACCAACGTTAACATTATCACCACTGCATAATAAGAGGAACAATACATTACATAAAGAAGAACCAGAAATATGCACAAATGTTAACTTTAGCAGAACTGCTTAATTGGCAGTAGCAGAAATGTAAACAAATATTCACACCGGCAGGTACAAAGCAGCGAAATAATGTAAACAAACGCGAATGCTAGCAGCGCTGCTTAATTGGCCGTCATATTTTTAATGAATATGAGTTTATATTAAGCTCTTACCTTCTAGAAACTTGCTGTTTTTTAATTTTCATTAATTTTAAAACATGGTCTTTCTTAAAATACACTTTTCACATTTTTTTAATTATATTTTTAATACACTTTTATGGATTTTATAGTAAAATATATGATTTCACTTAAATTTCTAACAGACGGCACGCACTCGCGCTAAACTTCGATCATAAACTGAATAATAACAGTACAGTGTTATCAACATAGTGCATTTAGTACGGTTTTTAGTGCTTTCTTTTTGCGTTAACTTAACTAAACGTTATAATAAAGAAAACATAAAAAACTTTGTAAAAAAGCTAAGATACTAGGACAGTTTGATAAATTAGTAAAAAACTTATTAAATCTTATATCGCTAATTTACTTCAATAGTGGCGCAAATCTAAAAACATGATTCAAAAATATGCGCAATATTATTATTTATATTGCCTACAGAGTTATCTCTGATTCGCAAAAAAATAAGAGCACGGAAGCAAAATTATTCATTTATCAATGCTAAATAATAGGAAATTGAAAATTTAAAACAACTCTTCCGGAAACATACTCGTGTCACAGCGTTTATAACGTCTCCAAAACGGCTTGACCGGTTCTTATGATATATTGCGCATATATGGTATTTTTCATACCAAAATTCCAACTGGGCGGTACCGTGACCATATGAAGTGAATATTTATTTGCCTATATTTTCAAAATGGTAACAGTAAGAGTCTCTTAATTTGGTCTATATAGTTCCGTAGTCAATACAAATCATCAGTTAAAAAGTATGCGAAATTGGACCAGTGGGCATGGTACCTCTCATCAAGTGTAAATATTTATTTTGGTCTATTCTGAGAACGGTTAAAGCAAAATTTTTTGAATTTAGTCTGAATGACGTCATAGTCAATATAAATCATCAGTCTAAAAGTGGACATATTTGGATAAGTGGGCATGGTACCTATCATAAAAGCTAAATATTGGTTTTTGTAGATCTTGAAAAAGTTTTAAAGGGATCTCTTAAGGATACTGTTATGAAAATAAACAATGCCTAAAGAAAATTATTATAGTTATAGTTTGGCATAAACCTTTTTGTGGCTTTATTCTATTGGTTTGTGTCAAGGCCACCCTGGAACGCCAATGGTGTTACCAATTGTGTATAGAATGGTGTTACCGTACCGGTTGTGGTTGTTACATTTCAATTAACGGAAATAGAATGCTGTGGTAAATACAACAACTTTCGTAATGAAAGTGATTTTTATATAAAAGACGGCGTCTTATGCATGAGTTGACTTCAGTTATAGTTTGGAAGTCATTGTGCAAAGTTGTAAAGACATAAGGTAAAGTCTTGCTTAGACGTAAATAAATGTGTTGATTAATATGTGAATTAATTGGAAGTCGTTGTATAAAGTGTACAAATAAAAAAGAGACTAAAATGAAACAGCAACAAATTCGTGTATTTATTTTATTTTACAATTTAAAAGAACTCAAACGTTTTAAAAAGCACAAAAACGTAACAATACAGTGAGTTTCGCTTTACTAAATTAAGGTGGTGAAATTTTGTGGAAAGCAAGCACAAACTTAGCAAAGCCACACATTTTTAAATTACTTACCTTCTTCATATATTCTCTAATCACACATACTACTTAAGTTACCATAAATAACATTTTGGCTATTTTTGACGACGTCTGTCACAAAGCTATTGCTTTTTGCTTCTCAGTATACTATAATTAGTGAAAGTGATTAGTTGACGCAAACGTAGTTTTAGCGTTGAGTGTTTAGTTTGTTTTCAAATTATTAAAATCTGCTATAATTAGTTTAAAAAACTTCAGTAATTAATTGAAACATAAATTAAAGTAAATTAAAACAATAAATTAAGCTGCGAACTAATTGCCAGATGGTTTCTCTTATGTGTACTCATTTTTTATCAAGTATTGCGTTGTTGCAAAAAAGTATTTGTTGTGTTAATTAAGATAAAGTGAATGTTATAAAGAGATTGTGAAAAATATTGATATTTCTCAAAAGATTTAAAAAAGAGAATAAAAGAATATAAATTGTGAAAATTTAACAGTGGACAATACGAAAAAAATATATAAAAAAATGTTAATTTATAAAAACGTTCAAATACTTCAAAAATAAAAAAGAAAATATATTAATAAATAAATTTATTTTGCAAAGCTCTCTTTCTTTCTATCTCTAAAGAAGTCACAAGAAAAGGTAAGTTTTCTTTATTAAGTATTTTGTATAGCCTACACACAGAAAAAAATCATTGTAAAATTATTTAAAATAAGGTTGATTCAATATGTTTTAATAACGATTTTGCTCCATTATTGTTTCATGTTGATTCAACATAATTTTACCATAAAGCAAAAAACATGTCTAATTTTAAAACAACTAGAAATCATGTTAAATTAATATTATAGTTCTAGTTGAATCAAGGTGATAATCATGTTGGAATAATGTGAGACCCTTACAGAATCAATATTTTGAAAACTTAAAATAACACGAATTTCAAGCAGAACTAACAATGAAACTATTTGAAATTATTATAACCGTCATAATAAAATAAAAGAAAATTGCACATTAATTGAAATGGTCCCTATATCCTATAATCATTTTATTATATTTTATTTTATTTCATGTTATTTATTTATCATAAATCTTAAAATTTTTCCAAATCTGCAAAATATTTTTTAGATGTTTCTAATTTCTGTTGAATTAATAAAAAAGCCCTTTGCCACTTTAACTTAGACTTGGCCTGAGTTTGAAAACCTTCTTGATAGAGAAGAGTTTAAGGCTGGTAAGTATTTCACGCAACCTAAAGCTTTCAAATTACAGTCAGTCACATTCAAAATTGAACACCTCATATAAAAGCATTTGTCATTGTCATTTTTGCCTTATGCCAAATGAAATAAAATTTATCGTAAGGATTTTTATAATTTATTTGTTTGTTGTAATTGATATAACAAAACTTAGAATATTTAATTCAAAAACATAACAAATAATAAAAGGATTCTTATTCCATTTTTCATAAGGCGAGTAACATTCAAAATAAGACACTCACATTCCTATTAAAAAAATATTAAAAACAACAACACGGATATTTCGCTGATTTTCCCTTGTGGTTTATTACTTCTTTTAAGCGACTTGGCATACTTTCAGCGAGTGTTTTGAAATAGTTTCGTTCAAATTTGTTTCAATAGGGTATAAATAGGGACATTGAGCAGATGAATTTTGGGCAGTTATAAAGTAACCGATTACGACCCTTCTATGATGTCTACTTCGGATCATTGTCTTGGTAAAATATAAAGTTTTTTCGAATTCCAAATTTGTCAACACTGCTATGGATGTTTTGTTTTAAAATGTTAATATAGTCCGCTCAGTCTAACACCCCATCGATAATATGTACTCTACACAGCCCTTGACATGCAACTTCATACTTCAACTTTTAGTTTACAAGCAGCATTTTCTATTATATGTTCTTAGAATTCACAATGAATTTATTTATTTTAAAATTTTTGCTTGTTTTTTTCCTTTTTGACAATAAAAACTATTATTTTGACTAAAAATAAAATTGAAATTAATATGTAAAATTTTATTTTAACAATAAAAATATTAAATCAACACTGCTTAATATTAAACTAACATGATGATGGGAAACCACTTTAAATCAACATTTTTTCCGATATTTAAAACGACTTAAAAATAAAAATCTTTCATATTGATTTTAAATTGGGTTTTTCTTTCTTTTAATAAGTAAAACATTTTAGCGGTGGTTACTTGATAATGTTATTCAATCTTAGTACGTTTGCAGAAGTAAACTAGCTAATCATCCTGGGTCATCATTAGGAATCCCTGTATACATATATGTATTCATATTATAAATGGGAGATAAAACCCCTTTGTTACGAACCTAGTCATTTGTTTGCCATCTATTCGTCTTTATAAAGAGGTTTAAAGCATTCTGTTGATACATTTTTTGATATGTACGATAATAAATATTATTTTTCTTTGATGTTAATTTTTAAAATTAATATGCACCTAAATAAAAAAATACCATGAGGAAAGTTAGAGGACTCTATAATTTTTAATTTCCAAGATATACTAAAATAACTACTTGTATCGTAGGTATAGACTATAGACCAAAAATTATCCTTTCATATCTTATTAGCCTGCCCCTTGGATAATGAATGTTAGCAAAGAAGAAACTTTGCTTTAAAGAAAAAATAAATATTATTTCAAAAAAACATTTGCCACGATTTTAACATCTCCTAGGTACAGTTTTGAAAAAAGCATATCCTATTGCACTTTCGATAGCTGGATTTGTGTATCTTTGTTCCAAATTTCATCAAATTCAGTTCAGTGGCATATACATGATTGAAGGCCAAATAGGAAATTAATATGGAATGTATAATTTTTGTGAATATTATGTCTGTCGAGGTATGAGAGCGGGTCAATTAGTTTTTGTTGTTTTTAACCTCTTAATCCGGAAAAGAAACATGTTGTTACGAAAATGTAAATGCTGTAGAGGAAAATCTCCACATCACGGACTTATTGTGAGATTTTAGCTATAAACCTTATTGGTTTGTGTCAAGGCTTGCCATTGTTGCTATTATTGCCATAATTGTCTGTACTATTTAAGAGCACTGCCGTCTGTATGTGTAACGGTGTTGCCAGTTCGATTATTTTTGGTATATTATTGTTTTACACCATTTGAATTTACCGTATATAAATCGAAATTTGTAGAAACTACAAGAACATTCGAAATTGATAATGAAGTGCTTTAAAAGGTGGCGAATTGGGTTTCGAGAAGTAGTTATCATTTGGCTGTCACAAAGTAAATTCTGTCTATTCACAAATAAAAAGTGTTGTAGAAGCGAATATCAATTTGCCCTTATTAAGACAGATTATATTAAATTTATAGTGCAGTAAATAAAAGAAAACTGTAAGACAACAACAAAAGTAGAGTTTATTTTAATTCAATTTAAACGAACTCAAACGTTTTAAAAACGATAAAACGTAACAATATAATAAATCAAATATTGATAAAAAAATAAATTGTATTTGAAATTTGTTTTAAGAAAATATTATAAGAAAACTAAATAATCAAAAAATAGTAAAAAATAACTTATTTAATAATATGAGTCATTATTATCATAGTCATAGTCAAACATAAAGTATACTTTAAAATAACGCCAGTTTACGTTTTCTAATAGTCGACTCTAATTCACTAATAGACAAATTAGACTATACCTCTGGAGTTACAGTCTACCCTAAATATAAAATCAGTTGAACATGTTTCTAAATATCGTAGTATAAAAAATAAAATTAAAATGATAAATTTGTAATGAATGTTTCGATTACAAGAGATATTGCTATTATCGATGATTGTGAAATAGATTATGATAAAAGGAATTCTAAAATACACAAAAGAAGGTGTAATCCCTCCGACCTAAATAATGAATTTTCTCACGTTACGCTCATGCATAAAGTGTAACCCACGAATTATTTGCTTTTCTATCATAGAAATATTATTTGCTCTGCTCTCAACTCTTCAACAGGGATGCATATCATCCCCGCTTCTATAGAATATATCGTTTGCAATGATACAACCGTCAGCAGAGGCATAAGATGGGAACGTGACCAACACTTGAGGCTGTCATTTGCCTTTTAATACAGCCATCATTACATGTTTGCTTAACTTACATCTTTGAGGAGTGAAGTTGCAAGGACGGGACTAAGGCTCAACTTGGAAATATGTAAGATATTGTGATGGCCTTAACAACACCAAATTCAGGAAACGTAATATCGAGTTGAAAAAGTTTAGTTATTTCTTCTACCTTAGCAGCATTCTTACAAAGACTAGTAGCTGATGCGACGAAATAATGTTTTGGATGTTCAAGGACAGTCAATTTAAATGGACTAAAATAAACTTATTCAACTATATACTGCGTAAACCCAACCCTACTGTATAGATGTATATAACATAACACCAGCAAATATAATATAGCCCAATGCCAAAGCAAAGAATATTTTTGACAAACATCAGGTCTAACCACAACCTTTGGGAACTACCGATCAACATCTAACTCATATGGTGATTTTCAGTCGCCAATGGCGCCTGAACTATAGAACATGATATATACACGATTACAACCACAGCTGACGATTTATTATCAATTTGAAAATATTTATAACGAAAAAAATTCTGAAAAGTAACTGATGTAAAAAATATTGCCGACCAAAAAAGGAGTTGGGTCATATTAACCTTAATCGTTTTTAGGCAGTTTTGCTGTTTATTTGCGTTTGGTAAACTTTTAATTTAAATTTGATGAAATTTTAACAAAAATCACTAATTACCAATACAGAAAAATCATTGATCAAAAAAATATTGGCAATCAGATATGCAAATTGGTCAAATAAACCCTGTGCGTCATTGTAGGTTTAAAAATTAAATTAAATTAAATTAAATTACCTGTTCAGAGTTCCCACTTTGAAATATTTGATAAAAAATTCTATATGAATAATAAGCAAATTATAGTTGCCACCCATATATTAATCCAGCTCATATTGAAGTATACTTGTTTTTTTTAACTATGAATATGAAAATGATAGTAAAAGGTTTTATGTTAAAGACTTACTCTAGCAAGAGTCGACTTTAGCGTGGAACTACGAATATGGGCCAATATGTTGAAAATTTTACGACAAAATTGTATAAATAGATATGCCACTATACCTAATGCAGTAGTACTTCGGGTATGACGAAATATCTCGTCATAGGTCAAATGAAACACAGTTTTTTGGATAAGAAATAGTTTTATTTCTCAAAATAGTCTTTAGTCATAGTCTGTATACTTTTTCCAACGTTTCTCCAATTTTGTTTATGCCTTCTAAAAACTAAAATTTGCCGGGAGCTCCAACTTTGAAGCATATTTTATATATCTTCAATGGAAGTAAATTGGTGAAATGCTCGCTGATAAACTCATACGTCTTTATACGGCCTAGACAGGTTTTGAAAATGTAGGCCCCAAACAGATATGCCATAGAACGAGATAAATATATGTTGCGTTCGCTTCCCTTACACTTTTTGTTAAAAAACTTTGTTCGGAAATACCGTAAAAGCGACATTTGATCTTTTCTAATAATTGTTTTGAAAGTTTTGCAACGTGGAGCCAGGCATTGTCATGCAAAGGAATAGTTTAATCATGTCTGTCTTTATATTCCGGCCGTTTTTCTCATAATGTATGGTTCAAACAAAGTAAATGCAATTTGCTCTGATCACCGAGCTTTGGCAGCTCTCAGCTCCCACCAAGAGTGCAAAATTGTTTTATAAAAAGTAAAACAATGTAATGGTAATAACAAATAGAAAATATTGTCGACTTGAACGAAATTTTTGAAGCAGCTATAAAACCCATCAAAAAACTCAATAAAACCGGATGGATTGGGTTTTTTTAAAACTCTGGTTTTTGCCAACCCTGGGTGGACGGTTGTCCATATTACGGTAGAACAACGCTAAACTTACCTAAGTAGTTTTCTCGGGATTGCATTTGTGGTCGATTGTGAGGAAACGCGGCACACACTTTGCGAAAAAAGGTCTCATACATAATTGATTATTCGAAATTTAAACCACTTAGTCATGTAAGATTCTTATGGTTTCCACAATCTTAAGCAGTTTCAATCTCTGATCGGCCAAAACCATATTGAATTTTTCCTATTGTTTCGGGCTTAGTAACCTTTACTTAGCGTCCACTTGCATCTTTCGTTCGTGTACGGCTGTATCGAAATTCTTTTATCATTGAAATTTATGAGCCAGAGTACCCACAGTATCAGGCAATCAGGCGTAGTTTTAGTTTGAGTTACATGTGTTTTTTTTTCTGAAAAAAAAATCTTAATAATGTTGAAGACATGTTTTTTCCTCTGAAAATAAAAACTTAATAATGTTGAAGACATGTTTTTTTCCTCAAGCCACCTGATAGTCTGCTATCACTGGCTGTCAAACACAAACTAAACGACGCTGCTTGTTCACATTTTGACAGGAATTAATTGGCGATGCCTTCTTAGTAGAGGTGGGAAATGCAAAAACTCACGGACATATTTGCTCGCCCTCGTAATGACTAACAGATTCTTTAGATAATTTTTCATATTAATCAAATACAAAATAGAACAACCAATTTACAAATAAAGTGACTAAATTTTTGCAAGCACCTGATTTGTTTAGTGTCCGAATACTTGTATAAATACAAAAAATATTTACTAAAATTTTGTTGGCCTTTTGATGCAGCATTGTTTTTTATTAAATCAATTAAATAGGCTAATGCGTAACGTGCTAGTCTGTTAGCTCGCAGGTCGTGGGTTCGATTTCCACCAGAGACAATCTGGTTAACGCGCCAAGCATCATGATCTTAGTTAGACAATTTGTAAAAGCTATAACATCCTTTTTTGTAATTGTATCCTTATTTAAAAATAAGAAATAAATACCATTTATCAAATAACATAAAATTTGGAAAATATAAGAAAAATATTTCAAAAATAATAAAATGAGAAAAATACAATGATAAAAGTAATATTAAATTTAAAATTATATCATATCTTATAGGTTTTAATGTTTTTTTTTTTAATTTTTTCTCTTTTTTTAAATAAAAAATTCTTTTTTTCCTTTAAAAACAAAACAAAAAGGTCTATGATTACGTCA
This sequence comes from Wohlfahrtia magnifica, assembly GCA_023159175.1. NCBI lineage: Eukaryota > Metazoa > Arthropoda > Insecta > Diptera > Sarcophagidae > Wohlfahrtia > Wohlfahrtia magnifica. The sequence goes on from JAKWBJ010000059.1 coordinate 1,894,802, forward strand.
CATGCCTTTTCATTGAGATAGAAAAATACTTATATTCATGAATAAATACTAAAATATAACAACAACTACAAAAATTTATACAACAAATGGGCACTTATTTGCTTAATCTATAAAAGGGCTACTTAATAAAAACACTAACACAACTACTACTACTACCACAAGTACCCATTTACTGCCGCTGCTAGAAAACAACATGTGGTGTGTAAAAAAAGAATAAATACAATATTTGGCTGCTATTTCTCTTGGCATCTCTTGTCATCTCTTATTACTATTTACTTATGTACAAAGGTTAAACAAAGGTAATACGGTTGCAAGCAACAACAGCCGTACATAGCTTATAAATGCAGTATGAAAGTACACAAAGAATAAAGAACAACAACTTCCACTCGTAACTACTAGCAAAAAAATCAACACAATTAACACACAAGTGTCAGCACTTCTTATCCATATAGACGAACATGCACAAACATGTAAGCATACTTCCATATACTCCCCACAGCAAATCCCCTTGCTGTTAGAGAGAACGAATGAATTTGTTTTTCCGAACTCTCATTTAAAATATACGCACATTACATACTAGTTATAACAGTGTATAACAATATTTCGAAATTATAAAACAGTGTGTGCAATTGTATTTATGTTAATACAATGTGTACATCTGGTGTGTTTATGCTGTTAAATTAGCGATGCTTTGATTTGGTTACATTGTATGTATGGCTGTATGTTTTACTAAGTGTTGACACTGTTCTAGTAATTGAAAAGCAGCTAAATTAAGGAGTCCAATAAAGTTTTAAAAGAATATGAATAATTTTTCTTAAACAAAAGGTCTCAAATTTGAAAACTAAACTGTGACGATATTATTACTAAAAGCTTTTTCTATTGCAATTTATAAAAAAATACTTCTTCTTCGTTTGTGTCTATGTATATAATAATTTTCTGGTCTTTAGCCTGAATTAAAATAAAATTCCAAGCGCTTACTTGCGCTGTTCCTCCAATTTCTCACATCATGTTTTTAAAGATCGTTTCCAACCTTATTTTTCCATCGGAGTTTTGGTCATACACTTCGTATCCTTCCCTTGAGTAGAATATCAAAAGGTCTTTTCGATAGAACCTCTTTAGTTATGCGTACGTCATGTCCAAGCCAAAGCACACGTTGTCCTTTGATACATTTAAAACATTGGTTTTCACAAAGAGCGAAACACCTAAAATGGGAGGATACATTGCAGTTATAATACTGAAAAAAAGGTATGTACAAATTTATGTAGCTTAAAAACTACGTTAAAGTTCATACTATTCGTGATCCATTGGATGTTTATACTCGGCGCAAACTCAGAAGGGGTCATATACTTTACGAAGAATTCTCTCGAAGACTCCAAGAAAAGCTTTATCTGCCATTAAAAACACGGGTAGTATAAGCGTCTTAAAGAGTGTGATTTTCGTTTGTTGAGAGAGAGCTGTGATCTTAAACTGCTTGATGAGACAGAAATAACATCTATTAGCAGGTACGGTACTTTGTCTTATATTCAAACTGATATTTTTCGTTTTATTTATGACCAACATTCACACTTTAACCCAGTCTTACAGAACCTCTGTTCGTTGAAACTAGCAACTTGGTTGTATCTTCGCTTACTTCCAAACTCATTTTCACCGATCCTTTCTCAGTATTTGCGAATGCTATAGTTACATCTCGCAATGTCCGACCAATAATATTGATATTTTCAGTATATTAGAGTAGCATATGTCCCCTTGTGCCTGTTATGTTAACAGCTGCATCGCGCAAGATAAATTCTAATAAAATATTGAATACTTCACACGAAGCCTCGTTGGGTATTAAATGATTCGGAGAGACTTTTTCTATGTGTCAGTTAACGACTTATCAGCTTTGCAGAATACCAAACTCACACATAGCATTAAACCTCGAATAGATAATATGTGTTTATTTGTTTTTCTTGAATCTTTTACAGGATTTGGAAATTTGGTCGGTAGTAGATTTACCACGTCAAAAACCACACTGGTATGGATTAATTATATAATTTACCTTAGGTTTTACCTTCCACAAAGAATGCTTCTCAGTATTTTGTACGCGATGGGAAAGACACCACGGTTTTATCTTCCTTTTTATGAACAGGGCATAGCACACTGAGACCCCAGTCCTAGTGCCTGCGTTACTCCAGTAGTCCGTAAGTTCCTCGCTAAAATCAACTGTTTGCGAATCTTGTAAAAAATACGCACCTTTAAAAATCCAAAAAAAAACCTCTAAATGGGTTTTACTCTCATGTTTGACAGGTTGACGTCAATATGAATTTTCTTTTTGAGTTTTTGCCTTGTCTAGCCTTCATTTCATATGCAATACCATGCATTTCTGTCCCATGTTTGAACAATGGTCAGTACGATTTTGGGGGCTAATTAAGAACTACATTAACAAGCTATGAAAAAAGGCAAACAAATTTACACAACATTTCTGTAAACACTATGTATGTACTTGTATTACAAACTTTAATTACATGTTTAGTTAGTTATAGGAAACAATGCCTTATGTTTACATATGGAACATAGAAAAAGGTCACTCCAGAAAAACGTTAATGAATAACACTGAACCCTAATAATCTTGTTTATATTTCAAAGTAATGATTTGCTATGTTCAGACGCAACGTTGAGTAGCTGAGTAATTATAGGTGTATTACAATACATAAGATAACAAAGAACTAGCAAAACTCTGGGTTTCTTCCGGTATATGTGCACCAATAACGTCGCAGTGGCTGTAGCGAACAGCAGACTTACGCCTACAGTTTTGAAGTATGTACTTGACGTCATTCATAACGATTATCCTGAAAAGGGGTAAACAGTTTTCTTCCTTTATTTATTTTACCAGGGAACATAAGGCTTCTGCAGAATTATTTCACTTCAATCTATCGTAACATAAGACTTACATAACCTCATAAAATTGCCTAAATTCAGTTAAAACTGTTCTGTGGCACGTATTTCTTTGGCGATCTGGTCGTCGTCTTGTCTGTGAGTTTCATTCTGGTGCTTCTCTACTGATACTGTTCGCCAGTGTTCGAAGGGTGTGACCTATCAAATTCCCTTTTCTTCTGGCTATTTGTATGATTATTCATTTTTCTTTGGTCAGCTCGAGAATATTTAGGCCAAATATTCCACATATTATTCTTAGGCATTTGTTAACTATTACTTGTAATATCATACAATAGTGTCGATTTGGCACACGAGCCAATTTACGATTCTTAGCGCTTCGGGACATTTGTTATGTGTTAAATTTATAGTAATGATTGAACTATTAATTGACAATAATATTTACTCTTTTTTTTCTAAGTTTGCTCTCAAGAAAATTTACTCTTAAGAAAATGCTTAAAATTTAAATTCTCTTTCGATTTAATTTTACACCAACAGAATACATGCTTAAACAACAACAACATGCACAATAGAAAAGTGTATTAAACATAAATGAACGCTGCAGCTTTATTTTTTTTAAGTCAACGTTTAAGGTATCTGTTAATAACACAGCGAGTTTAACTCACAACAAAAATAATAACAGAATAGTGGGATCATGTACATAACAAAGATATAAGAAATTTATTGAAAAGGTGAGTTTATTTAAGTTTTCACCACAAGTGTGCTGTAATATGTATATTCATAACACATAGTAAGAACAGACTAAGCAAAGCCACACACCCTTAACTTACGAGCGATCCTATTATTTAATATACATATCTACATATGCCAAAAAAATATTGTTTATTTTTGTAGATTTCCACCACTAAGTTACTGTTTTCTGCATTTCAGTTAATTTTAGGAATTTTAAGTGAATGGTTAACTTATGAGTGGCTTTGCGGTATAAAAAGATTAGAAAAACAAATTAATCAAATATTTTTAAAATTGTTTAAATAAGTTAGTAATTAATTAAAATATAAATATCAGGTGGGCCATTTAAAAGTTTAAATTGAAAAAAGCAATAAAAGGAAAGCGAGGTCAAATTTTGCGAAATTTACTTTATTGTGGTGAAGTACAAATGTTCCGCTTAGAAATAAAATATTATTTTATTCATATGGCTGCCGCGGCTGGCCTCACAGTACCCCATTCGATCGGATCAATTTTCCAAGGCTTTTTCGGGTGTGTGGGCGCGTATCTCGGCAATAGCACCACGAATGCTGGTCTTCAAACTCTCATTTGTCTCTGGTTTGTCTGTATAACACTTAACTTTAACGGCGCCATGCAGTAAATAGTTCAACGGTGCCAAATTGCAGCTTCTTGGCGGCCAAAAAACTTATACTGAATTTTCTAACAGAGTAGAATGACTAAGTATTGGCAATTTTGAAAAAACCGCTTGTTCAAATTGAAACCGATAGATGGCCCAACCGATATAAGCAAAAATGTCCTTTACTTTCGTAGATTTCCTCCACTAAGGTACTATTTTCTGCATCTTAGTATATTTTAATAAATTAAAGGTTAACATATGGATGGCTTTGCGGTATAAAGTGAATTAGAATTTATTAAAAACTTCAGTAATTACTTCCACATTGCTGGGCGCTTGCCTGTACTTGCTTTTTGACTGATGTGAATAGATAACGAAGTTTTAACTGTTACCGTTCTCCACACATGCAAAATTCCATATTTTCTTAAAAGTAATGGTTTGCATCGAGGAGGTACCTTACCCACTTATTTAATTCCGCCCACTGATGGTTTTTATTATCTAAGTAATTTCGAATATATTGAGAAACTTCCATTCTAACCATTCTCAAGATATACAAAAATCAGTATAACCGAATGTCATTGTAGATATAAGACATTGCGACACATGGTTTGGTTACTTTTCAGTTGACAATAAAAATATAATATGGAAAATGGAGGTAATTTGGTTAATATTTGTATGGGAATATATACAAAAATGTAAATGCAATATCTGTGGAATCACTGGGCCGTGCAAACTTCACATAAACCATCTACAGACCATCCTGAACGTACCCTGTTACATTTGGTCGACCAGGCTCTGCAGTTATTAGTGACATCTATGTGTACACTTCTTTTTTATATATGTATATAGTGTTACAAAAATCAAGTTTGAGAAGTCGTTTGTTACATTAATAAAAAACTCATAAAAGATACACAACAACTACGTACTTGCTTACGAATGAAAATAAACAACAACAACAAAAAACAGGCAGAAAACAAAATAAGTAATAGACAAAAAAAAAAAAATAAATAAATAAATAAATTAAAAAAGAACTAAAAAATAGATGGTTTCATTCTCAAGACTTCATAAGAACTAAATAATAAAGGGTCAGTGAAATAAATTTATTTATTTTTTCTTTTGAAAATGCTATACAAAAAACTACAGAATATTTTCTCAAATTCCTTCTTTTATTTGAAAGTACAATCCTTCCGTTTAATAATGAAAAAAAGTTTCATTCAAACGGCTGCCTCGGCTAGCTACGCGATCGGTCCATTATCGATTGTGTGCAGCTGTATTTCACCAATGGCTTCACGAATATTGTCCTTTAAAGCGTCAATCGTCTCTGGATTGTTGGCGTAACACTTATCTTTGACGGCACTCTACAAATAATAGTCCAACGGTGTCAAATCGTAGCTCCGAGATGGCCAAACGACATCAGCTCTGCGGCTGCTAATGCGATCTTCAAAAACAGGGCGCAAAACATCGAGTGTAGCTTCGGCTGTGTGGCACGTAGCGCCGTCCTCTTGAAACCAAATGTTGCTAATATCCTCCTCTTCAATTTTTGTGAAAAAAAATTCGTTCAACATGGCCCGATAACGATCGCCATTGACTGTAACGGCCACTCCTTGCTCATTTTCGAAGAAAAATGGCCAATTATGCCTCTGGACCAAAATCCGTACCAAACAGTAACTCGTCTTGGGGGTATCGGCTTTTCAATGTATGCGTGCGGGTTTTCTGTGACCCAAATGCGACAATTTTGCTTGTTTACATACCCGCCAAGATCAAAATGAGCTTCATCTGAGAAGATGATTTTTGATTCTGCAACATTACCATGATTTTCAAAGTAATGTCGCAATATCTCCCAGCGTTGTTCAAGCGTATACACAACCATATTCGTTCAGCGGAAGGATAAAACTAATTATCTGTCTAATCAGACATGAGCTAAGTGTTACCATTCACGAAATAAGCACTAGTTAAAAAAAACGTTAGATGGCGGACCCTTTAGTTTTGTTTAATGCCAGTATCCTCTTTTTGGATTTAGCCTGCTTTTTATTTAACGATTAATTTTTTAAGGTAAACCAAACCGAATGTTAAATCTTACCATGGTTGTGTCTCTATTTTGAATTCAAAATAATAATAATAATAATAATAATAATAATAATAATAATAATAATAATAATAATAATAATAATAATAATAATAATAATAATAATAATAATAATAATAATAATAATAATAATAATAATAATAATAATAATAATAATAATAATAATAATAATAATAATAATAATAATAATAATAATAATAATAATAATAATAATAATAATAATAATAATAATAATAATAATAATAATAATAATAATAATAATAATAATAATAATAATAATAATAATAATAATAATAATAATAATAATAATAATAATAATAATAAATAATAATAATAATAATAATAATAATAATAATAATAATAATAATAATAATAATAATAATAATAAATAATAATAATAATAATAATAATAATAATAATAATAATAATAATAATAATAATAATAATAATAATAATAATAATAATAATAATAATAATAATAATAATAATAATAATAATAATAATAATAATAATAATAATAATAATAATAATAATAATAATAATAATAATAATAATAATAATAATAATAATAATAATAATAATAATAATAATAATAATAATAATAATAATAATAATAATAATAATAATAATAATAATAATAATAATAATAATAATAATAATAATAATAATAATAATAATAATAATAATAATAATAATAATAATAATAATAATAATAATAATAATAATAATAATAATAATAATAATAATAATAATAATAATAATAATAATAATAATAATAATAATAATAATAATAATAATAATAATAATAATAATAATAATAATAATAATAATAATAATAATAATAATAATAATAATAATAATAATAATAATAATAATAATAATAATAATAATAATAATAATAATAATAATAATAATAATAATAATAATAATAATAATAATAATAATAATAATAATAATAATAATAATAATAATAATAATAATAATAATAATAATAATAATAATAATAATAATAATAATAATAATAATAATAATAATAATAATAATAATAATAATAATAATAATAATAATAATAATAATAATAATAATAATAATAATAATAATAATAATAATAATAATAATAATAATAATAATAATAATAATAATAATAATAATAATAATAATAATAATAATAATAATAATAATAATAATAATAATAATAATAATAATAATAATAATAATAATAATAATAATAATAATAATAATAATAATAATAATAATAATAATAATAATAATAATAATAATAATAATAATAATAATAATAATAATAATAATAATAATAATAATAATAATAATAATAATAATAATAATAATAATAATAATAATAATAATAATAATAATAATAATAATAATAATAATAATAATAATAATAATAATAATAATAATAATAATAATAATAATAATAATAATAATAATAATAATAATAATAATAATAATAATAATAATAATAATAATAATAATAATAATAATAATAATAATAATAATAATAATAATAATAATAATAATAATAATAATAATAATAATAATAATAATAATAATAATAATAATAATAATAATAATAATAATAATAATAATAATAATAATAATAATAATAATAATAATAATAATAATAATAATAATAATAATAATAATAATAATAATAATAATAATAATAATAATAATAATAATAATAATAATAATAATAATAATAATAATAATAATAATAATAATAATAATAATAATAATAATAATAATAATAATAATAATAATAATAATAATAATAATAATAATAATAATAATAATAATAATAATAATAATAATAATAATAATAATAATAATAATAATAATAATAATAATAATAATAATAATAATAATAATAATAATAATAATAATAATAATAATAATAATAATAATAATAATAATAATAATAATTAATAATAAATAATTACCGTCTAACATTTGAAATAAATATAACAATTTTATCTTAAGAAATTAATTTAAAAAATATTCTATATTTTCAATTTTGACATTTTTATAAAATACACTTTCATTCTCTTTCATTTTTTCCTGGATTTTTGAAAAAATAAAATTAAATATATTCTTTAAGTCTTAGGTTATCAGGCAGATTAATTTAAACAATAAACTTTTTGTTTTGTAACTTAACAAAAGAAAGATTTCTTGGATATAAATTTTATTTCCGTTTATATATTCAGGGTATAGGATAGTGGGCATTACCACTATCTTCATTCGTTATATCCAACGTTGATTTCCTTTTGAATTTAATTAAAATTTTATGCGAAAAATATCTATCTGCACATACACTAGTATTTTTATAATAAGTCTTCTTTCTGCATGGTCTTTCATGTTTCATGCATCTCTCCTTTTCAGTTATGCTCTTCTAATCGAAAAGGCAATATCAATAATGATTGAAATAATTGACACCTAGACAGCAATATTAAGCCTTGAAGAACATTTACTAGTCGCTACTGTCATAACAGAAGTGCAAGAACTATGTAATAATTACGTCCTTATATAGTACTTAATGCACTGTTGTCAGAATCTGAAAATAATAAAAAAAAATTTATTGAAATGACATGATTTCTCAATCATTTTTTAGATTCTTAAAGAATTTCTTTTTTAGATGTTCAAACTGCAAATAAATAAAAACTTATTAAAATCTCAAAAACATTGTTCCCTTGACTTTGAATTTTATAAGAATCATTAAAACATAACACTGTGCGACAAAAATGAACGAAGTTGAAATACCTGGCGAATGATAACACTTTTCTGGTAGGCGCTGTCGAGTAGAACAAGGATTTGTTTTTGGAATTTTTAAAACCCTTCAAAATCTTCAGTTTCGGGTAAAAAACCGGCTTTTCGGACCTTCTTGCACTTTTAAGCTAATAACTTAGCTGAATAATACCTGATTCTAAGTTTCTTTTCAGATTTTCAAACAGAGAAATAGATCTTTTAAATGATATATATGTTACTTAAGTAGCCTTGAAGATTCTGGAAGTATTTCTTAAGTAAATACATTTTTTATCCAATTTTTTCAACATTTTAGAAGTTTAAATGCGTTTAGCGCACTATTTTATACAGGAATCGTATTATTGATGAATTACTTGGTAAACGATTTAATAATGTCGACTTTGTTTTTGTTGAAAAATGCATTTATTATACCAAAAGAATTGTTACATCATTCAAAGTATTGTCCATCGTTAGCCACTGCCTTTTCCCATATTTCTGATAGCATATTGATTCCGCGGCAAAAGAACTGCTTCGGTTTTGAGGTAAATTCTGAATCCAGCCAATTTCTAATGACCTGTTCTGAAGTGAAGCGTATTCTAGTAAGGGCATTCTGCATCGATCGACACAAATGGTACACAGAAGAGGCAAGGCCTGGGCTATAAAGCGGGTGAACCAAAACTTCCCATCCATTGTTTTCCAAATAGTTTTTGACAGGTCTTGTAACATGTGGCCAAGAGTTGACATGATGGAAGATTATGGCCTCGTATCTGGTAGAATATTCTGGTAATTTTTCGTTGATTGTTCTCTTCAAACGAATCAATTGTGTTCGGTACAGGTCTCCTGTGATCTGCTAACCCGATTTCAACAGCTTATAATACAAAACACCCTTCTGATCCTACCAAATATAGAGCATTACTTTGGCGTTATGGATATGGCCTAGCTTTGCATATGACTTTTGCTCTTATAGTTATCGCAATGTATCATTTCCGACATGCAAAATCACCTTTAAACGTCTCTCGGTTTAAATTCAAATTTGACTCAATTTCCTTACTTTTGAATGAATTCCAATGCTTGTAAACGTAGGGAAGTTGCTTGTTGTGTGACTCCCAATAATATGCAAGTTCGTCTTGCGTTTGACAACAAACTTTGTCGAGTAATGTTTCCAATTCTTCATCTTCAAACTTTTTTCACTAACCAGGCCTCTCCTTGCTTTCTATGTCGTAATCACCACTTTTGAATAGCGCAAACCATCGTTCAAAAGTTTTTTTAGTTGTTGTGTGTTGACCGCAAGCTTCTACAAACAATCGATAACTTTCGGTAGCAATTTTTTTCTAATAGAAGAAGGTTATCAGACTTCACCGCAAAAAATTCGCGTGAGGGACACAAAATTCGACATTATTAGAACTATTGAAAAAAATGTGTGCTTATCTTTTGGCGTCTATCAAATACTGAATTAAAGTGACAGATATTTACCCTCCAAAATATCATATTTGTTATTATTGACATAAACCATATGTGATAGTTATGCCATATGCTGTCCAAATCGACATTATTAATTTATATACCCAATAAGTAAGGAATATTCAGCTAAGCCTTTAGCTTTTTTAGCTAAGTTGTTTGCTTATAAGTGCACGAATGTTCGAAAAACTGGTTTCTTGCCCGTAAATCATTTTGGAAAATTCCAGAAGAGATCCTTGTTCTGCTTGGTAGCGCATTTTTTTTTTGTCGCACCGTATAATTGAAGTATAGTAAAGTAATCGCGCTACATTTTTCAACCTTGAAAAAAAAAAAATTCAATAAATTACAAATTTTTGTGGTAAAATTTTTTTTTTTTTTTAAATTTTCTGTTTAATATTTTTGTTAACACCACATATATAGTTTTGGCTTTTCAGCTCCTCCAATTTTTGCTTCCATATATGAGCCAAATGAAAAAAAAATTAAATTTTTAACACATTTAGACCATACACAGCATGCCAAGTACAAAAACCTATGAAATTTATTGCATTAAAAATGGGTCCGCCATCTAACGTTTTTTTTTTCAACTAGTGCTTATTTCGTGAATGGTAACACTTAGGTCATGTCTGATTTGACAGATAATTAGTTTTATCCTTCCACTGAACGAATCTGGTTGTGTATACGCTTGAACAACGCTGGGAAATATTGCGTCATTACTTTGAAAATCATGGTAATGTTGCAGAATCAAAAATCATCTTTTCAGATGAAGCTCATTTTGATCTTGGCTGGTATGCAAACAAGCAAAATTGTCGCATTTGGGGCACAGAAAACCCGCACGTATACATTGAAAAGCCGATACACTCAAGACGAGTCACTGTTTGAGGATTTTGATCCAGAGGCATAATTGGGCCATTTTTCTTCGAAAATGAGCAAGGAGTGGCCGCTACAGTCAATGGCGATCGTTATCGGGCCATGTTGAACGAATTTTTGTTCACAAAAATTGAAAAGGAGGATATTAGCAATATTTGGTTTCAACAGTACGGCGCTACGTGCTACACAGCCGAAGCTACACTCGATGTTTTGCGCCCTGTTTTTGAAGATCGCATTATCAGCCGCAGAGCTGATGTCGTTTGGCCACCTAGGAGCTGCGATTTGACACCGTTGGACTGTTATTTGTGGGGTGCCGTCAAAGATAAGTGTTACGCCGACAAGCCAGAGACAATTGACGCTTTAAAGGACAATATTCGTGAAGCCATTGGTGAAATACAGCTACGCACAATCGATTATGTGCTTAGAAATTAGACCGATCGTGTAGGCTACTGCATGGCTAGCCGAGGCAGCCATTTGAATGAATTTATATTCTATTATTAACCGGAAGGTTTGTACTTTCAAATGAAAAAGGAAATTTGAGAAAATATTCAGTAGTTTCTTTTTATGGCATAAAAAAAAAAAAGAAATTATTTGGCGGACCCTTTATAAAACGTCTCAAAATCTCCATTCTTTTTCCTTCTCCTTCTGTTTTTTTTTTTTTTTTTTGTTTAATAATGTACAGAAATGTTGTGCATGATTTTAAAATCCAAAATCTTTTGGGGCTGAATAAGATACCAAAGCTAAAGCAAATAAAATTTCATTTATAAAATATTGGTTATTTGCTTTCTTCAGCAATTCTAGAGGAGGGTCTTAAAACCAGAAAATTAAATGAAAACAGAAAATCTACATTTTGTTGGACATTTTTCTCTTCTTTTTCGTTTTCAACTTTAAACATCCAATATTCAGTGCGATAACACATACATGCTCTGCATTAACTTGAATAGCTTTAACAAAGTCGTGATAACAATAACGATGATGATAGCAAGCATGTCATTTGTAAATTGTAGGATGGTATTGATTGCAAACAGGCTGGTGTAGAAATTTAAGCAATAAAATTCCTATTTAAAAATTTATTTGTATGTGTTTAACTTGAATTGTGTTTATTTTTATTTCCTTTATACATACTTAACAATTGCTAAGGCATTGTATTTTTTATTCTGCGTTAGCGTATTTGTTAAGACTAGATTTTATTCAGTTTGATAAATAGCAATTGTTTTACTTAAAAAAATATTTTAAAAGTTTTGGATTGGCAGTAAGGCATGTGATATTAAATTATTAGGAAGAATTGTTAGTGAAAATTTCTTTTAAAAGGAAGTATGAAGACTCTAAGTTTTATATGGAGGTATGAAATGCTTAATTTGTTTAAACATTGTTCGTAAAACGAACGATTATTTGTTATTAGATTTTTTGTAACTATTGTCAATCCCACATCAAATAATAAATAAAAAATTAAATTTGAAAAAAAACATATTCAAAAATAGGATGTATATACAGTGAGTCAAATAAACATATATTAATACGATATTTTTACATACTATATTCTGTACATTGGCATATTTTCTGCACATTGCATTATATAACAACTGAGAGTGTTTTACTTCCCTGGAACTTGCTCAGATATTAAGTTCATGGAACGTTACACCGGTTGGATCAGTGTAAAAAATAAAGCATTTCTACTGTCAAATATTTTGAATATGAAATCGTGCAATTTTAGAATAAAACAAAAAGAAGGAAGGGTTGACAGCTATAGACAGCTATTGAGCGAATACTCAACCAAAAGAAAAAGATGTAGGGAACATTAGCAATTTTTTTGAATGCAATTGACTAAGATCTTACTCTATGTAGTAACAAAGTCCACAGCTAACATCAACTAATCAGCAAAGAAATTTTTTTAAAGACGTAAGCCTGAAACTCGGTGTGACAATATAGAACAATGTGATCGTGACCAAGGTCCATAGAAGAGGTGTTTGGGAAAAAGCTCAATACATGTGGAACAAATTATTCCAATATTCCTCATTTCTGAAATTGGCCGTATTAGAGTTGTGGATAAATTGTAGTATTTGCTGAATAAATAATAATGACAGAAAAACCAGAAAAACTTGCGGAGATTGCTCTACCCCAATGTGCAACGAACATTTAACTAAATACAACACTCAAATGACGTTTTTCATATTTTTCGAATAGTGGTAGCTATTTACGTCGTCGCCTTGTGAAGGGTGTAAAAATAAATTGATTTCACACTTCTTCTCAAGCTAAAATACAAAAGATTGAATTGTAAAAAATATAGTATAGACAAACGTTATGAATTCTTAGAAAGTTACAGTGCCTGGGAGTTCTGGCTGTAACTTTCTCAACAAACTGTAATTAAATTACAAAATTTACCAGAGAAACTTGTCACACACTTAAAAGTTAAAACGTTATGTATAACTGGCTCAAACATTAAAATAAATATCAATTAGGCTTAAAAAATGGAAACACAATAACAAATTATTCAAAATATTAAATAAAATAATAAATAAATATGGTTTTACTTAATGAAATGGTTTAGAGAAAAACGAATAATTCGGCGCATAGCTGCTTCAAAAATCTGGAGTGTTGATCAGTTAAAGCACCAATTTGGAAGATATGTAACCAAAATAACATTGTAGTTCACAAATATTACACAGCAGTGAACATCTTTGACGTTGAAAACTGGTGCTCGAATTAAGTTATTTGAAAAGCACTAAGTTGCCAGAATGTAATTTGCAAAAGCGTACAAATTTTAGAGCGCTATGTGATAATCAGTTAGTTAAAAAACAATTTCATTTAGCTAAGCCTAATGGCAACCGAATGAGCCTATAACAATTAACGCTTTCCTCCCAAACGCGATGTGCACATTAAAAATTATTTTAAATTATTAGCGGAAGACACTCTTTGTTGTAAATTTGTAATTTACTACATATGCTCTGAGTTTCAGCAACAACAATTGAGTTACTTTTATGAAACCTTTAGCAAATTGAAAATATAAAAACAAATAAATAATTACAATTTTTTGAAAATTTTGCCAAAAAAACTAAATATTTAACAATATTCTATTTATTATACAACTAACCTTGTCTTTACATGATTTTTCATACGGTATTGTTTAGAATTTGTCTACCGTGTAAAAACAGGTTTACGTGTTTTGGTATATAAACAGAACAAAAAAACATGGCTGTTTAAGTATAGCAAACTTACAATGCTTTTTTGTGTAGCAAATATGCATAAGTGTAGCAAATGCCACTTTCATATTATTTTTTGTTGCAACTTAACAAAGTTAGCATATTTGCAGCAAATTTGTAGCATATTTGTAGCAAATATGCCACGTTGGCTTCGTTTTCAAGACTTGCAAGGCCTGTTTGCAACAAAGAGTGATTTCCTCTAATACCTAATTTTTTAATGTGATATGTTTTTTCTACAATCCTTTTATTTCATCCAAACATAAAGCAACTTGTTCCATTTATGTTTTATCTGAACTGACCAGAGAGCGCTTAAATTTTTAAATTTTTTCTCTTCGTGTGTGTCGACAATTCTGTTTAGATACATTATCTCGCTTAATTATCCCCAATAATTTCCACATTTTTTTTTGCTATTCGGTTTGAAAAATAGAAAATAAATAACGCACTTCGTAAGAAATTTTTATATAAGGAATCAATCAATCAACCAAACGGTTACCGCGTACCACACAAAAGTAGATACGTTGGTGTCGATATTAACTCGGCTAATATCATCCGTTAGGGTTATCATTGAGACATAATCTCATTAAGTGCGGCATTAAGATATCTTCTATTTTGTAGGCTATATTACCACAAAAATTTATCCTACGGATTCGAATTCACGGAATCATAAAATTATTTTTTAATATTTAATCATATATCATCACATCCACCTTTATTCTTTTATATAAATGTTTGTAATGCTGTGTTTTTATTTCTTATAAATAATAACTACCAACCGTACGGCTCAAGAAGTAGATAAGTATTCGATTTATTTGATCGTTTTAGTATTTTTCTTTAATTTTTAATGTAACTCATGATAAAGTTCATGAATTACAATTCAATTTTATACATTTCAGTCCTAAAAAATTCCATTCAAAATTCCTAATTCTAAAATATTTCATTTTTTTAGCATTTTAAAACCTATTTATTTGCAATCTATCCAGCAATTTTATCAATTGAATCAAGAAAATATACACTCAGGAAAAAAGCAGTAGTAAAATACCGAATTTTGTATCGAAATTTAATTAAATCCGTTTCTAATTACTTCGTTCAGGGTTGGTATCAATATTTTAAAGAAGAACTCGGTGTCGTTTTATTACCAACCGTTATTGTTTTGATAACACACTGTTCTTATTTTCAAACCGTAACTATCTTACTTTGTTACCGGTGTTGTTTATGATTTGATAACGGATCGTTCTTAATTTATTAACTTGTGGTATTTTTGTACATTATGTTCACGGTTTTACTACAGATTGTTCATGATTTATTTCTGTATCGCTTGTTATTTTACCGATTAAATATTAAGCTTTACTTAATACCGATAGTTAACAAAATGCTGTTCACGATTCGTTCTCAATTTGCTAACAGCCATTAACAATTTTAGATCAACCTTTTTCCCTCTGTGTAATTGGATTGGATGATAGTCTGCCTACTACTGTTTTTATACTCGTATATGTGTTTCGTGTTCATAGGTACTCTACAATTGTAGTCAATACAGTTAGAAACTAAATATAAGCTGTAGCTAAATACCATTTATAATGATGTTATGATGCTTATAATGCGGCGTTACGTCATTTGTATCGTGTGGTAATAATATTTCTTAAGGAAAAGACACAGCAAGAACTTTACTTCCTTTGTCCAACTTTCTTCATAAAAAATAATTAAGGCTACGATGACAGCAGATATATACTATAGAATAATATCGAGTGACAAAGCATATTGTGCTTTAAAATCATCAACATAACCAAAGCAACATCATTTATATTCACTTTATGATGCTGGCATTATCCAACTGTTATTGTAGCTGCTATTGTTCTTGTGTATGTGAAATATTATTATATCTTTTGATCTGTATATTGCACAAAATTCCAGTGATGCTTTTACTTTTCGTTTAATGCGTTTGTAGATTATGTTTTGTTCAAGTTAACTCTCGTTGTTGTTTTAAAAGAGCAAAGTCTGCTACCTAGATTTTTAGAAGTATAAAAGAACCTGCAAAGAAGGTAAAACAAAAGAAAATGGATTAAGAAATTAAGTAGAATATATTAAGGAAACTATGGCTAGAGTTAGGACTCTATACACTGTGTGGTATGATTAATATTTATTGTTTGCTAGCAAATATTAATATTAATCATACGTCAAGTGGTGCCACAGTAAATAATAAAAGATTAGGCATACACAGTGGAGAAAGAAAAAGAAGTATTATAAATGATTTGCTCCAATAAAAGTTAAAAAGAAAGCACATCGTTAAGATGGCTTTAATTGTATAATAAAATAAAAATAAAAATCTTATTGTATCTTCAGAGATTAGCCAAAAGCTCTAAAAAATTATAACAATTTTCAACTGGTTGACAAAGTGGACATTTTATAAACATTTTGGGGTTTTAAGAATTACACAATTAAAGTCTAATATTTCATACTTTAAAAAAATTTAAAGTATATCTGTGGCTTGTTGCTAAAAATGCCAATGTCAATATTTCGATATTTTGAGTTTGTTGTTGCATTAGATTACTATTATTTTTTGTTGCTGTTATTAAACAGACAATGTCCAATTCAACCCAGGACAGTTAGCCAATGTTACTGTGAACTCATATATTACGTTTTTACCTTTTTAAAAACGTGTTTTTATGAGTTCGTAGATTGTAGTTAAAATAAAATAAATTTTGTGTTTGGTTTTAATTAAAAATCCTTTATTCAACACAGTTTTGTGTACCACTGCTTGTAATCTTTTTACAGGCAATTACAATTTTTATTCTTAATTAATCTGTCTGTTTACAACTTTGTAAACAACAACAATTACTAGACAGATCTTTCTTCCTAAAGACCTTCCATGTCGATCGTAGCTATAACTTAGGTTCGATCACAACCTTTTCAACCAGAGGTTATCACTTAACTCTCTTTACTGAGTTAGCTACACGATTTCTTAGTTCACGATTCACTTCACGAGTTTACTCCTTATAAACTCTCTTCACACAAACTCCACTCGCTGAGTTTACTTTACTTAAACTGCACTCGCTGAGTTTACGACCCATAAACTGAATGTTGTTCACATCGATGTGCTTTTTATATGGCTGAGTAAACAATACATCGAAAGCTCTCGAACCTCTTGATATTTCAGGGGGATTCTTTTTAGTTCTTTATAGCCATGCGTATGTAAACATCTACCTCTTCCAGCTCTTAGTGTTTGTTGTTGCTTCTTTATTGTCTGTTACTTGTTTTCTTTGCTGCTTAATTATTGTTGTTGCCGTGTTATTTTTATTTACTTTCTCTCTGCTAGTGTTTGTTGCTGTAGATTTGGATGTTTGTAAACAGCACATGTAGTTGTTCTTGCAGCTTTTGTTTATTTATTTTAGCGATGTAATAAACGCAGGGGTTCCCAATCTTATTTTCGTAACAAATTTATTAAAAATTTTATCAAAAGACAATATTTTCATATTAGCCACACAAATGTGGCTTTTTTGTTTGACTCAAAAGGTGCAGACAGTTCTATCTGTAGGCAAAATTATTGAAAATCAATATAGGAATATTCAAACTTATTGAGCCATCTAGTTGATGATATTAAGAAAAAAGACGAATAAGAAAATGTTGCTCTAGCTCACATGTCTGTCAAAATTACGAAATTAAAGTTTGAATTGCTTTATCACGTACTTAATTAGACAAATCTAGCACCTTCGGATTGCTTTATATTATCAAACATAAAAAAGCTCGATTTTAAAAGACTTGCTAACAATGGAAAATTAAGGTCGGTATAATGTTAATAGCTGGCTAGTTTAAGAAGTTAAAAAGGACATTCTATATAAATATTAGCTACTGAAGCTATTGAATATCACTGGGAAAATATATCGAGTTAAAAGAAAATTATGTTAACAGGTAAAGAAAATATTTTTCATAAGTTTGTTCTTTTTTCATTCACTACGCGCGAGGGCATATTGGTTTTCCACTAAGCATCCATTGCTTTGTTCCGGTTTCATTAATCAGGTTGATTTTCAAGCTAAGTAGAAGATTAATCTACTGTAGCTCGCATCCATGTTATAGCATTGCATAAAACTTAATAATGATGATCATGGAACATTTTCCAAATTTTTATTCAGTAGTTCAAGTTTGGACAAAAAATTCTTTTTGAAACCAAAACGTCAATAGAAATCTATTTCATTAAACGAATATAAATTATTGGTCTCTTTCAAAATAAAAATGTTCCTTATTTATTATTGATTTGATTACATATGAATAACTATGAAAAAAGAGCAATCAACACTCGATAGTTAAGACACAATTATAATGAAATTTGTGTGTTCACTTATACAAGAGCATACTAATGTGAAACAGAACATGGCTCGAACAAATATCGATAAAGTTTATGAAAAATATATGCTTTTAAAGATCAATTTTGCCAGATGTATGAAAGCGGAAAGTCATTTAAGAAATACTTAAAATATACACAATGGTTACATTATTTTACAAAATTAACAACATTGCTATTGCGTATTTGGAAAATTTGAGATGAGAGCGAGAACTACAATAATCGTTTGCTACAAAATCGTTTCAATGAACAGTCTCTTTGTGTCACTTATGGTATGAATAAAGCAACAGTTTATTTGGTGTTATGATTTTTATTCGAAATATGGTTTTAGTCAATGAATATGTATACGTTGATCATTCGTCTAGTACTTATCATCTTCGTCAGATGTACGCTCAAAGGTCGGTGGCCGTTTTAGATGGATTTGTCTGGAGGGAGGTTGAAGAATCTTTTTTAAGAACTCAAAACCGCAATATATTTATTCTGCTGTGGCTCGAACATGGGTAGCTTGTGTTGCATGAGTGCGCCACCCACGCCTCTTCCAAATTTGTTAAAATACGATATTTCTTTTACCATAACTTAAAGTAATTTTATATTTTCAAGATTTCGTATTCTTTTTAATTTAAAATGCTTACCTATTTAAACCAGCTCTACAACTTGTTATTGGTCCTGGCCTGATTAAAAGTAATTTCCAAATACTTCGATCTTGTGCGTACCATCTCCAAGGGCTTTCAGATTTTCTTCTGCTTAATCCTTTCACCGAAGTTTTGGTCTCCACTGTAGGCGCCCTCTGTAATATGCTATTTAACGCCCCTATTGCTGAATAGTTCAGTTCCATATGTCTCAACCAGAGCAATCGACATATTTTGATGCGCTAGACTACACTTATGTCGGAATATAGTCCGCAGAGCCCTCGATTCTGGCGGCGGTACTCTCTGTTTTTGCTGATTTCCACATAAATTTTATGAAGGATCTTTCTTTCGAATATATGTAACAGCGTGTTGTACAACGTGATATCCGTATTTCCAAAGATGGCTATATTTTTTTTCTGTAGTACCATTTATTTGACAGTACGATCTTTCTCTTTATCTCAGTGCTGTA
The DNA here is from genome assembly GCA_023159175.1 of Wohlfahrtia magnifica. Lineage (NCBI taxonomy): Eukaryota > Metazoa > Arthropoda > Insecta > Diptera > Sarcophagidae > Wohlfahrtia > Wohlfahrtia magnifica. The sequence goes on from JAKWBJ010000059.1 coordinate 1,914,817, forward strand.
CATTTTAGTTAATAGTGAATCGTAGATAAACCAATTCGTCTACTATGTTGACGTTACAGCTGCCAGCCGTAACTAACTCGCCTTCTATCGAGGCACCGTTCTTGCAATTGCCACCATTATTTGCATTTTATTTCCATTCAACACCAGATATACAACTCGTTTCGTCCTTGCGACAAGGACTATGTCATCCACATACGCGAAAAGGATATGGTGTTAGTTGTGCCCGTTTTAATAACCTTTGTATTTTCTAAAATTTTTTACATTATTATGCTAAATAAAGTGCAAGACAAGCTTTCGTTCTGTTTGAGACCTCTTGCAGATGTGAATGGATCAGATAGGTCACTTCCCACCGTGGATTTCGAGCTAATTAATGTCATTTTACAGAGACGTCAGCATTCCATATCCTGAACTGGTTTTAACCCTTATGTGTGTTGTGTGTGACAGAAAAAAATCACCTTTAACAGGGTATATATATATATATATATATATATATATATATATATATATATATATATATATATATATATATATATATATATATATATATATATTTAAGGCAGGTGGAGAACCACAACTTTGGCGTAAAATATTTCTATTGGAAGTCTGGGATTCTGGATTATGGTATATATATATATATATATATATATATATATATATATATATATATATATATATATATATATATATATATATATATATAAAGATATATAAGGATGTATCTAAAAGTATGCTATCCAAGGAGATGTGTGGCATAACTTTGATCGAAAGTAATAGAACAGCAAAAAAAGTGACTGATGAATATAAAAAAAACTTGGAAATAAAGTATCCAAGTTCCTGTGAACGTCCATCAAACAAGTATGTATTTAAATGAATCACTAAGCACATTTCAGAATTATTGAAACCAACTACTTGCTACTTTTTGTGCAGAAATATTTCGTAACAGATATAGACTATATTCGTTTCATATTAAAAGTTACAAGCCAGGTGAGAGTATTATTGTTCATGAACAATTGTTTGGTTATAGAGGAAGTACACGGTTCACACAATAAATGCCATCGAAGCCAGAAATAATATCTTTTGGGCGTGTGACTCGAGAAACTCGTATCATCGCAAAAGTAAAATTTATGCGGATAAGCCAGATGATGGTGAGATCCAAAAAAATGTAGGCGAAAAAGTAGTCTTAGTCTTCTCTGCTACTGGTCCAGACCTTAAGTTCATGGATTCTTAAACCGGTGGGAACATTAAGAGAAAACAAAATATTTCTGCCATAAAATATGCTGCCTCATAAAGATAAGTAAGAATAAGAATATTTATTTCTTTTGTAAAACTATAAAACTAAATTAAAACAAAAACTTTAACATTTTTTTATACATTTCGTATAAAGGTACCATGGCACCCTGTTAGGTATATAAAATTATAAATTGGTATACCATTTCCTCTCAATCTGAGACACAAATGTGATCAATTAAAAAATTAATATAAAAAAGTAAGGAGTTCTCAGAAAGTTTCAAGCGTCCAGGAATTGTGTGTACAAAGAAAATCACAATTAAAATACGAAAAGGTACGCCGGTATCCTGTCTCACACATAAGGGTCAAATAGTTTCGCTCTTATTGGAGTATCGAAGGCAGCCTTGTAATTGATAAAGAGGTGATAAGTATCGATATACTTCTCAGGGGTCTTCTCCAAAATTTATCGCAGGGTGAAGGACCTACATTAATAAGGTTGAATCAAATCAGGAAATATTCGCTTTAATATTCTAAGCAGTAACATATAAGGATATGCAATGCACAAAAGACTTATTCGCGAGAGTTGGTCCTTTTTTATTAATGAAATATAGGACACTGAGACTCCCAGTATTTATGATGCGCCTTTTTTATACATACAGTTTAGACTGACGGATCCATAGACCAGATCCATATCAGTTTGTATCTTCCGATTTTATAAGGCCTTGATGGCATTCTGTCAACTATTGCCGCTTTGATTTCTTTAAGCCGGAATGTATGTATTTGAATTTCTCGCCGGGTAGGATTGTAAAATCAATACCATTATATATTTTTTTTTAAAGTCACCAGCAGTATCATTGGTCACCAGTACATTTTTTAAGTGTTCTTAGCAAATTCTTGTTACTAGATTTCAATTCTAATCTCAAAACGAATTTACGCTAGATTGCCTGGCTTTCCAGAATTTTGGGGCATGGTTCTTATTTTAGAAAAAAAAACTCTAAAATAACCACCATATTTTTTGATGGGCTATGCTCACCTAACTTCAAAAATCATCAGCATTTTAAACTTTATTTAAGCGCTCAGCTGCGCCTCGCTTCAGGAAGGCCCTTCTGGCAGGAGTTATGTGCTTTTGGGACGTTTTTTTATCTGAGAGCGCAGATCCAGAAATCGAAGACTTGTTCGCATTTCCTTCACTGGCAATGGGTGTTAAAGTTTGAGAGACCGAAGATTTGTCCGCGTTTCCTTTATTAACAGGGGGTTACTTGCCGCCCGAGAATTCCGCTTGGCAAAGCCCGAAGCAGGGGTTTCGCCGGTCCTTTGCCGTCGAAGGCCAAGGCAACTTTAGAGGTGCTTGCTTTTCAGAAGCACCTCTCTGCCATTACTCCCTTTCGTGACAGGATTTACGCATTTGGAAGGTCCAGGTTTCCTCTCATTTCCTCCTGCTTTTGGTTTTATACCAGTAGCATGCAGACTAGTCTGACCTGGCGTCACCATCAGACCAATCTGGACCTTGGTAGCATTTAATGAGTAAGAATGTATGAAAAATATATTGGCAGATAATCCTTTGTTTTAAAAAAAATGTGTCATATCTTCACTATGAAAAGATTTTATACTTTTAATGGCTTATTAATTTTTAAATTTTAATTTTTAAATTTTAATTTTTAAATTAATTGGTTTGAAGTCCATTTCAGTCCTTAATCTGTAGCTCTGGATTAAAAAATCAAATGATTTTGAAACGAAAAGAAAATTGAAGTGAAATGTGTATCAGAGAGCAAGAACAACAAATAGGATACTTTCAAAAATTAAATTCGCTACAGAACAAGCATAAATATAAATATATAGCCCAAAAACTCTGTTTGTTTTTGGTTTGAAAAAGAATAACTGTAGAAAATTAAAAGAATTTTTAATGAGTTGTAGCAATAAAATAAAAATTTAAACAGAAACAAATTTAACCAGAGCTGTTATACATTTCTGTCAGTACTGAGAGCTGCCTAAATATCGGGTCCGCCGTCTAACGTTTTTTTTTCAACTAGAGCTTATTTCGTGAATGGCAACACTTAGCTCATGTCTGATTTGGCAGGTATTTAGTTTTATCCTTCCGCTGAACGAATACGGTTGTGTATATGCTTGAACAACGCTGGGAAATATTGCGACATTACTTTGAAAATCATGGTTATGTTGCAGAATGTGTGCGATGTGTTCAGGTGAAGCTCAGTTTGATCTTGGCGGGTATGTTAACAAGCAAAATTGTTGTATTTGGGGCACAGAAAACCCGCACGCATACATTGAAAAGCCGATACACCCAAGACGAGTCACTGTTTGGTGCGGATTTTGGTCCAGACGCATAATTGGGCCATTTTTCTTCGAAAATGAGCAAGGAGTGGCCGTTACAGTCAATTGCATTCGTTTTCGGGCCATGTTGAACGAATTTTTGTTCACAAAAATTGAAGAGGAGGATATTAGCAACATTTGGTTTCAACAGGATGGCGCTACGTGCCACACAGCAGAAGCTACACTCGATGTTTTGCGCCCTGTTTTTGAAGATCGCATTATCATCCGCAGAGCTGATGTCGTTTGGCCATCTCGCAGCTGCAATTTGACACTGTTGGACTATTATTTGAAGGGTGCCGTCAAAGATATGTTAGTGTTACTCCAACAAGCCAGAGACAATTGACGCTTTAAAGAACAATATTTGTGAAGCCATTAGTGAAATACGGCTGCACACAATCGATAATGTGCTTAAAAATTGGACCGATCGTGTAGACTACTGCATGGGCAGCCGAGGCAGCCATTTGAATGAAATTATTTTCCATTATTAACCGGAAGGATTGTACTTTCATATAAAAAAAGAAATTTGAGAAAATATTCAGTAGTTTTTTTTATAGCAATTAAAAATAAAAAAAAAAATTTGGCGGACCCTTTATAAAAAACAAAATGTTTATTTTAATATTTAGGGATGGAAACAGAATCATGCTAAATGTATAAAGTGAAGCAGTAATATAATAAAATGAAATAAAATTATCGTTGCAAATATAATTATTCACATAACTACAGCGGAAAAATACGGAATTAATATCGAAATTAAGAAAAGAATTTTAAATAAATTTATGTGAAAAGGATAGAAAATTTAACAAAAAAATATTCCTTAATTTTATGGGGAAATTTATTAAAAATTTTAATTTTTTTAATATGTGCAAGGTAAAAAAATTCGTTAATCTAAAAAAAAAAAAATCTAGGAAAATTTTGTTTTGCACAACATCATCTACTTTTAGTTCAATAAACTTTACCCAGGAATATGCAATAGATTCGATGTCTTGTTTGCAGTAAGAATTGTCGTTTTTTCTCTTTTTTTGAGGTAGTAAAACTCCCTTCGGATTATGTGGATCCCATTACAACTTCAATTGGCTTTCGTACAATCGAGAACTTGTAATCTATTCTCCAGGTTATCATTTTAATTCTATGTTCTCAACGTATTTTGTTACCTTGTGCCAATATTCTGTTCCTATTAACATCCTTTTCACAATGTTATCTAGAGTATGGGCCCAATTTTGCTTTCCAACTTGGATCTCTTATATAAATGTTGTTCCCACTCAAAAAAAGGGTCTACCGTATCGTCGATGACACTATCGCCACATGTGCAAGCCTGTTCGTGCACTTTCTCCGCTCGAAAAAGATATTTTTCAATATACATGTGCCTGATAGCATCTGGGTTGTTGATTATTGTCATAAATCTTATATATCTGCTCAATTAAAGAACTATTTATTATAAATACAAAGCGTGCTGTGACATTGTCCGGAAAGCCAATGACATTCCTCTGTAAAACTAGTGCTCTGAGGGGAAAAACCTGCACCTCACTTCAGTATACAAGCACTTAATTCGTGGTATCTATCAGCAGTCGCCTTTTAAGTTGTGTTAGTTCTCTTATATATTCAATATGTCTCTTGAGCATCTCGTTTGTTTTTCCGGCTTTGTTTGCGGCATGATTTATCTATTGGATAAATTTAATCTCAGCGTCGAATCTTATATCCAAATATTTAAATGCATTTCTCGTTATCACCATTTTGCCTAAGACGGCCAGATCTATCACCAGGGATATATGCTTTTTTTGTCAGTAGTTTCAGATCTGTTTTCTCCGTAGCAAAACTCGGGCCATAGATTATGGTTTAAAGTATTACTATAAAGTATTAAGTTCCTTAGTGTATTTCTGGCGGTCATAACAGCTGCTTTCTCTTCAGCATAGCCAATCAAATTTGTCTTGTCGGGCATTTCTAATTCGAAGATTCGGTCATATGTTATGTTCCATAAGCATGTTTAAGGATGAGAACTGCTTAATATAGCCATTAATCTCAGACTTTATCTTTTCTTTAATTATGGAAATAAAAAGAAACAATTCCTATGTTAATTGCAGTATATTACAAAACAATAATTTTTTTTCGCTAAATGCATCCTTTTTTTCTTCATTTCATCACCTAAACACGGTCTTGCCTCAACACTATCAACTTCTTCAGCGGAAGTTTGAACCTGATGGAGTAGCAGATATTGAGAGTTTGCGTAAGTTTCAATTGGGATGGGTTTCAATTTCAAACTGGAAACTGGAACCTGGAATAGGCCCTACAACTAGGAGTTCCACAAGCACTACAACCCAAGAACAAAGATGAAGGTAGTTCACCTAGGGAGAAGATATAGAGGAGATAATAAAATTATAATTTATCAGGTTGGTACTTTTTAATAAAGAAACCTAACCGTCTATATATTACTTCAGCTATTTATTTTACCGTCCTGGTACCAACGCTTTTAAAATTTAAAATTTTTGGAATAATTATAATTCTGCTTAAGGTTAGATTAGGTTATGTGCGTCGCTCACGATTTACTATATTGTGCTATCCTCTACAGGACCGTTAAGGTAGCCGAAAGGCCGTACGTTAGAGACTTTCAAATAATATCCCCACCTATAGACTCAAAAACTTCAGTTCCCTCACGTAAGCCAACCGTCAATCAACTTCGACAGTGACACCAGTCCAAATCATGGCAGTGACATACACCCAAGTGCATTAGTCTAAGCTACCATAGAGCGGGAGAGTCACAGAGAAGATGTTGGAACCTATATAAATTCGACTTGATTCCATTCCTGCCGGTCTAGTGAGCGCATGCAAACATTTCAACTTAATCACGCACGACTCTAGAGTATTGACTGCGGCGTGACTGCTTAGATCCTAAAAGGCCTTGAGGCATCGAGATACTCCTAGCAGCTCTGTCTATAGCATAAACCTTTACTGAAAACAGTGTAATTATTGGATAGTCTGAGAGAGACCATAAGGTCCCGATCATCAAAGTAGAAACCCTGTATCCGCTTCAGTCTTTGATCCATCGGTATAGACCGCAATTGTGTCATCTCGGAGGAAAGATCCAGGTGCCCACTCATACCTAGAAGGTATCCTAATGTCGTAAGCTCTACCGAAGTTAAAAGTAGCTACCGCCCAATCGGATCGGTCCGCCCATTTTCTGTAGGATATTGTTCAATGCACATGTACCTCAGTCCATCCGACTCCATGAGTCTGAGTATAAGTCTAAGTGCAGACTTTACAGAAACATATTTTATACAGATATTAAGGGGTGGTATTCTTAGAATTGTCTATAGACCTGAGGAGCGGAACTCATGCCACCGGTAATTGCAAGACATGCTAGTCACTGCATCCTATTCAGAATGGCCAGTTGTGACCCATACCCACCACCTTCCACCAAACATGAGCGATCTAGATGGCGATGTATACATATTAACCAATTTTTTTCTTTGCTCACAATACTTTAAAGTAGAGTGCTATTTGAGTTTAATTTTTCCTAAAAAGGTTCTGTGGCTTCTTAAATTGTCCTTTTTTACAATTAAAAAACATTACAAAACATATTTAATAAAAAAGCTTTCTTTTTCAGTTTATGTGTAGATATTTTATTTGACTTCCGGTCTTATAACTGAGAAAAGAAAAAAAATATAGAAAAAACTTGGAAGTATTACTTTGGGTTTTCTTAACAAGAGCCATTATTATCCCTTTTTAACTTTCAGTTTTATTGTTGAAAAAGCTGCTGGTTAGTTGGCTGTTACAGAATATCAGTATTAGTTTGCAGATATAGATGACGATGATGAAGATAGTAATGGTTAGTGTATTGACAGTTGTATTACACATTTTTCACTTTCAAATAATGGTATGGTATCTTTGGTTTTACACATTCTCGTTTACATCGTCAGATACAATAGTAGGGAGTAACTGACCTACAACTATATTTGCTTGCTTTCTTTTTTTCTTACTTCTCTATGTTGTACTCTCTTTTTCAATTTCTTTATATTTTTTTGGTTTCGCGGTTTTTGGCTTGCCCGATTTTCGTTCTCTTAACAACATAAAGTCAAATGAGTTTTACTTTTATTTTTATGTTTTTTCATTCTTTGTTCTGTTTTTCCTTTCTTCATGACCTGAGTTTTTTAATTTATGAGCTTTTTCTCTGTAGAACTGTTGTGTTTTTTATTTCGTTATATAACTGTTCGTTTTATTCCTTTGAAGCTTTGGTTTCCTGGGTGTACGCAGCGCGTGTTTGGCGCTCTGTATAAATTTTTTGTGTGTGTTTTTTAATTGCTGTTCTTTTTTTTGACCAAATATTGTTTGTTCACTTTTTTTTCTTAGCCTAGAGCGTAGTTACCAACTAATCATTAACTTTTTTTCTTTCGTTTTTAAACAATAAATACAAGTTATTGCAATTTTTTTGTTAATCCTGCTAATTTTAGCCATGCTGCTGATGTATTTTAGACAAATAATACTTTTATTGATAAGCTCCGGTCGCAACTGGCAAATATTTGACGATAAACATAAGATATATCTTTGCCGTGTGTGAGCACAAAATAAAATTGAGGAACAAACAAAAAAGCTGATTTTGGAAACTTAAAATTATTTCTCGTCAAACAAAAATGTTTTAAGAGTGACCACGCAGTGTCAAATATTTTTGTCGTTTTTGGGCAAATATTTATTTGGTCTAATATATATTTCAAGATCAAACAGAGGAAAATAAAAGTTATACTAGGCTGTGTTATCTACTCGTAGAACTAAACTAGCAAATTGTGAAAAAGGTAGTGGTATGTAATATAAAGTTAACAAGTAATTTGTTTAAAGTACAATTTGTAAAAGAAAGTCTTTTAAAAGCTGTAAAATAAAATTAAACAACAAAAAATATTTGAAATTTTTATTTTTTGTATACATCCCATTACTTTACCCTTAAAGACATGAAGACGTCATTACTTTTAAAATATATACCCACACATAGACCAACACCTACAACAAAAAAAGATTTTTATCTGGTTTTCTCGCTGTCAAATAAAAAAGTATTTAAATTTGGGTGTTTTGTGAAAATTTTTTTGATTTTTTAATAATATTATCGAATGCAAATGACGTCAAATAGTGTTTGGCAATAAAAAAATTCGATACACGTGCAACAAGTGATTCTATATTTAAATGAAAACATTCAGGGAACACGAGTCTTAATAGATTGGGGTATATCCATTGTCTTAAAGTCAAACCAGCTAAAAAATTTCCTGATTTGTTTTCAAGGCCGTGTATAAAACTATATGACGCGTTGAAAAAGTATGTAGATGCGAGACAAAATAAAGAAAGTAAGAAAAGGAACCAAATGCAACAACTAAATCAAAACAGCAAAATATTGGTATTGGCCAATCTAGCACCAAGCCACAGATTTGTTCTTCATTATTATAAGTATACTTTGAGCTAAAAGTGAACATTATGCTAAAGGGAAGATTATCCTACCTTTAGATGGAAGTACATAACTTGCGATAACAATTTATTTTGAACTTTATGTGGACTTTTATTGGACTTTTTACCATTTTAATACATGAACATCATTTTAGCGATTTCCAAATATATCGAAAATATATATATGAAGATAACATTAACAACTGTTTAAAATAAATTAATTAAAAGTGATTTAAAGAACTAAAAATTAAAATTAATTGAAGGAATATTTAATAAAGTTTTATAAATAAGTAAATATAATAATATAAACATTCTTGCTCCATGTACATATGTAGCCATTTTATAATATTTTATTAATATTAACTGTGACCAAATATTTTTTTCATGTCAAATATTTCTCAAGTGCGACCGTGGGGCAAACATGTTGTCACCTAATTCTATTTGGCGCTGTTTGACTAAACAAAAATGGTCAAATAAATGTGCGTAGTGTGACCAAAAATATAATTATGGTTGTTTCACTCACATTTTGTTAAAATAAGAGAAAACTAAATTTGGTCAAATATTTTCCAGATGTGACCGTAAGTTTCATGTACACTCCTTCGAAAGTTAAATATTAAAACTTGTAAGGTTAGAGCTATAATACTCTGAAAATTTTTAAAATAAAAACATTTTCAAAAAATATCGTAACTAAATATCTAATCTTCTCATATTAAATCAAACAGTTTTTAGCTCACAGGATATCAATTACGAGTATATGTAGTTATTGATTAAATTAATTTTTTTTTGTTAAAGTAATTTTTTTTATATTGTATGTCATATATCTTTTTAAAGATTTGAATATGTGATATGTCAGCATTCTACCGGACAGGGTTTTGTGGGCGATTGGCTTCTTCAAACCTTACAAAGCTTAAGATAGGAATGGGCTGTTAGTGATCTTTAAGGCCAGCTTTCATTTGTGAAGGGAGGTTACTGTTATTCTTACACCGAGAGCAGGTAACCCTAGTGATCATTCCAGTCGTATGGACCTTACAGTCTATAATTTTTTGAAGACGATTGAAAGGCCGGTAGAGGTATCTTATGAATCGAACTCTTCACCTGAATAAGTTCACGTACTTGAAGGTGTTCACTGAGGATGTCATTTTGTCTCTTCTGGACAGCATTGAAAAGGCATTCTTTAATACGGAAGATTAAAGATGGTTGAAAGGTCAATTATTGCTTGCATCAGTTCCATGCTTAGGAGCAGGATCATCAGCTCGTCTCTGGATGGAGAGGATTCCACACTGATTGTAGGAGGGGGTGCCCTCAGGGTGGATTACTTTCTCCATTGCAATGGACAGTAGTAGTTGATGGCTTGCATACCATGTTGGCTCATAGAGGTATCAGTATAGTTAGTTACGCGGATGACCTTGCTATAACGGTCCTTGGGAGTTATGAGAGTACGTTGTGTGAACCCATGAGAACAGCTCTGGGCAAGGTGTCAAATTGGAGCACTGAGGAAGTGCTCTCGCTGAATCCCTCAAAAACGGTTAATGTACTATTTAAAAGGAGATACAGCATCAACTTTTCTAAAGATGATAAGTATCTAGATGATGAGTGCCATCTGCGTAAATCGTTCCTCCTACGGAAAGACATGGAGTCTTTCACCAAGAATGACGCTTGGGCGCTATTATTCCCCAGGGAATTATGAGAGTACGTTGTCTTATCTCATTAGGACGGCTTCAGGCAAGGTGTTAAATTGGTGCACTGAAGAACGGCTCTCGGTTAATCCCTCAAAAACGCTTAATGTACTTGTTTAGTCAGATCTTCATCATTATATTTAAGAAAACGTAATTAGTAGTTGTTATATTTTTTATTTATCAATTCATTCTTTTAAGCCTCATTATTTACTTATAATTAATTCATTCCTTTAATTACCTAATAGGTTATTTAGGAATTTTGCTTTTTCTTTCCATTTATAAGTGTCTTTATATGCTTTAACTTTTGATGTTAAAACTTTATTAGACCATAAACTTAGATTGATTCTGTTTGTAAACGTTAAAGAGAACAGACGCAGAAAATAGTATTCGGTGTTTCATTTAAATTAAAATAAAATAAAAAAGAAATTAATTTGATGAAACAGTACTTTTCACAAGAAGATACAAGTTGTCATGTGACTGTATTTCTTTTATGGTTACCAGCATCAACTTTTCTAAAGAGATTAAGTATCTAGGTAATAAGAACCCTCTGGGCAAATCGCTCCTCCCACGGAAAGACATTGAGTCTTTCGCCAAGAATGACGCTTGGATATATAACGAAATTATTCGACCCATTATCACTTATTCGGCAATAGCTTGGTGAAGAAAGGCTGAGGAAGCTATCACCATGAATAAATTAGGCAGGGTACAAAGACTCTCCTTCTACGGTATAACTGGGGTAATAAGAAGCGATCTTGGAAGTCTTAACTGATCAGGTGCCGCTTCAAATCTATGTGATGCGGGTGATGGCATGTTTGGCGGCAAAGATTTTCACCAAGGAAGCTCGCAATGCGTCGAGAAGTCTGTCCATTCGCCTTGGTTAATAAACCATTTTATGGCCTAGATCTGTGCTTTGACAAGCGCTTCAGTGTTGAATTCCAGAGGCGGGAATTTTGGTCTAATCAAGCCCAAACTGATTACACCAGTATATAGCTCAAAAATAAATGACTGTGACGTTGCTGGTGTTCATGGTCCCAACTGAGACTTATAGTTTCTGCTGGGGAGATCGCTAAAATTTTTTCAGACTGAGTTCATGGTCATTTGCATATATGCAGAGATCGACCTAGCCTAGCGCGAATAGTATGGCATCTAGACTAGTCAAATATTGCTACGACATGTTGCAGAGGCTTTCAATAAGAAATAAGAACCAGTTGTTTTTGGGTGCCTTAACTCTGTGGGTTATATGATAATGAAGTAGCATATAAATTGGTCAGAATGGTCCATTACACTTTATATCGGTGTGAACCCTTACTGTGTAGCACCGCTTACTACACTCAATCCACCATCAATCAAAGGGGCCTTCAGTCTCCAATTTAGGTGTTGCTCTGAGGTTTTCAAGTATAGCGACACAGGTGTTTCTTACGGACTACTATAGACTAAGAGCGCTTCTGTAAAAGATGGTGGCTACGGACATAGATGTTGGTTAACTGTGCTCACAGACATCAGAGACAGGGGAACACATATTGTGTGAATGTGGGTTTCTTGATAGGTTAAAATTGAAATGTTAAGTAGACATAGGGTGACATATAGACCATTACGGTTTCAGATTTGCTAGTATTCATTAGAATTGTAGCAGCTCTATTGAACAAACTATAAAGTGGAAGAGACACAATATGTCTTGCAATTGTGCTGAACGATATGATGATGTTAAGTTTAATATAAAATTTTATGCTTAATTCTTATTCAGTGATGATTTCTTTCATTTGCCTCTTTGTGTTAATCTATATTTCATTAATTACTTGTGAATGTAATTATTTTGACAGATTAATTTTTAATCTTGTTAAATAAACAACCTGTTTGTATTTAATATTAATTAGTTTTAGTAGTTTCGTAACAATAACAACATCAAACTATAATAAATACATTGATTTTTAAGGAAAACAATATGTAGAAAACTAATTATTTTAAACAGACATTAAAATAACTATTCACACAGAAGCACATACGAATATAAATATTTGCCAATAAACACATGTAGTTGTATAGCCTTTAAAAATATGCAGTAACATTGTAAAAGAAATTGAACATATTTCCAGACTGTTATAAGTATTTAAGACCATTGTCAACAAGAGGGAGGAAACAAGACTAAAATAGAGAGGAAGTAAGCATAGGAATGTAAACAATAAATTAAAAAGGAAAAAAAAACAGCATTAGAATTATTGACAAACATGGTCTTATATCTGTACTACACTGTAGCTCTGGTGTGTGTCTTTTACTTCTTTTCCCAGCTAACACTTTTGATATTTTTATTCAAGTCTGAGTCAATTTTGACTCCTCTGCGCGATTAAAAGGCTGAAATATTCGTTCATTTTCTGATCAAAATAGATACTTTTGTCAGGAGAAAATTTTCCCTAGTCGCGACTCTTCTTGATGAATCATTTATGAATCTCTTTTGTTGTTTCAATCACCAAAAGAATTCGAAAAAAACTGAGCAAGGTGATTAGTCGAAAAACAGTCTTCTAATTTCTAGCAGGGTTTAAATGCAAACGATTATACCATTATCAGCAAACATGCTCAGCATTTTGTGAAATTTTTACTCAAATTCGAGTCAATTTTGATTCCTCCCTGTAGTTAGAAAGTTTGAATATGCGTTCATTTTCTAATCAAAAAGATACTTTTTTCAAACAAGATAGATTGTTCCTAGCCGCGACTCTTCTCGATAAATCATCTATGAGCCATTTTTGTTATTAGTTTAGGGCCATTTTCGACACCTTTTCTAGTAGCATTTAATACTGACTCACATTTTAAACATCTATGATTAATTTGCGATTGCTATACAATTTGATCAGTTTCTACAGTCACAAAGCTGACTGAGAACCTCTGACAATGTGTTTTTTCAGTTCAATAGACTGAGAAAAGCGATAAGAACATCATTTTAGAAGAGATGGTACCTCTATAGAAGAGAATTAGGAGTATATTGGATAATTGTGGGGTTTGGGCTGTGGCATACATTAATACATCCATGAAAAAATTTTGAAAATTAAATATATGATTTTTATGCATTTATGGATAGATTGTGTGCTATTGTATTTGTTCTGAAAGTTTTTTTAATCATTAACGCAAATCATTATCAAGTCATTTATTAATCGTGTAAGTGATTTTGTTGATTTGCGGAATATTTTATTATAAAAAAATAATTAATTATTAAAATTATTAACTTTTTTTTCGCTTTTTTTATGAATTTAGTTCATTTCGACTTCATTGACATTGTATTGGATGAAGTTTGATCATAAATCATTACTTTTTGCCATCTTTAAGACTCAATTCATTCAAAGATTATATTAGATTGCCTCGTGTACGTTCTTCAATACTTTAACTGTTGACATGTACAAAGTTTTGTTTTTACCATTAATAACACTATGCAACAAATGGAAAAAAAATTTCTGACTATGGATAACCACTATATTATAAAATGTATGAAGCAGCCTCTACAAAAATCTCACATTAATAAAAAAATCTAAAAAAAGATAATAAATGCTGATAATTTTTCAAGCTAGGAAACCATAGCGCATCAAAAAAATATAGTGGTTATCTCAGGTATTTTTGCTTGTTGCATTGTGTAGTTATGCCCGGTTGCTTCATTTGATATTTGGTGCTTTCACAGAGTATTTTAATTAAATCCTCTAGTGTTGTTGTATTCGGATCATCAATATTAACCAACCGTGGCACATTGCTACAGGCCAAAAAATTTTCTAACTTTTCGATGGCATAAGTATAGGAACAAATATCGTCGATATCATTGAAATTCATATTATTCAACATGTTATCATAGCAACTAGTAGCCAATTTTAAAACCTTGGTCATTCAAATTGCCGCAATAACAGTATTCGTACTTGCACAGCTGGTATAATATGTTTTAATACACCTTGTACTAAGCGATAGGTCACGCCTGAAATATTAAATTGACTAGCGCGTTCCGTGGCTCGTTTATATACCCAGCCTACATGTTGAGGGTATTCACCGTCTGAAGCACTATAATCTATACAATGTTCAGGCAGGCGTGGCGTATTTGCAATAGTACACAAGAGATAGGTGGTTTGAGATGAACATAAATCTAGTTCACACTCTATACAGGATGTAAAGCTGGGTAAAATAATACGGGCATTACCTTTTAAACCCTCAGTGCCACCATCAATCATAAGTATTATGGTAGACGGGTCAACAGAACCATCTTCTTTATTATAGCTAAGCATAGATAAAAGCATGCTATTTATCCAACGGCATGTGACTATGGAAGTAAGGCCACATACAATAATATGGAGTTGTTTACAAAATGACTATTCAAGATCTTGGATCTTACAAAAATGTGGAATCACTCGACATGTAGGTACACGATTATTTATAAATTAAGCTGCACATTCGGTTTTTAATGAGCCTATATTTAAAGGACGAAATAAATATTGATGATTTAAATTCGATAGATCAATAGTGTCCATATCGAAATCCCCGAAGCCCATCAGCGCTAAATCCTTAAGTAACTCACACTAGTTTGCAAAAATTCTAAATTATCTGGAGATGGTGCAATGGTCCTATTTACAAAAAGGATTTGCTCTCTCAAAAATATGACTCAAACTCTGCCATCTTTTGCTATTCAACGTTTGACCGCCATGGTTTGTATCAAAAATAAAAGATTGAAAAGGACTAAAACTAGCCGACTTTCAATCATTTGTTAATCATCCAAAAGACTCGAAAAAGATTCTGCAAGGTGATTTGTCGAAAAACGATTATCCAATTGCTTGCTGGGATGACTGTTGTACATGTACACACATTTTTATTCATGGCTTCTATTGGATGCGTAAAATATTTTGAGAGACATTATATTTTGCGTTCATAATGGCATATGAGTGTTTGTTAGCAAGTGTTGTTATAAACTGAATGACAACAAATTATTGAAGTTTTGTCGCTCAAATTTTTACTTTTTGTTTTTGACAGTTACTGTCATTATTATTATTTAAATTATCATCATATATAACATTCGACATTATTATATGGTTTTGTGTAAGCAAATTGCTCTTACACACAGCTACAACTAACTAATTAGTATACGATGGGCCTTAGCAAGTATGATATTTGTAGAGCATGTGCTATTACCCTTTTTATATTCAGAACTGTCAAGCTTCTTATATTAACTTTCAACCGCAGACTCTACCTTCTCTTCTTGGCGGCCAACAAACACATCTTTCACATCAATACCACAAAGAGCGGGCACAAAAATCAGTTATCATGGTGCGATAGGTGTCGCATTGACCGTAATGGTTACGCCGTCCTTATTTTCGGAAATATAGGCCAAAGATGCCTCCGCTCCAGTAGCCGCACCAGACAGTCACTCGTAATGGCTGCCTTGGATTCTCTAAGACCACTTTTGGGTTTTCTGAGCCACAAATATGGCAATTTATTAACGTACTTACCAAGATGAATATGAGCTCCATCGGTTATTATAGTGCAATATGTGTCTCCATTGACGGTAATGGTTGCGCCATCATTATTTTCAAAGAAAAATAGGCCAATGATGCATCCGCTTCAAAAGCCACACCAAACAATCACGTTTAGGTTTCCCGAGTCCCAAATATGGCAATTATGCTTATACGTATTGCATTTTTTTGATTTTTTGCAATTTACGAGCAAAAGTCTTTGTGGCTTGGAAATAAATTTCCAATAACTCCCAGCATTGCTTAAGCGTAAATCGATTAATTTCGTTCAGTGGAGATAATATACTGAATTTTCAGACAGAATAGAATGACCAAAGTATTACCAGATTCAAAATAACCGCTGGTTCTTATTTAAGCCGAAAAAAATCAATAAGAATTATTAAAAAAGCGGACACGATCACCTTGTCCGCATGTGAAACTATCTCAGCCTTATTCGGACACGACTCGTCGAATCAAATTCACTGCTTTGATTTCTCCTTGTTTTAGATATAAAGTGGTGAGCTTACCCATATATCTAATCGGCAGTTGCAAGTCCACGCAAAAACTTAGCTTTATTGCAACGAGACACCTCCAAATACTCTATTGAAACATCTTCATGACGCTTTTTTATTTTATTTTGGCCATATGCGACGCCAATCTACAGGTTTCTCCTGCATGACGATGAGCGGGTAAAGAAGTCCTTTGTGGCTTTTTATTCCTGTAAATTTATGTTCGGCCGAAAAAGGGACCCATACCACAAATGATGCCCTAGATGTATAGCCTTGTGTGGTGGAGAGCCTTTAGTGAGAGTCTTATTACTACTAGACTGAAGGACTGCAGTTTGTGTGTCACTAGTACTTGCAGGACATGTCCAGGTACTGCTCTCATCATCATTCTGCATTTACTATCTATCGATCTCCAAATTTTATCGCTTTTGGCTCAGGGTTCGAAAGTAGAAAGCACTTGGCCTTTGAAAGCAATCGCTAAGTGCCTATGGTAGCATTTTCGGACTTCCTTCTCCGTCTCTAATGTAGTTGGAGTCAAACTTTTCTATCTCTAAGGTCTTCTAATGTGGAGTTGGCATTTTCTTCGAGTTTGATTACTTTGCGGTTTGCAGGATGCTGAAAGGTTGGGTGCTTGTCTTTGATGTCGACTAGTAGCACCTCACTTTTCTTTAGCTTTCCAATGTAAAGAGGCGATGATGCTTCTCTTTGAAGTCGGCTAGTAGCACCTCACTTGTCTTTAGCTTTCCAATGTAAAGAGGCGATGATGCTTCTTGGTGGTGCATGTAAACTTTTCTTTATTTGGGTTAATGGACACAGGGACATAGTTGATAATGAAAAGGCTAATAAAACTACTCGGAGGACTTCGGTAGATGTGGAATCTATCATTTTCTGCTCTGACATCTGCTGTCCTACGAATGTAGTCGAGGGGAAATCTATAGTTTATTTCGTGAGAGAGCACAGAATAGGTGCAGTTCCTTCCTTTTTTGTACTGTGTAGAGGAATATGTTGCCTTGGTATGTCAGCGGCAGGGCACTAAAATTACTGGGAATAGAAAATAGGTGGTGTTCCATCGTCTTTTGTGCTATCTCAAGCACACTGAAACTACAGTCAACTCCACGCCACTCTATTCTTAAATATATTACGGTGTCATGGGTCATTGGATGGCCGGACCTTTAATCTTCCCTTCAGAAGCTATAAAAGTACCTTTGAGAGGAAGATAATCGTTCAATTCCTCTGGGAATGTTCAAATCTGGAGGGCAATATGATTTTATACACATCAGCCTTGGTTGATGGGATGGGCTTCCAAATATTTCGTTTCTGTTACAATAAAAATATTACTAAATGCATGATGAAAAAACTTTCATTGCGGTGTTAGTAAAGAGACTTCAAGCTCCATTCCGACAAATCCATCTAAAGAAACCATCAGACTTTCCAGGTTACTTCTGGCGCTGATGGCAAACATCAGACGAATGATCCGGAGTAGTGCTGGCAAAGTATTGAATACTGGTACTGTATACCAAGTAATTTTATTTATTTTGAGGTACTCAATACCTAGAAGTAGAAACTCAATACGACACCTCATAAAACACAATCATGTGTTGTTATTTAAGACTGAATAATTAAATATAATGTCTTAAATAAAGAGCTTAACTTTTATATATGTTTGGTTTTAATTGTTTATTAAAACATTAGACGTCTTTAAGATATTTTTCAGTGTCTATTTAAAGAAAAACTTCTTAAAATACTATCGTAAATGGTACAGCAACTATTGTTGTTTTATTTTAAAGATAATTCATAAGAGTATACTACATAATAATTTTAAGGCCAAATCTAAATTAGTTCCGATAATGTTTAACATTAACCGTCAGGGCGCTATCTTAATGACGCGCAGTATATATACATAAAAAATGTAAAAAATAAAAAAAAAACGTTTAAAGTATCGAGTTTAGTTTTGAGTACTCGATTGAAAGATATTCAATACTACCAAGTATTGAAAAGTAGTAGAATTTGCCGGCTTCAATTAGGAGAAAACGACACCTGCTGAGAAAAAATACAATGGTAAGTAGGGATCATCACCACCACATTTAGCAAGGATCTTCACCACTACACACAATCATACGGAGGTTATTCATCTACTTGGCTTGAAAATCAGCTTGATTACTGAAACTGAAACAATTCAATGGATGATTGTAGAAAGCCAGTATGCTTCCGAGAAGAGTGATGGAGAAAAATAAATTCATTTTGAACTAATTTTATTTCATATTTTATTGGCATCACTAATTTGCTCTTTGCTACCCAGGAAAATCAAAAGTTTGGCAGCAGCAGCAAAAATCTATGTTTTTGCTGTGATGCCGATAAAAAATTTTCGTCTTCTTGTTTTTTTTTTAGACAATTTTTCTGTTGTTTTAAACTTGCCCTTTAAGTCATTGAAGCTTTAGTTTTTTTAGTTTTGGTAGCAGCAGTAAGAATGTTATTTAGACATTTTGTTATCCTTTTTTATATTGTTTGTTATACACAAAAATACAAAAAAAACTAAAAACTTCAGACAAAAAAAAATGTTGTTTAGTTCCGAAAACTTGTTGGCTGCATGTGCTATATTTTTTTGCAACATGTGTGAAAAAGTTTCGCCTTTTTTGCTCCTTTTCCCTCTGTTTTAAAGAATTTGCCTTTAATTTTAGTTTCTTTTAAGAAAACTTTTTCTTTTGCCCTAATTATCTCTTGGAGTTTTTAATGTATATGTACAAAAAAAAGAAAAAATAACAGTCACTTGGAATTTTTTACTTACGCAGGCCACTTAAACATTATCATTAACTTTAACGTGAGAAATTATATTCATAAACAAGGAAATATTTGTAAATTAAGTACTTTTAAATTGCTTTGAGCACTTAATCGATATCAATGCTTTTAAAAAGCAATTGTAACTACATTACCTACCAAAATATCAATCTTTAATTCCCCTAATGGAAACGAAAACAAAAATTACAAATCGAACATTTGACAGGACCACAGCTACACTTATAGCCCCTATAATCAACACTCAGAAGCTATAAGAGAGAAATACAGTTTAATGTAATTAAAACTTAAAAAAATAGAGTTTAAAAAACGATAAAAACATGGATAAAAAGCCATAAAAAAATAATAAAAAATACAGATAAAGCTAAGGAAATTTACCAAAATAATTTTAAAATAAATCCGTAAAGTGCTAAAATTGAATGATTTTGTTTTCTAAAGTATCTGACATTTCCGACAAAAATTTGTAATGAAAATAAACGACACAATTAATTTGAGCCATAGATTTGTCAAAGTAGATACTAAACGAAAAAATAAAAAAAGGAAAACTGCAAGAAAAATTTTACACAGAAATATGTGCATTTTCTATGCTGTTTCTTTTCATTACTTTATCGAAAATAAAACTTGACAAATCGATTTTTTTACCGAAAGCCATTTGGTATTTTATACTGTTAAATAATTTTTTTGAAATTTATAAAAAAAATGGAATTAAGAGCTTGATAGTGAAAAAGAGTTAAAAATATATAGTGGCTAGAACTTACATATCCTGTGAGTTTGTAAGCTATATGAAGTCGTACAATAAAGTATTTTATATACGAGTATATGTATATAATATGATAGCTTTTTATGCTTTTGGAAATTTGTAACAAATATCAATATTCGTACCAATATTTTAAATGTTTTAATATTTGTGGTGGCGTGGTGTAGTGCTTAGAGCGCACGCACAAAAACACAAACGGCCCAGGTGCGAGATCCAGCAGAAGAGGTAATAACGAAAACAAACTTAATTGCGATTTCGAGTGTTTAATAATAAAAATGGCTTCAATTTCACACCCAACAACTCTATATAAAAAATAAAAGATATGGCCCTACTACGTTCCAGCTTACTTCTTGCTGTGATGACAAATATCAGGAAAATGATCCGCAAAAACGCCACCTACTGAAAATAATACAATTCTAAGTACACAATCATATGGAGGGGACCTACACTAGATTAATCATCTACTTAATTTGAAAATCATTTCGATTAATGAAACTGAAACAAAGCAGCGGGTGCTTTGTGGAAAGCCTGCTTCCTTAAGAGATGACGGAGAAAAAATATCTGTTAGTATAATCATCATTTATAAAAGGTCCGCCAAATAATTTTTTTTTTTTTTTTGAAATGAATAAAATTTCTTTTTTTATTTGAAAGTACAATTCTTCCGGTTAATAATGGAAAATAATTTCATTCACATGGCTGCCTCGGTTGACCATGCAGTAGCCTACACGATCGGTTCAATTTTTAAACACATTATCGATTGTGTGCAGCTGTATTTCACCAATGGCTTCACGAGTGTTGTCCTTTAAAGCGTCAATTGTCTCTAGCTGGTTGGCGTAACACTTATCTTTGACGGCACCCCACAAATGACAGTCCAAAGGTGTCAAATCGCAGCTCCGAGGTGGCCAAATGACATCAGCTCTGCTGCTGATAACGCGATCTTCAAAAACAAGGCGCAAAACATCGAGTGTAGCTTCAGCTGTGTGGCACGTAGCGCCGTCTTGTTGAAACATTATCCTCCTTATGCCTCTGGACTAAAATCCGCATCAAACAGTGACTCGTCTTGGGTGTATCGGCTTTTCAATGTATGCATGCGGGTTTTCTGTGCTCCAAATGCGACAATTTTGCTTCTTTGCATATCCGCCAAGATCAAAATGAGCTTCATCTGCAACATTACCATGATTTTTAAAGTAATGTCGCAATATTTCCCAGTGTTGTTCAAGCATATACACAACAATATTCATTCAGCGGAAGGATAAAACTAATTATCTGTCAAATCAGACATGAGCTAAGTGTTACAATTCACGAAATAAGCACTATTTGAAAAAAAAAACGTTAGATGGCGGACCCTATGTATTGTAATTCATTATAATTTTTTTTTACTAAATTTCTTAAAATTTAAATACTTAAGTGGTTTAAAAAAAATGTCAAATTTTATATGGTAAAGTATTTTACTAGGCTGTTACAATTTGAAGCAACACATTGGCTCTTAATTTTCCTTTTAAATATAAGCGACAAAAAAATATTTCGTATCGAGGTAACACTTTACTAACTGAAATTAAAAAAAACAATAAATTAATTAGAGAAATAAAATAAAATTAACGCTGTTTATTTACGGATATCGCTCTTTTAATATTATTGCTAAATGCCAAAAATTTATAATTTGTTTAGGTTACCTGACTAAGCTTAGCACAATATATTTTAACTCATTAACGTATTAGTTTTTTTTTCTATTTTTGATTATTAGATCTGTGACTTGGTGCTAAAAGGTCCAATGTCAAAATATGTACTTTTGGAAAAATTTTAATTAAAGTTTTTATTTTTTATATGACTTCATAGAAATATTGGCTAGCAGAAGCTTATAAAGCTCTTCTTGGTTGAACTAGAACCTTGGCTATTTTAACAAAATAAAAGAGAGTAGGAAAAGGAACCTATTGCAACGACTAACGCAAAACAGCAAAGTATTGACATTGGCCCTTTTAGCACCGAGACAATCGATCACCATTAAAAAATATCAATCATACCTTTCTACTGTCAATAGATTTTTGTTTTCAAAAGACATTATGCGAATACATATACATTATAGACATACATATGTGTGCGTCTATTTAAAGTCCCAATGGATCATATTCTTTCTTTCCTTGTATATTAATTGTTTTACATACACAGTTGATAAATTCATTGTTTTATTATTTCTTATTATTTTTTGTTTATTACTCGTTTGGTCTATTTAGAAACCGTAATCACTTCTATAATTTTTCTTTTCGGAAAATTAATCTTCTTCCTCACCAAAACGTCGTTATACTATATTTTATGGTATAAATGGCCATTTGTTGGATTTTAGTTTATGGCTGAACGGCTTTTTATACGAGCTTTTTATTGATTCGTATCTGTCTATTGTTTTGTTGATGTAATGAAATCTGTTAAAGGGGAAATTGTTTTTTAAAGAAAACATTTAAGAAAACTTAAAAAAACATATATATTTAAAAAGTAAGCTTATTTATTCAAAAACGGTGTATAATTTTCTATATATTAAAAAAATTAAATAGTTAAGTTCAAGGCGTTAACAATTGGTTAGTATTTATTTGAAATTTTTGTAATTTTTTTTTATAAATATTAGTTCTTTAGTTGTTTGGCCCATTTTACATTTGGTTATAGCAATTCTAGTTTAAATTAGGTTACATATTCTACCTGCATTGGAATAAAACTGAGTTGTATGAATATTGTTTTTCTTTAGAAAGGGGAATTGAGCTACAAAACAATCGATAGTACTATCGATGGTAAAGAATGTTTTGTTTTTGGCTGACCACCAACAGTTTTCTTTCACTATCCATACTATCGTCAAATTCTGTGAGTAAATACGAAGGCCACTAAATGTAGTCAAAGTCACATTTGCAAAAATTTGTTCGATGCAGTTTGTCAGCCGTTTAGGTACATAGCGGCACAGTTTAACAGTCTCATTAATTTTTATTTATTAAACTGAAATAAAGTATGAATTGTAACTAAAATATGTTCGTACATTTTGCATTTTACCCAAACAAATTAAATTTCATATCGTCAGACCATAGCATGCTGTTCTACCTATTACGGTGCAGGTGTTTTTCCGTTTGCTGAGAATTGATCCATTGTGAGGACTCTTACCCATAAGTCTAGCTTCCATTAGATATTTTTCTTTTTGTACGACTTGAAACAGGAGAATAAATTCATTTTTAAGGTTTTCTGATGAGTTGTAGGTATTAATCTTTGAAGTACGAATTAAAAGTTTATCAAAACTGGCAGTTGTTCCACGCTTTCTTCACCCAGTATGTGCAGTTTTCTTCACTGGACCCCATTAATTACTTTAAATTTAGAGCACTTCACGGTCAGAACAATTTTCGCTATATATAAGGATTACTCTTCCATCGAAAAACTTCAATACATCAAATTTTATGAAATACCGCAAAAAATAAAGTCTCCGATACTGTGTATTTATTATTAATATTTTCCTTTAACTTAAATTCTAATGTTGTTGCCAGAAGTAACACTTAAGGCTAAGTTAGTGAAAACGTATCGTGTACTTGGGGATCAGTTGTGAAATTCTCGAACATAACCAAAGCACGTTGCTGCTTACGTTTTCATTGTCACGTAGAAAATCTACAGAATTTTGATTTTTACGTTGCAATTGTCAACTGTGGCATTACTTTAACTATAAAGGGCTGACTGAACTGACTGCTGCGATATGTTTTCACTAACTAACATCTAAAGTTTGACAAAGTAGTGCAAAGTCTTACGTTGTACGTTGTTTGACTAATTCAGCCTTTGAAAGCATTCGATAGTTTTTTTTGCAAACTATCGAAACTATCGAATGGGCCGACTACCGATGGTTTTACAGCTCTACCTTACAAAGCTTTAAACAAAAACTAAAATTAAAAATATTAAAAAGGAAAATTTTATGAAATTTGATAACAATTTAGAAGTACTTTTTTTAAACTTAAATCTTTCTCTTTCTTCTTAAACTTTAATATTTATTTTTCGTTATTTATTTTGTTTTTTGTTAGCAGTTTGTTATACATGCAGTTTATACAACTGTTGTGGACTTGTATCCCTTGAAGGCAGTGTTTATTTGGTTAGGTACTTAACGTTGGTTGGTTAGGTACTTAAATACCCTTCTTCATTTTCAACCTAACGATTTTCTCTTTTTTTATTTGAATATGTACACATGTTTGTCATGCTACGTAAAATAGTTTTCGCTTAAACTACACAACAGCTTCTACTGTTGCTTCTCCCTATGCTGTTATTCGATGTTTAGTTTAAACAACGGAGTTAAAGAGCATATAATGCGAAAGGTGTTTTTAGCTTCATATACAGATGTTAGAATTTTTTCATTGGTTTTATATTTATTCTATTATTCTATTCTATTTATTTTATTATTTAATATGAGCATAGAAGTGATTCACAAAGAGCGAATGTCTCAAAATGAGAGGATATACAGAAGTTAAAATGCTGTAAAGAAATACAGTGGTGGTCAAAATATTTGCAACTAAAGCTGATTTCCAGCTCTTCAATTACCCATTTCATTTCGGTTTGTTTTAAATCCTTGATTTTTGGTATATTTATAACTTCGTTGATTTCTTTTTTTGAAATTATCTTTTAATTGAAGGCAACGAGAAAAAAGTAAATTTTGGGGAAGAGGGTCTACTTATAGCTGAAACTTTCACTTCTCTTACTCCATATGAACAACTTTTTACTGAAAAACCTTTAGGAAAGACTTTAATTTAATTTCATTTTCGTAATGCGTGTTTCTGGCATTTGTAATTTATAAAAAAATTCACAATAGTCATAGCAGCTTTTCAAAAAACTCTGGCCAATATTCATACTCCTACACTAAAGTCAGCTCTTGTTAGAGTAAGTTTTTAACTTAAAACCTTTTACTATCCTTTTCATATTCATAGTCGAAAATAAAGTATAGTCTGTGTTGAATTGACTTTAATTGGGTTTCACCTACAATTTGCTCAATGTTTATATAGAATTTTTTCAAATATTTGAAAGTAGAAACTCTGAACATTTGAATTTTTTAAACCTACAATGACGAGGAGTGGTCTTACAACTGACTAAAAAATGTAATGTAATTTGCTTATTTGGTCCTCAAAATTTATTTCATCAGTTACTTTTCTAAATTTGTTTTCATGGCAAATAATTGTCAAATTGGTAACAAATCGTCATATCTGGCAGCTGTGTTTGTAAGCGTATGTATATCATGTTATATAGTTCAGGCGAGAATCCTAATGTGGTTCGATAGTTTCAACAGGTTGTTTTTCTAGCCGACTTTCCAAAATATCCTCGGCTAAGGCATTGTTTTATTATTTTTATTTATTAATATTATACTCCAAGATTTACATCCATGCAGAAAAGCTGATTTTATGTAGCAGTTGAATATGTTTTTCTTAGTCCATATCGAGATAACAATTAGTATATATTATCGTCGTCGCAGACACCAGTCCTTGTTAGAATGCTGCCAAGGTAGAAGTCTTAGTCCTTAGTCTTTGCAACTTTACTTCTCAGAGATTTATATTTAGCAGACATGTAACGATAGCTGTGTGTTAAAAGGCAATATAACCTCAAAATTCCATAATACTAAGTATTGGTTAAGTCCCCATCTTATGCCTCTGCTGACTTTTTTTATAATTACAAGATATGATATTAAAAGTTATGTTCTATAGAAACGGAGATAACATGCATAACTGCTGATGTGTAGAGAGCAGAACTAATGAAATTTCTATGATAGAAAACCAAATAATTCGTAAGTTACACGTAGCGTAATCCGAAAATATTCATTATTTAGGTCAAAAGGCTTACACCTTCTTTTATATATTTAAGACTTCCTTTTATCGTAACCCATTTCATAATCGTCGATAATAGCAAAATATCTTATAATCGAAACATTTTTCACAATTCTTACATATCAAAATTTTTTTAAATTATTTAAAAACAGGTTCAGTTGGTTTTATATTTAGAGTCGACAGTAATGCCAAAAGTGTACTTTAAGTTGTCTGTGAATTAGTTAGAGTCGACTTTAGATTCCTTAAAGTATAATTTATTTTAGATTATGAATATTGACCAATTTTTTTAATAAAAGTAATACTCGTGCATTGAATTGTTGGAAAAATGGTCTGCCCTAAATACAACTCTGAGCTAAAAATTAAAATTTTACATGATTATTATAACGAAATTTCACATAAAGAAATATCACCAAAGTATTCTACCCCAAAACCAACAATTTGTAGAAAAGTCAGTAATGGCAATATCTATATGGTAACAATATTAAGCAAAGACAGAAAAATCAAAATCTTTTTTTTTAATATAAAGTTATACCTAGAGAAGCACAAACTGATACTTCCATTATTGTCGGTATTTCATTAATAGAAAAGCCAATAAATATGATTTCAGAAGCTATAAGGATGCAAAAAACGCCTTTATATCCAAAAAGAATAGATAAATTCGTTCTAACCTTGTACGAGCACATGCGAATTGGACTCCAAAACAATGTGAAAACTATATTGTGGTCTGACGAGTCTTCGAGGATCAAAAGAAAGAATTTGTGTACGCAAACCGGTTGCAAATGTTATGTCATACAGAATATAAACATGCATAAATTTATGTAGCTTATTATTAGCACCTCTCAGTGTAGCCAAAAAAATTTTAGCTCACTTCACAATCTACTTTAAATCTCTTGAAATTAAACAAAAACATTCGCTACCTCCTACTACGATGAAAGCAACAAAGCTGTTGATTAAAAATTATCTCTCACAGACAAGTTTTTTGTAATAATTATGGTTGCCGTTTGGAACAATGAAACAAAACATATGAATTTTTTCTATAACAAATTTTGTAGCATTGTAGCATAGAAAATAAAATAGAAATAGTTTTACAGGAATTATAAAGGCAATGTTTATAAATACAGTATATAACTTAAATGAAAAACTATGTAATAATTGTTACAAATGTAGTTGATTTTGGTAAATTTTATGACAATTTTTGGTAGGAATTTTTTTATTAAGTAACCCTGGCTGTAATATTCTTGAAGAGAATAAATAAATAGCCGAAAAACTTCGTTTCCTGGCTAATATGACTGCAGACTTCTGGTTCAGACAATTATATGCTTTTTACTACTTCTAAAAAACTATAAGAGGTTGTGGTATATGTATGCTATTAATTGTAACGTTTGAAAAAATTTGTTCATAACCTAGATTTTGTTGTTGATGTTTGCTTTTTTGTGTTTTCTTTTAGTAGGGTATGTTTAAGCAAATAACCTGAAAATAAGTTTCTGTATACTACACTGTACATTCGTCTAAGGTCCTTAGAATGTATGCAGAACCAATATGTGAAGTCTCAAAGTTGAATTAAAGAGAGAAAATGAGAGAAATACGCTTAAATTTTTAATTTCATATGGAGTATAGGAAATAAATAAAAATTAAAATAATCAGAAAGAGCATGGTATTGAAAAATTCAAATAAAACATAAAACAAATACGAGGGTAGGGTAGGTAGAAGGCTGTGCCATAGAGAAAGGATATGCCAGATTTTCCTGTTTTGATACCACATCATTCCCCTAAACACGAAACCCTTCGAAGCTCATGATAAATCCTGAAAGTCCCCCAAATTCCGTTTTCGGCAACTCATTTAGCCTAGTCGCCGGAAGCTCTCTTCTTGCTTCGGCGAGCATGTGTCCACTAGATGAAGAATCGTTTTATGTTCTTCTTCGTCTCTGCAATTTCTGGCTAAGACCCAGATACCTTGCATTGTTCCGTAATGACTCTGATCTAGCTTTAACCAGATTTACTGCGCTATCTTGCAGTTTTCCGATGCTACCTACACTGCGCTCTAAATAGTTCTAAAAATTACTAAAGATTTCTCAAAAATTTACTCAGCTCTAGTTTAATTCCTGAAAAGTATTTGAAATTCCTCATAATCTGCGTTTTTAGTATTTATGTATTTACGTCATATGATTCTATATAACTTGTGCATACAATTTTTTGAGAGATTTAGATTTTATAAGATTTGAGAGATTTAGATATTATTATTTAAGGCCATCACTTTTAAAATATTTATTTATATACCGCGAAGTAAATTAGCAGGAAATACAAAAATTACTAGGGCTTTTGCATTTACCTTCAAAATGATTTTTTAATAAACTACATTTTAGTTTTTTTTTATTTCTTTTTTCAGGTAAGTTTTTTCCGAATAACTGGGTGAGTAAAATTCTATCATATGAAAAATTATAAATTAAAAAATGCTTAAGCTTTAAACACATAGACGACGGCAGGCTACCGACTACAAACTACAAAAAATAAAATACTCACGTTCATATGAATACCATGATTTTGGCAGCAACCTTTTTTTTATATAAGACCAGCACACAGGTGATGGGCCCTACTCATACAGTGCATTGTGATGGTACTAGGAAAATAGGTTATTGGAAGGAGGACAGAGGGAGTAGCGTTTATGGACATTAGATTTAAATTTACTCATGTCGTAAGTGGCAGGAAATACTTTCGCCGGAAGATTATTCCACAACCGAATAGTGCGACCAAAGAACGAATTCTCCCTATAACGTGTTGTGCGATTTACTGGATAATCAAATACAAAAGGATGCGTTCTACAAAAATACTACTACTACGTAAAAATATATTAGTTTTATTAATTAATACCTTAATTTCGTTAGAACACATTCCGTTATAGTACCGGTAGAACAATGAAACACACGCTACATTGCGACGGTGCTCTAATGAATCGATAGAGTTGGCTACCCTACTTCTCCTGTGCGCGGTCGAGGAGCTCCAAAATAGACTTTGAAGCACCGGCCCATGCATGAGAGTTGTATTCCATTTTGGGTCGTATAGAGGTCTTGTAAATATTAAGGA
Source organism: Wohlfahrtia magnifica (assembly GCA_023159175.1). NCBI lineage: Eukaryota > Metazoa > Arthropoda > Insecta > Diptera > Sarcophagidae > Wohlfahrtia > Wohlfahrtia magnifica. The sequence continues at coordinate 1,943,883 of JAKWBJ010000059.1, forward strand.
GATCAGATGGAGTGAAGTATTTCTTACACCGTATCAAAAAACCAAGGCACTTGAATGCTTCTTTCGACACTTGAAATATGTGATCATTCCAATGAACGTCACAGTTAATTCTCATGCCCATAGCAAAAAGAGCATCTGATTCCTCAATATCCACATTACCCATTGACACAGATATCAGCACACCACCACGTCTGTGTTGTAAAAAACCACATTGAGTCTTACGTGCATTAAAATCGACCCCACTCAGAGACCTTCGCCAGGTCACTTGTGAATATGACGTTCATATTCATCCTTCTTGCCCCAACCTCTAAAAGGCTCGGTCTACGATCAAAAGAATATGAGTGACAAATGTTGCTGTCATCCGCAAAAGAGTAAATAGGATTAGAAGTGAGAAGAAGAAAGTCGTTAAGAAATGTACATATAATGTAATATATACATAACTACACGGCTACACGATTAATTTTGCTGTTGTAGCCAACTTTGGCTTATTTCAATTTTTTTTTTTGGCTTCATAACTTAAAATATTTTAAAATATATAAAATTTAAAATTTTAATTCTGAAAAGTATTGATAATCAAAAAGTGTTAAAAAATAATGTATTTGTTCATGCGTTATAATAATCCTCTATATTGTGTAAAAATGTGCCTTACAGGCAGTTAAAGGGCTAAACAGATTTTCTTCAAATTTGTACAGTATCTTTCTTTATGTCTGAAATGATATTTAGGCTATATAGGTTTCAAACATTCCGACTAGGCAGTGTCACGCCCAGACAAATATAATATTTATTTGTCTATATCGTCAAAATGGAAACAGAAAGAGCTTGCAAATTTGACCCAAATAGATTCAAAGTCAATATAAATCATCAGTCAAAAAGTGAGCGGAATTGGACAAGTTGACGTGTTACCTCCCATACAAATTAATTTTAATATGTCTTATGAACAGTTACGTCTAAGTTCTAGAATTTGGTCGGAATGATTTCATAGTAATACAAAGACGGAATTGGAAAAGTGGGCATAGTATCTCGCATGCAAAGTACATATTAAATTTTTATGTATTTTGAGAACGGTTATGCTAAAAGTTTCTAAATTAGGTTTAAACAACACCGTGAACAATGGACATAATCAGTAAGTTACTGGGTAAGATTGTTTTGTGTGGCACCTTCTATTCATACTAAATTTTAAATTTTGCCAAAATGCGGGTATAGCGCAAAGATCACCTGGCAAATCTATATATACACATACATCTTATATATAAAATTGAATTTTCGTTAGTTTGAAGACTAAAAAACAGAACCGATTATTTTAATATGTTTACAGGAACTTTCTGGGAGTAACTACAGGCTATTTTAAATTTTTGAGCTTGAACCAGATGGGGCCAAAGTGGGGAAAAAGAGTTAAAAAATATTTTATAATTATTATTATATTTATTGTTAAAGAAAATTACAAAAATATCGGTAACGAAGCACGCTGTGTTTTTGATAGTAAAAATATCAAGAAAGTAATACATATTGAAAGTAGTTGCTGCAATTGTATTTTTCAATTTTTCAATTATTATAATGTCGTTTGCAACATATTTAGGTAGCTGACTACACAACTACCATTGCCGTTAGCAGCATTTGTAGTGGTGTAGTCGTGTGTCCTGCCGTCGTCTACGTGTTATAAATATTAAGCTTACACACTGAAAAGACGAACAGGGATCAGTTGACCCATTTTCATATATGACTGGTAATAATTTTTTTTTATTAATATTTCTTCTGAATTGATATTTCGTGAATTTTATTAAAATTGGATGAAATTTAATTTAAAATCATTGTTATATTATTGAAACGTTCCAAATACAAATAAATAGCACAACTACCTAGAAAGACGGATAAGACCTTTTGCAAATTTGGCCATTAATATATCACTTGTCGGTTATAATTCTGAACTTTTTGTCGTCTTATCGAGCTACTGTGCCTGTGAGATTATATATGTATATCATGTCTTATGGTTCCTAGAAGGAACAAGAGTCGCAACAAACTCCTTTCATTCGTTCCTGCTTGGAGCATTATATTTGATATTCTTTCCAACTTTGACCGGCTTAGTCGATGAGGTTAATTTGTCGTCGTCAGGTATACAGTAGTTTACCACTTTGTGTGTGTTTTTCCTGTAGATACCGGCCTGTAGCAATTATCGAAACCTGCTCGTGTGGTCTTCGAAATATATTACCAATCTAGTGCCATTTGTGATTGAAAATCTACATGTGATTTGGACATTAGTTCGATTGTTTTCTCGGGTTTCGATTTGAGATGGAGTTTAGTCGAAATATTTTCAATATCCTTTAAAAACAACGATTGAATACCTGATGGAAAGAAGAACGAATTGGCATTGTGCGGTGTTATATTTCAGGACTCACATCCATAGAGAATGGCAGACTTTACGTGGAAGTTCAATGTGTTGCCCTTAGCCCAATTTGTTATTGCAGTCGGTTTCCATACGGATCTTAAAATACCAAAAGATTTATTGACTTTGGAGATCAAAAATATTACATAAAAGCTACAGCTACGAGTTTTTTTAGAATACTGCACAAATGTCTAACCTTTTCCAACTCGAATGTTATGTTGTTAGGGGGTAATGCCCAGCAATACCTTATATCTTTCAATGCTGAGCCCTAATAATTTCACTCTCTACATACTTAAATAAGGCGTGTTCCAAATAATCAACTGTTTGTAAGATCACCATTTTATGCTCCTATAGATTGTTGTAGCAGTGTAAACGATAATATCAAAACAAATCTTGAAGAAACGGGGATGCATATTATCATCTTAGTCAGACCACAGTTGCCACAAAGAAGATATGATCACAATGCCTGACGCAGAATTTGCTTGAGAGCACATTTATTTGTTTGCACTTTATTTCTGCGATACCGCGACTTGTCTAAAATAAAAACGTGCACACTGGGTCAATAAATGGGTCATCAATACGTCTTTGCAGGTACCTATCACTGTTGCAATAACAGTGTCATAAATCAAAAAAAAAAAAAAAAAATTATAATAGTACAGGAGAGCTATTTTAAGTTTCAATTTTCCATTACCTAACATTTAAATGGAAATAAGGACTTTGCTCCTGTGTTCATAATTTTGTACGAACCGCAAAGAATTTTTCACACAACATACATCACCATGTTCCGCATATTTTAGAATACTTTACTAAAAAATCACGTTTTTTGATTAAGACACTGTTGAAATAAATTAACGATATGTCTCTCTAGTGTTTATATCTACTAAGAAATTATTGAACGTTTTTCAGCCGTTTTATTTAAGAAAATGCGAGGACCATTTTGAATTTTAGTTAAATACATTGTGTGATACTTAGTTAATTTTTCTTAAAACAATTAAAAAATCCTGAAATTAAAAGATCCTAAATTTTTAATTAAAATTTAAGGAAAATTTTAATATTTTAAAGCATAATTCCCACAAAGTAAGTAAAAAATGGAGTGTAATAAATTAGAAACTCATTGGTAAAAGCATATTACATTTCATTTATTGGTTTGTTAACATACTTTTATCAAAAATTAATTTTTCCGCTGAGTTCATTTCGTTCAGTATACTGTAAATCATAGTTTAGAGAGAATTATGGCTTAGGTCTGTCATTTTAAAAGAAGAGTCAGTAACTTGGTAAAAATCGGTGGCCAATTTGTTCAATAAAATGCTAAAAAAAATTAGGATCGATTTCCATTTAATAGACTAACAATACTCAATACACAATACGCATTGTAAGGTCATTTTTAAAAAATAATACAAACCAAGTATAATAATGTTCGTCTGGTTGATCAAATTTAAATTCTGTAGATAAAATATCAATAGTTTAGGACATTAAAATATCTTTAAATAGTAGAACTAAAGCCATAAGCTTGTCAACAAGGATACAGGTTAAATAAGAAAGGATTCCTTTAGTAGCATTAGACAAGTTGGACCAAAACGGCTTCGAGGTGTCGTTAAAAATATTAAATAAATAATAAGTAGTTATAGTCTTATGTAAGAATGAAATTAGTCTAATATGTTTAATTTTTATACTTTCAGTTGTGGCGTACGAAATATTCTTTAGCTTATAAAAAATCCATTAAAATTATTATTTTTTTTATGTTGTATATGTATATCAAAATTGATTTATATTTTTTAGATGCGTTATTATTTTATATTTAAAACGAATTTTGGAAATATCCCAAGTGGTTTCTGATTCTCAGCAAATTAATTCTAATTCTAATTCAAATTCTAGTCAAAAGTATATACTTTTAATTGACGCTTAGTGTATATACATATTAAATGGGCTTAAAGTGAAGAACAAAACAGTTTTGCCAACACAATGTTCGTTAAATCAAGCGCTAACCTAAATTTTATTAATTTACAATTGAATTAAATGAAAATTTTTAGAAAAAATTGTACTGAAATACGTTTTTCATTTTGTTTAATATGTTCCAAGGTCACAGAGAAATATTAATACCACTTTTATAAGGATTTAAGATAAGATTGAAAGGTAGGGTTTTTTTTAGTTTTTGAGAACAACGGTTGCCTGTTATTTCTTACTGGAGATTTTCAATATCTTTGTGGTCTGACCCTAATTACAATAGGACGGAAACTTGGTGTTCACGGCATAATTTCTTGTCGTCCTCATTGCTACATAGCATAAAATGGTATAGCGATAGAGTCTCACTAAGCCAAAGTAAAAAACAACAGTCGCAAACTAATCCTCAAGGTTTTCTTTGGGAGTGCCTTTCTCACATCAGTACTGAACTGACTTTAGCTGTCGTAAAATTTGCCATTTAATTTCTTTTTCTCAAAAACTACTTTTTTTGCTTGCTATAATCTATTGGTGATTATTTTCTAATATTTTTTTTTTTCTATAACTGTCTTGCTACTATAAATCTGTGGTAGAAAAAGAAAATGTAAGGGTTTTGGTTATATGTTACAATGTAGTCAGTTTTCTTATTTTTTTGCCGGTAACGTTTTTTTAATATTTTGCATGACTTTATCTCGTCTTTTTTTTTACTTAACGAAAAAAAGATTTAAAGTGTTTTCAAAAAAAAGCTGCAGCTACATTTTCCGAAAATACTTTTTTTAGTGATCTGAGTTTAAACAAAGTATTCCGTATTTTTTTCCTCTTTAAGTAGACAAAATAAATTTAAAATGGCTTTGAGGAATTTTCTGTCCTTCAAAATAGATTTACCAATGCAACAATTTTTAAAATTTACCATTTATTGAAATTCGAAAGTCCATAAGAAACCAAAAAGTCCCTATTGTTTTCAAACGTTTAAGCACATAACAGCATAGAACTAAAAAAGCGAATATTAGCACTGAAAACACAATTATTGCAAAATTTTAAGAAGTTTCCCATAACCACTGCAAAAGCATATAAATTCAAGAACCATACTTCTTCGTAATTTTAAACATTCAGGATTAAAATTTCGAGTTTAAAACTGTTATTTTCATTTATAAAACCAGTGGTAATGTATCTCTTGCAGGGTTAGCAATAATCCGGGTTTTTGAAAAAACAGAGACCACCGGTCTTTTTTTTTATAACTGCTTCCAAATTTCGATTATTTCAAAATTTTTTGTTTGTTCGTATAATTGTGCTGTTTTAGTAAGGGGTGTTTTTTAAAGAGGTATACAACTTTAAGTAGCAATAAAACAACGATGGATTATTCGATTGACATGAATTTTATTTATCTGAAAGATAATCTTGTGGCCTTACATTTTAAATATGATTTTTGGCATATAATCGCCATGGCTGGCGCGGATGTAGTCCAATCTGGACCTCCAATTTTCGATGACTTTTTCCAACATTTGTGACCGTTTATCCGCAATAACACGGCGAATGTTATCTTCCAAATGGTCAAGCGTTTGTGGCTTTACCGCATAGACCAATGACTTTACATAGCCCCACAGAAAGTAGTCTAGCGGTGTTAAATCACAAGATCTTGGAGGCCAATTCAGAGGTCCAAAACGTGAAATTAGGCCGTCATCAAACGTGTCTTTCAATAAATCTGTTGTGGCACGAGCTGTGTGACATGTTGCGCCGTCTTGTTGAAACCACATCGTCTGGACAACATGGTTATTCAATTCAGGAATGAAAAAGTTAGTAATCATGGCTCTATACCGATCACCATTGACTGTAACGTTCTGGCCACCATCGTTTTGGAAAAAGTATGGACCAATGATTCCACCAGCCCATAAATCGCACTAAACAGTCAGTTTTTCTGGATGTAGCGATATTTCCACATACACTTGAGGATTACTTTAGAGGATTACCTCTTATAATAAACTACCCCACCCAGGTTTTGGGCTTAATTGAGTTACCCCGTGGATTGCCAACTATGATCTCTTGTGTCTATTAAAGAGGGCGTTAGCTATATATCGATCATATAAGCTAAAGTACGACAAAGTGTTATCTTTTCTTTTGCCTTTTATTTGTTTTTCTCCAATCAATGTTATTTAGGAGGTAGATCGCACCAAAAGCAGGGCACGCACAGAGAAAATGTTTGAAGGTCTCAATGTCCCCCTTCATATCCTACATTCATTAGATTCAGTTTAATCTTTATAGCTGTGTTATTAAGCCAGAATTTTGCGTCAAAAAGCTCTCTGCCCTTCCAACTTAAGACTTGCTTAATTTAAAGAGGTCCTTCAAGCTGTTTTTATCTGGGTTTTTCATAAGATCCTTGTCTTATTATCATGTATAATGCATAGCTTGACACTAGTTTAATAATCGATTATTGCAGTTTAACAATTTAGCACTCACGTGTTCGCTATTACTCCTATCTGATATCGGCAAACATATTCCCCTCCAGATGCCCCATTTTTATTTTTTTGGATCCAAATAATGCCTTCTCTGATAACCATAAATGCCGCCGGGAAGTTATTGTTAAGGTCTGTTAGGCGGGAATAGATGTTGATGATGATTTCTTGGTTTATAATATTTGTCTACAGAATACGAATTTCCGCTTAACTAGCAGCCTCATTATACATATTGACGACATGAACGTGTTTATCAAGGGCCATTTGGCGGACTGTAGCGAATGCCGCCTCGTATTTAATGTAAGTATTTGCACAGGAGGATTTCCAAGATCCGGTTGAAGTGGCTTTCTTCGCTCCATTCATTCCCAGACAAAACTACGCATATACATATACATCTTTAGGTTGTGTATGTAGTTACAACGTTACTTTACCTATTTTTCAAACGCATAGATAATTTCTATATTAAAGCTTTACGGCCATATGCAAAAAAATCTAAAAGTAGACTTATAGTGTACTTTAGTTCCCACACACTTTAAGCTTAACAAACATTTGTTAAAAAAACGTATGCACAAACTTTACTTAGCTAATGAGTGGTGGAAATACCATGACTTTTTTTTGGTGCCATTTATACACAAAAAATAAATAATATATGAGTAGTCGAACCAAAAAAAAAAAATAAAAATAAATAAATAAAAATAAAAATATTATTTTTATTAATTTAATATAAAATCATAATTTTTAATAAATGTTTTCCCATTTTTATTACCTCTTTATATTTTCTTTAATGCTATACAAATTTATTGCAAAAATTATTTAAGTCTTAAAAAATTAAAACAATTAATTTTATTAGTGGAATAACAAATACTCAAACGAGCTTTGAGTATTTGTTTTTATTTTAAGTACATCACTGAAGTTAAAAATGTTACTTAAATTAAATAATTTATCAGATTAAATTAGTTTTAAAAGGAAAAATTTCGAAAATCATGCCGAGGATGACAAAGTGTGTGTGAAAATTTATATATATACAGTAGGTTGCAAAACCAAGAGCATGTTTTGAAGTTAAACAAAAAAGTTCCTATAAAAACTTAAATACTCCATACAATAAAACAAAACTTCACATATTTATTCATTGTTAAGTCCTTTCAAAAAAAAAAAACATTGAGAAAGATATTATATTCAAACACTGGAATAGGAGAAAGCCAATGATATAAAATAATCTGAATGCACTTTGTTTTGCACGTTTCGCTTAAATAGAGAATTTATACTTTTTAATATACTTTTTATACTTTTTCCTCTCTTGTTGTGTTTATAAAAAATTCCGACGTGATCTCTACAATATTACTCAAAAACTTAAGAGATATCTGGTCCCATTCATATGGTATTATATTTGTTGCCATAGCTTCAACATGTTCCACAAAGTCTAAATAAAAAGAAAAACAAAATAAAAAAATAAATAAGTAAATAATAAATAAAACAAATTTATATATTGGATTTGGCTTTACGGTGATCACTAATTCACCTAAAATTTCTGTTGCAACAGGCTCTTTTTGACAATTTTAGCAGTCTGGCTAAGATTTTTGACTCCCAAAAATTTTTTATATCAAATATTCATAACATAAGTATCACTTAAAAGTACTCTTAAAGTAGGTAGACTCCTACCTGAAATTTTTTAAAGTAAGAGCAGGTTTAACAAAGGGATTTTAAGCTTATAATCGTTTTTGCCTATAACATTAAGAAATGTTTATTAACAAAGGTTTAATAGGTTTGTTATTTTTTTTACATATGGCCGTTAAACTTTTAATTTAAAAATTTTAAAGTATTTTTCCAAACTAAGGAGAGAATAGAAAAATTTAAAACTATAAAAAAACATAAATATGAAAGGATGAATATGAGATATGAAAATAATAGGAAAATAAAAATTCTCATAAAATACGTAAACATTATGAAGTGTTATTTGAACTTTGAGTAGGTTTGTTTTGTTTTTTTAGTTTATTATTTAGCAAAAGAATACCGAATCGTTGTATCATTAATATTGCATTATGAAAATGAGCCCTGTATGAGCTTTATTTTCATGGCATACTTTAAGAGACTTTGAAGCAAGTGAAAGTGAATTAAACAGTATTTTATTTTGACTTTTGTTAATAAAAAATTTATTTTATTTTTCGTTTTTTTAGAATTAAAAAAAATAATAATTACCTTAAAAAATTTATAAAATTTATTTTTTTCCTTTTCTTAACTTTAAATTTTGTTTTAATTTTTCTTTTTACCCTGTTTCTTAAATTCACTCAAAGCTAATGCTTAAGCTTTCATATGTTACTAGAAGTTGCAAAAGAGAACAGCTTGGCACATTCTTATATCTTCATATTTTGTCACCTGCTATGCCTACATTTTTTCTTTATTATTGAGTTAAGCCTCAGCTATAAAGCAATATGTTTTGCCAAAGCCATTTAAACCTCTTTGGCTGGCCTGTGTTTGCTTAAAGTTCAACAGCTATATGATTAGTCTACTGATTTATTGGGTGCAACCTTTTTAACTCAAAGAGCAGCTGTGAGAAGAACATTAAAAAGGAAATAGAAAAAATAATTTTTAGGTTTCTTACACTATAGCACTATTCCATGCATTGCTTAAACAATCTAAACTTTTCAATATTGAAAAATTGGCAGAATTTTATATTTTTTTGTATGCCATCGTGGCACAATATTTCTCTTGGGCCATATTGTATGAACTCTCTTCATGCATTGTATATATGTATATACATATATAGTAAGCAGGGTTGCCAGATAAAATTTGCAGAAAATCGTCATTTTTCCGATAAATTTTAAAAGTATCGTCATTTCACTTTCGAAAAATCGTCAAAGAATTCGTAATAAAAAACAACCAAGTTTTTAATGTTTTCAATGCTTATTTACAGTACCTATATAGTACATTTAATAAAATACATATTTTTAATGCGTGCTTGAAGCAACGCGCAAAAGAATACCTCATTTGCCAAATCAATTAACTCCACTTTTAGAAATTTATTAGATAGTAATGTGAAATATTTAACTTGTTATGCATTTTTTACACAATTTGGTGCTTATTTTGTCAACAAATTCACATATTATTCTTGGATAATTCTCCAAGTTTTTGTTGAGGTTATTTGGCAACCATATAAAAATCTTCAATATTCTGTTTGCATTGTTTCTTGCTACACTACTAATTACGTCGTCAGCTTCAGTTACTACTACAAGTATTTTATTCTGTTCCAGGCCTTACTATATATTAACATTGAGTTCAAGCAAGAATCAGAAGAAGTAAGCTAGTTGTCTCACCTACAAAGAGTTACTAATACTTTTAGAACTGCCAAAATTATTCATATATCAAAAATCGTCATTCAAAAGGCAAAAACGTCAATCGTCATATTGCCAAAATTTTTTTAAAAAATCGCCAAATCTGGCAGCTATGATAGTAAGGCATATTTAATAAAGAAATATTGTCTACAGTTGAAATATATTTGTATATGCGCCTATATTGATTTAACATTATGGTTATTTTTTTGTTTATTTAAAATTGGCTTCCGTTTCCTTTCCCTGTTCAGCCTTTAAGTGAAAAAAATTGTATGGTTTAACTTTACAAAAACTATATAAATATTATTTTTAAATGTAAACCACAAAAATCCATTGATGTGCAGAGAATTATATGTTAAAACAATTTTTAAACGTGGTTAAGAGTTTTGTTCGTTTTAAATAAATTTTTTTTTGGTATTTTTAATACGTATATTTCAATATGTTTTGTTCTTAAACTTTTTAATGAATTATATTAAATTTTATTTAAATTTTATTTAAATTTAAAATAACTTCTTTCGCTTTGAGGTTTTATTTGATTACTTCAAAGTAAGGATCAAGAAGGAATTTAAAATTGAAAAGTTCTATTATTTATATTATATTGAAATACACTAAATATATACACAAGTGTATGTATGTTATTATATATTTGCTTATTATAACCGTAAAGGATCATGTTTATGCATGTCCAACAAGTTTGAATAAACTTTCGGAGATCGATCAAAAACAAAAGTTTAAAAATCAAACATAATTAAAACACAATTGTTACCTACTTATTCCACATTCATACATATGTATATATATATAAGTACATTGTATAGGCTAAAGAAAGTCTATGCATAGTGACAATAATAAGAATATTTATGATGGCAATACAGAATTATTACATTACTAATGTAAAACTTGTTTTTGTTATAGCAAATAACAAAATTGTACATGTTCAATCATGATCAATCGTGATATTATTTGCTCATTAACAGGAGCAAAAATAGAAAAGAAAATTTGTTGGTTATTACAATTTATATGTGTACTATACAAAAAGCTGTTGCACAATATTATAATAGGGGTAGTCAAATCAAATAAGCATGTATATTATATACATATTATATATATGCGTACACACATACATGTAACTGTTAAGCAGTAACTCAAAGGCTGCTGACTTAAATCTATTTACGAAAATTAAAAAGTTAATTTTAGTAGCGTTATTATAAAATAATTAAAAAAATTAAGTTTTCTACCCAAGTATAGGTAAGAGTATGAATAATAATTATGAATCTACTCTTACATTAACATTAGGAAAAGCTATTAAAATAAAGTAAAATTATATTTTAACTCACCCTTAACCCTTAAGTTTAAACCTGCTAAACAAAAGAGTATTAATGAAAATTATATTAATTTTTATTAAAAAATTAACAAGAATAAGTTTAAGTTTAAATTTAGGCAACAATATATTGGTAAGTTTAAACTTTCCAAAACGTTTGAGTTATTTTAAAGTGCGTTAAATAAACTATGTGTTAAGAATTTGTTGTTTTTCCTTATAGAGTCCTCTTATTTCTACAATTTAACTTTGTATAGTGTCAATTTTATTTAACCTCCACTTTATACACAAATATATTCAATACTAAACACTTAGTACGACTTTACTCTATGAATGTACAATTATAACTGACTGACCAAGCATAATACAGGGTGGCGGCCGGGAAGGTATACTATTTTGTTTGTTTTTCTTATATTGATAAATGTCTTATTTAATGTCGGCAATTATGTATGCAATGCCATATCAGATAAATTTCCACCTTTTTAGCCTCACAAATGCGAGCCCTTTTGAGAACATTTTTCATTACATTCTCACATATTTCACGCGATATTTCATTAATTTCATCACGAATATTTTGTTTGAGTTGCTCTAGCGTTTCTGGTTTGTTTGCATAAATCTTGCTTTTCATATATCCCCAGCAGGATCAGTCAAATCAGGCGATCTTGGAGGCCAATTAACGTCACCTTCAACATCATCCTTCAAATAATTTGTTGTGGAAAGAGGTCTCGCAAAAATTCCATTGTAATCCTGGCTGTATACGATGTGGCACCATTTTGTTGAAACCACATGTTTGTCAAGCCCGAAGCATTCAGTTGTGGCGTTAAAAAGTTTTCAATTATATCACGATATCGCTTCCCATTAGACTTATGTTTACCAAAATGGCAGCAAAACAAAGTAGTATACCTTCCAGGCGGACACCCTGTACGCCGACTTTGTTTTTAGTGAATTAACATCAATTTCGAATGTTCTAGTAAATTCTAATACTTTCTATTCAATTGCCGTTAATAATTTGAATTACATATCTGACTTATAGTGGTAAAAGCTACACTGTTTATATAAATACAGCATTGACAGGGCTGTCATTGCCTTTAAATAAGCCAATATAATAAAATCTTTAATAAAGTTAATAGCTTTAAATGTACAGATGTTGGTGTATCTTTTTAGGTATTTTAATTATCGTAACAATGTCAAGCTTTTTCTTTAATTAAAAAATCACCATATCATATTTCTTTTACATTTTGGCAATTTACATTTCTTAAAATAATGAAAAAAATTTAAAACAAATAAAAAATAATTTGTTCCGAATTCCTAAATTTCGTCAAAAGTGGAAAAAAATTCGCCAAAATATATATTTTGTTAATTTTATTAAATCAAAGCTAGAAAACTATAAAAAATATTTTTTATGGTTAATGTAAGATACATTTTGGATATAGATATGTAGTCTCATTATTCTTATATATCTTAAACGTTTTACACTTTTTCTTCGACACATTTTACATTGCCTTGTATTGGAATCATATTACACTATGCGACACAAAGAAAACGAAGATAAATAACTGAAAAGTTACACTACTTTCCTAATAATCGCTATCTAGTACAACAGGAGTCAGTTTTTGAAATTTCCTGAAAAACCCCAGAGTCCTTAATTATGGGTAAAAAAAACGGTTTTTCGTAGCTCCATACACTTAACGACTTATAATTTGGGGAAATGCTATCCGATTTTAAGCTTTTTAGTGGACTTAGAGGAGAAGCTGACCTTTTAAATGACGATATGATATACTTCATAGCCCTAAGGTATGCATATGTGTGAATTCTTCAAGCAAACACATTATCTATTTTCCACATTTGTCAGCTTTTTTCTTTCCATTAAAAAATTGTATTACATAAGTAAACTGGAACCTAAAAATCTAATAGTTTCAGTTATAAAGGGTCCGACATCTAACGTTTTTTTTTCAACTAGTGCTTATTTCGTGAATGGTAACACTTAGCTCATGTCCGATTTGGCAGATAATTAGTTATATCCTTCCGCTGAACGAATGTGGTTGTGTATGCGCTTAAACAACGCTGGGAAATATTGCGACATTACTTTGAAAATCATGGTAATGTTGCAGAATAAAAAATCATCTTTTCAGACGAAGCTCATTGTGATCTTGGCGGGTATGTAAACAAGCAAAATTGTCGCATTTGGGGTACAAAAAACCTGCACGCATACATTGAAAAGCCGTTACTAGGACCATTTTTCTTCGAAAATGAGCAAGGAGTGACCGTTACAGTCAATGGCGATCGTTATCGGGCCATGTTGAACGAATTTCTGTTCACAAAAATTGAAGATGAAGATATTAGCAACATTTGGTTGCAAGGACAGCGCTACGTGCCACACAGCCGAAGCTACACTCGATGTTTTGCGCCCTGTTTTTGAAGATCGCATTATCGGCCGCAAAGATGATGTCGTTTGGCCACCTCAGAGCTGCGATTTGACACCGCTGGATTATTATTTGTGGGGTGACGTCAAAGGTAAGTGTTACGCCAACAAGCCGGTGACAATTGATGCTTTAAAGGACAATATTCGTGAAGCCATTGGTGAAATACCGCTGCACACAATCGATAATGTGCTTAAAAATTCGACCGATCGTGTAGGCTACTGCATGGCCAGCCGAGACAGCCATTTGAATGAAATTATTTTCCATTATTAACCGGAAGGATTGTACTTTCAAATAAAAAAAGAAATTTGAGAATTTTTTTTATAGCATTTTCAAAAAAAAAAAAATATTATTTTGGCGGACCCTTTATATAGGCAACTACAAATTTCTCGTTTCAGACACATTAAAATCACAATAATAGTTTTAATTTTTCGTATTTTTTTTATCAAAAAGAGCCAACAAAACCGCCAGTTAATTTACAAATCGTCAAAAAGTCGCCATGTCGCCAAACCGAAAGTTAGGACACCAAATAGCTTTTAAATTCACCACGTTTGGCGAGAAATCGCCAGATCTGATAACAATCTGAACGGAAAAATTTTACACCGTTAAAAAGACGGTAAAGGGCAATGCTAATCACATATAATATGAATTATAACTTGGTCTTTTCAACGAAATTTGATGTTTTTTTGGCTATTGTTATTGAAGCTGGTGTACAGAGAAACAGTTATATTGTTTCTTTATTGTTATATTGTTTTATTTGAGTCTGTTCTTGTGTCTTTGTCGATGCTGAAGAATACACACTAACCGGGTGTCTTGAGAGGCTGTGCCGTAGCTTTGAGTGTTCCTTTGATTTTTATTATTGGGAATAAAAAAAGTATTTACCCAACGATTTTCATCAATTATGGTTTATTTTATTTTTATTATATGCAACTTGATAAATAACTAGTAAAACTGGTAAATATTTGCTGCTTCGCATTCTAAAAAAAAAACTTATACATGGAATCTGAAATGCTGCTGATTTTTGAAGTTGGGCGACCATAGCGCATCAAAAAATTATAGTGGTTATTCAAGGTCGGAAAATTGTTTTCCATTTGTTACATAGTGCAATTCATAAGTCTGAATCCAAAAAAATATCAATACATTTTAATGAAAATTAGCACAAAACGATGAAGACAAGTGTGTGTGGTTTGTTTTATATATAACGAATTTAATTATATTGTGCTGGGTCTAAAGGTATACTTTAAAATAAAATAAAATAATCACTGAATAGAGTTAAATTTTTAAAAAAATTTTTACATTATCTTAGTAAGAGTTTTGCATACTCACTTTTTGCCAATTATTTACTTCTGGTCCCTTTTAAGAAACCTGAAAAATATAAAAGGTAGCGAACATGATTAATGAAGCAGGCAATAGATTTTTGCTGGTTTTTTTATATGAAACACAATTAATTATTTTAAATCTCTGAAGTAAGTATTCTTTTGTAAGCTTTTAAAGTTTTCTACATTTTTTCTTAACTTATTACTTGCAATTATTTAAAAAAAAATTAATACTCATATATGTTAAAAACTAAAACAAGAATTCGAAAAAAGTACTTTTATCGCAAAATAAAGGGTTCGGCAAATATTTTTTTTCAAGTCATAATTCAAATTATATGTGGTTAGCATTGAACCTTTACCCTCTTTTTAACGTTGTAAAATTTTTTTCGTTCAGATTGTTGTCAGATCTGGCAATTTCTCGCCAAACGTGGTGAATTTTAAAGCTATTTGGCGTCCTAATTTTCGGTTTGGTGACATGGCGAATTTTTGACGATTTATAAATTAACTGGCGGTTTTGTTGGCTATTTTTGATAAAAAACACGAAAAATTAAAACTATTTCTGTGATTTTAATGTGTCGGAAGTGAGAAATTTGTAGTTGCCTAAATAAAGGGTCCGCCAAATAAATTTTTTATTTTTTTTTTAAATTTTATAAAAAAATTCTCAAATTTCTCTTTTATTTGAAAATACCTACACGATCGGTCCAATTTTTAAGCACATTATCGATTGTGTGCAGCTGTATTTCACCAATGGCTTATTATTGTCCTTTAAGGCCTCAATTGTCTCTGGCTTGTTGGCGTAACACTTACCTTTGACGGCACCCCACAAATAATAGTCCAACGGTGTCAAATCGCAGCTCCGAGTTGGCAAAACGACATCAGCTCTGCGGCCGATAATGCGATCTTCAAAAACAGGGCGTAAAATATCGAGCTGTGTGGCACCTAGCGCCGTCCTGTTGAAACCAAATGTTGCTAATATCCTCCTCTTCAATTTTTGTGAACAAAAATTTATTCAACATGGTCCGATAACGATCGCCATTGACTGTAACGGCCACTCCTTGCTCATTTTCGAAGAAAAATGGCCCAATTATGCCTCTGGACCAAATCCGCACCAAACAGTGACGCGTCTTGGCTGTATGGGCTTTTCAATGTATGCCTGCGGGTTTTCTGTGCCAAAAATGCGACAATTTTGCTTGTTTACATACCCGCCAAGATCAAAATGAGCTTCATCTGCAACATTACGATGATTTTCAAAGTAATGTCGCAATATTTCCCAGCGCTGTTCAAGGGTAAACACAACCATATTAGTTCAGCGGAAGGATAAAACTAATTATCTGTCAAATCACACATGAACTAAATAAGCACTAGTTGAAAAAAAAACGTTAGATGGCGGACCCTTTATAATTCAACTATCATCATATATATGTGTTTGCGCTCTAGTTCTGGTATTTTTTAGCATAAACTCCCAAAAGTATATTATGACCATCATGTAGTTTATCATTTATCATGAATTTCAATTTCTTTATTCTGGAAGTGATACAGAGTTCCAAAAAACTACTTTCTTTAGGTGAAACTTTTGCGTTAGTTCATGTTTTTTTCTAAAAAAAAAAAACTGAGAAAAGAGTGTAAAAGAGAATCATTTAAGCGTAAACTCCCCTGATAATATGCAGTTGCATAATACTTTTTTTCTTATTCTATATACATACTTACATGAAGTGCAACATTTCAGTTTTTTCTTTTTATTTATTATTGTTAAGCATAAACACATTTACAACTAAAATAACAGGAAAGACCAATGGTTTATATAAAACTATTTGAAAGTAAAAATATGGGTTAAAACCATCTACGTTTTACATTTTCAAAACTTTTATAAACAAAGATTTATATTTGTATGAAACCGTATCGCCGAGATTTGTAGATATGTACAGGGGAAACCAATATTGCATAAAAATGCGAAAAAAGAAAATAAATATGAAAAATACGTATTACAAGCTATAAACAATAATGAAAAAAATCGTTTTTTCAATAAATTGTGTATAACAAAAAAAAAAAAAAAAAATAATAATAATAAATAAATGAAAATAGTAATAAACCTAAATGTATGCTATTGTTTGCTGTACAAAAGAAATAACTACAATATTTGTTTTATAATAAATGTTTTTATTTATTTATTTATTTTTTCATTATTAAAATATTTTTTCAATTTTTTGAAAATAAAATGTTAGTTTTTTCTTTATGTTTTTTCTACTTATTTTTTTTTTAACAAAGAAAGCAATTTGTAGAAATGAATGAAAAACTTAAAAATCTGAAAAAATATCAGTTGTTTTTAATCAATAAACAGATTTAATTACAGCTTTAAACTCAGCTATAAAGGAATTTAAGATTAAAAATAAACAGGCAAGTTTCTGGTTTTGAATTTAGATTTTCTTATCCCCTTCAAAGTTATTCTGATTTAGAAACAATAAATCTAAGTCAAAACCTTATGCATGTCTCGAAGAAATAGTAATTGTCCTTGAACTCTCTCAGCATTAGAAATAAGTATTTATGTATCTCTGTTTTAAAAGGTCATACTTGCTTTAACGAGTAAATAAAGAACTAATTGTCTCAAATCTAGGCTGTCTTTTGTCTATGGCATAATTGTGGTTTTGTTTATAGACAAAAAATCAGTGTATAGGTAGGCCTTTTATATGATGTATAACACAACAGCAAGCCGCCGTATTGAAATCTGAATGCCTTAATATGGGTGGACAAATCATACTTTAAAGAAATGATGTTGTCATATATTCTGGCAATTGGAACCCGCAGAGCAGCCGACGAAGAAAAAACCCATCATGCCACTTTAGACGACAAATTAAACTAGAAGTAGCGATTTTTTTTTTTTTTTTAATTAGTGAATAATAAGTCATTTTTGCTTTTAGAGATGTTACATTATTTATTTAAATTTATGTAAATAAGTGCAAAATTCAATGCGTTCAAATGATAAGGTAAGTGATTCATTCATTCAAACTTTTATTTAAACTAAGCATTAATCAATTATTTTTAATATTTGCAGTTCCCATTTCCTTCTATTGTCTTAAAAATACCGGATGGCATCGCACTTACTAAATTGTTCAGAACGTTGGAACGGATTGCGCACCAGCTGTTGCAGATTGTCACTTTTAATTCATCTTTTGTCCGGTACTGTTTGTTGTCTGCATAAATTTTACGCACAGGTAGCCCTCACAAATTTTCCATGGGGTTTAAGTCGGGGTAACGTGCTGGCCAATCAAGTACTTTAATATTGTGCTCCTCAAGCCATTGTCTGGTCGACTTGCTGACATGAATTGTCAGCACTTAGAGCCAAATAAGGCGGCAAGCGTTCAGAAAGAATGCCCTGGTCCTCTAAAATATCCATTCAATTGGAAGTAAAGTAGAGTTCCAGGGTATCATGTGAGCTAATGCCAGCCCAAACCATCAAACTGCCACCGCCGAAATTCCCTTTGGAAAAAAGCAAGGGCTCCTTTCTTAAATCTCGCCAATAGCGATTGTAACCATCTGGTCCATCCAGGTTAAATTTTTTCTCATCAGAAAAATTTACCTACAAACCCAAAAATGTATGGAATATCTTATAACCTTTTTACAAAAATGTTTACCTGATGCCAATTAATTGCCATGTTGTTTTCGCAAATACCTTACGCTTAATCTTATGCTGCGTACTCATACAGGAAATTTTGCTTAAATAAGATTTGGCTGGGCATTGTCAGCTCTTAGTTTTTGCTTTTTGAAGCTTGTAATTTCAATTCCTCTTTTATTGTTGCCGCACTTTTCATGGAATTCAAGGCTTTTCGTGAAATTAGCCGATTTTCACGGATAGTCAGGACTTTTGGACGACCCGTGCTTTTTAACTTTCCATAATTTTTATTGATTTTGTGAAAATTTTGCAAAATACACAAAAATCGTCCCAGTTTTTCACAATTCCACACATACCCAATCCCTGCTCATGAAGTGCCACAACTTGTTCTTGCTCATAAGGTGACACAGGTTCCCCGTGACCAATACCGCGAAGGTATTATTTAAATGATCAATTTTTATAAAAAAATAAGTTGTGATACTTATGAGATTAATTGCTTATTAATCACTGACCTTATCATTTTGACGCATTGACTTTTGCACGTATTTACATTAATTTAAATAAACATAATATAACGGTATATCTCTAAGAGCAAAACCGGCTTATTATTCACTATTTGAACGTAACATGTTTTTGAATAAGATGACCATACGTAACATTTTATAGTTTGGATGAATTGAGCAAATATTAAGGTGACCTTATCATTTTGAAGCACACCTTAGTTCTGCGTGCTTAAAAACACACCCTTTAAAATTAATTACAGAAGTTTACTGCACAAAGAAATTATTTTTTTAATACTTTGAACTATACTAGTGAAGCCTTTCGGATCTTGACACATGCCATAGCTTAAAAACAGTTTTAAAAAATATTGTTTTAGAAAAATTATTGATCAGCAAACCATATAAAAAATTTTTATGTGCACAAAATTTTGATTTTAATGCAAGTCAAGAACGGCAGATTCTAACCCTTATGTGTGTGACAAAAAGAACACCTTTAGTAGGGTGACAGGGTACCACACAAAGAATATATGCAGTTTCATATAATTATACTATTCCTTTATGCGAACATGCAGCTGTTAAAAGGCGAGAAATGTTTTTGTGTAGCGTAACATAAATTCAAATACGAAGATTCAGTGACTAAAGATGTATCATCAGAAGCATCTGAAGAAGATAAAGAGGGATTCTTAGATTGTGATAAGAATTTATACGATATGGATGACCATGAAGAGCATAAAA
Organism: Wohlfahrtia magnifica; assembly: GCA_023159175.1. Classification (NCBI taxonomy): domain Eukaryota; kingdom Metazoa; phylum Arthropoda; class Insecta; order Diptera; family Sarcophagidae; genus Wohlfahrtia; species Wohlfahrtia magnifica. The sequence continues at coordinate 1,963,873 of JAKWBJ010000059.1, forward strand.
TTAACCATGAACTTCGTAGTATGGGTGGAACGCCTCGGCAACTTAAACCATTTCCAGAATCCTAGACTTTTAGTAGAAATATTTTACGCCAACGCTGTGGATATGAGCCTGGCTTAAATATATGTACATTAAAGATGTATTACAAAATATCTTATCCATGGAAATGTGTGACATAACTTTGCGAGAAAGTAATAGATAAAAAGTGGCTGATGAATATAATAGAAACTTGGAAATTTTTTCTTTTTTTTTTCATCACTCTTCTAGGGAGCATATTGACTTTCCAAAAGCAGCCATTGCTTTGTTTTAGTTTCATTAAACAAATTGATTTTACAAGCTAAGTAGATGATTAGTACACTGTAGCCTCCGCTAAATGATTGTTTTTTTTTTTGTGTGTCATCATGGTCAGAGGTGAGCTGAAAGGTTAGGCGGCCTTCTTGTTTATTTTTATTAGATGGAGTTGTCTGGAGTAAAGTAGAATCCTCTTTATAAAAGCACACGAAACCACAATCAGTTTTTTTTCATCTCCTCTGCTGTGGCTCGAACCTGGAACTAGGAAATAAAGTATCCAAATTACTGTGAACGTCCACCAAATAAATTATTTATATCATTTAAAGAAAAAGAGCTTGACGCTTTTCTATGAATACTAATTATTTTCAGAGTACATATGTCAAACTCTGAGCATTTACCAAAATTATGGAAACCAAATCACTTACCACTATTTCATGTAGCAACGTCCCAGAGACATTTGGATTATGCTAAATGAGAATTTATTTGAAAGTAACAAACTTGGCGATTGTATTACCGTTGATGAACAATTGTTTGTACTCGGTTCACACAATACATGCCATCGAAGCCAGAAAAGTATGGCATTAGAATCTTTTGAGCTTATAAGTCGAGAAACTCGTACCCCCCCAAAAGCCAAATTTATACAGATAAGCCAACAAATGGTGAGTGCCAAAGGAAATGACGTTAAGTTCATGGAACTTTACACGGGTGGGAACAGTGAGAAGAAATAACACATTTCTGCCATTAAATATGCTACCACATAATGATAGTTAAGAGTTATTCGTTCAGCGGAAGGATATAACTAATTATCTGTCAAATCAGACATGAGGTAAGTGTTACCATTCACGAAATAAGCACTAGTTGAGAAAAAAAAAACGTTAGGTGGCGGACCCGAAATTATATTTTTTATTTTATTTTTTTGAGGCCAGAACCCAAGGGATTACCCCTACTCATATAGTGCATTCTGTTGGTACTAGGAAAATAGGTTGGGGGAAGGAGGATATAGTGAATGTCTATATAGTATATAGATATAGTGAAGTCTATGGCCGTTCGATTTAAATTTAAATTTATTTATGAAACATTGTTCCACAAACGAACAGTGCGATTAAAGAATGAATTTTACCTATAGTGCCTTGTGTGACAACCAATTAAAAAAGAATGCACTCTACGAGAAGTATAAGCGTAAGGAATTAGTTCCTTAATTTCATCAGAAACTTTCCGTTATAGTACCGGTTGCCTCATTGCAACTATGCTCTAATATATCGATAGAGTTGACTACCCTATCGTTATTATTGAGTACCTTCGTCAAAATAGGCCGGCACATACATGAGGGTTGTATTCTATTTTAGGTCAGATATAGGTCTTCTAAGTATTAAAGAGATCAGATAGAGTGACATATTTCTTGCAGCGTCCTAAAAAACCGAGGCACTTGAATGCTTCTTCTAACGCTCGAAATATGTGATCGTTCGAACGAACGTCACAGTGAATTGTCATGCCCAGAATATCAAGAGCATTTGATTCTTCAATATCTATATTACCTTTACACACAGATGACAGGACACCACCACGTGTGTGTTTTAAAAAACAACATGGGGTCTTGAGTGTATTAAAATCGCCCTGTTCACACGATTCCACTGGGAGATTTCGGTCACTTGTTCGTGTGTCACTTAAAATCATTCTTTTTGCTCCAAACTCCAAGAGGCTTGGCCTACGGTCAAAGAAATATGACCAATGTTGCTGTCATGTGTAAGAGAGTCGATGTATGTAATTAGAAGTAAGAAAAAGAAAGTTGTTAAAAAGTATTAGAAAAAACTGTAGAAAGTACAAAACCTTACGGTACACCTGAGTTTATGCTGAACTCGTCGGATGAGACCTCATCTATAATCGCTCTTATAAAGTGATCTCAGAGAAAGCTCCATATAGATCTAGAGAAGTGACTACTGACACCAAAAGCAAGTTTCGAAATGAGAGCCTCATGCTAAACTCTATCAAACGTCTCTCCAAGAGCAATGCCAGCAGGTCACCAGTAAAACGGCCCTTACGGAAACCATACTAACGATCGCTTAGCAAATCGTCGGATTTTATTATCATACAAAGTGGTGCTTAATTTCTAAATCTTCATAACTTTAGAGAATGTGGAATAATCTGCTATTGGGCGGTAGTTCTCAGGATTACTAGCCTCGCTCTTTTTAGGGATTGGCGTTATATTAGCAGCCTTCCAGCAAGATAGAAAGATACCGGCGCGATAGGACTTACTGAAAAGGTGAGCTAATGGGCACGCAAATGCAGAACCAGTGTTGGAATGCCATCCGGCCCAATGACCTATTGACGTTGAGATTGTTTATTAAATTTATCTCTAAATTAAACACACACAAATTCATATTTTTTCATATATTTTGTATAGTGGTACCCGGGTATCATATCACCCTGGTATAAAAAAATGTATATAAACAAAAATTAGGAGTTCTCATAAAGTTTCAAGCATCTAGGAATTTTGTGTACAAAGAAGACCGCAATTAAAATATGAAAAGGTACCCGGGTACTCTGTCACACACATAAGGGTTAATATAATTACTAGGATAACCCCACCCGAAGTTGCCAGTAGCCTTTGTGTCGTATACCTTTCATAGGAAAAATTTAAAGGAATGCATACATTTTATACGGGTAAAACCCACCGTGCGTTTAATATAGACATTTTTCTATCTTAGAAAAACCATCAGTGAATGTACACCTTTCCGACGCATATATTGTTTATTAAATATTTTGATTGTTTCTCGAGTTATAAAACGACAAACACAATAAATAAATTTTAGATAAGAATACATATATAAGAAGCTTTTACTCTACGTGCCTTACTCAATACCCACTTATCAATTCCCGCCTAATATTGGATGATGGTAATAGTTTACCTATTTAACTGTTAACATTTTCCACACATGCAAAATTCACTATGAATGGAAGGTCCATGCTCGTTTATTGGCTAGTGATGTGTATTGACTAAGATGTTGTTTAAATCAAACTGTAATTATCTTTCTCAAGATATAAAAAAATTAGGAGTTACTATATATGAAAGATGCTAAGCCCACTTACTTATTACGATCACTTCTTAACTGATGATTTGCATTGAATTCCATGTCATTTAAATCAAATTCAGAAGCTTTCATTCTAGCCGTTCTCACGATATACAAAAACCAATACTCGTATCGTATTTTTCATGAAAAATTGTCTGCAGATAATCCTTATAATCATAATTTTGTGATGGTGAGTTCTTCCCATATAAAATTTATACATCCTGAATATTTTTCCTATGAGAAATACATTTTATAGATATACAACACAAGGGCCCCAGCAACGCGGTAAAGGTTACTCTGGCATATATATAAATATAGATTAACACATGTCATTTATTACGGAAGGAAGTGTAAAGATGGCTAAGAAATTAAAAAAGTTTTTAAAAGTTTAAAATTAAAAAAGTTTTTAATTTCTCGCAATATTTCTTTTGCTTATTTCAATCAAGTTTCATTGGCCTTTCTTTTTCTCTTTGTTCTGTCTGTGTCACACTATATGTGTGAATAGCAGCATTAGGATATCATGACATAAACTGCTGCTGTTCTCAACTTCCTTTTTCTTTACCTCTTTTTAGTGTCCAACAATCTAATTAACTGTGACAGGTGGTGTTTATTTCATATTTTCTCCGTTTATCCTTGTTAGGATTGATTAAATTTACCTTTATTTCCTATTTGATTGGCATAAATTAACACTTGTTAAACAACTGTGATGCTACTTTCTTCAGTGTGATACATAACTGTCTGCTCTTCTTTATATTACACGAGAATTTTATTATTAATTGCTGATGTTTTTATCATCTTGTAATTCGTTATTTTTATATCTCTATATCTATAGTATATAAGCCATTGTGTATTAAGTCCTCCATTTTAGTTGTGACTTGATTATCATTCTGTTAGATAGTAATTTTATTTTCATCCATGTGGCCTAAATTAACACTTTGTTTTATCCTGGACAGGAAAACTAATTAGATTTCATTGAAAGCACACATAATTTTAAACAAAATAAATGTAAAGGAATTCAAGAAAATTATTTTTTGTTAGAAAAATATTTTTTTATTAACACAACTTACCGCGACCGGTTCAAATGACCCATTTTATTTATTTATTTTTTTTTTAGAATTTCTTATAATTAACGTTTTAATTCGTACAATTTCCCTTACTATTTGTAAGTAGTTACTCCTCTCTTGTTAATTTATTCACCGACAAATTTATGTAACTACCGCAACTGGTCATTTGACTCGCTGTGGTAGGAATAGCTATGTATTTTTTAAGTAAAGGTGTTGTAAAAACAAAACGTTATTAAAATTCATTTGTATTTTAAATTAACAAAAAAATTGGTTATATTACTTGTTCTATTCAGTTATTTTTTAATTTCAAATAAGTAAATCATTGAAACATGGAAAAAAAGTTATATGTGATCTATGCATCTTTGATCAGATACTGTGCGGGTGAAACGGAACTCTGGCTTTGAAGCCTTGATACCTTTGGTATTAATCCAAATATATAAAAAAAATATGTGCCGATATGGTATGGTAGGTAAGATATCCGCTTACCAACCAGAAGGTCGTCGGTTCAATACCAGGCCAGACCATCTGAAAAAAAAGAAAAAGTTTTTGAACAGCAGTATCATCTCATTACATTAGTTAGTAACTGGTTATGAGTATTGCTACTATTGAAAACTTCTCTAATGCATTTGCCGTTCGGAGCCGGCGTTAAACTGTAGGTTCCTTTCAATGAGTCTAAAAATAGAATCGATTGATCGGTAAAACCTTGATAGTTTCGCTCAAAGAATTTTATATGATGAAACCAATACTCGCCACACTTTTTGCAAAGTATTCAAGAAGTAAATGAAAATAGGAATGTAAAAATGAACTTTGAGGAACATGTTAACACCCATTCATTAGAAATCCTTCAGTAAATCAGCAACTATAACTCTGTAATCTTCATGTTTTTTTTTTTAATTCGTTAACAACAAGTTTAAAAGAGTTCCAAGTAGCCGTTTGTAGCTGACTGAGAGACTCTAAAATTTCGAATCATTAGAAATTTTGTTAATTTGAGGGCAACAAATACTTCTTCTTTCAATTGAGGTTCAGAAAGTTTAGAGAATAAACCGTCCTACCCTATTGTAGGGGAATACTTTTCAATAAATCCATAAAACTTTTAATATATTCAGTGGTTAGTAGATTTTCTTGAGATCAGTGATCTATTCTTACCGGTATACTAGCTAAGAGTCAGCCTACAATTTGAACAAATCACATCAGGAATGCACCTTTTATCTAGATAATACAACGAAAAACCAAACCAATGCAAATAAGCACTTTGAAAATGTTTTTGTAATAGGGAATATAGGGGTACAAGAGTGTGACTTAAAGTATTGTCTATAAAATATTGTCAAAATATACCATATAAAGGGTCCGCCAAATAACTTTTTTTTTTGAAAACAGGGCGCAAAACATCGAGTATAGCTTCGGCTGTGTGGCACGTAGCGCCGTCCTGTTGAAACCAAATGTTGCTAATATCCTCCTCTTCAATTCTTGTGAATTGAATTCAGCATGCCCCAATAACGATCGCTATTGACTGTAACGACCACTCCTTGCTGATTTTTGAAGAAAAATAGCCAATTATGCCTCTGGACCAAAATCCGCACCAAACAGTGACTCGTCTTGGGTATCGAATTTTCAATGTATGCGTGCGGGTTTTCTGTGCCCCAAATGCGACAATTTTGCTTGTTTACATACCCACCAAGATCAAAATGAGCTTCATCTGAAAAGATAATCGCCGGCTCACTTACCGAAGCGAAAAAAGCGTATACCCAACCATATCGTTCAGCGGAAGAATAAAGCTAATTCTCTGTCAAATCATACATGAGCAAAGTGTTACCATTCACGAAATAAGCACTACTTGAAAAAAAAACGTTAGATGGCGGACCCGTTATTAAGGGATAAAAGTCTAACTGAGATATATAACGTTATAAAAGAGTATCACTTGGATCAATTAAAAGCAGTTCTTAAACCTTTCATGGATGCCTCAAAAGAACTTGTAGGCAGTTTCTATCCAATAATTCATTTAGTTCATCCACATTTACGTAACTTAAATACTTATGTAATACTACCCATAATGACGAATCTAGTTTTATATCAGAATTAAAAAAAAAAAAAAAATTATACGTCGCTTTAATTTCGTTAGTAATCGCTGAAATGCAGAAATTCGCTATACCAGCATTTAGCGCCCCTTTTGAAAGGGAATTTTCAATTGCCCGGGCACTAATAACAGAAAAGCGATCAAAACTCGGATCTAATGAAATTTTATTCGGAAACCTAAATTCAAAAAACTAACACTGTGCATACATAACTAATAAAAAAATATGTTTTTACGTACATACCTACATAGATACATATGTGTTAATTTTAATTTAATTCTTATTTTTATTTTTATTTTTATTTTTATTTATAGTTTTGGTTATATACTTAAGTTTAAAAGACTGAATTGTTTTTGTAACCTGAAAAATTGTTAAGTTTACCTGAATTTATAAAAAAAAATTGGTTCAATTTTTATAAATTATACATCCGAAGTCTTATTTGCATCGTACAATAAGTTATTTATTGTATTCCATCGTTATCTACTGGTATTTGCTTGTGCGAAATATAGGACATCAAATCTGTTACTCCCATTATCTCTTTATCCACCCACACCCAAACTGATAGAAATTATAACAATACCAACTTATAACATTAGCATTTAACCACTCATCAATATGCACTCACTTCAGTAAACACACAGAAACTAGTACCAACAGTTGTAGCTGTGCACGTCTTTAGTAGGGAATGCTTGCCTGGCATAAACAACTTTAGTGTGAACATAGCAAAAACGATTTGGATTAACTTTCCACGTTCTAGACGACATTATATTAAATAAACCAACTTTATTTTATACATTTACGAAACTATGCATAAATGCAAATTTGTATTAATTAAAATATTTTTAAAAAGGCAAAGTACATTTTACTTATGCGAAACGAAAATGGTTTAACAAAAAAAATATATCTTTGAAGCAATAAATAAGTGATTTTAAGTCTTCTGTGTATTAAGAACTCGATTCGTAATCGAATTTTGCCTGATATCAGCTACTTAAGTAACACTATACTACAGTATGTAGGTGCAAATTGGAAACTTTTCTATCATAAAACTGTGACGTATAGGTGAACAAACAAAAAGTCGTTATTAACGACCGTTGATAGCCCTTCTTAAAAATTTTTCATTTCATGTACAAAAAGAGTATATTTTTTGTAAACTTGTGTATTTTATGAAGCTTTAAATTTTTTTGTGACAAACATTTTTTATTAAAAAAGTCCAAATATTTTTCAGCCTTATCATAAATATTCCGGGGAAATAAGTTCCTTGGAATTTGCTTTTTCCGGGAATAAAATCCTCCTATTCCAAGCAATCAGGGAGAATAGTTTACGGGTAAGGGAATTTCGAATTTTCGTTCTAAAATTTATAAACCAAATTTTTTATTAAATTGGCACCTCTAAGAATATGTGAATAAAACAGAGAAATATTATTTTGGTATATTTGGCTGAATTCCAAAACGCCAAAATACTTTGTAGCGATACCCTTTTACTACTGTATCGATACAAAGCGAACTACATTGTTTGTTCCTTTGTAAAAAAAATACTTTGTATAGTTTTACGTTTAGAAACTTTGTTTACTGAAGTCAGCACCTTTCCCACAAAACAATCATTTTTCCTCTTTTTTGAGGAAAATTCATCTCATTTTGTAAACAAATGCTGTTTCCATTCGAAAGCCTATTATTATTTTAATTTAAACAAAATTAAATCAATTTGTAAACAAAAATCATTAACAAAATTGATACTACACAGTTTGCTTTTGTTTGCGCACTTAAAACTTTTACAATACATTTATGAATAGGTGACTTTGTAAAGGTTTGCATGGTTGCGTTTAGGAGTGCATGATATTGTTCGGTTGCTTTGCAAATGACGTTTTGGAACTCAGCCTTTAACCTATTTAAAAGTCTGTCCTGCGTACTTTGTTAAATTTTTGTTGAACAGAGGTAGATCCAGCTAATAAAAGTGCTATAAGATATATTTCTTTCCAAAATTGGACCTGGTAGAGATTAAAAGCGGAAGAAAATTCTTCTTTACTTCCACTCAGCAATTATTAAAAGATGTTATTTAAAGGTAGAATTTCAAATGCTGCTTTTTATAGTGTATACACACAATAAAATACAAATTTCATTGTAGATTTCAACGTGCGCATTCATGTTTATGATATAATTTCGGATTGCATTCGAGATTTCATCAACATCAAAATATTTTGATATATTTAGCAAGGTCTAAGCATCTATATTACGATTCATTTTTTCAATAGTACTTTTCTTGCGGTGTTATGCTATGGTATAAAATACCGAAACTGATATTGCGCTTATGATATTGTTGTTGATTGCAGTGTGTCTGTCAAAAAATGCAATCCGAACGAGAAATGAGTTGCGTAAATGGACCTCGTTGTGTCTACCCACTATCAGAGGTTAACAAAGGAGTAAAATAAATACATATATAAAGGGTCCGCCATCTAACGTTTTTTTTTCCACTAGTGCTTATTTCGTGAATGGTAACACTTAGCTCACGTCTGATTTGACAGATAATTAGTTTTATCCTTCCGCTGAACGAATATGGTTGTATATGCGCTTTTTTCGCTTCGCTAAGTGGGCCTCCGATCGACTTACAGAAGATGCCGATTTTGCCAAAAAATATCATCTTTTCAGATGAAGCTCATTTGGATCTTGGCGGGTATGTAAACAAGCAAAATTGTCGCATTTGTGGCACAGAAAAGCCGATACACCCAAGACGAGTCACTGTTTGGTGCGGATTTTGGTCCAGAGGCATAATTGGGCCATTTTTGTTCGAAAATGGGCAAGAAGTGGCCGTTACAGTCAGTGGCGATCGTTATCGGGTCATGTTGAACGAATTTTTGTTCACAAAAATTGAAGAAGAGGATATTAGCAACATCTGGTTTCAAGAGGACAGCGCTACGCGCCACACAGCCGAAGCTACCCTCGATGTTTTGCGCCCTGTTTTTGAAGACCGCATAATCAGCCACAGAGCTGATGTCGTTTGGCCACTTTGGAGCTGCGATTTGGCACCGTTGGCCTATTATTTGTGAGGTGCCGTCAAAGATAAGTGTTACGCTAACAAGCCAGGGACAATTGATACTTTAAAGGACAATATACGTGAAGCCTTTGTGCCAAATGTGCTTAAAAATTGGTGCGATCGTGTAGTCTACTACATGGCCAGCCGAGGCAGCCATTTGAATGAAATTATTTTTAATTATTAACAGGAAGGATTGTACTTTCAAATAAAAAACAAAGAAATTAGAAAAAATATTCAGTGGTTTTTTTTATAGCATTTTCAAAAAAAAAAAAAAAAAAAATTATTTGGCGGACCCTTTACATATATAAACGTTAGACTTTAAAGCTATTTATCTGATATGGCATAATAGGTTGTTAGGGCTTTTTGACTGCTGAATAAAAATTACACGATGTCATGATCTTTTGAACTTCTCTAACAATACGTTATTTTTGCAAAAAGGAGGCTTAAAATTACTTAGCACATGTGCTTTGTGCGCAGTGGAATTGTCAGTAAAAAAACTTTTACTTTTGCATTTCATATGAAAAAAGTGGCAAACATATGGTTTATATAAAAATTCCTAAGAAACTTTGGGTGGGTAAACAAAAAAAAATTGCAAATGGTTACATTTTCAAGCACAACTGACTTATAATATTCTCTTCCCATAAATTTCTGTAACATTCTCCCCTTATTTAACTTTCATAATACCTACTTTTCTTTTTGGGTAAAAGTTTCCCATTTTCGACATTGTTCGGGATAAGGGAAAAGAGAAAAATTTCCCGGAAAAATTTGATTTAGAATAGGGGAACTGGGAATAAAGAAAAACTTCACAGGGTTTTTTTCATTATAAGGCTGTTTTATAAAAAAATCGTTACGCATTCTTTGTCAAATATTTGCCTTATGTGAACTTATCTTTCGTTTCTTTTATATCTTTATCCCTTTTAAAACACAAAATATTTCTTCCAAATTAGTTTCAGTTTTTGGCCATATCTTCATATTTAAATTATTGTTTTTCTTACTATGATTATTTTATATCTGGCTGCATATCCTTTTTTGTAATTTTAGCCAGTAATAAATTATAAATATTATTCTTCCTACACGTTTGCCATTTACGCGTTTGTATTGCAGTAATTTTTATCCGTTGCGAACGTTGAAGAGTGTACCATATCCGACGTTCATTGCAAGACTAACAACATGCTGTTGTATGCATAAGGGCGCTGTGTTGTTAAAGGTATTGTCAGGCAAAGAGCGGCTCTTTTATTCTCTTTTCACATGTATGTCTCACACGCATAGGAAAAAATAAGCAAAAAATAAACAAAGAGAAAACAAATGGAGAAAATTCAGTGCAAAATGGCTTGAGTGAGAGCTTGCAAACTACTATCACAGTTGTAAAATGCATTAATATTAGTTTGCCGGACAATGGTTTAAGGACATGTGTCCTGAGAGCAAACAAGGCTCTCTTAGAAATGAAATTGTCTTTTTTACACTAAATGGAAAATTGACTTGTATTTATGAGCGGAAAAAAACATGTCATGTCCTGCGGAAAATTTTTAAATGAAATCCGCTTAAAGGGAGTAAAAATGAATTTAATAAAGTTTTGGCACACATTGTATTTCTGAAAACATTAGTATATTTTTGTTTTTTTTTAGTTTAAAAAGATAATTTTTTTTTTGTTTTTTGTTAGGAAATTTCATGTAATGACACTGGCGAAATTATGAAAAAATATTTTGTTGCTTTAACAGCACGTGTTATGTCCCGGTAGAGTAAGCTTACATTTACTAGGTTTTTAAGATAACAGTTTTTTAAGAGAGTTAATTTTTAAGAGATTTTTGTGGATTATATAAGAAAACTGTATTTTGCTTTTACTTTATTTTGTATGTTTTCAATTTCACTGTCTTTTTTTCCATATTGTATTTCTTAGTTTGTAATATATTAAAAAAAGACTAAAGAAATAGCAAAAAAAATATTGTTTTTTTAATATTTTATTAAAAAATGTTTCCGGTTCGGTTTCTTCCTACACGGCAACTTGCCTTGTTCTTTATTATTTATAATATTTCTTGTAGGCCTTACTCATTATGTTGTTCTTTACAATTTGTAAATGTTGATTATGTATTATTTATAATCAGTTTGTAAAAGAATGTTTTCAAAGTAAAAAAAAAATAAAATCTTATTTATATTTGAGACTTCCCACCACAAAATCTTAACATTTTTATTTTTGTTGTTGTACATACCACGTTAGTGTACCTCTTAAGGACTTCGAGACGTATAACTTTTAAAATAAACGCATTACGTTACAAGGCTAAAAGCAAAAAAATAAATATTTAACTGATTTCTTTGCTGTAAAATAAATATTTTCAAAAATATGGCATTTTCGGAAATTCTTGGAATTTTGGCATTTTATGAAAAAAATGGAAGTTTTATGAATGTTATCGTATGTAAAAGACATCACATAGTATTAAGCAATAAAAACTTGCATAAACGTGCAATAAGTAACTCGATATTTAAATGAAAACATTCAGGGAACATGAGTGTTAAAAGATTGAGTCAAAGTGTGTCCAAAATTGGAGTATTATTTTAATTTAATAAAAAAGGCATTTTTTCAAACATTAAAAATATTTTTGTTTCGATTCCGGTTAAAAATTAAAAATTATGAGCCCCACTACTGACTTGACAGGCTACCAATCTTTCACTAAAATTATCAGGCACGTTTTTCTATCAACTGTTGCTAATGGTTGATATCTGCTCGATAATATTGGTTTTAAGCTCTCGAATTGTTGTGGGATTATTGCTGTACATTTTCAACTTCAAAAAATACCACAAAAAAGTCTAAACGTGTTAAATCGCACGATCTTGATGGCAAATTTACTCCTCCTCTACGAAAATAATGCGATTCACGAACTTTTATTTCAAAAGATCCATTGTTTCTCTTACTGTGTGACAAGTGGCACTATCCTGTGAGAACCATATATTCTCTAAGTCTAAATCATAAATTTTTCGCCACAGATTTGGATCAGCTCCCTATATAGATTTCCATTTTCGTTTAAAGGAAAATATGATCCGATGAATCCTCCGGACCATAAGCCACACCAAACCTCAACTGTTTTTGGATGCAATGGTTCCTCTAAGATAACTCTTGGATTATTCTCCCATAATGCGGCATTTCTTTTTGTTTTATTTCTTGTTTTTCAATGGCCCAAGAAACGATTGCCAACGTAATGCGTGTTCAGCTGCTCTTAATTCTTGGGTTAGTTAAATCTTCTAAGCCTCTGAATGGAGATCATGATGCAAAATGTTGAGTAATATGGATCATTTGATATTTAATTGCTGCGTACGATGACAAATGGCCGTCTTTGGGTCTTCTTCAACACTTCTGTGCACAGCTGCTATATTTCGGCTTAACGACTACCACGCTGTAAAATTCTGTTTCCGCTATCATGAACGGAACAATTGTCTTCAAATTTCTGAAGCGTCAGCTTGGTGCCACTATTTATTGGAGTATTTTCTCTACCAAATGTTGGTCTTAATTTCCTAATTGCATTTTGAAAACTTTTACCATTTTCGAAAAATTATTTAGTAATAAAAACACGTTATTTCTCCGTGTGGTGTTCCGCATTAATTAACTAGGGTGTATTTAGTAACTGAAAATAAAAATTTAGAATAAAAATTACAAATAGAAAGCAAAAAACAATAAAAATGGCAGCAAAATTAAAATAATACCTTAATTTTGGTTACCCAGTATCGATTGTTTCAAAGGAAAATCAGCTAGAAAGTTCCCAGATTTATTTTCAGGGCCGTGAACAAGATCTTATCCCGCGATAAAAAGTATGAAGAATCGAACTAATAAAGCATAAATAAGATTTATGCTGGAATTCATTATTACGACAATATTTGTATTTAGATTTATTCGTAATTTCAGGGTCACTAAAACCAGCCTTTTTAACGCTGGTATCTATTTTTTTTACGCCAAGATACACTTCTTTGGTCACTATCGTCCAAAATCCTTATTTCACCAACTCCTGTGTTGGATATACAACCCTGTATCCTGTAATATAACTGATATTTTTTAAATTTTACTGTAGGAATTATATTTTTATTTTCTAGTGCTGTCAGAGGTTTTCAGTACACTTTTTGGGGTCCATCAGTGTAGTAGAGAATTATTATAGTCTCACCAGAAACATTATGTCATCCTAGTAAGAGCTTGGTTTTCAATTACGGGAAAGTTCGATGGGCTCAGCTTAACGATTTCTGTAGGCATTTCAATTGGAAACTTTGTTTCCTTGATCCAAACGTGAATGCCATGGCTGAAATGGATATCAATATAATAAAGCCAGGGATGGATAATTGCATCCCATCCAGAAAGCTTCCGATTAAAACAAGATACAAATCTTGGTTTAATCAGACGTGCACGCTTGCAGTCAGATCCAGAGAGGAAGCATTCAGAAATTGGCGTAATAACAAATGCGATCATACTGATTCGCTATGCAAGCAGGCGAGATCTTCGTGTGCCGCAGTCCTTAAGCTCTATACGAACAGCGCCTACGTCCTAAAGTTCTTACTCTTCCGCGGAGAAGTAAGAGCTTTTGGTCATTCATTAAAAGGTTTAAGAACAGCACTAGTTCGGTTTCAGTCCTTATGAAGGATGACCAAACATTCACTAACCCGGTTGATAAGGTAAACCTTCTGGCTGAAAAATTTGCTGGTAATTCGAAGTTGCCGGAGAGCGTTCAACCACTGTCCGAACTTGAAAGAGTATCAGAGACTATGCCTAGTGTATTCTTTCGAAACCGTGCAGTAAAAATGGTTCTTGCAAATCTCGACGTTAATAAGTCTTTTTTTTATATAAGAACAGCACCCAGGGGGTGGCCCCTACTCATGCAGTGCATTGTGCTGGTACTAGGAAAATAGGTTATTGGCGGTCTTGACAACCCCAGTGAAAAGGTTTTTCACATAACTTAATTGTGAAATATTGAAGTTCTCGTAAAACTTTTCTCAAAATAAATTTGCTTAAACTTAAGCATGAAAAATGAAAAATTTATTAAATGAAAAAAAAACAAGTCTTCTGGCCGGATGGCATTCTAGCGCTGGTCCTGAAGCAGTGCTCTTCGACGCTTGTGCGACCATTGGCTAATCTTTTCAGTGCGTCGAACGTGATAGTGAATTCTCATGCCCAGAACATTTTTTAACGACTATATTCAACAAACATAATAATAATTCGGTGATTCTCATTTTGTGGTACGTGCTCATGTGTTCTTAAGCTTGTTTTCGTTTTTCATTAAACAAATAAAATTTGATCTTGTAAGTCATGATCAATCGGATATGGAAATACCGTCTGGATGTACAGCTGATGACATGGCAGAGTGGATAGAATGAGATGATGAAATCATTAGCATGGTCAACCAAACTCAAGAAAGTGTTCAGTTCTCAAGTTTCGAAGAAGAAGGGAATAAAGTGTAAACTAATAATTTTGTAGCCCAAGAAATAGAGACGAGTAATGTTTTTTTAAATTTCTTAGAAAATTATAGTTCTCCAGTCATTTCATAGTCACATAAAATTAAACTTAATCGCATGAAACCTCTTTTAATTAAAGAACAATTAAAAAAAACGACAAGCTACTTTAAAAAATATTTGAAATATTGTTTGTATTTCATAAAAGTATATATATAGGGTGCGCCATCTAACGTTTTTTTTCAACTAGTGCTTATTTCGTGAATGGTAACATGTCTGATTTGACAGATAATTAGTTTTATCCTTCCGCTGAACGAATATGGTTGTGTGTACGCTTGAACAACGCTGGGAATCTGGGCCTGCGATCGACTTAGAGAAGATGCCAATTTTGCCAAAAAACAAAATCATATTTTCATATGAAGCTTATTTTGATCTTGGCGGGTATGTAAACAAGCAAAACTGTCGCATTTGGGGCACAAAAGACCCACACGCATACATTGAAATGCCGATACACCCAAGACGAGTCACTGTTTGGTGAGGATTTTGGTCCAGAGGCATAATTCGGCCATTTTTCTTCGAAAATGAGCAAGGAGTGGCCGTTACAGTGAATGGCGATCGTTATCGGACCATGTTGAACGAATTTTTGTCCACAAGATTGAAGTGGCGGATATTAGCAACATTTGGTTTCAACAGAACGGCGCTACATGCCGCACAGCCGAAACTACAATCGATGTTTTGCGCCCTGTTTTGGAAGATCGCATTATCAGCCGCAGATCTGATGTCGTTTGGCCACCTCGGAGCTGCGATTTGACACCTTTGGACTATTATTTTCAGGGTGCCGTCAAATATAAGTGTTACGTCAACAAGCCAGAGACAATGGATGATTAAAGGACAATATTCGTAAAGCCATTGGTGAAATACAGCTACACACAATCGATAATGTGCTTAAAAATTGGACCGATCGTGTAGGCTACTGCATTACCAGCCGAGGAGCCATTTGAATGAAGTTATTTTCCATTATTAACCGGAAGTGTTGTACTTTCAAATAAAAAAAGAAATTTGAGAAAATATTCAGTAGTTTTTTTTTATAGCATTTAAAAAAAAATTATATGGCGGACCCTTTATAACTAAAGATACTTATATTAAATATTGACTTAAATTGCATGTTTTAATAAACATAACATGTACTGTTGTCAGTTTTTGTATAACCTCTAATATCCTTATTTTTCGATTGGCCGTGCTAAGCCAGGTCACCTGTGACCCGGATAATCGAGGTTCAACTGTATTTAAAATCAACGATTAGCAGCAGCATAACAATCAGCATATTGATATATTATAACTATAAAAAATACAGGAGTCTACTATAAAATGATGATGACATGCAAGAAGATAAGGAAATATCCTGCTACAACAGCATAATATTATTCCAACTATAGCAACAAAATTCCGAAAAGGAATGAAGGAAGAAAAAAAGAATGAAATTTATTTTAAAAACTTAAGCATTATATTACAATGCAATTCTAATTCATTCCATTCATTCCACCCAAGTGTGTCAAGACTCAGAAAGTATAGGCTTTTATACAGGTAGTACAATAAAATAAATTTTTGCAATTACTGACATCAACATAATACGGTTAGAAAGGAACAGTTGTTGGCTATTCTAATACTCAACCAATAACTTGATTAGGTTTTTACAAATAAAAGCAAAAAAAAAGCTTTTACAATAAATACGTTTCTTATTTTTGTACTATTGTAAAAGGGCAGCTGTATTATTATTGCTTATCACCACTTTAAAATTTTATTATAATATATACCCCAGCTAGCTTTTTCGAACGTAGAATAGTCTTACGTAATCGCAGCGGGCGGTTAAATTAATTGTCTGCGATGTCACATTTCGATCGCGTAAGTCTGGAGCAATGGCAAAAAAAATAATCTCGAAATAGTCTTAAAACGATTGTAGACAAGATCTACAATATATTGCAAAATAAAAAGTATTATTGTGGTGTACATTTTTACAGTTACGGAAATTATTATAATTAAAACATACTCGTATATGTATTTATTACTAACATTTTATTACAACAATCGAGTATGTATGTATACACAAGCAAGTTTCTATAGAAACAAATCACAAATATATTCGTTTCAAGTCGTTAGATTGCATGCTATTTCTCATAAGCTTCTAAGCAATTTTTTTGTTACATATATATTCTTAAGTCTCTGGGCATCTGTATATTATTTTTCTTTTTTCATTTTTCATCAGTTCACTTTGTAGTGTCAATAGTTTCCATATGAAATGAACACCAATTTTTAGATGAAATTTTCTAAGGGATTTTTTTGAAATTCAGTCCGATTATATCTACAGAACAGCACGAAAATATTTCATAAAATAATTTTTTTTTATTGTTAGGTAAATATTTATATATGTTTGTTAAATAAATAATAAAAAATAATTTCAAAATAAAAATTTTACCAAATTTTTAATAATTTAAATTTTCATTCATACTTGTTTTTCTATAATTTTCCTTTTCATTACCAAAAAAAAAAAAAAAAAAAATACCTGCTCGAGAACAGTAAAAATTGTATTGATTATTTCTCTTTTTTACCTTTAATACTCGTTTAGTCGCTTGTGTCTTGCGTAAAATTTGCCAACCTCAGCCACAATGGCTGTCATGTCGGACACACTGTAAAACAAGAGTAAAGAAAAGAAGAAATTGTGCAAATCGTCGTGGAAAGATTTATTTTTTCTTCCCACACCACCATCAGGATAGAAAAAACAGTTACACTTAGAAAACCAACGTACGTCCTGAAAAAACAATCTTTACACAGCCAAAAAAGCAGACAGACGGGCAGAAAAAAGAATACTATTTAGTAAAAACGAACACGTACTTAAATATTTAAAAAGGATCAGTAGAAGAACATGCAATCCCTCCATCCCGTGCAATTATTTAATTAAAGATATTACAGAATATAATAGAAAAGGTTTTTTCTTAAAGATTTATTGCATTTGAATATTAAAAAAAAAAAATTAATCTGATTTGTTGAAAGTACTCTGGTTACTATATTAAATCAAAGGATTCTGGGCAGTCTTTATATACAAGGGAGATCGGACGGTTATTATTCGACCAGTTTTAACCTTTTTTTTCTTTGGTTTTGTCTACAACGGCTTTTTCCAAATCTTCATTTTTCGAATACCGAATGAACCGGTTAGTTTAACACGAATAACTGGTTACTTTAAATAAGTATAATTTTTCGTTTAACTATTTGTAAAAATTTAATTATTTATTTATATATGGCAACCTAAAATGTCTCTTTGTGAGGCAGGTAGATCGAAAAACATATGCACTCTTGAGCAAAAATAACCTTTTCTCATCTTCTGTAATAAATATTGAATTTTATATATGGAGAATGATCAACTAGACTCATTGAAAGCCCACAAACCCAAAAATACCAGTTCCGAACGGCAGATATATTAGTTAGTCAAGTTTTCCACAGCGTAAATACACATAACCACTCGCTAGTAATGTTGTGAGGTAATATGAGTGTTCAAAATTTACAAATGGTGTGGCCTGGGATTGAAACGATGACTTCTTGGTTGGAAGGTGGGTTCTTACCTAACATAAAACAGTGACACACACACTATAAAATACGCTGTGCATAAATTTACCCACAGTGCGGGTCGAAATATAAGCAAATTTTCTTATCGAGGCAATTAAGGACTCGTATATTACTAATAGATTTATTCAAAGTAAAACATTTAATTTTTGTTATCTTAGGCACTTAAATTATAACTATAATAACAAACCTCTAGTTCCATTCTCTACCAAGTAGTACAACAAAAACGAAATTAGCTCCTTAAATAGCTGTTCGAAACCTAAGCATTTTTCAGTACTTTCTGTAATAAACTATGTTTTTTATGGCCTCCCCACACCGTTTTGGCATAGTTCTTATGAGATTTATTAGAACTATTGTTGGTATTGATTGCCACTTTAATTTTAAATTCTCCATCAGCTTCTGCTTATTTTTAAAACGACGTGATCCAGCTCTGCGCTTCAAGAATTATGAAAAATTTTATTTACATAAAAGAATCGGTTAATCGGTTATTTTATTTATTATTAAACAAAAACAAATTGTTTACGAAGTGCTGCTTTTTGAATTATTCAAAAACTGGTTTTTGAAAAAATTCGAAAAATCGATCTCCCTAGTATATACTACGAGTATATATCACTTTTAAGCACATTAACCATACTGTCTACTGTTTTCTACTACTCCAAAATAGCACTTAGAGTCGTATAGCCCTATAAAAGAATATTTCGATCAAGTTGGTGTCATACTAACTGGCCTCATCATCAGGGTTGAATAACCTAATTAAACGCACTCGGGTTTTATTGGTTATTTTATTTTAAAAACCTGGGTGATTTTTTTATATACCGTAGTTCTTAGTTCACAACAAAAATTATTATTAATTAGTGGGAGTACAAATTCATTCACTCCTTTTTTTAAACTCAAAAAAGATAAGGAAATAAAAAATTTATCAAAATAAAAATTTATGAAATCACTGCTTACATATTTTCCTCACCTCTGAGCTAATTTTCGAATCCTGTTTCAGAAAAACTTCTCCTTTTGAGGCGATCCAACTTTGAAGCCGATTTTATATTCCTTCAAAAGAAGTAATTAGGTGACATGCTAAAAAATATTTTATTCGTCAAAACTTCCAATAGTCAGAGGGATTGATTAGTTTCTGATAATCACTTGGCAACTTTAGCGACTTGAAGCCGAGCATTGTCATGGAAAAGAATAAATTAATCTCTGTCTTTATATTCCGGCCGTTTTTCTCTAATTGCAGTCTGTTTTAACAACCAATAATACAAAAGTCAGTGGCTTGATCCAACCCAGAATGCAATATTGCATTATAAATACTAAAACAAAATAATTTTACTAACAAATAAAAAAAAAAATTGTTGATTTTAACGAAATAAGGAAGGAGTTATAAAACCAAAAAACCCGCTGGTTTAGTACCAGGGTTTTGACAAACCTGCTCAGCATTTAATGAATACCTAGTTTCATATACAAATATACAAAACGGTGAGGCCCATTTTGAAAAATAATTTCATTGTTTAGTAGGTTCATAAGTCAGAGGTCGCTGAGAACGACGTCGGCTGGCTAAACCATTACAGACACCTTCTGTGGTTTCTACCGTGCAGAGATACTTGTTATACAGATCATGTCAAATTGAATCTTCGGTGAGAGCAATTTGAGAATATGACCATTTCGCTTAATGGTGGTAAGAACTAGCCTCCGAGATCGTTCCATTTGACTCCGTTAAGTTTGTTATTATTTGATTTTTCCGGTATATGTGAATAAGTCATTAAACACAGCTGCGCTCGAAGCCAACAAAGCCCATATACCATGGGTCAAATTCAATCCGACTTATGCACCAGGCTCACGGAAAATTTAATACTTCTAATGAATCAGTATGTTTTCCAAACGAATACAAAAATTTCGATTACATTTCAGACATACTTTAAACGATTTTGAATGGTGATTTTATATATTTATTATATTATCTGTAGCTACCTTCTTAACCACGGGAATAAAAATAAACTTTACTTCCTAAAAACGAAAAAATTTTTTAAGTACATATGCTGCATGTAGCCGTTCAAGTACGAAATATAGTCTGGTGGAAGTTCTAAGTATTTGTACTCCATCAAAAATGAAAGTAGTTAGGAAATTTCAAAAGATATTCGCAATAAAGGAATTTTTATATACTGATGCTAAAATAATTGTAGGGAGTTATAAAAAAGAAAATTTTTATCCTAAAGATATTCCATTGCCTTCGAGAAACAAATCAGCAAAGCGTTAAGATCTGTAAAGGGCCTTTAGTATTTAAAAAAAGGTTTTAATTTATTTAAGGTCATAGTTGTTTTCTTCTTTTAAGATTGTGTAAATGATTGTCTATATATGAATACAATAAAACCTCTAGAAAGTTTCATAACTTTTTAAACACAATACGGGTAAGGTGTATGTACAAGTTAACGATATAAATAATCATTATTTATCGCTTAAAAACTACACATATACTTATAACTTTTTTATAGAGGTATAAAACTTTAAATTGGCAACACTTTTTTAACTGGCGGCCATTTTGTCAGCTGTCAAGTGATATGTTTAGTTTGGTTCGGCATTTCAACATGAATAAGTTGACGCCTGAACAACGCTTTCAAATTGTGCAAATTTATTTTAAAAATCATGGTTTTGTTCGAAATCCTTATCGCGCACTTTTTGTTTTGCGATAATAAACAATAAACAAAACTTCCATATTTGGAGTGATGATAATCCTCAAGTATATGTTGACACACTATTACATCTAGAAAAGCTGAATGTTTGGTGTGCTTTAGTGGCTGGTAGAATCATTGGTCCGTATTTCTTTAAAAACGATGCTGGTCAGAGCGTTACAGTCAATGGTGACCGCTATAGAGCCATGATTACTGACTTTTTCGTTCACCGATTGAACAATCAGGATGTACAGGAGCTTTGGTTTTAACCAGATGGCGCAATATTTCTTACACAGCTCGTGCCATTGATTTGTTGCAGGAAACGTTTGGTAACCACATAGATTTACGTTAGGTGCCCGTGAATTGGCCTCCAAGATCATGCGCCGCTAGACTATTTTCTTTGGGGATATGTGAAGTAGCTAGTCTACGCCGATAAACTCGAAACAATTGACTGCTTTGAGAACAACATTCGCTGCGTTATTACTGATATACGCACACAAATGTTGGAAAAAGTTATCGAAAATTCGACCCCCAGATTAGACTACGTCCGAGCCAGCCGTGGCGGTCATATACCAGAAGTCATATTTAAATTATAATGCCAGATTATCTTCCGAATAAAGTAAATTTAATATCAACTTAAAAATTTTATCTTTGTTTTATCCGTTTTATTTCATTTCAAAGTGCTATACCTCTATAAAAAATACACCCTTTATATGTACTAAATTCTAAACAATATTTAAATTTAAGCAAAAACCAAAATCATATCTAAACACTAGAACTGTTGAAAAACATCTGACCTTATGAGCAACACGAGCACAACTTTTTTTATTGTTATTGGAAGAAAATACAGTACTTTATAGAACTGATAAATATACATCGCAATATTATACCTGTATAATAGTGGCGTATTCTTTTCAGACAAAAAATGTTGCATTTTGTTTGTTCTTTGCCATAAAACGTCGTTAAAAATTAAAAAATTTCAAAGATTTTTAAAGGCAACATTTAAGGGATAAACAAAGCTCCCTTTCCTTGTATTAAAGTGAGGGCAACAAAACGGGCGCTACCAAACCATAATAACCAATTTTCTGTGGCCGCAATTGGCTAATGTTGACATCAGTGACCTATGGGTTCAGCAGGACGACGCCAAAAGCCATACAACCAGCCAAACAATTTAGTTATTGAATGAAAAATTTCTCGGTCGCATAATTTCTCGCGAGTTCAATTGGCCGCCTCGTTCTTCTCGCGAAGTTTTGCTGCAAAATGTGGTCCAAAATGTTGTG
Source organism: Wohlfahrtia magnifica (assembly GCA_023159175.1). Taxonomy (NCBI): domain Eukaryota; kingdom Metazoa; phylum Arthropoda; class Insecta; order Diptera; family Sarcophagidae; genus Wohlfahrtia; species Wohlfahrtia magnifica. Next base: position 1,986,368 of record JAKWBJ010000059.1, read on the forward strand.
AAAAGAGCAGAGACTACCGACGTGCTAGAGGTGGACATTTGCCCGACATCATATTCCATTATTAATTGCAATATGAATAAAACTGAATTTGTCAAAAAAAAAAAAAAAATTGTTTTAAGCCAATTTACTTCCTAACCTCAAATTTGCCCACCCCTTAATTGGTTAGTAAAAGACTAATGCTTTTGATATGACGTTTTAAAAATGTAAGTAAGTAAGTTTAAAAAAGGCTTTATCTATGATTATAAAATATTAATCTTAATCTTATCCTCTCATCTATAGATACATTTCTTGTATAATTTTTACTCTTATTTAAGATTAAAAAAAAACGTTTTTGGTTTTTTAACATGTCGTCAAACGTCGTTGATTTCTTAAAAGTTAAAAAAGAATAAAAAAATGTTCTTTATTCGTCTTATTTTTAAAGTTCAAATACTTTTTTCAAATGTTTATATATTTTGTTATGAGTTTTACGAGTTCCTTTTACAAAAGTTGTTGATTCTTCTTCATTTATTTTTTAAACAAAAAAGGGGGGACTTTTTTGCATCTAAAACCGTAAAGAAAAACTTGAGAAAAAAAAAAACATTTTTTTCTTCTTCTAATATGTACGTTTTCTCGTCGTATAAAAGAATGTGACACCTTTTACAGTTCTTTACTGCAACTATGGTAACGCAATATTTCTCACACAGCTCATGCCATTGACTTGTTGCAGGAAACGTTTGGTAACCGCATAGATTTATGTTGGAAAAAGTTATCGAAAATTGGATCTCCAGATTAAACTACGTTCGAGTCAGTCGTGGCGGTCATATGCCAAAAGTCATATTTGAATTATAATACCAAGAGTATATTTTTCGAATAAAGTAAATTTCGTGTCAATTTAAATAATTTATCTCTATTCTATTCCATTTCAAAGTTCTATACCTTTGTAAAAAACACCCTTTATATACAGATAATCACTTAAGTAAACAACTATTAAGTCTATATATTTCTATTTACATTAATTAAAGGCAGGCTAATGGTTATTGAAAAAAAAAATTTTTAGTAGACTTAAGGGCAGCTAACAAAATTAATTTTGAAAATTGACAATATTCTTGCATTTGTTTAATTTGTGCAATGAAGACAATAAAATTCCTAAAATTACATCACAGAAGTAAGTATAGGTAGGTAATACTATAGGTAATACTGCATTTTATGGTTTTCACATACAAATTATAAACATTTTTGTTATATTATTATTTGTGGTAAACTCCATTTGCTATACCTTCTCGACGTCGTCTTGCATCACAGATCTGTGAATTTTTAACTAATTTTTCACTCTAATATTTATTAGATCTGTCTTCCTCTTAGCTCTGGTTTTCGTATTTGGCGTTTTCGTAAAAAAACGCGCTGTAGTTTTTTGTTTCTTTTTTCTATTAATGAAAAACTTTAAAATAAAATTAATTTTAATTTTTAATATTTATGTAGAAAAATAAAATTAAATGAAACTATATTTTTAGTTCTAAACTAAAAGCAGGCATTTGTCTAAGCGAAATTGTATTCTTGCCTTTCGTTTTATTTTATTTTTTATAAACTCACAACTAACTTGCGTTTGAGTGGCCGTATTGTGGCCACAATTAAACAAAAGATAGTTTATTTGGGTTATTGTTGTTAACAGGAGACCTTTGGTATTAAGTTACTCAGCAGAAAGTCGATTTAATTATAAATATTGTGTTTAAAAACAAAAAAACAACGTTGTGAAGATTTGAAAAACATTGAAATTTAAAATAGAAGTTGGAAAAGCATAAAAAAGCTTAAGCAATGGGATTTAAAAAAGAAAATTAAACAACGGCGATATACATACACTGATGATGGATGACAAAGAATAGACAATAAAATGAATTCGTAGAATGACCTTTTTAGAGTTCAAGTATACCGTTCTGTTTTCGTTTAAAGATGTGCTAAAGTACTGCGACCTTTTAATCTATTGTACAACCAGTTCAGAGTATCCGTAAAATATTCCTTCCAACACCGAATTTCTGATGGTGGTTTGTGCTAGTAGTATTAGCTCTGTTCAACCTATTTTACAGGTGCCTAGGTGTCTCTTTCTAAAACGCATTAGTGTAGCTCAATAAACAAGTAAGTGCTGTGGTGATTCAGTTACCTCCTCATAGAATTTACACATTGCACTGTGGCGCAAGATAGCGCAATTTTTGGTATCAATTAAACTGATCACTTTAGGTATAATGTCGTGTTCTTGGTATTATGAGTCAATCAAAATTGTTTTTATTGAAAATCATAAAAAAAGAGCTAAAATAAAAAAAAATATTTTGTTTTGGAAAAATCATTCAGCTTATGCAAATCATAAATATATCGAAGGTTACACTACACACTTATCAATATAAGGATACATTATTATGTATTTATTCGCTATTACTTTGTATTTCATCAGTACCTTCGTCACTGCTTACGTTGAAATCCATCTTATCAGATGATGAAAGAAGCAGACATTTTGTTTTCTTAGGCACAAAAATTTACGTCGACTCGGGGATCTGACGAATTTTCGTAACCACCGGTTTTCAATTTATTAAGAGAAAGTTAAAAATTTTAAGTTTTTCCGTTCTTCCAAACTTCTTACCAACTATTATTTTAATGAAACTGATAAAGTAATTAATATTGTTATGAAACTGAAAATGTTGAAGACAAAATTCATCACATCAGGGACTTATTATGAGCTTTGAGTTATAAAATTTATTGGCCTGTGTCAAGGCTTAATAACTGCTAAAATTACCCGTACTAATTAAGAGTGCTGCCCTCCGCATGGAATTGCTAGTTCAATTAGTTTTTGTGTTTATAGAGTTATTTTAGACCATTTGAATTAACGCAGATAAATCGAAGGTTCGTGTCTGTACTAGAACATTCGTAACTAATGATGAAATACTATAAAAAGATGACGCATTTCAGCTAGTGAGTTAGTGATCATATAAGAGTAAATATAAGCGAATTTACTCTATTAAGGCATAGTGTATAAAAGTTACAGTGGAAGTAATAAAGACCGTAAAATCAACAGCAAAGTATAGTTTTGTTTTACTTTAGCGCAATATAAACGAACTCAAGCATTTTAAAAAGATTAAATCCTAACAATATTATAGATCTTGGGATTATGTTGGATTATAAATTAACATCTTATGATCATATCTCAATGATGGTGAGCTAATGGCGTACTTGGATTGACGAAGCGTTTGTCGAAGGAATTTTCTGATCCTTATGTCACGGAACATGTATTTATATCCTTCGTTTGCCCAATCCTTGAATATGAATCTATTATATTTATTTATTTAATAATATATTGAATCTAGGACTACAAGACTAAAATCTTATATCTTATAATTTAAAGTGCTAGTGAGAAGTGATAAAGTTCAAGAGGTTACCAATACAATTTAAGAGAGAGAAAATAATTACAGAGAATTATCAAACTAAAATTCAATATAGGAATTAAAGACTAAAAAAAAGCAATATAAATAGAAATGAATTATATAATTTACAAAGTAAAGCTAGAAAGAAAAAGAGGATATTTGGATATACAAAAAAATTTAAAAAATTGGTATTTACATTATCAATATAAATATACACGAAGATCAAGTTTAAGCCGCATTGCGTTGCTAATATTCTAAATCCAATTCGGTAATTCGTTCCAAAGGCTAGCGCAAGAAATAAAAAATTGTCGGTGTGAAAAAGTGCTTTTATATCTTTGCTGTATTAGTTTCCTACCTCGTGCTGATGTACTAAATCTCAACACTCCAAAGAGATAATTCGGTTGCTAGGTTGTTATAGTCTTATGCAGTAAAATTAGGCTACGAAGCTTTAAAAGATTTGAAAGATTTTCTTTGAAGATCATATGAAATATCCTAAAGTAAAGCAATAAATTGAGTCACGCCGACCTCTATTATAAATATATCTCGTAATTTTATTATATGTAACCCTTAGCTTATTAAAGTCGGATATTGTAGAAAACCAAAAAATCTTACAACCGTGTAATAGGCCCTGTATTAGGTACGTTTTGGCAACCAAAGAACGAATTTCCAGTGGAGTTGAAAGTTTAAGAGCCCAAAGATTCCTAAGCATTCCACAATCAACAACGGCCGCTATATGGCTAGAGCAGGACAGTTTATCATCAAATATGACGCATATATTTTTACCACAACGTCATTTTCAAGAATTCTGTTTTTTCTATTGAGAAAAATCCATTTCGATTTAGTAGGATTGATGCACAGCCCGTTGTTCATTCTTTAATCCTAGCTAAGTCAAAGTTGATGTTGTCAACACACTGAGAAACCATAAGAGTTCCAACAATTGATCCTTGCGAAACACCACGGTTTATATTAATATTTGCCATTGTATAAAACTGTTTGAGATCGTTCTATAAGAGATGTGCGAATGAGATTTTTAGATTAGATTTTTTAGATTTAGATTTAGATTTTTTTTCTCTAGTTTTTTCGTCAATATTAGGTGGTCTTCTGTATCGGATGCCTTACTTTGATCAAGTAGTATTAAACTCGACACCTTCCCTTGTCAAAATTACACTTCAAATTTTCGACTACATATATAAGAGCTGTAACGCAAGATTTCCCTTTCAGAAATCCTGATTGCACCCCGAATAATAAATTCCGTAGCCTAATATATTTATTAATCCATTTACTCATTATATTCCCCATTATCTTAGACAAAAACGGAAGGATCGCAATTGGCCTACATTCGTTGTTCCCCTTCGAAATGGGAATAATTTTCGATAGTTTCCATCCATGGAATCCTTACTTCAATACGTACAGTAACAGTATTGAATCGGTGCACAAACACCTTCTTTTATTTTGTTTGAGAGGACTTGGATGGAGCTCGTATGTACTTACTACATATGAAAGCAGGCTCGCACTTATTATATTACCTGCTTTCAAAAGCCGACGGACTAGTATTTCCTTTCTATGGAGTTTAATTCGAGGTGACTTCGATTCGGAGTTTCTATTAAATCATATTACTTTTAGTGTTCCTACTAGACCAACCCGCAACTTTCAACTAAAGTATTATCGATCAGTTTATGTAAACAACGACTCCTTTCGTCAGATATGCTTGAAATTTAATAATATTTATCATTTAATTGATTTCTGCAATTCTATTGAAGTTGTAAAGAGAAAAATTATTTATATTTAAATTAATGATTATGAATTTTCAATACTCGTTTTTATACTTTAGTCTGTAAGAAAATGTTATCCATTGAACAGAATCACATAAATCAATATATATCTTCTGCATTCTAACTTTTTTATTTAAAGATTCTTGCACTTCTTCAGACAAGGAACCAACAGGTTTGAATTTTGCCCTACTTTCTAGCTGTGAGTCAACAATTTGTGTAGCGTTGGCGATATCTAATACCACTGATAACTAGTTACGAACGTTTCTGCATATACATATATTTTTTATTAGCTCGATATTTATCCTGGATAACTTTTTTAAATTTTGTACTACCAATAAAATACCCTGAAAGTACATTCATCATTGTATTTACCCAACACCAGGCTTGACTGACCTATTTGTAGTTTAAAAGTTGTTTTAAACTCTTTTTGAATTCTTTTTAATTATCCTCTAAAAATTGCTTGAAAAATACACAGATACTCCTCAACGCCAATTAAGCAGAATACACATTAGTTTGCTTAAAACAAAGCCAAACAAAAATTCTTATAAAGAAGGATTGAAGTTTCAAAAGTATTCTGGTGGGCAGTGATGGGCAGAACGAAATTAATTTTGAATATATAACCGAATTACCTTGGAATATATAACCCATATAAAAATACGCCGCCAGCGATTATTTTTATTTAAATTTATGCTACAGCCATCGTATAATTTGAACTCATGTAGTTTAAACTAGCGGCAGTATAACGACAGGGTCCGCCAAAAAAATTTTTATTTTTTTTTGAAAATGCTATAAAAAAAATACTGAATATTTTCTCAAACTTCTTTTTTTATTTGAAAGAACAATCCTTCCGGTTAATAATTGAAAATAATTTCATTCAAATGGCTGCCTCGGCTGGCCATGCAGTAGCTTACACGATCAGTCCAATTTTTAAGCACATTATCGATTGTGTGCAGCTGTATTTCACCAATGGCTTCACGAATATTGTCCTTTAAAGCGTCAATTGTTTCTGGCTTGTTGGCGTAACACTTATCTTTGACAGCAAAGAATAGTCCAACGGTGTCAAATCGCAGCTCCGAGGTGGCCAAACGACATCAGCTCTGCGGCTGATAATGCGATCTTCAAAAACAGGGCGTAAAACATCGAGTGTAGCTTCGGCTGTGTGGCATGTAGCGCAGTCCTGTTGAAACCAAATGTTGCTAATATCCTCCTCTTCAATTTTTGTGAACAAAAATTTGTTCAACATGGCCCGATAACGATCGCCATTGACTGAAACGGCCACTTCTTGCTCATTTTCGAAAAAAAATGGCCGAATTATGCCCCCGGACCAAAATCCGCACCAAACAGTGACTCGTCTTGGGTATATCGGCTTTTCAATGTATGCGTGCGGGTTTTATGTGCCCCAAATGTGACAATTTTGCTTGTTTACATACTCGCCAAGATCAAAATTAGTTTCATCTAAAAAGGTGATTTTTTGGAAAAATCGGCATCTTCTGTAAGTCGATCGCAGACCCAGATTCCCAGCGTTGTTCAAGAGTATACATAAGCATATTCGTGCAGCGAAAGGATAAAACTAATTACCTGTCAAATCAGACATGAGCTAAGTGTTACCATTCACGAAATAAGCACTAGTTGAAAAAAAACTTTAGATGGCGGACCCTATATCTAAACATAAAAAATAATAACTAAATTGATGGCATTCACTTTATGTAATCATTCATAGTTGGTGAAACAAAAATTAAATTTTTTAATTATTTTTTTATGGCTTTTTCTTTTCTGAAAAAAATTTGGCATCTTGTCGACCATTTGTGTGTTATTTTCCAAAAAAATTTATACAAGGATAATATGTTTCTTTTATATTTCTTAATTTTTGACGTCGTCTTATGGCAAAGAACAAACGAGGTCTCCGTCGTATAATTTAAAAATATTTATTTTATTTATTATATATTTATTTTTAAAAATGCACTTAAAAAAAATAATACAAGCTTCTCTACAGTGGATTGTTTTAAACATGTTGCCATTCTATTCAATTGTTCATTAATTATACATTGAGTTGTCAAAAGAACGGTTATCTTTCTCAAGATATTCTAAAAAGCCTGAGACAAGTCTCAAATCCTTTCCTATCAAAGTTGCCTAGCAAATGTTTAGACATTCAGAAACCTTTCTGTCTCTCATTATCCTCACTTTGTATAAGAAATATTCTACTGCAGTTTTGTTCTCCTGTAACAAATTTAAAAACACCCGATAGTCTTTTTATGTTCATAAATTTTAGTTGGCAGCACTGCTTTATTTGACAAGCAATTTAACAGCTGATATTTTCTTTTTGTTTAGTGTCGTTTAACATTTTACTATGAATAGACTTACACCAGAGCAACTCTTGTAAATCGTTGAAATGTTTTAACAAAAAAACGTTCTGTTTGTCAAACCTTATTTGTTTCATTTTATCAATTTTTAATTGAATCGGTACGTAAATGAGCATAACCTTAGCATTTGGAGTGAGGATAATTCACAAGCTTTTGTCGGAGTACAATTACATTCATAGAGAATTATTGTTTGATGCACTTTATGAGCTGGCGGAGTCATTGGTTAATATATCTTCAAAAACAATGATGGCCAGACTGTTACTTTCAGTGATGAACGGTTTATGGATATGATTAGAAATTTTTTCGTTCTTTAGTTAGCTGGCATTAATCTTGCTGAACTGTGGTTACAACAAGACGGAGCCACATGACACACCGCGCGCTACAATTAAGTTATTCAAAGAAATTGTTGGTAAAAGAATAAAATCACTTAATGGTCCAATTATTGGCCACCAAAATCGCGTTATATAACTTTGTTAGACTATTTACTTTGGGGTAATGTAAAGTCATTTGTCTATAAACCAGAGAAAATTGAATAACTGGAAACCAACACTCGAAGACTTATTGACGGAATACGGTCGCATATGCAGGTTGCGCCTTGTAGGCGCCAGCAGTGGCTGAATCACATTTAAACATTAATGTCATAAAATTTTCTATCCAACAAATCTAGTTTCGTTGATATTAAAAATATATATTTTTTCTTATTATGATTTAAACTTGTTTAACTGTAAAAAAACACCCGATATATGAAAAATAGTGTAAAGGTATAGAGTATCATACAGTCGGATTCAATTTTCTCTAAATGACATCCAATTTATTAATTTTTCTTTTTTTAAGTTAAAATAAATGCGCTTTTATTTCTCCCTTCAATTATAATCATTTTCGTGCTAATAAAATGAACAAAAAAGTGTTTAAAAACAATTTGTTTCCTGCTTTGTGTTGTTTATTCTCTTCCCCCTTTACTCTTCCAAGAAAAAGTTTTCATGTGTTTGAAATTGGTTTTTACAAAATTTTTCCATTACTATTTACAGAGGTAGAGTAGTTAATTGAAAGCTTCCGATTTCTGTTTACTTTCAAAACCATTGTGTATGGGTTCTTAAAGGGCTAATTGTGTGCATGTATGTATGCATTAGTATATATATTTGTGGTTGGATTGTACTGCAGATAATAATTTACAAGCAGAAATTTTGCTCTTTTTTCTTTCTTTATACCAAACTCTCATTCACTCTCTCTAGCTTTTACTCTGTGCTGTGTTGTAAACATGAATACGCCTCAATATTTCTTTTCAAAGGGATTCCCTACAATGCCAAATAGTACAACACAATAGAATATTTGCTGTATTTGCCAGCAATATTGTAAATATTTGTTAGAATCTTACTTTGACTCTCTCGCAACTTATTTTGTTGCACTTAATGGAACATAGTAAAACTTGCGTGATTGCTGTTGCTACTACAGCTTCCGTTGCTGTTGCACGAATAGCAGTAGTAACACATGTTGTTACTTGTGTGTTTTTCAATAAGGAAACCAAAAATCAAAACTTTGCTTCGTTTCTCTTCCGTTAAAATCAACAAAATCTTTTCACCACCTATGGGATATTTAATGAGATTTCTTGATGTGATAAGTAGTGAGTGGGTAAACAAATATTTGTTGTTCTCTCCTTACATGCAATTACTTAAAATTACAAATAAACAAACTCATACATAGAAGGACAATAATAAATTTATAAAAAAGTAAACAAAAAGATTCAGAAATAAAATAAATAGCGTAGCAAGTAGCAGGATTAAAAGAGTGAAAAAAAAAATTACAAAGCGGTTATTAGGGTGGGTGTTATTTTTTAAAATGAGGGATTTCACTGTAGCTCTTGTGGGCGGATTAGGTACGCGTTCCCCCGATGCAATTTTCTTGATTCCAATCTGCATTTATTGGCTAGAGAGAACAAATTTGGGGAGAGTTATAAAGCGAAACTTAGTGGTTTTTTAAAAATAAAAGAAAATATTTAAGGAAGTATTTCTCATTTATGAAAAATAGATGTTCTGCACTGCCATAATATTTAAAGAAAAATAAATTTTAAAATTAATAATCATTATGACAATATGTCCCTATTTCATTCTTTGTCATGTTTAGTTTTCTAGCTTTCTGAGTCTTCCGTGAGCTTGCGGGTTCTAGTTGAGAGCTGATCTGAAGATACTTTGGGTTGGTTTAGGTAATGTACTCCCAATACATTTTAATTTTCTTTTCATTATTTGGTTTATATTTAGTGCTTCGTTGTGTCATATGACCCATTTTAATTTTTGACTGCCTATAATTTCTTATTAATCATTATTTTAAATTAATATTTTGCTACTGCGATTAAATTTGGATCATATTTAATTTTAAAGCGTCTTTATTAAAGTGTTCCAAACACAATAGCACAACTACCTAGAGAGAGGGATAGAGGTTATTTGATCAACTTGCACATTAACCGTCAAAATCTCTTGTTTAAGTTACATTTCCGATTTTTTGTCGTAAAAAAATCGTTAAATCTAGCAGCTGTATTCTTGAGTGTGTTGGCAGTTAAATTATGTGGTGAAAGTGAAAATGACTCGGTAGTAAATGTAAAAGATAGTAGTAGATATCTATTACACACCATTGCTGTTTTCACCTACATATGAAAACAATATAGGAATAGGTAACTAATAGTCCTTTTTTATTTCATAAAGGCCCAAGCATTCAGAATACAGGTTCTGATGATCCATTAACACTGGTCAATGAAAAGGTCAATCGGCGGGCCCGCCATCTAACTTTTTTTTCACCTAGTGCTTATTTCGTGAATGGTAACACTTAGCTCATATCTGATTTGACAGATAATTAGTTTTATCCTTCCGCTGAACGAAAATGTGTGTTATCGGACCAAGTGGAACGAATTTTTGTTAACAAAAATTGAAGAGGAGGATATTAGCAACATTTGGTTTCAACAGGACGGCGCTACGTGCCACACAGCGGAAGCTACACTCGACATTTTGCGACCTGTTTTTGAAGATCGCATTATCAGTCGCAGAGCTGATGTCGTTTGGCCACCTCGGAGCTGCGATTTGACACCGTTGGACTATTATTTGTGGGGTGCCGTCAAAGATAAGTGTTACGTCAACAAGCCAAAGACAACTGACGCTTTAAAGGACGATATTCGTGAAGCCATTGGTGAAATGCAGGTGCACACAATCGATAATGTGCTTAAAAATTGGACCGATAGTGTAGGCTACTGCATGGCCAGCCGAGGCAGCCATCTAAATGAAATTATTTTCCATTATTAACCAGAAGGATTGTACTTTGAAATAAAATAAAGAAATTTGGGAAAATATTCAGTAGTTTTTTTTATAGCATTTTCAAAAGAAAAATTTTATTTGGCGGCCCCTTTATTTTGATTGAATATCCAGAATCTACTCATTATGCAAAATAGCGATTTTATGTTACAGCTTGAACAATGCAGATTGATGAAACAATTTTGCGTAACATCGAAAATGGTACGGAGGCTGAAGCAAATAGGCAACTTGACCATACCAACTGGATTATGTCTTTGCAAAATTAATTGTCAATTTCAATATTTATTCATAAAATTGTATATGATATAAATAAAAGAATGCATAATTCATGACAAAAAAATTTTTTTTGCTGCAAATGCCGAAAATTCCACTGAGCGTATGCGTAACATTTATGAATTTTGAAAAAAAATCGCTTATACGACAACCACAATTAGAACAAAAAAATTTTTATTTCGAAACTAGGTACTTTCACTTTATTGGTTATTATGCTCTCTTTTGTTTCTTTTATATGCAATATATTGTTACGTTTTTACCTTTTAAAAACCTGTATGTTTGAGTTCGTAGATTGTAGTTAAAATAAAGTAAATCTTGTGTTTAGTTTTAATTAAAAATATTTTATTTAACACAGTTTTGTGCACCACGGCTTGCAACCATTTTACAAGCAATAACAATTTTTATCTTAATAACAATCTCTGTTTACCACTTTGTAAACAACAACATTTATTCGACAGATCTTTCTTCCTAAAGATCTTCCAACCCGATCGTAGTTATAACTTAGGTTAGATCACAACCTTTTCAACCAGAGGTTTTCACACAAATAATTTCAATTTTTTTTTGATTTTCATTTAAAAACGCTTTTACAATAAATACATTTCATATCTTTGTACTATTGTAAAAGGGCAGCTGTATTATTGCTCATCACCACTTTAAAATTTTATTATAACACATACCCCAGCTAGCTTTTTCAAACGTAGAATAGTCTTATGTAATCGGAGCGGGCGGTTGAATTAATTGTCTGCGGTGTAGCATTCTACATAAGTTTGGACAATGGAAAAAAAAGAATCTCGAAAAAGTCTTTAAGCGATTGCAGACAAGGTCTACAATATACTGCAAAATGTATTACTGTGCCTTATATGGTGTATATTTTCACAGTTACTAAAATTATTCCATTGAATACACATATGTATTTATTACTAACATTTTATTTAAAAAATCGTCTGGACGATTAAAAAAGAGTGGTGAAGCGATAGCGCTCGGCAATGTAACTTCTAAGCTGGGAAATAACAAATACTGTATTCATATTATATATACATGTGTGTTTCAATATAAACAAATAATAATGTGTTTTTCAAGTCCATGGATTACATGCTATTTCTCATAAGCTTCTACTCAATTTTTTTGTTACATATATATTGTTACGTTTTTACCTCTTTAAAAACGTGTATATATGAGTTCGTAGATTGTAGTTAAAATAAAATAAATTCTGTGTTTGGTTTTAATTAAAAATCCTTTAGTCAACACAGTTATGTGCACCACTGCTTGTAATCTTTTTACAGGCAATAACAATTTTATATTCTTAATTACTCCGTCTGTTTACAATCTTGTAAACAACAACAATTACTCGACAGATCGTTCTTCCTAAAGAGCTTCCAGCCCGATCGTAGTTATAACTTAGGTTCGATCACAACCTTTTCAACCAGAAGTTATCCACACTTAACTCTCTTTTCTGAGTTAGCTCCAACTAAACTCTTTTTTTACTTCACTACTAGCTTCACGAGTTCACTCCTTATAAACTCTCTTCACACAAACTGCCCTCGCTGAGTTTACTTTACTTACACTGTACTCACTGAGTTTGCGACACATAAACTGATTGCTGTTCGCATCGATGTGCTTGCTATATGTCTGAGTAAACAACACATCGAAAGCTCTCAAAACTCTCGATATTTCAGTTAGATTCAATTTCTTTCATTAAATTTCTTTTTAGTTTTGTGTTGTCATGCTTATGTGAACATCTTCCTTTTTCAACTCTTAGTATTTGTTGTTGCTTGTTTATTGTCTGTTACTTGTTTTTTTGCTGCTTAATTATTTTTGTTGCCGTATTATTTTTATTTACTTTATCTCTGCTAATGTTTTTAGTTGTAGATTTGGTTATTTGTAGACCGCACGTATAGTTGTTCTTGCAGCTTTTGTTTATTTATTTTAGCGATGTAATAAACGCTATGGTGCCCAACCTTGTTTTCGTAATATATGAAGAAATAGGGAAACTGGTAATTATTTGCTGCTTTCTATTTTTAGTGAATTTTTAGAAATCAAGAATATCATAGTTAAGAAAAAAAAAAGAAAAAATTATAATTTGTTTCGCAACAACTCCAAAAATATGGATTATATTAGCAAATAATATTAGAGTGACCTAAAGCTGGTATATTTGCAACTTTGTAACAAATGGCTTAACAAAATCGAAGAAGCCATTTCAAAACTATCATAACATGTATGAAGCAGCATCTACGAAAATCTCACATTTTAGTAACAACTTTATAAAAAAAAACTTATCCGTAGAATATGAAATGTTCATGAAATTTGAAGTTTGACGACCATAGTGCATCAAAAAAATATAATGATTATCCAATGTCAAAAAATTGTTTTCATTTGTTGCATATTATTATCCCAACAACAGTCAAGAATATATGTTTTCATGGACAGCCCCGGTTTAATTCCACTTTTGTAGGAAAGGTGTAAGTTCCACTATGTAGTTTGGCATAATGTTTCATTATAGTGCGCGGCATCATATTGCAGAACCTCTTTTCGTCACTTAAAATTTGCTTAATACATATCAATCGGTTTTTTATTAGTAATCTAGTAATTCCTTCAGGCATTTTCCATATATATATGAATATTGGGTCTCTAGTCATCAGTTTACATTTTTGTCAGAGTTAAAGAAATCGTTCTTCATTTTTGTTTGACGTTTCCAAGCCGTGTCTTCCCATTTTATCCTTCGCGACCGCATTATCGGAAGTCATTTGAGCGCTGAAGCCTGCTGACAACACGAGTATGTCGTTTGTTCATAAAAAAACATTTTATGCTTTCCTCTTCTCTTCAGTAGACGCGTCACATAGAATAGACATTACTGCAGTGATAAGAGCAATTACTAGAAAATCTAAAGCATTAATGGATTTCAAGTAGAAAGACGATCATTGATAAAAGCAGTTGGTCAAAAAAGTACTGCGATCAAAGCTGTGACTACGGCAAAGAATAGGGCGGTAAATAGAGCAGAAGCAGGCAGAAACAGCTAAGGTGATATGGAATTAATGACTAGGTAAAGTAGAGGCCAAGACACAGAATGAAATTAAAACTATGCTTTCAGCAAAGCATCCATTGCTTTATTTCAGTTTCTTCGTCTTCTTGACTGGATCAGATTAGTCTTGAGCTGTAATTTTACCCCATATGTGATAATGTAAGAACAGTCTATTTTAGATTCAATATAGCATACCTTTTTCTGCTTTAATGTCTTTAAAAATGCTTTTACTATAAATCTTTAAACCTAATTAATTCTCTTGTTATTCTAATAAAGCTCCAGCTTAGTTCAAAATCAGTTTTATTAATGTTGGCGCACACTCATCTAAAACCCACTCTCTGGAAAAACTGTTGGCAAAGCATAAGAAAATCACAAAAAAAAAAGAAAAGAAAACGTTGAAAAGATATGCTTTAAATTGAAAATTGACTAGAACACAGAGCAAAAGTGACTGATTATATGGAAATTGAGACAAGCGTCAGGTATTCAAAATACTTTTATCATACAGTCTCCTGCTAAAAATAACTAATTCAAGAACAAAAATATTGAATTTTTTTTAAATTTTGTTTTTAAGGCTTAACTATAATATGTGTCGGCTAGCTTTAACGGCTGTGTGAATGCACACATTCGATTATGTATAACTATAATGTACGTAACAAACGTGGATTTTGGTTCAGTTTTAATTGCATACGTTTTAAGCGAACCCAATCGCACTTTACATGTGCTATCAGCTGTATGTGTGTTATAGGCAAAACAATAACAAAGGAAAAACGTTGTGCAATGAATACTCTACCGTTTTTTCATCACTGAAACTGCTACGATTAAACATGTGTAGCGCGGGTGTATGTGGATTTTTTAATTTTTATTTTAAATGTGTTGTTTTTCTGAAAATGCTTAAATTTTTAAACAAAATTTAAAATTTTAATATTTTTAATAAAAAAACAAAATCATTCAGACACGAGTAATGTTAAGTACCCATTCAATTCAACTCTCCGATAGTAATTGTCATGTTCTCACTAACACAACTATTCAAAAAGTACATTATAGCCACAAAAAAGTTGATTAAGCAAAAATATATTGTGCTTGGGCTTTTAAGCCGAGAAGTGTGGCAATACTTGTTAAAAATATTAAAGTAAATGACTGTTATGGGATGAGTTGTGTACAGGGTTGGCTACCCACTAGGTAACCATAACCACACAGGTTTTATTGGGTATTACATTTAAAAAAAAAATTCGGGTGGATTTTTTTTTTTTGTATATTCATTAATAAATAAATTAAAACAAATTTAATTTAAAGGTTTTCACAGTTCATTTACAAAAAACAAATTTCGTTTATGTATTGGAAGCACAAATTAATTTGGTCCATTTTTTAGCTCAAGAAATTAACTTATTTTAAATGATAATAATTTAACAAATCAATCAAGATACTGCTATTACTGTTCAAAACTAGTTACCACGTCTTATGCAATTTCCGTACCTTACCTCGGAAAAATTTCTCGTCTTTTGGGGTGATGCAATTTTGAAGAAAGGAGTAAAGCAATGACTTGCCACATCATGTTGTATCCTTTGAAACAATCAGTAGTCAGAAGGAACAATGGCAGGAAAATACGTCGGGTATCGTTTGCTACCGACCGAACTCTGTTATGAAACGAATAACTTCATCATGTCCGTTATAATATTCAGGCCGTTTTTATTGTAATGCATTGCTCAAACGAAAAATTTGCAGTCTACACCGATCACCGGGCTTTAACAGCTTGTAGTGGTGCTAATAATTATGTACTAAGGTTGTACGCAACGCCATTAAACAACGCGTACAAGATATCGGGTCCTCCATCTAACTTTTTTTTTCAGCTAGTGCTTATTTCGTGAATGGTAACACTTAGCTCATGTCTGATTTGACAGATAATTAGCTTTATCCTTCCACTGAACGAATATCGTTGAGTATACACTTGAACAACGCTGGGAAATATTGCGACATTACTTTGAAAATCATGGTAATGTTGCAGAATGTGTGCGATGTGTTCAGATGAAGCTCATTTTGATCTTGTCGGGTATGTAAACAAGCAAAATTGTCGCATTTGGGGCACAGAAAACCCGCACGCATATATTGAAAATCCGATACTCCCAAAACGGGTCACTGTTTGGTGCGGATTTTGGTCCAGAGGCATAATTGGGCCATTTTTCTTCGAAAATGAGCAAAGAGTGGCCGCTACAGTCAATGGCGATCGTTATCGGGCCATGATGAACGAATTTTTGTTCACAAAAATTTAAGAGGAGGATATTAGCAACTGGACGTCGCTACGTGCCACACAGCCGAAGCTACACTCGATATTTTGCGGCCTGTTTTTGAAGATCGCATTATCAGCCACAGAGCTGATGTCATTTGTCCACCGCAGAGCTACGATTTGACACCGTTTGACTAATATTTGTAGGGTGCCGTCAAAGTCAAGTGTTACGCCAACAAGCCAAAGACAACTGACGCTTTAAAGGACAATATTCGTGAAGCCATTGGTGGAATGCAGGTGCACACAATCGATAATGTGTTTAAAAATTGGACCGATCGTGTAGGCTACTGCATGGCTAGCCGAGGCAGACATTTGATTGAAATTATTTTCCATTATTAACTGGAAGGATTGTACTTTCAAATAAAAAAAGAAATTTGATCAAATATTTTTTTTATAGCATTTTCAAAAAAAAAAATTATTTGGCGGACCCTTTACTACTGTAATGCAATTGCTGAATTTGTCTACTGTTTTTCAATTTTTCTTGTTCTTATTCTTCCTATGACGATGGCTATAATTGGCCTGCAAGTAGCTTAAAATATTGTGTAACGCACATCACGAGAATGTGATAAAGGTAAAAATGGGAAGTAAAGCTAAGCAGTTCAAAATATTTTGCAGTAGAGATAAGCCTGGAATAGAGGTTTTTAAAAGAGTTCTAAATTTAATTCATATTTTTTTCAAATCTGTTAAATTACAATTAATGAAAGGGGAGGTAGTGTAACTCACTAAAATACCTTAACGAGTTTTATAGGTATTTTTGTGTTTTATAAAACTAAATGAGAGATTGAAACTCTTTTAAGTTGAAAAATCTTGTATTTTTTAGCCAAAATAAAGTATAAATGCTTTATTTAAATTATTTAATTTTTTAACATTTTGTAAGTTGGATTACTTTCATATGACACGTTTCTTTTATACAGTTTGCAAAAACTGCTCAAAACTTAATAAAATGTGGATGAAATTGGGTAAAAAAGTATCCGCTCGAGAACTACACAAAAATTCCTTAAGCTATAAGGGCCTATCTCTCTTCCTTCTAAATTCACTGAGAAACGTAAAATTGGATGTTATTCAAATAAGTTATTAGCTTTTAACTGTTTTTATTAAGCTTTTTTTAAGCGGTTTTGTCCATAACTCATGATTTTGAAGGTCTACTGAAAATTTCACAAACAGATTCTTGTTGTGCTCGATTGTGACTGATTGTATCCCGTCCAGAGTTGGCAACCCACTGGGTAACCCAATTAAATAAATTTAAAGTTTTTCATAGCTTATCTATAACAAAAATAGGTGTAATATACGTATTGTGAATTTATCTGTTCCATTTTTGATCTCAAAAAGGTATTTAAATTACAAATTTACCAAATCACTGCTTACATCGTTTCGCCACCTCTGAACCAATTTCCAAATTCCGTCTCAGAAACACTTTTTGTCTCTTAAGGCGCTCCAACTTTTTAGCCGATTTTGTATTTCTTCAAAGGAAATGATTCGGTGACATGTTAAAGGATAAACGTATACCTCTTTGTACGGCCTTAATAGGCCGTAGGCCTTAAATCGAAATGCCTTTAAACGAGCTGAATATATGTTACGTTTGCTTACCTTAATTTTTTTTTTTTTAACAGAGAATACACGCTTTTTAACCGTAAAAGAAGTAAAGCTAATGTGTTCCATAGTACATATCGTTTCAGCGAAATGCCATGTAAAGAAAGCCCGACGGAACAGAGAATACAGTGGATACGGCATTTGGTGGTTTCTAATAATTGTTTTGGAACATTTGCGAAATGAGTTCGGGTGTTATCATGCAAAAGAATATCTTAATCATGTCTGTTTTTCTATTTCAGCCGTTTTTCTAGTAATGCATGATTAAAATGCAAACTGCTTCAATCACCCAGTTTTAGCAGATCATAGCATAAAATGCCGCCTTAATCTCTCCAAGAATGCAAAATTGCACTGTAAATACTAAAACAGCGTGATTGTATAAACAAACAAAAAATATTGTCGAATAAAACCCGGGGCGTTGTTCCATTTAAAACTTTAAATTTTAAAAAGCAATAAGACAAAAACGGTTTTAAATTTTGCAAAATTCATTTTGTTGTTGTAAAGTACCATTATTTCGGTTAGAAAGAAAATATTATTTAATTCATACGGCTGCCACTGCTCGCCTCACAGTATATCATTCGATCGGATTAATCTTCGAAATATTTTTCGAGTATACGAAGTTGTATCTCGGCAATGGCAGAATGAATTATGGCCCTTAAATGCTCAATCGTCTCTGGTTTGTCGGTAAAGCACTTGTCTTTACCGACGCCTCGCAGAAAATAGTCCAACGATGTCAAATCGCGGCCAACTGAAATCGCCTTTTCGGGTAATTAAACGGCCATCAAACTTTTGATGCAAAAAATCGATTGTGGCAAGTTGTATGATCCTGTTGAAACCAAACATTGTTCACATAAATACCAAGAAAAATGGGCACAAAAAATGGGTTATCATAGTGCAATAGGTATCTCCATTGACCGTAATCATAGTGCAGTCCTCATTATCAAAGAAATATGGGCCAATGACGCCTCCGTTCCACACGGCGCACCAAACAGACACTTGTAATGGGTGCATTGATTTCTGTAAGTCACGATTTGCTTTTCGGAGCCACAAATACGATAATTTTGCTTAATAACGTACCCACCAAGATGAAAGTGAGCTTCATCTGAATAGACTTTTTTTTTCAATTGTCTTTGTTTTGGATATAAGTTACCAAAAAATCCAAAAGTTGCTCAGGCGTAAATCGATTCATTTCGTTCAGTGGAGATAATAAATTGAATTTTTTGACAGACTCTTATATCTATCCAATGATCACAATAATATTCTGAATTTGTGGTTGTATTTTTTCGAAGATAGTCGATTAATAAAATAACTTATAATCCTATAAAACCGTTGCCTGGATTACCAGCCGATTGAACCTTCTTTGGTAAGCTTCCACCAGCTTGTGTCAATTATGAAACGGCGCTTAAAATCCATTTTATTTCGCTTAAATCGATCCCATTACGCTTGAGAAATTTTTATTCGAATACGTTTTTCGTCAACTATTAACAAATGCGGCACCCATCTTGTAGAATGCTTTTTTTTGTCTGTAATTCTTGGAGCAAAATAAAATACCATGTTATGCACTTTGGATATGATCTCTGGCATTTTCGCAGTTTTTGAGCGTCCACTTCGTGGTTCAAATTCAAAGCCCGTACGACCGCGTTTAATTCCAGCTGCCCAATTTTTTAAGGAACACATTCACCTTATACGTTCACGATATCATTTATATATATTCGTTCACGAATTTATTGTCCTAGTTAACCTTTATTTAATCACACCACGAATATCGAATTTTCGCATTATAAAAAATCATTAAAACGCCTTTAGTAAAGACCTGGTACCATACGAAAAATTTAACAGATCTATATGAAATTTAACACGTGTTCATATGACGGATGGAAGTTTCCATTAAACAAAGCGTTTTTCTATTTGTACCGTCAGGCTGAGAACATTTCGTATTACATTCGTATTTATTTATTATCATAAGTTGTTTTTTACTTGAGTTTTATTAATTTGAACTCATTAAACTTGATTGTGTTATTTTGTTAAATATTCGCGGTGCATGTACTCGTATGCTTGCAAAACTATTTTTTAGTTGATGTTCCTCTGCACTTTATTTTAATGAGCTATTATTGCTGGCTGGCTGATAGGGGTTAAATAAGAATTTACTTAAACACAAACAAACAGCCTTGTACGTTCATTAAGCTTTTTTTTAGCTGCAGAAGGTGTTTTTAACAATTTGTGTAAAATAAGTACAAATAACTTAATTAAACTACTTCTTCTACCGCTTGTGTTACGTTTCGTAAATAATACCTGTCGCTCAACTTTATTAATTTTCTTTTAAATCTTTTTTCACTGCCTCTCTTTATAAGCAATGCCTTTTTAAGTTTAATAAAGGTGTGTTGTAATTCATGCCTTAATTAATAACTATTACCCCCATCATACTTGTAGAAGCATTTGATGATGTTGAACTACTTAACAGCTACAATGAGTTTATAAATGATGATGCCAATAATTATTGTTAACACGAAAGTTTCATTTACATAAAGGAGAGTGAATGAAAAAAAGTAACGAACACCTTCAATTAAATCGATATTCATATTTAAGCCATAAGAGGTTTGAAATACAAAATATTATCAACAATAAGAGTAAAGTATATTTCAAGACATAAAAGAGGGTTTTATAATATTTTCTGTAAAAACACATCATCTAATATGCAGAAAATAAGAAGAATTTGAGTTAAATATTTTATAGATTTAAAGCAATAAATATATTCTCAGTTGAGATAAGAAGTTGATATAAGAAGTTTATTTTATAGAAAGAAAAAATAAACAAATGATATTTAAAAATGTTTTTTCTTTATTTATAAAATTTTACTAAAATTACTGAAATTACTAAAAATTAAATAAACGATAGATTTGTTTTCGTTCATTTTTAAAAACATTTTTCGAAATTATAAGACTAAAGTTTATCTTTTTCTTTAACGTATTTTTTATTCTAAATTTTGATTCAAATACGACGCTATTTAATATAATTTTAAATAATCCAACACATTATACAACTTTTATATTATACTTCCATACATATATTTCACAGAATAATTTGAAATTTTTTTTTCATACCTATCAGCAATATGTATGCCGCTGTAGTATGGTAGGTAAGACATTCGCCTACCAACCAGAAGGTCCTCGGTTCAAAACCAGACCAAGCCATCTGAAAAAGAAAAACTTTTTTTAACAGCGGTATCACCTCATAACATTAGCTAGTAACTGGTTATGAGTATTACTACTTACTATTGAAAACTTCTCTAATGCATTTGCCCTTCGGAGCCGGCGTTAAACTGTAGGTCCCTTTCAATGAGCCTAAAAATAGAATTTATTGCAGCTTATTGACTGAGAGAAGTTCCCATGTTCCTTCATGGAATATTAAGGGAACTATATAATCAATAATATTAATTTGAAACTGATTTGAATAAATGCGTAATAATTTCTAAAAATATGTAAATAAAATAATTAAACAAAATAAAGAACCAATATACTATATGCTATCAGTTAATAAAACTAAATCCTTTCCAAAACAATTGAAAAAATTACATAGCAATACATTTTTAAATATTTTTAAATTTTCTCCACAATGCATACTATATAAATGGGAAAATACTTTCAAAAAAAAAAAAAAAAATATTAATTTTTAGTTAAATTTCATACTGCTCTACACTATTGCCAAAAATCAAAGGATATTTATTCAGCCATAAAATAGCTGATGACTGCTAAAGCAACAATTGATGTGTTGCTGGATATGATTTTTATTTTGTGGCAAACGAAAATAATTTGTGTAGATTTTTCAATTTTATAAACTCGGAGCGGGAATAAGAAGGTAAAGTAGATTGGAGTGAAAACCAGCAAAAATATATGCTGTTTATAGAAGATTGCCTAAGAGCTTTCAAACAAAGGCAATTGTTTCCACCGTGAAAAACTATTTTGTGACAAATTAAAGCAATTCCTACTTTAACTTGAAAGCAGGAAAATAAAAAGAGAGTAACAAATGCAAATAAACATGTTTCTGGACAAACGAATGGTAACGTATGATTAATATTTATTTTTGATATGAAAAATAAATAAAATCAATCATACGCTCCGGTATAACAAAATTATGTTTTTAATTTAGTATTTTTTTAATATACATAGTTTTCAATTTTAAATAAATATATGCTTTAACACTTAAATCTAATCCAGTCTCTTTGGAAATGTTAATCTGGTATACCCCACACCACACTAGCTGATTATTACACTAAATCACACCCTAATAACAACAAACACAAACTTGCAGTAAGTCAACTTATTGATCACATGCTTTCAAAATGAAATAAAAATTGTTGCTAATTTCTAGAAAATGTTTTTAGCAAGTTCAAGCTTCTTGGAGAGTACTTTTTAAATAATACTAAAAATTCAAAAAAAGATATGTGATCATATAGTTGACTTTAAGCACGATCATTATATATATTTTATATGACTTTATTTTGTTTTATGAGGGCGGATTGACTTTGAAGCTACCTAGCTCTAGATGGCAGCTCAAACACAAAAACTTTTTCTTTCATAGAAATTACGATCTGTCAAACGTCAGCTGTTAAAATTTTAGCCTAATTCATCGATTAGTTTATTTGTTGTAGTAGTTTGAAGTAAGCAACTTTAGTGTTTCTTGGAAAATGGAAAAAAGTGAATTTCGTGTAGTGATTAATTACTATTATTTGAAAGGCAAAACGGCGAAAGAGACAAAAGAAAAGCTTGATAAACACTACGGCCAATTTTGCAGATGAATTTGCAGATTATATGGTAAAGTATTGGATTGCTAAATTTAAACGGGCCCGAACAAGCACTGCAACAATACCATCAACAGGAAGGCCAAAAGAGGTGTTTACTAAAGAAAATATCAAGAAAATCCTCGATATCGTTATGAATGATCGCAGGGTCCAAATACGTGAGATTGCTGAAATGGTAAACATATCATACGAATATGTGTTCAACATTTTGCATGAACATATGCATATGAAAAAGCTATCGGCAAAATGGGTGCTGTGTTTGTTCAGTGTTGAACAAAAACGAGTTCGACAGATCACTTCACATGATAAAGCATAATCCTGCTGATTTTTGCCATAGATTAATAACTGTTGATGAAACGTGGCTCCACCACTACACAGCTGAAACCAAAATTTAATCGAGGCAATGGGTTCAAGCTGGTGGAAGTGCTCCGAAGAAGGCGAAGACAGCGAAATTGGCTGGCAAGGTTATGGCCACTGTATTTTGGGATGCACACGGAATAGTGCTCATCGATTATCTTGAAAAAGGATCCACAACCACAGGAGAGTATTATCGTGCATTATTGGATCAATTGGTTGATGCAATCAAGGAAAAACTACCACATTTAAACAAGAAAAAAGTGTTCTTTCTTCAAGACAACGCACCACTTCACACAGCATTAGATACGATACTAAAACTACGAGAAATCCACTTCGAATTGGTTGATCATCCACCTTATAGTCCAGATTTAGCCCCTAGTGACTTTTTCCTGTTTCCAAACTTGAAAAAATGGCTCGCAGGAAAAGTTTCATTTTAAACGAAGAAGTGATTACCGAAGCTAGCTTTAATATCAAGCCGCCCTCGTAGTTGTAGCTTGAATATGTTTTGGCGTAGACTCCACTACATTACTGTAAAAATCTCTGCTAATTTTATGTCAAGCGTCAACGTTAACAGACAGTCAACTTTAACATTAAAATTAAATGCTTAACCTTAACCTATACATGTTTTGGGTATATATCCGAGAATTAGGATGCCTAGTCTAAAAATTAGAATTCACAACTCTGAGGCCAGGTCTGACCAACATGAAACATATGTCTTGCTGCAAGATGACCTCAGACACAGTGTTGCTCCAAATTTATAAACTTTCATAAACGCTTTGGTACAAAATATCGATGTACTCTGTAGTTGTTCATTGGTCCATAAACTTTAACGCATTTTCCTACCCCATCCATCCCCATATAACTTTTACCATTATCCTGCAACACCGACACGTAAAAATAAACAAAAATCACTTCTGACAAATCGACTTAAAATTAAAAAAAAAAATTACAAAATGAAAAATAATCGACTCGGAAAAGACGGGCGGCAGTGGATTTGGAGAAATATATGGTGTGGCTTTAACTAACCGAATTGTTCAACCAACTGAAGTATGAAGGTATATGACTGTGGATGGGGCAGGTTAATAGGTTTGGGATCCTAAACTAATGACCGTCATAAAGGTACATTGATATTGTGCAACAAGGCATCTACGAAAGTTCGGACATTTGGGACCAAAGGTTATCGAACGTCACCCTCCAGCAAGAAAACGATTCGAAATAAAGATACCACATTTCTCAAACTTGGCTTCAGAGTTACGGACTTGGAGAAGTAAATCAGCCACTTTCATCCTCGAATATAAACCCAATCGAAAAAGTATAGGTTGAGGTTAAGCGATTAATTTCAAATGCTAAAGATAGTTGCCGAAATCTCAAGGACTAATGGCAACACGACCAAACTGCTTCAAAAAAAATTGGCACAGACTTCTGCAATAACGTAACGGACTCCTTACCAAAATATATACGGGCAAATCGATCACATGTCCTTTTTGATTTTTTTTTTAGTGATATTTAAAGAGTAACCGGATCTATCAAAAAGACAGCACTTGCTGAAAATATTTCCTTTAGGGCAACTTACTATAACAACGAAATTGCCACAAATTACAATAATAGAGCAATAGGTCCAATTTTTTTATTTTTTTTTTTTTTATTTTGTAAATATCTGATCAAAAAGTTGACATATTGTATATAAAAGAAATACTTATAACACATTTTCACCCTCTACTGTACATGTTTATTATTTTTTTAATTACTTTTCCCCTTTTTGTTTTTAAATATGTTTTCCCTTAGAAAATGTTCTTTCTCTTTTTGTTGTTACGTCTAGAAAATGCAAATTAAATTCATTATATAAGTTGTTCAAAAAAATTTACATATTTTTCTCCGCAATTATGGTTTTTATAAAACAGCAATTTTTAAACTCTTAGCATATCATTAGTGACCAGCGTAAACGTAAATCGAGAGAATTAATCCTCACAAATTTAAAGCTTAATATTAAATGCG
The DNA here is from genome assembly GCA_023159175.1 of Wohlfahrtia magnifica. Classification (NCBI taxonomy): domain Eukaryota; kingdom Metazoa; phylum Arthropoda; class Insecta; order Diptera; family Sarcophagidae; genus Wohlfahrtia; species Wohlfahrtia magnifica. The sequence continues at coordinate 2,011,492 of JAKWBJ010000059.1, forward strand.
CCTTGAATATTGTAGGGGAAGAAATTATATATTTTTTTGTATCTTAATAAAAATGACTACAAAAAAATTACAAGAAAAAGATTTTAAATTCAATAAGCCATAGAAAAAAAACAAGAAAAAGCTTTTCACAGAAAAACAATCTTTTTTTTCCTAATTTTGTTGTTATGAGAAAAATGTACATAAATAATGAAAAAATATATAAAATCAAGAATTTAAAAAATTGTAAATTAAAATAAAATTAAAAAAAAATGATATTTAACTATTATTTATTAAATATAAAACCAAGAAACTATATTTATAAATTAATTTTAATGAGAAAAATATTTTCTTAGAATTGTTTATAAAGTTGGAATATATCACAAAAATTAATGAAAAATAAGTTGGAAAAGAAGTAGCGTATTAAGAGCAACTGCTTTATATCAGGCAAAAAGTTTAATCCTTTTAAATAAATCACGTTTACAAATAAATGCCAAATCAGTAATTTTGTTTTATTTTTTATTTAAATTTTTTTACTGAATTGTTAAAAAGTAACATTAATTTAGTTTATACATACATTCAGGAAGTAAAAAATATATATAAAAATTATTAAATCATTAAAATAATACTTATAATAATAGATCATATATAGTTTGGTTAGCTAAGCTTAATGGCCTCAGGATTTACATGGTATTTTATTCGCCTTCCATGCTTAGTTGCAAAAATAGAAATTGTATCACCTACTGTTTTAGCCGACAAATCTCTGTGTAAGCCGTTATTCCGTATATACCAAGCAGCGTCTACTATATCTCTAAGCACCTTATTGTGCAGGCGCTGTAAAAATCAATGTTGCATTTAGCAGGACATGCCCACAGTTGTATACTGTAAGACCACGCTGATTTGATCACTTGGTTGTGGATTAATAATTTGTTATCCAATGATAGTTTTGATTTTCTTTCAATCAACCATTTAAGCTAATTTACTTTTTAGCTGATATCAGTTGCTTTTATGTCAGCACGCTCTTTCTATTTGAGCTTAGTATCTAACGTCATATCCAAATATTTTGCAGAGTTGCTATATGGAACTGTAACGGAGGATATTTTCAATATTTTGTAGCTTATTTTCTTCCCTATTTGTAAAATCAACATGAACAGAGTTGCTTGCATTTAATTTGATATTGCAGTTCTCTGTCCAAGTGACTACTTTATATATCACTGCTTGCTGAATCAAGATAGAATTATACTCATTAGTGTCATCAGCTAAGATGCAAGTGTCATCAGCAAAAGTGGCTACTCTGCATTTTTTGGAAAGTAGTATGTCTTCAGTATAAAGTAAATACAAAACAGTCATGATAGTGAACAAAGTAATAGCTTCTGTATAACAACTGCAGTCCAACAGGTATCCATATTATTCCCTATCCTTTCAATACAGTTCTTGACATTATTGTTTGCTATAGTACAATGATTGACCAGATCATATGACGGTGCCGTTCACTACGTAGCGTCACATATTTGTGACATTTTTCTATAACATATATTTAGTTATTATTTTTTGAGTTATTATTTTTATAAACCGAAACAAAATGCTGAGTGGCAAACTCGTTAACCAACACTTTGAGAGTTTGGAATCCGCCAATTATGTTTGTCTGCCAGCATACAGCTGTTGTCACATGTCTGCTTAACTTATATTCCTGAAGGGTGAAGGCAATTATGGATATTAATTCCAAAATATAATATCATACAATACCAACGCTATCTAGGTTATCATCAATCGTTGTCTTCCAAAAAGATTAGAAACATTTTGGCCAAACACCATCTCGAATAAAAACCTGCGGAAATAATCGAACTAACTTTCAATTCACTTGTAGGTTCTTGGACGAAAAAGAAGCTGGATTTGTTACATGATTCGAATATCACATGAAGTTATGTCAAAAACTGCCATGGACTAGAATTCACAGGGAAAAACGCCAACTACACACCTGGAGTCGACAAATTAAGTTCGAAATCAACTAAGCTGACCGAAGAAGAAAAAAATATCAAACGTAATGCTCAAGATAGAACCGAAAGAATGGAAATTATTGTGACCCTTTGTTACCCCTAGAGACTATAGTAAAAGACATATACATGCTCACAAAGAAAGCTATCGGATGATTTACCGTTAATTTGATTTTTGTAAAGAAAAAGACGCAGAAATGTAATGGAATATTGGTTACCATATACGCAAACTGGTCAAATGACCCTTATCTGTCTTTGTAGGTAGTTGTAATATGTATTTGCGTTAAGAAGACTTCAATAAAATAGAAATGCTTTTTAATTAAATTTGATACATTTTTAATAAAATTCGCTAAAATTCAATTTAAAAAATCATTAATAAAAAAATATTGGCAGTCAAATATGAAAATGGGTAAAATGACCATTTCCTTTTCTTCAAACAATACCGAAAAAATAATTTTTAATTGTTTTATTTCCGAACGTTTCTTTTATTTTGTTTAATTTTTAACATAAAATTTTTAACATTTTTTGTTAGAATATGTTTTTATAAATTTTTCCTTGTTTGCTCTATATTATATATTATTATTTTTATATTTTTGTAACAGCGAGAATTAAAGAAGAATTTATTTCAAATAATGCACTGTGGAGCAGGATTGCATCATTTTTGGAATCAACTAAACCGCTGACTGTAGGTATTAGATAGCGCTATCTTTGGAAAGGTCGTGGTCTTGGTCTTTAGTTTTTATTTAAAAATATGAAAGAAAATATAAAATAGAAAAAAGAATTTTGTTTTTTTAAAATAATGTTTTTTTTTCAATAAGACCAGCACTCAGGGGATAACCCCTACTAATGCAGTGCATTGTACTAGTACCAGGAAAATAGGTTGTGGGAAGGAGGATAGATAGAGTGGTGTCTGTGAACGTTCGATTTAAATTTGCTCATGTCGTAAGTGGCAGGAAAAACATTCGCAGGAAGATTGTTCCACAAACGAAGAGTGCGATCAGAGAACGAATTCTCCCCATAATGCGTTGTACGATTTACTGGACAATCAACTACAGAGGGATGAGCTCTACGAGAAATACGAGTACTTAGTAAAAATATATGATTTTTAGGAATTAATTCCTTAATTTCATTAGAACATATTCCGTTATAGTACCGATGGAACAATGAAACACACGCTACATTGCGATGGTGCTCTAATGAATCGATAGAATTGGCTACCCTACCGTCATTAAAAAGAACCTTCGCCCTCTCCTGTACGTGGTCGAGAAGCTCCAAAACAGACTTTGAAGCAACGGCCCATACATGAGAGTTGTATTCCAATTTGGGTCGGATATAGGTCTTGTAAATATTAAGGAGATCAGATGGAGTAAAGTAATTCTTACACCGTCTTAAGAAGCCGAGACACTTGAATGCTTCTTTCGACAGTCGAAATATGTGCTCGTTCCAATGAACGTCACAAATTAAAATCATTAAGCTAATGAAAAGTATTATAAATATTCCGAAGGTTAAGACTCACATATATTAATTTGAGGATATATTATTATGTATTTATTCGCTAACACTTTGGGTTTCATCAGTAGTTTTGCGACTGCTTACATTCAAATCCAGATGATAAAACAGACATTTTTCTTCCTATGGCACAACCATTTGTTTTACCTTAAGAGTCTTGCATGTTACCGAGACCACGGGCTAAATTAAATTAAAAGTGGGTAAATTTATCTTCTAAACTATTAATTCTACTATATCGTCTTGCGTTATACTCTCTAACTATATAAAGGAATTCATAAGTAGACTCTTGAGTTTCATCAGGCAAAAAACCAACAGTTAATTTTGAATTTTGGACGATTTCACTGCTGTAAATCAACACTTTGTATAGCGTTGGTGACACCTAATACCACTGATAATTATTTTGAGATTTTTGCTGAAATTTTGTAGAGCCAAAAAATACTCTAGAAGTACACTGAGGAACTTAAAATTGGATAATATTCGAATAAGTTATAAGATTATTTATTTTTTATGATAATTGAAAAACAGTGTTTTTAGACGTACTTGAATATTTTGGAAGTGTTTTAAAAATGTCAAACACAGATTCTTCCTGTCAGAAAAATAGCATCACATCTTAGGTGCTCATTTGTCCCACCGTGTTGCATAAAACAAAATAAAATAAAAATTAATAAAGTAGGTCTGAAATTTATAATAAAATGTTCTGATGGGCAGCATTGGACAGAACGAAGTTACTCTAGCTGGAAACTAAACACTTTAGATTAAGTAATCCACCTAAATCAGGCTTGCGAACCCTTGTTGGAATAAGGTCGGAGCCTTGAAAAATTAAATTTTAATTTTTTTAATTAGCATTAGCATAACAACTAAAATATATGACAAAATATAAAAAAATAATAATAATAAAAATAATGGCATTTATATATTGTAACCGTTCAAAAATTGTGGAATAAAAGCCATATTTTATAAATATTTTTGTTTTATTTTTGTTTAAAGTTTGTAATTTGAAATAATTAAAAAAAATTAATGCAGTTCAATTAATACAAGTGTTAGCTGATATACCCCATAAAAAATGTTCCGCAATTCTCATTTTTAAAAATGGACTCTTTTGCCAAAAATTTTTTTCGGATGCCCCGACGTGCAATGCCTATAAATAAGTACTTAAAGTTTCTGTTGTCTATTGAATAAAAATAATTATTTGTATGAAATGACTGAGCGTACAGTTATTGTTATTTCTTTTTTGCCACATTCTTTAGGTTTTTTTGCTAAGATAATGTTATATATTTATTGTGTAACAATTTTCTATATTCGTTATGTTTTATCTATAAAAACTGTACTTTAAAGTTTATAAATATTTGAAAAAAAACAGTAATGGAAACAATATAAAAACAAACTATTAAGCTTTTTTAATTCTCGAGAGGACTATAAGCGAACGCATGATGTCTTATTCTGCAAGGAAAAAATCCATGAGACCCGGTGTATAACAGAGTTGTGTATTTCGCCATTTCTGTCTACAATATATTTGCGAGTTATGAATTTGGGCGCCATTCTGACATCCAATACATTTAGACATCCATAAGCAAATGCGAATGTTTATGAACATATATGTGTATATTGCTCTGAGACTTTGTCGCTTGTTTGCTATTGCAGGACAACGGCGGTTATACATTCAACTACGGAGACATAAATGGGGATAGTTGGGCCATACTCTTAGAGGGTCAATATATAGGGTCCGCCATCTAACGTTTTTTTGTTTTCAACTAGTACTTATTTGGTGAATGGTAACACTTAGCTCATGTCTGATTTGACAGATAATTAGACTATGGTTGTGTATACGCTTGAACAACGCTGGGAATCTGGACCTGCGATCGACTTACAGAAGATGCCGATTTTGCCAAAAAAATCTTTTTTTCAGATGAAGCTCATTTTGATCTTTGCGGGAATGTAAACAAGCAAAATTGTCGCATTTGGAGCACAGAAAACCCGCACGCATACATTGAAAAGTCGATACACCCAATACGAGTTACTGTTTGGTGCGGATTTTGGTCCAGATACATAATTGGGCCATTTATTCTGCGAAAATGTGCAAGGAGTGGCCGTTACAGTAAATGGCGACAGTTATCGGGCCATGGTGAACGAATTTTTGTTCACAAAAATTGAAGAGGAAGATATTAGCAACATTTGGTTTCAACAGGACGGCGCTACGTGCCACACAGCCGAAGCTACACTCGTTGTTTGATGTTTTGCGCCCTGTTTTTGAAGATCGCATTATCAGCCGCACAACTGATGTCGTTTGTCGGAGCTGCGATTTGACACCGTTGGGCTATTATTTGTGGAGTGCCGTCAAAGATAAGTGTTACGCCAACAAGCCAGAGACAATATTCGTGAAGCCATTGGTGAAATACAGCTGCACACAACCGATAATATGCTTAAAAATTGGACCGATAGTGTAGGCTACTGCATGGCCATCCGAGGCAGCCATGTGAATGAAGTTATTTTTCATTATTAACCGGAAGGATTGTACTTTCAAATACAAAAAGAAATTTGAGAAAATATTCAGTAACTTTTTTTATAGTATTTAAAAAAATAATTTATTTGGCGGACGCTATATAATAATGTAGGACAGGCCATGAAATCGCATCAGCAAGGGCCTAGAGGATTTAAAAAAAGCCTCTGTTTATCTTAAAACACAATTATAAACCCTTGATTAATTACTCTTCAGTCAATGTACTTTTTACCTTTTTCTTACATTTTATTTACTCGTCAAATTAAACTGTATAGCCTTATGCTATGGAATTTATATTTTATAAAACTTAAGCTTTACAAAATTCTGAAAAAACAATAAAAAATTCTTGCACCAGCAAAACTTAGACCGCAAAAACGAAAGGTACTTATAAAAAATGAGGTAAAAATACTTAAAAATTGATATGATTTAACTAATAGGTACTGTCGAGTACTGCAAGAATCTGATTTATAAATTTTCGAAATGTCTCCCAAACCATGCGTTTAAGGTAAGTAACCGATTTTTAATAGCTTCATGTACTTACAAATCAATGGCATATTTAGATGTACGCCGACTTTAGCATTCTACATGGAGGTGGAAGGAAGAGGAACAGACCTATCAAACGGTATATATTTTGCTTAAGTAAGCTTAAAAAATCTGTGTATATTTCTTACGCAAACACATTTTTATTTAATTCATTAATGCAATTTTAAACTCCATTTCATATACGCAGCGTCCCGTTTTTGAACTTATTACAGTGGCATGTTTAGTTATGAATGAAAAGAAACTTAATTTTTTAAAATCCATTGGAAATTGGCTGATTTAAGCACCTATTTGGTAAAGCACTTTACGTAACACCATGCAATCGAGAGTGGGAATAAAATTAAGATTAAAGTAGAGTTAAGGCTCTTAGAATATGTTTCTACACGCAATTTTAATTTATTGGTTATAAACGGTTTTTATATATGGACTATGTATGACAACATTCAAATGTCCACCGTAGCTACGCTGTGTGGAGTGCTTGGCTTAACATAATTTTTTGATGAAAAGTAGGGTATATTTTCAAAAGCTTCAAATCGAATTCAGTGAATATTGATGTTGTCTATGATCGTTTATCTACACTTCCCGGGTCAGGTATATTTTCTAGGTATGGTAGGAATGCTGGCACAAGTCACGATGCTAAATTTATAAAACTACGATCTACTAAAGCCCGAGTTTTTGTAAGCGATGTGAAATCGACTGCTTCGAATTATTCTGGACTTTCTCTCAGATAGTTTTAATACGTTTTATCGAAGCAATGTTGTTGTTTTATTGTTTACTGAAACAGTAAACTCCCACTACAAAACAATAACACATGTATAGTTTCGTAGGCAGAAAGATTATGACGAACGTGAAATGGACAAAGCACAGGGGACATTGTCTAAACAGAACACTTATTTTGATTATATTATTTTATTATTTACACTTGTTGTTTGAAAATGATATCTCTGCATTCTGATTTGACAAAACAATGAATTAGAAAAAATATAGCTTCAGCAGCATAATAGCTATCAGTTGTCAAAGCATACAATTCTTTTTTGTAAAATACGTCATAAATAAGGAGATCGGACGGTTAATATTCGATCAGTTTCAACCGGTTTTTTTTTTTGGTGTTGTCGAATACGGCTTTTGAAAAATCTTTTTTTTTTCGACTACCGCATAAACTGCTTTCGATACACGAATAACCAGTTAATAATTTTATTTAAATAAATTATTATTATTATTCTTTTTTTTAATATGCTAATAGTTTTACTATTTGTATAACTTTGGTTATTTTTGTATATATGTCAACTTTAAACATCTCACAAATAAGGTGAAAACCAATGTAGATCGAAAAAGATATGCACTCTTGAGCAAAATAACCTTTTCTCATTTTCTGCAAATAAATATTGATTTTTATATATGGAGAAGATCAACTAGACTCATTGAAAGCCCACAAACCAGCAAACGCTGATTTCGAACAGCAGATATATTAGTTAGTGAAGCTCTTCACAGCGTAAATACACATAATCAATCGCTAGTAATGCTGTGAGGCGATATCGCTGTTGAAAATTGTCAGATGGTGTGGCCTGGGATTGAACCGACGACTTCTTGGTTGGAAGGTATGTTCTTACTTAACATACCACAATGACACATACACTATTAAGTACGTAGTGTTTAAATTTACACACAGTGCTGCTCGAAATCGAGGCAACTAAGGGCTCGTATATTACTAAAAGATTTATTCAAAGTAAAATATTTAATTTTTGTTATCTTAGGCACCTAAATTATAACTATAATAACCAACCTTTAATTCCATAGCTTTTATGCGATTTGTTAGAATTATTGTTAGTATTGATTGCCACTTTAAGTTTAAGGTCTCCATTAACTTCTGCTTATTTTTAAAACGACGTGGTACAGCTCAGCGCTTCAAGAATGACGAACAATTTTACTTAAGTAAAAGAACCAATTATTTGAATTATTATTAACCGAAAACCGGCTTTTTTAGAAATTGTTACTTTTCATATTATTCGAAACCGGTTTTTGAAATAAGTCGAATAATTGCTCTCCCTACTCATAAATGAACAAAATATGCTATTTTTTTTAATAAATTTTTTAGAGTTCCAATAAAAATTCAAAAATTTTGAGTCTTTAATTTTGTTATTTTTTTAATAAAATTTCTTCATCTATTTCTCTATTTATATATGGGTTAGTACTTAAAAAAAAGCAATATTATTCTAAAAAATGTTTCTTCATTATCAGCGTCATCATCATTATATCTAGCTATTGTCTGTTACGGACGATGACTTTTGAGTACATGCCTTGAAGTATTAAATTATTCGTTAACATTATATTTTCTTCTTCTCCCTTTACAATCTCTATTTTGAACAGAAACCAAACAGCAACACAATGTCAGTACTTATGAATAGCGCTACGGCAATAAAAAATTGAAGCTTAATAAAAACAAAATGTACTTTTTTAAATGTCTATCTAAATGGTTTCTTGGTGTTTAGCTGACTGTATAGCTATCTGCTAACTCGGTGACACTTTGTTAAGTTACAGTATTCTTTCAAAAGCCGTTGGTTAGTAGAGGTCATTAGTATAATAAAAGACCTTCTGTGAAAGAGAAAACCAGCTTCAGACGGCAGAAAAAAATCTGGTTTGTTTATTCGGATAACATAAAGAACTGTGAAAGCTAAACTAGGAAGTAAACTATAAAATAAATAGGAAAACTAATGAAAGAAGAATTATTACTAAATGAAAGGTGAGTCTTTAGCAACACTAAAGTGTCCGCCAAATACATTCTTTTTTTGGAAAATGCTATAAAAAAAACTACTAAATATTTTCTGAATTTTTTTTTTTTTTTTATTTGAAAGTACAATCCTTAATAATGGAAAATAATTTCATTCAAATGGCTGCCTCGGCTGGCCATGCAGTAGCCTATACGATCGGTCAAATTTTTAAGCACATTATCAATTGTGTGCAGCTGTATTTCACCAATGGCTTCACGAATATTGTCCTCTAAAGGATCAATTGTCTCTGGCTTGTTGGCGTAACACTTATCTTTGACGGCACCCCACAAATAATAGTCCAATGTTGTCAAATCGCAGCTCCGGGGTGGCCAAACGACATCAGCCCTGCGGCTGATCATGCGATCTTCAAAAACAAGGCGCAAAACATCGAGTATAGCTTCGGCTGTGTAGCACGTAGCGCCATCCTGTTGAAGCCAAATGTTGCTAATATCCCCCTCTTTAATTTTTGGGAACAAAAATTCATTCAACATGGCCCGATAACGATCGCCATTGACTGTAGCAGCCACTCCTTGCTCATTTTCAAAGAAAAATGACCCAATTATGCCTCTGGATCAAAATCCTAACCAAACAGTGACTCGTTTTGGGTGTATCGGCTTTTCAGTGTATGCGTGCGGGTTTTCTGTGCCCCGAATGCGACAATTTTGCTTGTTTACATAGCCGCCAAGATCAAAATGAGCTTCATCTGAAAAGATGATTTTTGATTCTGCAACATTACCATGGTTTTCAAAGTAATGTCGCAATATTTCCCAGCGTTGTTCAAGCGTATATACAACCATATTCGTTTAGCGGGAGGATAAAACTAATTATCTGTCAAATCAGACATGAGCTAAGTGTTACCATTTACGAAATAAGCACTAGTTGAAAAAAACGTTAGATGGCGAACGCTTTATAAAGCGACTGAACTTAATTTACAAAAATAATTAGTGAATATTTTAAATTGATGTAGAAAGATTTAGTATAATCATTCTCACAGGTACACTGTTGGTTCCTGGGTACCCTCGTAATTTTTGAGGTTTTACGAAAATTTGCAAATCCGATTCTTCTTGGTCTCGATAGTACCTTTCAGAAAAATAGTATCACTTCTAAGATATATGTACTTTATTCTTTCTTGTCGCATAGGTTTTTGTCTTGTATACTTATTTTTGACACATAAAAAAGTCTCTTTCTTTTTTGTTGTACAACTTTAGTTATTGTAAGGAATTTGTTGTTATTTTTATACACTTTGTAAAGCCGTAGATACAGCCTTAAAATATATAAAATGGTTAAATTTATCGTATTGTAAAAGTCGAAAGAAAAACGAAATTCTAGAGAATGTGGGTGTTTATTTAGTTTTGTCTGTCGTTGAAACCTATACATCAATATCTAGTTGTATATCATCTTGACATATCCATGGTAGTGGCTACTCATCACGCTACGATAATGAAAGAAAAAGTTCCAAGTGCTAACCAAATAGACTTCTGCTTGTTAATCGACTTTCAAGCTACCTTTGATAAGACTTTCTATGATGCCATTGAATGAGTAAAAAGGAAAAATTGATGGCATTATCTTGAAAAATTAGTTAAGGGGAAGTTATTAAGTTCGATCTGTATGGTTCATCGAAGACCATTTGATTAACTAGAGACTGTCCACAAAATGGCTAAAGGCTGTTTTCAAGATGCTTATCATCTTCTACAATAATACTTAATATACCAGGTTATAAAGACAATGCCCTTTTACGTCAATCCTAACATGTAAATTACTCTCTCTTTCTCTTTTATGAAATTTCAAAACCATAATAATAAACGAATATTGTATTCATTACCTCTCACACAATAAACATTAATACTGTTACATTTTAACTTTTTCGAAACGATTGAGTTCATTAAAATTGCATTATAATAAAACAAAGCACTACTTTTGTTGTTGTTCTACAGTTTTTATTTGCTACACTATAACATCTACACACTTTGTCTTAATACAACAACTTAATGTTCGCTTATACAGGGTGTCCGCCGGGAAGGTATACTACTTTGTTTTGCCGCCATTTTGGTAAACATAAAAAAATATTCAGTAAACCAACGTGTTTTAATCGTTAAAACATTTTATAAGAATCAATCATCGATTTTCGTGAAAAAATCATAATGAGTGACGAGACCCATTCTCATTTGAATGGTTATGTTAATAAACAGAAGAGTCGACTCTGGGCAATGGAAAACCCTCAAATCATTCGTCAGTCACTTTTGCATCCATTAAAAGTGATAGTCCGTGTGCAATTTGGTCAGGAGGAATTACTGGACCTTACTTCTTTGAAACTGAAAACGGCGAAACGGTAACTGTCAATGGAGAGCGATATTGTAAGATGATTAAAAACCTTTTAACGCCACAAGTTCATGCTATGGGCTTGGCTAACATGTGGTTTTAACAAGACTGTGCCACATCGCATACAGCCAGGATTACAATTGAATTACTGCGAAATCTCTTTCCCAACAAATTATTTCAAGGAATGGTGATGTTGATTGGCCACCACGGTCGCCTGATTTTGCTTCTCCGGACTTTATTTTTGTGGAGATATCTAAAAAACAAGGTTTATGCAAACGAACCGGAAACGCAGGAGCAACTTAAACAAAGTATTCGTGATAAATTAATGAAAGACCGCGTGAAATATGTAAGAATGTAATGAATAATGTGCTCCAAAGAGCTTGCATTTGTGAGGCTAACAGAGGCGGGCATTTATCTGATATTGTATTCCACACATAATTGCCGACATTAAATAAAACATTTATCAATATAAGATCTATTCTCTTTCTTATAATTAAAAATAATAAACAAACAAAGTAGTATACCCTCGGGGTAGACACCCTGTACAACACTTTGATTTGCGCTTTAACGCAACTTTATATATTGATAGACAAACGATAACTAACTGGCTTGTAGGTAAAGCAGCCCCTTTATATACCTAATTGCCTACAGTTTGGACAGCTCCGGAAATATCGACCATCTTGTGCAATGCTGCCAAATTGACAGGGTGACACAAAATATACCAAAACCCCAAAATACAGTTTTAAAGCGCTGATGTGTTGTTTTTATTTAGATAACACAGCCTACCACTTAAGCATAATCGTCCCGAATAGGCTCATTATCTCTCCTGAAATAGCCCCCCAGTCGATCTAGGTGTACTACTTACATTTTTAATAGCGGGATATTGATCTTCTGTATTCTCTATACCACATCGTTTAACGTTTTAGAATTTTGGTAGATTCATGAATGTTATTATAATTTGTTAATTGCTCGTTATCCTATTAGTTTTCTTTAAACGAACGCCAAACTAACAGGAATCAAATAAGTCTTAACAGATAGTAACAGTAACAGCAAAAAAACTAGGAATACATTTGCTGTGAGAGTCAAATTAAAGTGTTCACTCAAAGTTTTCAAAACTTAGCTGTAATTTTAGCCTTTTAATATAAGAAAAATTTAAACATTTTATGTTTTTTTCTTAATTGTACTCAAGGTTTTGTGCAGTTCATAAATATAAAAAAGAATCATGCAATAACTAAAGATATGCGACAAAACCGGAAGGCTCTCTATATTTTAGGTGTCAAAAAAGTGTACAGAGTACCACTGCACTAATTTTGGGATTTCGTGCAATAACATTATTTTTATATATTGTAACTTGTATTAGTTTTGTATTATTATTGTTTAACATTAACGAGAGAACTCAGCAGTCGTCACAATCGACCGCATTCTAGATATTTGAATAACATAAGCCTTTGTTAATTGGCACATCTCTATAACATAAATTTAAAAACAAAAAATATAACACATAAAGTAGGACGTATTCTATGTGCCTTGGCCTTAAGCCAAAAATACCCGGTGGCGTATTTGAGCGACATTGTCACTATGGTTTTTTTTCATCGATGTATCATCGTTATAATATCAGTTTGAAGTCGAAATTTTTTTAAAATATTCATAAATGAAAAATTTTGTTGATGAGTCCTCGCGACAATGATACAATCAAAGAGAGTTATATATGACAATGTCATTGTATGACATCAGACTAAAGAAAACTGAAATTAAGCTACATTGTCTGTTAAGTGTAGACTACATTCTGAAATTTAGTGTTATTTTATATTATAAGTCGACTTCATGCTGAATGATGTAAAATTTTGTCTGCTACACCTCTCCGTTAACGCATAAAGTATCAATGATTTCCGGTGATATTATCTGTTAGGACGCACCAATGAACGGACGTCTATAGGACAAAATCAACTTTTGTCATATATGACGATTTGGACAATTACTTTAAAATGTCATGTATGACACCAAATTAAATTCATCGTCAGTCATCGATGTTTTACTATTTTCAGCGCTTGTCACGATGGTTCACTATGACTTTCGCCACCGGCTATGTGTTTTATTTATATGGCTTAGTAATAATTTGATAGTCGTATTACTCCTAAAATACTTAACCGGCTTAAATAAAATTAACATTTATGCACATCTGTGCTGGAAAGGCTTTAAATCAGTATATACATTTTCAAGATCGGTGCAATAGTACAGGCATAAAAGGATTAAAAAAAAACTATTTTCTCATTAATTACATAGATTAAAATTTAAGAAATTTGAAAATGTGCAAACCTAATTAAGTTGACATTCGTGAACTTGTGCTAACATTTAACAACTTTAAAAACTGCGAAAAAAAAATCACAAAAAGTGATGTCGAAATATCAGAAACCAGTACTATATGAAAATAGGGATTATGATAGATTTCACATAAAAAAATTTTTTTGTATCAGCAGTAATTTAAAAGTAAGTTTTTGATTTTTTTAAAAATATAAAACCAAAGAGGTTTTTTTCTGGAACAATGTCCTATTTAACGTTGAAATAAAATTTCAGGTGTTTGGTCAGAAAAAACTGAAAAATATGGCGAATGTGCCGGTAATATCAGAGGAATGTATTGCGCAATATTTTTTTTTCATATAAATAACCATGAATACAAAAAAATGATTTAAACATACAATTAAAAAACCAGTTTGGTAACCTACGTGAAGGGATCAGAAGTGCCAGGAGTTTGATTCCTTTAACAAGATAAGGATTCTAAGAACACTGTAAGGGAGCCAGAGCTTGGTTCATCTTTCGCACTTCTAAGCAACAATTTAAAACCTTCATTTGCGAAGCATTTTGATAATCAATTTCGATAAACGACTATTTGCAACAAAAATATGCCAGAATCCATTAAAACCGCGAAAAGCAAGAAAATCTGATCCGAATTTAAGACAACCTGACGAAATTTCTTAAGGATAAGGTGCTATTTTTTAAGCATAAGGAACAGAAACCTAATACTAATACATACTCTCACCTTTTGTTTTTTTTTCGTAGATTTTTTAGTATACATTTTTTTGTTGTTTTTTTTTTTGTGAATTTTGTAAAGCCTTAAAGATAAAAACACTGCTTAATTTAAAAGTAAAATTAAAGATATTTTTATTCATATCAAAAATATGTTTTTTAAAGGTTTTAAAGGTTGGTAAGTTCGTAATAGATTTTGCAAAGCATTTTGGTAGAAAACAGTGACAACACTGGTCACAAGACATTTTCTGGTATATTACTCATTTACTTTTTTTAAGGTATATTTAGCTTTTTTATGTTTGATTTAGCTTCGAAATTTTCAGCTTTTTTTAGCTTTTTTCAAAAATTCATTTAGCCTTTTATAGCCTTTTCTGACTTTTCAACAAAAAAGTACAATAGAGCCAAAATAATACAAACATTGTAAAATTATAGCATTAAAGAAACTATAGTTTCCGCATTGCTTACATGCTTATAACGGGTCCGCAATCTAACGTTTTTTTTTAACTAGTGCTTACTTCGTGGATGGTAACACTTGGCTCATGTCTGATTTGACAGATAATTAGTTTTATCCTTCCGCTGAACTAATGTGGTTGTGTATACGCTTTTTCCGCTTCGCTAAGTAAGCCTGCGATCGACTTACAGAAGATCCCGATTTTGCCAAAAAAGTCATCTTTTCAGATGAAGCTCATTTTGATCTTGGCGGGTATGTAAACAAGCAAAATTGTCGCATTTGGGGCACAGAAAACCCTCACGCATACATTGAAAAGCTGAAACCCCAAGATGAGTCACTGTTTGGTGCGGATTTTGGTCCAAGGGTATAATTGGCCATTTTTCTTCGAAAATGAGCAAGGAGTGGCCGTTACAGTCAATGGCGATCATTATCGGGCCATGCTGAACGAATTTTATGTTCACAAAAATTGAAGAGGAGGATATTAGCAACATTTGGTTTCAACAGGACGGCGCTACGTGCCACACAGCCGAAGCTACACTCGGCGTTTTACGCCCTGTTTAAAACAAAAAAAATTATTTGGCTTTATTAATTAGTAAAATCATATTCTTTTTCATATGAGTTTGATAGAAAATTTTAAAATATTGCTTTTTGTTGCCCATTCTTGTTTGTATTTATTTAAAAACAATATTAATACAAAGGTTTTTGTGTTAATTTCTGAAAATATCGCCGTTTAAAAACCCTTAACATTTCTGAGTTTTAGGCGGCGCTTAGTGACAAAGAATAGAAGAAATGCAAATATAATGCCATAAGTAAATAAACAAGTAATTAATTTGGTATAGGATTTGTTTCTTTTAATGTGTCAGAAAGTGTTACTACCTTAATTATGAAATTTACTTTTTCCCTGACTTTGTTTCTTTGCTATTATAAACGGTCAATGGTGCTTTTAAAATCATCGCTAGTGTAGAAATATATATATTTTAAGTGAATCAGTACGGGATATTAGGAGAGAAAACAAGAGTGAGGATATTAAACGAAAAAAATCTTAAATAAGCATAGATTGTTACAATGCCAATGGACATTTTTTGATTCGTGAAAGTTGGCTGAGAGCTTTCAATTAATTCGTGCCTCCCTGAGACTGTATTCTACCTTTTTTCAGGTTCTACA
Source organism: Wohlfahrtia magnifica (assembly GCA_023159175.1). Lineage (NCBI taxonomy): Eukaryota > Metazoa > Arthropoda > Insecta > Diptera > Sarcophagidae > Wohlfahrtia > Wohlfahrtia magnifica. The sequence goes on from JAKWBJ010000059.1 coordinate 2,027,734, forward strand.
CAACTCTTATAAATATAAGATAAAATATTAGCTAATGGCTAATAATAAAAGAGACTAAATAAAATGAAAATATACCAAAAAATTGTTCTACAATTTTATTTCACACTATCTTTAATCATCCGGTGTTGCCCGAGAATCTATATATACTTTATCACTTAAACAATTGTTTTTATATTAGATTCAAAGAAAATAATTATATGGTGCTATATTAACCTTATCTAACACACAATTAAAAATATATGTCGAAAAACCATTTAAAATTTTAGCTTATTTTTTTAACTGAAAACATTTTTTTTTATCTTTTTTGGTTTTTATTAAACGCGATTTATACTTAAGTCATTTTAAAATCTGGTCACACTGCTCATTTATGCAATAAAATAATTTTATTACTTAAAGAACAACCAATATATTAATAAGCCTTACAAAGAGAAAAAATCTTCTTCGGAGTACAATGTAAACAGAACAATAAGAGCGCTACTCTCTTTCACTACCCTTTTCTCTATCTCTTTTTCTTTTTAATCTCTATTATTAACAAAACAATAATAATATGTAGTAAAACTGAAATAATTAAATAAACAAATATGACGTCACATACAGCTCTTTGTTTAAGAGCGACCACTACTTATTATAGCATTTGCAATAACAAATCTTTCTGATATGGTGCGAATCTTAATTTTAGCATAGGGATGTGCGGGTTATATACACGCTGTTTTTGGTATTTTAAAAGTTTTATACGAAAATATTTTTATTGAAAGTGTTAATAATTTGTTAATAAATAATATTATTTTATAAGTAAATAGTATAAGCATTTCAAAGAATAAAAAGCTTGTAGTAATTCAAAGTAGATGATGGACAATAAATAGTGAAAATCAAGTGAGTGCATTAGAAAAGGATTGTCTACAGACGAATATTGTTTTAAAATACTGTAAAGTGCAATAATAACCCATAATAGAAAGACAACTTATGAAATAAATGAAATTAAATTAAATAAAATTTTTGATATACATGCATACACCTATATTTTCGTAATAAAATGATATTGAAAAAATTAAAAAAATTAGTCAAATAATACAAAGCAAATGCATTTTTGATGAAGCTTGTATGTTTAAACAGGTGAGAAATATAAGTTAATTCTAATGAGGTGGTTCTAAGACAATTTACGCAAATATATTTATATTTTGACTATACACAAATATATTATATTAATTTATATTTTATTAGAAAGATTAATTTTATTTAATATATTTTATTTATTAAATTACTTATTTAATTTTAATAAACTTTTTATTTGATTTAAAAAAAAAATGTTTTTTTCTGTTCAGCTTTGTATCTGTTCAATTCTAGAACTATATTTTTTATATAATGCTTTGTTTAAATTGCCGTCATGTTATGAATGGTCCGCAAAATAATTTTTTTTTTTAAATGCTATAAAAAAAACTACTGAATATTTTCCCAAATTTCTTTTTTTATTTGAAAGTACAATCCTTTCGGTTAATAATGGAAAATAATATCATTCAAATGGCTGCCACGGCTGGCCGTGCAGTAGCCTACACGTTCGGTCCAATTTTTAAGCACATTATCGATTGTGTGCAGCTGTATTTCACCAATGGTTTCACAAATATTATCCTTTAAAGAGTCAATTTTCTCTGGCTTTTTGGCGTAACACTTATCTTTGACGACATCCCACAAATAATAGTCCAACGGTGTCAAATCGCAACTACGAGGTGGCCAAACGACATCAGCTCTGTGGCTGATAATGCAATCTTCAAAAACAGGGCGCAAAACATCGAGTGTAGCTTCGGCGTGTGGCACGTAGCGCCGTCTTGTTGAAACCAAATGTTGCTAATATCCTTCTCTTCAATTTTTTTGAACAAAAATTCGTTCAACATGGCCCGATAACGATCGCCATTGACTGTAACGGCCACTCCTTGCTCATTTTCGAAGAAAAATGGCCCAATTATGCCTCTGTATCAAAATCCGCACCAAACAGTGACTCTTCTTGGGTGTATCGACTTTTAAAAATATATGCGTGCGGGTTTTCTGTGCCCCAAATGCGACAATTTTGCTTGTTTACATACCCGCCAAGATCAAAATGAGCTTCATCTGAAAAGATGATATTTTTTGGCAAAATCGCCATCTTCTGTAAGTCGATTGCAGGCCCACTTAGCGAAGCGTATACTCCACCATATTCATTCAGCGGAAGGATAAAACAAATTATCTGTCGAATCAGATATGAGCTAGGTGTTACCATTCACGAAATAAGCACTTGTAAAAAAAAACAAAAGTTAGATGATGGACCCTTTATTTTATTTGTTTTTTAGTTTTGAATGTCGTCGTGTCTAAGAGTCGCAATACATTGTAGGTTTACAAATTAGTTATTAATGTTGTATAGGTTAGTATGTCCATTAGGTTCACGTCCCACACTAGCAATAAAACTAAAAAATTATAAAATAAAAAAATTAATTTAAAAATATCTTTCTGCTTTAATATTAAATTTTTATTTTATTGTTTCTACTTGTTTACCTTTTCTTCATTAACTGCAAAATCTTTAAGCGGCAAAGTCTTTAAATTACCATATTAAATACCATATATTATGGCAGTTTTTGTTTATAAGACAGCTATTTAATTTTTTTTATAATAAAGTAAATAAAATATTTTTGAATAACTTATTTATAATAAATATTTTTTGTTTTAAGTATGTCAACAAAACTGTCATTCATTTATTTGTTATATAATCCCAAAAGTCTAAAGTTATGTTTATATTTGGAAAATATTTGACGAAAAACTCAATCTCTGCATAGGTTGGCATTTGAACCAGCTGTTATTTCGAATCTGGCAATACTTAAATCATTCTATTCTGTCACGAAATTCAGTATATTATCTCCACTGAACGAAATGATTCGATTTACGTTGATTTTTATTGGAAATTTTTCATCATTTAAAATCATCTTTTCGTTTGAATTACATTTTCACCTTAGTGAATACTTATTTAAGCAAAATTTCCGTGTTTGGCACTAAGACCCAACAGTGGTCTTCAAGAAGCCAGTGCACCAATTACACAAACTGTTTGGTGTGGCTTGTTCAGCGGAGGCATCGTTGAGCTATATTTCATATTTAATATTTCGCAACCATTACGGTCAATGAAGACACCTATCGCACCATGATAACTGATTTTTTTGTGCCTGTTCTTCATGACATTGTTATGAACAATGTTTGCTTTCAACAGGATAGGATAACTTGTTACACATTTCATGCCACAATCGATTTATTGCGTTTATTACGTTTGATGGCTATTTAATTATCTGAAATTGTGATGTCAGTTGACTGCCAATAAGCTGCGATTTAACATCGGTGCACTATTTTCTGCGGTGCGCATTTAAAGACAAGTGTTATGCCGGCAAACCAGAGACAATTGAGCATTTTAAGGCCAACACTCGTGATGCCATTGCCGAGGTACGACTTCATACGATCGAAATAGTTTGCGAAAATTGTTCCGATCGAACGTGGTACTGTGAGGCCAGCCGCGGCAGTCATATGAATGAAATAATATTTCATTTCTAACCGGAGCAAATGTACTTCAGAACAAAAAACTAAATTTTGTAAAATTCCAAACCATTTTTGTTTTATTACATTTTAAAATTTAAACTTCTAAATTGTCTATCCTATATAAAAAAACTTAGACATTTGTCTGTACATATGTCAACTTTTTTAAAAAATTGTTTAAAAATTACCAAAATATGTTTACATAAAAAAAAAAATAAATTTGAACAAATAAATGATAAATAGACAAATAAGTGGTTAAGTTTGTTCGTCTAATATTTGCCAAATGGGATCATAACTTAATCGACATATAAATGCATTGCATTTGAATATCTAATGAATTTCTTTTTTACAATAAAGAAAGAATAACAGATTAAAGAGAACTAAGTATTGTACTTAACCCTCATTTTATTGACACAAAAATTCTTGAATATTGTACATTTTCATCTTGCAGAATTTCTTGCATGCACTGAATTTACTTCGTGATGAATTTGATAATCAATAAGTGCTTGAGCACCTCCTCCTAAAAATAGTTGTAAGCTTTACTGGCTTTAGTTGCTTTCCAGTTAGGACTTAAATTTTCTCACAGAGCATGCACAGAGGTTTCACAAACATCGAATAAATTGCAGATGAATGTAAATGGTTATCTGTTGGATTTTCTTTGGTAAAACTATGTGTAGGTTGTTCAAAATTTTTAACTGTTCCTTTATTCTGATTGTATTATAAATTTTACTCTGTTCAGTTGTTCTTCTATAAGACACAGAGTAAAAAAAATAAAAAAACAGCTATGTTTGGTATGGAACGTAAGACACCAAACACATGTTCTTTGTAAAATCGAACTATTAAGTCCGCATTTGCTTTTTATTGTTTGGCTTGTTATACATATTTCTACAACTGTTCTCATATAGCTGTACAAGCTCTTCTGCAAGCCTTAGGTTTTCATTCTTTCCAAAATGCAATGAATTGACTTTTATGCTGTCACATAACCATTAAGTTTTCAGTCCTTATTTCCCTGGTTTGATAGATATAAATTTCCAAAAAGAACAACTTTTGAAGATGGAAACTCGCTATTTTATATGAAAGATATCTATTGTTAAAAAACCAGGTTAGGCACCCCTGCGTTTATTACATCGCTAAAATAAATAAACAAAAACTGCAAGAACAACTATACGTGGTGTTTAAGAAATAACCAAACCGACAATAATAAATATTAGTGAAATAAAGTAAATAAAAATAGAATGACTACAACAAAAACTAACACCAGAGAAAACAAGTAATAGACAATAACAAGCAACAAAAAATTTTAAGAGCTGAAAGAAGTAGATATTTACATTCGCATTAGACTTGGGTAGTTCGCGAACGATCTATGAGCTAAGAGAGTCGGTCATTACAATGGGTCTTTCTAGCTCCGTAGTTCGTTCGGTCGTTTGTTCTTTCATGTTTGCTTTTCGTACATGATTAGTTCATGTGTCTTTTCTTATGTTATATGAAAAAAACATACGTTGGTAGGGCCACTATGAAAATAACATGTACAATCAGTGTAAATAAAGGATTTCTTCCTCAAATGAATCAATTGTATTCAATATAGGGCCACTGTGATCGTCTGACACGACTTCAACATTTCATAAAAACACGCTTCTGATCCCACCAAATACAGATAATTACCTTGGTGTCATGGATATTAGGCTTCAGCGTTGATATGGCTAACTCTCTGCGCTTTACTTATGGGTTTTGGCGCTTCGGGTTATCGTTATACATCACTGGAAACGATAAAATGTAAAAATGACTTCCTTGTTAGCATTCAAGCATCATTTCCGACGTGCAAGATCGCCTTTAAACGTCTTTCGGCTTCAATTCACATAGGATAGTTTGAATGAATCCCAATACATTTAAATGTAGGGATATGGCTAATTGTCGGACTCCTAATGATAATGCAAGTTCTTCCTGCGTTTGACAGCAATCTACGTCCAGTAATGCTTCAAACTATACATCTTAAAACTTTTTCGTCTGACCAGGCCTTACCATGTCTTCTGAGTCGAAATCACCACTTTTGAGTCACGCATCGTGTCAAGTATTTCCTTGGTTACGTTGAATTGACAATCAACATTTTTCTCACAGAGACATATTAGTAACACTAGGGTTAAGTTATTTATGATAGACAGGATATGGAACATGAGTTCACTTATTTTTATTCAAATAACTCTTTGGATGATAATTTTAATGCAAACTTCTGTTTGAACATGGCATTGTAAAAGAATGGGCCGCCGACAACTGTGCCCTGCAGCGAGGTTGGAAGATATATCTTTTATCGAACTGGAGTTAGCTCTTAGTAAACTCAAGGGCAAAACTCCGGGTTTGCTCAGGATATTTTATCCAATTCTCAAGATGATTCCTTTGAACATGAAGAAAAGAATATTTAAACACTTTAACGATATCCTTACTGGCAATATTCCTCAGAAGTATGAGACCAGCCTTTTTTACCTATCCTCAAACCGCGTTCGAAAAAATCATCACTTGCATCTTGCCGTCCAATATCTCTCAATCCCTGTATATCGAAAGTTCTCGATCGAATAGTGGGTTATCGGTTATGGTGGTTTGTAACGTCATGCAAACTTCTTAACAACCATAAATTTGGCTTTAAGAGGTGAAAATCGACAATTGATAGTCTTCTTTATATAGACTACCAGATTGCGAATGCCTTATCATTGCGTAAAGGTATTACTATAATATCTCTTGATTTCTTACAGGCTTTCGATAAGATAGGCATTCACTCAGTTTTGGAACAAATAATAGAGTGGAAATTGGGCATAATATTGATTAGCTACGTTTATAACTTCATGACGAATAGGTTGGGGAAAAGGGGAACCATTACTCCCTACCTTTCCCGCTACACAACGGTATACCCTAGGGATCTCCAATATCAGTAATTTTATTTCTTATTGCTTACAACAAGCTTTATTCACTAATTACTAACAATAAGGATATTTGACTTTCCGCTAATGCAGACGACATCAACATTATTAAATTATGTTCTCAACTTGGACGAACCCTTTTACTTGATTAACCACTGGTGCTAGTATTCTGGGTCGTCATTATCACGCACTAAATGTGAATATCTGTAGAAAACCTGGCTGCCCATGCTCTGTAGTTGCAGGTGATTTTGATTTAACTGTGGTTAGCACCTTGAGAAAGATATAATTGGAAGGATCCTACATCTCCTTTACGTTCCTCTCTTTCTCAGAGGCTCAGTGCTGCAAAATATCTATCGAGTTTTAGGTTTAACTGTAACCCGAGATCTCTATTATACGAGTATGTAGTTAAGACAATCATTCTATCTAGGATAAATTAACTGTTACCTACTCATATTTATACCCCCAGTTCTAATTTAAGAAAGATCGAATCATTATGAGTGCCCTAGAAGCTTTTCGTACTGCACCTACAAAAAATCTTCTTTTTGAATCAAACATTTTACCACTTACTACCCAAAGAGAAAATGAAATTTTCAAACTATTTAGAATATTGATATACGATAAGTCCACGCCACTTAGAAGTAGATTGAATAAATTAATTCGCAGGAAAAGAGAACCCAGAATTCCATCCCTCATTTATAGGGTTATACAAAAATGCTATGCAGTGGATATCCCTTTAGAGCTATTTCTTTAACTAACAATGCTAACCCCCCATGGATTTTAGATGTCAATATATTTGAAACGTCTACGACTGAGTTTACAAAATTATTTACTAGTCCCATTCAATATAGGTCCCTATTTAGCGAAATTAGGGAAAAACTTTCAAGTCATAAATTTTTGTTTACTGACGTTCTAAAAATAACGATTTTGTGTCAGTTGCTATCACTACGGAAGATAAGATTATACGGAGGTCATTTTTCCACCCTACAGCTCTAAATATACGGCGGAAATAGTCGCTTTATACGAGGCCGTCATACTTGCAAAATCTCAAGCGGGTAAATTTGATATATGTTCTGATTCTTTGTCGGCTATTTAGAAACATTTCCAACAACAACATCTATGCTTCCCGCATTAGGGCTACATTGATATATGAGTACCCGAATATCTCTCTTTTCTGGGTACCAGGTCACTGTGGAATCATAGGCAATGAGTTTGCTGATTGTGTTGCTAGGAGTGTACAGAACACATCAAACATATAGTTTTGCAAATTATAATCGAAATGACCTTAATAGATTCATCTCTTCTCTCTATGCTACAACTGACAGAATACAAATATTCGAAAATACATCTACTTGGTACCGGACAATTAACAAAAACCACACGACTATTGACAATTTATCCTCGAAGGATATCAGAAGATTGGATGTCGTTAAGTTTGCTCGTCTGAGACTTGGACACACCAAATTAACCCATGGTCACTTACTGTATCAAAGTCGTATAAATTATTGCGACTGCGCTAGTAACAATAGCGACCCAATTCATTTTCTTGTAGAATGCAATAAATTTGAGAGTACTCGAACGCAAACATTTGGAAATACTAATCCCAAACTATATTTATCTACTTATTCTAAAATTAACATTCATTTAATTTCGTACTTTCCAAAATCAACAAAATTATATAACCACATTTAAAACTTCTCACTTATATTACAACTCCAACTATTACAACTATTATAATACTATCATATTATTATACTTCCATATTATCATACTACTCTGAGCTGTAGGCCTATGTTTTCATTGCTCTTTAAATATTAACCTTTAATTTGTAATTATTTGTTAATAGTTAAATAAATAAATAAATACTTATGATTACTTTCTTAAATTACACAAAAAGTTTGGATCAAAGTAACTACAAAAGTTGATCGCTTGGACTTTAAATGGATAAAAGAATATGAAAACACAAAAGTGACTAATACTTTTTTCTTTTTATTTTCATTTATTTTAAAACCATGTTAAAAATCTTTAAATCCACTCTTTCTAATCATTATCAAAATTAAAACTTTTTCATTTAAGTTCACTAGGTTCAGAGTAATTTACGTTTTAATTTGCAAAAATTGTTTTTGTTTTTTTATTGGAGTGGGTGTCTTTTTGCAAAGTAAAGACATATATGTTGCACTAATTAAAACACATTTATAGATACTAAACTTTTAATTTTTTTTTTTTGTGGAGTTTAGCACCTTTAATTCAGAATTGGAGAGTAAGGTTGCAGGTTAAAGGCAAATACTTTCCACCTACATTTAAACATGTGCTTGTAAAAGGATCTTTCATTAAATGATTTATATCTTTAAATTAAAAAAATAAGTTTGTGTGTGATGTCACTGAAATTTTTTACTCATTTAAAAGTCCTATCGACACCATTATGTTCCTTCTTGGGGGCGCACATCCGAAATGTCCAATTTTCCGTGATGCATCAGGTTGATGTTGACTAATAGCGTGGGTTATGTTGGCCTCCAGTAAGAGCGCAAACGACCCGATCCACCTGAATTCTTCTTTCAGTTAATTTTTTACCTTCTACTGTAATTTGGAATCGACAGCCAGCTAAAATTTTAAGTTGCATGCATGTTTTGAGGGCATATATTGCCTAAAAGGACAACGACCGCGAAAAGCTACCAACCGTTCATCTTCAACCGTATCTTCGTAACAGTTGTAAAATTTTGGGAGATAAATTTTCCAGCAATCCTACATGGAGCGAATCTATGATTGTTTTGTCTCTGCCTTCCGGCCATAGTATCGTCGAAGCGAGGAGCACTTGAAATCATGTAAAAATAAAATGGCTCATAATTTCTCTGTAAAAAGGATACCCGAAACGTGCATCAAACAAACAATTATGCACGACAAACAGCTTAAAAAATTGGTATAGAAATGTACGAATGCAAAGTGGATGTCTCTACATTTTTCCACTTTTTGACGAATTTTTCAATTATTATATATTTTCTTTTTCGATTATTATTTTTCTAGTGTTGGGAGAATATATAAAAACACCGATCGCAATATATCATGATATCTAAAAACGGCAAATTGTGTTGGACGCGATGTGAATGTGACAAAGTGTAAAAGAGATAAACTCCATTGCATTCTATTATTCACTCCGTTAATTAATTCATCCTCTTCTTAGTTTGCTTAAGAAATTTGTCGTATTGATTTTTTATTACTATTTTCATCCAAACCCTACAAATTTAAATATATAGTTACAGAGTACAAGTGATAGATTACCAAAGTTACAGAAATAGAACTCAAAAGGAGAATATCGACCATAGTAGCTCTTATCTAATTTTCGTGAAATTTTTTACCTAACAGCAGGATTAATGTCCATGCCCAACTGCCCCAAAGCTTCTTCCAAAAACATAGGTTATAGGTATGGTCGTTTACCTTCAGTATCAGTTGATTCAGTAAGGACTAAATTCGTCAAGCTGTGATCTGCGGAAGACCTATTTCTTGTGAGCGAAGCAAAATCGACTGCACTTTCTCAAGGATATCTGCCAACTTGCGTTTTATCGTTATATGTATTATGGTTCATTGTTTACTGAGATAGTAGACTCAAATTTGTCGGCCAAGCAGAACATTGGTGATATCCATGGTGATATTGCAAAACTACTGACAGCCAATTCAATAGAGCAGCTTCACCAGTATGAACGGTAACAACTGTGAAAGTTTTAAAAAGTCTCTATCGGATGACACGTTATGTATAAGTGAAAACAACTTTCAAAATATATTCATTACAAAACATTTGCTGTAGTTTTACTAAGCTAGGATACTAAATCATTTGGCATATATGGTATTAAATTATACACATGCATATGAATATCCACATAAAGCTAAACGAAGAGCGGTTGAGTTTCTACTCTAAGACACATACACACACGCACTCATATACATAAATGCAGTTTATTTTGTGGTTAATTTTGTAAGCTTTTAAATGCTCTATTATTTTTATACACTCTCCCTCCTACTCTTCCTCATTTTTTTCATAGATGCAAGCAGGAGCAAAAATATGTGTAGTAGTTTGTGTTTATAGCACATCCATGTACGTGTGGATGTTTATATATTTTTTTATTAATTTACTGTTTGCTTTCTATTCATTTCTCTGTTGACAGCCATTTTTGTGATCCAACAAGAGATTTTCAACGAGATTTGAGAATTTGGCTTAAATTATATTTTTTGTTTTTAAAAATTTTATTGTTCTGTTTTGTTTAATATTTTTAATACATTTAATAAAGGGTCCGCCAAATAAATTTTTTTTTTTGAAAATGCTACAAAAAAAACTAGTGAATATTTTCTCAAATTTCTTTTTATATTTGAAAGTACAATCCTTCCGGTTAATAACGGAAAATAATTTCATTCAAATGGCTGCCTCGGCTGGCCTTGCAGTAGCCTACACGATCGGTCCAATTTTTAAGCACATTATTGATTGTGTGCAGCTGTATTTCACCAACGGCTTCACGAATATTGTCCTTTAAAGCGTCAATTATTTCTGGCTTGATGGCGTAACACTTATCTTTGACGGCACCCCACAAATAATAGTCCGACGGCGTCAAATCGCAGCTTCGAGGTGGCCAAACGACATCAGCTCTGCGGCTGATAATGCGATCTTCAAAAACAGGGCGCAAAACATGGAGTGCAGCTTCGGCTGTGTGGCTTGTAGCGCCGTCTTGTTGAAACCAAATGTTGTTAATATCCTCCCTTTCAATTTTTGTGAACAAAAAATTCGTTCAACATGGCCCGATAATGACCGCCATTGACTGTAACGGCCACTCCTTGCTCATTTTCGGAGAAAAATAGCCCAATTATGCCTCTGGACCAAAATCCGCAGCAAGCAGTGACTAGTCTTGGGTGCATCGGCATTTCAATGTATGCGTGTGGATTTTCTGTGCCCCAAATGCAACAATTTTGCTTGTTTATATACCCGACAAGATCAAAATGTAACATTACAAAGATTCTCAAAGTAATGTCGCAATATTTCCCAGCGCTGTTCAAGCGTATACACAACCATATTCGTTCAGCGGAAGGATAAAACTAATCATCTGTCAAATCAGACATGATCTAAGTGCTACCATTCACGAAATACGCCCTAGTTGAAAAAAAAAAACGTTAGATGGCACCCTTTTTTAAAAATATTAAAAATAATGAAAATACAAATTTATTTAGAAATTTCGTTCAATATCGCGACTATATCTAAGTTTTTTTAACCCTAGAAATGCATCGCTCTTTTCACTATTTTTGTGTGGATTGTTGGTCGAAACGAATACCATAAGCTTTAACTAACTATGAATTAAGATATATTGTTCAAAACCAAACGAACACAAATAATTATTAATGTTTTTATTCACTTCAACAAAATAATATTAAAAACAGTTGAAATCTATTTATTTTTTAAATTTAATTGTTTGTAAACAAAAACAAAATAGCTTCAAGTATTGTACTTCCTAGGAAATCATGTTACATAAGCTTCTTTAATACTAATATAACATTTAATTTGGCGTAATTTATATAAGTTTACGGTATTTCAGATATTTATAAACTATTATCACTAGAAAAAATAAGTAACAAAAGTTTTTGCAAGCTCTGGATATTTCAAATTTGTGCCTATCGCAAGCACTACTTTTGAATTTCCTACATTTAATGTTTTTTATAATTGCAAAAGCTGCAAATCTTAATTTTAGAAGTTTTTTCACTACTATTCAACAATTGTTCATCTTAAGATAGAAGATTTACAATATTTAATAAATATGTTGGTAGATAAACTTTGTCGCTTTCTTATGTTTGGCTGCACGAGATACACATGTAATTTTATTTAGAAAATTTCGGCGAGATAATGCGCTTTTTAATGCTGAGTGTATTATGTAAATAACTAACGTAACTATTAATAAAAATAATATTAACTATACCATTGAAAATACAAAGCTACTAGTGCTTACACTTACGAGAACGTGATATAACACTGCACATCATATCAAAAATATCAACGCTCTAAAATTCAACCATAGATAGTTTTCCATTATTTTCATTAACAATAAATTTCCAATGCAGGAAAGTAGACTATTTTGATTGTTTTATACAAGATTTAATTATCAGGATAATACGTAGAATTTTCCTCATCATCGTCTATCGGTTTTAGAAAATTCTTTACTTATATGTCACTATGGTTAGTTCCAAAAAACAATATTTTATTGCTTTCTAAAAACAATATTTTTGACCTTTAAGAATTGGTTTTAATTATAATTTATTTAAGTTTTTTATATTGCAGAAAATCAAAAAAAAAATATATATATATATGAGTAAATGAATTGTTAGTTATTACGACTAAGTCCTGTGGGCAGACAGAAAAATCATAAGAAAAAAAAAAAGAAATGTCACAGAAGTATTATCTTTGTTAGTTGAAGAGCCTAACGACGCACTTCTAGGGTTAATATAATTCAACATTATTCGGGATTTAATCTTAATTAGACTTAACTTTCAATGTCCACCTCATTCAAAATTTAGTTTTTTTTTTATCTATATTTGAAATCGAATATAAATATGTATCTCTATAATAAGTGTCTCTTCGATATTCCGCTTTCAACTCGACTAAACTACTCTCCCTTTATTTAAAAACTACCACAAGGTTTTTTAAATAATTAAAGATTAAAGATTTAATGATATTTTTGTGTATTTTAACGTCCTTTGGAATATTTTTCCTTTGGAGGACACTCTTGTACATTTTCAATCCTTAACAAAAGTTTTTCTGATCACTTTTGAAATGAAATCATTTGCCGTTATATTCGAAAAACAACACTGATATAAAGTAAATGAGCAAAGTAATGAAATAAATTTAATATTAATTGGTTTGCTTTCCCCAGTAGCTAATGATAGTCAGTCTTCCTGCACTTTTTTTATTATACATCTTAGCGTGTTAATGTTTAAATGATTTTTGTTATCGTGTACCAAAATTAACGCAAAATTTTAATTAAATAGAAAATACAGTTTTTATTTTATTGGCTGTTATTTTTTTATTGAATCATAAAATACATTGAATATCTATATAAATGGTGTCCAAAAGTTAGCTATGATTTTAATTTTAATAAAAACTATCAATCATGTTTTTCAATAAACTGTTGCTAATGGTTGATATCCGCTCGATGATGTTGGTTTTGAGCTTTTGAACTGTTGTGGGATTATTGCTTTACACTTTCGGTTTTAAAAAAACCCACAAAGAAATCTAAAGGTGTCAAGTCGCACGAACTTGGTGGCCAATTTACTATTCCTCTACGAGAAATACGGCAATTTTTTTCAATTATCCATTGTTTCTCTTGCTTTGTGGCAAGTGACACCATCCTGTTGAAACCACATAATCTCTTCGTCTAGAACATCAATTTTCCGCCAGAAAAAGCTTCTATCATCCCCATGTAGCGATTTCCATTGACATTTTCAAAATTTCCATTTTCGTTTTCAAAAAAATATGAGCCAGTGATTCCTCCAGACCACAAACCACACCAAACCGTTTTTGTGGATGTAATTGTTGCTTCCAAATGCGGAAATTCTGCTTGTTGGCGCAGCAATTTAGCTGGATATAGGCTTCATCGGTACAGATTATTTTGCTAAAAAATTCTAATTTTCTTCTTGTTTTTCGATGCCCCAAGTGACGAGTTGCCAACGTAATACGTGGTCAGCTGGTTTTAATTCTTTGGTCAACTGGATCTTTTGAGTCTTTAAATTGAGATCACAATGTAAAATGTTGAATAATGTGGATTGTTTGATATTTAATTGCTGCGAACGATAACAAATTCATGTTTTTGGATCTTCTTCAACACTTCTGCTCACAGCTGCTATATTCTAGGTTGAACGACCAGTACGGTGATGGTCTTAAACTGGTTCAGTTTCTTCAAAATTCTTAACCATCTTCTTGATGCACGATTTTTTGGATAATTTTCTCTACCGAATTTTCTTTTAAATTTCTTAATTAACACACATCTGGAAAACTTTTAACATTTTAAAAAAATTTTTTAATCATAAAAACACTCCGTATCTAAGCGTAATGTTCCATATTAACTAACCGGAATGTATTTAGAATCTAAAAATAAAAATTCATAATAAACATCACAAGTAGAAAAAAATGTAAGCAAAATTAATATGATACATCAATTTTAGACACCCATTATATGGAGTAACACATCGGAAAAATGGCCTCCACGACTTTGCATGCACATACGCATAAGTAAGCCATGCCCATTTTGCATAAATATGGTTGAATTTCATTGATGCAGCGTTGAACCTCCTCTTTTAATGAACGCGTGGTTGTAAGCTTGTTGACATAGACTTGTGATTTAAAATAAACTCATAAACACCATAATCATACGTTAATGACCTGGAAATGTCTGTTGAATTGTTTCACGAGCTGTATGGCATTTGGCACTATCTTGCTGAAACTACATATTGGTCATATCAATATCATCCAATTTCGGCAGAAAGAACTGCGTTATCATGTCGCGATATCGAGCACCAGAAACAGTCACTGCTTGTCCTAACCTTATTTTCAAAAAAGGATGGTCGAATTATGCCTCCAGCTCAAAATCTACCCCGATAGTAAAGCATTTGTTTATCGACAAACATGTGCGGCAATTTTGGCGATTAACAAAGCCGTCAAGGTGAAAATGTGCTTAATCGCTTATGATGATTTTACTCGAAAAAACAGCATCCATTTGATGATGTTCATCCCATTCAACGAAACCTTTACGCTGCGCAAGGTCATTAGGTCTTAGAATTGTCACAGACACACACTCGCACTGTTTCGATATTGACATTTGAACGGATTGTTTTTGTACGACCAGTGGGTATGGCGTCTCCAACGGATCCAGTCTCACTGAATTTATTAATTAATCTCTTTACAGTTGAAGTTAAAATACTATTCCGAAATTAAAATTGCATTGAAATTTTCGAGCTGCGGCCGCCAAGCTTTCATTATTTTTGAAATATTGTTCAATAATGGAGACACGTTGCTCTATTATTATTAGCTTTAAACTGTCAGCTGTCGAATTGTTTTTTAGGATTGCCAGCACTTTACTGCACAAACGGCTACAATTTTAAATCTTGCGTTAATTTAAGGACACCCATTAGAATTATATCGGTTCCGTCATCTAATGTTTTTTTTTTAACTAGTGCTTATATTGTGAAAGGTAACACTTAGCTCATGTCTGATTTGACAGATAATCAGTTTTATCCTTCGCTGAACAAATATGGTTGTGTATAGGCTGAAGCAACGCTGGAAAATATTGCGACGTTACTTTGATTGATCGACTTATAGAAGATGCCGATTTTGGCAAAAAAAAATCATCTTTTCAGATGAAGCTCATTCTGATCTTGGCGGGTATGTAAACAAGCAAAATTGTCGCATTTGGGGCACAGAAAACCCGCACGCATAGATTGAAAAGCCGATACACCCAAGACGAGTCACTGCTTGGTGCGAATTTCGGTCCAGAGGCATAATTGAGCCATTTTTTGAAGATCGCATTATCAGCCGCAGAGCTGATGGCATTTGGCCACCTTGGAACTGCAATTTGACACCGTTGGACTATTATTTGTGGGGTGCCATCAAAGATAAGTGATACGCCAACAAGCCAGAGACAATTGACAACAAGGACAATATTCGTGAAGCCATTGGTGAATACAGCTGCACATAATCGATAATGTGCTTAAAAATTGGACTGATTGTTTAGGCTACTGCATGGCCAGTCGAGGTAGCCATTTGAATGAAATTATTTTCCACTATTAATCGGAAGGATTGTATTTTCAAATAAAAAAAGAAATTTGAGAAAATATTCAGTAGTTTTTTATAGCGTTTTCAAAAAAAAAAAAATATATTCGGCAGACCCTTTAATTTCTCTCATCCCATCTCATTATTTTGAAAATCTGAGAATTATTTTTCACATATGCGTAAAGCATAAAAATGCATTCTGGCATTTCTTCAGCCAATTGAATTACAGTTTTAGTAATTCATATATTTTATTACAAATATTTTATGTATATTTTGCTATTTATTTATATAATTCGGCTTTGCATTGCGAAATAGCTTGCATTCGAAAAGCAAAAATTGTCATTTAATATTTTTGAAGTTCTACAACGCCATCAAAGCTATATATGTATTACTTTTGATTAAATTTTTATATGCAGATGCATATAATACGGTTATCATAAAAAAGCTCTAAAAATGTTGGTAAAACGCAAAATTATTTTTATACTTTAATAAACTCTATCCTTTAGTATATGCACATAAGATTTTTATTAATTTTTTATTTTTATTTTAAGAAATAAAGAGAGAGTACTCATGGAAATGTTTTTTTTACTATTGCACCATATCAGTTGTTACTCGAATTAATCAGCTACTTTTAGTATTAGATAATTTGATGATGTTTTGCATTTTTAAATTGAAATATTATAGATAAGAAAAAACCGACCATGTAATACGCTACATACAAACTAATAAGAAAAAATGTTATTTTTTGCAAGAGCTAAGAGCAATTATCTAACAAATGCTAAAAGTTTTCACAATACTTTTTCTATAAGTATTTCTTCACAGTATTACATATAAAAATACAGGTTAAATAATTACTCACCATATTCAGTTTTGTGAATACATATATTTTTCCATGTCAAATTCTCTTTTAATGAAGTCATGCTTAAAGTTTTCTCTTTTGAAAACTAATTTTGAAATATTTTAATATTAAAAGTATATTATAAGTATGAGAAGAATGAAAAATGAAGTTTCTAAGATTAAAACTTTATGGAAATAAAAATTAAATTTATGTTGAAAATCAAGATTTTGTTAATATAATAATTTTAAAAGTAAAACAAATCAATTAAAAAACCGATTTAATAATTATTATCAATATTAACAAGTTTAATAAAATATCGGGTGGGCCATCTATCGTTTTAAATTTGAACCAGCGGCTATTTCGAATCTGGAATACTTATGTCATTCTATTCTGTCACAAAATTTAGTATATTATCTCCACTGAATGAAATGAATCGATTAACGCTTGAGCAATGTTGTGATTTATTGGAAATTTATTTCCAAAAAAAGATAGTTGGTCGGAAATCGCAAAAAAATCAAAAATTTACAAAAGTCATCTTTTCAGGTGAAGCTCATTGTCTTTCTTAATAAGCAAAACTGCCTTATTTATGACTCAGATAACCAAACGTGTTGTTTTTTTTTTGTGTGGATTGTGGAGCTGAAGCGTCATTGGTCCATATTTCTTTGAGAATATGGACGGCGATGCCATAACGGCCAATGGAGACACCGCACCATGATAATCGAGTTTGTTGTGCCCGTTCTTCGTGGTATTGATGTGATCGATGTTTGGTTTCAACTTGCCACATCTCATACTACAATTGATTTGTTGCGTCAAACTTTTGATTGCCGTTTAATTAGCCGAAAGGGTGATGTCAGTTGGCCGCCAAGAAGCTGAGATTTGACACCGTTGGATTATTTTCTGTGGGGCGCCCTAAAGGACAAGTGTTATGCCGACAAACCAGAGACAATTAAGCATTTGTAGGCCAACATTCGTGATGCCATTGCCGGGCAAAAGTTCGAAAAAGTTCTCGAAAATTGATCCGATCGAATAGGGTACTGTTAGACCAGCCGCGGTAGCCATATGAATGAAGTAATATTTTCTAACCGCACCAATTGTACTTCACAACAAAAAAAATTAATTTGACAAAACTTCAAACCATTTTTGTTTTATTGTAATTTTAACTTAAAAATTTATTATTATGCATATGTGAGTGGGTATGTATTAATCACAGTTACTTTTTTATGCAAATTTTAAATTTGTAATACTGAAGCACAGCCTGGCATTACATGACTCCTTCTCTTTTGCTCTCACATGTATTTATTTACTGATTAATTTGCTATTTAGTTTACAGTGAAAATTATATGTTTTGTCCTTAATTCTTAAACACCTTTTTAAGCATTTTCATAAACTTTTTAAAACTTTTCCTTTAACAAATTAATGAAGTCTTCTACTTAATTTCATTTTCCTTTTCTGCATATGTATAACATTTTGACAGTAAACATTTGTTAAAATCAAAAGAAATCTAAAAAAGTAAGTAGTTTGCAAGAAAAAATCTCTGCTTTAATTTACTTTGTGCTTTTTTCTTCTTATTTTTCAAATTCTTAGTTGATTTATTTCTAATCAAGATAACAATGTAAAGAAACAAAAAAAAAAAAACTCCTGATAAATGTATAAAATAGTTTTGGGTAAAACTATTTACAAAAGCTCAACAAACAGTTGTTAAGAGTTTAGTAAATTTCACAAATTAATCAAAGTAAAATATGCAAACAGCAGCATAATTTTTAAGGGTACATGCTAGTGCGATTGCATGAATATAAGGAAACTAAAAAACTTTACAGAAAGTAAACAAAAAAAGTCTAATCTAAAGCAATACTGAAATACATAAAAGTTTCTATGGTAAATGACTTATTAAGACTGATAGATAACTTATGTAAAAAGCTGCATTAGCCACTTCCACTTAACTAGCAGTGTTTTTAGCCACCTGTAGAATTCAAAAGAAAACGGTGTTTGATGTTTATAGCGCTATTTCAACTATAGCATCTCGAATGTGAAGTTAGTGATTTGTTAAGATAGCTAAGTTTTTACTGCCTGAGCCCATTTTATTGGAACCATAGCCAAAGTATATCGATTTTTATTAATATTGGCAAAGATAGTTAGTATATATTGAATACTTGTAACACTATAGCATTTTCTATTCATATTTTAGACGAATTTTTAAATACCGCCATTCTATAAGCAGCTTTATACGTCCTCACCTACCACTAGTAACTTCTCAACCGCGTACAGGTGAGGGCGAAGTTTCTTATTAATGACGATAGGGTAGCCAATTCTATCGATTCATTAGAGCATCGTCGCAATGTTGCGAGTGTTTCAATGTTCTATCGGTACTATAACCCAATATGTTCAGACGAAATTAAGTAACTAATTCCTAGTAATCATATATTTTTACATAGCACTCATATTTCTCGTTGAGTTCATCCCTTTGTAGTTGATTGTCCAGTAAATCGCACAACGCATTATAGGGAAAATCCGTTCTTTGGTCGCACTATTCAAATTTAAATCGAACGTTCACCGACACTACTCTATCTATCCTCCTTCCCACAACCTATTCTCCTAGTACCAGCTCAATGCACTGCATGAGTAGGGGTTATCCCTGGTCTTATTGAAAAAAAAAGTATATCTACCGGTTACCAGTACAATGCACCTGTCAAACAGTCGCTTTCCACAATTGAACTGGTTTATAGGCCATTTATCTAATGCTTTATTTATTTAAATATTAAATCAGGAACCTAATAAACTTGCAAATAAAGGAAAATGCCAACAACATTATTAATATTTGGCGGTTCAGTTTCTGCCAGAAATAAGTCACAATTAGTCGGGAAGCACTCGATTCTAGACATTTCTCAAATAGGAATGTATCTATAGTAAGTACAGAATTCATCAAGAATTAAATTAATAGCTTTTCTTGTTATAGCAAGCGCAGACCGAAATATAGCCTAAGAGTATATACACAGACATACATGACACAAACTACCTACTTATCTTAACCAGGAGCTCAATATTGAATGAGGTTTTGTGCGTTTGTATGTATGTATAGATGTTTTTTTTAAATAATTTACACTATATCTCACTATGTCTGGAACGAAATGTATCTAAATTTCAAAAATTCGAACTGGGCGGAATTAGATAATTGGGCTTGAGATTAACTACATATAGTAAAAATTAATTTTTATGTACCTTGAGAGAGGTGATAACAACAGCGCCGTAAACGTTAATCAAAGAGCGAGATAGGATAAAGGGTGTCTCGCCTATTTCTACATGTATTAATGAAAGTATTTTTGTATGCTCGTTTGTTGGTTTGTTTGTTTGTGGTTATGGACAGGTACACGGCTGATCTGATTTTCTTGAAATTTTTGAAATCCACCCAAAGTGTATATTTATTTATCCATATGTTAAATGGTAACAGAAACACTCTCTTAATTTGACTCGAATAGATTAACAGTTAAGGAAAATCATCAGTCAAAAAATGAGTGGAATTGAACAAGTAGGTGTGGTACCTTCCACATAAATTAATTGTTTATTTCTGTATATCTTAAAAACAGTCAAAGCTAAAGATTCTGAATGACTTCATAGTCGATAAAAATTATCAAAAAAAATTAAAAATAGGTGGAATTAAACAGGTGGGCCTGGGATCTTATCTATCTGCATCAGCCAAAAATCAGGAATTGAAGGTTTTACACTTAATAAAAGCTGTCTATATCCGTTTATTATATAGAAATGAATGTGTATTTGTTCAATGGTTATATACAGCTAACGAGTATAACACTGTTTGTTTCTGAAAGGATCAAATGATTGGATTTTGACCGGAAAGGGCAAAATGAGAAAAAATGGTAAAATATGTAAATAAATGCTAAAAATGGTAAAATATGTTTGCTAGGATTTTTTCTTTGCCTCTTGTACAGTATGTACAGTATGTCAATAAAGAGTTTGCCCATTACAGAAAAATACACGTTTTTACGTTATTTGATATAAAAACAGAAGTTTTATTAGAAAGTATTTTTTTAAAATTCATTCTAATTACTTACATTATAAACAGTGATTTAAAAAAAGGAAAGAATTCAAGAAAAACAATTACTACTCCTTTTTTGAGTGTCAAAAAATTATTTGCACAATTACTTTGATATGTACCTTATATTAAAAAAGGGTTTTTAAGCTTTTGTACTTGGTATGACCACCCTTTGCGTCTCCGAAGCATTGTAGTCTTTTTTCATTGAATGAGTTAACTTCTTTAAGTCAGAGTGAGCTGGAATTTTTTGTCGCTCCTCCAATATTGCAGCCTTTAGAGCTGTCATGCTAGTAGATTGATATTTAGCGACTTTCTTTTTTAAATATACCCACAAATATTCAATACTTTATATATATTATTCAATACTTTATATATATATATATATATATATATATATATATATATGCAATTTACTACAGATGCTCTTTTAAGGAACGTTAAGCATAATAAATATTTTGCAAAAAAAAATATTTTTCTATATTTTATTTATTTTAAACCTAACCTTGTCTTTATATGATTTTTTACACGGTATTATTTGGAACTTGTCTACCGTGTAAAAACAGGTTTAAGTCTTTTGGGTGTATAAACAGAATAAAAAATATGGCTGTTTAAGTAGAACAAATCTACAATGCTTTTTTGTCTAGCAAATGCCACTTAGATTTAATCTGTTGTTGTGGCGTAGCAAAATGTAGCAGATATGCTGGCTTTGCTACGTATGCAATAATTGCAAGGCGTGTTTGCAACAAAGAGTGATTTTCCCTAATATAATAAAAATTTTATATATATATCATGTTTTAATTGCAAAAAAAGTTTGAGTTAGCGCTGAAAAAAATTAAAGTAAATAAAATGGTTAATATGATAAAAACAAACATCGAATTGTAACGTAAAACTTTTCTTTGTCAACAGGCTAGTAAGTAGTTTTTAAAAAGTACAAAAAAGCTTACCCTTTGATGAAAAAAGAGTGCAATAGACTTTCTATTCTAAAGCCAATTAAAAAATTTGTATTTCAAAATTTGTATTTCTTTAACAATAAAGTATTTAATAAATATTTTACTTGTTATTTTCAACAATTTTATTAGAGAATTTATTTTTTGTCTTCGGCGTCAATTGATTGTGATGTATGATGCTAAAAGCTATATTACTCTTACTCTCTGTTACTTTTATTAATCTTTATGTCATAAGAAAATATTATTTCAATTTTTTTATTATTAATTTTCTTTTAAAAGATTTGCTTTTGTTCAACTAGACTTTATAAACAAAATACCCTCTTTTTTATTATTTTCTTTTCTTCAATATTTCTCTAAAATATAAAAATATGATTAATGATATTATATTATGAATATTTTACAAACGCCATAAAACTCAATGATGGCAGTAGAAGAAATTTATAACAAATATTTTTTGGGAATAAAAATAATATAATTAAAATCGTATATGTCATTTTAAAATAAAAGTTGTGATATGTACAGTGAAAACAAAAACCTAGAAAGTAAAACTATATTTAAAATTTTGCATAAATTGAATAACGTCCTTTTAATTCCTTAGAATCCCAGTGTTCATACGCTTACAATTCGGTGTTTAGATACAGTTACGAAATATATATTTTTATATTTTTAATAAATAAATATATTTTTATATATGTTACAGTGTTGTGTATCACAAATTCACGAATTCCTGGAGACTTAAGTATTTTTCAATTTTCAGCTGTACCCTATTTCAAGAAAAAAGAGAACTGCATCCAATTATACAAAACAATTTTGTAAACACTCAATACCATTTATTAAAAAACATTCAGTAAAAGGAATAATAACATATTTTTATAACGGGTCCGTCATATAACGTTTTTTTGTTTTGCGCCCTGTTTTAAAAAAAAAAAAAATATTTGGCGATCCTATATTTTTTAGGCTTAAATATATAATATTTTATGCATGCATTACTCTCTTACATTTTCTTTTTTTATATTAATTGGTTCTTCTTCATCTTATAAGTTATTCCGTTTTCTTTCTCCTAAACAAAATTTAATTTATTAGAGAATCCAGTTAATATAAAAATAAATCTTTCGGATTTCAATCTTAATCGAATTCAATTTCTTTAATTGACTTTTAAGAAGCGATCATTGAATTAAGGTGCGTCTGTCAGTCTGTTGCTGCCTTATTGAGTTTCAATCATTATTTAAATTACATACTCATATGTATCTGACTTAAGCAATC
Source organism: Wohlfahrtia magnifica (assembly GCA_023159175.1). Lineage (NCBI taxonomy): Eukaryota > Metazoa > Arthropoda > Insecta > Diptera > Sarcophagidae > Wohlfahrtia > Wohlfahrtia magnifica. Next base: position 2,051,066 of record JAKWBJ010000059.1, read on the forward strand.
ATTAAGGCATTTGCGAAATGTCATTTTAATTCAGTGCTTTTGGGTTGTAAACACGCCATAATAAAATTTTGTAAAGAAATTCAATTAAAGCTGATTTTCTCAAACGATAAGTAAAATCAATTTGTTGTGAAAGTGATATATGGTTAAGAGATTTTAATAAAAAAGATAAATTATATAATAAATCATAGTGAAGCGACAAGAGGTGTATTTTTTAGAAAAAAAATGAGAAGCAGTTGTTTGGTTTGAGATGTGGTAGAGTTGATTGATGAGAGCAATTAAAGGAGTATAACAAAAAAATTAAAATGAAAATAGAAAAGTTAAGTAAAAATATAAAGAAGTAATGAAATACAAGAAAGAAATCATATACGATAATATACATATATTGCTCACGCTGGTCATGCTATTCTTAAGTATTCGAAAATCTGTTTAGTTTCTAAGTAAACTTATTTCTAGGAACAAAAATATATTGTCTAAACAAGAAGAAGAATAAAGAAATTTATTATTGTAATTATCAACCCCCAACCCGGAGGTACGTTTTATTGTAATTACCTAAATAAATTTTCTTTTTGTTTTTTATTTCTTTACATCTCGAGTAAATATTTTATTTTTTAAATTTACCTCTTCACCTGCAAATATCATCCGGATGTCTGCAACAAAATGACTGAATAACGCTTCAATTTTAATATAATCTTCTAATCCAATGACAAAATAGTAAGAAGCTTTAAAGTTAATGTTTTCGTAAAAAAAAAAAAATTAATTTCAAACCCCCAGTGTTCTAGTTATCTCTATTACATACAGTTCTTTGTAATACTGCTGACGGCTATGCATTGTTTGTTTTGCCAAGTGTAAATAAAGGTTCGCTTAATATATAATGTCAAGTCATGTCAAACTTAAGCAATTAAAAAAAAAAAATAAGCAAAAAGGCGTAAACAGAGTGTCTTTATCACCAGAACTGGTGATATTTATCAATAGAATTCAAACCTGACATTTTAATACTTGGTTTTTAATTTTTTAATGAATTTGCAATACGTAAAATATATTCAGGACCGTTGTCCTGCAAGAAAAAAATCGATGCTTATCTAATTTTTCTTGGCAGATTTCTTAAAATTTTTCACGAGGTCTTTATCGTATACATTAGCTGCGGTATTGCCAACGAATTTTACTAAGTTAAGCGGCGATTAGACGGCGATTATATAATTGCATGCTTGTCGTGTTTGTCAAACTCGCTTGACGGATTTGAAAAATTTGTAATATTTTGTGTTTGTTATCCAGCCATCATCCCGCTCGTGTAACAGCAATTTTGTCAAACACAGTCATTTCTGTTTTTGTAAGAAAACAATAAATATGTCTTGGCTAGAGTGCACGTTTTTAAGAATGTTACTGAAATGTATGAATTGAATTGTGGCAGATAAAATATAGCATATAAATAATTTTTATTGTTTTTATTTTGATAATTATTTTATTGATTTCTTTCTGATGATTAATATTTATCTGTACATTTATATGTACAATTTTATGATTCAAATAAACATTTTTTATTTTTTTTTTTCTCCGTCACACCTTTGCTTCAGTTTCATTAATCAAGTTGATTTCCTCAAGCTAAGTAGATGACTAATCCACTGCAGCCCCTCCATACCGATTGCGTAGTGGTTGTTAATATCCTTGCTAATTGGTGGTGATCTATACTTTAGCACTGTTATTTTTTCCTAGTAGGTGGCGTTTTTTCCTGATCATTCGTGTAATTTGTAATGATAGACAGAGAAAATAATGAATTTAATAATGAAAAATTCTATGAAAAATTTCTATGAAAAATAAGGAGTGTTTTTTATAGAGGTATAAAACTTTAAGTTGCAATGAGACAACGATAGATAATAACAACGAAAGATAATCTTGTGGCATTACATTTTAAATATGATTTCTGGCATATGACCGCAAACGCTGGTGCAGATGTAGTCCAATCTGGACGTCCAATTTTCGATGACTTTTTCCAACATTTTTGGCCGTATATCGGCAATAACCTGGCGAATGTTGTCTTACAAATGGTCAAGCTTTTGTGGCTTTACCGCATAGACCCATGACTTTACATAGCCCCACAGAAAGTAGTCTAGCCGTGTTAAATCACAAGATCTATGAGGCCAATTCACAGGTCCAAAACGTGAAATTAGGCGGTCACCAAACGTGTCTTTCAATAAATCTATTGTGGCACGAGCTGTGTGACATGTTGCGCCGTCTTGTTGAAACCACATCATGGTTATTCAATTCAGGAATGAAAAAGTTAGTAATCATGGCTCTATACCGATCACCATTGACTGTAACACTCTGGCCACCATCGCTTTTTGAAAAAGTACGAACCAATGATTCCACCAGCCCATAAAACGCACAAAAAGTCAGTTTTTCTGGATGTAACGGTGTTTCCACATAAACTTGAGGATTACCTCCACTCCAAATGCGGCAGTTTTGTTTGTTGACGTAGCCCTTCAACCAGAAGTGCGCTTCATCGCTAAACAAAATTCGTTTATGAAAATCGGGAAAAACGGTAATCTCGTTTAGGGCCCATTCGACGAATCTACGCCGGGCGTGAGTCTATTCACGATGAATTGCCAAACCAAACTGAGAATAAGTCACTTGATAGCTGTTAGATCGGTCGCCATCTTGAAAAATAATGGCAACTAAGAGTTCTTTATATAAAAACACGGTCTACTTTGACAAATAATCATACACACATTTTAATTTTTAATTTTTTTTTTTTCAAAGTAATTTACAGACTATACCAGAAGTTTCTTGAAGTTCTATAACGACTTTATTATTTACCTACTATGTAAGCTTTAATTAATTGATTTGTAAATCTTATACAAAGGACTAATGCATGTGTGTTTGAAAAAAAACTACAGAACCTTCAGTGTCTTCTCGAAAGAACAAAAGATTGGATTTTGACCAGAATGGGAATATAGGCAAAAAGGGTAAACAATTTAACTAAGATAGAATTTAAGATAATAATTCAGATGGGGCTAGCGACACACGCTGGGGATTAGCTAGTAATAACTAAAAATAAAAGAAGTCAAGAACTTCATCATTAACTTATACCACAATATCAGACCGTCACCTGTAATACAAAAGGACCAAAATGACCAAATTTTATGGTGGAGATAAAAAACTTAATAGAATGAATAATGTTGTAACGATCTCTCGTCTAGCATATAATACAATTGTGAATTTATTTTTGGACACATATATACTTTTTTTAAATTTATTTTTCTACATTGTGTTAGATGCAGCATTTTGAATAGCGTAAGTACTGCATGCTATCACTAGCTAATCAATTTTGGAAATCGGGGACTTATGCTACATACAATTTATCATCATATATGTATATTGTAGGTCGTTATAATTATGCATATGCTTTGTTATTTTTATTTTATTTTTTTTTTAATTTCGGTTAAATAACTGTTTTCTTATTAGTAAATTTATATTTTTTAAAATTATTATTAAACCTATAATTAATTTATGACTGTAATTTTCCAATAATTAATTAATTCACCAAATCAGAAACTAATTTATCATAAATAACAATTTCACTACTCAGTGTCTGAGAGTATACTGATAATTAACAGATTTCACTGGATCGTGTAATAGCAAAACACTCTGTCTCATCAAGCCGTGCTGACAAGCCGCGCTTGATGGTCCAATCGCCGCTTTACAGTATGCTGAAAGAAACGCTGTCACAATTTTTAAACTCATCGGAAAGGGCGAATTACATTGCATTAATTGGTTTGTAAGCATAGTTTAAATTAAAATCATAACCTCAGAGATTGTCTTTCAAGAAATACAAAATTATTTAATAAGAAATATGAATTAATATCATATACAAACTATTGACTTAATTCCTCTTTTAATAATAAAATATACTGAAGCCGCAAATATTCTCATTTAATATTTTCATTTATTATGTTACAAAAATTACCACCAGTGCGAAATATTCGCATCAGTCATCTACTCGACAGATTTTTGTTAATTACCATTTGTTAAAAGAAATTTACTTTGAATATTTCACCATTTTTAATTTATAAAATCATCATTGTTGCCTAAGGACCATGTCTCTACTCAGACTCATCAACAGGTGTTCTTCCCTTCAAACACACCTCACTTGCGTGTACTAAGGCGGCGCAGAACTCCAGCATCGGTCGCCCTTCGTCCGTGTCCGTGCAGTCCACCTTATCAGGTAAGACCACCTTCACTAAGGTGCTATCCGTGCCGCCCTTGCTTACTACATATTGTTACTGAAATAAGGTTGGACACCGCAGCGTTTATTACATCATTAAAATAAATAAACAAAAGCTGCAAGAACAACTATACGTGCTGCTTACAAATAACCAAATCTACAACAACAGCCATTAGCAGAGATAAAGTAAATAAAAATAACACGGCAACAACAATAATTAAGCAGCAAAGAAAACAAGTAACAGACAATAAACAAGCAACAACAAATACTAAAAGCTGAAAGAGGTAAATGTTTACATACGCATGTCTACAAAAGTACTTAAAAGAAATTAAAAGAAAGAAATGGAATCTACCTGAAATATCGAGAGGTTCAAGAGCTTTCGATGTATTGTTTACTCAGCCATATAAAAAGCACATCGATGCGAACAACGATTAGTTTAACTGAAGTTAACTCAGTGAATGTGTTATTGGTGTGAAGAAGTTTACGAGTGTACCCCTTCGTGAAGCTAGTGAAGTAAAAACCGGCTTAGTTGGAGGTAACTCAGTAAAGAGAGTTAAGTGTGAATAACCTCTGGTTGAAAAGGTTGTGATCAAACGTAAATTATAACTACGATTGGGTTGGAAGATCTTTAGGAAGAAAGGTCTGTCGAGTAATTGTTGTTGTTTACGAAGTTGTAAACAGACAGAGTGATTAAGAATAAATTATAACTACGATTGGGTTGGAAGATCTTTAGGAAGAAAGATCTGTCGAGTAATTGTTGTTGTTTACGAAGTTGTAAACAGACAGAGTGATTAAGAATAAAAATTGTTATTGCCTGTAAAGAGATTACAAGCAGTGGTCTACATAACTGTGTTCAGTTAAAGATTTTTAATTGAAACCAAACACAAAATTTGTTTTATTTTGAGTACAATCTACGAACTCATAAAAACACGTTTTTAGAAAGGTAAAAACGTAACAATATAGTAAATTTTCATATGCACGATTTTCTATCAGTTTTCCTATCGGCCAAACAGCATCATAAATACTAACACTAGATACCTGTCCGTACAACTGGGCAATTTTGCAACCATTACGGAACAATTTCCTGTTAGTTGCATTATTACCAAACGCCGGGCTGTCGAACTCATAATGAGTTGGTGATCTGTCTAGATAAATTAAATATTAAGTTTACTTCTTGCAATATTACTCTTACTTTTCTGTTATTTTTATTTAAATATACAAGAAAAAAATAAATTAAATTTAAAAGATTTTCATTTTTTTTTCTTTTTTAATGATATACCCTGTGTTATGGTCAAGCACTATTATGGCATAAGAGAGCTGCGTAAGATAAGTAACAAAATACTGATCATAAGCCAAATAAGGAATGTAATTTAAATAACACCTAACTTTAAGGCAGTAGAAGACTCGATAGGCCAGTGTACAAGTGTCGTGGAATAGAAGGAAGTTGAAAACTAAAAATGACATGTTAATAAATGGACGCATATTGTAACGATAGAACAAAATAGCACAATCTTTTCTCTCAACAGAATTAAAAAATAGAGAAAATAGAATATTTCAGTAAATAAGTTTTGTTGCCACAACGTTTTCTTTCTCTCACTTGCTTTCTATCCATGTTCAGGTTAACATGCAACATTTTAAACTATTTTGCTAATTACTAGATTCAACATAACAATAGAAGAAAAGTACATATTTTTTACTTCACAAAAGTTTTTCTTCTACACAACTAATTCTAGTTAAACAAACTGTTGCTGCTGTTGCTTTATAATATAAATGCTTAAAGTGTCTCAAGTTGGCAAAACCAATTAAACAGTCTTTTAACCAGTAAAAGGTCTTTCTTAAGCTTTGTTGCTTGTTAATAAAAATTTTTCGCCATAAAATATATTTTGTTAATTTTATTAACCAAAAAAACTGTTTACTATTATATATGCTATAATATATTTATAGTTTACTGAAAGCTAGAAAACTATAAAAAATTATTTTTATGGTTCATATAAAATAAATTTTCGATATAGATTCGAGAGATTATCTCATTATTGTTATATATCTAAAATGCTATACACTTTTTCTTCGATACATTTCTTATTGTCATGTTTGGGAATTAAATTACACTATGCGTCAAAAAGAACAAAGTTGAAATACCTAGAATTTATACCAACTTTCTAATAAAAGCTATTGAGTACAATAAGTCAGTTTTTGAAGTATTCGTAATACCTTAAAAATCTTTGAATTCGTATAAAAATCCGGTTTTTTATACCTTCATATACCTTTAAGCTCATAACTTAGCTGAATACTATCCGACTTTAAGGTTTTTAGTGGATTTTAAAATAAGAGCAGTATACCTTTTGAATGAATGTTATATTTCATAGCATAGTTGCGCTGAAGTGCACAAGTTTAATAGGCTCCCTATATGGATACACCCCAACGAAAACAAAAATACTCAACAGAGAATAACAAATAAAAAACAACTTCATTCAGATGTGTGATTGCTCTTGATGAAAGCATACAATTGTCACTTTGCGTATTAAAATTGTTTATTTGTTTACTTTGTTGATTTTTTCTTCAATGCACATTGCAAAAATTTACTACTACCCCCACAGAGTGATTTTTAAATTTTCTAACTTCTGCTAATATCTACCAAAACTGTATTTAGCCTGCCATCTACCAAACGAAAAATATTTCATCAATTTTGGTAGAAATCTACAAACAGTGGCAACACTGTCACCATCATTAAGTTATCATATTCAAAATTGAGTAGGCAACTAAAGAAGAAAAAAATCTGCTTACGTAAGAGTTTAAATATTTCTCTTATTCAATACACCGTTTCTAGTTTTCCACTAGACTTTTCATTTAATACCTCGAGATAAGTATTGGAATAAGACTACTTTTATATGTGATCGCGCTTAACTTGAATTTTGATATAAAGGTTTATATCTATTTAAATTGATAGCCTATTTTTGTTGGTATAAGAAAGACCGCTTTTTATATATTTTTTGTTTAAAAAAAATATTTGTTGCTTGTGCCACATCTTTTTAAAACTTGTTGTTTCTGTTTTTCAATTTAGTTTTTCCCCACAGATTATTATTTTTCCTTTCCTTTCGTTTCTTTGCACCAACGGCTACGAAAAATTTTGCAACCTGTAGCACTCTATTCTATAAAGTGTTTTTGTGATGCACTCGCTTATAAATAATTATAACTATAGTTGCAGTGATGGTGACTGCAATATTTGACACAAATAGGCCTAAAGTGTAGCATTTTTATGGACATGCAGCAGCAGCAGATGCAGTAAGAGCGCGCAGCCTGTTCTGCTTTCTTCTTTGTATAAAACATGTTTTATAACATTTGTTTCTTTTTTTAATCTTGTTCAGTTATTTTTTGTTGTAGCGTGTCATAGAAGATTAAATATGCTATGGTATATATGGTATGTTTGAAAAGACAGAGAATTATTATTTTTTTTTTGTTATTTTAACAGAATACCTAGCCTTAATATAGAGGAGGTAAAGCAATACCTGTCTCAGCTAACCTCTGCATAAGTAAAAAATTAAAAAAGGATAAAAAATATTCACAGTTTCAACAGGATTTAAAATTACTTTAGAAGACAAATAGTGAAGGCAAAAGAAAATACATTTCAAAAATACAGAATAATTGTACTATAAATCATGATTCATCAAGATTTTTCTTCAATAAATTTTTTTTTATGTCTTTTCTCTATTATAAGTCATTAAAAAAATTTTAAATTAAAAAGTTACAGAGCTCTGATGTCAAAGCGAATTAAAACTACTCAGTTGTCAGTTGGCTGTCAAATTTTTATACGTATCGTTTGAAGGTTAGTACTAAATACAAATCACGTGGACAAAATTATAATAATGCCATCTGCGTGTCATCTTACTGACTTATTGAGTGACCTAGCAGATGATCCAATAATAAGAAAACAAAAAATCTAAATATGCGTTATAAAGGTTTCAAACGTTCCTTAATTACGAAGAAAAATATGCACTTCCAAATTGATGCCAAAAATATTGATTGGTCGTATATAAAAAACATGCAATTGCACATTTCTACATTCCCTAGTAATGTTACTTAAAAATAAACGTAAATTTTTTAGTTAAAAGAAAAAAATTAATAAATAAAAAAATTATAACCAGAACTTTATTTGTTCATTCTGGAAATGACTTTCGAAAATAAAATTTTTTATGTTCTTTCATTCATCTTAATATTTCTACTCTGATCTTAACTAAAATTTTCACTCTTTCTTTTGCGAGTTTTTATTTTTTGCAAATATTTATTTATTTTATTTTTTGTTCTCATTTTGCATTTGACCTCAATTCAAATGATTACTTGCAAAAATATTTACATGTACAGTGGCGAATTTAATTATAAGCACAGTAAGCTCTTTCAGCTTCATGATATTAAAACAGCGGTCGGCAAAAGAAAAAATTATAACCAAGTTTGGCGAAATTTGCTATATTTTTTTCTTTATTGATAAATAATAATTACCAGCCGCAGAGCTGATGTCTTTTGGCCACCTCGGAGCTGCATTTGACACCGTTGGACTATTATTTGTGGGGTGCCGTCAAAGATAAGCCAACAAGCCAGAGACAATTGACACTTTAAAGGACAATATTCGTGAAGCCATTGGTGAAATACAGCTGCACAATCCATAATGTGCATAATTGGACCTATTGTGTAGGCTACTGCATGGCCAGCCGAGGCAGCCATTTGAGTGAAATTATTTTCCATTATTAACCGGAAGGATTGTACTTTCAATTAAAAAAAGAAATTTGAGAAAATATTTAGTAGTTTTAGTCCTATCTAATATATATAAATATATTAGTTTATAAAAAATCTCCTTAAATCACCCTTAAAACTAAAAGAGCTTACTGTGCCAATAATTAATTTCGTCACTGTATGCAATGGAACCAAGTTATTTTCTTAAAATATGTTTTTACGATAAAAATATGTAATAAATGTATGCATAAAATCATGCAAATATTAAGAATATTGTTAAAAGTCATGTTGCTTTACTGAGAATATTTTTAAAAATTATTAAGTAAATATGTAAAGGGTGATTCTGTAACTGCTTCTGTTTTGAAAATTTAAAAAAGAAAAACACAAAAAATGTGCAAAAGTGAAAGAAATATTTATTTAAAACGATAAATGAACGCCTGCCATTTAATTTTCAAAGATTAATTCATGTAAATGTTTTCCGCGGCTATGCCGTAGGTGGCCCGCTCCTAAGCTCGAATTTTGGTATACTTTTTCCAGTACTTCGTTATCTCATCAATGGTATCAGCCGCACCAAACAGTGGATCTTTCGGCGTGCTTAGGCAGCTCTTGCACTGCTTCTGACTGCTTTTCACTCCAAATTCGACAATTCTGCTTGTTGACGTAGGATAAGCTTCGTTTAATATGACGATCATTAAATGCACAATTCTTACATGGACTCAAATGGAAATGGACTATCAAACACATTTTTCAGGCAGCACGCATTTTGATATTGATGGTGAAATGGCAAGTCATACTGAGCATTCTGACATTGGAACATGTCATGAATATTTCTTTTACATTCAAAAAGCGTACACTGAAAAACCAAACGACAAAAAAGTTACCCATTATTTTGGAAATATGAAAAAATTTTATTGTACGTAAAAGTATGAGAAGACGTTTTACCCTAAATTAAGTTTCATTTTTGAGAAGATTTAAAAAAAAATATATGTAAATCAACTCAAATTTTATTAGGTCATCTATTACATTATGACTCCTTTAGAAAGTTTTTGTTGTCAATACTATTGAGTTTTCAATTTGCCTAGATAAGGGTCACTATGCTTTTTTTTATTATTCAAAATATTGGTTTAGCAACAACATATACTTCAACTTGTTTTAAAAAAATTAGAAAAAACGAGATCGATGCTACGATGAGAATCTTAGACTATAAGCTGCACCCAATTCTATTTTCTGACTCATTAAAGAGAACTACAGTTTATTAAGGATCGAACGCCAAATGCTTTAATAAGATTTCAATAGTAGTGAATACTCATAATTTGTTACTAGCAATGTTATAATGTGATACCCCTATGAAACAATTTTTTTCTGTTAGATGGTCTAGCTTGGGACTGAACCGATCAACTCATAGTTGGTAGCCGGGTGTCTTATCTACCATATCACAGCGCATAGTGGGGTATTTTATGCTCAAAGTGGGAATCAATTGTAGAAGCCTTTTTTGAGAACTAAACTCAATAGATTTCGATTTATTTTGGTCGGAAATGTATAAATAAATAGTTTTTATACATACTTTAGTGAAAATTTGTTGTTTTCTTCTGTTTTTTATTTTTATTTCCTCAATAATTTTATTTTTCTCTTAATAAAAATAATCATAGTATATTAGGAAACTTTTATTCGGTATCATCGGACTTATGATTATTATTACCATCAACATCAGCAGCAATATAATCATTATCTTTGTCACCATCAAAGAATGTAGCAGCATAATGGAAAATGATACCAAATATAGGGTCTGACAAATAATCTTTTTTTTTTTTTTTTGAAAACAATGCACAAAACATCGAGTGTAGCTTCGGCTGTGTGGCACGTAGTGCCGTCCTGTTGAAACCAAATGTTGCTAATATCCTCCTCTTCAATTTTTGTGAACAAAAATTTGTTCAACATGGCCCGATAACGATCGCCATTGACTGTAACGGCCACTCCTTGCTAATTTTCGAAGAAAAATGCCCAATTATGCCTCTGGACCAAAATCCGCACCAAACAGTGGGTGTATCAGCTTTTCAATGTATGCGTGCGGATTTTCTGTGCCCCAAATGTGACAATTTTGCTTGTTTACATACCCGCCAAGAGCAAAATGAGCTTCATTTTAAAAGATGATTTTTTTTTTTGCAAAATCGGCATCTTCTGTAAGTCGATCGATCAAAGTAATGTCGCAATATTTCCCGGCGTTGTTCAAGCGTATGCACAACCATATTCGTTTAGCTGAAGGACAAAACTAATTATCTGTCAAATCAGGCATGAGCTAAGTGTTACCATTAACGAAATAAGCACCAGTTGAAAATAAAAACATTAGATGGGGGACGATAGTGTAGCTAGTGTGCGAGAATGCGTCTATCATCCACATGACGAACTAGCATTATCAGTTTACGCACTACAGCGATATTTCGTGGCACAACAACCGATTTAAACGACCTTCACGGAATTTGTGGGCGACCGAACCACGACTACGATATCGTGTGGGTTTTGATGGTGATTTATCGCTTTACAAAGAACTGAGTTCATCGACTCATTCTTGTTGTGATAATCCACGTCGAAAGTTGTGGAAAATAATCCAACGAAAACCTTCTCTTGAAATTTTCATTTTTTGGCCAAATTGATTTTCTTGACTGACAGTAAATAAAGCAAATAGCTCTTGTACATCTTGATAACATTTTGAGAGCATATTCTATATATTTTTTTAATATTCCCTACAAGTTTTGAAAAATTTAAACTTTTTCTTTAAGTAAGTGCGTTTTTCAAAGCGTTAAAAATAAGAAAAATAAATACAATTTAAATTTTTTTCCTATTGTTTTATAACGAAAAGAAAATAAGAAATTAAACGTTTAAAAACTTCTTAAATAAATAGAGTTTTTATATCTATTATTCTGGAGCATCTAAAATCCATTTTTTCCACAGTATACCATATTTTATTATAAATTAGTCGAGCTTAGCGACCTCTTGTAACAATACAGAGAAGCAGCCGAAAAAAATTGTTCAGTATTATATTCAGCTGATAAGTGATTAGTAATTTCTTGATTTTTATCTATGAAATCACTCACTGTGAGTCGTGCTTTGCTGCCCTTAACTTCATTATATTTTTTTACTATTTTCCTACATTTGATTTGCGTCTCTCCGAAAGATAAAAGTCTTTTAGATGTATGTAATACTTACTTATGCACTCCTTCCGCTTTGTAGATATTTGGATAGATACCGAAACAGTTATTGGCTGATAATGTTAATTGTTCAAGAAGTTCTTTTAAACAAATTTAGAATCTTCCATTAACGTACTTATCTAATTCCACCCAATTTTAAATTGGTGTTTTGTACAGACTGCCAAGTCATTTAGACCAAATTTAGAAATTTCTCTTACCGTTCTCTAGATATAGAAAAATTAATATTTAGTTCGTATGGAAGGTACCATGCCCACTTATTGATTTCCGTCCGCTTTTTACCCGACAAAATGTATTGTATTGACTATAAAGTTATTCACACTAAATTTAGAAATTTTAACTTTAAATCTTCTTAAGATAGACAAAAATCTATATTCATTTTGTACGGAAGGTACCATGCTCACTTATCCAATTTGGCCCACTTTATGACTGATGTTTTTTTTTTACTATAAATCTATTTGGACCAAATTTGGAGCCTTTTCTGTTACCATTTTGAAGATATAGAAAAATAAATATTTATTTTGTATGGGTATGGCACCAGCAAGTTCGAAATTTCAAAATTTTTATATCCTATATTTCTTTCTTTCATTCATCAGCATGCCGATGGATGCTGTAGAACTTTCCAGCCGTTTAGCTGTCTATAGATATCACACAAACATACATAAACACATTAATTTTTATACTTAAGGTTCTTGCTTAAATATTTAATTTCCATTATAAATTTAATTTCTATTAAATATTTTGTAATTTTTCTAAAAATAAACTTTTTCAAATTTATTAGGAAACATCATTATTGAGAATTAGAGACTTATAAGTCTTATAAAGACCATATACATCTTAAATAATTAAAATATTTGCCTCTTCTTTGATCAAATTAAATTGTTTGCATTTGTTTTCTAAGCATTATTTAGTTTTTGTTTCTTTCACTTTGAAAATTTTTTTGGAGGAAATTTAAACTCTTGCTGACATTTAAACAATTTTAATAAACAACTTTTCATTAAAACAAGAAAAATATATCCTTCCTTACTTATAAAGTGAAGACATTGTTCTGGCAAACGAAGCTTTGAAGGTGTGAATGTGTTTGCATGTAATTGTGGGTGTGTATCTGCATAAACTTTATCCAACATCTTTTTGACCCCATAACAATAATATCAAATAAGCAGTATGCTTCTGCAGTATGTTGCAAAAAGAAATTTGCTTTTGTTGAGAAAACCAACCTAAATACTATATTAATAAAACAAAACGTTTTAAAAGGACTCAATTATTTTCCAAAGCAGAGGCTTATTTGATACTGCTTTCCTTAATCTTAAACATTTTGCTGTTTTTAACCTTTTGAACTCTATTCACAAACATTTTCATCATTATAATGTGCTTTGACTGGTGGCTGCTGCTATAAAATGAACACCTTCACTTGATTAGAAGTCTTTTACTTTGGTTTCATAGCCAAGTTTAAAAGCTGTACAACTATAGGTGAAGGTGTATAGTTGAATAGGTTTTTAGTGTAAACATTTGTTTTATTATCTTACCAAAGTGTTGTCACATTTATGTATTTAAATAATTTTATCCTTTTCTTTCATAACTTTTCCTTTCAAGGGAGGGAAGGGTGGTGCTAAGCAAAATTACTAGAGCGTAACAGATTTTTCTCTATTGTTTAATCTCTCTGAGTTTTTTATACGCTACCGCTGTATGGCACAGTAAAATCAAGTTAATGCAGCTTATTGCAGCAATTGTTGAAAGCAAAAATTGTTATTATTATTTAATAATATGATTATAAAATACAATGGTTCTTAAGATTTCTAGACCTTTCTCCTGAGCTATCTGAAAAATTCATTATTTACATGGCTGAACCAAAATGCTGAATCACACTCATAATAATAAAACATTGCAACGTCGAAATTATGAACGTGTCGAAAAATGTTTTTATAATTTATTTGTCCTTTAGACTTGCTTCTTGCGGGTGGTTCATGATTCCTTATGATTGTTGTACTTTCACTTAATGTTCAAGTATGCATACGACGGATACGGAACAGAATGAAATATTTAGTCAATTACTTCACAGAAAATGTAAACTGTTTTGCTCGAAGCGTTCGATTTGTACATTTTTATTAAAAAAAACCGGAATAAAAAATTGTACAAATACTTTTTATCAAATTTAAGTACTTTTTTAACACAGCTGCACACCTTTCAAAAGTTACCCAACAAACAATTTTACAAATCATTTAATCAAAGCAAGCATATGGGTTTACATTAACATATGTAGATATATGTGTATTAGAGTATCCACTCGATTAATCGTTGTTCGATCCAATTACTCGATAAATTTTTGTTCGATTAAAACCTCAATTCTGCAATTAATCGCGATAACTTTTAAGCTATATTTAAAAAACCAACCAAATGAATTTGCAATCAAATCATAGAGTCGATTGTTTAATATTGAACATGACCAATATGTACCAGACGATGATTTTTAGGAAGAAGATGTGGATCTAAATGAAAACAAGTATTGCAAATTAAAAAATCCAATGCAAAAAGTATCAGTAAATTAAACGAATTCATGTATTTAGACAAGACAAAGAGAAGATCAAAAAAGCCCTTTAAAGCAATTTTATCCCATCGCAAGGCTCTGTTCTTCTTCCTACACTTTTTCAATTTTTTTTTTTCTTCTTACTTTCAAGCCGATTTACTCTTTCGCAGATGACAATAACATTTGTCCTTCATTTTTTGATCATAGGCCTAGTATTTTGGAAGATTGAGGATGAGTATGAACGACACACTCACAAGCGATCTGCCGAAAATCTCCGAGTGGGGTCGTGAGACTGTTTGATTTTAACGCAAATAAGATCCAATGTTGTTTTTAACATTCAGGCGTGGTGGTGTGTTGTCATTTGTGTCTATGGGTAGTGCGGATATTGGGAAATCAGATGCTTTTGATGTTCCGGACATGAGATCACATTTCTCATGTGTCGAAATAAACATTCAAGCATTGAGATAGTGTAAGGAATACTTCACTCCATCTGATCTTCTAAATATTTACAAAACCTATATCCGGCCTAAAATGGCACGGTGCTTCAAATTCTTTTTTGTAATTTCGTTACCGCGTACAGTAGAGGGCGAAGCTACTCATTAATGATGGTAGAGTAGTCAACTTTATCTATTCGTTATAGCGTCGTCGCAATGTGATGTGTGTTTATTGTTCTCTCGGTACTATAACGGAATGTGTTTTGACGAAATAAGGAAATTAATACCTAATAATCACATATTTTCACACAGTACTCGTTTTTCTCGTACAATTGATTGTACAATGAATGGCACAACGCATTATCGTAAGAATTGGTTCTTTTCCGCGTCGTTTGTCTGTGCAACGATCTTCCCTCGACGGTTTTCCCTGCCACTAACAACATAAATAAATTTAAATCAAGTATCTATATTACATCCTATATCCTGCTTCCCATAATTTATTTTCCCAGAACTAGCGTAATGAACTACATTAGTAGGAGCCAACCACTAAGTGGTAGACTTAAAAAAACATCAACCTTAAATAAAAAAAAGCATAAACCAAACTACGCACGCTTGTTTTTTTTCATTAGATTAAATTTTTTAGATAATTTTTAATTGTTCGAGTTTTTCGTGTTATTGTTACAATTTGAAAATCTTACTCGATTAATCGACCAATTTTAGAAGCTTAAATTCAATTAATTTCTTACTCGAACAAAAGTAAAAGTCGAATAATTGGATACTCTAGTACTATAGGGTCAGCCAAATAATTTTTTTTAAATGCTGTAAAAAAAAAATACTAAATATTTTCTTAAATTTATTTTTTTATTTGAAAGTACAATCCTTCCGGTTAATAATGGAAAATAATATCATTCAAATGGCTGCCTTGGCTGACTATGCAGTAGCCTACACGATCGGTCCAATTTTTAAGCACATTATCGATTGTGTGTAGCTGTATTTCACCAATGGCTTCACAAATATTGTCTTTTAAAGCGTCAATTGTCTTTGGCTTGTTGGCGTACACTTATCTTTGATGACATCCCACAAAGAATAGTCCAACTGTGTCAAATCGCAGCTTCGAGGTGGGCAAACGACATCAGCTCTGCGGCTGATAATGCGATCTTCCAAAACAGGACGGAAAATATCGAGTGTAGCTTCGGCTGTTGTGGTGGACGTTGCATACAAACCCTTCAACGTTCACATTCTCTTTCTAATCAGAAAAAAAAGAAGGAACACAGCTTGCTTATATTTCTGCCCCCTTATATACATTACATTATTATCTTCTCCAATTTAATCCCATTTGTTGATGAAGGGAAATTGTTTGTTAAGACCAATATTTACTAAACAGACATGGTTCGAGTTTTACCTATTAGAAAAAAGAAATGACTAATTTTTGAAGTTTAAAAATAGATGTATATACTTATCTTCTTGATGTTGTAATCCTCGAGTATTTCTGACTCTAATGTTTTATAATATTACAGGATTATAAAACATTACACACAAAGAAACATTCACAAAAAGAAAGAAAAACATATGTTTTAAAATTTGTCATATATAAATTTGTATTTTTGCTTTTGTTTTGATTAAGCAATGAAACAAATGACAATTGATCGAGAGATGGTTCTCTTTCATACATATGTAAGTAACAGTGGTTTGTATCTTAGCTAAATTAGTTTGCGCAAATTAAATTTGATAATGTTGGGCTTGAAGATTCTTGTACGATGATCGAGAAAGTTTAAAATTTTTAGGAATTAATTACTCAGTGGCAATATAATAGAGTCTCGTTTTTTGACATTTGATGACGTGGCATTTAGATAGCGCAAAAAAAAAAAATACATAAAATAAAATAAGAAATGTCAAAAGCATGGTCGTCAAGAAGTTGATTTCAAACTTCCTTTTCCTTCTTACCTTCGACAAGAACAGACGTTCTTTAGTGGCGAATTCCGATTTATATAATCGGGAACAATATTTTTAATCTGAGGACAAATTGGTTAAGGACGTTAAAGGACATCCACAGGAATAGAAGCTTCAAACTTTCTGTTTCAGTATTGTTTAAGGTAAATTTGTTTTAGATTATATTTTTGGTGCGCAAATTTAAAAGAAATTAATTCAATTATTAAGGGTTTAGAAAATCACGTGGAATCGTCCACGCAGGAGAAATAAGATCAAATCTTGATCCTCGTTTCTTTTACTTTGGTCTTCGGAAATACATCCACAGAAATCGCTTTATTGAAGGTAAATTTTTTATATATAACCATAACTTATATAGATTCTTTTACGTAGGTTTTGATGAAGTTTATTTTTTTTAAGGTTTTATAGGCAAATCACGTGGGATTGTCCACGGAAAATCATCCACAGATACATCACACGACGACGTCTTCTTTTGTTGTATTTTCTAGTTTTAAAGCAGAAAGGATATTATATTTAAATAGAAAGAACGCTTGGTTGCTTAACCTAGTTTGGGGTTTGAAGAACCTCATATAGGTTATATGAGGCAATCTTCTCCCCCAGCTTTAATGTAACTGCCATTCAACTCTTTTTTCGGTGGTCGGCAACGAGCGGAATGTACAGCAAGTTTGGTATATATAAAGTGTGATCGCTCTCGTAGAGATGTTTATTTAGCGAGATTACTGTCATCAACCAACTAAAATTTCCTAAATCGAATTAAACCTAATGTTTGTTTTTTTTTAAATCTAATATAAACCTTTTACTATGCATACATTTTTAATAACTATTTTCCTACAACTTTTTCTATAAATCTTGCTATAAAGATATTTAAAATTTTTCTATGAATTTTGCTAAAAATTTACTTAATTAAAAACTAAATAATTCTCTTAAAAAGAAAAAAATCTCTATAAAACATAGTTTAAAAATGTATATTTAAAATCAAACAAAATCTCAAAACAAAAATGATGATATATAAATCCCTAAATTACCTAAATTAACATCTCAACATAAAGTATCCAAACATCTAAACAATACAAAAACAATAGACCATCTCAACATGCAAAAGGAATTATAAGCAACATATTATTTTTTTATCAAAAAACATCCCATTCATATTTAGTAACTGGTACAACATGTTCAAAGTCGTTGCAGAAGGCCTTCTACAAGATCAGGAACACGTTGGTAAGTGAAACAAAACATTTTTATTTCTTATTAATAATATACGCGGGTAAAATGTTAAATGAAAGCAAAAACAATACTTTTGTTTGATCTTTAGTTGACATTTCTTTGCTTACTTTCTTTTAAAGTAATGTTTACGTTGTTTTAAAATTAACATTGATTAGTGTTGTTATAATGACCACTCTCAATTTCAATTCTGTTGTATTCTATTAATAACATGTTAAGTTATTAACAGAACTCTCCTTTTGATGTTTACATGAAGCAATAGCCTTGAACTTGAAATTTTTTCTTTTATATATTTACTTTTTAAATCATATGTTCGCATTTCTTTTGCATATAATAGAATTGCACTATGGGTCAATTTATTATTAAATTCAGTTAAAATTACCTATGTATCGTAAACATTTGTATTTGAGATTTTGAATATATAATAACATTAGATTTTAATAATCAGGAAAATGCGTAATATTTAAGGAAAAGATAATAAACTATTTGCTAAGAATTTAAATGATAGATATTAACTATTATATATTTATTTTTAAGATGATAGATTTTTGAATAAAATAAGATTTTCAATATGAATTTGTAAATAACGCTTGTGTGGTCTTCTTTTGATGATTTGATTGGATAGAGTAGAAAAACGTATTGGGGCTCTATAAAACAGGAATTGTACGCCAATAGAGCAATGGTAGGTGAGGGTAGTGAGGCGTTAGCTCCCAATGACATCAGGGATGCCTAATATTAGTGGGGCTCTAGATAATTGGAATTATAGGCCACTAGAGCAGAGGAAGGAGTGGGTTATGAGGCATTAGCACCCAATACCAGCGGGGTTGCTTAATGTTATTAGGCTATGGTAGGATTTGTTCGCGTTTGAGTTAAAGTTCAGAGATGACTAGAATTAAGGGGTTTAGTTTGTTTCTTAATTAGATTTCTAGTCATAAAAGGTCCATTTAGAATAGGGTAGTTTAGTTTGAAATCAGGGAGTCTATAATAATTTTTTTTATTGTATTAAAGAGAGGATTAAGGTAAGCGAGGACAAGAACTCCCCCATCCCGACTGATTAGCTAGCATATCAATGGCTCCCGCAGTCCTTTCTATCTGATCCCATAGAATTAAGTAAAAATTACCATCTATCACCTTATTTCGGTTTGGTGAACGTTACACTGTGTGGCTCATAGCGCCGTCCAGTTGAAAAAAAATGTTGCTAATATCCTCCTCTTCAATTTTTGTGAACAAATATTCGTTCAACATGGCCCGATAACGATCGTCGTTGACTGTAACGGCCACTCCTTGCTCATTTTCGAAGAAAAATGGCCCAATTATGCCTTTGGACCAAAATCCGCACCAAACAGTCACTCGTCTTGGGTGTATCGGCTTTCTAGTGTATGCCCCAAATGCGTAAACTTTGCTTGTTTACATACCCGCCAAGATCAAAATGAGCTTCATCTGAAAAGATGTTTTTTTTTTCGCAAAATCGGCATCTTCTGTAAGTCGATCGCAGGCTCACATAGCGAAGCACACACTTTCTGCCACACCTGCAATATTCTTGGGTGTACGCACTGTTTTTGACTTTTCACGCTTTGTTTTATCGATGAGAATGTCATTTTATTTCACTTTTTTCACAATATAGCGAACATACGGAGCTGACGATGCTTCTCTTCTTCCAAAATCCGTACGCAATTTTCGCACACATTCTGCAACATTACCATGATTTTCAAAGTAATGTTGCAATATTTCCCAGCGTTGTTCCAGCGTATACACAACCATATTCGTTCAGCGGAAGGACAAAACTAATTATCTGTCAAATCAGACATGTGCTAAGTGTTACCATCCACGAAAAAACAACTAGTTGAGAAAAAAAAACGTTAGATGGCGGACCCTTTATTATGAAATGTGCAATATATATATTTTTTAATAAAATACAAAAAATAATAAAAAAAAGTTATTGCACTAAGCGTATTAGTTGCGCGCATCTAATGGTAAAGATACTGAATGCTCATAGGTAACTTTCGAATATATGTTTAGTTAACTTAAACTAAATACTCATTGAACACAAGTTGAACTTTACATAGTTGGAAACTGAACGTACGCTTCACTCAAAACTGAACGTTTTATTTAATTTTCTTCTACAACCATTCAGGGTATAGAAAACGTAATAAATGTTAACTACATATTTGATCGGTTTTCTACCACGTATATTTTCTGTGTAAATAGCGCTAAAGAACTGTGGTAGAAAGAATGATGTACTGAATGTATCCGGCTTAAATGACTCTATATTGAAGAATAAAATGCTTTGTTTGTAACAGAACAAAATACAATTTATTGAAAAAATAATGGAAACATTTTTCGCTTTAGAAGATTCCCACTATTGCAGCTGTACAGATGGTGTAATATAGTTTCATTGTTTTTAGATAATATTATATATGTTTAAAATCACATCTAAAGTTATTTACTTTACTAAATGTCTAGATCCATGATTAAAAATGTCACAACATATGATTGAAGTCTTTTAACACTTAGCGGTACCAAATATTATTAGCGGTACCAAATATTATAACACTATTAATTTATTATAAATCACGAAAAAAAAACATCTACAATAGACGAAAGAGCATAAATTATAAAAATTATTTAAAAAATAGCATTAACATTTAACAAATAGTAGTCATGAAAAGGGCTTAAATTCACAACTGGAGTAAATAATCACAATATACAAAATAACTAAATAATTTTATTGAAGCTCTCTTATACATATACACCAGTCCCCATTCTTTAAAATTAAGGGAAAAAAACTAGGAAGAGCACCAACATTATTTATAAATGCAAGATAGCTGCAGCAGTAGCGATAATATATTTTATTTAAATTTATGCTGAAATATAACAACAAAATATATTGCACAATAAAAACAACAAAAGAGCTAAAAACAGCAAAAAAGCAACAAGAAAAATATTTTTTTTCAAAACAAAAAGCTAAATAAAGCAGCTAACTGTCTAGCAAGTAACATAATCATGAATCAGTAAAAAAGCATGAACGAAATTGCCTTTTAGGTTAAGCTGTAAACAAATCCCAGCTATATGGTAGATTACTGTTATATCACAGCAATGTGTTTTTAACAGATGAAATTAAAACTAAAATTATAAAAAATCCACAAAATATGGGCTAATAACAACTCAACTGGAGTTCTTGACAGTATTCTATATTATGATGTTAACATGTATCTCAATAGGGAGTAAATTTTCGGATACTTCAAGAACGAATAACATAATTTTAAAAATAATTGATTAAATTAAAGAACTAAATTAATAAATATGCAATTAATCAAATAAGAGACCACATTAACATACAGAGCAACAAAGCTATGACTGGATTTTTGTGTGTTATTACACAGAAAAAAATACGTAATAGAAAACCGAAGAAATATATATTTTTTCTGGACATTTGCTACGTTTTCTGTACCCTGAATAGTTGTAGTAGAAAATGAAATAAGTCGTTCCGTTTCCAATTATATAAAATTCAGCCTGCCTAAAAGTGAACGTCCGTCCAGAAATTTACTACGTTCGTTCAGTTTTAGTATTACTAAATGTAAGTTCAATAAATAAAAATGCGTATTTGGTTTAAGTAAACTAAACTTATATTTGAAAATTACCAATGCGCATTCAATATCTTTACCACTAAATGTGTTTTCCGATTTAAATAAAACAACTTTTTTATTCACGTTTATTTCTTTTTTCACACTTTATAACATCTACACATGCATACGTATTAATATGCGTTTGGTTTAACGATTAGCAAGGTTTTCTGAGAGCAAACCAATTTTTTTTTTATTGCTTCAGCTCATTTCGATATCTGCTTCTAATAATCCAATATAAATATTAATTTCGTTAAAATAAATAGTTTTAAACATAGTACAAATAGTAACCTTATAATCTTCTTCAAAAACATTTGAATTGAATATCATGTTGAAAATTTAAAAACAAAAACGTATGTACTTATGTATAACATTCACTCAAACCAAATATATGAATTACCTAATAAATATTTTTCTAACAAATCAAAATTATTATTTTCTGATAGAAATCAAAGTTATTGTTCGTCTACATAAATATGTCTACATAATTGGTTTTGTTTTCTTTATACTTCAATTGAACTTTAATCCTTTGGCGCATTTAGGATACCGGTGTCTTAAAATAGGTTTTCTTTAAAATACCAACTGAACATTTATAGACAAATATTTTTTGTCCAAAGGTTTTGACTAATTACGGAAATGAAAACGACAAATTATATTTTATTTTTGTGTAGGAAGAATAGTATAGAGAAGACATAAACTGTATTAAGAATGTAATACTTGTATTAGCTCCTTAACTATGTAATCACACAGTCCAGTGATTATCGATAGTTTAAGCATATTAGGACACATTTTTCCCTCAAAATTTTTACTTTTTGTCAATATTTAAAACATATACATAAAGGGTTCGCCATCTAACGTTTTTTTTTTAACTAGTGCTTATTTCGTGAATGATTTAGCTCATGTCTGATTTGACAGATAATTAGTTGTATCCTTCCGCTGAACAAATGTGGTTGTGTATACGCTAGAACAACACTGGGAAATATTGCGACATTACTTTGAAAATCATGGTAATATCGCAGAATCAAAAATCATCTTTTCAGATGAAGCTCATTTTGATCTTGGCGGGTATGTAAACAAGCAAAATTGTCGCATTTGAGGCACAGAAAACCTGTACGCATACATTGAAAAGCCGATACACACAAGACGAGTCACTGTTTGGTGCGGATTTTGGTCCAGAGGCATAATTGGGCCATTTTTCCTAGAAAATGAGCAAGGAGTGGCCGTTACAGTCAATGGCGATCGTTATCGGGCCATGTTGAACGAATTTTTGTTCACAAAAATTTAAGAGGAGGATATTAGCAACATTTGGTTTTAAGAGGACGGCGCTACGTGCCACACAGCCGAAGCTACACTCAATGTTTTGCACCGTTTTTGAAGATCGCATTATCAGCCGCAGAGCTGATGTCGTTTGGCCACCTCGGAGCTGCGATTTGACACGTCGGACTATTATTTGTGGGGTGCCGTCAAAGATAAGTGTTACGCCAACAAGCCAGAGACAATTGACGCTTTAAAGGACAATATTCCTGAAGCCAATAGTGAAATACATCTGCACACAATCGATAATGTGCTTAAAAATTGGTTCGATCGTGTAGGCTACTGCATGGCCATTTGAATGAAATAATTTTCCATTATTAACCGGAAGGATTGTACCTTCAAATAAAATAAAATAATTTGAGAAAATATTCTCTATTGTTTTTTCATAGCATTTTCAAAGAAGGAAATTTATTTGGCGGGCCCTTTATTTATAAACTGGATGGGGTGCAAATTAGAGTTTATTGCATTCGTAGAGTTCCTATACACATTTAACATCAATAAATGATTTTTTGAACAGAAAACGTAGCAATTTATTACATATTTTTCTTCTACTTGTAAAATTGATGTCGGAGAAATAAAAATAATTTAATTTGGAAAATATGCTGTAAATTTATTTTATAATAAATATGAAAATATTTTAATATTGAAAAATATAAACAACCTCTCAATTATGAATAATTTTCTTTCATATATATTTTATGGCCTTAGCTTAATAATTTCCTTGGTGCTAGAAGAAAATAAAAACTGTTTTTCAATATTATGAAAATAAAAGAAAATATTTGAATTTTAATAAAAGAAAGAATATTTTTTCAAAAATTTACATATATTTTATTAGAAGTTGGTTATCGAAGTTTTTCTTTTCGAATTAGCATAAGAAATTTTTTCTAAATGTGTGGTTGGGAAGAAAAAGGTATCGAAACCAATCAAATATTTATGGCAGTTAACATAATGCCACTTGTTGAGATTATTATCTAAAATGTGAAGACTTTTTTAAAGATTTCTTTTCTATCAATGGGCATATGTTTTATTTGTTTTTATTTTTTATTTCGTTCATATCTTGGCCACAGAATATAATATATAAAGTATCTGATAAATGTTAATGTGTATGACCGTATAAATTATGCTTTGCTTTACTTGATGACTTAACTTAATTACTCGTAAAAACTTGTTGACATTTGCAATATTTTATGTAGAAAATAAGGCCAACAAAACAAACATTTTTTAATAAAATTTTTTATATCATAATTTTTTTTTTTAATTTTAAGGTGATTTTGCAAATTCTTTTTGAATCATTTTGTATGACCCCCATTAGTTTTATTATTTAAGCTCTAGAATATTTATCTTCAGCTATTTTCGCCAATTAAAAAACGTTTATAAAAACTAAAACTACTCTTCTTCCTTGTTTTTTGGACTTATTTTGTTGGAACTATAATGCGAAATTTGTGCACTTTTGTATCTTTTACTTGCCTTGTTTGCATTATTTTATTTTTTTTTAAGATAATTTTGCTAAATTTCAAACTATAATTGTTTGGTAATAAGGGTTTTATTATTATGAGTGCTAAGAAAAAGGAAATACACAAGGGAACAGGGACTTTCAATTTTTTTTTAACAAGAAAAGCAAGAGTCAAGGTTATATTCTTCTACACTAATTTATATGAGTTTTCGTAACTTCTTTTTATGCATCAAATCTCAAAGTAATAAAAATATTAATTTGTCGACATCTAGAATCTGAAATCTCGTACAGGAGAACAATAAAATTAATGAACAAAAAGTACACAAGCCAATTCTTAAAGAAAATTTATTTCATTAAAAATTTTTAAACGAAATTTTTTTAACCGCTGAGGGGAGTAGTTCTAAAATCACGGTTAATAAAAATATTTATTTTTTTTTTATTTTAAACAAATAGTTTTTTAAACCGTGTTTAATGAAATAAAATTTTGTAACAAAAACAAATATATTTTCTTAGATTGTAATATTAAAAAATAAACAAAAATCGTGTAAGACCTAAATCAACCATTTTTCTAGACCGTGTTGTGTATTTCTGTTATGAATCGATACAAAAAAAGGCTTTATCGCAATTTAACTTCGTTGAACATTTTATAGTAATATCTACACGATGCTGTTTTTGTTCTATTGTGAGAAAACGCGGTACATATCTTGTGTTTACCAAAATAATATGACAAATCTGTAACAAAGCATAAAAATCGCTCTAAAACATACAGTGGTCTTCAAAAAAATATATTAACCTACAAAACAGCATATAGAGTACTGGTGAAAATCTTTGCAACCGGTCTTCGGACACAAGTTCTTCCTCTTAACCCTTGAAGACTCGTTATACTACAATATTGTCCAATTCGCATGTGCTCACACAAAGTTATAAGGTATAAGGGGTTTTTTTGCATCCTTATAGCTTCTGAGACCGTATTTCCTGGCCTTCTATTAATGGTTGATATACCAACATTAATGGGAGTTTCAGTTTTTGCTTCTCTTGGTATTGCTTTATGATATTTCACATAAAAGCTTATGATTTTTCTGTACACGAGGTCTTACTAATTTATGCACGTAAGAATATGGCTATTATTGACTTTCCAAAAAATTGCTGATTTTGGGATAGAATAATTTGGTGACATATCTTTGTGTGAAACTCCGCTACGATAATCATGCAAAATTATGATTTTCAATTCAGAATTGTACTCTTTTGCAAAAAATGTTATTTCTTTAAAAGCTGAATAACTAGTGTCGAATTTTTAATAAATTACAAATGCCGGACACTCGCATTATAAAAAGGAAATATAATTAAAGTCTTTCTTGTAAGTTTTGTAAGTAAGAAGAGCTCATAAAAAGTTAAAGAGGTGAGAGCTGCAAATGTTTTGAATAACAATAGTTAGACTCTCTTACTCAAAGATTACTTTTTTATTGTTGTCTTTAATCAGAAGATTATTTCTTCCTGCAATTACAAAAAAACAATCAACAAAGTTATAAAAATACCAAAAATCATGGACTAAAAACACATCGAAAATAAATAGGTTACTGAAGAGCTAGAATACTGCTTTAGTTGCAAATGTTTTGGCCGTCACTGTAAATTGGGCTATGCTTAAGTAGAGAAATATAGAATAGAAGGAAAAATGGAAAAAAGTGAATTTCGTGTAGTGGTTAAACACTATTATTTGAAAGGCAAAACGGCGAAAGAGACAGAAGAAAACCTTGATAAACATTACGGCGAATCTGCTCCGTCCGATTATGTGGTATAATATTGGATTGCTGAATTTAAACGGGCCCGAACAAGCACTGCAACAATACCATCAACAGGAAGGCCAAAAGAGGTGTTTACTGAAGAAAATATGAAGAAAATCCTCGATATCGTTATGAATGATCGCAGGGTCAAAATACGTGAGATTGCTGAAATGGTAAACATATCATATGAACATGTGTTCAACATTTTGCATGAACATTTGCATATGAAAAAGCTATCGGCAAGATGGGTGCTGCGTTGCTCAGTGTTGAACAAAAACGAATTCGACAGATCACTTCACAACGGTGTTTGGACATGATAAAGCATAATCCTGCAGATTTTTGGCGTAGATTAATAACTGTTGATGAAACGTGGGTCCACCACTACACACCTGAAACCAAAAATCAATCGAAGCAATGTGTGGAAGCTGGTGGAAGTGCTCCGAAAAAGGCGAAGACAGTGAATTCGGCTGGCAAGGTTATGGCCACTGTATTTTGGGATGCACACGGAATATTGCTCATCGATTATCTTGAAAAGATATCCACAACCACAGGAGAATATTATCGTGCATTATTGGATCAATTGGTTGATGCAATCAAGGAAAAACGACCACATTTAAACAAAAAAAGTGCTCTTTCTTCAAAGCACGAGAAATCCACCTCGAATAGGTTGATCATCCACCTTATAGTCCAGATTTAGCCTCTAGTGACTTTTTTCTGTTTCCAAACTTGAAAAATGGCTCGCAGGAAAAAGATTCATCTTAAACGAAGAAGTGATTACCGAAACTAATGCGTATTTTGAGGATTTCCCAAAATTGTATTATTCAGATGGTATAAAAAAGTTGGAAAATCATCTTACTAAGTATATTGAGCTAAAAGAAGGCTATGTTGAGAAATGAATGGTTTTTGAAAAAAAAAATGTTTTTTTCCTACTTAGGTAGCTTAAATATCAATCCGCTCTCGTATCAACATACAAAACGACGTCATGATGCCTTAAGCCGAATGGGAAATGCCGCTTTGATGGGTGTTTCAACAAGACAATGACCCGAAACACAGAAGCAAAAGATTGATTTCAGAATTTTGACGTCGAGGTTTTTAGCTGGTCGGCACAGGACTTAAATTCTATCGAAAATCTATGGAAAATTATCAAAACAGCTGTCCGAGAAAAACCCTTAAAATGAAGAACATTTGTGGGAGTTAGTGAAAGAAGCGTGGAAAAATATTCCAATAGAAACATGTCACAGACTTGTTAAATCTTTGCCAAAGCGGTAAACGGTTAAAAACTGAGGTAAGAAAACTCTAATTAAAAGGATTTATTTAGTTTAATATTATTTTTAGAACACCAAATTTAGTGAACCTATTTTATTGAACAGGAAAAAATATCTGATTTGAAAAATACTGATGAATACGTAGTTTTTTTTATTAGTTACGATGTTTTGAAGTTATACACTATTTATGTTACAATTTTACCAAAATAAAATTAATAATTACGTTCTTCTTATGCTTTATTTGTCTAAAATTTTTAGATTATGGTGTATCTATTTTTTGAACAGCATTGTATATGAAATAAAATATGGCGATATATATCGCCGTAGCAATATGCAAACATGTTATTTAGTAGCCTTGTCTGCAGTGAACAATCCAGACGGCTTTAATATGACTTTGAATTTGGAAAATGTTTAAATAGGTTTTAGGGCAATATTTAAATTTTATTAACTTATATAAAATGTGAAACAATTTTCTAAACTTTTCTGCGGTAAAGTATTGTGACGCAACTATCAAAATAACTGATTCAAAAATTTTTCCATTATACAATACGCGACAAAATAATGTATACATTTTTATTGAATATTATAACTTTGCTACAAATTAAAGACCACTTAAGATATTACAAAAATTAATTTTAAATATATTATAGTAACGCTACTGAAAAATAAAAATCAATTTTGATATATACTCGTACAATATAGAAAAAAATTAATGTTTAAGGAATTTTTAGAAATTAAAAAATATTTCGCACGCAACAATCTAACGTATAAAACTCAAGCAAATTAGATTAAATCAATTCCTACATAAAATTAAAACTCCTTATTATTTGTTTCGTGGTGCCCTTTTATTTTTATTGTCAAACTTGCTTAATATTTCTGAAGGTATCCTTGTTTATTTAACCTGTATCCTTGTTGACAAGCTTATGGCTTTATTTGTACTTTTTAAAGATATTTTAAAGTCCCGAATTGATGATATTTTATCAATAGAGTTTAAATTTAATCATAGCTTTACTATGCGTGTTTTTTATAGAGGTATAGAACTTTAAGTTGGCATTACTTTTCAAGATGGTGACCGATTTAACAGCTGTCAAGTGATTTATTCTTAGTTTGGTTTGGCAATTCATCATGAGTAGACTCACATCTGGCGTAGATTCGTCGAATGGGCCCAAAACGAGATTACCGTTGTTCCCGATTTTCATAAGCGAATTTTGTTTAGCGATGAAGCGCACTTCTGGTTGAACAAACAAAACTGCCGCATTTGGAGTGAAGGTAAACCTTAAATGTATGTGGAAACACCGTTACATCCACAAAAACTGAGTGTTAGGTGCGCTTTATGGGCTGGTGGAATCATTGGTCCGTACTTTTTCAAAAAACGATGGTGGCCAGAGCGTTACAGTCAATGGTGATCGGGATAGAGCCATGATTACTAACTTTTTCATTCCTGAATTGAATAACCATGATGTCCAGGAGATGTGGTTTCAACAAGACGGCGCAACATGTCACACAGCTCGTGCCACAATAGATTAAAAGACACGTTTGGTGACCGCCTAATTTCACGTTTTGGACCTATGAATTGGCCTCCAAGATCTTGTGATTTAACACCGCTAGACTACTTTCTGTGTAAAGTCATTGGTCTATGTGGTAAAGCCACAAACGCTTGACCATTTGGAAGACAACATTCGCTGTGTTATTGCCGATACATGGCCACAAATGTTGGAAAAGGTCATCGAAAATTGGACGTCCAGATTGGACTACATCCGCGCCAGCCATGGCGGTTATATGCCAGAAATCATATTTAAAATGTAATGCCACAAGATTATCTTTCGGATAAATAAAATTAATGTTAATCGAATAATCCATCGTTGTTTTATTGCAACTTAAAGTTCTATGCCGCTATAAAAAACTCCCATTATATTTGGATTTTATTATTTTCAAAAACTGACCTCACAATATGTAATGTTCATTCAGAAGTGTTGTCTGTTAGAACAGGACAGTTTTTCTTTAGCATTTTATTATACAAATTTGCTGCGATATTGCCAACGATTTGTACTAAATTACTGACTCTTCTTTTAAAATGGCAAACCTAAACCAGAATGATCTCCAAACCATTATTAACAGTAATTGAACGAACTTAAATACACCGAAGTCACCACTTAGAAATTCATCGGAAAACACAAATATTATTTCATTTTTTGGTTTGTTAACATACTTTTACTTACTTTTTTTTGTATAAATAATGTATGAAAACGTATTTCATTCATTTTGTTATTTTTTTACACACAAATGTGTGTTTTTCAAGAGGTCTGTTTATTTACCCTACATTGGGCGCCCTCGGGATACCAGTTTTACCAAAAAGCGTTCCCTTACACAACAAATTGGATTAGTTTAAAATATTTGGAGAGAGAAATAGTACAACCCGTATGTGGTGCTTGCAAAAAAAAAAAAAAAAAAATTAAATTAAATTAAAATATTTTTTAAAAAACTAAAAAATATAAAATTTTATAATGTATTTATTTCCATATCAATTTTTGACTTAAGCGATCCTGAGAGAGCCGTATAAATACACAGATATGAATCATATAAATTAAAAACTATGGTATTATATTGCTGGAATAGGTTCAATACATATCCGAAGTTTAGCTTCTGATCGCAAGTATTTCATAAACATTTTAGGGTTTTAACACACACGCATCCATTAAAAATTTACCTTAAACTATCACTGTACATAGTTTTCAGTCCAAACATTAACGCTTTCGTCTTAAGGTGAAAAGCTGAAGAGTCCTGTATTTTCAAGAAGTTGACTTGGCCTGAGTATGATGTCAGGCCCACTAGATCGCTTATTGGTCATGATAGAAGGAAATTTTCTAGTCTGTGTTTACCGAGCACAGGCCCACAGGATGTGGTTACGATACAATCAACACTGTCGCAACGGTGACCAACTGACCTCCTCAGATATCTCAGTTGGAGTGGGTGTAAGATATTCTCGACCTTGTGCGGCTTTGAGTGTGTTTGTGCAAATTTCATAACGGTTTAAGAGGATACTACTTAACGATCGTATTAGCTACGAGTACACCAACCAACCCTGTCCGAATAAAGCCATTCTCCGTCACCTGTAACATATGAATATCGTCAGCAAATAGGTAATATCTTAACCCATTTATGACATAGTTCACGTATGGGTGCAAACTTTCCTAAACTCTTCGTCTACGTGTGTCCTTATTATCAATTCTTATATATTAAAAATTTGTTTCAATGGCATGATTGCTCTAAAAACTGGTCTACGAATGCACCAACCAAACCTCTTCGAATAAAGCCATTCTCTGTCACTTCTATATAACATATGAATATCGCCAGCAAATGCCATTTAAATAAATTAAACGAAGCCGTTTATATATAGAAGAAATAAAATTCGAGACTATGCGGCTTCCTATTGCAAGCCACTTTTAAGTTCACTAATTGAGGAAACTTCCTACTATACGGTTAGAAGTGCCATTGACAGGAGACATGATCTTCGCCCTGCGATGTTGAGTTGGATCTACGACTCCATAGTCATACCTGTTCTCACCTATGGCTGTATCGTATGGTGGACAGCTTTGGAATATGCCAGTCGGAGGAGGCTTCTAAATAAGGTACATATGTATTTGTGTTGCTTTGGGAGTATCTGGTGCCTCTGGAAGTACTCCTCAGGCAGCGCTGGACATTATTCTGGGCCTGAACTCCCTGACGTTGTGGTGAAGTGAAAGGCTGCTAGGAGTTTCTTGAGGATTTTTGAAGGGGGCCTAGCCAAGGCTCTGAGTTATGGACACTCTGCCAATTTGAGGGTACTTGACTGGGGTGTGTATTTGGTGACCTGTGCTGGTTCAACGGACTATAAGGTCAGGAAATGCGACTTCGGCATATGCCCTGCGGCAGTTTTTCCGTTTATAGAGTCTTGGCGTGGAGTTGATGGACTTTTCGACGGCTACGCCATCGTTACAGATGGATCTAAGACCGAGGAGGGCACTGGCGCGGGAGTCTACATGGCAGACAGTGGCATTAAATTGTCCTTTAGACTCCTGGATGAGTGCAGTGTTTTTCCGACCGAAATCTTCTCTGTTCTGAGAGCAGCTGAGCATTTTTGCGACTTGGCTACTGTAGGGGGATGTTGTGGTCTTCTACTTGGACAGTCAGGTGGCTATTGTGGCGCTGAATGGTCGCTATGTCAGCTTAAGGCTGGTTGCATTGTGCAGGAGTACCCTTGTGCCGCTCTCGGATGTGTGCAGCGTTAAACTGTGCTGGGTTCTGGGGCATGCTGGCATAGGGGGCAACGAGATTGCAGATGAACTGGCAAGAACGGGCGCGGGGGTGTGGTGTAGAACAGCCAAATGCGTCGGTGAAACCACCGCTTGGCTTCTTTGGGAGCTTAATTGATGGCTGGGCCCAACGTAGAGTGGAGAAGTCGTGGAGGAGCAGAGGAGACTGTAGGGTCTCCAGGCTGTTGTGGTCGCGACCTGACCACTATTGGATGGCATGGGTCCTCCATCTGAGGAGGGAATCTCTTAGGATTCCGATAGGCTTTATGACTGGGCACTGCGCTCTGAGGGCGAGGACTGGGATTTGGGAAGCAGGCTTCTCAATTTTTTGCAGAATTTTCGGCGATACAGGGGAGCCGGAGACTCTGGAATACGTCCTCTGTACTGCCCGGGCACAAGCTCAGGTAGTTTGGCCGTGGCTCTTTCGATGGCCTTGGTGACGTTGCGTCGGCCAGGATATGCGATCTGGAGAGCTTTCCGTCAGATCTCAGCTGGCGCCTTAGGTGATTCCTGGTCCTCTTTGGGCATCCGTCTCTATCCGTATGGCTCTTCTGACCCTCTTCTTCTTCTTCTTCTTCTTCTTCTACTTCTTCTCCTGTTTCCTTTTCTGTCCTTCCTCTCTATTTGTTTTCTAACTCTTCTCTTCACTCTTCTACTATCAATTGAAAGGTTCTTTCCACAATGGACCACTGAACTATTTTCTGGATGTCACAAGCTGTATAAACAAGTAAAAATTTGAACCTAACAAAGTCTGATGACTATTTTTGATAAAGATGAAGCTCCTAGGAACTCGTTGACCACTCTTTATAATAGTATTGAGAATATTTATTGTAATGAAACTCATGACAATACATTAATTGTTTCTTCTAATAATGAAAGTGATATTTAAACAGTTTAAATGGTGGTTCCGATATACATTTACATTATTGTTATAAAAATATTTTTATCTCTCTTCTTTTCATTGAACTAATATTTTATTTTTGTGTTTTCGTTCTTTTCGTAAATGAAGCAAATTTTTTGTTTACTTTTTAATGCGATTATGTTTGACTTTTAATGCCTTGTTTTGAATTTATGTGTTTTCAGGAACGAATTAACAGTTTTTACATGAATTTAATTTATGCGAATTTGGTTTATACGGATTATTGTGCAACGAATTGATCGCATAAAATGAGGTCTGAGTGTACTTATATAATAATAATATTAATGAGTGGCATTTATCATTCTTTTTTGCAAATCGTTTTTTATTATCCGAAGATAATTATAATTGAATGTGCAATTTCGAAAAGGCCACATATCCGATAATTAAATGTTTACAGGAAATGAAAAAAAGGTAAATTATTTTTTAATGAAATTTTATAGTTCAAAAAATATACAGATTATATTTGGGGGCTAATTTGTAACCGAAAATTACGGAAATATTTGTATATTGACTTTATTATATACGAGTATGTTTGTTTATATATTTAAAATTATTAAGATGTGCTCTTTTCGAAATTTATGATTATGAATATACAGAGCTTAACGAAAAAAACCGTATTCATTTGCAGAAAGTTTTATTTTAGATATTAAAAAATTTAAGGCAATACCTCTACTAAAAAAATAAAATTCTGTATATTCTGCCGGTATGTATTGCTTGAGTTTTGTATTGTTTGCAATTTTCAGATAATTAATAAGTACTTTGTAGAGTACCTTTTACTCTCAGAGATGTTATTTTCTATCACACTTCTTAAGATTACTTCTCCCGTTGTTTTTGGATCAACAGCAAACTCATAATAAGTCGATACTTGAAAACTGACATTTTGTTTTTTAGATATATTTTTTCTATAACTTCTTACTGATAAAATTTTAGCCTTAAAACTAAGTTGAGCCCATTTTTTAAAGTCTAGTAGTATTTACTCTTACAACACTAAATTTATTGGTATTACTGGACTGTACTATTAGATATATTGATCTATATTTTTGATGAGTGAACACAAGATCATCGCGTCCTATTTTCCTATTGATGGCTAAAGAATTTAATTTTTTGCTACATCTTGCAACAATAAAGCCGATCCTGCCTTTAACTCACTTTACTAAAATTACATATAACTGAATTGGACAAAGAACAATTGTCGTCATTTGTACCTACAAACCTGTCCCGGTCTCAGTCCTGGTAGCTGTTTTCCTTTTTGATTTAAATAACGCAACCCCTTTTCTTTAGCGGCTTTTATTTCTCGGTATTTCTTACCACACTTTACCTTTTTTCGAGTATAAAGCATTAGAACTCATTATTTAATACCAAGGACATTTGTTTATTAGAATGAAAACACGGAATCACTAATGGACGACGGAATCTGTTTTTTTAGCTACAAAAAAAGGAAGAACAAAAATAAAATAATGGCTTTGGGCGTTGAAAACAAACAGAATGTGTTGCTGCGTTGCATTTTTTGTACTTCTTGTTTAAACAACAACAGAGTTGTGACAACAACAGAGTTGTAACATCTAAAGTAGAACGAATAGTAGATGTTAGTTTTTCAAGCGTAGCAGGTGCACTGAAGCATTTGGGACTCATTGATACGAAACACGCATTTGCCAAAATGTGCGATATGTGCCCTTTTCGAAATTGCTTATTCATTTATATGTTTTCTTTATTTTTGTTTACAAATATTTTGTTAATCATTTCTTGTTTTCTTGTATTTCACATAAATAATAAAAATATTATTGTATTTATATTAATAATACTTAAGTTTAGTAATATAATTGGCAGTCGTATAATCTTAACAATGGCACTAATATTTTCCTTTTTTATTGGAAGATATTATTTCTTTTTTTTCTACTTTCCCAATAATTGTTTACTGTTTTTATTGATTTATTACAAATAATTTATTCCACAACCAATTTGTTATTTAGGAGGTAAAAGTTTTCCACTTAAAATGGAAATATTTTTAGAAGTAGTCTTGAAAGTAAGAGTAGCAGAAGTAGCTTGTAAGACCTTTAGAAAATGTGGCAATACTTATAACTAAATAATCATAAATAAAAAAATAAAAATTACAAATTCAATAGAAATGCGGTTGTAGAAATAAAAAACATTTACATGGAAAAGTAATATTGAACAAATTAAACAGAAATGTATTATAATTTTTGATAGAATTATCACGGTACACAGCTTTATATAGTTTAGCATATCTGGTATAAAAATATAAACCATTTGATTTATATAGGCATCGATTTGAGGTACATACAATTTATTTTCGTTACTTTTATTTTAACCTTCATAGGGACTTACAAAATACCTACGTTTAAGGTCTTCGGGTCAAATTTGACCCAAGTAGAAAAACTAACATACAAGCAAAAATTGTTCTTAATTTAGCTTATTATTATGAATTTTATGAAAATATTTATTACAAGGGAATATGTCAATGACAAAAAAGGATTAATATTACATTTAATTAATGTTCATTGTTACTTTGGTTACATTAAGTAGTTGTCATAGGGTGCTGTTTGCACACAAATTTCTTACAATTGTCACGTACAAATGGTGTTTTCTTATTTGTTTTTAGATATAATTGACAGCGATTCCTTTTGGTTGCACTTTTAACTTGTTCACACAGTTTTTCTCTAAATATAGTTGAACTTGAGGGCCGCTGATCCTGCTCGGCTTTGTGGCATAGATTTTCTGCCATTTTTCTTGAAAATGAAGCCCTCGGTATGGTTTTTCTTTGCTTCATTCAAGACGTAGTAAGCTGTTAGCCTAAATGTTCCAAGAAAAGCCGATTTTTGTCAAAACAATTTTCGCTCCAGCCGCTGTTAACCGATGTGAAAATAAATAAATATCTAGTTTGACGCTAAATACCATTTGAAGCCATCTAGTAATCTTTCTATTGCAAGAATAGAATGAGATAATTTAATCTAGCGCGTCTACCACTCCTTTGCATTCATTGTAATCTAATATTATTTATAGTTTTTTATCTTCGCTATTAATTATGTCTAGTTCATTATCTACAGTTCTGCGAAGTATTACAGACTTATATTTTAAGGTATATACGAAATCAGGGTCGCATCCTTTAGGAAACAAAAAAAGAACATGAAAAGAGAGGGTTGCCTTTAAATGCCAACATCTTTGGCGGTAATTCAACCTTATTTTAACACATAGTTCCAACTAATGTATTTCATTTTCAAGTGACTTTTGTGCTAATTCATTTGATGTAAGAAAATTTTCTGCGGTCACGTTATGACCTTTAAGACCAACTGTTAGATCAAGAACTACTCTCATACCTTGGCTTGTTTGAGCAGCAATTATTGTTTCTTTTCCTGTATATAGTTGTATGTTACACGCATAAGTACTGTCAGAATCATACAGCACCCAAAACTTTATGCCGTACTTTGGTGGGTTTGACGACTGCTCGTCTACAATTACATCTTTAGATGGGTTATAAAGCTTAGGTAATATCTTAGTCCATTTATCACACAGTTCACGTACGGGTGCAAACTTGTCTAAAACTCTTCGTCTACTACGTGTGTCCTCATTATCAATTCTAATACCTCGCCAACAAATTTTAATCTTTTTTCTATGCGAATGAATTTTATAGTCGTTTTACTCCCAAAGTATTATACCAATTTAAATAAAATTGATTGATTGTGAACATCTACACAGAAAAAGCTTTAAGCCTATATATATCTTTTCAAAATCGGTACAGTAGAACGGACGTAAAACGGGTACAATGCTTTAGCCTCTTAATTATATAAATGCTTTAAAATTTGAATGTGATATACTGACTGCCTGAATCTTTTAAGTACTTGTTGTTCAAGAACTTTTATAAAGAGAGAAATTTCAAAAAGATGGGTTTAAATATGCCCCTCAAAATTAATTGCTGTGCCTTTTCCGGAAATCTCGCTATGGTGAACGTTTTTACAAAGGCTTTCGAGCGAGCTTTTGGGACCTGCATATATATAACAATACCGACTACAAGACTGTCGAAATTTGTATACAATTTTCAAAAGAGAAATTTCATTGATGAGCCCTGGCGACAATGACACAATCAAAGAGAGTTACATATAACAACGTCATTTTAGGTCACCATACTAAAGAAAGTTGAAATTAAGCGACATTGTCTGTTATGTGTAGACTACATTCTGAAATTTGGTGACATTGTCTTTTATGAGTCGACTTCATGCTGAATGATGTAAGATTTTTTCTGCTACACCTCTTCGTTAACGAATAATGCACTAATGATTTCCGGTGATATTGTCTGTTAGGACTTACCAATAATCTTTCGTCTACAGGACAAAATCAACATTTGTCATATATGACAATTTGGACAATTACTTTAAGAAATCTTGTATGACACCAAAGTAAATTCATCGCCAGTCATCAATGTTTTATTGTTTCCAGTGCGTGTCAAGATAATTCACTATGACTTTCGCCACTGGGTGGTTGCTTAGTTACTTTTGTCGATGGTCGGTAGCCTTGCATGTGCTTATAGCAAATGGTTTGACATTCTTCCATTAATAGACAAACAGACGAAGAACGCCTGGAAATCATTGAATTCTGTTATCAAAATTCGTGTTGCGTGAAAAATGTGTTTCGTTTTCTATATATCAAAATGTTATCATTTATCTTATGCAACGAAATTCATTTTTATCTCAATGGATACGCCTGCAAACAGAAATCCGAATTTTGTATGGGGAGCTGACAGAGGTAGTTCAAGAACTACGAATGCACTCTAAAAATGCACTCTTTGGTGCAGTACTACTTCAAGAATGATAAAAATTGCACCGATAAAGTCAATAAAACAAGGTATCGTGCGATGATATCGACTTGGCCAAAATCGAAGAATTGGGCCTGGTTGCATGTGGTTTAATCAAGACGTGTCACCCGGCATGCGATATCATGTACGTATTGAGATGCTAGTTTGGTGAGCAATTAACCCTACATTTATGAGCAGTTCATTGGTCGCTCACTAGACTATATTTTATGGAAATAAGTGAAGTTTATCGTGTATAGGGGCAAGTCAGCGACAGTCAGGGACAAGCCAGCCCTAGAAGACAACAGTGCAACTGCCATTTGTGTAATGACCGGCCGAAATATTGAAAAAAGTATGCCAAAGTCGATTTACTTACTGAATATGCGCGAAAAAAAAAGTAAATGGCAAAATTCTCTGTTTTTTTTAATTTTTAAAATCCAAAGGTTTAGAAACTTCTGCGTTATAACAGAATATATATGAAATTATTTTAAATTAATTTAAATTTCATCATTTAACGTTAATTACTACAATTATACTTGCAAATTTCACAAGTTTTCTTGAAGCACTTCAAAACATTCAAATCCTTTATTACAAGAACTAGTTATGTAAACATTTATTTAGATATGAGCAAAATCTTACTTAAAGGATTTACAGTGAGGAATAGAAATTAAATACAATCAAAGGCAACTAATTAAAAATAAAATAACAACATATGATATTAGACCTGTTAGTATGCTATTTAGTTATTTCATTATACTTCCTTGGGATAATGTCTGCCTACTTTAAGCAATATTAACATTATTATTTTGTTCTTTCAATTTATAAGAAATTAATCATTTTGTTTACATCATTTGCTAGAGTGCGTTAATTTTTAAACTTATTTACCATATAACTGTGTAACGAGCACAATTCAAATAAGCATTTTCAAAATCTTTTAATTGCAGTTTATTTTCTTTGGCATATTCAACGTTAACTGAGAAACTATATCAACAAAAACAGTATTTTCTCCAACACTTTTAAATTAAGAGGTAAGTAAGTCATACAAAATACAAAAGAAACAATATTACGAAAACCAAAACCCCATACAATTTAACCAAACAATAGGCAATAAGTTTCTAACAAATCAGTTATGTAGAGCTCTGGGCTATTATTGCACGATTGTACAAAACATTATAAAATTGGAATTACAATGGTCAGCAAAATAGTCATTAAATGTTTAACAAATCCATAAACAAATTGTACATGCAAAAATATGTACACGTACTCGTATAAGTAATAATATATAAAATTTAAAAAATAAAAACAAAAAAACTACAGAATATTTTCTCAAATTTCTTTTTTTATTTAAAAGTGTAATCCTTCCGGTTAATAATGAAAAATAATTTCATTCAAATGGCTGCCTCGGCTGGCCATGCAGTAGCCTACACGATCGGTCAAATTTTTAAGCACATTATCGATTGTGTGCATCTGTATTTCACCAATGGCTTCACGAATATTGTCCTTTAAAGCGTCAATTGTCGCCGGCTTGTTGGCGTTTCACTTATCTTTGACGGCAACCCACAAATAATAGTCCAGCGGTGTCAAATCGCAGCTCCGAGGTGGCCAAACGACATCAGCTCTGCGGCTGATAATGCGATCTTCAAAAACTGACTGTGTGGCACGTAGCGCCGTCCTGTTGAAACCAAATGTTGCTAATATCCTCCTCTTCAATTTTTGTTAACAAAAATTCGTTCAAAATGGCCCGATAATGATCTCCATTGAATGTAATGGCCACTCCTTGCTCATTTTCGAAGAAAAATGGCCCAATTATGCCTCTGGACCAAAATCCGCACCAAACAGTGACACGTCTTGGGTGTATCGGCTTTACAATGTATGCGTGCGGGTTTTATGTGCCACAAATGCGACAATATTGCTTGTTTACACTCCCGCCAAGATCAAAATGAGCTTTATCTGAAAAGATGATTTTTTTCTTTTTTTCATTCTTCAACATTACCATGATTTTCAAAGTAATGTCGCAATATTTCCCAGCGTTGTTCAAACGTATACACAACCATAATCGTTCAGCGGAAGGATAAAACTAATTATCTGTCAAATCAGACATTAGCTAACTGTTACCTTTCACGAAATAAGCACTAGTTGAAAAAAAAAACGTTAGATGGCGGACCCTTATATGTAGCTCTTTGAACGTTCAAAATAAATCGTGAAATTTTAACTTTCAATATTTAAAAGATTTATTTTAATATTTTTGGTCGTAAGCTTGTGATTATTACTGGGTAGTACAAAAGAAAATGTATCACAACTCCTAAGTAATTAAAATTATGAATTTATTCTCTAAAATGAAATCTCAAAATGTTTCAAGTTATTAAATGGTTTGGAAACAATACTAGCATTCTACGCTAATTACACGGTGCGACAAAAAAGAACGAAGTTTAACTACCTGGGAGATAATACCATTTTTCTGATAAGCGCTGTCGAGTAGAATAAAAGTCCTTTCTTTCCAAATCCTTAAAGAAACCTAAAAGCGATTTTAGGACTACACTAATTTAGAGACTACAGTATTATATATTTATTAGAAAGTAATTTAGAAAATTCTCTGTTTTTTTCCTTGCAAAAAGTACCTAGTGTAGGGTGTTATTTACAGTTACACAAATTTTAATAATAATAAAACAAAATCAATGAAACGGTATTTTTCGGATAGAAAATTTTATGACATCAATGCTTAAATATGATTTTAGTCATGCGGCTGCTATGGCTGGCGTGTACAAAGTGCAATCCGGAACACCAATTTTCATAAACTTTTCTAAGCATATGTTGCCTTATTTCGCCAATAACTATGTTGTTTCCATTTGTTCAATTGTCTCTGGTTTATTGCAGTAGACAAGTGACTTTAGATAACCCAAAGCAAGTGATCCAATAGGATTAAACCACACGATTTTAGTGGCCAAGTAATTGGATTATTACGTGAAATTACTCTTTTATTACAAGTTTTTTGAGTAAATCAATTGTAGCACGCTGTGTGTGGCTCCGTCTTCTTTGAACCACATGTCACCAAGATTAATGCCAGCTAATTGAGGTACGAAAAAATTTCTAATTACTCGTATGTCCCTAAACCATTTACCATAGAGTGTAATATTCTGACTATCATTGTTATTGAAAACAATAATTTCCTGTGGACCTAATGGTGTTTCAACAGAAACTTATAGATTATCCTCACTCCAAAAACGACAAATCTGTAGAGTTGCTAAACAATCGATAGTATCGATAGTTTTGTTTTTTGCTGACATTCGAAAGTTTTTTTTTTACTATCGCTACTATCGTCAAATTCTAAGAATAGATACGGAGGCCACTACACTAAGTGCTTACATATAGTGACATATGTTACATATAGTGACACATCTGAACAGTTTCTTAAATTTGTATTTATTAAAGTCAAATAAAGTATGAATTGTAACTAAAATATGCTCATACATACGATTTTCCATTTGACTCAAACAAATTAGTCAGACCATAGCATGTTGTTCTAACTATTACGATGCAGGTGTTGCTTCCGTTTGCTGAGAAATGGGCTATTACCCACTAGTCCCATTTTTGAGGCTTTTTGATGACTTGAAGGGATTAATCTTACGAATTTAAAGTTTATCAAAACTGGCAGTTGTTGCATTAATTACTTTAGTTTTGAAGCACTTCATGGTCTGAACAATTTTCGATATATGTAAGGACTACCCTTCCTTCAGAAAACTTCAATACATCCAATTTTATGACACACAGGAAAAATATAAAGTGTCCATTTTATTTGTTTCAACACTGTATTTTTATTATTCTTCTTTTCCTTCCACATTCTAATGTTGTTGCCATAAGAATCCAATAGTATAGATAGTTTTTTTGCAAACTACCGAATGGGCCGACTATAGATAGTTTTGCAGCTCTACAAATCTGCTTATTTACATACCCATCCAATCCAAAATGGACTTCATCGGAGCAAAAGCTTTAAATGAAAGTTCAATATCAATATCTGCTTCAGTCCATTCGCCAGCTTGCCGGCGCATACGATGAATAGACAATAAAACTTCAAACCAAACTACAAAAAGCAAGAGCTGTTAAATAGGTTATAAAAGAAAACAGTGAGGCCAACTAAAAGTTGTAAACCTCTACAAAAACATCCTTTACATACATATAAATATATACAGTAGGGTGTCCCTTATTTTTCGATATCCATTATATATTCCGCTTACCGATAAATTTTTTCGTAATAAAAACTCCAATAAAATTTTTCTTAAAATGGTTAAATGGTTAATATTTAAGAAACGTAGTCGCCACAATTACATATGTGTTTATGAGCAAGGGTGGTCAAAGAAAAAACGGCATTTGTAGTAGTAGTACACAATTTTTATAGTATGCATCGAAAAAAAATAAAATCAACAAAGTAAACAGCAAAAAAATAAACAATTTTAATACGATAAAAAGATATCACACAAATGAATGAGTTTGCTGTTTATTTGTTATACTCTGTTGAATATTTCCGATTAAACGAATGTACTTCTGTGCGACTATGGCCACATATGTCCCAAAGTTATGAAACAATTTGTGAAATAATACTAAGGTTAAGATGTTTTCTGTCTAAACGATGCCATACATTTGGCAGTGGTAGATATTTTATATAAAAAAACACTGTTGCAGTAAGTTTTGAAGATTCTTTGGTATAAATATTTATGATATTTTTGAGAGGGAATGACAGTAAAGAAAAATTTCGAAGAATCTTACGATGTAGCATTGTTTGTAAGCAACTCTTGAAAAAGCTCAACAAAACATGCTGTGCTACAAGCATATGTAGTTTCAGAATATGAAAGTAAACGTGTCTTGGTTTAGACATCATAACTCGGTAGAATTTAATTGTATCATAACTTAAAAGCTTATAATCTTAAAGAAGTCCATAAGAAATATTCTTATTGACTTAAAAATGGGTAACATTTGTGTAAAAGATATACATACGAGGTTTTTCCCCTAAAATTTATTTATTTTCAAGACAAATTAAATTTTATTCGGAACAAATCAAACTTTCTTCAACACAAAATAAACTAAATAATTTTCTCTTCAAATTCAATTTTCTCATTTCAAATTAATTTTTTTATTTAAAATTAAATATACTTTTTATTCGAGATATCCATAGTACGAGTATACACAATGCACTAAAATCTTTGCGATTTACATTAAAAACAGCCATAATCAATATTGATCGTTTAAATAGCGATATTACAATTCAGCAACCAATACCATATGCGTTAAATTTCGTACAAAACCCTCCAGAAGCAAGAGATAAAATAATATTCATTAACAAATCCGGTTTTAATTACTACCTTTGGAGTAACAAGCAAGACCTACAGTAAATACCGCTGCACAAATAATTGTGCTTACCAATAAAGGACGAAATGATTCCCCTATAGCGGCCATGAACATACATGGCATTTTACACAAAAAAGAATATTGCGTAGTACACAGTTAAAAAAACCAAACTTTGTGCACGCAATTTACTAGCTGATCTAAAGAGTAATATGGATTTAGTAATTGTTGTATAATTAAACAATCCGTAAAATCAGTAACACCTCCTAATTATAACAATTATTATCTTGCTATGACTATAGATTTCTTATTAGCTGCAGTGAATATTTTAAATAGCAAGCTAAGGAAATGTTAGTTTAATTTTATAGTATAAAAAAAATTATTAAAAAAAAATTTTATTTGAAATGAAAATAAAATTTAATTTGAAGTGAAAAAAATTAATTTAAAGGGAAAATAAAATTCAATTTGTGTCGAAAAAAAATAGCGATTGACTTGTAACAAAGTTAATTTTTATCAAAAAATCGTTTATTTAAAAGTAAAACCTATGAATACATATACATTTCAAAGAATAGAATTCTACATTGAGCACCCTGATATATAAAGGGTCCGCCATCTAAAGTTTTTTTTCAACTAGTGCTTATTTCGTGAATGGTAACACTTAGCTCATGTCTGAGTTGACAGATAATTAGCTTGATCTTTCCGCTGAACGAATATGGTTGTGTATACGCTTGAACGACGCTGGGAAATATTGCGACATTACTTTGAAAATCATGGTAATGTTGCAGAATGTGTGCGATGTGTTCAGATGAAGCTCATTTTGATCTTGGCGGGTATGTACACAAGCAAAATTGTCGCATTTGGGGCACAGAAAACCCACACGCATACATTGAAAAGCCAAGACGAGTCACTGTTTGGTGCGGATTTTGGTCCAGAGGCATAATTGGGCCATTTTTCTTCGAAAATGAGCAAGGAGTGGCCGTTACTGTCAATGGCGATCGTTATCGGGCCATGTTGAATAAATTTTTGTTCACAAAAATTGAAGGTGAGGATATAAGCAACATTTGGTTTCAACAGGACGGCGCTACGTACCACACAGCCGAAGCTACACTCGGTGTTTTGCGACCTGTTTTTGAAGATCGCATTATTAGCCGCAGAGCTGATGTTGTTTGGCCATTGAATTATTATTTGTGGGGTGCCGTCAAAGATAAGTGTTACGCCAACAAGCCAGAGACAATTGACGCTTTAAAGGACAATATCCGTGAAGCCATTGGTGAAATACAACTGCACACAATCGATAATATGCTTAAAAATTGGATCGATCGTATAGGCTACTGCTTGGCCAGCCGAGGCAGCCATTTGAATTAAATAATTTTCCATTAAGGATTGGAAGGATTGTACTTTAAAATAAAAAATGAAATTTGAGAATATATTCATTATTTTTTTATAGCATTTTCAAAAAAAAAAAAATTATTTGGCGGACCCTCTATTTAAAGTCGTGTTCTAAATTTTTCTACTACAATATAATTGCCGGTGGAGACGCTAAGTAAACAAAGCAAATACCTGAAACAAAATTAAATCCTTCGGGAATTCCGGGAAAATTTTTTTTCGCGTTTTCCCGCAATGGAAGAAGTGCGGGTAATAAAAACTCTAATGTAAACACGTCAATAAAAAAATGGAAGTAAGTCTTTTTTCGAAAGTTTATAAGTCGTGACTACGGAAGTCTTAATTTCGTTCAGTATATTGTAAATAGTAGTTTAAAAATCATTCTGGTTAAGATCTGCCACTTTAAAATAAGATTACTAATTTAATAAATATCGGTGGCAATATCACATCTAATGTAATAAAATGCTAAAGAAAAATGTTAAGAAAACTGCCGAAATAATCGATCGATTCTATTCAAATAGCACAGCAATACTTAATAAAAATTACGCATTGT
Organism: Wohlfahrtia magnifica; assembly: GCA_023159175.1. Classification (NCBI taxonomy): domain Eukaryota; kingdom Metazoa; phylum Arthropoda; class Insecta; order Diptera; family Sarcophagidae; genus Wohlfahrtia; species Wohlfahrtia magnifica. Next base: position 2,096,063 of record JAKWBJ010000059.1, read on the forward strand.
ATGTGCCAGTTTTTGAAAATAATAAAACCCAAATGTGATAAAGTTTGTCTGGATGATCAAGTTTTTACTCAACTGATAAAATATCATCAGTTAAGGCATTAAAATATATTTTAAAAGTAAAACTGTGTGCCGCTGTGGTATGGTAGGTAAGACACCCATATAGAAACCATAGTTCCTCGGTTCAATACCAGGCTAGACCATCTGAATAACGAAAAAAATTTTTCAACATCGGTATAACCTCATAACATTAGTTAGTAACTGATTGTGGGTATTACTACTATTAAAAACTTCTCTAATGCATTTCCCGTTCGGAGCCCGGCGTTAAACTGTAGGTCACTTTCAGTGAGTTAAAAAATATAATCGGTTGCAGCTCATTGACTGAGAGTGTTTCTTTATGGAACGTTATGAGAATCAATATAACCAATTGAAATAGTAAAACTAAACCCAAAGCCAAATTTCGGCAAAAGTATACGGAAACGACTTCGAGGTATCAATAGAAATAAAATTTGTGTGATTTTTATACTTGTAGTTGTCGCGTGTGAAATATTCCATAAATATTAATTATTATCTATGTTGTATACACAAGAATTGATTATTTTTTCTGATACTTTACTATTTTATAAATGAATTTTGGAAATGTCTAAAGTGGTTTTTATTTCTTAGCAAAGTCACCATATTCATTAAAAATGTATACTCTATTTTGTTGCGTAGTGTATATAATTTTTTTTTAAACTTAATACCTTGCTTCAATGACATTATTTACAAGCTTTAAGAGTTCCTGATAGAAATTTATAGTTTTTAGTTCCTTTTTATTATACTCTGTGCTTTCATACAAATATATAATCATCCTGCATGCATTTAGTTTACTTTTCAATTTGTATTTTAAAAGTTGTCTTCAATTGCTAAATTGCGTATAAGATATCTGCCAACACCTGCATTATATTGTCAACTTAAATTTGCCGTTTCATGTCTGAGTGGGTGTAAAGAAATGTTAAAACTTATTTTATGACGTTATCTTAAGAAATAAACGTAGACGTTGAGACGTAAATATATAATAATAGTGTTTCAATGAAACGTTTAAGGATATGAAAGTAAGTTATTGCTTTTGAAATACTCAAGAAGAACAGGAAAAGTACAAGTTATAAATGATCTTTACATTTTTTTCACTCTGCATTTGCGGTATTTCAATAAAATCAAGTTTTAAGGCTTCAACAAATTTTCCTACAGAGTTTTTACACGTTACGTGTACAGCAATTGGAAATATATTTCAGATTTTATCCTACATCTTCCTGTGGAGGACTGTATGTGATTAAAAAATAATAAAAAAATTTTTTAATATAAAAAGTTATAAAACATTAACATGATTTTTTCTACAAAAAAAAATAATAATAATAATTAAAGGAATATTATATAGAATTGTCCGTTATAAAGCTAAAAAATTAAATGAAAGGACTTTTGGTAAAATTTTTCCCCTTTTTTTGGTTAGCAAAAAAATTAGTTTTCACTAAAATCAATAAGGATATGAACTTGATAAAAGAAAAATATATTCTTTCGTTACGCTTAAATTTTACGAGTAAAGCAATCTGGCAGATATTTGACGAAAAACATAAAATATTTCTTTGCTGTAGTTTGATCACAAAATAATTTTGTGCAGAAAACAAAAAAAAACCAAATGATTTTGGGAAAAACAAGTTATTTAAGTCAAACCAAAATGCTTCAAATATGACCACACAGTCTCAAATATGTTCCTCATTTTTGAGTAAAATTCTATTTGATCTAAGACAAACAGAGCAAAATAAAAGCTATACTAGGCTGTGTTGCAAAAAGAAGAAGTGGTATATTATTAAAAGTTAACAAATAATTTGTTTAATGTACTACCATGATCAAAAAGTTCCCGGAATAACCCCCGTGCGGAGGCCCCATCGTTCCGATTTGAGTTTTTTCTTTTTTTGTTTTGTTGGTGTATCTGTTGTTGGCATTCCCGTTAATTCTCAAGCAATAACTCAATTTTCGGTTATATCGCCTTAAGCTTCTCTTCTATGTGACCACAGGTATACATATATATGTAAAGGGTCCGCCAAATAATTTTTTTTTTTTTTGATAATGCTACAAAAAAAAACTAATGAATATTTTCTCAAATTTCTTTTCTTATTTGATACAATCCTTCCGGTTAATAGTGGAAAATAATTTCATTCAAATGGCTGCCTCGGCTGGCCATGCAGTAGCCTACACGATCGGTCCAATTTTTAAGCACATTATCGATTGTGTGGTATGTCACCAATGGCTTCAAGAATATTGTCCTTTAAAACGTCAATTGTCTCTGGCTCGTTGGCGTAACACTTATCTTTGACGGCACCCCACAAATAATAGTCCAACGGTGTCAAATCACAGCTTCGAGCTGGCCAAACGACATCAGTTCTGCCGCTTATAATGCGATCTTCAAAAACAGATCGCAAAACATCGAGTTTAATTTCGGCTGTGTGGCACGTAGCGCCGTCCTGTTGAAACCAAATGTTGCTAATATCCTCCTCTTCAATTTTTGTGAACAAAAATTCGTTCAACATGGCCCGATAACGATCGCCATTTACTGTAACGACATTTTTGAAGAAAAATGGCCCAATTATGCCTCTGAACCAAAATCTGCACCAAACAGTGATTCGTTTTGGGTGTATCGGCTTTTCAATGTATGCTTGCGGGTTTTCTGTGGCCAAAATGCGACAATTTTGCTTGTTTACATACCCGCCAAGATCAAAATGAGCTTCATTTGCAACATTACCATGATTTTCAAAGTAATGTCGCAATATTTCCCAGCGTTGTTCAAGCGTATACACAACCATATTCGTTCAGCGGAAGGATAAAACTAATTATCTGTCAAACCAGACATGAGCTAAGTATTACCATTCACGAAATAAGCACTAGTTGAAAAAAAACCTTAGATGGCGGACCCTTTATATACAGCGAATAAATTTATTAAAATGTGTTTATTTAATTGTCAAATAAATATTTAATTACATTTTATGTGATCTTAAAAATTCCTTGTTTGATTTTTTTAATACATACACTAGGAGACAGGTGCATATTTCATAAATACTTTCGATAGTGTACTTCCATTTCAATCTTAGTCCTGTTCTGAAAAAGTTTGGTATTTATAGCATCTTGTATGTCTTCTTTTTGCATACGTTTAATTACCTTTTACAGTAGTATAGACGCAAGTTGTAATAATGGCCCTTAGATTTTTAAATAAATATGGATTACGAAACTTAGATTTCATTGTTTATTCAAAGAAACTGATTTTTTTGAATTTTAACATTTATTGGACCTTACTTTCCTTTTAATACATTTACATTTAGCGATGTATATATACAAAGATTGGTATACTCAAAAAATATATAGAAGACATAAGGAGCTGTCAAAAAATTTGTAATTAAAAGTGATTAAAAATTTATATTAGTGATTCAAAAAACTAAAAAATTAAAATAAAATAAAATAATGTTTAAGTAAATACAATAGTTTTCATATGATTTAATTCCGCAACACAAAAGAAAAGTATTACTGCTTCATTTAGCTCTTTTATAATATATATGAAAATATTTCTTTGATAGTCATGAAATATTTTTTGGTGTCAAATATTCCTTAAGTGTGATCGTAGGGAAAACATGTTTATCCTATTTTTATTTAAAGTTATTTGACAAAAATTTCACAACAACAAACAAAATTTCGCTTGTTTCACTCAAATTTCATTGAAATAAGGAAGACAAAATTTTGTCAAATATTTTCTGGATATGACCGAAGCTTAACGTTTGGCGGAAATGGCATGACAAATATGCAAATTGTTTCAAATACAGGATATACCAGAACGATATTTTAAACGAATGTAAACGAGAAATAATGCAGAAATGCAGCACAAAAAGGATAAATAGAAATAAACTTTTGCTGAAAGCATTCTATTATTATTTACGACAACATTTTATTAGGAAATTCAACATTCTCTTCCTTTTTCCAGGAAGAGATAAAAGAAATACAAAAAATTAAATCGAATATTAGTTTTATGCATTTCCCATGACAATAATCCACTTTTTAACGCATTCTTTTGTTCAATTTAAATACTTAAATGGCTTTCACATCGCCTATAAAGCTCTTACATTGATGCAAAAACCATCAAACCATCACCAAAATATTGATTTTTCCGCTTCTAAATCGTTTAAAGTCGCTTTTCATCAATAAAGATCTTTAGTTGAGGGCACAGAAAAATTAATTAAAGAATCCTAGGAATACTGTGTCTAAAGCTTTTTAGCTCTCTCATTGATAAAACTGAATTGAAGACATACAATTCGACATTTTTCACTTTTACTCTTAAGGAAATTACCTGATCACTGTCGAATAGCCTCAAATATCTTGTACTAATATTATATAGTAAAGTAGACTAAATTGAACACTACTTTATGAAAGCAGTTGTGACATTATTTTGCCGAAAGAGACCATATGGTCTGTACTTAGAAGTTAGTCTGAGGAATAAACACTGTCTGTAAGAACATGTTATAAATAAAATTATATATATACGAGTATTACATTTCAGTCATCGGGTGGCCGAAGCTTGGGAGTATTTATCGGATTAAGTGTATTGTAAGAGTGCTAGCAATTATGATAACTTAAGCTCTGAAAACTACCCTATTAAAGCCTGAGTTCACTACCTGGCTACCTGCTGATATTCAAACCAGATAGCACTTGCAGTTTTGACATTATAAGCCGTAAATAACCATCAGTTGAAAATGACAACACAAAATCACCTTCCCAGGGATGGCCGTTTACACTAATGGGCTTAGGGCTTAACTCTGAACAATCGCTTATCAGTTTGTCTAGCAGACTTCCAGAAATTACGTTCATATTTATTGGCGCACAGCTTATTTCGTGAGCTTTCAAAATAAACTTTGCACGCTAACAACATCAAAACTATGGATGACAGCAAAAAGACTTAAACGCACTATTTTTGTAAATCTACTTCTTTATTTAAATTAAAATTACGTATTCACGTTTTCAAATATTTTTTAAAGTAATTAAAAAAACCTTAAATATATGAAAAATTAAAGTCACAGCTTATTTCTTGTATTGCCAGAAGTCTTAGAAAAAACTTAGATGAAACATGGTTTAGTATTTGGTGTAAAAACACCAAGCCGAAGAACAGGGCAACTATTGAAACTGTCGAGACCATAAATAACGAACCTTGTAAAATATATAACCGACTATTGCTTAATCACTTAGTAAACACAGCCAAAAGCTCAGAATCTCATGTAATCAGATCTTTAAAATTTAAAAGAAAAACAATATCTTTTTTGCTGTAGACCAACGTTTGATGACTTACGACGGTATTCACTTGATCGAACACGATTCTACAAGTACAAGTCTACAACGGGCGATTTTCTTTATTTAAGTGACTGTGTAGCTGAAAAAAGCTTGCTAGGAGTTTTAAGGACTTTGGTACGAAGGTAGACACATTATAGCACAACGCGACCTACGCTCACGACTCAAGTAAGCTCTGTCGTGGACCGGTGCCAATTGAACCTAAAAGTGTCGGTTGCTTTTTTTCAATTCTAAGCTCTCTTTTGACTACATTTAATCAGTAACGACAAGTAAAAAAACGTATACTTTCTTCAATGTATTGTTACGTTTTAACCTTTTTATATAGATAACGCAAATAAGTACGGCACTGACAGGGTGACAGTAAATTACTAAATATATCAAAATTCCACAATACAGTTTAAAAGGCGCTGATGTGTGTTTTCTTTTTAGGAATTTTTTTTCGTAACATTTTATATTTTTTATTTAATATTTAATTCTTTTTGTTATTTTTATTCTCAACATTTTAAGATTTAATTTTGGTGCTTAAAACCCAAAATTCTCATTCTCGAATATTTTTTTATGACTTTTTGAAGAAAATAAATAAAAGTTAATGTAATATAAGGTGGCCAATTTAAAAGCTTAAATTTAAAAATACAATAAAACAAAAACGGTTTGAAATTTTGTCAAATTTATTTTTTTTGTTATGAAGTACAAGTGATCCGGACTTTTAAAAGTCTTTTGATTATTCTTTTACTTCCTTCATTTCAAGTCTTACTCTACTTTTAATAAAAAAAAACTCTCTCGAATTACATTTAAAAATTGAAAAAATTTTTAGATGAACCAAATTTTTTTCAAGTGAGTGTGTTTGACAGCATACACTGTGTGTGTTTTAAAATTTCTATTGCATGGTTTCATGCAAACCAAAGTAAAATATAGGGTCCGTTATCTAACGTTTTTTTTTTCAACTAGTGTTTATTTCGTGAATGGTAACACTTAGCTTATATCTGATTTGACAGATAATTAGTTTTATCCTTCCGCTGAACGAATATGGTTGTGTATACGCTTGAACAACGCTGGGAAATATTGCGACATTACTTTGAAAATCATGGTAATGTTGCAGAATGTGTGTTCATCTTTTCAGTTATGCTCATTTTGATCATGGCGGGTATGTAAAGAAGCAAAATTGTCGCATTTGGGGCACAGAAAATCCTCACGCATACATTGAAAAGCCGATACACCCAAGACGAGTCACTGTTTGGTGCAGAGTTTGGTCCAGAGGCATAATTGGGTATTTTTTCTTCGAAAATGAGCAAGGAGTGGCCGTTACAGTCAATGGCGATCGTTACCGGGCCATGTTGAACGAATTTTTGTTCACAAAAATTGAAGAGGCCATGCCACACAGCCGAAGCTACACTCTATGTTTTGTGCCCTGTTTTTGAAGATCGCATTATCAGCCGCAGAGCTGTTGTCGTTTGGCCACCTCGGAGCTGCGATTTGACACCGTTGGACTATTATTTGTGGGGTGCCGTCAAAGATAAGTGTTACGCCAGCAAGCCAGAGTCTATTGACGTTTTAAAGGACAATATTCGCAAAGCCATTGGTGAAATACAGCTGCACACAATCGATAATGTGCTTAAAAATTGGACCGATCGGGTAGGCTACTGCATGGCCAGCCGAGGCAAACATTTGAATGAAAGTATTTTCCATTATTAACCGGATGGATTGTACTTTCAAATAAAAACATAAATTTGAGAAAATATTCAGTAGTTTTTTTTATAGCATTTTTAAAAGAAAAAGAAATATTTTGCGGACCCTTTACAATTCGTGAAATAAAAAAGTGTTAAGTCTTTATACACACAGCGCTCTTAAATATTCGTTAAATACAAAGCCCCAGCAGAAGCCATGGGCATTATCACCACGGTGCAATTTTGTAACAATTGTGAAAAATGAAACATAAAACAAGAAAGCAACATTTGTCTAATTTTACTGTTGATGATATTATTTCTACAGAGTGCATGTGTATTGTGTTTCATTTGCCATTCTTTGCCGACATTTTTCTTATTTTTATGCACAAATAATAATCCGCGTTAAAGTACTAAACAAAAAGCCCTTTTGTTTTACATTTTTTGCAGCATTTGTGAATACAAACTGTTGCAAAAAATAAATAAAAGTACCTATACATTTTCAATATTATTGTGAAATATCAGTTATTATTATTGATTATAATTTCAAATTGATGGTGTATATATATATATTATATTAGTAGGTGGCATTATTACGCAAATCGAAATATTGTGTAATGGGTTGACAACAATGTGTACAATAACTATTTGTGTTATATATAATTGCAAGCCTCTTCTTCCTCATTCATGTCATCAAACATTATCTTTTAATTTCTTTTTCCAAATTGTTTAATTTGTGTACACATATGTATGTGTGTGTAGGTTTTGTTTACTTTTACATACATATGTATGTGTATCGTAGGAAAAATTCTGCTATATACACTACGCGTCATCTGAATAGCGCCTCCCCTTATACTGATAGTTAATGTTAAATATTATCTGAACCAAATTAGGTATGATGTTAAAACTTCTATGTGGTAAACACCCATCAATTCCCTTTAACTTTCTCTAATTCTCTTTAGAAAAATAATTCTAAAAACGCATTGAAAAAATTTGTAATCTGGATAGCGCCATCAGCTATAACTTCAATTTAATTAGTATTTTAAGCAACTATATAACTTTTTGATACTTATACTATTATACTTATACTATTCCTTCATCAATATTAATTATAATTAGGAATGCATGGTATTGCCCTTAAAATCACTTCAAAAATTAGTTCGCATTATAACATTTTTCAGTATAACTTAACTTGGTCCACCATTTCGAACAAGTGTGTTTGATGCCTTTGATTAATTCGGTTTCCGTGTTGTACCGTTTTCCAAACTCATATACTTATTTAGCTTACCATCACCAGGCGTTCTTGTTTATATTTAGGTAGGGAGAGTAAGGTGGCCAGTTAAGGACGTAAAAATTTTTACTTTGAATCCATAATTTTACGGATCTTGCCTTGTAGGTGGCTGTGTTAGCGTGCTAAAAATGCCACTTCAGTTTTCAAACCAGTTCTTAAAGTGGGGGAGCCGTTTTTGTACTTCTCTGCATTCATATTCGATGTTAAAAATTATAACTCACAAGTGGCATAGTAAGATGTTGCTCCCCATACCATTACACCCCCTACCTGGCTGTGCATGCGTTCCAGATAATGCTACTCCTTGTGTAAGTCACGAAAATAATAATTACACATATCGGGCCCTTCTAAATTAAATTCCTTTTTATCCGAAGACAATGTAATGTCACTGAGTAGACCACATCATGTGCGTTTGATTAAACTTTAAGCGCATTTTCTTTCTAAGTATATTAAGTGGTGTTTTTTTTAGTTTTTGTATATGTAGGTGTGAAACTTTCTAGTCACACTTTGAAATGTTGGGAGGCTCGCCTCAACACTAGTTTTTTATTTGATTTTAATAGACGAGTCGTGCGAATTTGAAGCTTGTTGAGTATGGCTCGTTTATTTTTAAGAAAACTAGCATGTGTCTTTTTGTGCCTTCCAACTTTTTAAGCAATTTTATGGAAGGATAGTCCAGAATCATAGTAAGTTTTAATCTTTGCTTTTTATTTTAAAGATAAAAGCATTCTTCTTTCACTTTTAATGTTTATTTAAAAACAAACGCTATTTTAATTGGCAAAAAAAAAAAATTGATAACCGTGATTGTCATAAAAGCGATTTTAATAAAAATTCATTTGGGGACGTTAATCTGATGACTAATACTTTAAATACGTTTTTAGTATAGTTTTTCTAAAACAAACTATTAACATACCCTCTTGAAGGGTACAGCAGTCACTATAGTTATATTTAAAATAAAGTTATATTACATTATATATAACAAAATATATATTTAAAATAAAATAATAAAATAATAGGAGTCTACTGCATAGAAATTTCAAGGCCATATCTTAATTAGTTCAGATAACCGTTAGTACTAACTGCCAATATGAGGGGTGTACTATCCTGATGGCGCGCAGTGTATAATTGTTTATTATTGTGCAACTTATTCAATGGTGTAGAGCAAAACATTAATGATAAACGCAATAAAGTACTTAATAATATAGGGTCCGCCATCTAACGTTTTTTTTTAACTAGTGCTTATTTCGTGAATGGTAACACATAGCTCATGTCTGAATTGACAAATAATTAGTTTTATCCTTCCGCTGAACGAATGTGGTTGTGTATACGCTTGAACAACGCTGAGAATGTGGGCCTGCATCGACTTACAGAAGATGCCGATTTTGCCAAAAATATCATGTATTCAGATGAAGCTTATTTTGATCTTGGCGGGTATGTAAACAAGCAAAATTGTCGAATTTGTGGTATTTTGGTTCATAATAATTGAAGAGGAGGATATCAGCTACATTTGGTTTCAACAGGACGGCGCTACGTTCCACACAGCCGTGTTACGCCAACAAGCCAGAGACAATTGACGCTTTAAAGGACCATATTCGTGAAGCCATTGGTGAAATAGAGCTGCAGATAATCGATATTGTGCTTAAAAATTGGACCGATGGTGTAGGCTACTGCATTGCCAGCTGAGGCAACCATTTAAATGAAATTATTTTCCATTATTAACCGGAAGGATTGTACTTTCAAATAAAAAGGAAATTTGAGAAAATATTCAGCAGTTTTTTTTTATAACATTTTCAAAAAAGATTTATTTGGTGGACCCTTTATTATGTAATTTATGGGTACCTTTACGTGTTGAAAATAAAATTTCTTAATTTTTAATTACTTTTTTCAAAGTTCTCTTAAAGGATTCAAATGTTGAAAACTTTTAACTAAAATGTCCTAAGATTAAGAATTACTTTCCATAAAAAGAAAACTATTTCAAGACAGTAATTTTGCTTTGTTGTTTCTCGTTTCCTCGTTTCTTTTTAAAAAATAATGAGTAAATAAATTATAGTCTTAAGTTCAACTGCAAATATTCAAACTATTTAAATGAGATAAAACGAAAAAAAAAATTGCTCTTCAAGGTACTGTAATTATCAAGGAGTTGTAAGAGGAAATTATAAAAGAATACAATACTTTCTTAAGGATCGTTTCCGTTAAATGAATTATATTGTCATTTGCTAAACATTTAATGCTGTAGTTTGTAGTCTCTTTATATAAAATAGTTGCAAAACATTTATAAAAGTTACAAAGATTCTTTTTGCCTAAACAATTTTTTCCTGTCTACTATTGGCTTAATATGCAACAAAAAGTTTAAAGTGTTAAGAATGATAAAAAAAAGAAATTTGAAAATAATTTTAAAAATAGAAAAGTAGTTAAGTTAAAAAAAGAACATTATCTATGGCCCATATTTATAAGCAAAAATTAAATATTTTAAGAAAACAAAAGTCGAATTTTAGAAAAAGTAAACTCTAACTCATTCAAAGACAACTTAAAAAAAATAAAACTGAAATGAAATATTTGTGAAAAATGATTCTATTAGAAGAGATTTTGCTATTATTCATTATTGTGAAATGGATTTCGTTAAAAGGAAGTCCAATATATAAAAAAGAAGGTTTAATCCTTTTGACCTAAACGTTGAATTGATGCGTAAAATACTATAGTTTTCTAGAAATTTTTGTTCTTTTCTATAATAGAAGTTTTATTAGCTCTGCGTTCTATACATAAACAGAGATTTATATTTAATATTATCCACGCTTCTGTAGAAATAACATTGTTTTCAATGATATAACAGTCAGCCGAGGCATAAGATAATATAAGAACTTAACGAACACCTGCGGCGTTGGTACTTGCCTTTAAACACACTGTCATCGTTACTTTCTTGCTAAACTTAAATCTCTGAGAAGTGAAGTTGTGATGACGTTACTAAGGCTCAACATTGAAATAAGTAAGATACTGCGTTGTAATAGCAACACCAAATTCAGGATATATTACGTATTACCAGCTGGAAAAGTTTAGATATTTCTTTGACAGCATTCTCACAAGGGCTGGTGGCTGTAGCGATGATATAATGTTTTGCATGTCCAAAATCAGTCAATCTTTAGGTATTTGATAACCTGTTTGCTTTCTCAAAATGGACTAAATAAAACATATTCAGCTGTTGTCTATAATCAGGCTTTCTCTAGGATGTAAGTCCTGGCACACAACTATACTAAATATAATGTAACGCAATGCCAAAACAGGGATATTTTGGTTAAATGTCTGAACTATAATATATGATATATACACGCTTACAAACACAGATGCCAGATATGACGATTTATTATCATTCGACAATATTGGTCGCGAAAAAAAAATTCAGAAAAGTAATTAATGAAAGAAATATTTCCTTTTCAGGCAGATGTGCTATTTATTTACTTTTGGATCACTTTAAAGAAATAATTATGCCTTTAATTACATTTTGATGCAATTTTAATAAAAACCACGAACTACCAATTCACAGAAAACGTTATTTAAAAAATGTAGGTTTAAAAAGTAAAAAATAAAAGCCACCTGTTCAGAATTCCCACTTTCAAATATTTGATGAAAAATTCTATATAAACATTAAGCAAATTGTAGTTAACACCTATTTAAAGTTAACTTTATTTTAAACTATGAATGTAAAAAAAAGATATTAAAAGGTTTTAAGTTAAAGATTTACTCCAACAAGGGTCAACTTTATTGTGGAATTATGAATATGGGCCTACATTTTTAGTTTTAAGGCTTAAAAATAAAAAATTACCTTAGGCATTATGCCTTTTAAATTATTCACTTTTTAGCTGAGAATTGCAACTCTATTCATCACTCTGCTTGTGTTTTATAGAAAAGTTGTTGTGTTTTTACTTTTGTTCTTTAATTTTACAAAATATTATTTAAAAATATAAAGCGTTTTATTCAAAATTGCCTGCCACACATTCTACTTAAAGCATACTTTTAAGAGGCTTATACAATGCCTTTTTGTAATGCGTACAAACACAATAACGATTATATTGCCTTATAATAAAACATATATGAACGTTGATAACACATGAATACTTAGTTACTTATATATGTTGTAAGCCTTAAGACTAAGGCTTAAAAAAAATATTACAGAAAGGGCCTGCTGTGTTGGCTTACCACTAAACACATACTTAAGGCAAAATTTACCTATGCAGCATGCATACAGGCATATACTTCTAATGCCAAGACTTGTAATAACTTGACAGTAAGTTTATTCTGGAGAAAAACATATTATGGTATACAATCTTCGGCATTTTTTAGTAACTTTTTTAAGAAAAACCACCATATGTTAAGATCTACATTGACCACTCTCTTAGCTAGAAGGACTTATATGTATTATGCCATAATGCTGACTACTACATACTTTCTTGCTCATTACCCAACCGAATTACAGTCAGAAATAACATAATAGATACATTCTTCAATATATTAAAACCTTATCGCTTTCTTTATTTCGTATATCTATTTATCAGTATAGACAATGAACTACAGTCAGAGAAATGAGTTCTTAATAGTATTTACAGTCTTTTGGATTAGGCTTTTTGGCTATAGTATCTGCTGTAAAAAGGTCTGCAAACTGAAAAATTTTTATCCAAATTATATAAAGGGTTTATTTATATATAAAGGGTTTATTTATATATAAAGGGTTTATATATCGAAAATATTTTAATGAATATATGGATAAATACTTATGCTTATTATGAAGTTTTCTTCTTACTCAATATTTGTTTTAAAAACGTTTCAGTCTGCGTACATTTATTCTGACCTCAGTTACGTCGAAAAATCTTTTTTTCCATACACATTTTTTCTCATCAATAAACTTCCAATTATTTAATAGTTTCCCTTTTAAAAAGAAAACTCTATTTGGGTCTTTATATCTTGGCTGGTTTTCAAATCAGAAGCTATTTTTATTTTTATTTAAAAACCAACAATAAAATAGCTTAGAAATATAAAACATTCTAGAAAACTTTTTTGGTAAAAAGATTTATATGATTGTGGCCACAAGAACACCATGTCATAAAGTATGTAAAGAAAAATAAATAAAACTATTAAATATGTTAAACAACAACAACTAAATTGTTTAAGAAATCAAAGAAAACATTAACAAAAACCAATAAAAGGATTCTTTTATATCTGAGGAAAACAAGTCCCAAAAAAGATATGGCTTTGAAAAAAAAAAAACTACAGATGTATTGAGATGGAATTTTAGTTTTTTATTTTCCTTCTTATTTGTTTCTTTAAACAATAAATTAAATTAATTTATTATTATTATTATTTTTTAACTTATAAATAAATAATAAATTTAAACAATAAAACAATAAATAATAAGCCAAGTCAAGTAAAAAGAGATAAAAAATTGATTGAAACGACAGGCAAAATATATTTTTTTCCAAAAGCCTATTTCTGCATTCTCTTTTTTAAATTTTAAGTAATTAAATTTTATATAAAAATATAAATTTATTAAAATTATACGCATCTTTTGTAAATTCTTCCTTCTAGTCTTGATAATCTTTTTAACACTAATTGCCATATGATAGATACCCTACAACACTAATTATATATTTGAAGTACAAACTTCATGTATTTAATATGCTAAAATTACTAAAAGTTTTCTAAGTTAATTCCCATAACATTCTATTGAGGAACATAAAGATTTCTCTCAGTCAATGAGCACTGCACCCGATTCTATTTTTTAAATTCATTGAAAGGGAACTACAGTTTAACGTCGACTCCGAAAGGCCAATGTATTAGAGAAGTTTTTTAATAGTAGTAAAACTCATAACCAGTTACTAGCTAATGTTATGAGGTGATACCACTGTCGAAAAACTTTTTCTTTTTTAAGATTGTCTGGCACTGGTATTGCACCGAGAACCTTCGGGTTGGTAGGCTACCATACCACAGCGGCACAAAAAAGTTTTATATAAGTCGTCATAAAAGTATCCTGTCCAGTAGTTCGACGGTTTGCAGCCACTTTTATCTTTGATAGACAACCATTGTACTCGTGTGTGTCTTTGAGTGAATGTTCCCAAAAAGTCAACTGCGAACTTAAATGGTCATGGCTTCGATGTCACCCACATTGATTAACTTCAAAATAGTAAAACAGTTACCAGCGAAAAATATTAGAGAATTATGAAAAGATTTAATTAAAAAACGGCATCACTTAGGGAAAAAAGCTGTTCCATTAGGAAGCAATGAACAAGCTGGATTTCGTACAGACAGATCATGTCTAAATCACATTAACAGCTTTTAAAAAATTATTGAGAGATCCATCGCATGACGTTCGTCAATTTACCTTGCTTTTAAGATTGTAAATAAATGCGAGTTGCTCTATTCTACACTATGCACAGTTGTTAAGCTTATAAGAAGTCGGCGGCCAAAAATTTTTATAGTTTGGACATCAAAGTAAAGCGTACATAATCAGATAAGCACTCAAGTGCACGAGAATTATCTACTTCGTAAACGTTACAACCAAACGAAAATGAAAATATTAAAAAGAGAATAATAAACAATAATTCATTCAGTTGTGTGATAGATCCTGATGAAAGCAGACGTAGATATATCTCTTTGCATTTTAAAATTGTCTCTTCGTATTGTCGTTCACCTTTTTGTTTCTATTTTATTTTCTCATCGCATAATGCAAAAATTTACAACTATTTCTACAACAATTGGACCTATTTTTTGACCACCTTTTACGTAATGCAATAAAATGGGAGCGGTTAATACCTAAATATACCTCTCTAACACATACATCTTCCCCTACCAAGCAAAAACGTGAGAAAACAATTACGCAATTTGTTTGATATAAAACTATAAGAAATTTATCTGGAAAATTAAAATCAGATAACATTAAAGATATTTTTTGGCTTATTTTATCAATTTCGTTGCTAGGATATAGTATAAGGATATAAAGGATCTACTAATCGTAGCACGATATTTTCATTGTAGATACTTAAAATAAAATAAATCTTGTGTTTGGTTTATAATTAAAATAATTTATTTTCACAGTTTTGTACGCCACTGCTTGTAACCCTTCTGCCAGCAATAACAATTTTTATTCTTAATTACTCTCTCTGTTTACAACATCGTAAACTACAACAATTACTCGACAGATCTTTCTGCTTAAAGATCTTTCAACCCGATCGTAGTTAGAACTTAGGTTCCATGACAACTTTTTAAACCAGAGCTTAACCATACTTAACTCTCTTTACACTGAGCTCAAACCAATAATTCGTTCACTGAGTTTATACCAAATATACTGATTGTTGTTCGCAGCGATATGCTTTTTATATGGCTGAGTAAACAACACTTCGAAAGCTTGAGAATGTAATCATATATTTCTTTAGGTTTTGTTATTTGTTGTTGCTAGTTATTGTCCTTACTTGTTTTCTTTTCTGGTATTTTTTGTTGTAGCCGCTTTATTTTAATTTACTTTATTTTTGCAAATGTTTATTGTTGTCCATTTGGTTATTTATAACCAGCACGTATAGTTGTTCTTGCAGCTTTTGTTTATTTATTTAAGCGATGTAATGTACGCAGGGGTGCCTAAACTTATCTTCGCAACAATATTTTGGTTCCATTATCACATAGTGCATAAAAAATATCTGGACATGAAAAATATGGAAAAAAATTTAGTAGAAATGTATCTGTTTGAGAAGTAACACAGATTCCTTAAGGTTAACTAAATAAAGTATATGTCATTCAAAAGACTTTTCGTCTTCTTTCTAAGATTTTAAATTTAAAATTGTCTTAAATTTAAGTAAAATAGTATTATCGTGTAAGTGCATGAATGTTTAAAAAACTAGGCTTTTACCCGTAACTTAGGATCTTGTAGGTATTACAAAAATAGATTGTCGTTGAACTCAATGGTGCCTATCAGAAAAATTTTATCTATTTAAAGGTGTTCTTATATCCAAATTTTTGTCGATAGTGTTATTCAGAAGTTTGTCTCATAACTAAAGAGATCGGCAACAAATTATGTCAAAACATTGATTAACCCTCTATAACTTACGTGGTTTAACTCTCACTACTCTACTGACGTAGTACACCTTTTCAACGCTTTATATTTCCTAAATTCCCTTTTGTAACCTGATAAAACTATTTCAGTTTCTAATTTAAGGGCTTACCTTGTTATTTATTATGAATTTTTTTGAATTCTGAACAACAATCTATATTAAACAGTTTTTATGTTTATTGGTGTCTGCTAGACAATCATGTCAGTTGCAGAGGGC
This sequence comes from Wohlfahrtia magnifica, assembly GCA_023159175.1. Classification (NCBI taxonomy): domain Eukaryota; kingdom Metazoa; phylum Arthropoda; class Insecta; order Diptera; family Sarcophagidae; genus Wohlfahrtia; species Wohlfahrtia magnifica. The sequence continues at coordinate 2,112,670 of JAKWBJ010000059.1, forward strand.
TAATAAATAAGTTTCTTAAAAAATATTCAACGAGATAGAAACAATTAAATTATTTTAAAATACCGTATACAAACCCCTTGGAACAGCTTTCTATGGTTTTAACTTTTTTATATTAAAGAGTATTTTCGACCTTTTTACTTTGCAAGCTTGTTCATCCGGAACTAGTGATGCAACATTTATTGAAAAATTTTGACTTTGAATATAAAAAACTCTTATTGACCTAAAATGTGAGCAATTAAGTAATTAATAATTTTATATGCATATTATATATTGCGACATTTTGCCAAAAAGATATGAATCTGTGTAAGACGGATGCCTATCTCTTATTTATATATGTTACAAAAGCTATGTGCAATGAATAGTATATAAATCACTTCCAAAAAGAATACAGGTAATAACTTCAATGGTACTTAATTGTTTGAAAAATCAAAAACTAAAATCGAAACTTTCCAAAAATACAGAATTAGTTGTTATCCATCAAGAGCAAAAATCTAGAAAACGTTTAAAAGAAAATGATGTACCTTCAGATACTGTTGATATCAAAATTAAGCTCTAGAGCGGCCAGGATACCAAGAATTCTCTTTTTGGCGTTTGTATTGAGGCTCCAAAATGCAAAATGTGTTTAGTGATGCATTTAGATAACATCTGGTCTATAACTAACATCTGGTCTATAACACTTTTCACCTCTTGGGCACATTATGCTACAGAATTGCGTTTATATTAAAACCATAACGACAAGACTAATTTTTCTAATTTGAAGTCTATTAGCCAGGAGAAGTGACGTAAGAAAAGTATCTGTTGCCATATTTACTCCAGACAATAGTTTGTATGCAGATTCTTCCTTAACATACTCCAAATATCGGAATTAAAAACTGCTTTTTCTGTTTTTTTACAGGCTGATATATTAAACTCATTATCAACATATATTTTCTGCAATCTATCCCGACTTAACGTTGTTTTGTGCAGAATGGCTGATGAATTTTGAAGCTCAAATAACCTTTTTTATAATTAGTATGTATATATGAATGAATATTATTTCATTTGATAGTTAGTTTTATTTTATTAAATATTTTTAGTGGCTTTTAAAAATAATTGATTTTAAATGGGATACACGCTGAAACAGGCGTGTGTGATATCCGATAATTTAAATAATTTGTGAGGAAAATCTTTTTCAAAATCTTTCAAACTAGACATTACTAATAAGAGGGATCGACGTGATGTAGTGGATAAGGCGCATGCATAACAAAAGACCCAGGTTTGAATCCCAGCAGAGAACATGACAAGGAAAAATTTAATTGTGGTTACGAATGTGTTCAATAAAGAGGTTTCAACTTTCCTCAAGACAACTGCATCTAAAAAATAAACAATAAGCCCCCGGCCTTCCCGTATATCTCAGGCGATGAAGACGAATGATCAGAAAAACACGCCACCTACTGCGGAAAAAAATATTACAATGCTGAAGTAAAGATCACCACCAATTATTAAGGTTCTTCACCACTATAAACTCGTATTGAGGAAGCTACAGTGGATTAATAATCTATTTAGCTTGAAAGATCAATTTGATTAAAGTACTCGTAGCTGAAACAAAGCAACGGATGCCTTGTTGAAAGGCAATATGCTACCTAGAGGAGTGACGAAAAAAAAACTAATAAGACACCAATTTATTATTACTTTACAATACATTCAAATATCACAATACAAAAGTATACAGTGTTATAATACGGTAGTCCTGAAATCCCGCAATATGAAAACGCTTTGTAAAAGTACCGTGTTGTAAGGAGGAGAAAAAAAGATTAGTTTTTAATAACAAATTTTGAGAGTCTTAAAAAAGGTAAAGCTTATCAGCATGTCCGAAGACATGTCAAATAATTTCACCTCTGTATCTATAAGTTAATATAAAGTCGATACATACAAAACTTCAAATTACATATAATTGCCTGCATCTTTCTACCACCAAAAGTAGAAAAATACCTAATCCTACTACGAACAATTGAAGATGGAAGAGGTAGTTTTGTAACTGCGTAATATTTGTAATTATCACATTCGTAGTCGAGTAGGCAACTGGAGAAGAAAGATAAGTCTTATAATAAAACTATACTTTTTTATAAAGTCTTAAATCTATTTAAGTTAATAACCTATTTTTATTGATATAAGAAAGGCCGCTTTTTATATATTTTTTAATTTAAAAAAATATTAGTTGCTTGTGCCACATCTTTTTAAATCTTGTATTTCTGTTCTACGATTTAATTTTTCGCACAGATTATGTTCTCTTTCCTTTTTGTTTCTTTGCGCCAAAAAAAATGTTGCAACCTGTAGCAATAAATAGGTGTGTTTCTCTCATACTAAGATTTTTTTCTGTCGTATAAAGTGTTTTTGTGACGCACTCGGTTATAAATATTTATAACTATAGTTGTAGTGATGGTGGCTGGAATATTTGACACAAATAGGCATAAAGTGTAGAATTTATATGGACATGCAGCAGCGGCAGATGCAGTAAGAGGGAGCAACCTATTTTGCATTCTTCCTTGTTTAAAACATGTTGTTTAACATTTGTTTCTTTTTTTACTCTTGTTCAGTTATTTTTTTGCTGTAGTGTATTGTGCCGTATTGCAGATTGCCCCTTAAAACCATTTAATGCCTGAGTACATGTTGTTGCTTTATAGAAGATTGAATACGCTATGCTGGTTTGTTTAAAAAGGCAGTGAATCATTTTTTTATTTTAACAGAATACCTAACCTTCAAATAGAGGACGTAAAGCAACACCTGTCTCAGCTAACAAGTGCAGAAGTAAAAAAATTAAAAAAGGATAAAAAATATCCACAGTTTCAACAGGATTTAAAGTTGTTTAGAAGATAAATGGTGAAGACAAAAGAAAATAATTTAAAAAAAGTAAAAAAGAATTTTGTTATTGATAAATAACAAGATTTCAAGATTTTATTTTATTTAATTATTCGTCCATTATACTATAGCATTAAAAAGAATTAAATTTAAAAAAAAGTATTCTGATCTCAAAGCAAATTAATAAGTTGGGTTGATTATGGAGGGCATCTGAACTTAAGAACTTAAGTTAGCTAACGCTATTTGAAGCTGTTCAAGCAAAAAAAAGGAAAAAATTTCTTACATCGGTATGTTATAATGCTTCAAAAAGTCGTCAGTTGAGTGAAAAGCTGGGAAAAAGCGATCCAAAGCCACCAAATATTCAAAAGTCGTTTGGCAAGATTATGTGAACGCGCATGGAAGTTTGTTTAGCGACAATCTCGAAAGAGTGAAACGTGGTATTATTGTATCAATTAAACAGAAGTGAAGAAAAAGTTCCATCGTGACAATGCCTAGAGTCACAAATTAATTGGGTGAATTGCTTTCCCGCCCATCGTACTCCACAGATTTAACCCCAAACAACTACTGACTTTTTGCAAACAAGATACTCAATTGAACGAAATTTGGCTTAAATGAAAAATGATTTTCTAGCTTAAGTTTAATTTTTGATTCAAATTTTTTCAAAGAACAAATGCTAAACAATTAATTTCAACTGGATATCTTTCTTCATTTACTTTTACATTTTTTTCTAATTAAAAATATACTAAAGGGTCCGCCATCTATCGTTTTTTTTTCAACTAGTGCTTATTTCGTGATTGGTAACACTTAGCTCATGTCTGATTTGACAGATAATTTGTTTTATCCTTCCGCTGAACGAATATGGCTGTGTATACGCTTGAGCAATGCCGGAAAAGTGGGCCTCCAATCGACTTACAGAAGATGCCGAATTTACCAAAAAAAAAAAAAAAAACTTTTCAGATGAAGCTCATTTTGATCTTCTTGGGTATGTAAACAAACAAAATTGTCGCATTTGGGGCACAGAAAACCCGCACGCATACATTGAAAAGCCGATACATCCAAGACGTGTCACTGTTTGGTGCGGATTTTGGTCCAGAGGCATAATTGGGCCATTTTTCTTCAAAAAAGAGCAATGAGCAAAATGAGCGGCCGTTACAGTCAATGGCGATGGTTATTGGGCCATGTTGAATGAATTTTGTTCAAAAAACTTGAAGACGAGGACGTTAGCAACATTTGGTTTCAACAGGACGGCGCTACGTGCCACACAACCGAAGCTACACTCGATTTTTTGCGCCCTGTTTTGAAGATCGCATTATCAGCCGCAGAGCTGATGTCGTTTGGTCACCTCGGAGCTGCACCGTTGGACTATTATTTGTGGGGTGCCGTCAAAGATAAGTGTTACGCCAACAAGCCGGAGACAATTGACGCTTTAAAGGACAATATTTGTGAAGCCATTGGTGAAATACAGCTGCACACAATCGATAATGTGCTTAAAACTTGGACCATCCGACCACATTGAACTATGATACATACAATGACAGAACAACATATTAATTGACTTTTAAATTGTTCTTCCTTTTTTAACTTAATATCTTTAGAGGTTACAAAGATATCTGAGTTTGAAAACCGGAACTCTTACTGTACAAATTGTTATTTTTTTCTCACTGTATGCCACTCTTAGCTTAGATGTGCACATTTTCTCCTACTTTTCTTTCAATTTTCAAAAATTATTTCTTACTTTATAAGACAAATGTTAAGTTTCCTTTTATCAAACATATTTTGATTGAAGAATTTGTTGTAAGTTTTAGCTTTTGGTGAATAATATGTGTTCCTTTATATTAAATTAAGTTTAATCGTTTACTATTAAAGGGTGTAAAAAATCACGATGTTAATTGTAAATAAACAAAAAGTTTTCAGAAAAATATATAAATATTTTTATTACGATAGAGGAATCGATGACAATTATGAGTGAAACTAAATATCGGTCAAATGCTCGGCATCACTTCTGTCGCATACTTCTATCCGTCGGACTATATTTTCGTTAATGTGCCGAATTCTATCATCCTTTAGCTCATGAATTGTTATTGGCTTATTGAGGTACACTTTTTCTTTTAAATAACCCCGAAGATAAAAGTCCAACGGTGTCAAGTCACATAATCGTGGTGGCTAATTAACAACGCCACAACATGAGATAACACGGCCCTTGAATTTCTCGCGCAAAGGAGCCATTTTTCGTTGGCTGTGTGGCAAGTGGCACCATCCTTTGTGAACTACATATCGTTTCGGTACATATCTTCAATTTCTGGCCACAATAAGTCTATTATCATCTCGCGATAGCGAACACCATTCACGAGTCGCGGTTGACGGATCTTCGGTCACACTAACGCAAACAATAACAATGTTTTCCGCAGAACGAACTGGGCGAGCGGTTTGCTGAAATTTGCTCACAATTCTCCAGATTGTGTACACATTTCAACGTTTATGCTGATCAAAACAATCACGAAGTGCATGAACGCCCACTTTCATAAAAGAATTCAGCAATCTTTACGCGCCGCTGAATTGTGTACCTATCCATGGTTGAGTATGTCATACACTGAAGTAAAGAAATGTCAAATTAAGTTCTGCAAAAAACTTTAAGTTGAAATGTGACTCACAATTAACCTCATGCATTATGATTGGATCCCATTTATTAGTTGTTGTGGTAGTTGATTAAATGCTGACAGAATATATAAATTCAATAAATACAAAACATAATTTCGTGGACAATTTAAGATAAGAAGTCAATAAAATTAATTATGTTGAATATGCGCAACATAAAGAACTCTGATGATAGCCTTCGTAGCTGTGGTCGGAAACATGTTCTGTTCTTCACAGTTGTCAATTCTCTTGTATAAATCATTGAAAGAAAACATTTTTTCTTCACTTAGAACAAGGAAACAATGTATAAAAAAAATTATTATCATAATCGCTACTTGTTCAGGTTTCAAGACGTTAAACACGTACCGTTTGAAGATTAGTACTAAATAAAAATCATATGCACAAAATTCTAGTAACGCCATCAATGTGTCATACTACGGACTTATTGAGTGACCTTAATAACTTAGTCATCCAGCCCACTTGGTGGGCTGAATGAAGTAAAATTTAGCAAATTTAGTTCGTGGCCTACAAGCCCACTAGAGGGGGTGGAGTAGGTAAATTTCAGCAAAAATGGTAGTGTGCAGACCAAAACGGAAAACTAGAAAACTGAACACTTGGCACCTTAGCCATTAAGCCCAAGGGAGGGTGAAGGTGGTAAATATTAGACACGTGTTACCTTGGCATCAAGACCACTAGAAGGGGGTGAAAGAGCAAACTTTTAGGTACCATGGCTATCAACCTAATGTGGGGTGAAGGAGGTAAATTATAGCAAAAATGGTATTTGCAGCCCAAAACTGAAAATTGGTTATGAACACTTGGCACCTTAGCCATCAAACCCACTAAGAGGGGTGGAGAAGTTAAAGTTTAGATACCTTGGTCACCCATGAGCTGGCGAGAGCGGGCGCAGCTTGTGACTGTGAAGCCACTACTTGATTTCTTTGGAGGCCTGATTGATAGCTAAGCCCGTCGAAGAGTGAAGGAGACGTGGATGGGCAGAGGAGATTGTAGGGTCTCCAGACTATTGTGACCGCGACCTGACCGCTCTAGCACGGAATGGATCCTCAATCTGAGAATGAAATCCTTAGGATTCTGATAAGTCTTGTGTGTGGGCACTGCGCTCTGAGGGCGAGGACTGGGATTTGGGAAGCAGGCTCCCCTATTTTCTGCCTAGTTTGCGACGGTATAGGGAAGCCGGGGACTGTTGAACACATCTTCTGTTACCGCCCGGCTCAGGGTGCTGAGCCGGGGTTCTTTCGATGGCCTTGGTGATATTATGTCAGCTAGCATATGCGAACTGGAGGGCTTTCTATCAGGACTCAGCTGGCTCCTTAGGTGATACCTGGTCCTCTTTGGGTATCTGTCTCTTCCTGCACACTACTTCTGACCACTTTTCTCCTCCTATTTCTTTCTCTGCCCTTCCTCTCTTTTTTCTTTATACTTTTTCCATTCATACAATTGAATGAGAGATAAATATATATGTATATATATAGCAGTTATATATACATAGCGTGTTTTTTATAGAGGTATAGAACTTTAAGTTGGCATTACTTTTCAAGATGGTGACCGATTTAACAGGTGTCAAGTGATTTATTCTCAGTTTGGTTTGGCAATTCATCATGAATAGACTCACGCCTGAACAACGCTTCCAAATAGTCCAATTTTCATTTTTCACAAGTGAATTTTTTTTTCAATTTTCAATTTTCATAAGCGAATTTTGTTTAGCGATGATGCGCACTTCTGGTTGCATGGCTATGTCAACAGACAACATGTCACACAGCTCGTGCCACAATAAATTTATTGAAAGACACGTTTGGTAACCGCCTAATTTCATCTTTTGGACCTGTGAATTGGCCTCTAAGATCTTGTGATTTAACACTGCCAGACTACTTTCTGCGGGGCTATGTAAAGTCATTGGTCTATGCGGTAAAGCCACAAACGCTTGACCATTTGGAAGACAACATTCGCCGTGTTATTGCCGATATACGGCCACAAATGTTGGAAAAAGTCATCGGAAATTGGACGTCCAGATTGGACTACATCCGCGCCAGCCGTGACGGTCATATGCCGGAAATCATATTTATGTAATGCCACAAGATTATCTTTCGGATAAATAAAATTCATGTCAATCGAATAATCCATCGTTGTTTTATTGCAACTTAAAGTTCTATACCACTATAAATATATATATATATATATATATATATATATATATATATATATATATATATATATATATATATATATATATATATATATATATATGTAACTTTTAACTCAACGTTATATGGCTTTAAAAAACTCAACCCAGCGGGTTTTATTTTTATTTATTTATTTTTGTTTTTTTTTGGGATTTATTGGGTATAAAACTGCTTTCTAATTTCGTTCAATTGGCAATATTTTTTATTTGATAGTAAAATTTTGTTGTTTTAGTATTTATAATGGAATTTTGCACTATTGGTCGGAATAAGGCGGGCTTGTGTACTATGGGCTGAAGTAGACTGTAAATACTTTGTTTGAACTTTGCGTTATGGAAAAACGGCTGGAATATAAAGACAGCCATGATTAAGTTATTCTTTTGCATGAAAACACTCGGCTTCGCGACGCAAAGTTGCCAAACGATTGTCAGAAGCTATCAAATGCCATAACCGCCGTATTGCCATAACATTGGCTCGAAGGTGGGGAAAAGATGTAAGCAGTGATTGTATAAGGCCTTAGTTAGATAAATCTGTTAATTACCTTTTTTGTGAAAAAAAATGGACCTCAATTATACTTATTTTTGTGGTAAATAAACTACGAAAACCTGTAAATAAAAAACCCACCCGGGTTTTTTTTTTAATATAAGACCCAACGGATTGCCAGCCCTGATATTGTCATAACCCAAAAAACGAAAGTTTTCAGGAGAGCCGTTTTAATTTTCAACTTCTTTTTTTAGCATCGAGATAGGAATACACATTTTGTTTCTGCACACAATACAGACTACAATATTCCGCATATTTTAAAATACTTAACTCGTAAAAAATGCTTTTGGAGTTATGGCACTATTGTGCGATATATAACTAATATATTAGACTTACAAAAATTTTAAATTATAAGCAACACATACTTAATAAAAATAGTAAAAACATATATAAATATTATATATATGTATGTATATAATATAGTATGAACGTAAATATAGCCAGTTTATTTGATATTTGTAAAATGGAGATTTTAAAAAAACCGTGTACGACATCCCTAAAAAACCAGCTACAACGGGCTAATGATAGCGGTTCGATCTCCCTGATAAAAACGTAACAATTCGATGACCACGTGATTTCATGCATTTCGAGAACATGAATTTACAGTGCAATTTTGCTTTAATTTGCTGTTTTTTTTTTTTTTTTCTTTTGAATCAAAGGATTCTATTTGAAAATCTTTTTCACTCATAGGTAGTACTGGCCAATTTTAATACAACATTTGCTATAATAGAAAGTATATACATAAGGACTTAGGAGCATTACTGCTACATTAATATAAAGGCAGGATTGACTTTTGTTTTAAAAGATATTTTAAGCACTTACTCAAATCAATTTAATAGCTTTCACTGTACATTATTATATTGCGTTCCTATAATACTGCTATCATTATATTATTACAGTTGTAAGTGTAATCATGTGCGGTCTATGATTGTTATTGTGAATACACAACTCGCAAATGCCTATAACACTTGTTTCTTAAGCAAGTACCTCGTTATGGCGTACAAAAGGAGATATAATACTTCAGTGTATTAAATTTCAATGGCTTTTAAATACAATTAAGATTATGATGATGATTTGTACATCAATTGCAAAATTTTCAATAATCATATATTGAAAAATTCTCTCGTAAATCGAAAGCATTAGACAAAATACACTAAAGGATTTTAATAGAAAGTAAGTATGAACTCCAATATATGGTTGTTTCGGAAAATGTATTAAAAGGAAATTATAAGAAAGTAGATAGTAGGCATAAGCCAAAAAAAAAAATAAATAAATAAATAAATAAATAAAAATAAAACATTATTAGAAGGCCTAAGAATCTTAATTGGATCAGTAATAAGTTACATATTTTTCAGCATTATATAATGGTCCTTTATTTTCTAAAGCTTAAACAAGAAAAATTTTTTCAAAATATTATATATTATATATTATATATTATATATTATATATTATATATTATATATTATATATTATATATTATATATTATATATTATATATTATATATTATATATTATATATTATATATTATATATTATACATTATATATTATATATTATATATTATATATTATATATTATATATTATATATTATATATTATATATTATATATTATATATTATATATTATATATTATATATTATATATTATATATTATATATTATATATTATATATTATATATTATATATTATATATTATATATTATATATTATATATTATATATTATATATTATATATTATATATTATATATTATATATTATATATTATATATTATATATTATATATTATATATTATATATTATATATTATATATTATATATTATATATTATATATTATATATTATATATTATATATTATATATTATATATTATATATTATATATTATATATTATATATTATATATTATATATTATATATTATATATTATATATTATATATTATATATTATATATTATATATTATATATTATATATTATATATTATATATTATATATTATATATTATATATTATATATTATATATTATATATTATATATTATATATTATATATTATATATTATATATTATATATTATATATTATATATTATATATTATATATTATATATTATATATTATATATTATATATTATATATTATATATTATATATTATATATTATATATTATATATTATATATTATATATTATATATTATATATTATATATTATATATTATATATTATATATTATATATTATATATTATATATTATATATTATATATTATATATTATATATTATATATTATATATTATATATTAAGAAAATTTTTGTTGTGTGCGTTGTAATGTTTTGCTGGTATAATGTAAAAAATCGCCAACACACATAGAGGTAGATGTACTCTTGGCTATTTAGCTTTTGCAAGTGTCAAGCTATGACGCTTTTTCAATGCAAAATATAAAAGACATTTATGGGTACAAATGTACGCTTATCAGTAGGGAAACAACTATATGACTTTAGGTTGCTATACAGCGAATAGAAACAAAAAAAAGAGAACTAAGGTTGAGAAAAAACTTTAAGAAATGTTTACATGAAATAACTTCGGATTCTCAAATCTTTATTTATTTATTTATTTATTTATTTATTTTTTTGTTTAAGAAATATTTGATTTCAAAGAACATTCGGGTACCGGGGTACCCTTTTCAGGAGGGTCAGTTTGAAGTGTGTTAGTAATGTTGCCTTACTCACTATTTATCCCCTGGTTATTATTTAAAATTTGGTTAATATGCAATTAATAACACCTTCTTCGTGACAGTAATGACCCAAATCTTTGCTTTATTAACCTTATTTGTGATATTTATAATAAAATAAAATTTTAATGTAGATTGCTTAGCGTCCGTATATTTTCTCTCCATAGCTTATTGTCCTTTTTTAAAACAAGTTCTTTATTATAATGTTTGTAATAAAATCCACATGTCTGTCAGCTATAAATTTTGCTTAATACAATAAAAGAAATGGCTGTCATCATTATAAATTTTTTTCGCGTTCAACTTTTATTATTCCCTCCGATATTTTAAAGCTAACACTTAAAATAAGATGTTATGCCGATTGCTTTTGTTTTATTTTCCTACTTGTATCATTAAATATTTTATTAACCCTTATATGTGTTTCAGTGTACCCGGGTACCTTTTCGTACTTTAATTGCGGTTTTATATGAACACAGTATTCCTAGTTTACATAAAATTTTTTATAATGACGATATTTCTATCTGAGATTAGGAGGAACTGTTAAATCAATTTATATTTACACCCGTAACAGGGTGACAGGGTAGCACTATATAAAATAAATATATTGCTATGTTTTTACCTTTTTAAAAACGTGTATTTATGAGTTCGTAGATTGTAGTTAAAATAAAATAAATATTGGTTTAGCTTTAAACTAAAAATCCTTTATTCAACACAGTTTTGTGCACCTTTTTACAAACAGTAACAATTTTCTACTCTTAATTGCTCCGTCTGTTTACAGCTTTGTAAGCAACAACAATTACTAGACAGTTCCTTCTACCTAAAGATCTTACAACCCTATCGTAGTTATAACTTAGGTTCGATCGCAACCTTTTCAACCCAAGGTCAACCACCCTTAACTCTCTTTACTGAGTTAGCTCCAACTAAACTGGTTTTTTACTTCACGATTCACTTCACAAGCTTACTCCTTATAAACTTTCTTTACATAGAGCTTTAACTAACAAACTCTCTTCACATAAACTGTACTCGCTAAGTTTAGTGCAAATAAACTGATTGTTGTTCACATCGATGTGCTTTTTATATAGTTGAGTAAACAAAGCTCTCGAACCTCTCGATATTTCAGGTAGATTCTATTTCTTTCTTTTAATTTCTTTTTAGTAAATGTAAACACCTTCTTCTTTCAGCTTTTAGTATTTGTTGTTGCTTGTCACTGTTTGTTACTTGTTTTCTTTGCTGTTACTTTTTGTGTTGCCGTGTTATTCTTATTTACTTTATCTCTGAAAGTGTTTGTTGTTGTCGATTCTGTTTATTTATAAACAGCACGTTTGCTATTCTTGTAGCTTTTGTTTATTTATTTAACCGATGTATTAAAGGCAGGGGTGCCCAACCTTATTTTCGTAACAACAAGAAAAAATATGAATTTGTTTGTTTTAATTAAGCTTTATAGTTTTACAAAAATAAATAAATATGCTAATTCTTACATATCTTTATGAGGCAGCATATTTGAAATGTATGTTTTTTCATTGTACCCACCATTGTAAATTTCAATGACTTTACGTATGGACAAGGTCTAGGTCTAAGACTACCTTTTCATCATCATCAGCTGACTTATCCGAATAAATTTGGCTTTTGAAAGGATACGAATTTCTCGAGTCACACGCCCAAAAGATTTTAATGTCATACTTTTTTTGGTTTAGATGTAATGTATTGTGTGAACCGAGGATGTCCTCTATACCCAAACCATTGCTCCTAGCCTGTCTTTTCAATAAATTGAACTGGCAGCATTTTTATCGATTTCAATACGCCCTGCCCGAGTTTGTTCGTTGTCAAAGCGAATAAAGCGTAAAAGTAGTTTAAAGCTATCACCGGACATTGCTACTCAAAATAGAAGTAAGTGATTTGGTTTCCACAATTCTGATAGATGCTCAGAATTTGATTTATGTGCTACGGAAAAAAATTATTATCCCTAAAAAAGTATTTAACTTTTTTTCTGTAACTGGTATAAATATTTTGTTTGTGTGGGCATTAAACATGAATTTGGATAGTTTGTTTCCAAGTTTTCATCATATTCAGCAGTAACTTTTTGCTTTTCATTATTTTCGCGCAAATTTTGTTACACATCTGCTTGGATAAAATAATATTAAATACATCTTTAATCATATATGTACTTAAGCCAGACGCAAGTTCACAACGATGGTGTAAAATATTTTTAGTTGAAGTCTGGGAATCTGGCTATGGCTTAAACCGCCAATGCATTTCACAGATCTTCCGATGCTACATCTCCATTTAATAAATCTTCGCCTTTGAATTTATGTTACGCTGAACAAAAGCATTTTTGCGTTTTAACATGTAGATTTATATATGAATAGTGTAATAATATGAAACTACATATATTTTCTGTGTTGTACCCGGGTACCTTCTCACCCTGTTAAAGGTTTTTTCTTTTTTGTCACACACATAAGGGTTAATATTAATTTTTTTAATGTCATACTGCTTAAACAGATCGTAACAAAATGAGTATAAAATAAGGCATTACTTTTTGCACAAAATATGGTCTATCATAACTGAGAAATCTTGGTTTTATTCTTAAGTATTGCCTAGATTTAAAAAATACTAAAAAAAAGAAGCAATAAAATATTGTCATCAAGAAACTCGTTGACTTTAAATACATTACCATTACAATACAAAGAAGGACAAGAACAATAAAGCTCAGAAAATAAAGCTGTGGTGTGATATAATGAAAATTATTGAGATATACTATATATAAGCCACGAGCATAAATATTATTTTAAAAAAGAGAAGGAACCACGATGTAATAAAGACAACAGGTGTTGTTAAAAACTACCCTCAATGGCGGTATGGTAGACGTCTTTATAAATTATGATATGTTTCACGGTATCGAACATATTACTTAGAATTTTATTTTTGTTATAGTCTGTCCCTGTTATTAAATTTACGCAAAATAAATTAGCCTTCTTCTTCCGTATTGGTAAATATTACATTAAATATAACATTTAAACTAATAATTCTACTAAGTCTCAAGCCGAACATACAATAGAGAGAAGTTATGCAAATTTCCTCTTCACCATTGTAGGCGATTTGTTTTGATGTGCTTTACTATATTGTTGCCAGCGTACAGCTTGTAGGGCGCATGATTCATATGAATTTGATATTCCCCATCAACGCAAAATGGTTCATTGATCATATGAAAAATTTTGCTCTAAATTACTCCTAATTCCAAAATCGATCCCTTAAACCAAAGCCATTATTATTCACCGCTTTGTTTTCAGGCAGATGGAATTAAGTTTGAACGAATTCTTCCACAACTTATAAGTTGAAGCAGGTCCACTTTCGCCTATTCTTTCTCGATTTTTGCAAAAGTTGTAGGTACTTCTCGCAATGATTGGCCCATTATGTCGGTGCCATAGGTATATGCGAGAAGATCTTCTCAACCAGCAAATTGAAAAGGCCGCAGGAAAAACGGTCACCTTGTCTGAAATAGGTTCTTCCCTATTTTAACTGATAATCTTTTCTCTGCCATAGTCATTCTGGATAATCTATTTAGTTTTGCAGTAATACCAAACTCAGACATTGCTTCAAAACCCCTTTGCTCGTATAAGGCTTTATAATCTACCAAAATATAGTAGACGTCAATTTGTTTTTTGCCTTCTCCAAAATGGTGATTGAAAATGTAAACATATATTAGTATAAGTGTATATGGCCAGTATTATTGGAAGAAAGGACGAGCGCATAATAATAATATGGCATTATTATTAATAACAGTTTGAAACTTTGCCAAATTTAATTTTTTGTTGTGAAGAACAATTGTTCCGGTTAGGAACGAAATACTACTTTATTCCCATAGCTGCCGCGGCTGGCCTCACGGTACCCCATTCGATCGGATCAATAATCGAAAACTTTTTCGAGTGTATGGAGTAATATCTCGGCAATGACATCACGAATGTTGGCCTTCAAGTGCTCAATTGTCTCTGTTTTGTCGGAATAACACTCGTCTTTAACGTCGTCTCACAGGGAATAGTCCAACAGTGCCAATTCGTACATTCGTGGAGACCAACTAATATCACCATTTAGGCTAATTAAACGGCCAGCAACCGTTTGACGCAATAAATCGATTGTGGTATGAGATGTGTGGCATGTTGCACTATCCCGTTGAAACTAAACACCGTTCACATCAATGCCATCGGTTATTATAGTGCGATAGGTGTCTTCATTGACCGTAATGGTCGTGCCGTCCTCATTTTCAAAGAAATATGGGCGAATGATGCCTCCCTTCCACAAGCCGCACCAAAAAGTTACTCGTAATGGATGATAAGATCACGTTTGGGTTTTCTGAGTCATAAATACGGCAATTTTGCTTACTAACGTACCCGCCAAGATGAAAATGACATTATTCAGAAAAGATGATTTTAAATTATGATAAATTTCTAATAAATCCCAACATTGCTCAAGCGTAAATCGAACCATTTCGTTCAGTGGAGATAATATACTGAATTTAGTAACAAAATAGATTGACTTAAGTATTTCCAGATTAAAATTTTAGCCGATAGATGGCCCACCCAATATTTAAGAACAATACAAAAAAAAATTTTCAATAATTTTAGTGGTCTATTTACAGCTGACTTTTCCTAATTTAATTTTATGAATCAACAATTTAACAAAAAAATATCCATTTGAATTTCTAATTTTAAATAAAAAGTGAACAGCCAAAGGAAAAATCAATTGAAAATTGTTAGGGTAATGCAGCCATAAGGACATACACAAACATTTCTAAGAATGAAAAGTGAAGCCTTGATAGCAAAACTCCAACAACAAAAATATTTAAAAAGAATAACTACAAAGGGGAAAAAAATAAAGTCAGCTATAGAATAGTTCCTTAAAATACTGGACAGAGTAATTATGGATATGAAATTTATATGTATGTATCAACTATTGTACCAATGCCGAATTTAATACATAATGTAAGTCTAATATGGGAGGAAGGCCATATATAAGGTATCAGGCCAGATATAGGCGGAATTATACAGAAATTGACTTAACATTTAACGTTTTAAATAAATCATTTATGCACGTATGTCGGCTTTTATCTTAATGCCGTCATACTTAAGCGAACTGTTGCTAAAACTTATTCTCTTAAGGAAGCGTGGTTATGGACCGAATTTAAATTATAAAAAAGTGTTTTTCTAAAGGTGGCCTAGTATGTATGTTGGCAACCAATAGGGTAACTCAATTAAGCCCACCCGAGTTTTATTTGGTCTTGTATCTAAAAAAGCCCGAATATGCATTAAAACTAATTTAATATAAGGGTTTACACAGTTTATTAAGAAAAATAAATATGTATAACTTATTTATTGGAAGCACGAAGTAATTCGGACTGTTTTTTTAACACCAAGAAAGCATTTATTGCAAAAGATAATGAATTAATAAAACAAATCGTCGATTTCTTCTTACAATTTTTGTTCAACTTTCAGGCAATTTCCAAATCAAGTCTCGGAAAAAGTTTTGTCTTTTGAGGCAAAACAATTTTGAAGCCAATTTCCAATTTCTTCGATAGAGGTGAAGCGGTGTTGTATTCGTCGAAACAGCAAGTAGTCAGAGGGAACAATGTCTGGAGAATACGCGGATGCGATAACATATACCACTTGATCGTTTCTAAATTATTTTGCCAACTTTTTTGATTTGAGGACGGGCGAAGTTATGCAGAAGTGTAACTTATTCATTTCTGTCCGGCCTTATTTCTTCCAATTCACGGTTCAACGAAGTTATTGCAGTCTGTACCGATCACTGCCTTTTGGTATACAAATGCATTTTATACAATAAAAAAAACGTTATTGTACTAACAAACGGCAAATATTGTCGAATTGCACGAAATTTGAACAGTTATAAAACTCAATAAAACACGGTAGATTAGGTTTTTCAAAAACCCTAGTCTTTCCAGCTTGATCCGATTTTAACCAAAATCAATAGGGTTCATCCTTAGACCTATTCAAATCTAAAACTATTAAGAAAAACCCTATAAGCATTTGATTATTTATTTATTTATATTTTGTAAAATTCTTTTTTTTTTTTGAAAATACTGTACTCCAGACCATTACGAATCCAGAAGGATTAAGAAATCTCTTTAGTAAAACCATAATAAACCAAAACTACAGAATTATAAAAAAAAAATTTACGAAAAAAGAGCTTCTTTAGAAGTGAAGTAGTATATTTCATACTTAAATACATAAAAGGCCAAAAATTAAGAAGATCTACGGAAATTTAAACCTGAACACAAGACTACACTGCAATTTAGGAATTTATTGGAAAAAAAGAAGTGAAAAGAAGTGATTTTTTTTTTTCGTAGAAAAATACTAAGAAGGGTTAACACATCATACAGAAAACATCTACTTATCAAAAGAAATTGCTTAAGTATAAAAAAGCGTCACCTAAGAAGTGCAATCTGTACTTATGTAGCTATTTTAGAGGGAGTATATTGAGTAAAATTAGTTCAGCCTCAAATGGAAATAAAGATTAGCGCACTGCCACATTTTCATCTCGATAATAGTTTGTATATTTATTATTCATCAATACATTCCCATATCCCCATATCGGAGATAGGAACGGCTTTGTCTGTTTTTTTACATGCTGGTCTCGACTTTGTATAATTAATGACTGTAATTTCCCCGAGGAGCTGAAGAAGGATCTTCGCTGACATCATTAGTGTACATGGCAATAATAATCAGTTGAATTAAACAAAACTTGCAAGGTTTCATCTTTAAAACTGTAATATCTGCTGTAACCACGGGTACCCCTGTCAGCAGTCAACAATGTAAATCTTATCAGTACGGTTATGGTTTATAAAAACATAATTTATTAAAAATTAAGGCAAAAAAGTCTTATTTTATTCAACAAGCGATACAAACTTATTTGTGAAAAAAGTACAATTTACGTTTCATATTTAATTTATTTTACTTTTAAAATAACAATAAATAAAATCATATTTTCAAAATCATCATTTTGTATATTTCAGGAGTCATTAAATTTAAAATTTAATTCAAACTCAACTACCTGTCTAAAAGAATCGTATAGAAGGTGGAGTTTAGAAATATATTGCTGCCTTATACTGTTCCAGAACTTACTCTATATCACAGCTCAGAAGTCAGGCTAGAAAATGGTTATATGCACCCACTGCCATGCCTACTAATGAAAGATATTATGGTGTTAACTATAAGCAAGGCCTAGCAAGATATCAGAACAATCTTATTGAAAAATAGTTCAAATTTAATTTCAGTTAAATTCTGTAAATTTATAATTAAAAAAAAAAAAATAAATAAAAACTTAAAAACGCTTTATTAATAACGTTCTATTTTTTCCTAATTATAAAATAAATATAAAAAATTAGTTATTAAATAATTCATCTAATGTCAACACTCTAAAAGTTCAACAAATTAATAAAAATCATTTAAAATCAAGTGCTTATTCTCTTTTTTTTACTGAATGTTTTAATTAATGTAAGTCAGAGTTGACATTTATATCAACTCACCTCTCTGTAATATTCTTTCAATTATCACAGCGATTCTTATTGTCTCTTCGCCATATTAAGCTGTAAAAACATTTAAACACATCCAAATCACAAGCCACAATAGCTCTGTTGGTAGAGTATAAGCCTGGTAATATGAAAGCCCTTGGTTCAATCCTGACTTCTAGTTTTTAAAAAATTTTATTACAACAATTCAAGAGTATGTAGTTTAAGTATCTTTCCATTTAGTCTGATAAATTTTAAATGCCAGAAAAAAAAAAATAGAGCACGATTAAAAAGAGGACAAAGTAAAGAAGATGAGTCTGTCGGGAACAAAAAAAAAAAAACGATCTTTTTTTTCTCTTCAACCTGTGATTAAAGAGAGAGATATTTGTTGAGTTTTGTGGTGTTTTAACTGATAGCAATAGAGAAAAAATTATTCACCTGTTTTAACACACTTGATAGAATTTCATGTTAATATCTGCCTTATCACATTTATTCAACATAAAGTGATGGTTTAGGTGGTAGAGATGATCAGTCGAAGTTTGTACGTTTTATCGGTACCTGGTTCAACCCCTGCAATTTTGAGGAAAAAGTTTTTTATGCTCGAAAACTTGAAACTTTGAACAAATGTGCTCTGAAAAAAAAAATAAATTAGAGAGAGAGAGATACGGTAGAGTTTCTTTTCGGTAGGATCTCAGAGCAGAGTTATTGTTAGCATCAGTGAGGTGGGATAAAAAAGTAAAAGTTAAAGCAGGCTTTTTAAGATTGGTGAGAAAGGGAAGTAGTTAGTAAGCTGTAGTAGTTTTAACACCAATTAACATCCATTTCTTCCTACAATGTTGTCAACCTCCTATGAGATAGAAGAAACAAATTTGTTATTAAGATAGGTAGCAGTAAAAGATATTTTTAATTAATTATTTAATGATTTTATTTAACAAATAATGCAAATAAAACTTTCAAATAAAATATTTGATATTTATATGCAACATCATATATAATAATGCATTTATATGAGCAACAATGCATTATAATTGTAAGAATTATACTTTGCTTATATATTTATCCATATTTATATAGAAAATAAGGATTTTGGTCATAAAGTGGTTCCGTATGTATTTATTAAACGTGCTCCTGACATTTTTACATCACACAAACTACGGAAAAGCTCAAAACAGTGAAAAGATTAAGTTTTTTTAATTTTTTCATGAAAAAAAGAATTTTCTTTGTAAAAATTGTTTATTTTAACTTCAAACAATTAAAAAAAATGTTCACTAATTTTTGCCTTCCTACCGACCCCTCCTTCTTTTATTCTTGCAGTCTGCAAAATTTAACAGAGGGGCGCGCGCGCCCTACACACGTCTGAATAACAAATAACAACACAACAACTTTCCTTATATTACAATAACACACTACACAGCAACACACACAATCACTCACTAGAATAACAACCATTTTCTCCTCTGAATTCCCCGGCTCGAACCTGGATGCACTTGAAAGAACTCAAACACGGCTTCCAATGATGATCTCTACCACCTCGGCCACCATCCGATGTTAAAGGCTTATGATAAAAAAATCTAGATATTAACATGAAATTCCACCACGTTTATTAAAAGAGGTGAATAATTTGTTCATCTTGCATTTCAATCACAAGTTGAAGAGCTAATAAAAGTCACAATATTTTCTTCTCTCACAACACAAATAGCTGGTTGGTACACACAACACGACAGAAACTAATAAATTACTCTCTACTAGAGCTTATTTTTTAAAAAGCTTTAACTCTATATTTTTCTTAGGAAAAAATCAAAAAACTTTGTAACAACACAATAAATTACACTTATTCTCAGTTTTATTTCGACATAAAACTTCTAATGTAGGGCTTGAACTCTGTTAACTAAAAAACAAAAAACCTTTGGCGATGACCTACACCACTTCAACCATCGTCGTTGTTAATATTAATGATAAATTTTTACAATAAAAAAGTGGAAAATAATATGAAATATCACTCCATAGATCCATATGTATGTATGCTAATATATGTGAGTAATTGCTTACATTATTTACAAAATGTAGCAAGTACTGTGAGAAGAAATTAAGTCATTATTATCACCCATAAACTTAACAAATTCATTATTTTACAAAACATAAAAAACTGCCAATGAAAAAGTATGTTTTTAGTATTTAAAATTTTTATTTAAAAAATAAAAAATAAATGGTTTTTAGAATGATTTTTCTTATTTGAACAAAAGTTCGTTATAGTTCACTTTCGCTATATTCATTATAGTTAAATTATAAAAATATATATTCTTATTTCTTAAAAAATTTATAAAACATTAAATATTTCGATTTCTTTTATTAAAGGCTGCTAAATTCTTCAATCAACTGGAGAGACTTTAATCAGCACCAATTTTTGTCAATTTAGTTTTTAATCTGGAAAGAGAAAAAAATTTTTAGTTAAAATAATTTTCTCTAAAACAATTTACAAAAATTATAAATAATATATAAATTCTGTTAAAAATTAAACATAAATACTTTAAACAATAAAAAAAACTGAAATAAATGATAAAAAAATATTAACGAAAAAATCTATTTGCTTTTTGTTCTACTTTGCAGAGATGAAAGTAAGAAACCCGTAAAAATGTTTACAGTTTTTTCAAACCGGGGCAAAGGGATCATGAAATAATTTTTTTTTCTTCTTAAATATCGGGAACTGCACTTGATATTAATGCAGATCTTACTTTATAAGATAGCATGGATGATGAGCTACAATGATGTGCGCTTATTGCCACTCCACGAAAAACTAAAAAAAAATTTTTTCTCCTTCAATATTTCAATGATTTGCAAGACAAAGGGCTTAAAACTATATATATTCATCCATGCATCTATTTTAAAGTTCGACACAAGAGCTGTTACATATACCAAGCTTCCAAAAATGTTCCAAGTGTTCATTTTCATAACCCTTTTTTAAGCTTGGATTTATTTTTATGCTTATATCGCAGAAACTCTATCTCAATGACATCGACTGGAGAAGATAGAGTAGATCTTGGACTACAATATGATATCATTAAGTGGGAGAAGCAGTGGGCGGAAAATTTTATAATCTGGTTCTATAAATCCATAAATTTCCAATGAAGTATCATTTTATTCATAACTATAGCTACTTCTTTAATCGGAAAAGAGTACGGTTCCTTTAAAAATTACCTGAAAACACATCTCTAAACCTGGAAAAACTAGCATGAATTAGTTTAAAAATGCATTTGCCTGATAAATATACACAGATTCCTTAAGTTTGAAAATACAGACTATATAATAGGTCTGTTTCTCTTTTTTCAAATCCGTTAAGAATCTTAAAAGAGGTTAATATTTAACTTCGTTATTAACCTACGAGTATAAGTGCTTGAAGGTACGCAAAACCGATTTCCAATCTAAATTATTTTGATTAGATGTCTGGTCATTGGATAGACATGGAACACGAACCACGGACTATGGACCATGCATACTGATAAAAAATATTATTTTTCTTTAATAATCTCACAATCTTTAAAGAAGTATAATGCGTTGATGGTTCCGCTCTATTGTCTGCTTAAAACAGGGTTTGCAACCAACTGGGTAACCAATTAAACTCACCCGGATTCTATTGGGTATTATATTTAACAAATCCTGGTTGGGTTTTTCATTTAAAGGTTTTTGTAGTTCATTTACAACAAAAATAATTATAATTTATATATTGTGAGTACAAATTAACTAAACCGTTTTTTAGCTCAAAAAGGTTGCGAATAAGGAAATTTATCTTATTTCGATATATTTAGTTAATCACTGCTTACATCTTTTCTCTACTTCTAAGCCAATTTTAGAAGCTCGTTTCAGGAAAACTTGTAGTCTATTGAAGCCAATTTGTATATTTTCGAAGAAATAGTTCGGTGGTATATCAAAAGATATTTTATTCTTAAAAGCAGCCAATAGTCATAATAATACAGTAGATGCGGCATTTGATCGTTTCTAACATTTGTTTGGCAACTTTTGCGACAAGAGGCCGAGCGTTGCAATGCAAGAGAACAACTTAATAATGTTTGCCTCTTCAGGCATTTGAGGTATTTCATATAATGCTTGATTTAGGTTAGGTTAGTGGCTGCCTCGTTGAGTTAAGGGACAATGGAGCATATACAGCGGTCCGTTGTGATAGCACACATGAGGCCAAGTTCCGGTTTACCGGTCTTGATAGTTATCTAGTCAACTAGCCCGACATTTAAATGAACCTGGCTATTATTAAGCAAATATCAATGGTCGATAGTTCCGATAGCTGGGGACGGACACTGGCAAATGAAGTGGACCACACTCTCCTCTTCCTCAACCGATCTACAACCTCGGCAAAAGTCATTCATCGGTAAGCGCAGCCTTTGCGAGTGCCCAATGAATATAGATACAGTAGAAGAGATGCTCTCAGGATCCAATCTAAACAAATGATTGGGAGGCCTACTCTCTAATCTAGAGGTGAGTGTAGCAATTAAGGTGAGCCCGTCAGCGTTCAATAAGTACTCTTGCCTAAGCTTAACTGAGAATAGCTTGGTTTAAGCAAAGTAATTGCAGTCTACTCTATCCACGATTTTTAGCAGCTCACAGAACTCAGTACCGCATTGATATCACAAGACTCCACAATTGCATTATAAATACTAAAAGAGCATATTGTACTAACAAACAAAAAATATAGCGTGTTTTTTATAGAGGTATAGAACCTTAAGTTGGCATTACTTTTCAAGATGGCGACCGATTTAACAGCTGTCAAGTGATTTATTCTCAGTTTGGTTTGGCAATTCATCATGAATAGACGGCGTAGATTCGTCGAATGGGCCCAAAACGAGTTTACCGTTGTTCCCGATTTTCATAAGCGAATTTTGTTTAGCGATGAAGCGCACTTCTGGTGGAATGGCTACGTCAATAAACAAAACCGCCGTATTTGGAGTGAAGGTAATCCTCAAGTGTATGTGGAACCACCGTAACATCCAGAAAAACTGACTGTTTGGTGTGCTTTATGAACTGGTGGAATCATTGGTATGTACTTTTTCAAAAACAATGGTGGCCAGAAGGTTACAGTCAATGGTGTTTGGTATAGCGCCATGATTACTAACTTTTTCATTCCTGAATTGAATAACCATGATATTCAGGAGATGTGGTTTCAACCAGACGGCGCAACATGTCACACAGCTCGTGCCACAATAGATTTATTGAAAGACACGTTTGGTGACCGCCTAATTTCACGTTTTGGACCTGTGAATTGGCCTCCAAGATCTTGTGATTTAACACCGCTAGACTACTTTCTGTGGGGCTATGTAAAGTCATTGGTCTATGCGGTAAAGCCAAGCTAAACGCTTGACCATTTGGAACACAACATTCGCTGTTTTATTGCCGATATACAGCCACAAATGTTGGAAAAAGTCATCGATAATTGGACGTCCAGATTGGACTCCATCCGCGCCAGCCGAGGCGGTAATATGCCAGAAATCATATCTAAAATGTAATGCCACAAGATTATTTTTCGGATAAATTAAATTCATGTCAATCGAATAATCCATCGTTGTTTTAGTGCAATTTAAAGTTCTATACCTCTGTAAAAAACACCCCTTATTTTCGAATTGAACGAAATTTGGGGCAGTTATAAAATCCAAAAATACCCGAAAAAACCCAGTGGGTTGGGCTTAAAAAAAAACGGATTTTTGCTAACCTTGGCACAAAATCAAAATTCAATAATTTTTTTTTTCACTTTTTTGAATTATAAAAAAGCTTATTGAATGGAAACTGGCACACATCAGTACAGTTCGGAAAATAAAATATTTACTTTTTCAATATGGTTATTTTCAAAAAATTGCTTTGAATTAAAATGTTACATTGGTATTTCTGAGGTATTTGCGGTTGATGTACTAAAAATGTTATCTGTTGGAAAAGGAGGAATCTAAGTGCGGTAGTAAATGTTATATGCAGCAAATTTATGTATATGCAAAATAAAACGGAAAATTATTTGTGCTTCATTTATGCAGGAAACTTGTTTTTTGTGCTTGTTCAGTAAATTTAATTCATAAATATAATTCGATTAACATAAATGGACCAAAATTTTCCTGAATCTAAGATTTGTAATCTTCTATTTTGTTGCCTTCCTTTACATTATAAATAACTAAAAATTTCGCAAAAGTAATAGAATGTAAAACGCTTGAGTTAACGCTTTACGTTGAACCGTTTCGAAGTTAAAGCAAAAAAAAAAAAAAAGAACAGAATTAATTTATTTAAATAAAAATATTTTTTTTTAATAACTTTACCTTAAGCTTTTATAAATGCATAATTAGGCGTCCAAACGAAAACTACAGACAAATTCTCTTTTGAATGAATAATAATTTTAGACTCAAGCCGAAACTTTTCCCAAGAATATGATATCCGTGCAGGATTAGATTAGCAGGTAAGCTTAAACGCTTCCGAAAATAAATATCCAAAATACTGCACAAGGGCTGAAATGAAATTAAAAGATAAATTAATTAAAAAGCTAAGCAAATATTTTAATCAAATAATAAAAATAAATTTAAATTAGTAATATCAGAAATTCGAATAGAAGTAAAGTTTAGCTTTAGCGGTTTGTGAATAGTAATACTTAGCTCATGTCTGATTTGACAGATAATTAGTTTTATTCTTCCGCTGAACGAATACTTAGCTTCGCTATGTGGGCCTACGATCGACTTACAGTGGATGGCGATTTTGATCCTGCGGGTATGTAAACAAGCAAAATTGTTGCATTTGGGGCACAGAAAACCCGCACGCATACATTTAAATGCCGATACACCCAAGACGATTCACTGTTTGGTGCGGGTTTTGGTCCAGAGGCATAATTGGGCCATTGTTCTTCGAAAATGAGCAAGAAGTGGCCGTTAGAGTCAATGGCGATCGTTATCGGGCCATGTTGAACGAATTTTTGTTCACGAAAATTGAAGAGGAGGCGCTACGTGCCACACAGCCGAAGCTACACTCGATGTTTTGCGCCCTGTTTTCAAAAAAAAAAAAAAAAAATTATTTGGCGGACCCTTTATAACACAAAATCTCTGTTTCATTATGTAAAATTTCATTTTTTTCTTGAATCGCTTGCTTTAAAATTATTGTGATTTTTTCTTTTGAAAGGAGAGAAAAATATGCATTTACTTTGGAAATAAATAAATTTGCTTTAAGTAAAAGTTTTTTTTTACAAAAATAATTTAATGAACGGAATTTTATGGTTTTCTTACTTTTTTATAGAAAACCGTAATAATTTTTTCCTCCTCCTTATAAAAATTAATTAAAATGCGTTTTAAGGTTTATTTTATTGGTATTTCTTTGCACAAAAAAATTCTTATACCCAAAATAAGAGAAATTTAAAAGAAAAGCTTGCATTTGATTTAATTAAAATTGTTCAGAAATAATTCTTAAGTTAAAACAATAAACTAACAAAAGCTAAATAAAAAGCATTATTTATTTAAGTAGGAAAATAATATGCTTCGCTTAAAAGAAAATCTAGTTCTAAATTGCATAACTAAGGTAAACAAACGCTGTTCTGTAATAAGACGATATTTTTTTTTATTTCTCTCTCGCATTATTCAAAGTTTAAAAATGGAAAATAACCTAAAGTGTATGAACTGGTGCATTTTTTTGATGAAGCAGTACTTTCTCATCACTCAGATGCTGCAAACAGTAAGTCAGTATTATGGCGTTGAATGCTTTTAATTTTTGAATGTATTCAATATTAATTATTCCATTATTAAAAAAAAGAAAAAACAGATGTCTTGATCTACTCTGCCAATGAAGTTGTCTTCGTCTTTTTGGACACGATTATACTTCTCTAGTGCACTGCTTTGACTGTCCTTTTTGTTTCAAGTCATAAGTGATGCATCCATATCTCATCAGTGGCTACAAATCCATGTAAAATCGCAGCTGAATGGAATTAAAATTTCGCTAAGCACTGTACTGAAATAACTTCACGATGCATTTCGAAACAAAACGCTGGCGCAAAACCCAAAAATGATTATATGAAATTTAAAAAACTAAATACGCATTTTACTATAAATTTTCAATCTGTATACGTATATAAATAAAATGTCCTATGTTCGTCATTTTATAACTCGAAAACTACTCAACCGATTTACAAATGAATACATGAGTTGAAAAGTTCTATTTTCACTGGCGGTGTCAGGCCCATATAAATAATTATTTGTCCATATCTTAAAAACGGTAACAGTGAAAGACTTTAAATTTTGTCCAAATAATATAATTTCTGTTCTTAGGCATCCCGCTACATACGATGTGAAATATTGCTTCCCATAGAAACAGGATTTAATTTAATGTCATGACAAAAAGCAATCACAATAGCATCATCAATTAATAGGTGTGTGCTAGAGCTGCAAAACAATCAATAGTATTATCGATAGTATCGATAGTTTTGTTTTTGGCTGAACATCGATAGCTCTTTTGCACTATCGATACAATCGTCAAATTCTAGGAGTAAGTACGGAGGCCACTAAATGCAGTCAAAATTACATTTGCAAAAATTTTATATTTACATATAGGGACACAATTTAACCGTTTCTTAAATTTTTATTTATAAAAGTCAAATAAAGTATCAATTGTAACTAAAATATATTCGTTTATTCGATTTTACGTTTGACCCAAACAAATTAATCTTCATTTCGTCAGACCATAGCATGTTGTTCTAACTATTACGGTGCAGGAGCTGCTTCTCTTTGCTGAGAAATGGACTATTACCCATTAGTCTTATTTTTGAGGCTTTTTGATGACTTGAAGGGCTTAATCTTTGGAGTACGAATTTAAAGTTTATTAAAACTGACAGTTGTTGCATTAATTACTTTAGTTTTGAAGCACTTCATGGTCTGAATAATTTTCGCTATATATACATATAGATTACCTTCCCATCAAAAAACTTCAATACATCGAATTTTATGACATACTGGAAAAAAATAGTGTCCCTTTATTTGTTTCAACACTATATATTTAATATTATTCTTTCCCTTTCACATTTTAATGTTGTTGACACAAGAATACGATAGTATTGATAGTTTTTTTGCAAACTATCGCAACTATCAAATGGGCCGGCTTCGTTTACTCAGTGACTACAAAAATTTTTGCTACATAACATTTTTTGTAGGGCTTTATCCAGAATTTTTTAGAAATTTCCGTGCTATATCTTAAACTTCTTTCACACTATTGTTTATTGTTATTACCACTCTTGTTTTGGGACTATATATATGCAATTGTGGCGACTACATTTCTCAAATACTCAATTGTACTATTTTAAGCGAGTTTTTATTGGAGATATTATTTCAGCTAATCCACTTTTACGCGGTATAGCCATACAAAATGTGTTACGTGACTAAATATTTTTAACTTCAAAACTTTATTGCATATGAAAAAATTCCCAGGATTTTTATGCGTAAAAAGGCTCCTAGCAACGCGAGAAGGGTGACTCTAGTAATTTATATTAAGATTTCGAGACAGTATCAGTCAGCAAAGTAAAGTAAATTAAATAACGATTTTAATCCTTCGGTGCTAGTTTTTAGCAGATGGTTCACAATTTTTGATTTCTTATATTTTGAATTATATTATAGAGTTTTTGGGATGTTTCTTGTTACAATGTAAGTCGCTATGGTTTGATTAATTTATTCAATCAACATTTTTTGATACAGAAATTAAATTTAATGCCTTTCCACGATTTTGGATTGATTTATGTAGAAAATATCTGTTGAAGACTAAGATAAGAGTTGTAAAAGAAGTATATTTCTCGAAAAAATAAATTAAATAGTACAAAATTAAAAAAATTACATAAATTAAAAAGGGAGCCGTAGTACAAACAATTGGTGATGATGATTTTTAAATGATATTTTTTGTGGCTAAACGAATGGCGTCTTTACATTGATCTTTTTTAAGACCTAATCAACTGCTCTTTTTTATTTTTAATAAAGATAAATATGTCTTAAATATATATTTTTAAGATATTCATTATATAAGGTTTTGGTGATTGATTCATTATTTCTCATAATAAATAATTTGGCCCGTTTTCCGTTTTTTTATTAAGTCGAAAACTTTTGGGATAAAGCTGTGTTGAGTGCTAACAGTATATTTATATATTATATTTGAGTGTGACCAAACGCCGAGATTTGGGGAAAACTGAAAAGTTACGGTGCAAAAATTTATACCAGTAATCGAGTATAGATGTAAGTAGTTTCGTTTCGATTTAGCCACTCATATCGGGGGCTAAGGTTAGCATTAAGTTTTATTGAAACACTTATAGATCTTTTTATATAATAATAATAATTCAAGCCAATCTTTTAATCAGTCTTTTAAAAGCTGGTACTTGTGTGAAAGTAGGGTAAACAGTGTCTGAGAAAAAGGGCGTAGTGTTATTACACTTTCAAAATTTTTTTTAAATGCGGTAGCATTAGTGAAATGTTGCTTCAATAATACATTTTTTTAAATTATGTATGAATTTTTCAAGAACAAATCTATCAAAAATGTAAGAAAATTTAAACGAACAAACCAAAGCACCAAATTTTTTAGACAACGAAAAACTACAAATTTTTGTCCAATCGGACCAAAACGGCAACGCTGCATGTGATATCTATTTTTAGAAACAAAAGAAAGCATTTATTGCTTTTTTTTAATTTCACCTTTTTTAATCCAAAAATAGAACATAAAATCTTTTAAATTTGAAGTAAGAAGAAGAAATATTTTTAATGTCTATTTTTAGAAACAAGAGAAGAAGTTTGGTGATTTTTTTAACTACACCTTTTTTTATTGAACAACTAAAAGAGAAATTGTTTACCCCGTTTTCTTTTTTTTTACAAAAAACTTTAAATGTCTATTTTTAGAAACAAGAGAAGAAATTTGGTGACTTTTGAAATTTTCACCTTTTTTTCTATTTTTAGATATGTTGCCTGCCTATTAACCCTGCTGTTAGTTAAAAAACTTCCTATGGACCATTTGGGTCAATATGGTTTTTTAAAATAATTAATGGACTTAAATGTGTTTTTTTACATTTTATTGTAAACTTTAATTGTAATTCAACCAGTTTGCAGGATTGTATTGAGTTGTATTTCTATAATTTATAGTTTATCACTTGTACTCTGCAACTTCGATATATCAATTTGTAGGACTTTTGATTAAAATAGTGAAAATAAAATCTATGTGACAAATATCTTTAGAAAATGAGGATCAATCGGTGATGCTTGGAGTAAAAAAAGGAAAGCAATGGAGTTTATCTTATTTATACTGTGTCGTAAGAATTTTAAGCGACCGAATGCGTGGATGTGATATTCATCTATATCCACCAAATGTGTGGATGTGATATCCATCCATATTCATTCACACATTCGGGGTCAACACAATTTGCAGATTCCAGATACCATTACATATTGCATTCTGTATGTTTTTTTTCTCCAAATACTAGAAAAAAAATAATAATTGGGAATACAAATAAATTGGGAGAAAAAAATTTGACAAAAAGTGGAAAGATGCAGAAACATTTACTTTTCGCTCATAAATTTCTATACCAATTTTATAGTTAATAGTGCAAAATTGTGTGTTCGATGCACGTTTTAGTAACCCTATGTTTCGACAGATAATTTTTACATAATGTTAAGTACTTTTCGCTTCGACTGGGCTTTGGCCCGAAGGCAGAGACAAAATAGTAATAAGTTCGTTCCTTTTCAAGTTATTTGTTTTACAACTGTTACGAAGATGTAACTGCTGGAGTAGTTGGTGGCTTATCAAGGTCGTTGTATTTTTAGACAATAAAAATCCTTAAAACATGCAAAGTATTAACTAAAATTTTGACTGGCTGTCGATTCCAAATTTGGATATGTGTGGAAAGTTCAACCATACCTTGGGAAATCAAAACATTTATAGGATCTTACTTTAGGGTTGGGAAGGTAAACAATCACTATTGATAACTCTGTTTCAATGAAACTGTGACAATGGTTTCATTGTGCAGCTTCTGTGAGCGGTGTACCCAAAATATCATCTGTTAGAAAACGAGAGACATATAGCTACCGCAAGTATAAGTGCGGTAGTAAGTGCACCATATAAAGCAAATTTGTATTCAAAATCAAACGAAAAAAAATTTACCGAGAGAACTTAATTTTTGCACTTGTTTTGTAAACTTTATTCATAAAAATAAATCGGAGAACATGAACGGATCAAAATGGTTATTTACCTAAGATTTGTAACTTCTCATTTTGTTATCTTTCTTTACATCATAGAAAACTAAAAATTTCGTAGAAGTAATAAAATGAAAAAATACCAACTAAGCTAACTTATTAAGTTAATACGTTGAAGCGTTCCTTAGTTTAAGCAAAAAGAAAAATAAAATTATTCAAAATGTTCTAATCTTAGCAGCAGGGTTAATAAGAAATATCCAGAACAATTTTCAGATCTGCAAAGGCTCAGATCTTTCTGTTTAAAATAAAAACGTTTTATTTATTCTTTTGCTACTGACGAATAAAAGAAAGGCTAAAAACAACAAAAACCTTTCGGTGTACCCGAGTGCCACGTACAGAGCTTAGGCAAAATAATGCACAGTTCTCGACGATATCTACCAGAGTTAATAATGTAAGTATGAATCTTATTTATATCGACCATTATAACAATGTCTTCAGAAGTGCTCTCTGTGGAAGGCCCTTGATGACGTCTCAGGTTATTTACAGACCAAATTATTTACCTATAGAACATTTAATTTCTTAATTCATATCATTTATGTCGACTTTTATGTGTCTCAATACCGTCATATTTAAGCCAGATGTTGCGGATAAACTTATTCTCTCAAAGAAGCTTTATATTCTCAATAAGTGAATTACGGCCTTATGCAAAAAAAATCTAAAAGTACACTTGAAGTGCACGTTAGTTACTACGCACTTTAAGCTCAACAAAATTTGTTAAAAAACGTACACAAAAATCATACTTTAGCTAAATATTGCTTTACTAAATTTACTACCAGGATATTTTTTGTGTCAGCGATAAAAAAAGAAATGTCACAAATACGAGTAGTCGAACCAAAAAAGATGTATTTTTATTAATTTAGTATAAAATAATATTTTAAAATAATATTTTAATTTTTATATTTTATTTAATGTTATGTATAGTTATTGCAAAAAATTCTTGAAATCCTAAAAAAATAAGACAATTAACTTTTTAGTAGAATAATAAACACCCGAATAAATAGCTTTGTCTATTTGTATTGATTTTATGTACATCACTATAGGACAAATGCTTTTATGGAAAAGTGTATTAGAAAATGAATTGTTTATTAGGAAATGAATTGTTTTAAATGAAAAAATTTATTAGAAAAAAAAATTAGGCTTAAAAGAAAAAGGTTCGAAAACAATGCTGAGGATGACATAGTGGGTGTAAAAGTGTATATACATACAGTGTGTTGCAATATTAAATGCATGTTTTGAAGTTGGATCGAAAAACACCTTTAAAAACTTAAATACTCAATCAAATAAAACAAAACTTCACACATTCATTCATGTTAAGTTCCTTCAAAAGACATTAACAAAAGGTATGATATTCAAATACTAGAATTGATATAAAAGAAACTGCATGGACTAAGTTTTGCACTTTTTTATTAAATATAGAGGAACTTTTTTTAACACTATTTTTAAAACTTCTTTTTTTGGGGCATTTTTCAAGAATTTAAATTTACTCTCTATAATCTTAATCAAAAACGTAAAAAAACCTGGTCCCATTCAAATGACATGTTCCTTGAAGTCAGAAAAATATTTTCCAGGTCTTATTTTACTATTGTTCAAGAATTTTCTATTACATTGGAATTAGGGCTTTAAGGTGATCACTAATTTCTGTTGCAACAGGCATTTTTTGACAATTTAAGTGGTCTTTCATGGATCACCATCTCACTAAAAGATAACTTTTTTTTGGGAAAGGGTTTATGTGCCAAAAAATGTTCTTTGACGCCAAGACATGCTATATTTATTTTTATATTAAATACACATAACACAAATGTCATTTTAGAGTATTCTGAAAGAAGGTAGATTTCTAAGGAACTGTGGCAGTACCAAGTTTGTCAGCTAGTGAACGGAGTGAATCTGGCAACACTTTAGAACACAAAAGAAAAAGAAAACAAATATTAATTCCTCGCGTCGTCTTTGCTGCTACAACTGTAGACAATTCTTCTCGCAACTTAATTTGAATTCTTTTATACTTCCAAACATGAAAATAAAATAATAATTTTAAATAGTTTAAGAATAAAATAACGCGTTTTATTTACCACAAACTATAGAACATTAAACTAATAATCGTTTTTGAATACAACATTAAGGAATTTTGCTTAACGAAGGTTTAAAAAGCTTTGTATTTTATAAACATTGTTTATCTGGAATTTTATCACGATACTAATAATTTTAAATCAATTTTGAAAGTTAATGTGATTATCTGAAGCGGGCCTTATATGGGGGTTAGAGTTAAATGTGGTCCGATTTTCACCAAACTTTACAGCATGATTTACGAGTACTTAAAACTGAAGTTTTATTTAAAAAAAAAAAACACTTTATAATCTTGGCAAAGTATGAAAAAGTTTTTTTTTGTTTTTAATAACGCTCGAGTGTACATGTAGGTATTTAGTTACTTTTAGAAAAAATTCATACATATATTAGGTCGCGAGCTGCTGCCCACTTTTATCATAGTCTTTAGATTAAACATCTTGCGACTATTTTTGGTTTTTAAATTTAAAGAAATGTCTGGCTGGTAAAGTTGCAAGAGGAGGGTTTTATTGAAACGAAAGCCTATTTTTAAGGGTATTAAGAAATATTGTTACTTAATAAAAGAAAAAAAGTGGAAAGAGGTTGGAATAAATTTGGAAAAAAAAATTAAGATTTTTTCCAAAATGTATTTTTCATTGAAAAAGTCAAAATTGTCATTATAAAGATTCAATTTTTTACATATTTTTTGGCTGTTATGTTTATTTTATTAAATTTTTTACATATTTTTTATTATGCAATATTACATAACTTACATAACCAAGTAAGTTTTTTAACACATATTTAGCGGGTGGGCTATCGGCTTAAATTTGAATCAGCGGTTATTTCGATTCTGGTAATACTTATGCTATTCTATTCGGCCAACTAATTCAGTATATTATCTCCACTGTATGAAATGAATCGATTGAAGCTTAAGTAGCGTTGGGATTTATTGTTGGTCGGAAATTGCAAAAAATAAAAAATTAAAAATCACAAAAATTTCAAAAAACATCTTTTCGGATGTAGCTCAATATCATCTTCGTGGGTACTTTAATAAACAAAATTGCCGTATTTTAGGCTCAGAATACCAAACCCTGGTCTTACAGAGGCCAATGCACTCGTTACGAATTACTGTTTTGTGAGGCGTGTGGAGCGGAGGCATAATTGGCCTATATTTCTTTGAAAAGTAGAACGGCGCCACCATTACAGCCAATATAGATGCCTATAGCACCGTGATAACCGATTTTTTTGTGCCCCCTCTTCATGGTAGTGATGTGAGCGATGTTTGGTTTCAACAGGATGGTGCTACTTGCCACACGTTTCATGCCACAATCGATTTATTGCAACAAACGTTTAGTGGCCGTTTAATTAGTCGAAATGGTGATGTCAGTTGACCACCAAAAAGCTGCGATTTGACACCGTTGGACTGTTTTCTGTGGAGCACCGTTAACGACAAGTGTTATGCTGACAAACCAGAGACAATTGAGAGTGTGAAGGTCAACAATGATGATGCCATTACCGAGATACGATTCCATAAACTTGAAAAAGTTCTCGAAAATGGGTGTGTGGCCAGCCGCGGCAGCCATGTGAATGAAATAATATTACATTTCTAGTCGAAACAATTGTAATTCACAGCAAGAAAAAAAAATAATTGGCAAACTTTCAAAACGTTTTTGTTTTATCACAAAAAGCGGTGTTCATACACAAATATGTATGCCTGTGTTTTTTTTTTTTTGCTTCTAAGTATAGTATAATGCCAATTTATCAATTTTATTTCTGCTTAACGTATAAAACATACAGACGTCTGTTAACAAAAATTTAATCTGTACTTGTTGTTACTTTTGTTGCTGTTTTTGATTTCATTTTAATATACTATTCATAAGCAGTCGGACTGCTCATGCATGCACGAGCTTTAAATTAAATTTGCTTCTGTTTAAGAAACAGCATGTGGTAGTGCATTTGTAGCTGCGGCTTTTGCAACACAATAAGAAAAGCATAATATGAAGCCAAAAGAGCTGAAAAACTATATAAAGAATCAGTTTTATAGCATCACATAAACTTTAATGTTACTCGTACTACTCATATGTAGTATACTCGTAACGTTGTGTACAACAAATAAAATTATAGGCCTTACACTGTCTCTTAGCTTATGAGTGCTGCTGAGAAATGACTTCAGTGCCACAGAATTAAAAAAATATGCCTATAGAATACTTTTTAAATTGCATGTATGATGCGCTATTGCTGCGCTCGAATAATTTTAAACGAGTTTTATTATTTTTTTTTTACAAGATCAGCTGTATAACATACAATGCAATTTTTTATAAACAATAAGAACAAAACATAAGGAAAAAAACAAATGTTACACCTTTATCCCATGGGTGGGATATGTGAGCACGTATATGTTGTTATTTCTGCCACAAAACGTTTCTCTGATTTCACGATGATTATGTTACCGTTTAGCTGTCTGGAGATGATTTTTGGTAAGGGATACTGTGTAAAGAACATTTACTTTGATTTTTTTTTTTGAAATTTTCGTAACAGTAACTTTTAAAAAAATTTTAGCTTAAAACTCTTCATTTTTTAATTTAATTTTAATAAAACAAGAAGAGCAGAACGTGAAAATTTAACAAGATTTTTCTAGTAAAAATACTAACATTTTTTGAGATGAAGTATGCGTTGACACAGGTTCACATTTCATGCTAAAGGGTAAAAAAGATGAAATCTGATTAAAAAACAAAACTAATTTTTACCACATACCTCCATAAATGGAAAGAGAAGCCTCGACAAACGTTTGACTTGATTACAAACACCAATTTTTAAAGCTGAGGTAAACGAGGAAAATGGTTCAAAATAAGGCAAAACAAAAAAAGTTTACAATTTAATGAGAAGAACTTCATTATTTTTAACTTTAACAAGGACATGTTTTTCGAGGCTGAATACGATCACACATTCAACAAAATGTTCATTACTGGAGACGAGACGTGGGTTTATTAGTACGACACGCAATCCAGACATCAGGCAAGTGAATGGCGTTCACCAAATGAGCCAAGACCAAAAAAACACGTCGTTTTCAGTTAAAAAAGAAGGCACTGCTCACGGTTTTTATGCATTACAACGGTTTAGTGCATCATGAATTTTTGTCAGAAGGCCAGATAGTAAACAACGAGCATTATTTCGAAAGAGACCAGAAATGTGGGCAGAAAACTCATGGATTTTGCCCCATAATAGCGCACTGTCTCACTCTGCCATTATTATTCGAAATTTTTATGACGAAAAATGCAACAAATACTATCCAACAGCCATCGAATTCACCTGATTTGGCTCCCTGTGACTTCATTCTGTTCAATCGAGTTAACAAACCATTACGGGGAAAGTGTTTCAGCAACCGAGAGGAAATAATGAAAAAATCCCAGGAAGCACTGATGGATATACCGAAAACTGAATATAAAAAATACTTCGAAGATGAGATCAAGTGCTGGCATAAGTTGCTGCGGTCGGTTGGGATTACTTTGAAGGGGACAATATAGACTTAGATAAATAAACATATATTTTTAACTTTCTAAATATATTCCGGGAACTTTTTGATCCAAGTTGTATACACTGAAACCTCGGTTTATGCGAATTCGTTAAAATTTTCGTTTTTTTTCAGTAAGTATACATTTTAATTTAAAACAGAAATACTATGTCAGTTAACATATGGGCATTTCCAACGAAATATAAAGTAACTTCTGATCAATAGTTGTTTATAACTTCAAAATAGCGCTAAGGGATATTATTATTTTATTACTGAATATAGCAATTGAGTAGCGCTAGTAGAAGTATTCGGTGCCAATAATATTAATTAAACTACAATTTGTGAAGAAATAATTAAACCTCTTGCTTTAAAAAAACTTGTGAAGTTCTTAACAAAATTAATGTTGTATATAATTAATTAACCTTCAATGTGGACTTGACGATTTGCTACTCTTGATATTATAAGCTCTTTAGACCACTGAAGAGCTCAATCACACAAAGTATAATGACAAATTCTTTTGCCGGAGAAGAAGAAAATTCGTTGACAGCTCCTAATTGATGATATAGAAAATGATGACAATACAATAATTGTTTCCTCTAGTAATGAAAGTGATATGGAACCGATTCAAAAACGGTGTAGATACGTATGTAGCGACTCCGATATACAATCATCAAAATGATCATTACTGGAGACGAGACGTGGATTTATTAGTACGACACGCAATCCAGACATCAGCCAAGTGAATGGCATTCACCAAAGTCTACATACATACTTTAATCCGAAAATAATGAGTTTAATCTTAAACATATTTGCTGTGTTGATTTTTTCATTTTGTGTATATATAAGCATCTAAATTGATTTAAATCTGATTGCCTGAAGTACGCTTTTTTGCACCGATGGTTTTAAAATGAACGATAGAATAAGGAACGGTATTTTCTCTCCGGATCTAAATATAAAGGCTTTGCATAGACTGCGTGATCACAGAAGCGTATTTCAGCCCAAGGTTACAGCCATTCGGAGGGTATGCATTTGTACTATAGTTAGAGGCAATAAAGTCTATGGAATCTATGTTCGCTAACTCCTGGACGGTGTGAGAATGCCATTTGTC
Source organism: Wohlfahrtia magnifica (assembly GCA_023159175.1). NCBI lineage: Eukaryota > Metazoa > Arthropoda > Insecta > Diptera > Sarcophagidae > Wohlfahrtia > Wohlfahrtia magnifica. Next base: position 2,150,009 of record JAKWBJ010000059.1, read on the forward strand.
GCATATGGTGATGGCTCACAACGATATTCCGTGGAACTGTGCCACAGATGAACTGGCAAGACCGGGCACGACATTACAGGTTCTTTCGGCAAAATAAACTGTTATCATCTATATAGTGTGTGCTGGTTCAGTAATATGTAATCCAGAAGATGGACACAAATTTTTTCCAGCAGGCAGGCAAGAAATATATGGTCGGTGGTTAATCGGAGAAAATCTAGTCAGCTGATGAACCTACCAAGACGGAGGAATTTGGCTGTGGTGGGTAGTCGCGGGACATTGTCTAATAGGCAGGCACGAGAGCCGCCCCGGTTATCAATGCCGGCTTAGGTTCAGTGGCCATGTAGGACCGATTTTCTTTTTCCAGGGACATTATAGTGTGCGGCATCACAATGGGCCTTTTTAGTCTAATTGCGCTGGTCATAGGTCCGACTGTCGGTTTTAATCTAACCTTACCTAGCCTATGCTTCACTGCAGTATCTTTTTACTAAATATATTAACAGTTATTTTCGATTAACTTCCCATTCACGTTAATAAACACACGCAGGCACACAACAAACTCACTTACAAAGAAGTTAAACGGAGATTGCTGCAGTCAAGAAATCATTCACAATTTTAAAGAAAAACTGTTGTAGCAAACACAATAGCCACAATAACAACATTTTCTACAAATAATAAAAAGCTTGTTAATTAATATTGCTCACCCATGCATTTTTATGCCTACTTGCAGCTTGCCACTTGTAAAAAGTCTGTTCGTAGCACAATTATAATCATACACACACTCACACATACCAAATTATGTTTCTTGTTGCATTTAAATACATTTTTTCAACAGAAACTGTGCAGTTGTTTTAATTTGAATAATGTGGCAAAAGTGCAACAGTTAATAAAAATATGCATCATTACACAGTATGTGAGAAAAAATAATTTTTTTTTTTTAATGATTGGCATGGCGTTGCCCTCTCCTCTTCCTTCATAACTTAATTTTTACCGTTGCGTAGCCTTTTTTCTATCCCTTCTCATGTTTATAACAAGTTAATTAAGAAATCTAAAGGTAATGAAATTATATTATTGTAAAATAATTCTGTGTGGTGGTATAATTGCGTATATATGTATACATGTATGTCTGTGTATATAGATATATTTATACATACTATATACAATTGCAATAAATGATTGCATCAATTCAATTAACTGATTGCCATACGTGGCATAAAGGTTCCGCCAAAAATTTTTTTTTTTTTTTTTTTTGGAAAATACTATGAAAAAAACTACTAAATATTTTCTCAAATTTTTATTTTATCCGGTTAATAACGGAAAAAAAACTCATTCAAATGGCTGCCTCGGCCGGCCATGCAGTAGCCTACACGATCGGTCCAATTTTTAAGCACATTATCGGTTGTGTGCAGCTGTATTTCACCAATGGCTTCACGAATATTGTCCTTTAAAGCGTCAATTGTCTCTGGCTTATTGGCGTAACACTTATCTTTGACGGCACCCCACAAATAATAGTCCAACGGTGTCAAATCGCAGCTCCGAGGTGGCCAAACGACATCAGCTCTGCGGCTGATAATGCGATTTTCAAAAACAGGGCGCAAAACATCGAGTGTAGCTTCGGCTGTGTGGCACGTAGCGCTGTCCTGTTGAAACCAAATGTTGCTAATATCCCCCTCTTCAATTTTTGTGAACAAAAATTCGTTCAACATGGCCCGATAACGATCGCCATTGCCCGTAACGGCCAGTCCTTGCTCATTTTCGAAGCGAAATGGCCCAATTATGCCCCTGGACCAAAATTCGCACCAAACACTGACTCGTCTTGAGTGTTTCGGCTTTTCAATGTGTGCGTTCGGATTTTCTGTGCCCCAAATGCGACAATTGTGCTTATTTACATACCCACCAAGATCAAAATGAGCTTTATTTTAAAAGATGATTTTTTTGGCAAAATCGGCTTCTTCTGTCGATCACAGGCCCAGATTCCCATCGTTGTTCAAGCGTATACACAACCATATTCGTTCAGCGGAAGGATAAAACTAATTATCTGTCAAATCAGACATGAGCTGACTGTTACCATTCACCAAATAAGCACTAGTTGAAAAAAAAACGTTAGATGGCGGACCCATTACTTTTTGGAGTAGTGGAAAATATTAAAAAAAATAAATAAATAAAATTCAGTAGTATACTTCTGAAATAATTAAAATTTTTTAATAAAATACCATTAAAGTCGATAAAAAATTTGAATAAAACGGAAATAATTAATGAGGTTAAAATAGGGTAAAGAGTTAAACCGAAAACAAATTGGAAAGGGGAATTACATTTAAAACAAGGCACTTAAATAAAAAGTATATATTTGCTATTTGTGTTTTAAGTAAAAATCATATTTACAACGGTCTTGAAAAAGATATCTTTAATTCTCATTTGAACTTAATGGTTTTTTAATCTAAGCCCTATTTCTATTTTAATACTATAGTAGATGTAAAGCGCTGCTAGTACCAAAAAGTTTGGTTGTTTTTGACGTCTTTTTTAATGGAGTATATATTAATATAAATAAATATTTTTTAATTTAATTTTAATTTTATCATTACATTATATCATTTGTATATATATCAATACAATAACTTGAGTAATAATACATTTACAATACAATAACCATATCATTAACTTTATATTGCTCAGTTTATATTGATTTATTATCGGATTTTCATATTAAAATATACTATAAAATTTTTAATAAATCTGATAAAAATTAATTGAAAAGGTTTGTTGTTTGAAAACAAATATTAAAAAAAAAATATTTTTATAATGCAAGTATACTTGTATGCATGTATATAAATTAATTAAGTGTTTTAGACATGTATATCTTTTATTGAATATTTAATAGTGTGATAACAAGCATAAGCTTTATAAAATGATTTTTATAAAATGTTTTTCATTGTAAAAAGGGATAAATTCAATAGAATTATTTATATCATCTGTATCACTTGAATCATTTTATTAGTCAATGTACAACATTTGTCCTGTCATACGTCAAGCCTACTTTACTTCTTGGCAGATATTTGAAAAAATGGGAAATCGTTAGACCAAAAGAAATATAGTAGTGCTCCCGAGCTTGCGAGCACACACCAATTGCATAACCTTGGCGGAAAGCAATAATTTTATGGCTTGTAGTAAAGAACACCCTTCTTAGACATTAAGGGCATTTTTGACAATATAGGCTTTGACTCCATTGCTAGGCCGTTGGAACGAAACGGGGTAGAAAAGTCAATTATAGTTTGGATCAGTTCTATTCTTAGGAGTAAAATCATCGGTCCATCACCTCTTGGTGGGATGGAATCTATTGTGATGGCGCCAAAAGGGTTCCCTAAGGCTGAAGTAGTTTCTCCATTGTTATAGTTATTCATGGCTTGCTCACAATATTAACTCATAAGTGTTTCAATGTAGTTGGTTATGTTGATGACCTCGTTATGACAGTACGTTGGAAATATGATAGTAAAAAAAATTAAAAATGGTTGTTGTACCTTTTATAATGACGTACAAGTTAGCATGCGACTGTATTCCTTTATGGGTATCATCGTCAACTAAGGTATGCTTCAAAATAATAAGGTCTCCTTAATATTTACTGAATTCATCCAAACTATAAAATGTTATGTATGGTCACCTTGTTCAAAAAAATTCTACGTTTAAGTAAGTAAATATTAAGCCAGTTTTGCTCTTAGAAATGTACCGTTATATTATGTTTATTTAAATTTATGTAAATAAGTGCAATATTCAATGCGATAAGGTCAGTGATTCACTTATCCAAACTTTTATTTAAACTAAGCATTAAACAATTATTTTTAATTTATGCAGTTCCCATTTCTTCCTATTGCCTTAAAAATACGATATAGCATCGCACTTACTAAATTGTCCAAGACGGTGGAGCGGATTTCGTGCAAGCTATTGCAGATTGCTACTTTTAATTCATCTTTTGTCCGCTACTGTTTGTTGTCTGCGTAAACATTACGCACAAGCAGTCCCCACAAAATTTCCATGGGGTTTATCGTGGGAACGTGCTGGTCAATCAAGTGCTTTAATATTGTGCTCCTCAAACCATTGTCTGGTCGACATGAACTGCTGCGAAAATTTTGTCGGCATGTTGGGCCAAATAAGGCAGCAAACGTTCAAACAGAATGTTCTGGTACTCTAAATTATACATTCGAGTGGAAGGAAGGTAGAGTTCCAGGGTACCATGTGAGCTAAAGCCAGTCCAAACCATTAAACGGCCACCACCAAAATTCTGTTTGAAAAAAACAAAGGCTCCTTCCTTAAATCTCGCCAATAGCAATTGAAAGCATCTGGCTGATCCAGGTTAAATTTTTTTCATCAGAAAAAATTACCTACAAGCCCAAAAATGTACGGAATATTTTATAACTTTTTTTAAAAAATGTTTACCTGATGCCAATTAGTTACCATGTTGTTTTTCGCAAACTCCTTACGCTTAATCTTTTGCTGCTTAGTCAGACAGGGAATTTTTTTAATTTTACTCGAATAAGGTTTGGCTGGGCATTGATAATTTCAATTTCTCTGTTATTGTTACAGCACTTTTCACGGTATTGAAAGCCTTTCGAGAAATTAGACGAGTTTCACGGGCAGTTAGAACCTTTGGACCACCCGTGCTTTTAATTTTTTCGTAATTTTCTCTGTTTTTGAGAAAATTTTTCACAACGCACAAAGATCGTCCAAGTTTTTTCGTCATTCCACGCATACTCAATCCCTGCTTACGAAGTGCCACAATTTGTCTTTGCTCATAAGGTGACAAAGGTTTCCCGCAAGACATACCGCGCAGATATTATTTAAATTATAAATTATTAAAAAAAAAAACAATTGTGATACGTTCTGATTAGATTAATTGCTTATTTATCACTGACCTTATCATTTTGAGGCCTTGAAATTTGCACTTATTTACATAAATTTTAATAAACATAATATAACGGTACATCTCCAAGAGCCAAACCGGCTTATTTTTCACTTACTTGAACGTAGAATTTGTTTGATTAAGGTGACTATACATAACATTTTATAGTTTGGATGAATTCACCAAATATTAAGGAAACCTTATCATTTCGAAGCACACTTTATCTGACGATGGTACTCATAAAGAAATACAGTCGCATGATAACTTGTACGTCTTTGTAAAAGGTACAACAACCATTTTTAAGGTACTCACCGAGAGCCGTTTTTGAGTGCACAGGTATCTAAGCGTCATTCTGGATAGAAGGCTTAGTTGGAACTCGTACATTAGTGCCGTTTAGAATAAACACGATAAGAGCCCCTCTGGGCAAGCCGTTCCTTCTACAGTAAGATATGGAGTCTTTCGTCGAGAATTAAATTATGCGGCGATAGCTTGGTGTAGAAAAGCTGAGGAAGCTAAAACCACGACTAAATTCAGCAAGGTACAGAAACTCGCCTGCTTTGCTATAACTGGGGCAATGATAAAATGTCCAACAGCGGCCTTGGAGCCTCTGATTGGTGTAACACCGCTTCACATCCACATGATGAGGGTTGCGGCATATTCGGCGACAAAATCTTTCGCCAAAGGGTCCTAAAATGTATCGGCAAGTCTGTCCATTCTACGCAGCGTGTTCGAAGAACCATCAGTCTTGGATGTTATGTGCTTTGGCGATTTAGGGTTGAATTCCCGGGCGGGGATTTTTGGTCTAATGGTGCCTTAGTTCGGAGTGATTTTGATTAAGCTGATATACCGATGGCTTCAAAATGGATGATTGTGTCGGTGCTGGGGTTCATGGACCCATCTGAGACTGCACATTGCCGTATCTGCGAAGATAAACATAATAATATGGTCCAGCTGTTTTGGGTACCTGGACACCGTGGAATATATGGTAATGAAATAGCGGGTGTATTTGCCATAAAAAGTTCCAGGACATCCTATATCGGATCGAAACTTATTCTGCAGCACCACTTACTACCAATCGCAATATAATCAAGAATTGCGATATTGCCAGATGCTTGGAACACTGTAATTCGTAAAGGGGACTGTGACCGCAATTTAGGCAACGCTGCTCTTACGGAGTTCCTTATGAACCACAGTAGACTAAGAGCGCATCTGAAGAGGATGGCGATCATAGATATAGATGTTTGTAGACTGTGCCCACAGGCATCAGAGACAGCGGAACACATATTGTGTGAACGTCGGGTCCTATCAAGATTAGGTGGAAATGTTTAAGTAGACATAGGGTCTCAATGGGTGACATATTCATCATTATGGTTGCAAATCTGCTGATGTTAATTAGGAAGGTAGCAGATCAGAAGCGGAACAACAGATTCCATGGGTCGCAGTGTCCTAAAATAGTGCCTGGTCGATATGATGATAATAATAGTAACAAAGAGTTTTTGAGTATAATATGCAGGCATTGCTTATGTCTTAGTATTCTGGTATCCGAATATTAAAAAAAGCACTTAATCAGAACCTCAAATCTGATTGTATAGTTTTGCTAAGATTTCTGCTCATAGATGGGCTGTTTGGCTAATACAAATGGTGGTAGGATTTTGATTGCTACAAGCAATCAGTGAATTCCATGAATTCCTGAGGTTATAGCAGAATTAACAAACGTACTACCTATCAGTAGGAACATAACTTTGTTCCTGAAAAAACCGCAGAAACTATTGAAAGAACAGAGACTTCCATCACAAAGTTTCAACACGAATCCACAATTATTTTAAAAATTAAACGTATTTGAAATTATTGTTGTCTCTTTCAAAACACAAAGCGTTTAATTCATTCTTTTAAGTGTGTCGTCTGTTTTCTATATATTTGACAAATTTTGACAAAATATGTTCTTTTTTTTTGTTATTGAACACGCTTAATAAATTATTTCTTGCAAATTTCCTAAAAATACGTGTGACTATTTATCAAAGCTTTATTTCCTTAACAAATATGAGAGTACGACACTTCTCAAAGGCTGACACGTGTGTATATGTAAGTAAATTAAGAAATAATTGCGTCACCTTTTCTTAAGGAAATAATATGACAACCAGAAAACTTCGAAAAGAATAAATCATTTACTATATGACAAACACATAAACATAAATAACATACAGGGAGAAATAAAAGGCTTGTAAATAAAATTCAATATTCATAGGCACCCACCCTACACACTTGTTAAACATTAACAGAAAAATTACAAAGCTATTATATTCTTAAACACTTCAAATTTCGAACGAATAATAGGAGTACAAAGAGTGATGTTACAGAGAGGAAGAGAAAGAAGCATATATGGTATATCAGTATAGTACTTTTATTTCTTGACAAAGTATTTAAGTATGTGAACTCAGGTGTAACGTATTAGTGTTTGCGATGATTATTATGTACTCAACTGATTTGTTTGTTTGTTTGTTGGGCCGTGAAAAATGCTTATGTTTAAAAATATTAAAGAAGGATACTCAAAGGGGTTTATTTGGGTTTTTAAATCTATAATTTCGTATTATTTATAGATTTAAATCGTGTACTCAACAATTCAAATCTATAAGTAATACGAAATTATAGATTTTAAAATTCAAATAAACGCCTTTAAATATGCTTTTTAAAAATTGTTCAATTCTTTTATAATCGAGTTTTTTGGTGATTCCAAGGTATTACACACAAATTGAATGCAATAGAATCAGAAACAACGGATTTATAGGCAGTTATATAAAAATCCCTACCAAATTTCAATTTGCAAAAATCACTAAGTCACAGTATGATAAGGAGAATGATTTTCATTAAAACCTACATTTCAAAAAGTTACATTTTGATAATTACAGATTCTATTATGTTTTCACCTTCTGCTTATAATTATTTGAGTAAGCGCCTTTCTAAATGAGTTTGACGATATATTTGGAAAGAAAATTGTTGTTATTTTTTTAATATACTCAGAAACTCTTTTCTAATTTTTTATATTTTTAAATAAAGTTTTGAACGGCTGGAAGATGTCGTAACGTCCAGTACACCTTAGCAGACAGTTTAAGTTGGAAACTGCAACTTTGAAACGTCAGCGATTTTATCTACCTCGGCGCCATCTTAAACAAAACAAAAAATTTAAAAACAATACTGACGAATAGATGCTTTTTTTGATTAAATAAACAATTTAAGAGCACAGCCACCTTTCGACAGACGAAGATTAACCTATAAAAGACACTGATACTACCCGTGCTGTTATATGGTTCTGAAGAATGGGTTTTTCGTAAAATTCATGGATCCATCTGCGTAGTTGAAGAACATCGATGTCGTATGAACCATGAGCTGTATGACAACATCGACATATTTTAACACTAAGCCTACCGATACAGCATGTATACCTATTCCTACTATATCAGGCCAAATGACCCATTGCTATACTTTGGGCAGGTTACATATACATATTTCACAATAAATAAGTTATTTAGAGAGAAGTAAGTACTGAAAAATAAATTTAATGTTTTTTTTAATAAAAGCATTAAAGGCAAATGACGAAATTATTTTATTTAAAGGGTGCCCAAAATTTAAGTATCATTTTAATTTGGCTGCCATTTTTTGCTACTTGTAATTTGTACTCTAAGTTTTTATTTTCAGATTCCGCATACATTCCGGTCCATTAATAATGAACGTTACACGAAGGAATAAGGTGTTTTCACTATTAAGACATTTTTGGAAAATAGCAAACGTTTTTAGATGTAATTCGATAATTTTTTTAACAAAATAATCTTCACCAACAAAGCCTAATAAGCAGAATTGTTGCGTTAGTAGTGAAGAGAATCAAAGAGTTATCATAGAGCAACCATTACATCAACAAAATGTTACGGTTTGGTGTGTTTTGTGAGCTGGAGAAATCATCGGACCATATTTTTTTAAAACGTAAATGGAAATGCAATTACGATCAATGAAAATCGCGACAGGGAGATGATACGAAGCTTTTTGCGGCGAAAAATTGATGATTTAGACGTAGAGAATATGTGGATTCATCAGGATGATGTCACTTGTGACACAAAAATAGAAACAATGTAACTTTTAAGAGAAAATTTCGAAAATCGCATTATTTTTTGTAGATGAGGATTAAATTGGCTACCAAGAGCTTAAAACCAATATTATTGAGCAGATCATTGACAACAGTTTATTCAACAACGTGATTGATAATTTTAGTAAAAGATTGGAAGCCTGCCGAGACAGTAGGGGTGGTCAGCTGACCGACATAATTTTTAATTTTTAATCGGAACCTATTTGTAATAAACTGAAATAATTTATTTTTAGTACCTAAAAAAAGTCTGTTTTTATTAAAATTGAAATAACAACTTAATTCTGGACACCCTTTACAAGAAATTCGGGTATAAAGTTTTAAAAGGGTTATTTGAACCGGTCGAGGTATCTTTAGTGTTAATTGCAACGATTACGTTGACTAGGCCACGTTGTGAGAATGGATGAATACGCTCCAGGTAAGAAGTCATTTGAGTACGATCCTGGCGGTTCACGCAGAAGAGGAAGACCGAAAGTCCGATGGAAGGATCAAGTAGAAGAAGACATCTTGTAACCTGATGTCAGAAATTGGAGAAGTAGTGCAGAAGATTGTAGCAAATGGAGTTCTCTACTATGTTAGGCCACTGGAGCAAACGCTATGTGATGGCCACCTATGTAAGAAAGTAAAATAAAGTTCTAATATGTGCCTAAAATAAATGTTTTTTCTCTGAATTTCAAAAATTCATACATAATATTCATTCATATTTTTATATTTTATGATAAACACAGCAAAAAAGGAATTCGAATAAACAGTTAATTAATACCACAAAAAACGCATGTTAAGTGCCTGGGTATGCATTTTCGTAGGCACTGAACTAGAAAATCTTATATAGAAGCAGGGTTGGTAAAAATAAATTAAAAACAGCTCAAACTGAAGAAGAATTAAAAACACAAACTTGATTTTTAATTTAAACTCCCATACTACTCAACTCTAAAACCGATTTCTTGATTTAGGTCCAATTGGGTGTTACTGACTCAGTTTTACAAAAGTATAAATGAATTTTTTTTAAATATCTTGCCGGCTGGCAACAGGGAAATATCAATTAAAAACAGTGTAAAATAAAAATTGGTTTATAATACGTTGAGTTTTATATTTTCAAGAATTTGTGGCATTAAAAACAAAACTTTTGCTCTGATAAATTGTAAAAGAAAAGCTTGTCAACACGGTGTTGTCATTATATTTTACTTCTCTATAAACATTTTTCCCACACTCTCTACTTTAAATGCAACATTTTCAGCCTGTTGACGACATATCTTTCATTAATCCCTTCTCCTCTACCTTCCATTTTCTTAAATGAATTGTAGCACATGACGAGAAGTTTTTTGAACGTACATAGCATACATCTGAAATAAAGACAGATAACATCGACATTGTTTTTAGCAAAGTTGATGCTGTTGTTGTCGCCGTTTTTTTGCTATTTTCAGCATAAACTTTTTAACTACTTTTCCAAGCATGAATTGGAATAAAAAAGTAAAAAAGTTTAAAAAGATTATTCAGAGGAAAAATAGGATATAACACAGAAGTTAAACTAAAAAAATATACCTTAAGAAAATGATTGTCAACACTAAAAAAACTGCAATGAAAATTTAAAAATTTTTCTACTAAAAATATGTGTTTGGTATAAAAATGAACCACGTTTTTAAGAATTTTTAAATTTGTTCCAAGGTTGTCTATCCACCCCTGTTTTTTTGTGGTTTTTGATCTGTAATAAATTCTTTTGTTCATAAAATGTTAAAAAGTAAACACGAAGTTTTCATGCAAACTTTGAGGAGACATTTTCCTAAAACCATACGTACTAACATGTTTTAAAACGAAAACGTAACAAATTGCCAAATCAAAAGAAGGAAATGTAAATCTTAAAAAAAATTAATAAAAACGAACTTATACAGTATGTGCGTGAGTGAATTTAATTACTTAAAATAAAATGCAAATAAAATTTCGTTGTAATTTTTATTTTCTTCCTTTTAATTTTTGCTATTAAAACTTTATATATAACAATAAACGCATTGCTGGAAAAAGCTTAACCCTTATAAGTGTGACGGGGCACCTGGGTACCCTTCAGAGATTAATTTAGTGTACACATTTTATCCTCTATACACACAAAGCTACACAGTAGACATCGAAAAAAAATACATTGAAAAATGTATGCATGACTCACTTTATGCACGAATAACTCTTGAGTGTCCACTTCTGTGCATTATATCTAAATGTGTACAGTGAAGACATTAAAAGCATCGAATTAACTTTATATATGTATGCACATTTGTGGTGAAGATACCATTGAATTTGTTTTGTAACTGCATAAGGTTAATGTGTGTGTGCTGTAAAAGCAAGTACTGAAAATATTATAAATACCCAATATTAGTTTTATGTCTCTAGTTTAAAAGTTAAAAAAAGCACTAATATGGCAACTCCCACCCATGTGTTTGCTTGCTAAAGCATATACACAAGATGTACACAAGTACAGTCATAGCCACACATTAATATCAGATGTACATGCCGAAAGAAAGGCAATGTCTTCAATGTATAGAAGGTGTACAATGTTTTCAAGGTGTCCATTAAAATTTCTTGTACATTTCCACGATCTCTGGTACCTTTTCGTATTTTAATTGGGGTTTTCTTTGTACACAGAATTGCTAGACGCATGAAGCTTTATGAGAACTTCTTTTAACTAACTATTGTTTATATTCGTTTTTTATATTGACGAAATTTTTGACTCACATTAGGAGGTAGCGGCAAATAAATTTATATGTTGCTCCATTAACAGAGTTACCTTGTCACTCCAGTACTACTATACAAAATATATGAAAGAAGTGCGTATATGTGTGTTCTAATTTAGCTTTATAGTTTTACAAAAATAAATAAACATTATATAGAGTCCGCCAAATAATTTTTTTTTTTTGAAAACAGGGCGCAAAACATCGAGTGTAGCTTCGCCTGTGTGGCACGTAGCGCCGGCCTGTTGAAACCAAATGTTGCTAATATCCTCCTCTTCAATTTTTGTGAACAAAAGTTCGTTCAACATGGCCCGATAACGATCGCCATTGACTCTAACGGCCACTTTTGCGCATTTTTGAAGAAAAATGCCTCAATGATGCCTTTGGACCAAAATCTGCACCAAACAGTGACTCGTCTTGGGTGTATCGGCCTTTCAATGTATGCGTGCGGGTTTTCTGTGCCCGAAATGCGACAATTTTGCTTGTTTACATACCCGCCAAGATCAAAATGAACTTCATCTGAAAAGATGATTTTTTTGGCAAAATCGGCATGTTCTGTAAGTCGATCGCAGGCCCACTTAGCGAAGCGTATACACAACCATATTCGTTCAGCGGAAGGATAAAACTTATTATCTGTCAAATCAGACATGAGCTAAGTGTTACCATTCACGAAATAAGCACTAGTTAAAAAAAAACGTTAGATGGCGGACCCGTTAATTGTTACCTACGAGAAATATTTTGTTTTTTCTCACTGTTCCCACCAGTGTAAGATTCCATAAACTTAATGTCTGGGCAAGTTGCAGAGAAGTAAAAACATTATTTGTAGTTATATTTCTGCCATAGTTTTTGTTTAGGTTGACTAAGACAACTTTTTCGCCTACATTTTTTTAGTGATCACCATCAGCTGGCTTAGCTGTAAATTTAAATTTCGCCTTTAAGGGGCTACGAATTTCTCGAGTTACACACTCATACTTTTCATACTTACGTGCTCTATACCAAAACAGTCATTCATCAACTGGCGAGAGTAATACTCTCGAGCCATAACCGCCAAAAAAGCGTAAGCGACAAAAAACAAATTTTTCAGGAGAAGGTTTTTTTTCAATATTTTTTGTCCTTTTGTTTTTGCTGTAAAATTACAAAAGTACATTTTAGAGCTACAAAATTTTGTATGCTGTTGGGAATTATCGAATACTATACATTTTTATCAAAAAACGAAAATCGATAATCATGGCGTCTTTTAGGCTCGGTATGTCTGGCTTATAACTTTTAAATAAATTTTCATTAAGCATAGTCCAAATGTCTCTAATTGCAGCACATTTATCAGTTATAACACGCCTTGGTCAAGTTTGTTCGTTATCAATATTGCTCATGAAATACTGTTAAGTGATTTGGTTTCCATAGTTCTAATAGATGCTCATAGTTTGATTTATATGCTCCGCAAAAATTAGTATCCCTAAAGAGGCGTCTAGTTTTTTTTCTGTAAATGGAATAAGTAATTTGTTTGATGGACGTTCACAGGAATTTGGGTACTTTATTTCCAAGTTTCTATTATATTCATCAGTCACTTTTTTCCCTTTCTATTTCTTTCGCGCAAAATTATGTAATAAATATTTATAAATGCATCTTGAATCTATCGAAGCTTGAAGCTATCTATCGGCCTTAATTTGAACTAGCGGTTATATCTTATCTGGCAATGATTATGGCATTCTGTTCTAGCGTAAAATTCAGTATATTATCCCCACTGCACGAAATGAAACGATTGACGCAAGGTTGGTATTTATTGGAAATTTTGAGACTGCGATGATGTCGATTTTGCCAAAAAAAGTCATCTTTTCGGATCAAGCTCATTTTTACCTTGGTGGGTACGTTAATAAGCAAAATTTCCGTATTTGTGGCTCAGAAAACACACACGTGGTCTTACAGAAGTCAATGCACCTATTATGAGTGACTGTTTGGTGCGGCTTTGGCCAATATTGAAAATGAGGACGGCGACGGTCAATGGAGACACCTGTTGCACCACGCTATCCGATTTTTTTGTGATCGCTCTTCATGATATTAATGTGAACGATGTTTGATTTCAACAGGATGGTGCAACTTGCCACATATCTCATTCTGTAATCGATTTATTGCGTCAAATGTTTGATGGCCGTTTAATTAACCGAAATGGTGAGGTCAGTTGGCCACCAAGAAGCTGCGATTTGACACCGTTGGACTATTTTTGTGGGACGCTGTTAAAGACTAGTGCTATGCCGACAAACCGGATATAATTGAGCATTTGAAGGCCAACATTCATGATGCTTTTGCTGAGATACGACCCCATACACTCGAATAAGTTCTTGAAAATTGGTTCGATCGTATAGAGTACTGTGAGGCCAGCCACGGCAGCCATATGAACAGTGTGACCATATTAGCTTTTTTTAAGCTAAATTTGGCTTTTTATGTTCGATTTGGGCTCGAAATTTGTTATTTAGCTTTAAGTTTTTTTTAGCTTTTTTCAAAAATTCATTTAGCTTTTTTAGCTGTTTCTGACAAAAAAGGACAATGGAGTAAAAATTATACAAACATTATAAACTCAAGAATTTGCAATAGAAACAATAGTTCCTGCATTGTTTACATGCTTATATTAATTAGTAAATTCATATCCTTTTTCAGCTTCGATATTTTCGTCATATACGTACTGTACTCAGTAAAACACTTGCGTATATCCGGCACTGTTGGTTCTTCTCTGCGACTAAATTTTGTACGACAGTTTCGTGCAATTTCCGACCAGTTGACTTTGTTTTGAAAATAAATTGCCAATAAATCTCAACCTTTCTCAAGCGTAAATCGAAGCATTTCGTTCATTGGTGTTAATATACTGTATTTTGTGACAGAATAGAATGACATAAGTATTGCCAGATTCGAAATAACCGCGAGTGAAAATTTAAACCGATATATGGCCCACCCGATACTTTGCTTTGCCCACCCACTTTACCTCATTAGAACCTCATTCGCTAGTTTAAGATCCTTAAGATTTTTTTGTATTTCACACTTGAAAAAATGGCGCGGTGGTAACATTACCTACGAAAATAATCGAAGTTTGACATTGATGGTTATATATAGATGCTAGACAGACCTTACTTTAAATAAAGTATTGAACCAATTAAATATCGCTAGAAAAATTGTATGTATGTATGTTTAGGAGTAAAGAATTTGTAGTTTTACTTTGTTAGGTCGGCTTATATTTGAAACGCCCTCTTAAACATGTGTCCCATTTACACAAAAACGGTTTTATAATAAAACACAATATTAAAAATACGTTTGCAGCATATCTCTTTTTCTTTGAAGGGAGGAGGAAGAAATTTAATTTAGGTTTGACTATAAAAACGTGACGCGTCTAAAATGTAATTATTTTTGTTTCTTTTTGTAAATTGTTTTTTGGCTCATAACACTGATTGATGTTTTGGCATTTAGCCCAATATTATGCTGAAGAAAAAAAAAATAAAACATCTTGGTTTTCTAAAAAGACAATAAAAATAAATAAAACGCCGTTAAAGTGTTGAAGTATAAATAAAAATTAAATGACAAGGAAAATGAAAAGACAAAACAAGAAAAAACAACAAAATTAAAAAAATGTTTTTCTAAAAACAAAGCAGAATTAATAAAGATTCTCAAATGCTTGTAGATTCTTGCCTTTTTGGAAGAGAAGAAAAAAATAATTTAATGCTTAGCATATGCTCTCAGTACATTATTTGTAGGTTGAAAGCCCATTCTTTGAAGCCTCAATGAATATGTATATCTATCCCTACTTATGTTTTTAAATTACAAATAAAGTGTTAAAATAATTTATTAGTTATTAAATTGGGGTGCATAGAGGAAATATTTTTTTAGACGGAATTTCATTAACAGGATTTTGTATAACTCTCTTATGTTACACGAAATCTTCGATTATATTAAAAATTAAATAAATATAATTTAAATTTTGAACTTAATGATGTTGTGTTTTAATAAAGTTTAGTTTTAAGCTAATATGCAAAATTTATTTATCGATCTTAATGCACGTAAGACTCAATGTTGTTTTTTAACACACAGGCGTGGTGGTGTGCTGTCATCTGTGTCAATGGGTAATGTGGATATTGAGAAATCAGATGCTCTTGATGTTCTGGGCACGAGAATTCACTGTGACGTTCGTTAGAATGATCACATATTTCAAGTGTCGAAAGAAGCATTCAAGTGCCTTGGTTGTTTGAGACGGTGCAAGAAATACTACCATTTGATCTCCTTAATATTTACAAGACCTATATCCGTCCCAAAATGCAATACAACTCTCATGTATGGGCCGGTGCTTCAAAGTCTATTTTGGAGCTTCAGCCGCGTACAGGAGAGGGCGAAGATGCTCATCAATGACGGTAGGGTAACCAACTCTATCGATTCATTGGAGCACCATCGCAATGTAGCGTGTGTTTCATTGTTCTATCGGTACTATAACGGAATGTTTTCTAACGAAATAAAGGAATTAATTCCCAAAAATCATATTTTTTAAGTAGTAATCGTATTTCTCGTAGAGCGCATCCCTTTGTAGTTGATTGGCCAGTAAATCACACAACGCATTATAGGGAGTATTTGTTCTTTGGTCACACTGTTCGGTTGTGGAATAATCTTCCAGCGAAATTATTTTTTGCCACCTACGACATGAGTAAATTTAAATCTAACGTCCATAAACACTACGCCCTCTGCCCTCCTTCCAATAACCTATTTTCCTAGTACCAGCACAATGCACTGCATGAGTAGGGGACATCCTTTTATTTCCTAAATAATATTTCTTTTCTAAAAAAAAAAAAATATAAAATAAAATCGCATTAAAATTCAATGAAGGAATGAATTATGTAGTTTTATGACTTGTTAAAATAAATTTATATCACCCAATCAGTCGAATTCTAGCATCTAACCTTTATTTATTTTATAATATATATCAAATTTAAAATTAATTTTAATTGCAGTACTTAGTTCAAAAGAAAAATTGTTTTGCTATGTTTGCGGAAAATTCAATTGAGCGTATGGTGATATTCATGAAATTTGAAAAAATATATAGCTTATACGACATCTATTACATACAATTACAACAACTTATTTATTTTTTTCAAAACTAGGTACTTTCGCTTTATTGGGAATAAAAAATGTATTTACTAGGGAGATCGGACGGTTATTTTTCGACAGGTTTTAACCAGTTTTTTTTTTGGTTTTGTCGAAGACGGTCATTTTCAAAATCTTCATTTTTCGAATACCGAATAAACCGATTAATTGAACACGAATAACCGGTTAATTAAAATAAGCATTATTTTGATACGTTTGCATATTTTTTCATTGAAAATATGCTCATCGTTTAACTATTTGTATAAATGTAATCATTTTTGTATATATGACAACCTTGAACGTCTCACAAAGAACGCGAAAGCCAAGGTAGATCGAAAAAGATATGCACTCTTGAGCAAAAATTACCTTTTCTCGTCTTCTGTAAATAAATGTTGCTTATATATATGGATAATGATCATTTGGACTCGTTGGAAGGCCAAAAACCTACAAACGCCGGTTCTGAATGACAGATATATTAGTTAGTGAAGTTTTTCACAGCGTAAATATATATAACCAATCGCTAGTAATGTTGTGAGGTGATATCGCTGTTGAAAATTGTCAGATGGTGTGGGCTGGGATTGAACCGACGACCTTATGGTTGGAAGGTAGGTTCTTACCTAATATACCACAGTGACTAACAAACTAATAAATACAAAAAATGTAAAAATTTACATACAGTACTGCTCGAAATCTAAGAAAATGTTCTGGTCGAGGCAATTAAGGACTCGTATATTATTAAATTTATTCAAAGTAAAACGTATAATTTGTTATCTTAGGCACCTAAATTATAACTGTAATAATAAACCTTTAATTCCATTCTCTAACAAGTAATACAACAAAAACGAAATTAGCTCCTTAAATAGCTGTTCAAAACCTAAGCATTTTTCAGTACTTTCTGTAATAAACTATGTTTTTTATGGCCTCCGCACACGGGTTTGGCATAGTTTTTATAAGATTTGTTAGAATTACTCGTATTGTTAGTATTGATTGGCACTTTAATTTTAAGCTCTCCATCAGCTTCTGCTTATTTTTAAAACAACGTGGTCGAGCTTTGCGCTTCAAGAACTAGGAACAATTTTATTTAAACAGAAGAATGGGTTAATCTGTTATTTGAATTATTATTAACCGAAAACTGGTTTTTTAAAAAGTGCGACTTTTCGAATTATTCGAAAACTGGTTTTTGAAAAAAGTCGAATAATCGATCTTCCTAGTATTTATCAATCGACTTTCATGAATTATGGCTTTTTGTATTTCTATTATATACAACTCTGTGAATAAATTGTTGAACTGGGAAATATTTGCTGCTTTATATTTTTAGAAATCAAAAATATCATAATTTTCCCAAAAAAAAGTTTTCTTATGATATTTCTCAATATCTTCAAAAATACGGGTTATATTAAAAATTATATTACAATGATTTAAAGCTGATATAATTTGAAATTTTCGAACATATGGCATAACGATATCGAATGAGTTATTTTAAAGTTATCATAAGATGTATGAAGCAGCCCCTTCAAAATTCTCCAATCTTAGAAAAAAATTATAAAAAACTTATCTATAAAATTTGATATTCTGACGATTTTTGGAAGTAGACGACCATAGAATATCAAAAAAATATAGTGGCTATCCAAGATCAGAAAATTTGTTTCCATTTGGTGCATAGTATTTTCTTTAAAGGTACCGAGTATTATCACACATTTCGCTACAAATGGTTTTTATTCAATTGTAGCAATTCTAATTGACCTAATTTTTGGTTGTACAGACTCCGAACAATTGGGTTTATTCGAAAACTATTTTAAGTACACTTTTCAGTGAAAATAAATAAAATAAATGTAATGTGAAATATTTTACCTGTGAAATAGACTTTAAAAACTGTTAGTAAATAAAAGTCAGAACAATGAAAAATACACTCCTAGTTGTAAAAGTAGCTTCAACCGAAAGAAAATTTTTCTTTTACGTTTTTTGTTGAAGCTAATTTTGAAGTTATTTCCAATTTCGATCGGGATTAAATTCTTTAACAGTCCTGAATTTTATGTTATTTCTAAAAGATTTTTTTTTTTCGGAATGAAACCACTTTAAAAATCTAAAAACCATTTCGATCGGAATGTGTGACTGTTTACGCGCATGGTGTAAATGTTCCACATTTTTTGTTGAGGGGATTATCTACCTTTCGTTAAAATGTATCCTACTGATGTAGTGGTGCTTTTTGTGATATTATTTTGTGATATTTTGTGATATTATTTTATGCAAAAAAACACTTGTAGACTTGTTGTACATTGTAAAACCCCAACAGTACGGTACGTATGAACAATTGTTTGAAAAAACACCCAATAAATTTGTAATAAAGGGTCCGCCATCTAAAGTTTTTTTTCAACTAGTGCTTATTTCGTGAATGGTAACACTTAGCTCATGTCTGATTTGACAGATATTTAGTTTTATTCTTCCGCTGAACGAATATGGTTGTGCATACGCTTCGATAAGTGGGCCTGCGATCGACTTACAAAAGATGCCTATTTTGCCAGAAAAATCATCGTTTCAAATAAAGCCCATTTTGATTTTGGCGGGTATGTAAACAAGCAAAATTTTCGCATTTGGGGCACAGAAAACCCGCACGCAGGCATTGAAAAATTGATACATCCAAGACGAGTCACTAGCATAATTGGGCCATTTTTCTTCGAAAATGAGCAAGGAGTGGCCGTTACAATCAATGGCGATCGTTATCGGGCCATGTTGAACGAATTTTTGCTCACAAAAATCGAAGAGGAGAATAGCAACATTTGGTTTCAACAGGACGGAGCTGATGTCGTTTGGCCAACTCGGAGCTGCGTGTTGACACCGTCGGACTATTATTTGTGAGGTGTCGTCAAAGATAAGTGTCACGCCAACAAGCCAGAGGTAGTTGACGCTTTAAAGGACAATATTCGTAAAGCCATTGGTGAAATACAGCTGCACACAATCGATAATGTGCTTAAAAATTTGACCGACTGTGTAGGCTACTGCATGGCCAGCCGAGGCAGCCATTTGAATGAAATTATTTTTCATTATTAACCGGAAGGACTTTAAAAAAAAAAAAAAAAAATTTGAGAAAATATTCAGTATTTTTTTTTATAGCATTTTCAAAAAAAATAAAAATAAAAAATAAATTATTTGGCGGACCCTTTATTTAAAATACTAATTAAATCCGTATTCTTATTACTAGCTCAGATGAAAAAAACAGTGACATACCCGATAATTGTTTGCAATAATAGAAAAACAAAATGTTTTGTAATTTTTTAGTTTTCTCTTAAAGCTAATTATGAAGTTGAATACATTGCCGATCGGAATTAAATTCTGTGACATACATACATATACATATATATACAGGATATATTTTATTAATATTTAATTAATGTAAATATATGTACATATGATTGTTGTTTTTCATTGCTGCCACGTTTATTAAATTTTTAAAACGCCTATTCATGCCTCTTATTGTATTGATAGCACTAAACTGTTTGTTGTCGCCAAGAAAATTATAAATTAGCCTAAGTTGGCTACGGGCTAGGAGTAGTCGGGTAGTCGTGTAGTCGATAGCCATGTTGATGGTAAAATAATTATTCTCATATGCACATATGCATTATATTTTTGACAGCTTGTAGTCGATGGTCGGCTTTGAATGCGTTTATAGTATTAATAATATGATCTTTTGCCACTGGGAAATGGTAGATAAAACATCCGCCTACCAACCAAGAGGTCCTCGATTTAATCCCAGAACAGAGCATCGGGAAAAGAAATAAAATTATCTACAAATTGCAGAAATTTACCCTCCAAAATATCACAAAAATTATAAAATACACAAACCATGTGTAATTAACATGCCATCTGTTGTAAGTATCACATTTTTAAATGATACGCCCAATATATTGTTAAGAAAATGAAAATGCTTGAAAAGATACACTAACATTTAGAGCGAAAAATTTTATTGTGAAAGTTATTCTAGCGGTTTGTGTCAAGGCTACGATCACCCTGCCAATGCAGTATTTATTCGAACAGTGCTGCCATATAACATTCGCTAATAAGTGATTATAATCAATTATTAATAATATAATTATTATTGAGCTAGTTCTTAAGCTTTGTTAATGAGCCAGTTCGAAATTTTACCGAAAAATAATACTGAGTGACGATTACCATTGTCACATCGGAGGCCCTTGCCGAATGTGGTACTGAAAAAACAACAATTATAGTTGAAAATTACCTCCATTTTCGGCGAGAATCTGTTTGGTGCATTTATTTTTTTTTTTTTTTTTGAAGGTTCATTAAGTCTCATTTTTTTAAAACGAAGCTAGAACAACTTTTACGGTGAATGGATTGATCTATTGGAAATAGATTAATTATATTTTATGGCCGGTATTCAAAGATATTGATGTTGACGACATTTATTTTCAACAATATGGCACTATATACCACACAAGTATGGATACCATTGCTCTTTTGTGTAAGGAGACTCCTGACCGTACGACTCTTCTCCTCAGATAAGATAAAAATTGAAAAATTTGCATCATATTTAATTGACTCTTGTGATTGTAATGATGCTGTAAAAAGGAAAATTATACTGAACCCCAATGATTAAATTACACGTTTCGGCAAAAGTAAAATAGCTGGGAAGTGGTATTATTTTCTGATAGGCGCTATCAAGTATTGGGTATACAAGTAAATAATGTCGACTTAGACAACATATAGCATAGTTAACACATGTGTTGCGTAAATAATACAAATATGGTATTTTAAAGGGAAGGCATCCATTATAATTCAGTATTCGATAGATGCCAAAGTGTAAGCACACATCTTTTTTAATCGCTATAACAATGTCGAGTTTTGAGCCTGAAAAAGATATTTTGTGGGGAAGACTGATAAACTTCTTTTTATTTGAAGAAAACAGCTGCTGAAAGTTATCGATTGTTGATAGAAGCTTTTGGTTAATATGCACCAACTCAAAAATCTTGCGAAAAATTGTTTGCTGTATTCAAAAGGGATGATTTCGACACAGAAGACAAGGAGAAGCCTGGTCAGCAGATATAGTTTGAATATGACTGGAAGCATTACTCGACGGAGATTAATGACAAACGCAAGAAGAACTTGCATTATTATTGGGAGTCACTCAACAAACCATTTCCCTAGGTTTAAAAGCGCAATCTAGAACACCAACTTTCACAACATTCTCGCATTATATGTGGTCGTATTTCGCCAATAATTCTTCGATTGTTGATTTCCATGTATTAAATTTTCTCTGATTTATCGATGTAGACGAGTCACTTTACATAACCCCAAAGAAAATAATCCAATTGGGTTAAATCATACGTTCTTGGTAGCCAATTAATTAGACCATTAAGTGAAATTACTCTTTCATCATCGTTGTGTGACATGTGGCTCCCTGCTCCTCCTCCTATCGAAATCATATGTCTACAAGATTAATGGAAGCTGAGTTACAAAGAAATTTCTAATCATGTCTCTATACCGTTCACTATTGACACTAATATTCGGACCATCCTTGTTTCTGAAGACATATGGACGAATGATTCCAAACAAAACAAATAAAGTTTAACGAACAGAACTTTCATTTTGATAAAACTTTCAACAATCTGCAGGCGTTGCTCTGTTGTAAGTCTATTCACAAGGAATTTTGGAAACCAAACTAAAGAAAAACCAACTAACAGCTGGTAATAGATGTCAAATAAAGCAGTGCTGCAAACTCAAAGTTATGAATCTCTGAAAAATACTCAAAAACGCGAGTGCAACGTCAACAATAGGTAGGTAGGTTAAAGCGACTGCCCCGAAAAGGAGCACACGAAGGCCCGTTGTGATACAACAGTAAATCATTTCCCCCATATCCAAAAACACCCAGATCTCATAATGAAACCACTACGCCTACAAGTGTCCATACTCGACTGCTCCGTAAGGTCAGTCGCATGGCAGAAGTCCAGGTGCCTCTTTCTCCTTCCACAAAGCGCAGAGCATGTGCAGAGTAGGCAAAGGATAGTCTCCTCCACGTTCTCATCTCTGCAAACTCTGCAGAAATTGTTGGGCAGGTGACCCAGTCCCAGCCTCCTGGCATGAGTGCCCATTACACAATGTCCAATAATTACCCCGACAACTAGGCTGAGTGTGCTTCTTTGGAGATTGAGCAGATCTTTTGTTGCGCTATCTTGCTTGTTTCCGAAGCTGCCCATGCGGCGTTGACAGAGTCCATTACTTTATTATAAATCATGAGCTTACAGGCTCCCAATGGTACTCCCAACGTGGAGAATTCATTAGTGAGTCCAATCGTCGTGCCATATCTGGCCAATTCATCAGCACTACAGTTCCCTGGAATGTCACTGTGACCCGGAACCCATATAAGAACGTCAACAACAATAATAATATAAATAATCGATTTAATACAAAATTTGTGTAGTATATTTTTCATAAATTACAGTCGGCAGCCTGCTATAGTCTATGTGTTTATTGCTTTATGGTACATAACCTTTAATATTACACGTGTTTATTAAGTCCTTAAGTATGTGACATACTTATGTGGTAGTTTCCATTAATCTTTTTTTCGATAAAACACGTGCTTTCTATTTTTATCTATATGGATGCTGTATATTTTCTTCTCCTTTTCGACTGTTATACGCCCTTAATTATGCTTTTATTTAACTTTTATTTACCTTGACAGATGTAGTCTTTTTTCTCAAAAAAACAATTTCTTTGCTTTATTCTCTGTGTTCTTATGGTGCTTTTAGTGTAGATAGCTTTCAACTTGATCGACTTTAGTGTCTCAAATCATTGATGTGGGAAACAGCCTACAAACATATGTATATGCAACAAAGTTTTTCATATTTATATATAATTATAATTAAAGATAAGTGTATAATAAATAGCATAACCTTTAATATCGATGGTTTCTTAGAAATCATAAAGCTTGACTTAAGGAAAGAAATTTTTTTTCAATAGTAGAATAGATTAAATTAGAGTAGTAGAACATTATTTCTTAATAAAGGGCCCGCCAAATAATTTATTTATTTATTTTTTTTGAAAATGCTATAAAAAAAACTACTGAATATTTTCTCAAATTTCTTTTTTTATTTGAAAGTACAATCCTTGCGGTTAATAATAGAAAATAATTTCATTCAAATGGCTGCCTCGGCTGGCCATGCAGTAGCCTTTACGATCGGTCCAATTTTTAAGCACATTATCGATTGTGTGTAGCTGTCATTCACCAATGGCTTCACGAATATTGTCCTTTAAAGCGTCAATTGTCTCTGGTTGGTGTAACACTTATCTTTGACGCCCCCCTACAAATAATAGGTGTCAAATCTCAACTCCGAGGGGGCCAAACGACATCAGCTCTACGGCTGATAAAGCGATCTTCAAAAACAGGGCGCAAAACATTGAGTGTAGCTTCGGCTGTGTGGCACATAACGCCGTCCTGTTGAAACCAAATGTTGCTAATATCCTCCTCTTCAATTTTTGTGAACAAAAATTCGTTCAACATGGCCCGATAACGATCGCCATTGACTGTAACGACCACTCCTTGCTTATTTTCGAAGAAAAATGGCCCAATTACGCCTCTGGACCAAAATCCGCAGCAAACAATGACTCGTCTTGGGTGTATCGGCTTTTCAATGTATGCGTGCAGGTTTTCTGTGCCCCATATACGACAATTTTGCTTATTTACATACCCGCCAAGATCAAAATTAGCTTCATCTGAAAAGATGATTTTATTGGCAAAATTTTCGAAGTAATTTCGCAATATTTCTCAGCGTTGTTCAAGCGTATACACAACCATATTCGTTCAGCGGAAGGATAAAACGAATTATCTGTCAAATCAGACATTAACTAAGTGTTACGATTCACGAAATAAGCACTAGTTGGAAAAAAAACGTTAGATGGCGGACCCAGTATAAAAATTTTTTATGTTAAAAATCCATAATTGTTAAAGAATTTGAATTAAGTTTTTTAAAGGCAAATAAATTGAAATTAATTTCTAATAACTAAGGTGCAACTAATATAAGTAAACTAGTGGTTATTTTAGCCTTAAGTTTAGCCAAACAGGTAAAACAAACGTAACAGTATGATATATATTTGAAAAGATTTGTAATTTAATTTGTTAATTTTGCTATATTTTCGCGAGATATTTTATTGTTTTAAAAACAAATTACCTCGAAATACCTATCATTATAGCAGAACATCAAGTCTCATTGGATAAATGGTATTAACAAGTATGCCACAAAATATTTTATTCAACAATTAGTTACAGCTAAATTACCAAGATTTTTTTAGAGCTTAAATACATAATTTTAAGAAATTCTCAGTAAGTATAGCTTTTTATTACATAAAATTTAAAACATGCTGTGTTCGTTTTATTTATTTTAAAAACTCCCTTATTTTCTCAAAAATATAACACAGTCTGCGACATTTACTTTCAGCGTATTTGCTGAGCCTCAAAATTTTCTTAATTTGTTATTGTGATGCCTGGAGGTGTGATATGTATGTAAATTAAAATATTTAGATATATGAGAACTTGTAAGTGTTCGCACATTTTTTCTCCTTAATAATTTTATTAAAAACCTTGGCTTTGAGGTAAGGTTTTGCCCTGAACCTTAAATGTTTATATAACTAAGAACAAAAAGGCCTTAAAGTATACTAAGGGATTAAAATCTAAAAAACCAAATTTAATTAAAATGTTTTAAATTTTTGCTATAAATTTTAATGGACATAAATGATAACAAGATTATGCTTTATTTATAATATAATTAAAGATTAATGGCTACTTGTTCAAAGTGTATATTTAAGTATATTTAATTCCTTTTCTATTTGGCCTTTTAAAGGAATACAATTTATAACATATTTCAAGGACTTTGGTAAAGTCTTGGACGACTTCCTGGCCGTAGTTTAATTATATTTTATATAAAAAGTTAAAAAACCATCATTAGCTTAGAAAAAAAAGAAAACGATTTTATTTATTAGTATTTTGTGCTATACACGTGCTTGTCTCGCTAATATTATTTTGCTTCTACATAAATTCTCTAAACCTGTTGTTTTTATTTCCCACAAGTACTAATTCTTAACAGAATTTCCTTCTACTAAGGTTTTTCGAAAGTTAAAAATGTTTTTTTGTTTCCAAATAAATGGAGTAAGAAAAGGGAAAAAAATATTAATTGCTAAGCAATGTAAAGTGAAGCCACTTGAAAATCTAACAAACAAAAAAGGACGTTTTTGTAACAATATTAACCTTCCTGTTACCAAAACAGCAAAAATACTAAAATGGATATAATTTTTATGAAAACAAGAAAACAACAGCCAATAAGCAACAGCAACTTAAACTATAAATTATATTTTCTTCCTTTTCATCCAAGGTATTAGGGTTTTGAAGGTATTATGGTCTTTAAATTACATTGGCTAAAGCAGGCAACAAATTCTTCTCTTACACCCAATGCTTTGTATATATTTAGACATTTCAAGGAACAATATTATTTACAAAACACTTAACCTTTGAAACGATTCTGCAGTTAAAAACGTAATGTAGTGGAGAGAAAAGAATTATTGTTATTAATTTTATTTTTATTATTTTCTATTTTTCTTCGCCGTTTGATAAAGAAACTTAAGGCGAAAAGTAAGAAAATACTGGTATTATGTTATTTGGAATTTGAATACTCTTTTGTGTTTATTCATTTAATAAGAACTGGATAAATAAGAGGGAAATGAAAAAATAGAAAAAATTTGATAATAGTAAAAAAAATATTGAAAAATAGAAGAAGCTTCCTTGTTCCTTGTCAACAGTATAATTATATTATATCGTATTTTAAAATATATAAGAAATTTACATGAATTTTCATGGAATTTTTTTAATATACTTTTCTTATAAATAAAGGGTCCGCCAAATAATTTATTATTATTATTTTTTTTTTAAATACTATAAAAGAAAACTACTCAATATTTTCTCAAATTTCTTTTTTTATTTGAAAGTACAAACCTTCTGGTTAGTAATGGAATATAGTTTCATTCAATTTTTAAGCACATGATCGGTTGTGTGCAGCTGTATTTCACCAATGGAATTTGAATATTGTCCTTTAAAGCGTCAATTGCCTCTGGCTTGTTGGCGTAACACTTATATTTGACGGAACCCCACAAATAATAGTCCAACGGTGTCAAATCGCAGCTCCGAGGTGGCCAGCGACATCAGCTCTGCGGCTGATAATGCAATCTTCAAAACAGGGCGCAAAACATCGAGTGTAGCTTCGGCTGTGTGGCACGTAGCGCCGTCCTAATATCCTCCTCTTCAATTTTTGTGAACAAAAATTCGTTCAACATGGCCCGATAACGATTGCCATTGACTGTAATGACATTTTTGAAGAAAAATTGCCCAATTATGCCTCTGGACCAAAATCCGCAGCAAACAATGACTCGTCTTGGGTGTATCGGCTTTTCAATGTATGCGTGCGGGTTTTCTGTGCCACAAATGCGACAATTTTGCTTGCTTACATACCCGCCAAGATCAAAATGAGCTGCATCTGTAAAGATGATTGTTTTTGGCAAAATCGGCATCTTCTGTAAGTCGATCGATCAAAGTAATGTCGCAATATTTCCCAGCGTTATTCAAACGTATACACAACCATATTCGCTCAGCGGAGGGATAAAACTCATTATCTGTCAAATCAGACATGAACTAAGTGTTACCATTCACGAAATAAGCACTAGTTTAAAAAAAAAACGTTAGATGGCGGACCCGTTATTAAAAGTATGTATATGCATATATTGATACCATACTAATACTACAGATCATAGGATAAAATTATCAAAAATTAGGTAAATAAAAGCTTTTACAAGTACATAGGTCAATCTGTAGAATGGCATACCCCCTGTATTTACTGTTCGTCGATTTCAAGAAATCATTTGTTACCATCAGACGAACTACAATATGAATATGGAAAGCACTGGTGGCGATGAGTCAATTGCTTCAAGTGAGTTCTTGTCCGAAGATTCTACCCCACGGTGCCAATGTACGAGTGAATACAATGCGTCCACCAACGCTTCAATTTATGATAAAAATCACCAGCGAGTACTTATTCGAAGCAATGTTGGCATGTCCATATCCCACACCTTAGTGAGTTATCGGAGACAATCTAAGCTTCTACCGATCTACACTTTAAAATATTTGTTTAAATATATGGTCATATATTGTCTAAATTTATGTTGAAAATTTCGTGTTGTGTAATATTATATTAATTACAATGTTATTTTTAAAACAAAAACACATAATATTTTTAATTATATACAGAAATATAAATTTTTGAATAAAAATGTGCCTGAAAGTCAGCTGCATAGGTCTAAATAACATCGAAATGTAGAATATTAAACATATTTGCCTAAAAAAAAAAAATTAGAAAGCGTGCCATCCAAACAAAAAAATAAATAAAACTCTAAAGTGTATGTATGTATATAAACTTCAATAGACGTACTTCATAATTAATTTATATAAATTAAAAAAATAAAAAATGTATTTTCATGTACATATTGTATGTATATAAAAATAATAAAGTTTTTGCATTTAACTGTTTAAATATTTATTTAAATAAATAAATACATATGTACTTATATGTAGTTTGTTATATAGTTAAGTGAATATGGTTTTATTCAAAAAGAAAATGTTTGTGTGCGGAATTTTGTAAAAAAAGAAAGAAGATACAAGCAATGTGTTTAAGTGTTTGGATAGAATCTTCAGTTCTTCACAACGAGAACATCAGACAACCACACCAATGCTGGAGTCAAACGGAGATGCCCACTTTCCCCTTAGCTATTCACCAACGTGCTGGATGAAATAATAATCAAAGTCTGTTCAAAGGGAAGAGGGATAACATGGAGTCTATTATGAAAATTCAAAGAAGATTATGTGGATGATCTTTGTCTACTCTTGCACAAAATGTCCGATATGTAGTCGAAACTGGAATACCTAGAATTATTGGTTCGTAATGTTGGATTTGAGATACATGTCAAGAAAACGAAGATATTATAATAAACAATACTATCACGGAAAACATCATGCTATAAGGTCAACTAGTCGAGTATATAGATAGCTTTTGCTATCTATGAAGTACAATGACTGCAAACGCTGTGTGGGAACAGATGCAGACAAATGGTTCAATAAAGCTAGAGCGACATTTGGACGACTATAGCCGCTATGAAGAAGCTCACATGCGTCTGAACGGACTAAGCTCAGAATATTCAACTAATGTGTTAATTCAATTTTGTTGTATGACAGTGAAACTTAGCGTGTATCGAATATCATGCAAAAACTACAGGTATTCTCTAAAAGGTGTCTCATAATTATATGCCGAATATTCTGGCCTAACACCATAAGTAACACATACTGAAACAGATAAGGAAATTAAAGTGGGGATGGATTGATCATACCATTCCCTGAGTAGCACCAGAACGTCGAGTGGAATTCCCAAGGCTCAAGAAATCTTGGTCGACCAAGAAACACCTAAAGATGCTCAATTATCCAGAAACTGAGACGGAACAACCTAACGTGGGTAGAAGTAAAATCAACAGCGGTAATCCGTGTAAGATGAAGATGAATCCGTGTGGAAGCCATATGCTTCCAAAAGGAGTGACGGAAAGAAAAGCCTTTACAAGTAACAAACTAGAGAGTTCAAGGGGCTTATCGTAAATAGATAAGGCAGGCTAGGACTGATCTATAACTAAATTAATTAAAAGCTTTACAGTTTGAAATAAAAGATCACAAATATAATTTAAAAAACCGAAGGTATTAATAGAACATTAGAAAATACAGAGAAAAAAAAAGCAGAAAAAGTACAGCGTATCGTATTCTGCTGGTGGCTTATTAAAACTAAGTCCATTTAAAGAATCTAAAAAAAGAAGACAATTTGCAGACTACACTTATGTCATATAATAAAAAACCATTTTAAAATGACAGAAAGCTGAAGCTAATAAATTTTTGATGATAAATTCGATTTAGTCCTTAAATGCAGCTGTATTACAGGCGCACAAGAGGCTAGCGCTTCAGAGGCACTGAATATTTATTATTATTGGCCTTAAAATAATGGCCAACTCTGCCTGCACCGGAGAGAGGCTTAATGTAGCTGGATGATAGAGATTTTAAACTAACCATCTCTGTCTATGTTGTTTTAATTCGGGTTTTGATTTGATAGTTTTTAAGGTCATAAAGTCCTTCTGGAGTGAGTGAACCTGGTGAATGAAAATAATACCAGGATATGTACTGATAGTTCAAAAATGAACAGAATTGGTGAGTCTGGTGTACTCTGCAACCGGCTTGTTTTTTAAACATTTGTGACACCCAATCACATATTTTTTTCGTTAACCACCTTTTAATAACAGGTCACTCAAAAAGTCCGTAAGATAAGCAAGAAAAAATCAAAATTTTGACAAAACTCGATATTATTATTTAACATAGTTCCCTTCGAGGGCAATACAATGAGTATAGCTCTCTTTCTCGTCAAAATAGTTTAGCGATTACTTTATCATTGGACTTAAATTTCATTCCAGCAAGTATTCTCTTGAGATCTTAAAACAGGAAAATGTCGCTGTGGGCTAGAACTGGATTATATGGTGGATTGGTTAGCAATTCGAAGACCAATTCATTCAGTTTTGCCATCGTTTTCATCGCTTTGTGAGCTCACTTGGCAACCACTTTGAACAAAGATTCCGCATACCCAAATGTTCGTGTAGAATGGTAAAATCTGATATTTTAACAATGTCAGCTAGCTCGTGCACCTTCAATTTGCAATCGTTCATAGCCAATTTGTGGATTTTTTTTATGTTTTCTGGAATAACAGCCTCATTAGGGCGTAATTTACGCTCTGCGTCATTTGTGGTGGTACGACCACGTTTAAATTCAGCAAACCTCTTCTCTACTATTTGTCTGGATGGAGCAGACTTCGGATAATGTTTGATTCCCTTATTATTTCGTCTTTAAAAAGAAATTCTTATCCAAACTCGAAATTATCTTTTACCTTTTT
Organism: Wohlfahrtia magnifica; assembly: GCA_023159175.1. Taxonomy (NCBI): domain Eukaryota; kingdom Metazoa; phylum Arthropoda; class Insecta; order Diptera; family Sarcophagidae; genus Wohlfahrtia; species Wohlfahrtia magnifica. Next base: position 2,180,876 of record JAKWBJ010000059.1, read on the forward strand.
TCTAATAAATGGTCATATTGCTATCAAATTTGGACACATATCGTTTGAACAAAATTCTAGTTAAGCCATCTACTCATATGTATCATCCTACGGAAGATAGTTGATACAAAATTCAAAATTTTTTCTGTGTATATTCACTGGACTGAACAGCTGAGCAGCCATTGTTTGCGAGAAAATAATTGTACGCACGCAGGAAATAACATCTGAGTTTGTAGACGTTTTTAAATTTTATAATTAACGCTTATTTTTGTCATTGTTTTTGAGATCGTTGCAAATTCAATAAGCTTATAACTTATTTTCTCCATTCCATTTTCATGTTTCTAATTAAACTTTTATTTTATTTTTTATTCAATGGCTATTGTCATAATGTTGCTAACCGGAAATTATTTGCTTCAATACTGTGTAGTCACAGCAAAAGCTTTCAAAGCAAAGTTTGTTTCTTTTAAAAAAATTTTATTTACTGAACCACAAATATTACAAACTAAGTAAATTTCAGAAAAGTTTCACACTAAAACTATTCTACAATAAAAAGCTACAAATAATTCCAGTTCTCTTCTTTTATTAAGACACAAAAGTATGGTTCAGTGAAGTAATTTATAGTGGATTATTGAAGAGTACTAATAAAAAAATAAACTGTTTATTTTGTAAAAAATTAAGTAAAAGAAAAATATTGAAAAAAAAAATTTATAAAACATATGTAAATCAAGAATTTCGAATAAAAGGCGGTACAATTTATGGATTTTATATCCACGTGTGCTTTAAGTATTATTGTTCTGAAAACTTTTATTATGAAATTTTATTTTTTTTCTCTAAGAAAACATTTTATTGAAATCCTTACCACAAGTTCAATTTGTTATTATTACTGTACACTTTTGTCATTATGTTGTATGGCTGTCATGGACACATTGCAGAGCATTTAAATTCTGAAATATCTAGAGAAGAATTAAATGTCTTCTTTTCTATTTAATGAATATCTATTGTCAAATGACTTATGAAAGTTTGCTAAATATAATTAAAAATTGTTGTTATGTCCTTAAACAGAACCAATTGTTATATTGCTGAACTGCTCCAGTGTATTCTGTTCTTATTATATAAATTGCTCATTTTTCTCTTTCAATGTAGATTCAATGTAGATTCAATGAAACTAAATGGTCCGCCAAATAAATTTTTTTTTTTTGGAAAATGCTATAAAAAAAAACTACTGAATATTTTCTCAAATTTCTTTTTTTATTTGAAAGTACAAAGCTTCCGGTTAATAATGGAAAATAATTTCATTCAAATGGCTGCCTCGGCTGGCCATGCAGTAGCCTACACGATCGGTCCAATTTGTAAGCACATTATCGATTGTGTGCAGCTGTATTTCACCAATGGCTTCACGAATATTGTCCTTTAAAGCGTAAATTGTCTCTTACTTGTTGGTGTAACACTTATCTTTGACGCACCCCACAAATAATAGTCCAACGGTGTCAAATCGCAGCTCCGAGCTGGCCAAACGACATCAGCTCTGCGGCTTATAATGCGATCTTCAAAAACAGGACGCAAAACATCGAGTGTAGCTTTGGCTGTGTGGCACGTAGCGCTGTCCTGTTGAAACCAAATGTTGCTAATATCATCCTCTTCAATTTTGGTGAACAAAAATTCGTTCAACATGGCCCGATAACGATCGCCATTGACTGTAACGGCCATTCCTTGCTCATTTTCGAAGAAAAATGGTCCAATTATGCCTCTGGACCAAAATCCACACCAAACAGTGACTCGTGTATCGGCTTTTCAATGTATGCGTGCGGGTTTTCTGTGCCCCAAATGCGACAATTTTGCCTGTTTACATACCCGCCAAGATCAAAATGAGCTTCATCTGAAAAATTGATTTTATTGGCAAAATCGGAATCTTCTGTAAGTCGCTCGCAAGCTCACTCAGCGAGCGTATACGCAGCCATACTCCTTCAGCAGAAGGATGACACTAATTATCTGTCACATCAGACATGAGCTAAGTGCTACCATTCACGAAATAAGCACAAGTTGAAAAAAAAAACGTTAGATGGCGGACCTTATACTAACACAAGATTTAAATTGCCAGTTGTATTCAAAAATGTTTAATTTTTATAATAAAAACTTATTGTAGATAACGACAGATTTTTTAAGAAATGGTTTGAATATGTCCAATAAAATATTGCAATTGAGAATGATCATTAAAAGACAAAAAATAATTTGTACCTTAAATTGACCTACAAGAAGTCTGTAATAAATTTCTAGAATTGTTTATAGTCACGAAATAAGGTTCTAAATAAAATGTTGATATTGTAGATGGCTTTTATTTTCTTTAATAAAAGTGACTTATTCATAAATATCACAATTTTATTATTTTTCCTTAAAAAGAAGCCTTAAAATAAAACTCTATTGAATATAGTGACTTTGATGCGCTGAATTCAAATGCATTTTAAGTTTTTTTTTAAAAAGAAAATAAATCAAATAAATGGAATCTACCTGAAATATCGAGGGGTTCTAGGGCTTTTGAAGTGTTGTTTACTAAACCATATAAAAAACACATCGATGCGAACAAGAATCAGTTTATTCGGTGTAAGCTCAGTGAACATAATATTGGTTTAAATTCTTGTTGAAGAGGTTGTGATCGAACATGAGTTGTAACAACGATCGGTAGTTAGTAACTAAAAATAAAAATTGTAAAAAGCTTGTAAAAAGGTTACAAGCAGAGGAACACAAAACTGAGTTAATAAAGGATTTATTTTATTTTAACTGCAATCTATGAACTCATAAATCTACGTTTTTCAAAAGGTAAAAACGTAATAATATATATAAAGTATTTCGACAATGAAAATAAATCATTTCTTAAAACAAAGTTTATCGAGCATTCTTCTATTACTACCATGCCATGTGCTATGAAAATAAAATCTTATTTTGCCTTAAAATATCTACTTAAGAGAGCCGCACAAAAATAGAAGAAAACAAAACAAAAACTTCAACAAAGTGAGAGTAGTTTTAAGGAAAATATTTTTTTAATAATAAACTTTGACCAAAAAGTATGCAAAATATAAGAAAACTAATTTAAATAATTTAGTTTTCAGAAAAAACTTTGTATAATTCAAAGTTTATACACAAAAATAGGCCATGAAAATAGTAGAGCAAAAAAAATTATTTATGTAAAAACTTTTTAATTTTTTACTTTTTAAAGCTATTTTTGCATTATTTAAGGAATATTATTATATATTAATGGCGTTTTCTTTTCTGAAAAAAAATGTTGCACTTCTCGTGTTCTTTGCCATAAAATATGGTCAAAAATTAAGAAATAATTTTTAAAGGCAACATTTTAAGAGATAAACACTGCATGCTTTCTTTACATTAAATTGTTTCAAAAGCAACACAAAAAAAAAAAAATAAAAAATTAAGGAAACGAAGTGCATAATTATTTTACAGTAATGAATACGCTGCAAGAAAATCGTACGTATAAAGTTGCTTTTTCCTTAAAAGTATATTACTAATATTAATAAAATTTAATAATATAAAAATAATCACAATAATTTAATAATACTATACTAATAAAGTTTAATAAATGTACTCACTATTGTCTTCTTCAAAACCTTTCATTTGAAGCAAGGTTATAAACCTCTTAACTCCTATTAGCGTGCATACCTTAGAAAATTCATCTTAATAAATCCATTTCTAAACCTGCAATGAAAAAACAAATTTTAGTTTTAACCAACTTTTTTAACCAAAAAGATAGAAAAAAAAATTTCAAATTTTATAACTTTAATTTAATATATACTTTTATATTCAACATTTCATTAACACCTTTTTCTTTGAAATGTTTTCTCTATTTTTGAAATTGCAATCGTGAAAATTCTTCCCAATCTGGAATAACAGTGAAAATTAACAATCGTGCATAATTTCCTTAATCGCCAATAGCACTTTCCCTCCGAAACAGATTATTCCTTCCCGTTGATTTGTTCAGATAAATTGACTGGGTAGCGGCACCGATAATTTTCATTTTGATTTTTATTGGTTTAGGTCTCAAGAAAATTTCAAAGAAACTTATTTATAGCCCGTAGGTTTGCAAAAATTCAAGAGAGGTATTGCTTGAATTTGGAATATAAGGCAATGTTAAGCTTTTGTACTAATTTACTATTTTTATTTTTTTTTGTTTTCCAGTAAAATCGGTTAAAAAATTTTAAGTCCTTAAAGCATACTGTGACCTCGTTATTGCTGTTAAAATATGCTTTAAAATTCTTGTAATTTTTAGCTTAATATAGGGTCCGCCATCAAACTTTTTTTTCAACTAGTGCTTATTTCGTGAATGGTCACACTTAGCTCATGTCTGATTTGACAGATAATTAGTTTTATCGTTCCGCTGAACGAATATGGTTGTGTATACGCCTGAACAACGCTGGGAAATATTGCGAAATTACTTCGAAAATTTTGCCAAAAAAGTCATCTTTTCAGATGAAGCTCATCTTGATCTTGGCGGGTATGTAAACAAACAAAATTGTCGCATATGGGGCACAGAAAACCCGCACGCATACATTGAAAAGCCGATATACCCAAGACGAGTCACTGTTTGGTGTGGATTTTGGTCCAGAGGCATAATTGGGCCATTTTTCTTCGCAAATGAACAAGGAGTGGCCGTTACAGTCAATGGAGATCGTTATCGGGCCATGTTGAACGAATTTTTGTTCACAAAAATTGAAGAGGAGGATATAGGCAACATTTGGTTTCAACAGGACGGTGCTACGTGCCAACAGCCGAAGCTACACGCGATGTTTTTTATTATTTGTGGGGTGCCGCCAACAAGCCAGAGGCGATTAACGCTTTAAATTCGTGAAGCCATTGGTGAAATACAGCTGCACACAATCGATAATCTGCTTAAAAATTGGACCCATCGTGTAGGCTACTGCATGGCTAGCCGAGGCAGCCATTTGAATGAAATTATTTTCCATTGTTAACTGGAAGGATTTTAGCATTTAAAAAAAATTATCTGGCGGACCCTATACAAAATTTGGTATTAAGAATGAATGAAATTTTGAAAGCACACTTATCAATCTCGCCCAATTATTGACTGATGATATGTATTGTCCACGACGTTGTTTTAACTAATTTTAGAAACTTCTGCAATTACTATTTTCAAGACACACAAAAATTATTATCTACTACGTGTTCATGATGCCACGCACACTTATCCAATTTCGCCCATTTTTCGCCTGATCATTTGTATTGATATGAAGTCTTTCAAAACAAATTCAATAACTTACTTTTTTACCCTTGTGAAGAATTACGAAATTCAATTTTTACTTTGTATGGGAGATAGCACGCCCACGTATCCGATTTTTCCACTTTTTTCAATATGTCCAAATACGCCCATTTTTTGACTCATAATTTACATTGCCTACGAAAACATTTAGTAGTAGTACCTACTAAATGTCAAAGTAGTAGTATCTACTAAATGTTTTATCCGAATCCGCTCTATCTTGGACTGATAATTTATATTGGCTATGAAGTTTTTTTGGCCGAATATAAAGAGTCGTACTGTCCCCATTTTGAGGATATAGGCAAACCTATATAAAATTTTTAGGAGCGTGGCACCGCCCATTTGGAAATTTGGGAATTTATGTAGCCTACATAAACATACTATAAAAATGTCAAGTAAATCGGCTTATTCGTTTACCTTTCTACAGGCTGCAAACATACATACATACCTACAAACACACAATGATTTTTATATATAAAATAAAAGTTTTAATAAGAAATTGCATCAATGTATATATATCCATAATCCTTTCCTTAATTGCTTTACTGTCTCTTTTTCTGTCTAAATTAAAGCAGCGTTTCTTTTTTGTATAATTTTATGTTTATGAATTTCTTCTTTAAACGTTTTTTGTGGCTGATTTGGAATTAATGATTATCCTGAGGTGCCGGTGTATAAAAGCTTTTAAATAATGCTTTTAAAAAATGTGTGGTTTGAAAGGAAACAGGCAGATTTTGAAAAGCATGAATACTCAAAAAGAATAATTTATTGTTATAATTAGATTATAAGAGGGTATAAGATCTCTCTACAGATTGTAAAAAAATTACAATATTCCTTTAAGAGAGTATAAGATCTCTCCACAGTTGGTGAAAACAATTACAGACTTTGCTAACAATTTGTTTAAAATTATTATACGTTTTTTATTTTTAAATATGAAATTTGTTTTTGCCCATTAACAATACCACCGACAACTGATTTTTAAATAAATTTTAAAAGTAAAAAAAAAATATGGAAAAAAATCCATGCACATTTCATAGAATATTTCTGGCCTAGTAGATAAGTGGGTGGTTTTTTTAAGCCACCTGAATTATGCATCATTTTTGTTGGTGTTATTTTAATTTCTTATTATTTAAGCCGATAGTGATTTTCATATATTGCCAAAAAATTGAACTTAAGAAGAAAAGAATTATATACTCGTATATATTTTATTTGCAAAATAAAAAAAAAAAAATAAAAATTTTGTTCTTCTCAGTATTTTCGTTTTATGAATTTAATTTCTACTTATTCATTTCTAGGAATTTCTAGTATTAGTCTTTCAAATTCGTTAGAGCTTAGGTATTCTTGTCCATATGATATGTTATCCTTGTACTATATGATCATTATTTCAGATGTCAAATTAAATGTAGCATGGATTTCTGTTTGAAATATTACAAGGAAAACTATTAAATATTAAGACTTCCTTACAAGCTGTTGATATATTACTTGCTAAAATCATTACATTAAGAACATAAAATATCCTCAAAATCTCTTGTCTAAACATTCCTCTTTTCCCTTGCTAATATTTGCCATCTTTTTGAATTAAGTATAATCTTGTTTGTTAAATAGAAATAAAGGGTCCGCCAAATAATTTTTTTTTTTTTTTTTTGAAAATGTTATAAAAAAAAATACTGAATATTTTCTCAAATTTCTTTTTTTATTTGAAAGTACAATCCTTCCGCTTAATAATGGATAATAATTTCATTCAAATGGCTGCTTCGGTTGGCCATGCATTAGCCTACACGATCGGTCCAATTTTTAAGCACATTACCGATTGTGTGCAGCTGTATTTCACCAATGGCTTCACGAATATTGTCCTTTAAAGCGTCAATTGTCTCTGGTTTGTTGGCATAACATTTATCTTAGAACGCACCCCACAAATAATAGTCCAACGGTGTCATATCGCAGCTCCGAGGTGGCCAAACGACATCAGTTCTGCGGCTGATAAAGCGATCTTCAAAATCATTGTGCAAAACATCGAATGTAACTTCGGTTGTGTGGCACGTAGCGTCGACCTGTTGAAACCAAATGTTGCTAATATACTCCTCTCCAATTTTTGTGAACAAAAGTTCGTTCAATATGGCCCGATAACGATCGCCATTGACTGTAACGGCCACTCCTCGCTCATTTTCGAAGAAAAATGGCCCAATTATACCTCTGGACCAAAATCCGCACCCAACAGTGACTCGTCTTGGGTGTATCGGCTTTTCAATGTATGCGTGCTGGTTTTCTGTGCCCCAAATACGACAATTTTGCTTCTTTACATACCCGCCTAGCTTCATCTGAAGAGATGATTTTTTTGGCAAAATCGGCATCTTCTGTAAGTCGATCGCAGGCCCACTTAGCGAAGCGTATACAAAACCATATTCGTTCAGCGGAAGGATAAAACTAATTATCTGTTAAATCAGACATGAGCTAGGTGTTATCATTCACGAAATAAGCACTAGTTGAAAAAAAAACATTAGATGGCGGACCTTTTAGTATTTTAAGAATTTTAACAACGTATACTGTTTTCAAATAAATCTCATTAAAGTAAATTAGAAATAAACCACTGTTCTCTAATTGCCTTAATACTTGAGTTTATATTTCAACTCAAATTTACACTTGGACTTCATTTTCGGTTTGCGAAAATTGTATTCTTGTGTTATTTCATTACTATAGTCATAAATTTAGTATATTCCTCTCTCAACTCCTTGTGACTTAAATAAATAATATATTTTATTTGTTTAAAAGAAATGGAAACAAGATTTTACTTAAAATTTCTACAAATAAAATATTTGTTGTATGCAAGTAAATATTTAGAAAAACATAATTTGTAAATTTGGCATGTTTTAGTTCAGAAAGCAGGAAATTTTAAATAATTTAAAAAGGAAATGAAAGACTTTTATTTTCATATTCATGAAATATTTCTTAAATTAAAATCGATTTATTTGTTAATTCAAAACCTTTTTTTAATGTCAAAAGGATTTTAAACCTTAAAAGTTCTTTCCTCTTATTTTAACTCCCGTTTACCATGAGAGCTCTTACATGTATAAATTTGATGTCTTAATGCATAATTTATTCATTAGCCACATATCCATCGTACTTCTATGCCCATATTTGACTGGTTTTTAACTGGGTATACCTGATTAACTTAGTATGTCAGCGATAAGGATAAATATAGATATCTACCATCAAATCTTGATCTGGGGTATTTGATTACTCTACACTAGTATATGCATTAATTATCTATGGAAAAGATTTACTAATTCTTGCCGCTTTGGACAAGTGTTTGTGTGATAAAACCGTATAAACCGTAGTAAAATAATTTGTAGTAAAGCGAGACCACAAGGGAGCCTTTAGCGCACTATTTAAAAAAAAGTGAATTTCGATCCCTTAATGTGTACCAATTGACAAATTTCTTTCGATTCAGAGCACTTCAGTTGTAGACTTCATTGTCTTCTTTTTTTCTAACTAGAAAAAAAGATATTGAGCATTAAAGTCAAAAATGGTATAGCCAGACCAAGTTGGACATCTTAGGGTTAATTGTAAATAAAACAAAAAGTTTTGAGAGAACTATCTTACTATTTTCTATTACGACAGAAGGATCTATGACAGTTATATGTGAAACAAAATATCGGCCAAATGCTCGACACGGCTTCGGTGGAATATCTCCATCCGTCGTTCTATATTTTCAATGACTGAGACATAACTAAAGTTCAATGTCGTTAATGTGCTGAATTATCTAATCCTTTAGCTCTTGAATTCTTCTTAGCTTATTGGCGTACACTTTTTCTTTTAAATAACCTCGAAGAAGGAAGTTCAACGGAAGTTAACACCGCCACGACATGACGTGTTATCTCATGAATTTCTCGCGCAAAAAAGCCATTGCTTTGTTGGCAAGCTGCATGATCCTATTGGAACTACATATCGTCCAGGTCCATATCCTTAATTTTTAGCCACAAAATTTAAGTTATCATCTCGCGATAGCTAACACCATTAACTGCTTGGCTGACCTCATTTTCGAACCGCACCAAACAGTCCTTCTTTGTGAATGCATCGACTATTCATCAATCAGTTGACGACGCTTGAAATGGTCAGTAGGTAAACTGTATGCGTGTAAAATCTTTATTCAAAATTCGCATTAGTGATATTCGTGAGATGTAGAATTTTCGGGCACGATGGCAAATCAAGGTTGATGGCTCTTCTGCCACACTATCGCGAACAATAGCAATGTTTTCAACAGACGAGTATGTACAAGTGTTTCCACATTTCCTACAGACCCAGTTTGCTGAAATTTGCTCACAGTTTTACCGATTGTGGATACATTTTTCCGATTATGCTGACCAGAAAAATCACGAAGTGCACGAAATGCAGTTTGATTTGAACGCCCAGGCTTCAACAATCTTAAATCACTGCTCAATTGTGTACTTTACAAACAAAATGTCAAATTAAGTAGGGAAAAAAACTTGACGTTAGGATGTGACTCACAATTAACATAGCGCATTATGGTTGGACCACCCTTTATATTCATTATTCTGTTTCTACTTAATCTAATTTTTTTAAGTTACATTTATATTTCATAAATTGTTCTCTTAAGCTAGATTCAGGCAAGGGGCTGCTCTTTTGTTCTGTTTTCACAAGTACGTAGTCACATGCATAAGCAAAACACAAGCAAAAATAGACAATGAAAAGTAGAGAGAAAACAAGAGGAAAATACAGTGCAAAGTGGCCTGAGTGAGAGGGTTTCAAATTACTAAGCAATTGTAAAATGCATTAATATTAGTTTGCCGAACGCTAATTTAAACAAAGCATATGAAAATTATTCTTTTAGCATGTATGGTATTAAAAAAATGCGAGAAAAATATAATTAAGATTAATTAAAATTGCAAAATATATTCAATTTTTTGTTAGAAACATTTATAAGATATTAATTCATATTAATTAATTAAGTTGTTTTAATTTTTTTAATCCTTAATATTATTTTATTGTTTATGTCATATGTAAAAACAAATTCTAAATCATTGTAGCTTACTTGCAATTTCCATTTCATTACAAATTACTATTAATAAGGTTTCGTATTTTTCAAATTTACATGTTTGCGTGGTCAACATACACTGCTAAACACATCCTGGAAGATTTATAAGAAACTTCTCGCCCGTTTACTCACATGCTACCCCTTTAATCAACATGTATATTTATTTTAACGGTCTAGTAGATAATTATGAAAAATGTCTGCTCTGCAGGAGTCTATTTTAAATAGAAAGAGAGACGGTATATAAAATGGATTAAAACTTCAAAAAAGTTTTTGTTATTACACTATAAAAAAATAATAATTCAAATTCTTTTTTTAAAAACAAAATTTCCGAGCGAAATATTTATTAAGCAGTAAACAATAGGGGAAATAACTCTTCGTCGCAAACAGACCTTGCAAGTCTTGCAGACGTAGCAAAACTCGTAAACTGAACAAGTATAAACTAACAGTTTATCTTAAATAGCTTTACATTTTATAAAGAAATAACTATACACCATACTTTCAGTCAAGAACAAAGTCAATTATTTCTGGTTATTAAACACATCGGCTTAACAATTTATTTAAACTTTTTTTCTGAAGTTTTTTTTTGGAATAACTTCTTCAATATTTGAACGTGTAAAGTTTTGTTTGCACATTACAAAAATTTTCTTATAGCTTCAGGGTCTATAATTACAATTAATTTAAGCGCAAAATAAAATTTATAACAATCACGTTTAGCCAACGACGGAAAAGGACAACGACTGTAAAGTTATACAAAAGTTCTTAGACAGCAATTTTTGCGAAAAAAAGAAAAAATTTTAAGTAAACAGATACTGTAGTATACTTGAAGGAAGCAAAATGTTAGTTCATTACAGAAAAAAAAACATAATCTAATATGTTTTGTAGACCAAAACGAGTGAAATTAAAAACGGAAATATTTTCAAAGACAAATAAGACTAAATTGCGACAATTATTTTAAAGTTTTTATCATAAGTATAGTTATTTTAAAGGCAACTATACGAATTAATAAAAATAAAATTATAATAAATTGTTGTTATTTGAAGTTTTATTCGGTTTCGCTTCTTTTATTTCGGCTTACAGAACATACCCGAAAAACTTTTAAATACCCTATATAAGGAAAATTAAAGCAAAACCAGGTTCTAAATCAGAAGCAAAAAAGGCTGATAGAAACAAAGTTGAAACTCAAAATAAGGGTCAGAGATAAGACCAATTCAATTTCTAACCAAAGCCAAATGGATCCAGATATTATTTAAGTTTAAGCCATATGTATCGTACTCCCTTTGCTGTACTCCTTTTCTTTGAAATCTTCAGTTTTTAGTTGCTTATTTAGAATCTAAAAGCCTATGACAGGCTTCCATTTTGTATTTAAAATAATAAAATGTTATATTGTAACGTATATTTTATACAATAGGATTTTGCCTCATAGGCTTGTCATATCAATTTTAATAGATTTAATTTTTGTGCTCTTACCCCGACATACTATATTTTAACCATTGGAGTATCACAGTAGCAGTCATCATTTTAACACACACACAAGAATCTATAATCTAAACACAAAATAAGTAAAATGGAAAAAAATGTTGTCAAACTCAAGGCTATTATTTATATTCAATTCTCCATTATAGAAAACGGCTTTAGTAAAAGGCAATACAATGAAAATTAATTTCGTTATAAAAATTTGTTTTGGGTGAAGTGCTATGCCTTTGGGCATAAAATAAACGACAAGTGCTGACTGCGTTATTGAGAACAGAAATTTTTGAAAAACGCTAACAAGTATTGACCAATTTGTAGAGTTTTAAGAAAAGAATTTATTATTGTAGAATCAAATCATGTTTGTTTTAGAAGTATTAAAAACACTGTTTCCTACAAGAATTAAGTAATATATATCTACATTTGTCAGAGAATTGCAGCAGCCTTTTAAGTTAAAAGGTCTAGACCTCAAAATTGCAAGTTTTATTAAAAAGAAAAAAAGTAATTCAAGAAAATGGCAGGAAATCCTTAAAAAAAAAATGTAAACTTTGACTTAAGAGGAAAAAATTTAAAATACAAACTTTAAAAGTACCAGGTAGAAAAAAACGTACAATCGTATTACCAATGTTTCTTTGTTTTTTTTCAGGTTAAAAACTGGTGACCTAATTAGGCGTATAACGATATAATGTTAATGTAAGATAATAAATATGTGATAACATGCTGACCACTTTGATCTTAGGCACAAAGTTTTATGTAATTATACCCTAATTGAAGTTATGATCGGACCATTTCCAATGGCATTATATGGAGGACCAAGTTTGATTCGCTGGTGTACTTAGCCTCTCTTTCTAGAGTACATTACCTATGGTCATACACTTCCATTTTTGAGGCCGAAATTCACGCCATCCTTCCTTGAAGGAGACGGCGTTTAGAAATAAATTGAAAGATCCAACATCTCTCAATGAACTTGGTGCATACAACAAGCTTACGCCATATTGGATTTCTAGTCGTGAGGAACACTTGGGAAACAAAAGAGTTTATTGCTTAGCAAACAGAGGAATTTGACAAGTTTTCACTGATCTCTCCTGGGTTGAAAGAAAATTCGCTCTAACAAATGGAAAAATTTGTTTTACTATATCGTAGTAGATCCTAGATGCTACTAAAGCGAAGGATAAAAACGGGTCTGTTTACCGGGCATTATGGACTTAGGTACCATCAATACAGCTTAGAAAATGTTTAAATTAGTCAGTGTAGATTATTTTTAATGCACAATAATGTACCTCAACATTAGGGAGATGGGACTGTTATTATTCGACATGTTTTAACCGGTTTTTGTGGTTTTTTCGAATACAGTTTTTTTTCGAAATCTTCATTTTTCGAATAACAAATAAGCCGGTTTAACACGAATAACCGGTTAATTTAAATAAGTATGATTTTTATACGTCTATATACCTTTTTATTGAAAATAAAACTATTTTTGTATATGTGACAACCTTGAACGTCTCACAAGAAACGTGAAAACCAATATAGATCCAAAAGATATGCACTCTGGAGCAAAAATAACTTTTTTCTCATCTTCTGTAAATAAATATTGATATTTATAAATGGAGAATGATCAACGAGACTTATTGAAAGCCCACAAACCCACAAACACCGGTTCCGAACGGCAGATATATTAGTTAGTGAAGTTTTTCACAGCGTAAATACACATAACCACTCGCTAGTAATGTTGTGAGGTGATATTGCTGTTGAAAATTTTCAGATGATGTGGCCTGGAATTGAACCGACGACTTCTTCGTTGGAGGGTGGGTTCTTACATATCATCCTACACTGACACACACACTAATAAATACGAGGTGCATAAATTTGCATAGACTGCTCCTTGAAATCTAAGCAAATTTTTTTGTCGAGGCAATTAAGGACTCGTATATTACTAATAGATTTATTCAAAGTAAAACATTTAATTTTTGTTATCTTAGGCACTTAAATTATAACTATAATAACCAACTTTTAATTCCATTCTCTACCAAGTAAAACAACAAATCGAAATTAGCTCTTTAAATAGCTGTTCGAAACCTAAGCATTTTTCAGTACTTTCTGTAATAAACTTTGTTTTTTATGGCCTCTGCACACCGTTTTGGCATAGTTTCTATGAGAGATGTGAGAATTATTGTTAGTATTGATTGTCACTTTAATTTTAAGCTCTCCATCAAATTCTGCCTATTTTTAAAACGACGTGGTCTAGCTCTGCGCTTCAAGAATTAGCAACAATTTTGCTTAAATAAAAGAGCTGGTTAGCCGGTTACTTGAGTTATTATTAAATGAAAACCGGATTTTTAAAAATTATTATTATTGTTTCACACAAAATAAAGTAGTGCAAAATTTCAATCAATTTAAGTTGATGGTTAGATCAAAAGGATAAACACATTAACAGCCTGGCTCATGAAATTTGAAAATATGTTTGAACGAAAGCCAGTCACTCACTTTCTTTCGTGACAGTGGCCCACCTTCTTACGTCTTTTTGTTCGCTTGCCTGGACACTTCAAACCAAATAAAATCTCTAAAATCTAGAAATTTTACAATGAATGAAATGTAGCTATGGGACCAGAGGTGCTTGGCGGTAGAAAATGTAGACACATTAAAATACAGTATCAAAAATCCGTATTCGTAAAACCTTAAAAATTTATTGACTTAAATTTCATTATATCAAAAAATATATAATATAAATGTCCTCTTTTATTTTTTTTTTAAGAAACAACACCTCTTATTATTTTTAATTATTTATTTTATTAAAAAATCGTAGGCCAGGCTGAAAAAGTTATTTGTTTGTTATTTTAAAGCTTAGGTCCCCATGCCACAACAAATCACAAATTTGAAAACACTTTTAAAATGCAAAAAAAATGTCAATTTTGAGTCAAATATTTGCCGAAAAACGAGCTAAATGTTTACAAACTCGCGAGGTGGTCTATTAATCAATACATTATTTTTGCACTGTCAATAGCTTATCATTTTCAAATCACTTTCTGTGAAACATGGAATTCTCTTTTTTAATTTCTATATATGCGTATTATAACTTTAGAGATACTTGTTTAACTAGAAACGATTTGCAAAATTTTGCTTTAGCTCATGGCGCATGTAGAAGCGATAAATAATAATATAAAATAGGCGTTATTATTAAAGCACATTTTCAAGCCACAAATTCATAACCCTTTTTAATAGAAAAATAATAATTTTTTTTATACTTTTTTCTTTTCACTTTTATTTTCATACAACACAAGTATTTTTCATATAACCTTTTTTACAGAAAGAGGCTATGGGAAGCACCTGTGTTTGAGTTCATTTTCCACTCCATTTTGCAAAAACTTAGAGTTGTAAAATATAGTAAAATATAATTGCTGGCAACATATGTTGTACAACCAACACATACCATTTAAGACCAATTTGTGTACTAGTAAACAAATAAATTTCACATGATTAATGTAAAAAGAGAAGTTTAACATGTAATTTATTTATTTTGTATTTTTTAATAAGAGTTAAAAAAATTGTTTTAAATAGAAAACAATAGCAAACATTAAGTAGTAAATTAAAAAATAAGGAAAAAGCAGAAAAAAATAAAGCAAAAAAATCAAACAAAAAAAGTTTAAATGAAAAAATAATCAAATACAAAATCAAGACACATTTAAGAAGGTAGTGCTACCGGTTCGGCAGACTGTTTTTTTCTATGTAATGCAGTAATTCTTCATTGTTAATAGTTTGATTTAGTTTACACTAAGCCTGATTTTGCATCAATTTTTGCACGGTATTGTTCAGAACCTAAGTAGAATGTACAAACAGACTCAGGTGTATTTTATTATAAATGTTAAACGTCTTTTATTTTACACCTAATCCTATATTTACGCCATGTTTTACACTATATCGTTTGGAATTCAATATGCCTTGTACAAAATAAATATTTTTTCAAGTCAGGTAGTTACGAGTACATGACTTGGCAATTCACTACTTTTTTTATAAAATTATTTTCCGTTCTATACGTAAGTCCATTTTGTTGTAAAATGTTTCAACTCCTTTTTTCTTTTATTACAGCAGCCGAAATTGTATTTTTGACGATATATGTATATATCGAATAATTTTAGTTGAATGCTTCACTTGCCACATGGATTAACTACACTTTCTGGACTTCATTAGACATTAATGTTAAAGCACTGGGTGTCACACATGCTCAACGAAGACAACAAAGTAAATTACCTTTAGATCACTTTAGGCATACTATGATTCCACACATAGAACTCTTAGTGACACTGTTTGTGGAACCCTATGGAACTACGCTGTAGAGACTGACGACCACTATGTTTGCTAAACTCATATCAGCAACCTTTAAACACAAAGTTGTTTGTGCCAAGCTTTTACAAGTGCTTGAAAGTTTATTGCTTTGAGCTTAGCAAACAAAACAGCAATTGTATGTACCCCTCGATCAAAAAATTCAAGGAATAACCACCATGTGGCGGTCCCATTGTTCCGATTAGATTTATTTATTTTTTGGTTAAGTTGGTATATCTGTCGTTGATATTCCCGCTAAGTCTTAGCATCATAGCTTCACATTTGCAAATGCTACCAATACATCGAATATGGCGATTCTTTGCAAATTTAGAAATGGATTTAAGCTTGCAACAACGAATTTGTATTAAATTTTGCGTAAGAAAAGGATTTAATGGTGCGTGAGTGTTATTCGGCAATGATTCTCTAAATAAAACGGTCGTTTACCAGTGGCACAAGCGGTTCAAAAGTGGTCGTGAGTCAATCGAAGATGATGAACGCATTGGCAGACTATTGACAACGAAAACCGATGATAACATTGATAAAGTAAAAGAAATGTTGGTCAATAACCGTAAATTAACCATCAGAGAGATAGCGGAGGACATCAACATTGCCTCTGAATCCGTCCAAGACATTTTGGTTAATTATTTGAGTTTCCGTAGTGTAGTAGCAGTATTTGATGCTGATGTTGGTGTTGAGGTCGCAAAAGACATGATTTGCGAGGCTAAATCTGATTCAATAGTCATCAAAAAGATCATTCCTAAAGACGAGACGTGGGTTTATGAGCACGGCATGTAATCCAGACATCACGCAAGCGAATGGTGTTCACCAAATAAGCCGAGGCCAAAAACCACGTTGTTTTCAGTCAAAAAGAGGGCAATGCTTACGGATTTCATAGATTGCAATAGTGTAGTGCATCATGAATTTTTGCCAGAAGGCCAGACAGTAAACTAAGAGTATTACTTAGGCATTATGAGGCGCTTGCGTAAAGAAATTTGCCGAAAGAGATCACAATTGTGGGCAGAAAACTCATGGATTTCGCACAATGGTAACGCACCGTCTCACAGTGCCATCATTACTCGCAATTTTTGACAAAAAAAGCAACAAATACCATCCAGCAGCTACCGAATTCACCTCATTTGGCTCCCTGTTCAATCGAGTTAAAAAACCTTTACGGGGAACGTGTTTCAGCGGCCGAAAGGAAGTTATGGAAAAATCGTAGGAGGCACTGTTGGACATACCGAAAACCGAATATAAAAATATGTTCGAAGATTGGATCAAGCACTGGCATAAGTGTGTGGTAATCGATGGAAATTAATTTGTAGGGGACATTATAGATTTGGATGAATTAACTTGTATTTTTAAGTTTCGGAATAAATTCCTGGAACTTTTTGATCAAGGTGTTATACTAATACTAGAGAGTTGGTAAATTTTCATTATGTTGACTGCTGTAAGTTTGTTAATTATAAACGACGACGAAACACCGATTTTTTTGCTTAAACTACATTTTTTAGATCATAAATGGTATGATAATGCATAACAAGTTTATAGCGGCCATTTTCACTTGTGTCAGCGCCACAGCATTATCCTATCGACCTAACCTGTCTTTTGATGTTTCCAATGGACTAAAAAGATTTTTGTGTTTTTAAAATTCCAAATTTTTTATTATGTTGTTGTACTTTTGTGAAAATTTTATATATTTTATTATAAAAATGATTAGACCTTTGGTTTTAACATATACGTTTGGAATATGTTTTCAGGATGTTTTTCTACAATTTTTAAAAATGAGTTTATGCAAAAGAGTAAAATCAATAAAAAACAATCAAAATAATTTAAACGCAACTCAAGCAACAGCACTTATTTAAAATGCTAAAGGTATCTTGAAGGCAAAACAACTTCTTCCTTTTTGTATACATATGCCGACAAGAGACTTATCGTATATACCGTTGATTTTGTAACCAAAAACAACAACAGTAAGCTGTTGCAAAAAAAAAACCTGGAAAGAAAAAAAACACTGTAGCGCGCTAAGTAACAACCATCAGAAAAAACCACCATAATAAGTGTTATTTGACTATGGAGGTTCAAAGGAGCTGTTGACATTACTACTGCTATATGAGTACTATTGAAATATTAAATTGTATAGAATAAGAGCATACTTTTTAGTTAAAAAAAAAAATAAGCACTAATAAGGTAATTGAAAATAAAAATAAGTTGTAATCATAAGGGCTTTCAAATTATTATTGTTGTTTGCAAGAGACTTATTTCTTAAGCATTTTAAGCGGTTTCAACTGTCTGTTTTCAATATTTGTTTTTTATTATTATTAAAGGCTTTGTTAGTAGGAGGACTTATAAGTTTATCGTTTTTAATTTGTTTTTTAGGTATGTTGGAGATTGATAAGAAATTTCAATTTTATTTTCCTTAGTCTTACAGATCTGTTTATTGCAGATAAGAAATCATATTAAGAATTAAATTTTAAAAAACTTCTTTATTTATTATTTTATATTAATTTTCGCAGAAGTAATTACATATACAGCTTTAATTCTTGGAGTGTATATAAGTATCCAATACAATTTGCCCTTTAATCTCTGGAAATCTTTTTACTTTACAAAAGTAAGTATTTGGTATAAAGTAAGTTCTTATTACGCAACCTTATCATTGATCTGATATCACTCCTACAATCTATGACAGACTTAACCAGCAATTATAAAATAAGCTAATATATCGTTTATATAAAGGGTCCGCCATCTAACGTTTTTTTTTTTAACTAATGCTTATTTCGTGAATGGTAACACTTAGCTCATATCTGATTTGACAGATAATTAGTTTTATCTTTCCGCTGAACGAATATAGTTGTATATACACTTCAACAATACTGGGAATCTGGAACTACGATCGATTTACAGAAGATGCCGATTTTGCCAAAAAAAAAAAAATCTACTTTTCAGATGAAGCTCATTTTGATCTTGGCGGGTATGTAAACAAGCAAAATTATCGCATTTGTGGCACAGAAAACCCGCACACATACATTGAAGATCCGATATACCTAAGACGAGTCACTGTTTGGTGCGGATTTTGGTCCAGAGGCAAAATTAAGCCATTTTTCTTCGAAAATGACCAAGGAGTGGCCGTTACAGTCAATGGCGATCGTTATCAGTCCATGTTCAAAGAATTTTTGTTCACAAAAATTGAAGAAGAGGATATTAGCAACATTTGGTATCAACAGGACGGCGCTACGTGCCACACAGCCGAAGTTACACTCGATGTTTTGCGCCTTGTTTTTGAAGATCGCATTATCAGCCGCAGAGCTGATGTCGTTTGGCCACCTCGGAGTTGCGATTTGACATCTTTGGACTATTATTTGTGGGGTTCTTTCAAAGATAAGTGCTACGCCAACAAGACAGAAACAATTGACGCTTTAAAGGACAATATTCGTGAAGCTATTGATGAAGTACAGCTGCACACAATCGATAATGTGCTTAAAACTTGGACCGATCGTTTAGGCTACTGCATGGATAGCCGAGGCAATCATTTGAATGAAATTATTTTCCATTATTAATCGGAAGGATTGTAATTTCAAATAAAAAAAAAGAAATTTGAGAAAATATTCTGTAGTTTTTTTTTAAAGCATTTTCAAAAAAGAAAAAAAGAAATTTTTTTTTGGCGGACCCTTATAAGACAATTTTCCGTTTTTGCTTAAAATTTTAAATTTCTCTATGCTGACTTCGTTATATAGATAAAGGCTTTTGAACAAATACTTAGCTATATTAAAAGCTTTACATATGTACTTGTGCACGCATTGTCCCTTGTAGTATGTAGGTAAGACATCCGCCTACCAACCATACGTCCTTAACTCAATACCAGGCCAGATCATCTGAAAAATAAAAAGTTTTTTCAACAGCTGTATTACCTCATAACATAGTTATGAGTGTTTACTACTATTTTTAACTTCTCTAATTCATTTGCCGTTCAGAGCCGGCATTAAACTGTAGGTCCCTTTCATTATGTCCAAAAATATTTTCAGGTGCAGCTCATTGGCCGAGAGAAATCTTCGTGTTCCTTCAGGTAATGTTATGGGAAATTAATGTGGGAATGGGGCGTACCACCAGGGGTGGCAACTCCTACTGATTAGGGTACTATGACACACAACACTGCATAATAGTGCATTTATATACCACTCTATGAGAATAGATACTAGTTTAAGATTAACCAGTAATTTTAAGCATCACTTGTACTTTGATAAGCAAGCGATTAACATCTTTCTCTTAAAGAGTTTTTAATTTAAAAAAAGCAGAAACTACATTAATATATATAATAAATACAAATAAATGTTCTGTAGATGGCTCTGAAAAGTAGTATCTCTGTTAGTATTAATTGCAATATGCAGCACTATAGCTTATTGGATAGCTGCGAGTGATAACAGGCAATGGAAAGTGCATCACGTACGTCAATGATGCGCAAAAAGGAGCATGGATAAAGTAAGTTGAAGCTTCGTAGATGGTGAAAAAACTACGAATGACACCTAGAAAAGTAATGATATGTGTCTGGTGGGTTTGGAACGGAATTGTTGACTATGAGGTTTTAAGACCTAGTCAAACGACAACCTAGATAAACTAAACTATGATATAAATACTCATAAAACGGTTTACGTTCTACAATGTTTAATAGCTTTTTACAAAACCTTGTGTAAGAAAAATTTTAAAGGATGTGTTAAAACCTTAACACTCCATATTTGTTTTTGATTTTTGACAAGCCGTAAAAGTTCTTGAAAATGAAGTGAAATTAAGGCTATCTCTCAAACCTAAGTATTAACATTAACTGAAAATTTACAATTGAAGAAACTAACAACAGAACAAAAACAGCGTCATGAAGATGTTTCAGTAGAGTGTTTGACGATCTTTTAGCGCAATTAAACTCAGTTTTTGAGTTTTTTTTTACTCATGAGACAAGGGAATAATCAAAGCATAAGAAGGCCAAGAGAGTTCAAGCTGCGGACATGATCTTGGTATCTGCTTATTGGGATGCGATTTGTATAATTGCTACTGATTATCTTTAAAAAGAAAAAACGGCAGTAAAAAAACTGTTTCAAAGAAAACAATCGCAAATAAATCAATGCAACAAATTTTTTTAAGTAGAAGTCTGCGAGAAAGCTAAGAAATTATTCATTAAGAAATTTATAAGAAAAGATAGGTAGTAATTTCAATTAAAACAGATGTAATGCTATTTTCCAGGCGAAGAAGACAATAATAAAAATGAAATTTTCACGGTAGATAGAGCGACTTTAATAAATTTTGAGTTGTGACTGTTCGTGATTTAGAGTGCGATATAAAGAATTTATTTATTTATTCTTTTAATTAAATGTAAAGAATTAAAAAAGTAACCTATGCGGAAATCCGAAGCAGAAGATTTTTTGAAAGAAATATTGTTATTTCTTCTGCAAAAAGTTTGTTTTGTTTCTTTTATATGACTTTATTGTTTTAAAATAGAAATATTATTTATAAGGTTCCAAGCAAACAAAAAAATTTATTAAATCGATTGTTTAAAAAAATTATAAATAAAAATGTAGAAAGAAGGCATAATTTAGAGTTTTATAACTTCAATACTATGTCTGCAGTCTGAAATTTATTTTTTTGTTTATTTAAAAAACTTTTAATGGTTTTGTGTTTAAGTTTTCTTTTTCTGTGTAAAACATTTGGTTTCTTAAGTACATTTTTAACATACATTTTTGTTTTATTTATATTTTATTTCTCTTATTTTTTCAAAACTTTATCATATGGGCCTTTTGTGACCACAATCATATGCTTAAATCTTTATACAGTATTATAAATGACCAAAAGTTTTCAATTTTTTATATGTTTTCAATGCTTTATATATTTTAGTTCTATGGTTTTGTTGTTGTTGTTGATTTTTGTTTGTTTAAGAAAAATGGCACCTAATTTGGAAGCCAATAATGCATAAGACCACTAGCAGAAGAAAAAACATAAATTAAATTGAAAGCTTATCGATAAAAGAAATGTGAATTGGAATAAATTTTTCCCAGTTATGAGGTTGCAGAAAATATTAATATAAGAAAAACACGTAATCGACAAAAACAAATTTTACTGGAGAAGATTTTTTTTATATATTTTTTGTCTTAGTAAATGTACACAGTACAGGGTGTCCGCCGGGAAGGTATACTTCTTTTTTAGTTTATAATTCTTGATTATATGAAAGAGAAAATGTTTTATTTAAATGTCGGCAATTATGTATGGAATACAATATCAGATAATTGCCCACCTCTGTTAACCTCACATATGCGAGACCTTTTGAGCATATTTTTCACTACATTCTCACACATTTCATGCGGTGATTCATTAATTTTATCACGAATATTTTATGTGAGTTGCCCAGCGTTTCTAGTTTATTTGCATAAACCTTACTTTTCAGATATCCCCACAAAAAGAGGTCCGGAGCTGTCAAATCAGACAACCGTGGAGGCCAATCAACATTACCATTCCTTGAAATAGTATGTTGTAGAAACAGGTCAGGCAGTAATTCCATTGTAATCCTGGCTGTATTCGATGTGGCACCGTCTTGTTGAAACCACATGTTAATCAAGCCCAAAGCATGCAGTTTTCGATCATATCACGATATCGCTCCCCATTGACAGTCACCGTTACGCCGTTTTCAGTTTCAAAGAAGTAAGGTCCAATGATTCCCCCTGACCAAATTGCACACCTGACGGACTTCTAATGGAAGGTGACTATTTATTCACATAACCATTCAAATGGAAATATGCCTCACGTAACTTCACACGTAACTTTTTAATCGTCACAGTAATCGATGATTGATTTTGATAAAATGTTTTAACGATTAAAACACGTTGGTTTACTGAATATTTTTCCATAGTAAATTTGCCACGTCTCTACTTCACGACTAATAAATATGAACTCTCAAGACTAATGTTTACCCAAATGGCGGCAAAAAAGTAGTATACCTTAGTGGCGGACACCCTGTACTTTATTGTTTTTGCTGTAAAATTGTAAAGATATATTTTAAAACTATAATATTTTGTGTGATGCTGCGAATATAATATGATCGAATACTCTCGATTTTTATTTAAAAAAAATTTAAATCGGTAATAAAATATGTCTTTTTGGCGGTTATGTTCGATATGTATTTGGTTATATAAGATTCACCTAATATTTTGTTAAATTAAGAAAAAAAAGTTATTAATTACTTAAATTTTATAGTACCAAGAAAATAAAAACTTCATTATCAATGTCATAATTTAACGGCTATATTCACAAAAAAAAATTTAATTTTGAGCATCATATATAAATTAGTTAAAATACACTTTAAGGCTTATAAACCTGTTTTCGAAATTTTTATTCAAAAACAGTATTTTAACGAAAGTATACTTTAAGTTTTTTCATATTCGAAACTGGCAACGCTATATTTATTTTGTTTTGCATTTACAATGCGAAAAATATAAATTCATACAAACTAAAAATTTTATTTATTTGAATTTTATTATTTTTCATTTATGATTAAAATACTTTTCGTATATTTCTTTTGAGATAGAAAATTTTTTGATCCAAAATCGTATAAAAAGGATTACTTCTGAAAAAATGTACGAATGTTGATTTGGCATACTGTAAATTCTGATAAGGAAAACATTTAACAATTTGTCATAATTGAGAGAAATTTTGTATTTATAAAGCAAAAAATAAATGTATAAATCTTTTAGATATCCCTATAACTGCTTAAATAATATGGCTTATGTTTCTAACCTGAGTCACCAAGCAATCGCTTTCTAAATTCGTTATTTTCTTGCCACTATATCTAATTTCAGCCCTCGGAATCCACCTGCATAACTAAAGAATAAGAATTTGAATTTGCAAACAAATTCCATTTTTTAATAGTACTTCGCTGGGTCACTTTCAGTTTTTTATATTTTAAAGTATGTTACGTCTTAATTTTTTTGACTTTTTTTACTTCTTCTTCAACAGATATTTAGTCAAAATGAGAGCATTATTTTCTTTGTCTATACCGATCAGGCACTATTGCGAGACACTGCAACCCATGGCATCTATTGCGTCCCTCCAGTCTATAGCTGGTTCAGTAGATCTGCTGACTTCCTGACGCACAAGCAGATCTAAAACCATAATGGTGAATATTTCCACAGTGAGATGTCTATGTCTTCTTACATATTTCTATTTAAGCCTGTCAAGTATCGCACAATATGTGTTATACTGTCTTTGATGCTTGTTAGCAGAAACATCCACTTCTCTCACCGCCATCCTCTTCAGATGTGATCTTAATTCACAGTGACATGTAAGAAGCTCCGTTAAGTGTTTTAAGAACTTTAGAACGACGATTTTAGAATGGACTAATCGCTGATCTAGAGTGGCAAAATCCCCCTTGAGCATATCAATATTCCAAGCATCATGCATTTTCATAATCTTCGACTTGATTGAAAATGGTGGTCGGTGGTGCTGCACATTAAGGTTCCGGGCAAATATATGTATGATGTCACGGAACCTTTTCTCCTTTTCCAATGCATTCGCTGTCTCATTACCATCTAATCCACAGTGTCCAGGAAAATGAGAGCAAGTTTTGAACAAACCCTGTTTACCATGCAAGGACTTGAAGGTCTCGAGGCTCATCTTGAAACTACGAGTATAATTTTGCGGTATTGTTGATAATTTCTAACAAGACGCTTGCCCTTTCTTGTTTAAAAAGTTTTCGTTCTAAGATGCTTTCATATTTGCCTTTAAAAAATATTTTTTACATTTTGAAATTGTTCTGCTCAATTATTTCATCAATAAAGTATGTCCATTGTTTTAAAAATTTCGTTAAACTTTAGATTTTGTTTCGTTTTCTCAATAATGTTTTAAAAAAAGTATTAAGATACGGTCGAAACAACTTTAAAATTTTACTATTTAATATTGATTTGAAATAGGAATTTTAAGCTTAAGTTCATTAGTAAATACTACTCGAGGGAATATTTCTTAAAGTAGGTATGAACAATACTTTATTTTGTTTTTAAATATAGCCTGAAGTCTATAGATTATTAACTCTTTTATTATTTTTCTTACTAAACAAAAGCAATTAAAAAAAATAATTCTGTTGATTATCTTATCTGCTAAAACTTGTGTTAATTTCAGTTAAAAGAAAACTTACATAAAAAAGAATACAATATACACACATATTGTTACGTTTTTACCTTTTTAAAAACGTGTTTTTGTGAGTTCGTAGATTGTAGTTAAAATAAAATAAATTTTGTGTTTCTTTTTAATTAAAAATCTTTTATTCAAGACAGTTGTGTGCACCACTGCTTGTAACCTTTTAACAGGCAATAACAATTTTTTATTCTTAATTACTTCGTCTGCATATAATCTTGTAAGCAACAACAATTACTCGACAGATTTTTCTACTTAAAGATCTTCCAACCCGATCGTAGTTATAACTTAGGTTCGATCACAACCTGTTCAACCAGAGGTTATCCACACTTAAGTCCCTTTACTGAGTTTGCTCCAACTAAACTGGTTTTTTACTTTACGATTCACTTCACGAGTTTACTCCTTATAGACTCTCTTCACACAAACGGCACTCGCTGAGTTTACTTTACTTAAACTCTACTCGCTGAGTTTACGACACATAAATTGATTGCTGTTCGCATCGATGTGCTTTTTATATGGCTGAGTAAACAACACATCGAACGCTCCCGAACCTCTCGATATTTCAGGTAGATTCTATTTCTTTCTTTTAATTTCTTTTTAGTTCTTTTGTTTCCATGCGTATGTATATACCAACCTCTTTCAGCTTTTAGTACTTGTTGTTGCTTATTTGTTGTCTGTTACTTGTTTTCTTTGCTATTAGTTTGTGTTGCAGTTGCTGTGCTCTTTTTATTTACTTTATCTCTGCTAATGGTTGTTGATTTAGATTTGGTTATTTATAAACAGCACGTAAAGTTGTTCTTGCAGCTTTTGTTTATTTATTTTAACGATGATAACATCGTTTATAAAATCGCTATGGTGCCCAACCTTATTTTTATAGCAATATATTTAAAAGAAAAAACAGTCTCATGTGTGATAAAACCCTTTTACAAGAATAAGATTTCAAAAACTTTAGTTATTTTAAAGAAAAACACTCCTTGTAAGTGCTTACCGTTTAAAATAACTTAAAGAAGTAAAAGCCAAATGTATTCTTACCATTACCATTAGGCACTCACTAAAAGTAAAAGACAGAAAGCCTTTTTAAAATAAAGTAAAATTATATTACTTATAATGTAAAGAAGCTTGCAGTAAAACAAAGATATTTAATGCAGTCTTAAGCCCGATTATGTATTATCTTCTGGCGGTTATAATAAAAAAATAAATAAACTATAAAAACAGCTGTAAAGTAAAAGTTAAAAAAATAACTTAAAACTGGAAGATATTTAAAAGAATTAAAAAAATAATAATAATACGAATAAGAAGATAATTGAAGGTCCTTTCTTTCCAGAAAAGAGGGGAAAAATAAAACAAAGAAGTTTTCAATTGTAAATTGTTTACAGGACGCAGCAAAGAACGATAAAGCAAAGTTTCTTTAGTAAAGTGTTTTAAAGTCAAAAAAGTTTTTTTTTGTTTCAACAAAAACATAAATCTATAAAAAGGAATAAGTTTTAACACCATTTACAACTTAATAAAAAAGACTAAAAAAGTACAAAATTTGATCGGAATTTTTTTTATTTCTCAACACTGCTCTCCCTTGAGTTATTCTTACTGTTTATAAAGGATCCGCCAAATAATTTTTTTTTTTTTTTTGGAAATGCTATAAAAAAAAATACTGAATATTTTCTCAAATTTAATTTTTTATTTGAAAGTTCAATCCATCCGGTTAATAATGGAAAATAATTTCATTCAAATGGCTGACTCGGCTGGCCATGCAGTAGCCTAAACGATCGGTCCAATTTTTAAGCACATTATCGATTGTGTGCAGCTGTATTTCACCAATGGCTTCACGAATATTGTCCTTTAAGTCGTCAATTGTCTCTGGCGTGTTGGCGTAACACTTATCTTTGACGGCACCCCATAAATAATAGTCCAACGGTGTCAAATCGCAGCTCCAAGGTGGCCAAATGACATCAAAAATCTTCAAACCAAGGCGCAAAACATCGAGTGCGGCTTCGGCTGCGTGGCACGTAGCGCCGTCCAGTTAAAACCAAATGTTGCTAATATCCCCCTCTTCAATTTGTGTCGCCATTGACTGTAACGGCCACTCATTGCTCATTCCCGAAGAAAAATGGCCGAATTATGCCTCTGGACTAAAACCAGAACCAAACAGTGACTCGTCTTGGGTGTATCAGCTTGTACGCGTGCGGGTCTAAATATTTAATGTTCTTAATTGAAAAACGTTCAGAAAACGAAATATTTGAAAGCTTATGATGATAATGGGATTGTAATCTAAACACTGGAGTTATGTTTAATTTTCCTAAAAACCTGCATTTAAAAGAGGTAATTTACAGAGTTATTAAGCTTTTCATAATGTAAATCATGAAAAACAATTAGTTGTTGTACATGCAGCTTCACTTCTGTGCCCCAAATGCGACAATGCTCGTTTACATACCTACCAAGATCAAGATTAGCTTCATCTGAAAAGATGATTTTTTTTTTTTGGCAAAATCGGCATATTCTGTAAGTCGACCGCAGGCCCACTTAGCGAAGCGTATGCACAACCATATTTGTTCAGCAGAAGGATAAAACTAATTATCTGTCAAATCAGACATGAGCTAAGTGTTACCATTCACGAAATAAGCACTAGTTGAAAAAACAAAACATTAGATGACGGACCCTTTAGTAATAACGGTTTAGTTGTCTAAAGTAGTCATCAACAGCAGACTCCAACTTTTTATTATTATAGAAAAATTTAAGTGTAATAACAACCGCATTATTTTTTATGAAAACAGTTTTTTTTTCACCCGCATCACAAGATTTTTGAAGTACACCCGATTCTGTTTTTACACTGTAGGTACGTTGCAGAAAAAAGACGTATAAAAGATATGTGATTTGCATTGAAATGATTGTAAAATATGTACTTAAAACCTAATAATTGATAAATAACTTTTCATTAAAACAAAAGGAAATTCAAAGCTCAAAGTAATATAAATATTAAATTATCTCAGTCCAGAAAATGAAGACTCGTACAAGAAAACAAAAAAATTAATGAACAAAAGGTACAAAAAATAATTCTTAAAGGAAATTAAAAATAATCAAAATTTTAAAAACTACTACGGTTAATAAATAAATACATAAATATATATATATATATATATATATATATATATATATATATATATATATATATATATATTCTCAACCTTATTTAATCAAATAAAATAGTGTAAAAAATAATTCGATCTTGTCTAGACCCTGTTATTTTAAGTAATTTCTTTAAAGACGCAGTCAGATTTTTTTTCTAGACCATGTTATTACAAAACAATCGGATAAATTTTTTTTTTCTAGACCGTGGTATTAAAAAGCCGTGTAAAAAAAGGATTGAGTATATTTTAGAAATTTCAAATACAGGTTATTGTTGTACTTAATAGTACCTATTAGAGCAAAAAGAGAAAAGACTGAGATATAAACTATATTATAGAAAATAATGGTGTACGCTTTCTTTTGACACTGACTTTATATTTTTTAAAATTCTTATATTAACAACTTCTATCTTACTAACCGAAAAACTCTGTACTTGTTTTCTAAAAATACATAAAGAAAATATATAACAAGATTTTCCATCGAATTCTAATTGAGAGAAAAATAAATTGCTTAAGATAAAATTGAAGTCTAAGTGACTTCATTGCCAATAAATATCAGAAGTAAAAAAGTATCGCGGATTGGATGGCACCTCCTTTACGTAGAAAGTCTTGATTTTTGAATTTTAATAATAGTT
This sequence comes from Wohlfahrtia magnifica, assembly GCA_023159175.1. NCBI lineage: Eukaryota > Metazoa > Arthropoda > Insecta > Diptera > Sarcophagidae > Wohlfahrtia > Wohlfahrtia magnifica. The sequence goes on from JAKWBJ010000059.1 coordinate 2,209,880, forward strand.
TAAGCTTTTAAATTTGTAAGGCACATTTAAGAAGATGGTGTTGTTCGACTGACTTTTTTTTTTAAATGCATGTTCCTTAATTGTCAATAATTTTTTAAGTTTTAGTTTGAAAAATAAATACAATGCTCAGGTACATTGTATTACAAATGTCAAAGGTTTTTTTTTTGTTTAACACCTACTCCTGTTTAACGTGTATAAACAGGATGCGGTGTTTCTATTAAAAATATAAATTACAAAAAAATGGGAACAAATATATGCCTTTTTAACTTGGTAACAAGTGAGTTGTTCTATAGGCAACAATAACATACAAGTATTCTCTATGTAGTGCTCAGTAAGTACTAGGGAGAATAATTCGAAAAGTATTACTTTTTGAAAAACGGGTTTTCGGTTGATAATAATTTAACTAAACGGTTAAACAGTTCTTTTATTTAAAAAAAAATTGTCCCTAATTCTTGAAGCGCAGAGCTGGACGACGTTGTTTGGCAAATAAGCAGAATTTGATGGAAACCTTAAAATTAAAGTGACAATCAATACTAACAATAATTCCAACAAATATCATAAAAGCTATGCCAAACCCGTACGCGGAGGCCATAAAAAACAAAGTTTATTACTCAAAGTACTGAAAAATGCTTAAGTTTCGCGCAGCTACTCGAGGAGCTAATTTAGTTTTTGTTGTATTACTTGGTAGCGAATGGAATTAAAGGTTTGTTATTATAGTTACAAATTAGGTGCCTAAGATTAAATGTTTTACTTTGAATAAATTCGTTAGTAATATACGAGTCCTTAATTGCCTCGACAAGAAAATTAGCTTAGATTTCGAGCAGCACTGTATGTAGATTTTTTCACCACGTATTTAATAGTGTGTGTGCCACTGTAGCGTGATGGGTTAGAACCCACCTTCCAACGAAGGAGTCGTCGATTCAATTCCATGCCGCACCATCTGACAAGGCCACACAAGCTGCCAGATAAAATTTGCAGAAAAACGTAATTTTTCCGATAAATTTTTAAAATATCCTCATATCAGTTTCGAAAAATCGTCAAAAAAAAATCGTCAAAGAAATCGTAGAAAAAACTAATCAAGTTTTTAGGGTTTTCAATTTTTATTTACAGTACCTGTATAGTACATATAGTAAATTATATATTTTTAATGCCATTGGATAGTAATGTGAAATATGTAGTTTAATATACATTTCTATAAGTTTCTATTGAGGTTATTTGGCAACCATATAGAAGGCTTCGATATTCTGTTCGCATTTTTTCTTGCTACGCTACTAATTACGTCGTCAGCTTCAGCTACTACTACAACTATTTTATTGTTCCAGGCCTTATTCTTTATTAACATTGAACTCAAGCAAAAATCAGAAGAAGTGAATTAGTTGTCTCACCCTCAAAGAGTTATTAATACTTTTAGAGCTGCCAATTTTCCATATATTAAAAATCGTCATTTTAGAAGCAAAAAACGTCAAACGTCATTTTGGTAAAATTTTGTTAAAAAATCGTCAAAATGACGATTAATCGTCAGATCTGGCAGCTATGAGTGTATGTGTCACTGTGGTATGTAAGGTAAGAACCCACCTTCCAACCAAGAAGTAGTCACAGGCCACACCATCTGACAATTATCAACAGCGTACCACCTCACAACATTACTAGTGTATTTACGCTGTGAAAAACTTCACTAACTAATAAAGGGTCCGCCATCTAACGTTTTTTTTTTTTTCAACTAGTGCTTATTTCGTGAATGGTAACACTAAGCTCATGTCTGATTTGACAGATAATTAGTTGTATCTTTCCGCTGAACGAATATGTTTGTGTATACGCTTGAACAACGCTGGGAAATATTGCGACATTCTTTGCAAATCATGGTAATGTTGCAGAATCAAAAATCATCTTTTTAGATGAAGCTCATTTTGATCTTGGCGGGTATGTAAACAAGCAAAATTGTCGCATTTGGGGCACAGAAAACCCACACGCATACATTGAAAAGCTGATACACACAAGACGAGTCACTGTTTGGTGCGGATTTTGGTCCAGAGGCATAATTGGGCCATTTTTCTTCAAAAATGAGCAAGGAGTGGCCGTTACAGTCAATGGCGATCGTTATCGGGCCATGTTGAACGAATTTTTGTTCCCAAAAATTGAAAAGGAGGATATTAGCAACATTTGGTTTCAACAGGACGGCGCTACGCTGAATGAAATTATTCTCCATTATTAAACGCAAGGATTGTATTTTCAAATAAAAAAAAAGAAATTTGAGTAAATATTCAGTAGTTTTTTTTTATAGCATTTAAAAAAAATTTATTTGGCGGACCCTACATAAGAAAATATTTTTTTTTAATATTTACAAAACTGTGCATATTTTAAATTGTTTTATATGTTTTGTAGTAAAAAAATGGAATTGTCTTTAATAAAATATTATTTTATGTTGTTATTGTTAGGTTTGGTTTTTCCAGAGTTTTTTAATGGGTTTTTACAAAAGAAAATTTTTGTAAAAAATATATATAAATGGCCATATAAAATAGCAATAAATCAGCTTAGTAGCAGTTATATAGCAACAGTAGTAAATGTAGATATACTGTGAATATGCTTTTTAAAAATATGTATGCTGCGTTAGGGTTTAAAAGGAGGAACTGACATACAATTACTATAAGACATTAAAAGTTTTAGTAGAGTATGGTTAACAAGCGAGAGCGGTCTCAAACTTAAACAAACTTAGCTTCGACCCCCTGTTAATGGCACGACCATCCAGATCGTTTCAAAAGCCATCAAACGCAGACTCCCTCTCTTAGTTTTTGGCAAATCTTTTACCATTAAGTAATTTTTCTAAGTTCGCAAATAACAAATAGTAAAAGCAAGATAAATTAAGTAATTCGAACTTAAATTCATTGATAAAAAATATCGCCATAGGCTATGATACATAATCTTGCTGAAACAACATTTTCTCTTACGAAAAATGTGGGCTATTTTCTATAATTATTTTAAGGCTGTAATAAGGTAGAATAATACTAATTTTTTCTTTTTAAAGATATTAATAAAAAATATCCCACTCGTATCAAAGAAAGAAAGCCCTCACCTTGAACTTGCCTGCAGATGTATGTTTATTTGTGTTGCAAATATGACTCTTCCATTCCAATTCACTGCTTTGACTATTCCTTTATCACAAGTGTGAAGAAGTGGACTTATGTCTCATCCGTGGTTAAGAATCGATTTCAACTCGTGCAACTGTAAAAGAAACACCCGATACTTTAATAGAAGAGTTTTCTGTTTACTCTTCTCTTTTTAGCTTTTTTATATTTTAGTATTAAAAAATAATTTTGTACATTTTTGTTATTTTCTATACTATTTGAGTAGAGTAATACTTTTGTTTTTTTTTATAATTTCTTAAACTTTTTGATAAAATTGAATTGAATTGTTATGGGAAACCTTGCAGTCTTCACGTGATGACCATATTCAAAATCATAAAAAAAAGGCCTTAAGCACTAAAAAAAAGAAACATCCTTAAAATTATTTGCTTAAAAAATTTTTTTTAAAATGATTAATAAAATCAAGTAGTAGTGTGCATATTTTGTGTTAAAGTCTGTTACTTTATATATTTAATTTTAGTTCTCTAATCGGGATACCTTCACCTCGCTATCTCTCCCCCTCTCTCTCTCTCTCTCTATCTATCTAATAATCACTTACATTATATATTATAATGTTTCGCATTATTTAAAAAAAAAAATAGTTTTCTTTCGGTATTAGGCAACTTCAAGCAGAAGATACAACGGTAATTTTACAAATATGCTTTTTAAAGGCTACAGTAACAAATTAAGCTCTTAGCAATTGAGTTTAAGCAGGGTTAAGCCACAGAGAATCAACTATAGAGAAACTATAAAGTGCGAAATTTAAAAACACAAAAAGAAAAAAGTCAAATTTTGCGTGGTTTATAAACAAATATTTTCGGTGTTCCTCTTGCCTTTCTCTACTCCTCGGTTTGTTTTGGCAAAAAATGAAGGAAAACTTTTTTGATTATTTAGATGTTTGGTTTGTTAAGAGGATATTTTCTTGTCAACAATATAAGCAGTTATCCAAAAAGTTAGTGGGTGTGTTAAAAAACACAGTAAAATTGGTAGATTTTGGTAACTGCATGGAAAATTACTTCAGATACTCCTCCTTAAATTAATGTTGGTACTGCTTTGAGTACATAACTGACCATAACATGGAGCAGGCAAATAATATAGGAGGCCGCAACAAATTTTTAAAAGTAATCAAAAAACTGAAAATTAATTATGAAAATTTTTAAACTTGAAATACAAGTGTAGCTTAAAATGTGTTTTGTAAATATGTATTTGTTAAAATATAAGCTAAAGTTGGCAGTCAATTATTACTGGGTTTATTTAACTGGCTTAATGTATGTATATAATCAAAATCAAGTGGTCAAAATGCCTATCATCTTAAGGGACGTTCTACAGAAACCGCTTGACATAAGGTTGTAACAGTAATAATGAGATCCTTTGAGTTTAAGCAAAATACAATAGGAATCTTCATAGACATATAGGCTGCTTTCAATAACATAACTACATTGCATTGCATTGCATTAACAAACATTTAGTATCAATGTGAAATCAAATAAGTCCAATCAAGTTGGATGTGGCACACCCCAGGCGGATGATTTCTTCATTATCGATTCTTATTTAACAGGAAAATAAAATGAAAAACGTTGTCGCTCATAACATAAAACCAGTGACATAATATCCAATGTGGTAAACACAGGTAAAGAGGAACTGGTATTGTTTAGGCCAATGGCTATCTGAATATTCACTTTGCAGCTATTCTGCTGTCTCGGCTTAGTATTAGTTTCCTAGACAAAAGTTACAACAAATTCATGTTGGTACACTTTACAGTGTAAGTGACATTACATTCGACGAGTGGTGTAGTCTTGTCGCAACCAAGCCCCTTCGACTTTATGGACTGAAAGCATATCTAAAGAGGATGGCGGTAAAAAATGTGCTCACAGGCATCAGCGACAGCGGAACACATTTTGTGTGAATATGGGGTTCTTGATAAGTTTCAATGAACATGTTTAGGGAGACATAGGATCTCATTGGGAGATATAAAACCATTATGGTTTCACATTTACTGAACAAACTTTAGAGCGGAAAGGCATTTTAAGGGGTATTTTTATAGACGTATAGAACTTTAAGCTGCAAAAAAATAAGGATGGATTATTCGATTGACATAAATTTTATTTATCCGAAAGATAATCTTGTGGCATTACATTTTAAATATGATTTCTGGCATATGACCGCCTCGGCTGGCGCGGATGTAGTCTAATCTGCACGTCCAATTTTCGATGACTTTTTCCAACATTTGTGGCCGTATATTGGCAATAAAACAGCGAATGTTGTGTTCCAAATGGTCAAGCGTTTAGCTTGGCTTCACCGCATAGACCAATTACTTTATATAGCCCCACAGAAAGTAATCTAGTGGTGTTAAATCACAAGATCTTGAAGGCCAATTCACAGGTCCAAAACGTGAAATTAAGCGGTCACCAAACGTGCCTTTCAATAAATCTATTGTGGCACGAGCTGTGTGACATGCTGCGCCGCCTTGTTGAAGCCACATCACCAGGACATCATGGTTATTCAATTCAGGAATGAAAAAGTTAGTAATCATGGCTCTATACCGATCACCATTGACTGTAACGTTCTGGCCACCATCGTTTTTGAAAAGGTACGGACCAATGATTCCACCAGCCCATAAAGCGGATGTAACGGTGTCTCCACATACACTTGAGGATTACCTTCACTCCAAATGCGGCAGTTTTGTTTGTTGCCGTGGCCATTCAACCAGAAGTGCGCTTCATCGCTAAACAAAATTCGCTTATGAAAATTGAAAAAAGGTTCACTTATGAAAAATTAAAATTGCACTATTTGCAAGCGTCGTTCAGGCGTGAGTCTATTCATAATGAATTGCCAAAACAAACTGAGAACAAATCACTTGACAGCTGTTAAATCGGTCGCCATCTTGAAAAGTAATGCCAACTTAAAGTTCTATACCTCTATTAAAAAGACGCTATATATTATATTGGCCGCAAAGTTCTGCAATAGTGCCTCGTCAGAGAGATACTACAGCTCATAATTTAATCAAAGCCCTGAAGTCACAAATAAATTCAAAAATATACTGAAATAATTAAGTTCAGGTTTACTTAGTAAAATCAGTCAAAACCAGTATTTTATCAGTACTATAGGCCCATCATTGAAGGTGAAGATCTACAAAAAAAAAAACAAATTGCATGAAAGTACTTGTTTTAAATTGAAAAGCCAAAGTATTATAGTATTTATCAAATTAAAATGTACTTCGTGGTACAGAGTTGTGTTTCCTACTTCTATTTATTAAGCTATTTTGACCAATTTGTTCCCAAACCTAATTAAATGTCTTATAATAAACAAATTTTTATAGACTTAATTGTTTTAGAAGTTATATGACACGTTTTCCTATACAAGGTTGAGTAAAAATTTAAAAAATTTTATAAAATATATTTTTTGTCTACTGCAATAATTATGACGATCCGCTTAATAAACCTCTATAATAGTTTTAAAGGAAACTTAAAAAATAGTTTAAGATATTTATTCTTTCAACAGTAATGATAAACGTCTTCATGATAAGAATAATATTGTATTAAAACCTCTCTTTTGCCTATTTTAATGCGGTTTTTCAATAGTTGGCTAGTCCAACATATAATAATTGCAATGAACTGTGTTTTGTTGTAAGAATTATTTGACAATTGCTTGGATAGGTTGTGTGTAGTTTTTGTTACAATATCACAATAATGTTTCATTTATACTATAAACGGTCCACTTACCTTTTGAACTAAATTTACAATTGTGGGCTTTTATTGTGGTAAACAAGTCCAATGGCGACAGTGTTCTATGGATATGAAATAAAAAGAAATAAATAAAAAGGTTTAGAAACATTAGTTTATTTCATGTAATAAGAAGATGTATAAAACTAAATAAAAATTATAATAAAGACTTTCGTTGAAGCATTTTTAAATACATTTTAAGGTAAATAAAGTTTTTATTTACAATAAAAATTACAAAAAATCATAAGAAAGTTAAAGAGCTATTTCCCAGGAATCTATTTTTGGATTCACATACAATATATGGACTTCTCTGAAAGTACATTTTGTAAAGTATTCTCTCTATTTATGTACCTTCCTATTTTGTAAAACAACTGGCCATCAATATTTTCTGTGGCGAAGCTACACCTTCTTTTTTTTTATGAGTTAAGCGTTATTTAAAAAAAAAATTACTTTATATGCCTCAGCAATAATTTAAATGTTTAGCGAAAAATTTTCAACAAAATATAAAATTACTGTAATTCTTTTCCCCTTTGAATGAAAAATGTTTAATGAAATTCGAACCCTATAGCTGTTGTTGTTTTTTTATGTTTCTTCAAAACAACAGCATGGCTAGAAATTATCAACGGCATTCTTTCGCATGTATATTACATATAATAAAAATCTTTCTATACATGCTTCAAGTAATTCTATAAATGACCCAGGTTTCCTTTTTACGGCAATAGTTGGAAGAAAAATAAAAAATTTTCTACTATACTTCAAATTATTTTTTTTTGCAGTTTGACCATTTTTTGTTGCACGAATTTCATATTTTTAGATAAAATATATGTGAAAACTTTTGTATTTTAATTTTTAATAACAAATATTTTATGAGATTTATTTTTATAAGCGTTCTCGTTTTATAAATATTTCTTAAAAATAAAAAAACTCTATCAAATAAATTTAACCTTTATGTCTACACCGACATACCCGGGTATGATTTTCATTTTTAAATATTGTTTTTTACAATATCTAAAATTAAAATTTTCAAATTTTCAATGTGGAAAAAATTTACAAGGAGTTTTTGTGACATACCCTTTACATCTACACCGGACATACCCGGGTATGCAAAGAAAAATGTTCGTGAATTAGTTGTTAAAAATCAAAATTTTAAATTTTATTGTACTTCAATAAGATCAATTAAAATAAAAAATAAATTAAAAACAATAAGTTTAATAAAAATATAAAAATAAATAAATATGAGTGGTATCATCTGTCACAATTCGTTACATCAACTGAGTGCTGGGCACAAACTGGCTTTTTGCATTCTTTGCAAGATTTTCGTGTTTGCCGTTTTTTGGTACACAGATAGCAATTTCCTTTGTGCTTTTTTCTGCCGGAACTGTCACGTTCTTCGTGAGGATGGACTGGCAGATTTTCTACACCTATCATTACCGAATTTCTTAAGATACATTCAATTCCACTACGTGAAGAAAAATTTTGTATTACTTGAGCATTTTGTGAATGAGTCTGGATTTGCGGCAAAGCTAATTGTTCACTCAGCTGTTGAAGGAACAATCATCTACATCTCGTTATTTTTTATGTGTGGATGATATTCCATGCAGATCACAAGTGCTGCAAATGCAGCCACGTCAATAATATCATAAAAAAATGCCAAGGGCCATCTATTTGTTCTCCTTTTTGTTGAGTATTCAGCAAGACATTTATCCATATTATCGACACCACCTTTGTACCTATTGTAATCCAATATCATTACAAGCTTTTGCTTTGGACCTTCAATTTCGATACTATAATGTGATGTGGAAAGAAGAACAACTGATTTGTTTCGTTTTGGAATATATGAGCATGTGCTTATATTGTTGTTAAACACAAATAACGATGATTCGGTTGGCCTTCCTTTGGGATTTGAAAATTCGTTTGGAACAAATTTACATCTTTTATTTACTGTGCCTAATATCGACAATTTGTAGTCTGACATCAATAAAGAAGCTAAATTATAACTCGTAAAAAAATTGTCATACACAATATTTCGCCCACTTCCTCGAAATATATTGCAACACAAATCTTTGACTACACGCTCGCCTTGATTTTTTTCCCTTTCCCCAGAAGGTGATAAACCAGTATAGATTTTCCCATTGATTGGGTATGAAGTAATGGCATCACATACCCACCAAACCTTAATTCCATACTTCGCTGGTTTGGATGGAAGGTATTGGGTAAATCCAGTGCCTCCACGGTAAGGATAAAGTTGTTCATCAACAGTGAAGTTGGATCCAGCTACGTAACTATCTCGGAGGTTTCTATTCAACATTAGAAAAATATCAAATATTGCTGCTGCTTTATCAGTTACTTTACGTTGCTGGCGTGTATTTCCATTATCAAATCTTATAAAACGGCTGATAGCCTAAAAACGCTGAAGACCCATTGCCGCACGATATAAAGGATGCGAATTTGTTTTCCAAAGATCAGATGTGTGAACAAAGTTTGAATGTGTAACTCCAGCTAGCAAAGGTATTCCTAGATAAGCATCAAACTCGGATGTGGTCATAGGTGTCAATATAACACTTTCATAACACTGTATTGCTTTCGTATTGGTTTCGCGAATTATTATATCACACATTTCTTCAGACATTAACAATTTAAACGTATCAATAAAACTTAACCTATTGTCTTTTGCGCCGGTCCAGTGTTACAAAATCTCAGAATGTTATGAGACAAAAACTTACGATTTTGAGGTGTTTGATTTAACCAAATGGTACCATTCCTTGCAGTAAAAGTGTTTTGAAAAAATTCGACTGCATCTTCCTCAAATTCTTCATTCGAATCTGTCTCATCTACAGGATCGTATTCTGGTAGTTGTAGCTCTTCGGCGTCTGAATCTTCTGGAATTATATTATTATTATTATTTTCACCTCCCTCATCTATAATGGCGTGGAGTTAACCATTTACCATCAGTCATTATGTATATATGTTCATAGTTTGTAGTTTCGACATTTATAAGCTTAAAAAGCAGAGAGTGCTGCGTAAAAATATATATTTCTTTTTTTTCAAATAAGCTCCGTCACACAACAATTTGATTCACTAGCAAAACAAAGTAGCAACTAAAAAAACCTGTAGTTAAATTAAGCACACATACAACTACTGTTTTCTTTAAGGAGATGTCCCAATTTTTGGGTGTAGACATAAGGGTTAAACGAAGAGATATAGATATATAAACCCTATTTCTTATAAATTAAAAAAAAAGTTACATATTTTTTTAAACAAATAATGATTTTGTTCACCCTATTATTTCTTTTAATATTGGTGGGCGTATGATTAATATTTTTTAAACAAATAAGAAAGTTATTGTAACGATGAAGTCTATATAAAAATTTAATTTTTGTATTATAAGTTTCTTCAAAGTCAGCTAAATGCATCTATGAAGCGTTTTTCAGGAAATTTGATATTTATGATTGTCACACCTAGAATCATCTGTGAATGGATTTTAATTTAGTATGAAACAATATATAAATGCTGCAAAAAATTTTTTTGAGGCAAATTTCGCTAAATTTGGCTGAACTTATTTTATTAATTGAGAAATAATTCTTTTTTTTAAACAAAACTTTTTGTGATAGCCTAGGGTCAAATTTAATACGTTTACGCAAAAGTTTTAAGTGCTAGAAACATGCTTTCAGCCTTTCATATTTTATCTTCTGTTACAATTCTCTTCTCCTTCGCCATATCGTTGTTATTTTTTTAACATATCTTCATATATCATGATCACTACTACTCAGTTGTATTTCGGCTGTTGTGTGTGTGCTGAAATTTATATACTGTGATAACATTTACCACTTTTCCATGTATATGCTATTTTTTCTTTGAAAATATTTTACCACCACATCTGCGATAACGTAAGTATTCAGTAGAGTCGGAATTACCATACGTTAAACTTAAAGTTTATGCAGAACTTTTTTCAGTACACGACCATTAAAAATAATAAAATTATTGAAACGAATTTTTCATTGGTTTTTATTGGCTACGCATACTCGTATCATTAATCCATTCAACATCAGTCAAATTGTAGTGTTGGAAAATGAATATGTTGTGTTAACTTTCTTTACCTTCTTAATGTCGTTATAATAGAGTAAATAATATGGCTTTAGTTTAAAGCCTGAGCAAGCAATCGGCCTCTAGTTTTACTATTTTATTTTAAATTTTTAATGCGAAATTAGTTGATACTGCTATCTATCTTGCCAATACATCTAATATTGGCCTTCGTAAAACAAACAACATAACTAAAAAATAAAATTTGAATTAGCGAATAAAATCCCTTCCTATTTTTGTGTAATATTTCCCTAGGTTGTTTCCAAATTTCATACCATAGAAGTTTCTATTTGCCCCTAATTGTTTTGATTATTTTACCTCATCTTCAACAGTTATTTAAATACAAATAAATATATTTAATACAGCGTGTCCAATAGTTAAAAAAATTCAATAATTTTCAAAATCTATAAAATTTAAAATTAAAATAAATACAAAGGCAAAATGCCATCTTAAAAAATCTTTAAAATAGGCTCTAACCAATTTTAAAACTATTTATTTAAAAGTGCTTTAAAATAAGAGTTTTAAGCTAAAATTCGTTTATGAATATCATTTTATTGAACTTTATATAAAATTGTTTTGAAATGTTGATTATATTTTTAATTCATAATAAATCCTTATTTTAGGTTTTAACCTAAAAACTATTATTTTTATTATTTATTTTAACGATAAACTATTTTTTTTTTTATTAAAGTACACACAACTGGGATACTTTCTTCTTTTCAACTGGAATATAAAAATACTTATCCTTCTGAAAACTTAACTTTATTATTTTTAATTTTTTATTTTGCTCATTTGGTAAATTATCTCATAATGATTGAAAATGGTGAAAAAATGCTTCATAATTTTTTATACCTATTCGCCTAATGTATAAAGTACATAAAAGACAGCCTGCGATTATTGAACAATTTAGGGATGGCAAGATAAAAGTAAAAATGCTCCAAAGTAGGTTAGAGATAAAATTGTACATTTACATTGTACCATTTTCTTTAACGATTAACTACTTAAATAATAAATGGGAGTACCCGAAGAATGTAGTACGATAAGTCATTTTTATAACGAAGGGTTTGTTTTATGGGAGATATAAATAGATATTGGATTTCCAATTTTATTAAAGTTAAAGTAATAAATTAAAATGCATTTAATTAGGCTCCGGTTTACTTAATACAGCGAGGGACATGTAGCTGCTGCATATATAAGTGCATTATATGCAGCAAGTTGTGGTTCATTTATGCAGAAAACTTGTTATATGCATTAGTTCTAAAACCTAATTATTCAAAATAAGTCGATAAAAACCAACTGACCAAAATGGTCTTGGAACAAAGATTTGCTACTTTATAATATCATAAGTTATCTTCCTCTACATCATAGACAATTTAGAAATTCGTAGAAGTAATAAAATATGAATGTCCCACCTGATCTAACATTTAAGTTGACATGTTGAGCTCTGTTCGTAAGTAGAAGCCGAAAGAAATGAACCATAATGGTAAAGAACTAGTAGCAGGATTAACACAAGTTTAAAACTACTTAAATATATTTTTTTCGTTAAACAATCTTTTTTGTCACATTATTTTTTTTTATTCTTTGTCTTTAACATTAAAATATTTGCACTCATCATTATGTTTGTTTAATAAAAATAAAAATAAAATTAATAATAAAATAAACATTTCAAAAACACAGACTGCAAAATAAAACCTCCACCTACTTAAATATTTGCTAAATAAACGTTAAATGGGTGCCAACACAAACAAACATTTAAACAAAAAAATAAAGTAACACTGCAACATTATGTTTAAAACACAAATACACTCAAACCTGGTTTTATGCGAATTGAAATTTATGTAGTAATAATTTTTTTTTTATTTATTTTTTGTTTTGTTTTATATATTTGAATATTAAAGGGAAGCACTATATCAATCTATATATGTTCATTTCCACCGAAATGTAAAGCAGTTTTGTTTTTCGAGGAACGAATTGATGGCATAAAACGAGGTCTGAATGTAGTTGATTTTAAAATATATATGGAAAAATAATTTAATTAATTATTATTTATTTCTTAACTTTTTTAATAGACTGTAAAACTTTAATATCCTACAATCATATTCACTAATTATAACATTACTATTACATAATAGGCCAGAAATGTTGCCCAGTTTGCTTACAAATTGGTATTGATTTTTATTCTGATGCAGGGTAACAAAAAGTCGATATAGGACTGTTATTTTTTAATACAAATATGTAATGTTTTTCTTTCAGTAAGCTGTCAATTGTTGTTGATATTTTTAAACATTTAATAATCTGCATGTGTAGGAGTGTAAGTGTCGGTCTTAAATAGAACTGTGTATGTATGTGCCAACCAATATGACACTGTAGAATAAAGTGCAAAAAAGTATATTTTAATGACTAAAGCTACCCCTTTAATAAAGGAGTACGAAGAATTGTAATGTTTCTACAAATCTGACCACACTGAGAAACATTTTACTAAAATTCATTTGTAAAAAACTATGGCTTCAAAAAATATACTCATAAAATTAATTTTGGAAACCTTTACAAAGTTTTTTCTTTTGCTAAGCATTAGCCTTAAAACAATGCACTTTGGGGCAGGCCGATCAAATTTTTGGAAAAAAAAGTCCAATTTTAAAATTGAGAATTGAGTAAAAATTTTTATAGGGCTCATTAGCTTACACTTTTATTAGTTGAAGTGCATTTAAATTTCGCATTTGATGAAGAGCAGCCAATCAAAGTACAAATTTCAAACCCAAAAAAAAGAATATTTATAAAATTTGGTTTTTATTCGATCAGCTTTGAATAAAGGGTCCGCCAAATAATTTTTTTTTTGAAAATGCTATAAAAAAACTACTGAATATTTTCTCAAATTTCTTTTTTTAGTTGAAAGCATAATCCTTCCGGTTAATAACGAAAATAATTTCATTTAAATGGCTGCCTCGGCTGGCCATGCGGTAGCCTACACTATTGGTCCAATTTTTAAGCACATTATCGATTGTGTGCGGCTGTATTTCACCAATGGCTTCACGAATATTGCGCTTGAAAGCGTCAATTGTCTCTGGTTTGTTAGCGTAGCACTTATCTTTGACGGCACCCCACAAAAAATAGTCCAACGGTGTCAAATCGCAACTCCGAGGTGGCCAAATGTCATCAGGTCTGCGGCTGATAATGCTATCTTCAAAAACAGGGCGCAAAACAGCGAGTGTAGCTTCGGCTGTGTAGCACGTAGCGCCGTCATGTTGAAACAAAATGTTGCTAATATCCTCTTCTTAAATTTTTGTGAACATAACGATAACGATCGCTATTAACTGTAACGGCCACTACTTGCTCATTTTCGAAGAAAAATGGCCCAATTATGACTCTAGACAAAAAATCGTACCAAACAGTGACTCGTCTTGGGTGTATCGGCTTTTCAATGTATGCGTGCGGGTTTTCTGTACCCCAAGTGCAACATTTTTGCTTATTTACATACCCTCCAAGATCAAAATGAGCTTCATATGAAAAGATGATTTTTTGGTAATGTCGGCATCTTCTGTAAGTCGATCGCAGGCCCAGATTCCCAGCGTTGTTCATGCCTATTCACAACCATATTCGTTCAGCGGAAGGAAATAAGCATTAGTTAGAAATAAGCACTAGTTAAAAAAAAAACGTCAGATGGCGGACCCTTTGCTTAAAAATATGAATTTCACCAAATTAGATATTTTTTTTTGGAAGCGTATTTTTATACGGGTTACATAGTCAAAAGTGTGTAGTTGCCAGCTAAAGTTATTTTGTTCAGCCCAATGCTGCCCACTGGAACACTTTTTTTGAAATTTTTAACCTGATTTTTTATAATTATTGTTTCGTTTTGTTTTATTCAAATATCTGTATATTCTCAAGCAATTGGTAGAATATAATATAAGACATAATTCAGAAAGATTTTAAAACAACTTATGCATTACATTTAGATCAGCAAAAGTGTCGTGGTGGTAATGATAAATGTATGCAACTTCTAGAGTAGTTTTTAAGCAGTACAAAATTTCAGTAAAAATGTTAAGGATAAATGTGTAGGTACCAACGTTCGTAAAAAAATATCAGTGGTATTAACTGTTGCCAACGATACACATTATTGATTCACAGTTGTGAAGAAGTTTAGAACTTAAAATCACCTCTTGGTTCTTGGTCTGGAAAATATATCTTTAACATTCTCTTAATAAATTCAAAAACGGTGATCAGGGCAACTTGCAAGACTCCCGAGGCAAAACAAATAGTTGTGCCTAAGGTTGCAAAATATCTGTGACGAAAATACTGATAATAAAGCGTGTTTTTTATAGAGGTATAAAACTTTAAGTTGGCATTACTTTTCAAGATGGCGACCAATTTAACAGCCGTCAAGTGATTTATTCTCAGTATGGTTTGGCAATTCATCATGAATAGACTCACGCCCGGCGTAGATTCATCGAATGGGCCCAAAACGAGATTAATTTGTTGGAGTGAAGGTAAACCTCTAATGTATGTGGAAACACCGTTACATCCCGAAAAACTGACTGTTTGGTGCGCTTTGTGGGCTGGTGGAATCATTGGTCCGTACTTTTTCAAAAACGATGGTGGCCAGAACGTTACAGTCAATGGTAATCAGTATAGAGCCATGATCACTAACTTTTTCATTCCTCAATTCCTAATTTCACGTTTTGGACCTGTGAATTAACCTCCAAGATCTTGTGATTTAACACCGCTAGACTACTTTCTGTGGGGCTATGTAAAGTTATTGGTATGCGGTAAAACCACAAACGCTTGACCATTTGGAAGACAACATTCGCTGTGTTATTGCCGATATACGGCCTCAAATGTTGGAAAAACTTATCGAAAATTGGACGTCCAGATTGGACTACATGCCCGCCAGCCGTGGCGGTCATATGTCAAAAATCATATTTAGAATGTAATGCCACAATATTATCTTTCTAATAAATAAAATTGATGTCAATCGAATAATCCATCGTTTATTTATTGCAATTTAAAGTTCTATACCTCTATAAAAAACACCCCTTACAAAGTGATAGCGAATAAATTCATAATAAAATACGTTTAAATGTATGTTGTAACTTTCAAAATATTTATGAATTGTAGCCTTAGCTTAATGATTTTTATTTTATTTTTAATTTTAACTTTCTTTTTATATTTGTTTTAATAAAAACAAGATTTTTTGACTCATTCATTATACCAATACCACGACATTTCCAAAGATACCAATATCTTAGCTTATCTCAGCGGTTAATTTATTCCATAAATGCTGCAATCCTGCCCCACAGTGCAATGGGATTTTTCGATAAATACTCCTCACAGGATTTGTACTTAAGTATCACTTTCAAGAATGTTTATGTCACAGTTATAAAATATTTGAAAAGTAATTGAAAGTATTTGTTATTAAATTCACGGCAACTGAAAACGACAATATTTTATTATCGTTTACGGTTGTATGATATAAAATAAAATAAAAAACGAATAAAAAAGTGGATTTAGATTATATTACCCAGCAAAAGAAAATAATTATTTCGAGCTATAATATCAGTAATCAGCATTAATGAAAAGTCTTAACTCTGTTTACTCAAACTTTCAATGAAATTAAAAATTCAAAAATTTTAAAATTATTTTTCTATACCAATAACCAGCACTTTATAACATTTCTTCTGATAAAGACTTTCAATTTTTATCAGTTAAAAGAGGCCATATTGTTGAATTGGCTGATGTTTATTTAGCTTACTTAGTAGAACTACCATAAGTAAGTACAGCGCTTAACATGTGAAAATGATAAAATTGTTTTGCCCTCTTTAAGGTTGTCCTAATTGACCTACCGTGGGACTATTTGCAGTGTAATGGATAAATTTAAATCCACTGGTTCAGTAAACATTGAAGCATACCTCTACGTGAAACACAAGATTTTCCGTATGCGATCTCTTGTAGTCCAAATTTTGCGTTATGATTTAGCCCGTACAAAGTTTTACTGATCCAAGAGCTGAAATTGAACGAATGAATGAAATTAAACGACAAGAATGCTGAATGGACGCTGGGAAAGTAAAAAACTGATTTTCTTGACTTTTCTTTTCTGGATTAATGGATATGTCGAATATGGAACGATACGAATCTACATTAGAGCGGCGTCATTTCTTTGATAACGACGTAGACCATGCTCTAACCGTGAACGAAAAGCGCTGTAGGTAGCGGCTTACCAACTTATTTTCGCTATAATTTGGTTATATGAACATTAACGACATGTTATTTCAACAGGATGGCATCACACAGTTAATACCCGATTTGACATTCTGCAGAAGTAAACTGGCCACCGAGATTTTGCGGTTTCATAGGCATTTGCACAATTTTGTATTCCATATACATAAAAGCATCATTTATACCTTTCGAAAGAATAAAAAAAGTTCAGTTAAATATCGTACAGGGCTAACAGCCCTGATAGATTAAGTTCTTAAATAGAAATAATAATAATAAATCTCACACACACTTTATTTAGTGTAAATTTAAAACTATTAAGGGCTTAATGAAAGACCTTATAAAGGGTTCTCAAAACAAAACGCACGATGTTAAGTGTAAATAAAACAAAAAGTTTTCAAGAATTATCTTAATATTTTTTTACAATGATAGAAAATCTATGAAAACTATGTGTAAACAAAATATCGGCCAAATCTCGCCATGGCTTCGGTGGCATACCTCTATTCGTGTCCATATTTTCAACGAATGTGAGACATAATTGAGGCTCGTTGTCGTCAATGGGCCGAACTATCTCATACTTTAGCTCTTGAATTGTTCTCGTTTATTGGCGTACACTTTATCTTTTAAATATCTAAAAAGGAAGAAGTCCAATGGTGTAAAATCACACGATCTTGGCGGACAGTTAACAACTGCACGACATGAGATAACACGGCCACTAATTTCTCGTTCAATAGAGCC
The DNA here is from genome assembly GCA_023159175.1 of Wohlfahrtia magnifica. Classification (NCBI taxonomy): domain Eukaryota; kingdom Metazoa; phylum Arthropoda; class Insecta; order Diptera; family Sarcophagidae; genus Wohlfahrtia; species Wohlfahrtia magnifica. The sequence continues at coordinate 2,227,743 of JAKWBJ010000059.1, forward strand.
GTTGTTTAGTTGGCTATGTGGCAAGTGGCACCATCCTATTGGAATCACATTTAGTCCAGGTCCATATCCTCAATATCTGGCCACAAGAAGTCCGTTATCATCTCGCTATAGCGAACACCAGTTGCGGTAACTGCTTGGCCGACGTTGACGGCTCTTCTGACACACTATCGCGAACTACAGTAATGTTTTCCGCAGAAAGAACTTGGCAATCATGCTCAAATGTTTCCTCATTTCCTACAGAACCGGTTTGCTGAAATTTCCGCACACATTTAGTACGTTATGCAGACCAAAAAAATCACGAAGAGCACGAAATGCATTTTGATTTGAACTTCCATTTTCATTAAAGGCTTAAAAAATCTTAACGCGCTGCTCAATTGTGAATTTGTCACACTGTAATAAAAAAATGTCAAATTAAGTTGAGCAAAAACTTGACGTTAAGGTGTGACTCACAATTAACATCGTATATTATGGTTGGACCACCCTTTATAACAGTATCAAAAAACAATTGCAACATTTACCTCCATTTACTGGTATACATGACAGTAGAAAAACAAAGTAAAACAGTAATAACGTGCTGTAATATAAAAATCAAACGTGACATGAAAGAAAAATAAAACGCGTCAAATTTACACGTATCAAGCACAATAGCTTATGTAGATTACATCGGTTTTAAATATCGTACAGCTACTAGGAAAATATTAAAATAAACATAAATCACAATAAAGTAAAAACGCGTACTCATGTAGGATACATTTCCATTTGAACATGAACTGAAAGGAATGACGATCATGAATGTGGATGTTTAAAGACTGTGTTCACAGGCATTTGAGACGGCGTAATATATATTGTTTGAATGTTGAGTTCTTGATAGGTTTGGATGGAGATGTTTGGGGAAACATAGGGACTCTTTGGTTTACATATCCACCATTAGGGTTTTAGATTTGTTGGTGTTTATTAGAAAGCTAATAGATCTGCTAAGCCAACTGAAGGGACAGAATTGATCCTTAGGGTCTAAATGTACTGCAAAAGTGCCTGGTCAGAATGATAATGATTATCTCTAATGAAACATATGTTTCTGTGGAGTAGGAAAACACAGTCGTTTGAAAAGATGTGAATATAAAAGAGGAAAAGAGATGTGAGGTTCTAAAAAGGTATCACAAAACGATATTAAAGTAATGGAGCGCTGAAAGATCGAAATATTTTATACTGAGTCTTCATTCATTGGCTGCATCTATGATAAAGCTTTTATCAACTCTATCTAGTACTTTTGTAAAAGGAAAAGCAGGTAGCAAGACTATATTTATTAAGTAATAAATGAGCTCTGCGAGAAATTTTAAGCCGCTATTGGCTGAAATATACATCACTTCTTGGGCTGAATTATCAAACATTGTGTCAGAAATATGCAATTGCATGCTTTTTCTCATACATCCAATAAAGTCGAATGTAAAGTATTTATAGGTTTTATGAATTTTTATAAAATTTTTCATCTATGTGTGAGTGCCTATTTTGCGCAGAACAGAAATTTTTGCATATATATGAGCATATTTTCAAAATTTTTTCGTATATAAAGAGCATATTTTGAGTTTTGTCCTGTAAAATATTTTTATAGCGAAAACTAAATTTTTGCTTTAAAAATTTTTTCTTTTTTTTAATTAATGTGTCAACCGAACTTTGAGGCACAAAACAAACAAAAAATATTCTCATCGGCGCAAAAACATCAAATTGTACAACTTTCATGTTTCGTTGAAGATATTAAGATATTAAATAAAAACTGAGTTTTGCTATTACTGACAGACGTAGCTGCCAAATCTATGACGTTGTTTAGAACTGAACTAACAAAAATTATATGGATTGCTCATGGATTGCGTTGTTTATGCGTATGGCTTTAAATGATCAAAAAAATTAATTAAATTTAAAAAGAAATGTATACCGACCCTATATTGCGGCCCGAACCAGTTAACTTGTTGGGGAACATGGGTTGCAACTGTTAATTGCTACGCTTATAATTCTAAAAAGTTCTTAGAAATTCTTAGCATGTTAAATAATGACTAGTCTTAATACAATAAAATGGTAACAAATGAACTTCAGAATATAAATATAAAAAATTCATTGACTTTTATTGTGGTGCAACATTTAGTTTTGTTTAGTTTCTAATATTGAAAAAAATATTTATGTTAAGGTTACAATATAGTAGCTAAGAACGTTGTACTCCGAAAGGGTGCATTACAATCAATCAAAATGTCAATTTTTGGTTTACGGCTTTTTTGAATTTTATATGACGATATGTAGGTATACTAACGAACGATATTGAATTGTAGAATAAAACTTTTTTTTTATTTACAGAGAAGAAATTAAAATTTTTGTTTAGAGCATATTTAATAATTTTTTTTTTTTGTCATATCTTCGGAATTTGACTGCATATTTTATGCGCATAGAACATATTTTTAAAAGAATATTTCTCGTTACCCTGGTAGTTACTGTCAGAAAAATTAAATCTGCAATTTGTTTCAATTATTTTTTTATTATAAATTATGACAGAAATTTAGATTTACTACAAAGCTACTTACATAGTTTTAATTTTATATCTCGCTCCGGTGTTGATTAATTGCAAAATTTTATGACTGATCTCATATATGCAAGTTTTAATTTAAAATAAGTAATTTTTTATTGAATGAACCTACACATATATCGTGTGTAGATGGGCACCAGAACAATATCCTCGACCTTTTCCTCACTACACAGCCTGAAGAGTATGTAGTTGAAGTTCTTGCACCTCTCGGAAATTCTGATCATTGCACAGTTTCTGCCTCATTCTCGTCCACCCATGGCTACGGAACGCTCTATTTTTAACTACGAGAATGCTCGTTGGGCTGAGCTCAACGATTTTTTTGGGCATTTTAATTGGAAACTTTGTTTCCTTGACTCAAACGTCGATGTCATGGCAGAAATGCTAGTGAATATAATAAGGCTAGGGATGGATATTTTCATCCCATCCAAAAAGCTTTCGATTATACCTAGAAATAAAGCTCGATTTAATCTGACGTGTAAATTGGCAGTCAGATTAAGAAAGGAAGCGGTCAGCAATTGGCGTAATAACAAATGTGCCCATACTGATTTGCTTCGCAAACAAGCGAGATCTTCATGTGCCGCAGTACTTAGATGCGAAAAGGCTTTATACAAGCAGCGCCTTCGTGCTAAAGTTCTTACTTTTCCGCGGGAAAGTAAAAACTTTTGGTCATTCGTTATAAGGCTAAGGAACAACGCTAGTTCGGTTCTTGCTCTTATAAAGAATGACCACATATTCACGAACCTGGTTGAAAAGGCAAACCTTTTGACCGAAATGTTTGCAAGTAATTCACACTTGCCGGAGAGCCTTCAACCACTGCCCGAACTTGAAAGAGTATCAGTAACTATGCGTAGTATATTCTTTCGAGCTCGTGCTGGAAAAAGGGTCCTTGCAAATCTTAACGTTAACAAGTCATCTGGGCCGGATGGCATAGCAGTACGTCCATTAGCTCACCTTTTTAGTGCGTCGTATCGCACCGGTATTTTTCCATCTTGCTGGAAGGTTGCTAATGTAGCGCCAATCCCCAAAAAGGGCGAGGCTAGTAACCCTGAGAACTACCGTCCAATAGCAGTTTGTTTCGCACTATCCAAGGTTATGGAGAGTATGATTAATCACCACCTTGTAGGATATCTGGAGTCCAACGATTTACTTAGCGATCGTCAGTACGGTTTCCGAAAGGGTCGTTCTACAGGTGATCTGCTGGCGTTGCTCTCGGAGAAGTGGAACAAGTCCATTCATGTTTTTGGCGAGAGTAAGTTTGTGGCTCTGGATATCTCAAAGGCGTTTGATAGAGTTTGCACTGGGCTCTCATTTCGAAACTTAATGCTTTTGGTGTCAGTAGTCACTTCTCTCGATTTATATCGAACTTCTCAGAGATCGCTCTATAAGAGTGGTTATAGATGGGATCTCATCCGACGAGTTCTGGGTAAGCTCAGGGGTACCGCAAGGCTCTGTTCTTTCTCCTACTCTTTTTTTAATATTTCATAACGACTTTCTTCTTCTCACTTTTAATCCTATCTACTCTTTTGCGGCTGAGAGCAACATTTGTCGCTCATATCCTTTTGATCGTAGACTAACCTTTGGAGGTTGGGACAAGAAGGATGAATATGAACATCACACTCACAAGTGATCTGGTGAAAGTCTCCGAGTGGGGTCGTGCGAACAGGGTCGATTTCAATGCACGTAAGACCTAATGTTGTTTTTTAAACACAGGCGTGGTGGTGTGCTGTCATCTGTGTCAATGGGTAATGTGGCATCTTGCTCTTGATATTCTGGGCATGAGAATTCACTGTGACGTTCGTTGGAATGATCACATATTTCAAGTGTCGAAAGAAGCATTCAAGTGCCTTGGTTTTTTGAGACGGTGCAAGAAATACTTCACTCCATCTGATGTCCTTAATATTTACAAGACCTATATCCGACCCAAAATGGAATACAACTCTCATGTATGGGCCGGTGCTTCAAATATATTTTAGAGGTTCTCGAACGCGTACAGGAGAGGGCGAAGATGCTCCTCAATGACGGTAGGGTAGCCAACTCTATCGATTCATTGGAGCACCGTCGCAATGTGGCGTGTGTTTCATTGGTCTATCGGTACTATAACGAAATGTGCTGTAATGAAATTAAGGAATTAATTCCAAAAAATCATATATTTTTATGTAGTACTCGTAATTCTCGTAGAGCGCATCCCTTTGTAGTTGATTGTCCAGTAAATAGCACAACGCATTATAGGGATAATTCGTTCTTTGGTGGCACATGTTCGGTTGTGGAATAATCTTCCACCGAAAGATTTCCTGCCACTTACGACATGAGTAAATTTAAATCTAACATCCGTAAACACTACTCCCTCTGTCCTCCTTCCAATAACCTACTTTCCTAGTACCAGCATAATGAACAGCATGGTTAGGAGCCATCCCCTGGGTGCTGGTCTTATACAAAAAGGTTAGACACGTAAGATATAGCTTGAAGACGTTTTTCAAAAAGCTTCTTTGTCTATCACAAAATATATTCCAACTTTTAAGCGATTAACAACAAAATATATGTTAAGTTAGTTAAAAGAAAAAATAAAACTCTTACATAAATACTCATATTAAAACTCTCTTAAAAACTATGATTTCAATTAAATAATTTTTCTTTATTTTTTTCTACTGAGTAGCAGTTTCTATAAATCATTTCCTAAACATAATACGAAAAGCACAAACAATATACTTTTTTTATTACGTGAAAGAATGCTCAAGAGAAATCTAACTTATAAAGCACTGATATAAATGCACCATAAATATTTGGTTTTTTGGTTTTGGTTTGGGGTTAATCTTATGATTTCTTTTTATTTCTTTCTTAAAAGAAAACCATTTTGGATAATTGCTCTAACAAATTTTGCTATTATTCTTCTACATCTTGTTTTGAAATCCTACTATTTTTTCTCTCTCCTCAATGAAATATATCTCTAAATATTAGTTATTCTTTATATTTTTGTAGTATGTGTTGCACAAATATTTATAAAATTTTATACAAATAATGGTATAGCAAAAGAATAAAATTTTTTTAAAATTTATGAACATACTTCATAGCATACTAGCTATACAATTTTTTTATGACATGGTATACACCCAGGTGTTGTTAAATGCGTAAAAAGTGTATTTAAATTTTATTTATTTTATTTTAATTCTTCTCTTTTTTTTGATTTGTTTATTGAAAATATGATAAATAAAAGTCAAATGTGTGCTCTCTTAAGAAGGATGAAATGTAAGGTAAGCTTAAATTACATTTACTTATGATTTAAAATTAAAAAACGAATCAAGGACGAACATAATTTTCTTTATAATTGAGAAAATCTTTTAAATACATATGCAAATAAAAATAGAGAAACTGGGAAAAAATTTATTAAACAATTTCAACAAAAGGACATAACAAGCACTTTTTTATTGAAACAAAGACATAGAAAATCATTATTCTAAATTATAGTACGATATGTCCTTTTATTCATATTAACGTTTCCTTTTCAAATTGATAGTTTTTTTCCTTCTTTTTTAATTTTTCATTTTAAGTTACGGTTGACCTCAAACTAAATCATTACTTGCAAAAATTTTGTATTATAATGCAGATATTTTCCTGATATATTTTACGTCTTCATAAAAGAAAAACAAGAAAAATTTCTAATGCACACTTAAAACCATGCAAATATACTGTAAACAGTCAAGCTCCATTACTGGCAATACTTTTAGAAATTGCTTAGGAAATAGTTTGAAAATATGCAAACACTATAGAAGAAAGAGGACAAATATCTACAAGAGATGGCTATCGTGGTAGATTTAAATGCACAAACACAATCAAGTAGAGTCGAAAGGACTCCGTTGAAACCTTATATCGTAGGTGTCCATATCATCAAAAGAAGTTGATAATCATCAGACAGACTTTCTTACAAAACATGTCGCAAATCTATATTTCATTTTCTCGTTTATATCGGGTGAACCATCTATCGGCTTAAATTAGAAACAGCGGTTATTTCGAATCTGGCAATACTTCGGTAATTCTCTTCTGCAACAAAATTCTGTATATTATCTCCACTGAACGAAATAAATCGATTCACGTTTGATCAATGTTGGGATTTGTTGAAAACTTTATTCTAAAACAAAACCAATTGGTCGGTTTTGCCAAAAAAAAAAAAGAAAATCATCTTTCAATAGGCAAATTTGCCATATTTGAGGCTCTAAAACGCAAAAGTGGTCTTACAGAAGCCAATGCAACCACCACGAGTGACTGTTTGGTGCGGCTTGTGGAACGTAGGTATTATTGGCCCATATTTCTTTGAAAATAAGGACGGTGGAGACATCCATTCTACCATTATATCCGACTTTTTTTTCTGCCCGCTCTTCTTGATATTGATGTGAATGATATTTGGTTTCAACAGGATGGTACAATTTGCCACGCATTTCATGCAGCAATCGATTTATTGCATACAACGTTTGATGGCCGTTTAATTAGCCGAAATGGTCTTGCCACTTGGCCACCACGAAAAAGTCATTTGACACCGTTGGTCATTCTTCTGTTGGGCGTCGGTTAAGATAAGTGTTATGCCGACAAACCAGAGACAATTAAGCATTTGAAGGCCAACGTTCCTAAGGACATTACCGAGATACGACCACATACACTCGAAAAAGTTTCCGAAAATTGGTCCGATCGAATAAGGTACTGTGAGGCCAGCCGCGGCAAACATATGAATAAAATAGTATTTCATTTATAACCAGAAAAATTATACTTCCCAACAAAAAAAATAAATAAATAAATATATAAATAAATATAAAAATAAATAAATATCTCCACTGAACGAAATGAATCGATTTACACTTGAGCATCTTAGGGATTTTTTGGAAATTTATCATCATTTAAAATCATCTGTTCGGATGAGGCTCATTTTCATTTTGGTGGCAACGTTAATAAGCAAAATTGTCATAGTTGGGGCTGAGAAAACCCAAACGTGGTCTTACAGCATTCAATGCACCCATTACTAGCAATTGTTTGGTGGCATCACTGGTCTAAATTTCAAATTGCATACTTCGCAACCATTACGGTCAATGGAGACCCCTATCACACCATGATAACCAATTTTTCGTGCCCGATTTTCATGGTATTAATGTGAATGATGTTTGGTTTCAACAGGATGGTGAAAATCGCCACACATCTCATGACACAATCGATTTGTTGTGTCAAACGTTTGATGGGAGTTTAATTAGCCGAAATTATGATGTCAGTTGGCCGCTAAGAAGCTGCGATTTGTCACCGTTGAACTATTTGGTGTAAGGCGCCGTTAGAGACAATTGTTATGCCAGCAAACCAGAGACAATTGAGCATTTCAAGGCCAACATTCGTAATGCCATTACCGAGATACGACCACACACACTCGAAATAACCCTTGAAAGTTAGTTCGATCTAGTGGTGTACTGCGAGGCCAGAAGAAATTAATTTGGCCAAATTTATTGAATTTTTTATTTAAACTTGTAAATGTGGTGGGCCAAATATTTGAATTATTATTTATAAATTGTAAATTTATTTTTAAAAAATTGCATATGTAATTAAAAAAAATGCTAATTCTAATAATTTTAATGATTTTGTGGTTAAATTTTAGAGCCAAAAAGACTAACTGAAAACAGATTTAGATTTAGATTAGATTAGAAACAGTTTTAGTTAAAATATTTGCATATATGTTATGCATTGATTGACCTATACAATTCGATATTTATGGTGTAGGCCTAGTCAACGCAGTTTTCGAATATTGTTCGATGATAACCTCAACCTAGAAGCCACACAAAACAATAACTTTTTAGTGATAATAGTCGCTTTTGAATTTTAAATGGATTCAAATCATCCTAAATTGGACAATTTTGCTTGTGATTGTACTTGTACCTTAGATCTTAGTTTTAATCTGCTCCAGGAAATCAGTTGCACATTTTCTTAAACCCTTTAACTATAAATATTCTACAAATGAAGCTACGTCACTATGGTCGTTATCAACGTTCAAAATCCATATTGAAATTGAATATTTTAAATTGTTGCACTGAATAAATCCAATCCAACTTGCAACAATTTTTTTATGGTTTTTTATTTACTTCTACTGCAACTAATATCACATATTTTTTTTCACAGAAAACTGTTGTTAAGACTTTGTTATTGCTTTTCTCCATATTTTCATTTTCATAGACATGTTTTGTTCTTCCGTTAACATTTTATGTTATAGATCTATTTCTATTATATATAAATTATAGTTTCATGTCGTTCAGTGAAATCATCACTATCAGAATAAATGGTTTGCGTATGTTAAGTAACTTGCAACAATTTAGATTTTTATATACAAAATTAGAACAGTAATAACAACTATCCTTTTCAACGAAACAATAAAAAATATATATTAAAATATTATATTACACAGCCGAAGATTATGCAAGCTATTGCAGGATGTAGAATCTAATCTAAGCTTAAAAAAAAAAACTTTGAAACAAAGAATAATATATGTATTATGTTGAATAGAAAACTGTGTAGACACACTGGGGCGTATGGTTACTATTTAATAATTTAAAAAAATAAATATTACCCATACGCACGGTATGGAATTTAAGTAATATTTATAACATTTTTTTAAAAAATACAATATAATGGGCGAAATACACTATCAAGCAGATGAAAATGTATTGTAGTATAGGGTCGGCCATCTAACGTTTTTTTTTCCAACTAGTGCTTATTTCATTCACGAAATAACACTTAGCTGATTTGTCTGATTTGGCAGGTAATTTGTTTTATCCTTCCGCTGAACGAATATGGTTGTGTATACGGTGTAACAATGCTGGGAATCTGGGCCTGTGATTGACTTACAGAAAATGCCGAATTTGCCAAAAAAAAAAAAAAAAAAAATAATCATCTTTTCAGATGAAGCTCATTTTGATCTTGGCGGGTATGTAAACAATCAAAATTGTAGCATTTGTGGCACAGAAAACCCGCACGCATACATTGAAAAGCCGATACATCCAAGACGAGTCATTGTTCACTGCGGTTTTTGCTCCAGAGGCATAATTAGGCCATTTTTCTTCGAAAATGAGCAAGGAGTAGCCGTTACAGTCAATGGCGATCGTTATCGGGCCATGTTGAACGAATTTTTGTTCACAAAAATTGAAGAGGAGGATATTAGCAACATTTGGTTTCAACAGGACGGCGCTACGTGCCACACAGCCGAAGCTACACTCGATATTTTGCGACCTGTGTTTAAAGATTGCATTATAAGCCGCAGAGCTAATGTCCCTTGGCCACATCGGAGCTGCGATTTGACACCGTTGGATTATTAGTTGTGGAGTGCCGTCAAAGATAAGTGTTAAGCCAACCAGCCAGAGACAATTGACACTTTAAAGGACAGCATTCGTGAAGCCATTGGTGAAATACAGCTGCACACAATCGATAATGTGCTTAAAAATTGGACCGATCGTGTAGGCTACTGCATGGCTAGCCGAGCCAGCCATTTAATGAAATTATTTTCCATTATTAATCTGAAGGATTGTTCGTTCAAATAAAAAAAGAAATTTGAGAGAATATTCAGTTGTTTTTTTTTTATAGCATTCCCAAAAAAAAAAAAAAATTATTTGGCGGACCCTTTAGTATTATTCAAATTTTTGTATATGATTTTGGCATACACTAGTCATTGCAGTATTCAAGCATTCATTTCGTTGTAAATTTTGTAAAGTGAAGTAGATATGTTGTTGTCGAACGGAACATTAATTGCAATATCGTTCAAAAAACTCAATGTTTCAAAATAATAGAAGTCTAGTCTTCTACCCCAGCACCACTTTTTTCCATATCTAGTTTTTTCACTCCGGTCTATAGTATGTGCGTAATGAATTTATTCTTTTTTTGTCAAGTCTTCTGTCTGCATTTGCAAGTCTTCTTCTGCTCGTTGTATTTTTAGGTTAAAACTTCGTACGGCTGGTCCTTAATAACTCTGTTGCTGCAATCCTCACATTTTACATTCCAGCAGCTTTGCCTTTTCTTTTGAATTTCTGTCATTTTTATGCTAAAAAATTCCAAAATTAAATGCATACTATTCATTCTCCGATGTTGCTGATGCTGTAAAATTGCAGAAAAAAAAACTTGATTTAGCAACGCCATACACTTTTCAGTCAGCCGTTTCAAGCGTAAGAAAAATCTAGTTTTTGATTTTGCTTCCAGTATGGTCAGTCAAATTTTCACTAATACTACTACAATGCAGTTTTCATCTACTATTTCGCCCTTAAGGTTAAGAAACTTCATTAAGGAAGTCATAGCCAAACCCTTTTTTTAAAGCAAGTTTTCTAAAATATTAATGAATAAGCTTTAAAATAAGGATTTCCTTACAAATTGGCAAACAAAGTTTTGACAAATTACTAACTTTATCAAAAAACCTTATTTATCAATAAGATCTTATAAGCAGAACGCCTTTATGTATGCTACACAAACAAAACCATTAATCAAAATGTTAAGAAAACAAAATATTTTCAGAAATACTTAATCATTTTCTACAGTTGATGACACTACTAGCGTTACCCTGATATAATTTACTGGCTTTAACTTTTCTTTTGACACAAACGTAGTTATCTTCAGCTAGCAACAGATGGAGAAAGCTATGAAAGAAGAACTTCGAGCCTTGAAGGCAAACAACACTTGGTCTCTTGTATATTTGCCAGTAGGGCGTAGGGCTGCACCATGCAAGTAGGTATTTGCTTTAGAGGGTAACACCAATGGAGAAATTGAGCGATATAAAGCACGATTAGTAGCTAGGCTGTAATCAAAGATTCGGAATTGACTTCCAAGAAACTTTTTTCCAGTAGTGCGGTACTCAACGATAAGATTAATTTTGGCTTTAGCGGTTTGAAACAAAATGCATTTGCATCAAATTGACGTCAGCACAGCATATGTAAATAGTAATCTTCAAAATGAAATTTATATGCAGCACCCAAAATATTTTGTCGATTCTGATTTACCTGGAAAAGTTTTAAGATTGCATAAAACGATTTGCGGGAGATGAATTTTGTTCCGTGTGACAATTGACCATGTTTATATAAGTCATCTAAAAAAGAAACTCTGGTGCTTATGACAGTATATGTAGATGACATAATAATTGGATGCAGAAACCGAGAAATTGTTCATGAGGTTAAAAAGCAAATAGCAAACCATTTTAAGGTGAGTGATAAAGGTATATTAAATCATTTCCCTGGTATGGAAATTGAGCGTGAAGGTGAAACAGGTATTATTAAATTAAGCCAAAGGCAATGTATACGAGATCTGTTAAAGCAATATGGTATGGAAAATTGTAAGTCAGTATCAGTGCCACTTGAAGATGGTTATCAGATCAATTGTGATGGTGTTTGTAAGAAAATTAATCAAACTGAATATCAACGCGACCAGATATATTACATTCTGTATCTAAAATACCACATTGTAATTCTGATCCTCACGTTAAACGCAAGAATAAACTAAAACATATATTCAGTTACCTTTGTGGTACAAAAGATTTAAAATTGATATTTAAATTGATTTTAAAAATGGTAACTTAGAATGATTTGTAGATGCAGACTGATGCATTGGATAGAAAATCGTATACTGGTATGATATTTTTTTACAATGGTTGTCCAATAACCTGGGAGTCGAGAAAGCAGTCTACAGTAGCACTAAGTAGTACTGAAGCTGAGTACGCGGCAGCCTAAGAAGCTTCAAAAGAAGCGATATATTTAAAATGTTATTAATTGAAATATAAGCATATGATGGCGGTATTGTAGTTCTACACATCGACAATCAAGGAGCTCATAGGTAGGCCGAGAATCTAGTGCTTCACAAGCGTAACGAGGTTTCATCACAACCGAGAATAAGTGCAGTGTAAGTAGGTTAAACTTCTATATTGTCCAATTGCTGATATGATTGCTTATATATTAACAAAGAACCTACCAAGAATTAAACATATTAATTTTGTAAATTTAATTAAATTAAACTAATTTATTGCGCAACAACATCCACATTGAGGAGGAGTGTTGAAAGCTATCTATCCAAAAGCAATGTGTACGTTGTTAGTTTAAGTTTTCTGAAATGATATGTATTATACTTCATAATTGATAGAAATAATTCTTTCATTCACAAAATAAATTTTCAAGTAAGAACATTAATCAAGTCGAGTAATTTAAAAACCAATGGGGCATTATGGGGCATTATATCATATTCTTGACCAATATGGAGGAAATGCAATAAAAAACAACTACCAAAATATGATGTATTACAGACCTTCTATATTTTTATTTTAATTTTTCTTTCGTGGTTGAAATCTTCAAGGAAATAAATTTAAAAAATTTATTTTTTTTTAATTTCCAAAGAATTAACCAAAGTAAATATTGTTTTATTTACCTAAAGAATTAAAGTATTATTATCATATCTTTAGGAAAATAGATTCCCAAGACTTTTTATAAATTAAAATTGTTGGCCTTTTATAACAAAGTAGTTGAAATTCAAATAATTATCCGATAGTAGGAAAAGCAGATAGACTTAAAAGCATTGAGTTTTCTGATACCTATAAAATAAAACAATATTTTCGGTTATCACTTTATAATTCCGCTTTGGACAGAACATTAAAAAAATTATATTATTTTGTTAGTTTATCTCTTGTCTGTCCGTTTGCCTGTTAGTTTGTAAATCTATTTTCCTCTCGGTTTGTTTGACACATCGTCTACATGCTTTCGTATTTCTATTTACTTATCAATCTGTCATCCATTTCTCTGTTTTTAAAATACAAAAAGTTATGTAAATTAAGAAACTAAAAAGGAAATCAAACAAATAAATAAAACGGTTTTCATATATTCCAAATGCTCCATAATTTACCCAAAATTATAATTCCATTTTTTCAAATTATCAGTTTAAAAATTATAAAACGTCAACTTAAGATAATAAAAATTTTAATTCTAAGCGAAACCAATAAAAAATTTATGGCCGTGCATATAATGTCACTTCCGATTATTAAATAAATATAACGACATTTTTACGCTTATCTATCGTAACAATTATCATAATTTTATTGTTCTTTTGGCCACAAGCGCAAGTACGAAATAAATATTTGACCATAAAAAACTGAATTTTTATGACTTCACAACAAGTTATGCTTTTCCAACACCAATGAACGTAATATCTTACACAATATACACTTGAATATATTATTTGTATTCAATAAAAACTTGTCGAATTGGCAATATTTTATTAAGAAGAAGAATTTTTGTCAAATAAATATTTTTAAAGTAAAAACCAAAATATCAAAATCTTATATTTACTTGAGAATTTCAATAACAAACATATTTGTTTTCTTGCACAAATTTCGTTACAGTAACTGTTAACAACTAGGAAATTCGATGATTTATTCTCAGAACTGTATATAACATCATTACCCGCGCAAAAAAGTAGAAAGAATGGAGTTATAGAGTCACCAGACTGGCAAAAATAATAATTAAGGTGGAAAATTAATTAAGCAAAATACCAAAAACAATGTGCCATGACCCACAATCCAGCACAAAAGCATTAGTTTCTCATGGGAAGATTAGTTATGGTGAAGCGTATCACATGAAACCATCTAAAATTGGTTATAAAGCTCTAATACTCCTTCCCAGTGGCTAGAAAAAAAATGTCGGTCATTGGTGTAAAATATAAAAAAAAATAAAATAAAATTCATATTTGCAACAGAACATATTTCAGATTTTCTATATTAGTGGGATTATATAATGTTTCTAGTTAGTCTAAAATGATGCTCTAATGCACTGACGGGACCCAAAAAGTTTAGTGAATACCTCTGATAGCACTAGAAAATAAAAATATAATTCTTACAGTAAAATTTTAAAAACTGTCAGTTATGGTACAGGGTTCTATATCCAACAACCAAAGAAGTGTACCTTAATATTGCAAAAATTCAGTTTAATTACGATTAAGCTCAAATAAAAATATTACGAAGATGAGATTTTAACCATAAATTGTATCCTTATTAATCAGATTTTTCTTACTTTTTTAGGGCTGGATATGATGCACACAGCCATTAGAACAAATCACAAATTATTTAGCTGACTTGTTTTATAACTATCGAAATACCTCATTCCTTTGAAACTCATACTCTCGGATGTTTTTTGTTATACATAGAGTCACTTGTTGCACTTTGACCAATTTGTTATTTTAGAACGCTATGTTTGACGAAAATCATATTTTTCTTGTTTTTAAACCATATTTTAGAAATTACAATAATTTCTTTTTACTAGACAGCATAAAGCATAAAGCATAAGCAGGTAAAGATCAGATCAATGACAGTTACAGTGACGGAATGTGTGCAAAAAAAAACAAGCATATTGAGCCATAACCGCCAAAAAGACGTAAGCGCCATGATTATCGATTTTCGTTTTTTTGATAAAAATCGATGGTATTCAATCATTCCCACCAGCATACAAAATTTTGTAGCTCTAAAATGTACTTTTGTGATTTTACAGCAAAAACAAAAGAGTCTTATGTACTACTCTAGAACAAAATATATTGAAAAAAAACCTTCTCCTGAAAAATTTGTTTTTTGTCGCTTACGTCTTTTTGGCGATTATGGCTCGATATTAAAAAATTAAAAACAAAATTTTAATTTTTTACTTTGAAATCACTAATTTGAAAACCTATATATTATTTATAAAAAGGTTTCTCTTAAAAGTCTTTTTCCTCTTATAAATAGCAACACTTTTCCTTAGTTTTTTTGCAAATTTCTATATTACTATGTGTTCCGAATTAGTTTTTATGTATTTTGAGCATTTAAATATTAATTAATCTGGTATTTTTTCATAATTTTTCTCTGCCAGCTTCGCTATTGTAACAAAATAATTTTTATTCTTTAAGTTTTTTTTCCTTTTATACACTTTTATCCATCTGTTCATATTTCCACATTTAAATCAATTATGGCCATATGTGACTGAGTTGAACAAAGTTGTCAACCACTTCCTGGTAATGTCATTAAAATTTAAACAAATCTGTTGTTATAAAGGGTCCGCCAAATAATTTTTTTTTTTTGAAAATGCAATAAAAAAAAAACTTTCGAATATTTTCTCAAATTTCTTTTGTTATTTGAAATTACAATCCTTCCGGTTAATAAAGAAAATAACTTCATTCAAAAGGCTGCCTCGGCTGGCCTTGCAGTAGCCTAAACCACCGGTCCAATTTTTAAGCACATTATCGATTGTGTGCTGCTGTATTTCACCAATGGCTTCACGAATATTGTCCTTTAAAGCGTCAATTGTTTTATCTTCGACGGCACCCACAAATTAAAGTCCAACGGTGTCAAATCGCAGCTCCGAGGTGGCCAAACGACATCAGCTCTGCGGCTGATAATGCGATCTTCAAAAACAAGGCGCAAATCATCGAGTGTAGCTTCGGCTGTGTGGCACGTAGCGCCGTTCTGTTGAAACCAAATGTTGCTAATATCCTCCTTTTGAATTTTTGTAAACAAAAATCCGTTCAAAATGGTCCGATAACGATCGCCATTGACTGTAATGGCCACTCCTTGCTCATTTTCGAAGAAAAATGGCCCAATTATGCCTCCGGACAAAATCTGCACCAAAAAGTGACTGGTCTTGGGTGTATCGGCTTTTCAATATATGCGTGCGGGTTTTCTGTGCCCCAGATCAAAATGAGCTTCATCTGAACACATCGCACACATTCTGCAACATTACCATTATTTTCAAAGTAATGTCAGAATATTTCCCAGCGTTGTTCAATCGTATACACAACCATATTCGTTCAGTGGAAGGAAAAAACTAATTAGCTGTCAAATCAGACATGAGCTAAGTATTACCATTCACGAAGTAAGCACTAGTTGAAAAAAAAAAACGGTAGCTGGCGGACCCGATACTTTCGTATATATTTCTTCTTCTTTCTATAGAAATGTCGAAAATTCATAGGCAGGCAGTATTGATGGTCGTAATAACGCAGAGTTTATCAGTTCTACATACTGCCAGTAGTAAAGTATTTATTTTTTGTATTCGTAATGGCAAGGGGAAAAATTTTACATACTTTTAAAATAATTTTTCACATGAATTTTTAAATTTAAATTCGCTTAGTTTTATTATGATTAAGCACTTTTACTCTTTGGCTCTTTTTATAGGCGTTTACCTAACTGAAACACTATTTTGACTCATTTGACTCTTTTAGACGAAAACTTGTTCACTTCCTTTTTCAATAAAAGTTATTCAGAATACTTAAGTAAGTTTTACTGTGTTTCATTGCACTATATTTAAGGGCGGCTGTTCTTTTTGTAAAAAAAATATTTCTCAATTTCTTAAAAGTGAATAAAAGTGGAAATAACGGATTATATATTGAAAAGCGTTAAAAATGTTTAGTTAAACCAAGGAAAAGGTTTTACTCAGAAGAGTAAAACAATTAAAAAAAATAAAATTCCTAAAAAACAGAATATGGGAAATTAGTAGAAAAAGCAGACTAAGCTAACTGCAAGATCCTATGTGTTTAATTAATTGAAAAAGTGTTATTGAAAACAGTTTTTCCTTAATGAAAATTTTGAAACAAATATTAGAATATATAAAAAAATATTTTGAAAAGTGTAAATATGTATGATAAAAAGCATATTCGCAAGAAATTAAAATGTTGAATAAAAAAAAAAAAAAAAAATATAAAAATTTTCGGCTGCAGTGGCTAGAGCGCACGCATAAGAAAGCAGACGACCCAGATTTGAGCCACAGCAGAGCACCTGACGAAGAAAAATTTAATTGCGCTTTCGAAGTTTTAATAAAGAGGCTTCAACTTCTTCCCTCCACACAACTCCATCTAAAAAATAAAAAAAAAAATAAAACCCCTCTGACCCTTCTAGCATACCTTTAGCGATGATGACAAACATCAGACGACTGATCAGGAAAATACCCCACCTACTGGGAAAAAATTACAATGCCAAAGTAAAGATCACCACCAGTTAGCAAGGTTCTTCACCACTACACAATATCATATGGAGAAGTCTACAGTGGATTAATCATCTACTTAGCTTGAAAGAACAAATTGAAAAAAAAAACCTAAACAAAGCAATGAATGTGGAAAGCCAATGGTACCTGGAGGAGTGAAGGGGGAAAAATATGTGTTTATTTTAATAAATGTATTAAGTGTGGCCTATATGTAAAGAAAAACCAAATTAATTCTGTACCAAGTATTAACGGAATAAAACTAAAGCGGAAAAACAATATTAATGGGTCTCATAAAATCTATGGGTAGATTTAAGCCCCAGCAAATAATTATTTTAATTTATCGGAAAACTATAATTAGGAAGTAAAGCATGTTTTTTATAGAGCTATAGAACTTTAAGTTGGCATTATTTTTCAAGATGGCGACTGATTTAACAGCTGTCAAGTGATTTATTCTCAGTTTGGGTTGGCAATTCATCATGAATAGACTCACGCCTGAACAACGCTTGCAAATAGTGCAATTTTATTTCGAGAATTATGGTTCTGTGCGGAAAGCGTATCGCGCACTACGCCCATTTTACCGTCGACAAAATAGTCCATTAGAGCAGTTAACTCGATTAACCATGGAACGTTTTCGCACCACGTTTACTCTTTTTGATAACTCGCATCCCCAGAGACGCTGTACGGTGCGTACAAAAGAAGCTGTTGCTGCTGTAGAGCGTAGCATTGAGGACGACCCGCCATCGAACACAAGAATTGGATCTGTGTCCATCCACTTTATGGAAGATTTTGAAGACGAATCTTGGTTTGCGTGCTTACAAAATCCAACTTGTGCAAGAATTGAAGCCAAACGATCATCAAGTAAGGCGTAGATTCCTCGAATGGACCCAAAACGCGATTACCGTTGTTCCCGATTTTCATAAGCGAATTTTGTTTAGCGATGAAGCGCACTTCTGGTTGAATGGCTACGTCAACAAAAAAAATTGCCGCATTTGGAGTGAAGGTAATCCTCAAGTGTATGTGGAAACACCGTTACATCCAGAAAAACTGACTGTTTGGTGCGCTTTATGGGCTGGTGGAATCATTGGTCCGTACTTTTTCAAAGACGATGGTGACCAGAACGTTACGGTCAATGGTGATCGGTATATAGCCATGACTACAAAATTTTTCATTCCTGAATTGAATAACCATGATGTCCAGAAGATGTGGTTTCAACAAGACGGCGCAACATGTCACACAGCCCGTGCCACAATAGATTTACTGAAAGACACGTTTGGTGACCGCCTAATTTTACGTTTTGGGCCTGTAAATTGGCCTTCAAGATTTTGTGATTTAACACCGCTAGACTACTTTCTGTGGGGCTATGTAAAGTCATTGGTCTATGCGATAAAGCCACAAACGCTTGACCATTTGGAAGACAACATTCGCCACGTTATTGCGGATATACGGCCACAACTGGTGGAAAAAATCATCGAAAATTGAACGACCAGATTGGACTACATCCGCGCCAGCCCTGGCGTTCATATGCCAGAAATCATATTTAAAATGTAATGCCACAAGATTATCTTTCGGATAAATAAAATTTATGTCAATCGAATAATCCATCGTTGTTTTATTGCAACTTAAAGTTCTATACTTCTATAAAAAACACCCTTATCATACAAACAAGTATTTGAGACATTTAAGACAATATTTTACGTGAAATTTTTGGTAAGAAAATTCTATAATTCGTTGGCATTCTCAAAGTTATCATAATTTAATAACTAGTAATAAATAAAATAAATTTTACAATTGGTCATATAAGATATTTATACGTAATGGATACACTATACATCAAATATAATATATGATGTTCGAATAAATAGGACTTTGACAGGGTGATCGTAGTCTTGATACCAAACAATAGAATAATTTCCAAAGCAAAGTTTATAGCTTTAAATGTTGTTGTATCTTTTTAGGTGTTTTCATTTTCGTAACAATATGAAGAAGATTTTTAATGCTTGGGTGGCACATTTCCATGGAGAGATGTAATAGATCCAATTTCATTCAGTGAAACTCTACTAAAACGTAATGAAATTAAACCACTACTGAATTTAAATTGAGTCTGTCATACGCTTCTGCAACCAAGTGAAGCGAACACTTCTGATCTCTATTGTTTGGGAAAAGCTATATAGAAACAGCCACTGGAAATCTCGAAAGGGTTTTATAATACTAGGAGACTCAAATTTTTATTACCCGCTAATAACTGACTGCAATTCGCTGCGCAAATATGTGGTTGAATAAAATAGATTTTACCAAGAAAAATTATATGACACAATATAAGTTTCTTTGCTTGAGACTATTTGTCTTGAATAAATGACTTCACATTTAGTGTTCTGGCTACGAGAGTAGTATTATAAAAGAACCTATATTTAAGTAAAAAATTTTGTGAAACAAATTTTAAAATATTTTTTTTTCCATTAAAAAAGTTATCATTTTCTTAAGAAATGCTCTTGAAGATAAACCATAACCTTTCTTCATCCCTTTTATATTATGCTTTTCGTTGTAAGAAACATAAAACATTAATGTTTTTCTATAATAAATAATAATGAAAGAAAAATAAATTTCAAATAATCCCCAAATGCAGAAAATTATTTTTTTAAATAAAAATTTATGTCAGTATTATAGTTGAAGACAATTCTCAAAAACTAACAGATATTAAAAAAACCCGGCAATGATAGAATGGATAAATCACAGAATATATATTATCAAAGGAATACTTGCATTATAGCCCCGTAAACCAATTGGCTTTAATAATATATAATTTCAAACAAGTATTTTTTAAGATTAATGGGGTTTTTATGTTATGGTGGTTTATTTTGCTATTTACTTGATAAATTAAAGAACCAACGAATTTGTGTTACCCTACAATATCACATTTTGGTACCATTTTTATAAATACCACCTCTTCTCCTTAATTAAAAAAATATATATTTTAAAAATTTAGCAAAAAAAAAATATATGACATAATGTAAGTTTCTTTGGTTGAGAGAATTTGTCTTGAGGGTTTTAAATGATTTCACATTTGGCGGCCTGGATTTTATAATTTGCCACCATGACAATCTCTACCTCTATACGCAAGAGACCAATAAAAAATTTATAAGCTTATATTTAAGTACATATTCAGTGATAAATTTTGTAAAATAAACACAAAAATATTATTCTTTTCCATTAAAAAAATTAGAATGCTCTTGAAGATAACCTTTCTTCATCCCTTTCATATTATGCTGTTTTTGTAAGAAACATAAAAGATTAATGTTTTTCTATAATAAATAATAATGAAAGAAAAATAAATTTCAAATAATCCCCAATTGCAGAAAATTATTTTTTGAAATAAAAATTTATGTCAGTATTATAGTTGAAGACAATCCTCAAAAACTGACTGATATAAAAAAAAAAAACAGCAACGATGAAATGGATAAATCACAGAATGTATATTATCAAAGCAATACTTGCACTATAGCCCCTTTAATAGTATATAATTTCAAACAAGTATTTTTAAGATTAATGAGGTTTTTATGTTATGGTGGTTTCTTACTTTAGAAATTAAAGAACCAGCGAATTCGTGTTACCCTACAACACAATTTTTTGGTATTATTCTTAGCTGCTTTTATCGAACTTTAAAGCATCTGACTATATATACTATATATTCAGTAATTTGGCATTACAAAAGTACCTTTGGTTTGTCATTGAAATCGCTTACAGCTACTGTTTGTAGGATGATGCGTTTTCAACCTATTTTTACACACCAGCATCAGCAAATTCACTGTAATAAACTTGTTTGCTTTTTTTTCGATTATAGAATATATTAGATCGATTCATAAGCTCTTTTCCGCCTAAAGAAAATGATATCAAAATATTTTGTTTAAAGACCTTTATAACACGCAATTAGCAGAACTTAGAAAAATACTTCAGCTTTACCGTATTTAATGCATATTTTAAATCATTCCAGCTTATGCTTATGATTGCTCAATACATTTTAAATTATTGTCTTAAGGTGTGCGATGAGTGATCTCTAGGTTTTACCCTGCTGGTTGCAGACGCTGTCTTGTCTGGTTTCTTTATCTGATATTTAAGTGCCTAGCTTTATCGAAGTCATTTTTTGATCTGTCGGTCTTTTCTCTACTATCTCGTTCTTTATGCGTAGCCTTTCTGTGGTTTTGTGCTTGGTCTTCTTGTTTTCTTTTTAAACCTTCGTGGGCGGATTGACGTTTGACAGATCGTAATTTCTAAAAAAGAAAAAGTTTTTGTGTTTGTGCTATCATCTAGCTCTAGGTAGCTTCAATATCAATCCCTCGTACGAGGGTCGACAGATTACTTCATAGCGGTGTTTGGACTGTTGATGAAACTACACACCTGAAACCAAAAATCAATCGAAGCAATAGGTGGAAGCTGGTGGAAGTGCTCCGAAGAAGGCGAAGACAGCGAAATCGGCTGGCAAGGTTATGGCCACTGTATTTTGGGATGCACACAGAATATTGCTCATCGATTATCTTGAAAAGGGATCCACAATCACAGGAGAGTATTGATGCAATCAAGGAAAAACGACCACATTTAAACAATAAAAATGTGTATGAAGAATCAACTCAGCACTCTTTCTTCAAGACAACGCACCGGTTCACACAGCATTAGATACGATGCTAAAATTACGAGAAATTCACTTCGTATTGGTTGATCCTCCACCTTATAGTCCAGGTTTAGCCCCTATTGATTTTTTCCTGTTTCCAAACTTGAAAAAATTGCTCGCAGGAAAAAGATTCATTCCAAACGAACAAGTGGTTACCGAAACTAATGCGTATTTTGAGGAGTTCCCAAAATCGTATTATTCAGATGGTATAAAAAAGTTGCAAAATCATCTTACTAAGTGTATTGAGCTAAAAGGAGACTATGTGGAGATATGAATGGTTTTTGAAAAAAAAAATGTTTTTTTCCTACTTAGGTAGCTTCAATATCAATCCGCTCTCGTGCACCTGATTATGTTTCCTGAACTAAGGTAAGTTTAGTTCTCTAAACTTATATGGTAGACAGACGAAGAAACTTCTTGCTTCAAATGCAAGTACCAAGTGCCTTGGGCGCTAGATTTCTGTGTTAAGTGACGTCTATTTTGCATTCATATACCAATAAAGCATCGTTAAAATGCATATGTTTATGTTTTGAATATTTTATGCCACTTTTAAGAACAATAAATCTTAAATAAAAGATGATAGGATTGGGTGCCTTGAGTACCAGGTCTTACAATTGAAAATCTTGCTTGAAAAAACATTGTTATGAAGCATCCAAACTGTGATAAAGATTATTGGAAAAAAAGAACAACAAAATGGATTTCATATAACAACGGGAAGTAAATTAAGTGCAGCTGTAAAGATAACTCATAATATACGAAAGCATATGCGTATGTATATATTTTTAATGAAATAATGACCAACTAACTTCTAAGAAGATTTATTAGCAAATATAATTGCCATTTTTAAAGAAACTAAGTAAAAACAAATAATTTAGAGATATTTATCGCCTCAAGATAAGTTAAGAAAAAATCTAGGGCTTAAATAACTTTTCGAAAAACGGACTGTTAGCTTAATCAATACAGGCACCTATCGATAGGACAAAAACCTTCATAGTTTCTAGTTTTTGAGCCATTAAAATACTCATTTATTTGATCGTTATGCAATTCAAGTAACTTTATATAACTTATTTTTATTATGGATTTCTCCAGCAGTTACAAGCCAGTATACCAATATATCAGTTAAGAATGTTACCTCTCAAAATTATGTTAAGAAAAATAAAAATAAATAACCAAAGTGATTGATGGCACAGATAATTAAAAAATATTTGGCTGGTTTATTGAATTTTGATTGGTTTATATAATTAGTGCTAAAGGACTTCAGAACATTTATGTGTAACAATATTTAAGAAGTTATTTAGAGAAGTGGAGGCTTTTATGGAGTTCCTTATGTTTACTTCATTTAATTATTTTTCTCTTGGATCTTTTGCCCTTTTATAGTATAAATCTATAAAATAAATAATTCCAAATATAGGCAAATGTTAAACATTTAAATACATACAAAAATATATGAAATAAACTATACTTACAAATATTTGTTTATTTCAATTTTTTCGCGTTTATTTATTTTAAAAGATTTTTAATTATTCAAAAATTTTTTTTATAAACTTAAATATTATTCATACATTTTATATGTTTTCATTTGCATGTAATTAAATTTCTAATAATTAAAATAGTATTAAACAGCAGTACATTTGCAGAAATGTTATATTGAAATTTCATCATACAAACTAAATAAGATTTATACTCGTACAAAACTAAAACAACTAAATATAAAATCTGATAGAAGTCGTTTTCAAATAAAAATTAATTATTTATATATTTATTATTTTTATTTAAAATAATTAAAAAAATTTGGATGATAATATATATTTAACTGAAACTTATAAATGCTTGGATAATCATTGTGGCGTATTATTAATATTTTTATTTTTTTATAACAAATATTGCCCATACGTACAATATATACGCAACAATGTTAAGAGCCCTAAACAGTGATAATATGTACACTAAGCCTTTTTCGACAATCAGCACTTAAACTTTTGTGTCTTCCAAAAAAATAATGACTACGACTTGAAAATTCTATTTTCTGAAAGGTTTTTTTATTATCTAGATAATCAAAACAAACTGTTTCGCATATAAAGGGTGCACCAAATTATTTTTTATTTTTTTTTTTGAAAATGCTATAAAAAAAAATAATGAATATTTTCTCAAATTTCTTTTTTTTATTTGAAAGTACAATCAATTTCAATGGCAGCCTCGGCTGGTCATGCAGTAGCCTACACGATCGATCTAATTTTTAAGCACATTATCCAGTGTGTGCAGCTGTATTTCACCAATGGCTTCACGAATATTGTCATTTAAAGCGTCAATTGTCTCTGGCTTGTGTGCGTAACACTTATCTTTGACGGCACCCCACAAATAATAGTCCAACGGTGTCAAGTCGCAGCTCCGAGGTGGCCAAACGACATCAGCTCTGCGGCTGATAATGCGATCTTCAAAAACAGGGCGCAAAACATCGAGTGTAGCTTCGGCTGTGTGGCACGTAGCGCCGTTCTGTTGAAACCAAATGTTGCTAATATCCTCCTCTTCAATTTTTGTGAACAAAAATTTGTGCAACATGGCCCGATAACGATCGCCATTGACTGTAGCGGCCACTCCTTGCTCATTTTCGAAGAAAAATGGCCCAATTATGCATCTAGACCAAAAACCGCACGAAACAGTTACTCGTCTTGGTTGTATCGGCTTTTCAATGTATGCGTGCGGGTTTTCTGTGCCCCAAATGAGAAAATTTTTCTTGTTTACGTACCTACCAAGATCAAAATAAGCTTCATCTGAAAAGATGATTTTTTGGCAAAATCGGCATCTTCTGTAAGTCGATCGCAGGCCCACTTAGCGAAACGAAAAAAGCATATACACAACCATATTCGTTCAGCTGAAGGATAAAACTAATTCTTTGTCAAATTCACGAAATAAGCACTAATTGAAAAAAAAAAAAAAAAAAACGTTCGATGGCGGACACTGTAGAAGAGAAACAGTGTCATTAGAGGTGCTTCAACGCAACAAAGCGGAGTTTTGTAGCCATTCATAACCGTAGTTGAGACACCGGTCCACCATTCATACTTGATACGAAAAGTATTCAAAGAAAGTGAACTGAATCATTTCTAACAGATTCTGGCCCCTATTTATAATGCTTGCCTTCAAGAAGAAAAAGCCTCAATAGCCGACCGTAGAAATCGTAAATGTATCGTAAATATAAACGTAACGTTAATGTAAACGTTTTGCCATTCATAGAACACTTAAAAACGTGTAATGTGTGTAGGAAATAAAGAAGAAAAAACAAATATTTAGGAATACATCAGTCAAACACAAATACGTGTATATTAAAGAAATAATAATAACTGTGCAAAACATTGATGCACTAAAATAGGTGCATATTATTTGAAATTATGTGAAAAAGTACGGAAATTATTTAAATTTGTTGCACACTATTTGAAATTATGTGAAAAAGTACGGAATTTATTTAAATGGTACCAAGCCATTACTTTAAACATTCATATTTCAATTATCATAATTTCTGAAGCTTAAGTTTGAAAAAAAAAAAAATATGTTATTTTTTTACAAATAAATATCATTAATTACATATTTTCTGCCGAAGCTACACAAAGAAGTAGCAAAATATCATTAAAAAAGTAAAGAAATTTTTATTTAAAAATATCTTAGGCTTGAATAGTTATTAATATTTGATTAATAAAAGTCGAAAAACCAGAATAATAGAATAACTTTTATATGTAATTAGATTATAATTCTGGTTTTACACATACATGCATACATTACTGGATATATACAATACATTGTATATATCATAAGAACCTTTATATATATTTTGTTCTTATTGTTTATATTATCTATAGTTTGTGTTAAATAAAACGCGTTATTTTACTCTTAAACTATTTAAAATTATTATTATTTTATTTTTATGTTTGGAAGTATAAAAGAATTCAAATTGAGTTTCAAGAAGAATTGGCAGCAAAGACGGCGCGAGGAATTAATATTTGTTTTCTTTATCTTTTGTGTTCTAAAGTGTTGCCAGACTCAGTCCGTTCACTGGCTGATAAACTTGGTGCTGCCGCATATCTGTTATACGTATTGTTACTATATTATCTACGCTTGTGCGTACAATTATTTTGCAATCCTTAGCATAAATACTGACGTATAACTTTTGCTACAAAGCAACACATACGATTGACAAATGCTCTTATTAGATTTTACAAAAAAGAGAGACTAATTTGAAACAATAAACATATTTAATATTTTATGTATTTAGCAAACAAATAAAAAAAAGGCTTTCATAACACTCCACATACAAACATCCAATCACTACTTGACAAATGCCACGTAACGTGGACCGTTACAGTTACATTTCATTACGTTCAAGTAAGCAATTTCATAGCTTTTCATATAACCAAAGCGATCAGCTGAGACGACTAC
Organism: Wohlfahrtia magnifica; assembly: GCA_023159175.1. Lineage (NCBI taxonomy): Eukaryota > Metazoa > Arthropoda > Insecta > Diptera > Sarcophagidae > Wohlfahrtia > Wohlfahrtia magnifica. The sequence continues at coordinate 2,254,369 of JAKWBJ010000059.1, forward strand.
ATTTAGGGCTTCTACATTTACGTTCGGCTAATTCAACCTTAAATATAGTCAACATCGAGTATTATAATAATATTATTACAAAAATAAGGTTGGGCACCTTTGCGTTTATTACATTGCTAAAATAAACAAACAAATAATCAAATCAACAACAACAAACGTTAGCAGAAATAGAGTTAATAAAAATAAAACAGAAGCAACAATGATGAAGCGGGAAAGAAAACAATGCACAGAAAATAACAACCAACAACAAATACTAAGAGCTGAAAGAACTAGATGTTAACATTCGCGTGGCTACATAAGAGCCAAAAAAAAGCAAAAGAATTATCGAGAGGTTCGAGAGCTTTTGAAGTGTTGCTTACTCAGTCATATAAAAAACACATTGGTGCGAACAACAATCAGTTTAAGTAAAATAAACTCAGCGACTACAGTCTGTGATCGCACCTAAGTTGTAACTACGATCGGGTTGGAAGATATTTATGTAGAAAGATCTGTCAAGTTATTATTGATGTTTACAAAGTTGTAAACGGAAAGAGTAATTAAGGATAGAAATTGTTATTGCTTTTAAAAAGGCTAAAAGCAGTAGTGCACAAAACTGCACAAATAAGGAATTATAAATTAAAAACTGAACAAAAGTTTTATTTTATTTCAAATGAAATCTGCGAACCCATAAATATACGTTTCTAAAAGCTTAAAACATTACAATATAAAGCAACGTTAAGATAAACAAATTAAGAAAAAAAATTTATATTTAGAAAAAAAATAAAGTGTTGTTTCATGACAACACCGGCTTAAGCATCGACTAATGAAAATCAATAAAATAACGTTTAAATTACTTTATCACGCACTTGATTCACCAGATTTATTTCCCTCAGATTGAGGTTATATAACAATGAAAAGGTAGATGGTGTGGTTGGAGGCTTTTATAAGAAGCTATAGAGTTCTTACTATTGAAACCTTTTAATATCGCTGTAAAAAGTGTATAAAGTAAAAGACTTTGGGACTTGTAGTGTTAAAAAATATAGAAATATTTTCAAAACTTGTACTTTCCATGGAAAAAGCTGTATAACTATATTGACAGTGAAAGAGGTTAACCCATTGGTTACTCGTAAATTTTTTTTTATTTTTTCAATGCCTATGGTCTTATTTTATTCATTTTCTTATTTTATTCAAAAGTCCTTGTGAAATACAGCCAAAAATTATTGCGCTGTTCACAGTAGGCTGCTTATCACGATTTCTTGTTGTGTGTATATATTCAGATCAGCAATATCTCTATTAAAAACATAACCAACGCTTTACTAATTATGTGATTATTAATTATTTGTAGTGTTAGAAAATTGTGTTCCTTTCTACTTAGAGATATTCAATTAAAAACACATAATCTGATAACCCGTTAAACCTACGTTTGTATTTTCAAAAGAATTTGCATTTATTTTAAAATTATCTATTTATTTTCATGTTCTTATTTCTACAAAAATAACACAGTAGAACTCTTTATAATTCATACAGCATTTATTTGGGAGTTATATTTTTTTAAACTTTGTTTCCAAGTATATTGGGATCAAGTAAGATCAAAAACAAAAATATTGTACCCAAACAATATTCCGCATAAACGGAGTAAGAAGGTAATTTTTCTAATAGAAGAGAATAAAAACGTATCTATTATTTAATAACTTCAACTTTAGTTTTACATTTTTTATAAATTTTCACTGAATTAGTGGAATTTTTTTTAAAGAAGTTATGCACTTATTTCTTCACAAAATAAATATCTAAAAAGACAGCAGACTTGACCGAATGAAAATTATAATTAAAAACACAAAAATGCTTTTAGTGCAGCCAAAGTTGGAGTAAATCTAATCCAAAGGCATAGAATTTCACTTTATAATGTGCTCTTAAATAGCAACGTTGCATACAAACAACAAACGCATGCAAGCGTTAAACGTTAAAGTTTTATTTTTCGACTCCTTGCATTTTAAGCAGTTTTTGTATAAGCCAAGTTGTGTGTATCGAAAAAAAAAATTTTTGTATTTCGCCGTTTGCTTCCGAAACTAAGTTTTTCTTATGATTATAGCCATAAAATTGAAATTATCTTCTTTTTTCATTATGGATGTAGTGTTTCTCCTTGTCTTCTGGTGCGAGTTGTTTGTTTTACTGTTTTTGTTGGAGGAAAATTCAAAAGAGACAAAGAGACAAGCAAACATTTAGCGGCTGGGCAATAATTGTCATTAGCAATGTATCTGCTTAGTTTAAATAATGAGACTTCATAATCATTATGTTCAATGTTTAAATATCTGACACAAGAAGTGTTTTGTTAATCAGTGCTTTATAAGGAAAAGATTTCTAATTTTATGCCCTTAAAAGGAAAATCGTATTTACATAAAACGGCACAGAAAACTTTAAATAATTACGAAGAATTTTTAACCTATAAATCTATTAGACGTGTTAAATTGAAAATTTGTGTACAAATTTGTGTTTAATAACACGCAGTTTTTATTTAACTTTAAAGTTATAAAGGGTCCGAACAAATGCAAACCAATTAATTTCAACTCGTCATCCTTCTTCATTTACTTTTACATTTTTTTCTAATTCAAAATATACTAAAGGGTCCGCCATCTACCGTTTTTTTTTTAACTAGTGCTTATTTCGTGAATGGTAAGTAACACTTAGCTCATGTCTGATTTAACAGATAATTAGTTTTATCCTTCCGCTGAACGAATATGGTTGTGTATACGCTTGAAAAACGCTGGGAATCTGGGCATGCGTTCGACTTACAGAAGGCGCCGATTTTGCCAAAAAAAAATAATCTTTTCAAATGAAGCTCATTTTGATCTTATGGGGTATGTAAACAAACAAAATTGTTGAATTTGGGGCACAGAAAACCCGCACACATACATTGAAAAGCCGATACACCCAAGACGAGTCACTGTTTGGTGCGGATTTTGGTCCAGAGGCATAATTGGGCCATTTTTCTTCGAAAATAAGCAAGAAGTAGCCGTTACAGTTAATGGCGATTGTTATTGGGCCATTTTGAACGCAAAAATAAGATTCATTGTTTTGAAGTAAGTCTCCAATGTCAATTTATTAGAACCAAAAGCTTTTATAAAATAAATGAATCAAAGTAATACTAAAAATTTATTGCATACTTTCATATATACCTCCTTGAAAGTGTTCTTATTCTCTTCAAACTGTCTTCAATTAATTTTAGTCTTCAATTTTCATAAACTACTGTTAAAAAATCTGTTTTCATTTTTGTCGAGTTGTGTAAGCAACTTGTTCTTTACATTTTTTACTATGCCACACACAGCTTTATCTTAAGCAAAAAGTTCATGTTAAAATTTTCTTAAAAAAAAAGAAAAATAAAAAATAAATTTGTATTGGGCAAGCAAATGAAAAGCAATAAACAATCATGATACCCTAGAACATATAAGAGGTATTTATTTTTTAGAGTTTTTTAGTACTGCTGGTTTTTATTAGCAAAACAATTTAGTCTACAATTTTATGCATTTTTTAGGTCAGTCCGATAGTTGTAGAATGATAAGAATTATCTGATTTCAACATGCTTGGCAGTCAGAAAACATTTTCAAATTTCTTTGGCTTTTTCTTTTAATAGAAAAAAAAAAAATTGAAATAAAAGTACAGTGACAAGTTACTCATAAGGGAAGGAAGTAGTTATAGGGGTAAAACATTAAATCTACTTAATGTGTACTAGGCTTACTCTCAAAAGTGGACTGAGCATATACAAACGAGCTTAATTGTTAGGTCTTTTGTTCACAAACAAGGACAAATCTATTTTTTTTTAACTTAAGACCAGCACTCAGGGGACGACCCCTACTTATGCAGTGCATTGTGCTGCTACCAGGAAAATAGGTTGTGGGAAGGAGGACAGAGGGAGTAGTGTTTATGGACGTTTGATTTGAACCGATCCATATCGTAAATGACAGGAAAAACTTTCTCAGAAAGATCGTTCACCAAACGAACGACTAAAAAACGAATTCTCCTATAATGCGTTGTGTGATTCATCGCACAATCAACTACAAAGAGATGTGCTCTACGGGAAAAACGAGTACTGAGTGAAAATATAAGAGCATGCAGAATCAAATCCTTTATTTCGTTAGAACATATTCCGTTATAGTACCGATAGAAAAATGAAACACACGCTACCTTGCGTCAATGCTCTAAGACATCGATAGAGTTGGCTATAATACCGCCATTAATATGTATCTTCGTCCTCTCCTGTACGCGGTTGAAAAGACCCAAAATAGACTTTGAAGCACCGGCCAATACATGAGAGTTGTATTGCATTTTGGGTCAGATATATGCCTTTTAAGTATTGAAAAGGTCGGATAGAGTGAAGTATTTCTTGCATCATCTTGAAAAACCGAAGCACTTGAATGCTTCTTTCGACATTTCGAAAATGTGATCGTTCCAACTTACACCACAATAAATCCTCATGCCCATAACATCAAGAGCATCTGACTACTTAATATCTACATTACCCATAGTTACAGACGACACCACACCGCCACGTCTGTGTATCAGAAAGCAACATTGCGTCTTACACGCATTAAAATCGACCAGATTCGCAAGACCCCACTCGGAGATTTTCGCCAAGTCACTTGTTAGTGTGTCATTCATATTTCGCCTTTGTGCCCTAAGATCCAAAAGGCTTGGCCTACAATCAAAAGAACATGAATGACAAATGCTGCTTTCGTCTGCGAAAGAATGACTGGAATGGAAGTGAGAAAAAAAGTCGTTACGAAATATTAGAAATAGAGTTTGAGAAAGAACAAAGTCTTGCGGTACCCCTGAATTTACCTTGAACTCGTCGGATGAGATCCCATCTATAGCAACTCCTATAGAGCGCTCTCTGTGAAAGCTCGATATAAATAGAGAGATATGACTACCAACACTAAACACAGTAAGATTCGATACAAACGCCTCATGGTAAACTCTATCAAAAGCCTTGGAAATATCTAGAGCCAAAACTTTGCTCTCACCAAAACCATTAATGCATTTGTTCCACATCTCGGAGAGTATCGCCAGCATGTACCGCCAGTAGAACGGCCATTACGGAAGCCGTATTGAGGATTGCTTAGCAAATTGTTGGATTCCAAATATTTCGCAAGGTGATGATTCACCATACTCTACATAATCTTGGAAAGTGCTGAACAGACTGCTATTGGGCGGTAGTTTTCAGGAATGGAAACCTCACCTGTTTAAGGGATTTGCGTTACATTAGTAACCTTCCAGCAAGATGGAAAAATACAGGCGCGATTGACACACTGAAAGGTTGGCTAATGGACGAGCAAGCGTCGAATAGCTCTGTTTCAGGATCAATACTGTTATGAAGTATATACTAGACATAATCACTGATACGCTTTCAAGTGCGGATAGTGTTTGGAGGCTCTCCGGCAAGCGAGAATTACTTGCAAATAATTCAGCTAAGAGGCTTGCCTTTACGACCGCGGTCGTGAATGCTTGGTCATAAAAGAAAATTGTTGTTGTTAATTTTCTGCTATTATGCTCTGTTGTTGATTCGTTCTCAACTTCGTCAAGTGCATAGATTTGTTGTTTTTATTTATATTCATTTAACACTCGATTTGTCGCTTTAGGTTTTTTGAATTTCACTTTTGTATTGGCTACACAAGTTATTAGTATCGATTCAGACAACATATGGCATAACTATCACATATGGTTTGTGTCAATAATCTGTCATTATAATTCAGTATTCGACAGACGCAAAAGTGTTAACACACTTTTTTAATCGCTATAATAATGTCGAATTCCGTGTCTAAAAAAGATGTTTTACGAGGACGTCTGATAACTTTCTTTCTGTATTTGAAGAAAAGGGCTGCTGTACATGTACCAGCTCTAAAAACTTGTGAAGGAGAAGCCTGGTCAGCCGAAAAAGTTTGAAGATGAGGAATTGGAAGCATTACTCGACGAAAATTGTTGTTAAACGCATGAAGAATTTGCATTATCATTGTGAGTCACACAATAAACAATTTCCCTACGTTCAAAAGCAAGGAAATTGGAAATTGGAATATGAATTGAAGCCGAGTGAAGTTGAAAGGCGATTTTGCAGCCTGAAAAAGAATACTATTTTTTTGATAGCCGCTATTGAGTACAACAAAAATCTCTTTCTTTCTTTTTCGAAATGCGAAAAATTTTTTTTTTTGCACCACCCATAAAAAGAATTTGAGACCGATGGAAAAAAGCTGAAAACTGATTTGATTAAAAGTCTACACGTTTCTTGTGAGCCTAAAGATATTGTTGAAGATTTAATTCAACAAGGTTACAAAGCTACAAGAGCTACAAACAAACTCAAATGGAAAAGGAAAGAGCCATTGAATATGTTTATTGTGGAATTCGATCCTTTCGAAAATATTAAAAATATCTATGAAATAAAACATAAACTTAAGACCGGGGTTAAAATTGAGCCCATTAAACCATCAAGACTAATACCTCAATGTAAGTCTTGCCAAGCTTTTAAACATACTAAGAATTACTGTTGTAATCCACCAAAATGTGTAAAATGTGCAGGAGATCATGAAATCATTACATGAAAGAAATTAGATAATGAACTGCAAAAATGCCTAAAATATCTAATACTATTCAAACTTATACTATTCAAACTTATGCTAGCAGATGGCAATCAATTAAACAAAAAATCATCAACAAATAATGATATATTGGCTAAAATCTTAAATAAATTAAATGAACAGGTAGTATTTAACCAAAAACTTACACAAAGAATTGAAAATCTGGAAAAAACTTGAAATACATAAGCGATGTCTAAGAGTTATGGCTTGGAGTGCCAACGTACATTCAGCCTGTCTGATAGACCTATGCATGTATTAAACTGTCAAAAAAAACTTAAAAAACTTGTGTAATTTTTATTTTTAAAAATTGCATATAATAACTTAATCTTAGGGTATATTTTTAATATTAAAAATTATTAAAGTTATCTTTTGCAATAAAAAACTGTACGCACGGCTTCATTAAATAGAAAATTTCCACAAAAAAATGCTTTTGCTTCCTTTACTGCTACACATAATAAAATATTATATAACTTGTATTTATGTTTTTAACACTAAAGGGTCCGTCAAATAATTTTTTTTTTTTTTTTTTGAAAATGCTATAAAAAAACTACTAAATATTTTCTCAAATTCCTTTTTTTATTTGAAAGAACAATCCTTCCGGTTAATAATGGAAAATAATTTCATTCAAATGGCTGCCTCAGCTAGCCATGCAGTAGCCAACACCATCGGTCCAATTTTTAAGCACATTATCGATTGTGTGCAGCTGTATTTCACCAATGGCTTCACGAATATTATCCTTTAAAGCGTCAATTGTCCCTGGCTTATTGGCGAAACACTTATCTTTGACGGCACCCCTAAAATAATAGTCCAATGGTATCAAATCGCAGCTCCGAGGTGGCCAAACGACATCAGCTCTGCGGCTGATAATGCGATCTTCAAAAACAGGGCGCAAAACATCGAGTGTAGCTGTGAGGCACGTAGCGCCGTCATGTTGTAACCAAATGTTGCTAATATCCTCCTCTTCAATTTTTGTGAACAAAAATTCGTTCAACATGGCCCGATAACGATTGCCATTGACTGTAACGGCCACTACTTGCTCATTTTCTAGGAAAAATGGCCCAATTATGCGCCTGGACCAAAATCCCTACCAAACAGTGATTCGTCATGGGTGTATCGGCTTTTCAATGTATGCGTGCAGGTTTTCTGTGCCCCAAATGCGACAATTTTGCTTGTTTACATACCCGCCAAGATCAAATTGAGCTTCATTTGAAAAGATAATTTTTTTTTGTTGCAAAATCGGCATCTTCTGTAAGTCGATCGATCAATGTAATGTGGCAATATTTCCCAGCGCTGTTCAAGCGTATACACAACCATATTCGTTCAGTGGAAGGATAAAACTAATTATCTGTCAAATCAGACATAAGCTAAGTGTTACCATTCACGAAATAAGCACTAGTTGAAAAAAAAAACGTTAGATAGTGGACCCTTTATTAATTGTATTTATGTTTGTAACACTATAAAAACAGTCATACAAAAAATATCAAAATCATTTTATAAGGTCTTGGTAGAAAAGGTTGCTACTTAATTTTTATTAATTAACATAAGTAGATCAACTTTCAATTTTCGGTTGTAATCGAATTAATTGTTAAAACGAATTTTCATTATGGCGCACATTCGATAAATGTAACGCTCTTGTCAATATCACTAATTTTAATTGTTTACAATTGTACCAATCGATCAGCTGGCATGTTTCAAAAAGTATTTTTATTTACAATTTTATAAAAGAAAAAGTTAAATAATTCAATTATTAACACTACCACAACCGATTTATGGTTCGATGATTCGTCCGATGAAGAAGAATGCTTATTGCAGCTGGTCAGAAACAGAAAGTAGCTAATAAAGTAGCTTTGGAAATAGATTCCACAATGTAGGTATACAAAGTTTTGAAGAACAACATCATATAGAGAAGTTTGTTTCAGATTTGTACCTGATTTCACGCTGTGCAAGGAGGCATTTATAGAACTGCTGTCTTTTATGGATGATCTATTGCAGCAGTGCACACATGGCAGGTTAATCCCAAGTATTTGAAATTGAGGTTTAGCGCTCCAGAGTCTTATTAACTGGGCCTTGTGAACGAAAACATATATACTAAGTCTTGCACAGCCCACGGTTTCTGTATCGCTGTCAGAGGTACTTCAATTTTTAGAGAATTGTTTTTGTCCAAAATTAATCGAATACAAATATAAACATGCTGAAGAGCAAGAACCAAAATTAAATTTTTTCAGTAAAAGCTGAGAACCAGGGGCTAATTCTGATATATAGTTTTTTACAAGTTAGAAAAAAATTTTGACTGAAACAGGCTTTCGCTACCTGGCGAAGGCCTAATGACTTCTAAACATTTTCGTTCGCTTTTGTCAACAAAAACATTAGAAGATCTATTTGAACATGATTAAAAAAGAAAGGAAATATTTTAACCTTCGTGAGGTTTGGAACCTGTGTTGCTTGTCTTCTGTTTAAGCACTATAACTGCTACACAAATCACTTACCTATTTTTTTATTTTATTTATTTATTTTCTATTTATAATCAATTTCATAATTTTTAGAATATTTTATCCAGAGTCGTAAAACAATTTTTTTGTAAATTTTTACACCACATGACCTATAATTCTATTCGTTTCGTATCGAGTAATACATTAGAAATTTTCACGATATCGAAACATTTTTCGAATCGAATTTCATTTCGATTACGAATGCAAGAATTATTGGTTATGGCCTCTAAGAATTATAGTTTTAACATTTTTATTTATTTTTTCAAGCTGTACACAGCGTTTAAAGCAAAATTATGGTGGGTTGAAAAGCGAAATTTTCGACAATACTGCCAACTCATTACAAACTTAACATTCGTTGTTCGAATTTCGTTAACCAGCGAAAATCAAAAGTTGCTCAAAACAGACGCCATAATTTTATTTTATTTTTAGTTATTTATGTATCTCTTGTTTTGAGATCATTTGTTTATATTTATAATCATCTTCTTTACAATTTGATTAAATTGGATCCTTACTGAGACGTGAGCTAACAATTTATATTCAAATCTTAAAACGGGAAATTATACAAATTTAGTCCAGCCAGAGCGAGTCAAAATATGATGGAGTAATTTGATTAATTTAATGCTATACGCGCTCTTTCATTATCAAGTCCGCAGTACTTCCCTTTATGACAATTATTTTTTCTCCACATATGTGTGTATATAATATGGCTAATGTTACAATTTATAATTTCTAGTAAAATGTCGACTAATATAAGGGTCCCCCAAATAAATTTTTTTTTTTTTTTTTTGAAAATGCTATAAAAAAAACTACTGAATATTTTCTCAAATTTCTTTTTTTATTTGAAAGAACAATCCTTCCGGTTAATAATGGAAAATAACATCATTCAAATGGCTGCCTCGGCTAGCCATGCAGTAGCCAACACCATCGGTCCAATTTTTAAGCACATTATCGATTGTGTGCAGCTGTATTTCACCAATGGCTTCACGAATATTATCCTTTAAAGCGTCAATTGTCCCTGGCTTATTGGCGAAACACTTATCTTTGACGGCACCCCTCAAATAATATTCCAATGGTATCAAATCGCAGATCCGAGGTGGCCAAACGATATCAGCTCTGCGGCTGATAATGCGATCTTCAACATAAGGGCGCAAAACATCGAGTGTAGCTTCGGCTGTGAGGCACGTAGCGCCGTCATGTTGTAACCAAATGTTGCTAATGTCCTCCTCTTCAATTTTTGTGAACAAAAATTCGTTCAACATGGCCCGATAACGATTGCCATTGACTGTAACGGCCACTCCTTGCTCATTTTCTAGGAAAAATGGCCCAATTATGCGCCTGGACCAAAATCCCTACCAAACAGTGATTCGTCATGGGTGTATCGGCTTTTCAATGTATCCGTGCGGGTTTTCTGTGCCCCAAATGCGACAATTTTGCTTGTTTACATACCCGCCAAGATCAAATTGAGCTTCATTTGAAAAGAGGATTTTTTTTTTGCAAAATCGGCATCTTCTGTAAGTCGATCGATCAATGTAATGTGGCAATATTTCCCAGCGCTGTTCAAGCGTATACACAACCATATTCGTTCAGTGGAAGGATAAAACTAATTATCTGTCAAATGAGACATAAGCTAAGTGTTACCATTCACGAAATAAGCACTAGTTGAAAAAAAAACGTTGGATAGTGGACCCTTTATTAATTGTATTTATGTTTGTAACACTATAAAAATAGTCATACAAAAAATATCAAAATCATTGTATAAGGTCTTGGTAGAAAAGGTTGCTACTTAATTTTTATTAATTAACATAAGTAGATCAACTTTCAATTTTCGGTTGTAATCGAATTAATTGTTAAAACGAATTTTCATTATGGCGCACATTCGATAAATGTAACGCTCTTGTAAATATCACTAATTTTAATTGTTTACAATTGTACCAATCGATCAGCTGGCATGTTTCAAAAAGTATTTTTATTTACAATTTTATAAAAGAAAAAGTTAAATAATTCAATTATTAACACTACCACAACCGATTTATGGTTCGATGATTCGTCCGATGAAGAAGAATGCTTATTGCAGCTGGTCAGAAGCAGAAAGTAGCTAATAAAGTAGCTTTGGAAATAGATTCCACAATGTAGGTATACAAAGTTTTGAAGAACAACATCATATAGAGAAGTTTGTTTCAGATTTGTACCTGATTTCACGCTGTGCAAGGAGGCGTTTGTAGAACTGCTGTCTTTTATGGATGATCTATTGCAGCAGTGCACACATAGCAGATTAATCCCAAGTATTTGAAATTGAGGTTTAGCGCTATATAATCTTACTAACTGGGCCTTGGGAACGAAAATATATATACTAAGTCTTACACAGTCCACGGTTTCTGTATCGCTGTCAGAGGTACTTCAATTTTTAGAGAATTGTATTTGTCCAAAATGAATCGAGTACAAATATTAACATGCTGAAGAGCAAGAACCAAAATTAAATTTTTTCAGTAAAAGCTGAGAACCAGGGGCTAATTCTGATATATAGTTTTTTACAAGTAAGAAAAAAAATTTTGACTGAAACAAGCTTTCGCTCCTTGGCGAAGGCCTAATAACTTTTCAATATTTTCGTTCGCTTTTGTCAACAAAAACATTAGTACATTTACTTGAACATGATTAAAAAAAAAAAAAATAAAGAAAAATTGTTAAACCTTCATGAAGTTTGGAACCTGTATTGTTGCCTTCTGTTTAAGCACTATAATTGCTACACAAATCACTTACCTATTTTTTTATTTTATTTATTTATTTTCTATTTATAATCAATTTCATAATTTTTAGAATATTTTATCCAGAGTCGTAAAACAATTTTTTTGTAAACTTTTACACCACATGACCTATAATTCTATTCGTTTCGTATCGAGTAATACATTAGAAATTTTCACGATATCGAAAAATTTTTCGAATCGAATTTCATTTCGATTACGAATGCAAGAATTATTGGTAGTGGCCTCTAAGAATTATAGTTTTAATATTTTTATTTATTTTTTCAAGCTGTACACAGTGTTTAAAGCAAAATTATGGTCGGTTGAAAATTCGTTGAAAAGCGAAACTTAACATTCGTTGTTCGAATTTCGTTAACCAGCGAAAATCAAAAGTTGCTCAAAATATACGCCATCATTATTACTTTATTTTTAGTTTTTTATGTTTCTCTTGTATATTTATAATCATCTTCTTTACAATTTGATTGAATTGGATCCTTACTGAGACGTGAGCTAACAATTTATATTCAAATCTTAAACGGGAAATTATACAAATTTAGTCCAACCAGAGCGCGTCAAAATATGTTGGAGTAATTTGATTAATTTAATGCTATACGCGCTTTTTCATTATCAAGTCCGCAGTACTTCCCTTTATGACAATTATTTTTTCTCGACATATGTCTGTATATAATATGGCTAATGTTACAATTTATAATTTCTAGTAAAATGTTAACTAGTACCTGGTTCGGTACTTTAACTATAAGACCTTTGGTATTGTATAGAATATCAGATAAATAAATTTTGAAGCGTTTACTTTAGAGTAGCATATCATATGGTCGGTAATTTCTGATCAAAAATTCTTCAATTTTAAAATGCAAAACATCATCAAATATGACTCTATTATCTAATACTTAAGCAACTGGCATAATACTACGAGCATATAACCAAACTGGTTCACATCCTGCACTAGTAAAAAATTAAATTTCCATTAATCCTCTCTCTTTTTTTTTCAAAAAAAAAAATTAAATCGTATGTTAATACGCTATGGCATAGATGAAAGTAGAGAATACAAAAATATAAAAAATAATTTCTCGTTTTAGGAAATTTTATTCCGAAAAATATTTTTTTTTTTGCTGATAACAGCATTTTATGCATACTGTATATTATGCAGAATGCACAAATTTGGCTAAAAGTGATATTAGAAAAAAAAAAAACAAAGCCTGTTAACTGTTGACAAGCATAATGTATTCCGAAAAATTTTAATTTGCTTTTAATAAAATTAACAATGAATCAGTAGAGAAATATGCATTAAACCTAAAAAATATTTATAAACATGATATAAAAATGTGGGATGTAAATAACTAGCAGACGGCAGGCATGACAAGTAAAACATTTGATTTAAAGTATGTGTTTGTGAAATTTTAAGAATACCACCTTGATCAAAAAGTGACCGGAATAAGCCCCGTGTGGCATCGTAAGTCAATCAAAGACGATGAATGCAGATCATTGACATCGAAAACCGACGAAAACCTTGATAAAGTAAAATAAATGTTGCTCAATAACCGCAAATTAACCATCAGAGAGATAGCGGAAGACTTAAACATTGCCTATAGATCCATCCAAGACATATTAGTTAATAGTTTGAGTTTTCTTCATGTAGCAGAATAGTTGGTGCCAAAAAACCTCAATTTCATGCAAAAAAGAGTCCGTGTTGAGGTCGCAAAACACATGGCTTGCGAGGCTGATTCCGATACGACATTCATCAAAAGGATCATTACTGAAGAGAAGACGTGCGTGGGTTTACGAGAACGATATGCAGTGAATGTCGCGTATTGTATCTAAAGTCAATACAGATTTAAGCCTCATTGTTGCAGTTATAAAGAATTAAAGAAAAACCAATTTAGGGGGTAGTGCGTCCACTAAAATTACTAAATTAAAATTAAAAAGTTACTAAAAACGTAGATTTGACGCGAAAACAGTAAAAATTGATTATTTTTTTCTCTTATTTTTGTTATCACTTTCTAACGAGTTGTCAAAATTGAATTTTTGAATTGCAAAGTGTTGTAGAGAGAATTTTTGACGGCTAGACCACGCTTAGTGTTCTGATTTAGGTTTGACTAATACTGTAACCAGGTATGTAGGTAAAAACCCCTTGTTCCCAAGAGAAAGGGCACACGTAGGCTAGAGTGGCCCATTGTGACACCACATTGAAACAATCTCCAAAAACCTCGAACCACGTAAAGCTCATAACAAAGCTAATTCTCCTATTGTCCATATCCAACACTTCAGTGAGGCTTAGCTGGGATTGTAAATGCCTAAGTCCTTCTTCCTTTTGTGACATAACGCTTTAAAAACGACTCTCATTGTGCTCTTCGGAGGCTAAGCAGCCGTTTTATGCTGCCATGATCCAGCTCTGGCCAGATTGGCGTACTTTGCCCGTCTCCGAAGCAAGTTTTCAATTAGTTCCCTATTATGGTAAATTTGGCTTTAAATTCGGTAGTTGTACATTAACGGGCAGTTCATTCGCCACAGAATTCTTGTTGAGAGATCTGTGGCATTCAAGAACGATCTTCGATATCATCTTGGCTGTCACAGATCGTGTGTCTGGTTACCTTACCGAGTGAATTATATTTGCCGACTCCAGAAAGGTACCTCATTCCACTCACAGTTACATTTAGTCTGAAGCCTTCCGTAAAGATCTGTTCAGAGTTATTAATGAAGTGCTCTATATCGCCATACTGTAACTAAGCGGACGAAGATTTTTAACGAATGAAAAAACAAGAAACTATAGCCAAGAAGAGAAAGTTGGCGTAGTGTAGTACACAAGCGGCCCAGATTCGAATCCCAGCAGAGGACCTGACAAAAAAAAGTAATCTCCATTTCGGGTATTTAACCAAAGGAAAATAATTACAATACTAATACTGCTGTGGGTATGGTAGATAAGACACAAGCCTACCAATCAGAAGGTCATCGATTCAATAACAAGTCAGACCACCTGAAAAAAATAAAACGTTTAACAACAGCGGTATCACCTCATAACATTAGCTAGTAACTGGTTATGAGTATTACTGCTATTGAAAACTTATCTAATGCATTTGCCGTTCGGAGCCGGCGTTAAACTGTATGTCCCTAAAAATAGAATTGGGTGCAGCTTATTGACTGAGAGAAGTCCCCATGTTCCGTTATGTACTGTTATGGGAATAAATATGTATAAGTAAGTATCACCACCACTACTTAAGAGGGATCTTTAACACTACACAATACTTAGCTTAAAAATCAACTTGATTAATGAACTTGAAATAACGCAATGGATGCTTTGTGGAAAGCCTATGTACTCCACAACGGAGTGACGGAGAAAATTATAACCAAAAAGAAAATCTTAAAAAGCAAAACATAATGAAAATTATTTGGAAGACTTCTAAGGACTTAAAAATAGCTAATAAACTCTAAATACTAGGCTCTAATAACACTTCATTATGCAACAAAATATTATTAAAACCAATTGATAAATATTCGAAATAAAACTGTTAACATCTTTATAACTTTAAACATTAATTTTAAAAACTTAGTTAGTAAACTGAGATTTTAATAACTATTTATATCCTTTAAAAATATCAGTGATTAAAGTGTCTTCTTTTCAAAATAGTTTAAGTAAGTTAGAGTTACTCTATTTAAGTTTGTTTAACAGGATATTGGAAATTACGTTTTGATGTCTGATTTTTAATAAATATCCAATCAATCTTTCTAAAGAGGAAAAATTTTTGTTTTTTAAATAAAAATTTTCATCCCTAGTAATTGCAATTGATAAGTTTATCTACATGTTTGCAGTGACAGGGTGCTATAATGATATCATGTATTCATGTTCTTACTTACTTACTTTTTCTCTTCGCCTTACTTTTCTTCTTAGTTTCACAGAAAAAAAAAATGGAGAAATTTTACTTCAACTTTTGGATTATGGCACTAACATAAGTGAGTGTAAAAAACAAATTCATAAAATTTTAAAACATACGAGTATACTGATATGTACAGTAGGCGGCAATTGAAAGTATAAATTCTAACTCTTATGACCATGTTGCTCAAATAAAAACCCACGTGAGATATCATCAAAATTCTTTTAAAATATAAAATAGTAACCTATCTGAAAACAAAAATTTGTTTTGAGACATACAACATAGCAAAAAATTAATTTTTATGAATGTTTTTTTATAAATTAATGCATATTTCACACGCGACAATTGAAAGTAGAAAAGTTAAACATATAAAATAAAATAAATTCTTTCATGAAATTAATTATTTATTTCTTATTTATTTATTTATTTATTTATTTATTGTTTTCTAATGACACCTCAATGTTGTTTCGGTACTTGGTTAATGGTCCTCAAGGTATTCTTGCTTATTTACCCTCTTGTTCAGAAACTTATTACGTTATAGGATAGATTTATTAAATAGTGACACACTCCTATCAAAATTTTTCGTGACCTTTGTCCATAATTGTGGCTTAATTTCATTGATGCGGCATTTAATTTCCTATTGTATACGCGGTTGGTTCATGGCATGTTGACATAAACCTTCTTCTCGAAAAACCAAAAATTTAATGGTTTAAAATCACACGATCCTGGGGCTACGTGTTGAAACCACCTATTGGTCACATCAGTAGCATCCAACTCAATTAAAGTAGAAATGTAATTCATGGCTTAGGTTAGCAGTGTTTGAAAGATTAACATCCACATGTTGGTGTTCAATAATCTATTATATGAACTATCTTGCTGTTCATAGTCACTTTTAATAATCCTAAACTCTAAGCTGTCAAATTGCTATTTTTTCTGAGTTGCCAAAAATTTACCGCAAAAATGGTTTGTTAAAAAAAATCCATAAACATTAAATTAATTAAAATCGATTTTTATTTTTCAGATACGTTAACATATACGTTTTTATCATATTAGTTACGAATTTATACTTTCAATTGTCGCCTAGTGTATGTTATGCATGTACCAAAAAGTAATATGAAACAGAACAGAATAGGAACAGAATATTTTTTGATAAATTTCTCAAGTTCATTTTTGTGTAAAAGCAAATGTTATTCATGCCTTAAATATTTCAAAAGAAAAAAACTTTTCTTGTTTAAAAAGCCATGTGAGTGCTGAAAGAAATAAAATATTTTGCTTCCATACAGAAAGAGTTAAAAAAAATGAATTTTTTTATTACATTAACTAAGAAAGTTTGATCGATTTTTAAGCAAAATATTAAACAAAAACATTAAAATTTTAAATATGTACAAATAATCTGAATATCGATAAAGAATAGTAGAGAAAAGCTATAATCAAGAGCAATAACATATACTGTTTATGTATATTGTTGCCTTTTAACCTTTTTAAAACATTAGAGTTGTTTTTAGTTGCGTAAAAATAAAATAAACAACACTTTGTTGCTGTTACAGTTTTTATTTGCCAACTTTTTACAGTATACAATTACAACTATACGGTATCCAATTTATTTATCTCGCACTAAATTATCGTTTATACAACACTTTTATTTACGCCTAAACACGACTTTATTTTATGATTGTAAAACGATTACTATCACTAATGTATAAGGCAACGCCTTTTATATGCAATTGACATTACTTCCGAATGTTCTTGTTCTTCCTACAACACTCGACTTCCGTTAATTTCAAATTTTTAAACACAAAGATGATCGAATTGGCAATGCTGCCAAATACACAATTAACTACAGCATTGCCAGAGTGATATATTAACAACGTTGACACAACCCAGTGTTACCAAAATCCCACAATGCAGTTTTTAAGGCTGATGTGGCGTATCTTTTTTTAGGAATTATTTATTTTCATAACAATATACGAGGGCGGATTGACATTGAAGCTACCTAGCGCTAGATGGCAGCACAAACACAAAAACTTTTTCTTTCTTAGAAATTGCGATCAGTCAAACTTCGGCTGTTAAAATTTTAGCCATATTCATCGATTAGTTTATTTGTTGTAGTCGTTTGAAGTAAGCAACTTTTGTGTTTCTTAGAAAATGGAAAAAAGTGAATTTCGTGTAGTAATTAAACACTATTATTTGAAAGGCAAAACGGCAAAAGAGACAAAAGAAAAGCTTGATAAACATTACGGCGAATCTGCTCCGTCAGATTATATGGTAAAACATTGGATTGCTGAATTTAAACGGCGCCGAACAAGCACTGCAACAATACCACCAACAGGAAGGCCAAAGAGGTGGTTACTGAAGAAAATATAAAGAAAATCCACGATATCGTTATGAATGATCGCCGGGTCAAAATACGTGAGATTACCGAAATGGTAAACATATCATATGAACGTGTGTTTAACATTTTGCATGAACATTTGCATATGAAAAAGCTATCGGCAAGATGGGTGCCGCGTTTGCTCAGTGTTGAACAAAAACGAGTTCGACAGATCACTTTACAGCGGTGTTTGGACATGATGATGATTTTTGGCGTAGATTAATAACTGTTGATGAAATGTGGGTCCACCACTACACACCTAAAACCAAAAATCAATCGAAGCAATGGGAGGAGGCTGGTGGAAGTGCTCTGAAGAAGGCCAAGACAGCGAAATCGGCTGGCAAGGTTATGGCCCCTGTATCTTGGGATGCACTTTGAATATTGCTCATCGATTATCCTGAAAAGGGACTCACAAGCACAGGAGAGTATTATCGTGCATTATTGGATCAATTGGTTGATGCAATCAAGGAAAAACGACCACATTTAAACAAGAAAAAAGTGCTCTTTCTTCAAGACAACGCATCGGTTCATACAACATTGGATACGATGCTAAAACTACGAGAAATGCACTTCGAATTGGTTGATCATCCACCTTATAGCCCAGATTTAGCCCCTAGTTACTTTTTCCTGTGTCCAAAATTGAAAAAATGGCTCGCAGGAAAAAGATTTATCTCAAACGAAGAAGTGATTACCGAAACTAGCGTATTTTGAGGAGTTCCAAAAATTGAATTCTTCAGACGGTATAAAAAAGTTGAAAAATCGTCTTACTAAGTGTATTCAGCTAAAAGGAAACTATGTTGAGAAAAGAATGGTTTTTTAAAAGAAAAAAAATGTTTTTTCCTACTTAGGTAGCTTCAATATCAATGCGCCCTCGTACATATAGTCACACTAACTTTTCTTAGCGGTTTTCCATTGCATTGGGAATAAACTTTAATACTCCAATAACATGAAAAAACGGCAGCTAAAATTTATATCTAAGGCTGGGCGCTGTATTCCGTTTTTTAAGACAAGCTATAGTTTTTATGATATTGAATAAAATAATTTTTCGAATTTTTAACAAAAAAATGTTTTTTATTTGATAAAAAGTTAAAATATTGTTACGTAAATGTAAGCGGCTAAAAATAAAACCACACATTTGTATATTTAGAGCTGTGAGCTTAATTGTGGAATTTATTATATTGATTTGTTTCAAGGTTACAATTACCGTGCTTATTTCGAGGTAATAATTAACGTAGCTGAATGGAAGGTTGGAGTATATAGTAGAACATTCGAAATTTTTGTCAATTTACTAAAAAAAAAAAAGAAGGGAATTGTGCTTATTCAGTCAGTCGTAATTTAACTGAGCTTAGGCTTTAGTAAAAGTCTTGAGTAAATTGTGGTATTAAGTGGATATTGTGTATAAAGTTAATTTTGCGGAAATAAAAGGACTGTAAAAAGTAAAACGATAAATTCATGTCATTTATTTGATTTAAAGCAATTTAAAAAAATTTAAAGGTGTTAATAAGATTAAAACATAACAATATAGAAATGAGGAGCACTCTGAGTCGTTTGTATTGTTTATTGTAGCAGCTTTACGCATTGGAGTCACTCATTTTGCCCTGGTCCTAAAACTCTTGAAATTGTCTTCCCATTTACGCCAAATCTTGTAATAGTCGATCTTCGTAGTAGTCGCTGGTATCACCAAAGTTTTCAGGAAAAAAATTTGAAATGAAGAAAACTTATTTTTAGAGACATTCTTGCTTTTATAACTTATTTTGCAACAAAATATTGGCCATTTGATTGAAGTCTGCCTTATTTCTCTTTCTGTAAACAGTGACTTTTGTTTGGGTGTTGAAAATATTACACTCCTGCAGCCGTAATGCAAAAAATTCTGCTTTATAAACCCAAATCGTGTCTCTCACTTAACTTTGGGAAATCTAATATTTTTCTTCCGTTTTAAAATCTTCGGTCGATGGATAACTCTTCGTTGGTAATGAACTGATAGTTTTAATTGAATTTGCAATCAATCTCTTCATCAAACAAAAATAACAATCATATGCATGATTTTTCTACTCTTTCTATAACACTGGCATTAAAAATGGACAGTCTACTTCTTGACCAAGTGACCACTTGTACAGATGTGTGCTAAAAATGCGCCAACCGATTTCATTTTTTAAGGCCTTAAACGAAAGGTGAAGTCAATGTCAAGGTTTTTACATGTACGTAAAAACTTTGGTCCATTGGTTCCCGATTTATTAGCATTAGAGTGAACCACTTTGAACTGCATGAGCTTAACTTGCAAACTAAATCTGTCACAGCACTTATGCTTTGTCAGAGTTAAAAAAAATTTTTAAAATAGGGCCAGGCAACTTTGTAGTCAAACAAATCATCCGTCAAAAAGTGGCCAGAATTGGATTAGGCCAGAATTGGATTAAATGACCTCTTAGGTAGTACAAACCATCAGCTAAAAACTGGGCGAAATCAATTAAGTTGACATAGTACCTCCCATATAAATAAAATTATGATTTTGGTATATCTTAAGAATGGTTAGAGTTGAACTTTTTAAAAATGGTTGAAGTCACATGTCGGTCAATACAAACCATCAATTAAAAAAAATGGAGTTTTGCATGTGTGGAGAACGGTAACAGTTAAAGCTTCCTTTTTATATCCACATCAGTTAAAAAGCTGGTACAACACAAAAGCTCTTAGCAACACGTGAGGAATTACTCTAATATTGAATAAATTTCTTTTGTAATATGTATTTCCACTTGTTCTTGTCAGAAAGATCCGCAAACATATCGAACATTTGCACATTTTTTGCATTTTTACAGAATCTTAAACAAAAATAATTTTAAGAATTAAACTCATATGTTATTTTTAACAATACCAAGAGCTGATTGTCGTTATAAGGGTGAAGGGACATGTTTTTTATCTTATATAAACAAACATTTAGTGGTGGTCCAAACATTTGTAACTAAAATGGTATTCTAGCTTTTCAATCACCCATTTCTTTCCGATTTGTTTTTAATCCATGAATTTTGATATTTTAACAACTTCGTTCACTGCTGTTTTGTAAGAGAAGGAAGAAATCATTTTTTGAGTAAAGACAACAATAAAAAAGTAATCTTTGAGCAAGCGAGTCTAACTATTGTTATTTCAACTCTCACCTCTTTTACTCTATATGAACTTTTTTTACTTACAAATCTTTAAGAATGACCTTAAATATATTTTCTTTTCATAATGCAAGTGTCCTGCACTTGTAATTTGTTAAAAAATTCGATATTAATTATTCAGCTTTTCAAGAAATAACATTGTTGCTAAAAGTGAAACTCGTGCATTCAATTTTCGAAAAAATAACCGGCAGCAAATACAATTCTGAATTAATAATGAGAATATAGTATAATAATCGTAGCGTAGTTTCAATATACGTCACTAAAATTTCTCGAAAAGTCAATAATGGCAATATCCATACGTGCATAAGGTTATAAGACCTCGTGTAACAACAGTACACGAAGACAGAATAATCAAAACCTTTTTTGTGAAATATTATAAGGTAATACCAAGAGAAGCAAAAACTGAAACCCTCATTAATGTTGGTATTTCAACTATTAATAGAAGATCCGGAAAATATGGTCTCAGAAGCTATAAGGATGTATAGAACCCCCTTATATCCGATAAGAAAAGAGAAATTCGTCTTAGCTTTGTACGAGCACAAGCGAATTAGACTCTACAAGACTATTGTTTGCTGTATGACGAGTTTTCGAGGATTAGAAGGAAGAATTTGTGTCCAAAGACCGGTTGCAAATGTTTTGACCACCACTGTATGTATAACTTTTTTTCCAATTTTTAGAAATGTATGACTTAAAGCTTCTTTGAGTAAGCTTTGCTTTTATTTTATTTTTTCTAGCAGCTCATTAACTTTAGTTTTTTCTTTCCATATCTCAATATTCTTCAACACTTTCTTTTAAGTAAATTTGTATCATCTTTTTTTCCAAATACATTTACGGCCTTAAATTTATTGCATTTTTATGATCTTAAAATCACATTTGTCAAAAAGGTGATTACCTTATAAACAATTACCTTAATTACCTAAACAGTTAATTAGTCAATTAAAAAGACTGCTGCAGCAACCGCAACACTAAGTCTTATTACTAAAATCATTACAAAAGATTTTGTAGATGTCAATTTAAAAAAAAAAAAATCCACAGAAAGAAAATTAAATTATTTTTAAATTTATTGCTACTTTTTAAAAACTATTTATTAAATTTGTTTCAGTTTATTAATTTTTGGGGCGACACAACAATTGCTTGCAAATAAATGTTTTTTTGTTCCAGACAGCAAAATAAATTTTTATTATACGTAATTCTTCCATCTTTATGTTTCTACTTAAAAGAAGTATCAAATGTCATTTTTTATATTATTTTTCTTAACAAATAATGTCTGCTTTTATAGCTTCTACTGTCGTTGCCAACAGGCTATTTCTGCTTATTTATTAATTAGTTATTGAAGTATAAAGAAGCAAATCATTTTAATTCCTTACAATACAACAATCATATATTCACAGAATTATATGTTTAGACTGTCAAACCCGAAAGATACACGAAGAACGATGATCATTATCTACAAGAGAAGGTAAAACTTTAATTAAATACTTAACAATATTTGTTCATTTATTTTATATTAAAGTCTTCAAATATTATAACAAAAGATTTCAATATAACAGCGGCAAGAAAAACTTTTTTTAATTACTCATAATGCAAAACAATGTTTTCTTTCCTAAAAAACATTTCAATGAACAGAAAGATCATCAAATAGGAACGGATTTGAAAAGGATCGAAAAATGTTTTTTCACTGAAAAATCGTTATAACTAAGGTTCATCTATCCAAACCATTTTACACGAAAATACCATTAAAAATGTTTTTTACAAGAGGGAATTCGTTAGATATGAATAAAGTATTATGTAATGTGGGTTTATTTGCGCATATTTAGAATGTTTTCCTCAATATTTAACGAAACTTCTCCTTTTAGCTTAAAATTTATTTATTCTTTATTCTGACTTCGTTACGTAGAGGCTTCTGAAGGATTAGAGGAGTTTATAGCTACAGGGCCATGGGGCATTTTCGTATCAAAAACTTTGCAATAAAGCGGCTTTTCAAGGGACTCTGAAAAAAATACGTTTTGTAGTATTTTTCGTTACAACGAAATTCGTTATACCAAAGTTTCACTGTACTACTAGATTTTGACCGAAATCTTGTAAGACGTTAATTTATCTTCAAATTACCACTCATAACATTTATTTAGTTATAATGAATAATTATTAATTATAAAAGGTGTCCTAAAATTAAAGCAAGATTTTAATTTTTCGCCATTTTTACAGTAAAGTGGAGAGTTTAGGGTTAGTAAAACTGATGCGTTACACGATAGAACAACGTGCTTTCATTATTAAACAAATGTATGCTGATTTCTCTAGCAAAATTATCCTAAGCGATACATTGATATGACATTTTCACATTAATGGCTTTGTTAATCGCCAAAATTGCCGACTTTGGGACTCTAAGAACCCACTTCTGATTATCGAAAAATAAGTGCCTTCACAACGTGTCACTGTTTGGTGTGGATTTTTAGATAGAGATATATAATTGGACCATACCTTTTCGAAAATGGGGCTGATCAAGCAGTGACTGTTTCTGGTGCTCGATATTGCGACATAATAACTCAATTCTATCTGCCGAAATTGGATGATTTTGAAGTAGCCAGTATATGGTTTCAACAAGAGGGTGCCATATGCCATACTACCCGTGAAATAATTCAATTAATGCATAAGACATTTCCAGGTCGTATACTTTCTTGTTTCGGTGATCAGAACTGTCCACTTAGATTGTGTGATTTAACAGCATTAGATTTTTTATGGGTTATTTGAAATCACGGCTCTATGTCAACAAGCCCACAATCACCCGCGCTTTAGAAAAGGAGATTTAAAGCTGTATCAACAACATTCAGCATCATATATGGAAATTGGTCATGGAAAATTTCGGCAAACGAGTGCATATGTGTAAGCAAAGCCGTGGAGGCTTTATTATTCCATAAATAACCTTATCCTAAGCACTTTATGACTTAATAAAAAAATAATAATCATAAGACGAAAAACTGTGTTTTCTATTTACTTCAAATCATGCCTTAATTTTAGAGACACCCTTTACTATAAGTAATCTATAGGGATAATTTACTAATCTTTTAATCACAAAATAGTATTTAATTTGAGAAAAAAAATATCTGCCATTTTAAAGTCCAACAGCTGCTCAAATAAAACTTATTCAAAAGCCAATTAATTTTGTCAAAAATATAGGTTGCTTATGTAAAAGGCTGTCTATACTTATGTAAAATGATGTCATAAATAGCTTGTAATTACATTGAGATATTTAGTATTAAATACATTAAGTAAAATTTAAATTGAATATTGAAGCTATGTCTGGATTTAAGTGCCCTTGTTAAGCTTTTTTTTAAGCTCAATTTTGTTTACACTTATTGTTGTTGTTAAATTTAAAGGTTTATAATCTCATTTATCACAACATTTTTTAATATCTTTAATATATTATATTATATCTTATAATTAATAACAAAATAATAAAAAAAATTTACCTCCTGTAAACGTAAGTACTAAGTTAAAAAGCTTTTTTTTGATTTTATTTCATGAAAAATGATGTTTAGAACTGTATTTAGTATATTTTTTGTATTATTTCACTTTTCCATGTCTTAAAATAAAACACGACAGAAGGTAACCCTTTCACCATACACTTTCTTTTTATTGAGGTATACAACAACAACCTCTGCCTTGATTAACTAAATTTCTTCTTTTACTCTTTGACTGTTTGTTTGTTTTTATATCTTTATCTTATAAAACAATTATTTTATATTAAAAAATAATGCTTTTAAAGTATTATTTTTGAAACATTTCACTTGAACTTTTACAATAAAAAAAAACGTATTAATAGCCCGCACTTCGTCATACTGCGTTTGCTTATTAAAAGGTCGCACTAATTTGTTATTGAAAATACCTCAATTAAACATGAACACTGTTGTTCCCAAATAAAGAGATGGATAATCCAAATAATATGATGTCGTATTTTAATTAATTTGCTACTCTTTTTTTCTTTCAATTATTTGAGTTTTAACACCCATTGTTGTTGTTTTTTAACTACTGAAGTAAGTAAGAGAACAGCTTTGGGTTCTCTTATTGTTTTGTTTTTATTTACATTTTCTATAAGTAAACTTTCGTTAAGATGTAATAACTAGACATTTGTGAGAAAATTAAATTAATGAGAGATTTTTATCTTTATGTGAGAGAAATTGAACTATGATTGTTCTTTAATGATAAGCAAATTTGGTGACTAAAAGAGTTTTGTACTAAAAAATGTGATGTCATATATATTATATATACTCGTATATGACATATAAAATATAAATAAAATGTTTTTGATATTTAAAAAATATAAAAGACTTCCTTGCTTAATAAAATAGGATGGAGTAAGAGGTTACTCTTATTTTGCTTAAATATTTAGTATTTACAGAGGCTCACAGCTTATTTCGTGTGCACTGAAATATATATATAAACTATATATATATATTGAACGGTTGCAGTAGAGCTGTAAAACTATCGATAGTCGGCCAATTTGATAATTTCAATAGTTTGCAAAAAAACTATCGATACTATCGGATTCTTTTAAGTGCTACTTGTGGCAACAATATTGGAATTGAATTGCACGGGAAAGAATAATAATATATATACAGTGTTAAAACAAATAATAGGGACATTTATTTTTTTTACAGTATATCATAAAATTTTATGTATTGAAGTTTTTTGATGAAAGACTAGTGGTAATATATAGCGAAAATTATTCAAACCATGAAGTGCTCCAAAAGTAAAGTAATTTATGCGATCCATTGAAAGAAAACTGCGGAGACTATGGGAAGAAATCATAGTACAGCTTTTAATTCGTACTTCAAAGATTAATCCCTTCAAGTCATAAAAAAGCCTCAAAAATGAACTTATTTTCCTCTTACAAGTCGCACATGGGTAATAGTCCTCGAAATTTATCATTTCTCAGCAAACGGAAACGACACCTGCACCGTAATAGTTAGAACAATATAAGAACAACGTGCTATGTTCTGACGAAATAAAGATTAATTTGTTTGCGTCATATGCGAAATCGTATGCACGAACATATTTTAGTTACATTTCATACTTTATTTGAGTATAATAAATTAAAATTTAAGAAACTGTTAAACTGTGTCTCTATATGTAAATATAAAAGCTAACAGACGGCTAATACCTGCTTCGAACAAATTTTTGACTACATTTAGTGGCCTCCGTATTTACTCTTAAGGTGGAAGTACATAACTCGCTTTACGAGCGTTGTGCGTTACACGTTTCTGTCAAAAAAAGTTGAAATATTGTATTTCCATAAAGGAAGTTACATGCAAAGTGTGTATCGCCTCTTACGCGAAAAAGTTGCTCAAATTTCAACTTTGAAGGCGTTGACAGTTAAACAGCTGACTTGCGTTGTCTTGTGATGTACTTAATTGTTTAGAAAAACTAAATTAATTCAATAAAATCAAAAAAGCACTTGAATTGAATATATTTCGCTCTCAATTTTTACAAACGAAATAATGTAAACGAAATAATGAAAAATTTAAGCAATTATCTGACTCAAGTATCCTTAAAGTGTTAAAAGTATCAAAGTACCAAGCACGCTAAATGATCAACGCGGAGTATATAACTTCACCTTTAGAATTTGACGATAGTATTGATAGTGATAAAAAACTATCGCTGGTCAACCAAAAACAAAACTATCGATACTATCGATAGTACTATCGATTGTTTTGCAGCTCTAGGTTTCAGCATCAAAACTAAAAATGATATCAAAAATATATAAGCGCACAATTATCTTAAAAAAAAAAATTCTTATTTATTTAAATTAAAATTATATGTTCATGTTTTTAAATATTTGTAAATGCAAGTCACAGCTTATTTCGAGTATTGTCAGCAGTCTTAGAAAACTCTTTTTGTTTAACTACAATTTTAAGACCTTTTTCCGTCGATGTAACCATTTTTTTTGGTAGTTTGGAAGGTGGTCTTGCTCTACTTTTTGACTAGTACAGCTTATATATCATTCTGATTACTAACTTGATTCTTATGTATTCCTAAGTCCAAAATAGTCCACAAATTTTTATCACGTTTAATGAGAGTATATTTAAGGTGCACTCATGAGGCTTGGTCAGTTCCATATCAACCATGACTGCAATATCCTTGATTTGTGTTTCGGATCATAATTCTGATAATACCGAAAATGCTGTCGTATACCCACAGCATTGGCACTATTCAAGAAATTTTTTTTATCATGCTTAAAAACATACACTGCCAAGTAGCTCGCAAAAAGCAATTCATATCGAAGGAGTATATCCAAACTCGGCTTAAATTCAGTCAGGAACATGTAACAAAGGCAATTACATATCTCGAAGGTGTTATTTTTGCTGACGAGTCAAAAATCAATATTTTTAGTCCAGATCGTATAAATTACGGGGGTAGTAAAGTCATAACAGTGCTCCGAAATAAATATTTAAGAAGGACTATCAAGTACTTCGTTTGCAGAGTGATGATTTGGACTTGTATGGCTGACTCTGAAGTTAGCAACAGTGTTTTTATTGACGGCACAATCGATAAAAATATGCATTTGTTGAAAAGTACTTATACTT
Source organism: Wohlfahrtia magnifica (assembly GCA_023159175.1). NCBI lineage: Eukaryota > Metazoa > Arthropoda > Insecta > Diptera > Sarcophagidae > Wohlfahrtia > Wohlfahrtia magnifica. The sequence goes on from JAKWBJ010000059.1 coordinate 2,282,186, forward strand.
TAGCTATACGCAATCATTTTCGGTATTATTAGGATTATGATCCGAAACAATGATTTCATGAATGCTTCTTAAATACGATCTAATTAAACGTGACAAAAAATTTGTGGACAATTTTGGACTTGAGAATACCGAAAGATCAGATTACTAATCAGAATGATTTAAAAAATACACTGGTCGAAAAGTGGAGCAAGACTACCTCGAAACTACCCAAAACTAATCTTTATATCGACGGAAACTCGTCTTAAAGATGAACTTAAGCAAGTAGAAACTGGGGAGCATGGTAGTGCAGGATACCACGGGGCCACAGGCAGTTAATGCTAGGGAAGCGCCAACAGTAAACTTGGAAGACCTAAAGACCAACGGGGCAATTAAATCCGATTTTAAAAGGTAGACATTGGAAGCCCTACTATGGAACGCGTGGAAAGAACTACGAAAATACTTGGTGAATCTCAACTGGAACAGGACAAGGAGTCTTCTCTCTCCTAACAGGGCACTCGAGTTCACGGTCACACCAGAACCTAAGTGAAGATTTTGTTTGTAAACCGTGACATATGTATATCAACAAATATTTTATAACTTCGTATTAAAACTAGGGAGATAGATTATTCGACTTTTTCCAAAAACCGGTTTTCGAATAATTCGAAAAGTAGCACTTTTTAAAAAACTGTTTTTCGGTTACTAATAATTCAAATAACCGGTTAACCAGTTCTTTTATCTAAACAAAATTGTACTTAATTCTTGAAGCGCAGAGCTCGACCACGTTGTTTAAAAAAAAAGCAGAAGCTGACAGAGAGCTTAAAATTAAAGTGGCAATCAATACTTACAATAATTGTAACAAATCTCATAAAAACTATAACAAAACGTGTGCGCAGACCATAAAAAACAAAGTTTATTACTCAAATTGCTGAAATTTCCTAAAGCTTCGAACAGCTACTAATTTCGTTTTTGTTGTATTACTTGGTACAGAATGGTATTAAAAGATTATTATCATAACTTAGGTGCCTAAGATAACAAAAAATTAAATATTTTACTTTGAACGAGTCTATTAGTAATATACGAGTCCTTAATTGCCTCGATAAAAAAATTTTCTTAAATTTCTAGCAGCACTGTATGTAGGTGTATGCACAACGTATTTAATAGTGTGTGTGTCACTGCGGTATGCTAGGTAAGAGCCCACCTTCCAACAGTCCAAAGTCGTCGGTTAAATACCACTCCACACAGCTGATAATTTGTAACAGTGATATCACCTCACAATATTACTAGCGACTGGTTATGTGTATTTATGCTATGAAAAACTTCACTAACTAATATATCTGCCTTTCAGAACCGACGTTTGTGGGTTGTGGGATTGTAGGTTTGTGGGCTTTCAAAGAGTCTAGTTGATCCTTTTCCGTATATAAAATCAATAATTATTACAGAAGATGGGAAAAGGTTATTGTTACTCAAGAGTGCATATCTTTTTCGATCTACCTTGGTTTTCACGTTCTTTGTAAGATGTTCAAAGTTGTCATATATACAAAAATAATTAAATTTATACAAATAGCTGAACGATGAGCATACTTTCAGTAAAAAAATATACAAACGTATAAAAATTATACTTATTTAAATCGACCGGTTATTCGTATTAAATCAACCGGTTTATTCGGTATTCGAAAGATGAAGATTTTGAAAAACCGTGTTCCACAAAACCAAAAGAAAAGGTTAAAACCGGTCGAATAAAGCCCGTTCGATCTCCCTAATTCAGACATAAGTAACACTTTAAATTTTTTAATATTGGAAAATAAAACAATTTTGTTTTATAGCTTGTGAATAATTCGTACATGTGTTGTATCAAAATCCTAATAACTAGCATTATTGAACATATAAAATTGTAATAACAGCCTTAATATTATTTAACTTGTTTAGGAATATAAATATTTAATACAGAATTAATGCTTTTATTTCTAATTCGTGACGTATTATAAAAATATTAAATAAAAAATACTAAATGTTCTTACACACTTATTTGTGTTAAATACTTGCTACAAACTTGGTGCTTTATTTATGATTCGCTACATGTTCCATCGGGAAACCGATTAATAATTTTAACATTAACCAATACACTCTAATGCAATTGAATGTGCCATTTCGAAAAGGTCGCATGTTCGAATATTCAGATTTACAGTAAATGAAAAAAACAAGTTATTTCTTAATGATGTACAATAGTTAAAACAAACTGTACACGGATTATATTTTGGGGCTAATTTTTAAACGAAAATTACAGTAATATTTGGATATTGACTCTATTATAACGCCTTGTTCAGGCGCGAGTCTATTCACGATGAATCACTTGACACCTGTTAAATCAGTCGCGATCTTGAAAAGTAATGCCAACTTAAAGTTCTATACCACTATAAAAAACATGCTTTATATGTTTGTTTGTATATTTAACATTAATAAGATGTGTCCTTTTCGAAACTTATGACATCGACTATACAAAACTCAACGAAAAAAACCATACGAATTTGCAGAAAATTTAATTTTAGGTATCAAAAAATTAAAGGCAATACTTCTAAGAAAAGTAAGTAATATTCTTTTATCAAAAATCTTCTTCAGGAAGCTCTTTTTCATTTGTAGTTGACCATTGCAGTATTTCATCATAAAATTCTGTAAATTCTGCCGGTATGCATATATTGCTTGAGTTTTACAATATCTGCAATTTGCAAATAATTAATAGCTGCTTTGTCTCTATAAGCTCGATAAGGAAGAAAGCGTTAAGCAAAAAAAAAAAAAAAACGGTTTTGAACTGCATTCTTTGTACTCTTTGTTTAAACATTAATTTCGAAAAGGGCACATATCTTAGAGTTGTGACCTATCTGCCATAACGTCTAAAGTTGAAAGAATGCTAGAGATATCAATTTTTCAATCATAGTAGATGCAGGGAAGCATATAGGACTCATTAATACGAAAGAACGCATTTGCCCTAATGTGCGAGCTGTGCCCTTCGAAATCGCATGTTCAATTATGTGCTTTATAAAATTAATAAAACATATATTAGGGAATTAACACCATAGTGAAATTATATAAGGTGAAGTTGCCCGCACAACAACTAATTTTTTACAAAAACAACAGGCAATATTTGTTGTATATATTATATCAAATCTCAAAAAATTTCTATATAAAAAAATTTGATACAAAAGTCGTATACAGTTTATACGAGTACATTTTTTGAAGTTTTCAAATATTTCGATTTCTGGACTTTTTTTTTTTAATTATAAGCATAAAATATTTAGATGTAAATTTTATAAATAAATATTTTATTTTTTAATGAATTTTGAAGCAAGTTTTTTACAAAAAGAAATTATTTAAAGAATTGTTCTATTTGGTAAGTCTCTGCTGTGCAAGAAAACCTTTTCACAGTTTATGACCTTATATAATTTCACCATTGTAATTAACCATCAATATTTTTGTGATTCGTGATATTTGTGTTAGCAAAATAGAGTGAAATGTACTTTTGTAAGTAGTGGTGCCTTAAGTATTTAGGTACCAATTTGCTATAAAAATTCATATTAAAGATAAGAGTGATGTTGTCGTTTTCATTAGTAACAGGTTTTATTAAAAAAGATTTAGAAAAATTTTAATGATCTTAGAAAGCCATATAGATTGGAATTAAGTTTGAAATTTATAAAATTAAGTTATTTATGCGAATTTTATAATAATTTCTTTGTGTTTCGTGCCTTTTGTGCGTACAAAATGGAATGGTTAATGAGTTTTTTATTTCGCTTATGCTAATAACACTATTCTACAGCAAAAAACGCCTTTTATTATAAACTATTTCCAAAAAGTTATACAAAAAAATCTGTATGAAAAAACAATTTATAAAACATTATTACGCAACACTAACACAATGAAAGGAAATGTCTGGTTGGAAACAATAGATTTTTCATTCATAAATCAATAATGAGTCGCCATTTCTTAGACTTTTTAGCGAAACCCAACTTTCGTAAGAGTCTGCATCATCTCGAAATATTAAATCGCCATCTTTGTTAAAATAGGCTACAAAATCTTCTTGTCTATATCGAAAATATGAGACTTTTATGTCCTTATCTAACAAATTCCATCCCCATAATCTTGACATTAGAAATTCTGACTTTGGTTTTGAAAAAAATTTTTTTTCGCAGCTAAGTTGTAAATGTGCCGCTGTGGTATGGTAGGTAAGACGCCTACCAAACAGTAGGTCTTCGGTACAAACCATCTGAAAAGAGAAAAAAGGTTTTCAACAGCGGTATCCTTCATCACATTAGCTAGTAACTGGTTATGAGTATTACTACCATTGAAAACTTCTGTAAATATATTTGCCGCTCGGAGCCGGCGCTAAAATGTAGGTCCGTTTCAGTAAGTCTAAAAATAGAATCGGGTGCACCACATTGCCTGAAAGAATTCCTGTGTTCCTTTATGGAATGTTATGGGAATTATATATACATATATATGCTTCGAAGTGTTGAAATTAAAAAAAAAATTGTTGTTCAAGTGAGTTCTAGGAAATTTTATTTTTAAACATATGACGGTACTTGCATTAAAATTGGTTTAGTCGTTTTCAAGTTATGATGAAATATATTGGCATAGCTCCCATGTCTTGGGTGAAAAATTTGTCACGCCCATAAAATAATATGTAAGCCCAAGGGAAAAAACTCAAAATGTTTTGAACTTAGCGCATCAAAATCATTGTATTTCATATAGTTTTATTTAAAGGTGAAAAAATATTTTGTTTTTTGTAGACCAGTGTAATGGAAAATAATAAACATTGAAAACATTTTACATATGTATGTCTTACATTACTAAAATATTGACTTTATAAATTTCTAAATATTTTAAAACGTTTTTCACTTAAAATACATGAATTAATGTATAATATAATGTACTGTAAAATAATCTCTTTAATAATTCTAAAGATTAAGTTCAGTGACATTAGTTTGACATTACTTCAAGTACCTTTAAGATGGTTAATTTTTTCATTTTTGAATTTTCCATTCATTTCACAAATTACTTCCTGGTTGTATTTCTCACTTTATGCTTTAATATACAATTTTGTAGTTCACCTTTTGGCATTGATCATTACTTTCATGGAAAAACTTTAATTTTTATGACAGACACCATCACCACCACTTTCTGCATTATAATGTGTTTAAAAAACCCTTCAAAAGGCTACAGAAGCTAAAAAATTTTTAAAAGTGTCAACGAGAGACTGCATCGTCATTCATTCAGCCAAGCTGTCAGTCATCAAGACAGACATTCAATCAGTCAGTTTATTTGTTTATTAATATTTTTTTAGTTTAACATTTTTCTGGTGTAATTGCTATAGTAACTTCTAATATTGTATTGTTATTAAGTTTATATTGAACGGAGATTGAGAAGAAAAATTGGAATGATAAACTCATAAAATCTTTAAATTTGACAACAATGATGAAGAACGGAATTGCTTACAATAATATTGTGTTTAATTGTACTAACCCACAGACAGAAATTGGCCTTGATTCATTCTTTACCACAAAACCGGAGCAGTTTTTAGCGCGGACTACATGCTTTTTTTGAACTTAAGGCCAGCACTGAGGGGATGTCCCTTACTCATGCAGTGCATTCTGCTGGTAGTACAAAAATAGGTTGTGGGAAGGAGGATAGAGGGAGTAGTGCTTATGGACATTGGATTTGAACCCATCCATATCGCAAGTGAAAATCTTTTTTTTCTTAGGGATTCGAATTTTAGAAGACCGGTTTTGTAGGCGATCACTTTAATTACTACACAACAAAGTAACTTTTATAACGGGTCCCCATTTAACGTTTTTTTCAACTAGTGCTTATTTCGTGAGTGGTAATACTTAGCTCATGTCTGATTTGACAGATAATTAGTTTTATCCTTCCGCTGAACGAATATGAGTGTGTATACGCTTGAACTACGCTGGGAAATATTGCGACATTACTTTGATTGATCGACTTACAGAAGATGCCGATTTTGCCAAAAAAAATCATCTTTTCAGATGAAGCTCATTTTGATCTTGGCGGGTATGTAAATAAGCAAAACTGTCGCATTTGGGGCACAGAAAACCCGCACGCATACATTGAAAAGCGATACACCCAAGACGAGTCACTGTTTGGTGCGGATTTTGGTCCAGAGGCAGAATTGGACCATTTTTTTCAAAGATGAGCAAGGAGTGGCCTTTACAGTCAATGGCGATCCTTATCGGGCCATGTTGAACGAATTTTTGTTCACAAAAATTGAAGAGGAGGATATTAGCAACAGTTGGTTTCAACAGGACGGCGCTATGTGCCACACAGCCGAAGCTACACTCGATGTTTTGCGCCCTGTTTTTGAAGATCGCATTATCAGCCGCAGAGCTGATGTCGCTTGGCCACCTCGGAGCTGCGATTTGACACCGTTGGACTATTATTTGTGTGGTGCCGTCAAAGATAAGTGTTACGCCAACAAGCCAGAGACAATTGACGCTTTAGAGGACAATATTCGTGAAGCCATTGGTGAAATACAGCTGCACACAATCGATAATGTACTTAAAAATTGGACCGATTGGACTTATCTAGAACAGACGAACAGTTTTTTAAGCATTATATGTAAGACCATTACCAAAATGATCATGAATTAAAACTGTTTTTTTATGACGTCGTATTAGAAATCAATCACCATAATAAGGAAAGAAGATAAGGGCAAAATCTAAAGCACAGCAAGTCAGGTTCCTTCGAATGTGAAGTTTGTGGACACTGTTGTTCTTGATGTGAAGTCAAACCTTCAAGCTAACTATCAACGCAAGATTAAAAAAAAGCATTGACATAAGGGGATTACTTGCTATTATTCAGACAATTAGTATTTAGAAGGCTGCAGTTATTTCGTGATTGTTAAAAACATCCTAGGAAAGTTGTAAGGAGTGAAAAGAAGATATTCGAAAATCTTTTTTTAAAAATTCTAAATAACACCAAAATAAATATCTTAAGGCAAACAATTTAAAATAAAAAAATATAAAAAAAGATTATCACAGTAAGCGAAGCTCATTGTTTTTTTTTTTAACACAAAACTCTTCATAAAATTTTTCCCCTACGTAATGTTTTTCAAATATTAAGACTAGAAAATACAATTGAAGTCATTACACAAGTTGCTTAAAAAATAAAAATTGAAAAAAATAACCAAAATAATCTGTTTAACAAAACAATAAGACTTAAACAAGCTCTCCCTCCCTCACTCTCTCTCTCTCTCTCTCTTCCTCTTACATTATGGAACAATGTAAATGGAAAAGAAAATATCATAAATTTAACTTAATACTCTTGTTAAGACTTATTTTTTCCACAAAAAAACAAAAAAAAAAACAAAAAGAAAGAAAAATTACGTTAAATTTAATAATCCATACAAAAACAAATTCAAAGAAAAGTTTTTAAGTCAAAAATAATAATTATTTTTTGTTTTTGTTCTTTTTAATTTTTGTGTCGGAAAATTAAATTTACTAAATAATTATTTCTCAGAAAAAATAAATAAATAAAAAAATTGCCTAGAAGAGGTCGAAATAGTCGCTGAAACAGTATTTTAAATTTATTTAAATATTAAATTTGTGTAAAGCCAATATTCTCCTTAGAGGAGCGACGGAGAAAAAAAACCCAAGCCCCAGCTTTATATAGGGTCCGCCATCTAACGCTTTTTCAACTAGTGCTTCTTTTGTGAATGGTAAAACTTAGCTCATGTCTGATTTGACAGATAATTAGTTTTATCCTTCCACTGAACGAATATGGTTGTGTATACGCTTGAACAGCGCTGGGAAATATTGCCACATTACATTGATCGATCGACTTACAGAAGATGCCGATTTTGCAACAAAAAAAAATCCTCTTTTCAAATGAAGCTCAATTTGATCTTGGCGGGTATGTAAACAAGCAAAATTGTCGCATTTGGGGCACAGATAATCCGCACGCATACATTTAAAAGCCGATACACCCAAGACGAGGCACTGTTTGGTGCGGATTTTGGTCCAGAAGCATAATTCGAAAATGAGCAAGGAGTGGCCGTTACAGTCAATGGCGATCGTTATCGGGCCATGTTGAACGAATTTTTGTTCACAAAAATTGAAGTGAACGATATTAGCAACATTTGGTTTCAACAGGACGGCGCTATGTGCCACACAGCCGAAGCTACTCTCGATGTTTTGCACCCTGTTTTTAAAAAAAAAAAAATTATTTGGCGGACCCTATATTTGCATAAATAAGATCCACTGGTGCCTCCAGCACTAAACAGTTCATTTTTCTGTATGTTATGAAACCTGCAGGGTCTGTTTTGGATTAATTCATTAAAAACATTCAAGTCCTTATCGCTACACAAAATTTTGTCTGCTATTAGTTGAATGAATTGATGACTGATTTTCGAAATAAATTTGGATAATTTAATAGCGTTACTCAAGCGTCAATTTATTCAGGGGACTAGTTATAGTGTATACTGATTAAAAATGGCAAAAAGAGAGCGCAATATAACAGTTAGTTCGACAGTTAAAATTTTCGTAACTTTCGTGGCTCACAGCTTTTTTATGCAGTAAATTTTTTCCCTGTAAATCTCAAAAAGTAAAACTAACAGAGACATATAAAAATTTGGCGTCATTGCTTTTTGTTTTCAAAAATCATGAAAAATTTTTTGGAATGAAAATCTTACATTTTTAGCATTTAAATTAAAGCTTAAAATGTTGAGAATAAAATAAGCTTTAAATCATGCAAGTCGTTTGGCTATTGTCGATTTTATTCAAAATTTTAATTCAGCTCACTAAATTACCCTAGGAAAGATATTTGGTTCCTCCTGTCCAGTTGAAAACTAGTTAAAAGTCGGTTTGCTTTGCTACCCCCATCTTAATTATTATCTCAAATGCTACATTTTTACGCTTTTTCCCCATTATGTCCCATTCTGATCAAAATCCAATCATTTTGTCTTTCAATAAAGACACTGTAGATTCTGCTTTTTAGTTGTTTACAATCTTCAAACAAATACACATTTATTTTTAAATAGTAGGGGATTAATTTTCCCCCAAATCCCGCTCCGATTTTTTCTGTTGTTTTTTTAGGAAGGGGTTGGCATAAAATTTTTTCGCAATCAGTGTAATAGTATTCGAAGATTAATCTATGTTTTATGTGGGGGTTACCTATCCCCGAGATTATATCTGCCCTGTATTTATTCCAGAAAGATAGTTTCATGAAAAGGTGATTGGAACAAAATTTGAAGACCGTGGTGATAGTTTTTTAGATATACTATAATTAAAATTTGCTTTGTATGTGATATACCTCTCCCTCTGATTAAATCCGCCCTACATTTTTTCCAATAAATCAGTTTCAAACTAAAGTAATTGGGGCAAAGTTTTATGACTCTGGCTGATACAGTACTTTAGATATGTGATTACTAATATTTGGTTTGTAGGGGTTACCTCTGGCCCTGACCCTACCGAAAAAGTAGCCTATGTCTCTAGGCATACAGGTTGATACAGTGAAAATTTCAAGAAAATCGGTCTATACGTCTACAGACTTTAAACATACATACAGTGCACTCGGGATAACGTCAACTATACTAAAAACCGCGAGTGTTGACATTTATTAGATTATTGACGTTTATGAATGTACATAGAAATTTTATATAAAAATCACGTTGACAGTGTAGTGCAGAGCGTTTTTATTGTTTATAAACTTAAATCAAACAAACATAAATCCAAAGTAACAAAAAATGGTTTCAAAGAGAATGAAAAATCAACCGAACAGGGAAAGGCAATACTTAATATGTAACTTCATTTAGATACATAATTATAAGGGGAATCCCCAAATTCGGAACCAATTCCGCAAAATAAATTTATGTACGCACTTATACACTTAAATAATACAGTTAAAAGCAAAATAAAAAAATTTGCATATCCCGCTAAGCATGTTCATTCATCTCTGTTTAATTGACGACTAAAAATAAGAACGTAAGAATATGTGTGAATTGAGCGTCAATTGTTGTATGAAATGCTAATACTCTCACTCTTTATTTTTATTTTAAAAAGAAGATTTATAACATACTTCTTTAGAAAACAATAACTGCCATTGATACGAGTACTAACTTAAGTAGAAAAACACTTTGTAACACTTAAGAGTATGGAAGACAGGTGTATGATTAATGGTTTTCTATTAAATTATTTCCAATACATTGAGTTTTTTCTTCTACACAATAATTTAGAAGCCTTTTATGTAAAAAATAAATCAAACATTCTTTTAAAACATTCATGTGCTTAATATTGATTATTTTTTATACAATAAATTTTACAATAATTTGATATGCACAATTTAATTTTAGTCATCATATTTATAGCCATTATGAACTAAACAAATATTATTGCATTGTTTAGAGCTTATTAGGCAGAAATTTATAAACGGTGAATATAATTTACAATTTATTTTAGCTGGCAATTATTTAAAATTATGTAACTACGTCGATGTTTATTGCATGGAAAACAAAAATTTTCTGGCCTAATTTCCAAAACTAATAAATTATATTGAAGGAAAACTACATAATTTTAGGCGCAAAAGCATTTACCTGAAGTAAATTGTTGTTATCTAAAGCATTTTATTTATTATTTTTTATTTTTTTGCTAATCTACATAAGCTTACTAAACCACCAATTTCCTACATATATAAAAGGTTAAAAGAGAGAGAGAGAGAGAGAGAGAGAGAGAGTGCAGTTTTGTACATTGGGCCAATGTTAAAATATTTACTTTTGAGAAAATTGGAATTGAAGTTTTTAGTTTATTGGCTAGCAATACTCTTATATAGCTGTTCTGGGTTTAATTAGATATTGGCTATTTAAAAAAATAGATAAAAATAAGAAAAGAAATATAATGCAATGATTAACTTAAAAAACAGCGAAATATTAACATTCACCTTTTTAGTTTCAAGCCGCATATATACAATTTCTTCTAATTTTTTATTTTAATTTATTTTTCTTTTGAATTATGTGTAAGGCTTTAGGTTTATCATCGACAGTTCCATACAATGTATTCATGCAATTGACTACATGCTTTTATTTAATGCTATTGTAACTTACACACAATTAGATATAAAATAAAATGTCTTCAATAACAAGTAACTGAAATACTACAATTAATTGAAAACTACAATTAAATAAGGGACTAGTATTGGGAAATTGTTGGCGAGCGATTAGTGCAATGGCAAAATGGAAGGGAAATACTTTAGACATTTCAACCACATAAGTACATGAATGCAGCTACGCATGTCATAAATACAAAGTCTTCCCATATTTAAATTGAAATAGTGCACAGCGTTCGTTAGATACCAACGATATTTTTTATTTGCTTAAAAAACCTATCGAAGTCTTTATGAATGGAATGTAAGATAGTCAAAATATCAGCCGTGGCTTCACTACCTGTCGAGCATCCGAAATATAAAATTTTCATTACTCTGGTACATAAATTAGGCTGAACTTACTGAAACATGGGTTATATGGCTTTTATGGCTGTGGTTTGCGCTTCATTAGTATAGATCTGTGATATAAGAAAACCCCACAAGAAAAAAAGTAACAGAGTCAAACCGTAGACAAGTTTCTATCACTTCACCAAAAGAAGTAAGCATCGAAATACAGCGTTCCCTCTTGGCAATGATGGCCATCGTTCTTAAGAAAATATGAGTTTAATACACCACAAGTTCAAAATCCACACGAAACAGTAACCTTTAGGGAAACATTAGACGCTCTTGGATCTCATGTAGATTGGTATTTACTCAAATTCTAAAATTTTTATAGTTGACATACCCATTCATCGAAAAATGGCCCTCAGTACTAAAAATATATTTTTTTTTAGGAAAATTAGTCAGTTTCTGACTGCTCGAGGGATTATTAAGCGATCATACATTATTGCTTATGGTCATTTACTTTCAGCACCTGGCTCGTTATGAGAAAGCAAGAGGAACGTTACTCGAACAGACTACTAATATTGGTACAACAATTTTATCATTTGCAGCTGTTGGTGAAGTTATTACAGTTGGTGAATATATGATATCCAATTCGACAGATATAATTAAAAAAAAGTCCCTTTTGAAAGACACGTTCATTTAATTTAAAGCAATCAACAACAATAGTTATTAACATAAAACACACGGACCAGTTCAATGCTCTGATAAAAATTTTATAACAAAACCTTTTTGGTTTTTTTGTATAATTTTTGCAACTGTTTTTTCTTATACAAATTTTCCTGAATTTATATATTTTATTTTTTTTTTTTTTGGTCTTGTGTATTTTGCTCATATCATCCAATTCAGGCCAAAAGAAGTATGATAGACATCATTCTTAAGAAAATATGGATTTAATACGCCACCAGACCAAAGGCCATATAAATTAACAACTTTTATTAATGCCTTAGACGCTTTCGGATCTCATGTAGATTTGTGTCGATCCAAATCTACATTTTTTGTAGTTGACCTACCCATTTATCCATAATTCACAGTCAATGCTAAAAATAATTTTTTTAGGAAAATTGGAGTCAGTTTCAAACTGCTCCAGGAATCATTAAGCGAGCGCACATTATTGTCTTCATCTGGTCTTTTACCTTTAGTGCCTCATTTACTGCGGGCGCAAACCCATGTCGCGAAATTTGCCACGTTATGATATGCGAAAGGCCGAGTTTTTATTGCTTCTGTTGCCAAACATAAAATCCGTAAATCTAGCTGAACGTTACTTAAACAGAACACCAGTATTGGTACAAAAGTTTTATCAGTTGAAGATGTTGGTGAGCGTTGTGTGATGAATTAGTAACACAAAGTGAATAAATGATATCCAATTCGAGATGGGTCCTCCATCTAACGTTTTTTACAACTAGTGCTTATTTCGTGAATCGTAATACTTAGATCATGTCTGATTTGACAGATAATTAGTTTTATACTTCCGCTGAACGAATATGGTTATGTATATGCTTGAACAACGCTGGGAAATATTGCGACATTACTTTGAAAATTTTCAAAAAAAATCATCTTTTCAGATGAAGCTTTTTTGGTCTTGGCGGATATGTAAACAAGCTAAATTGTCGCATTTGGGGCACAGAAAACCCGTACGCATACGTTGAAAAGCCTATACACCCAAGACGAGTCACTGTTTGGTGCGGATTTTTATCCAGAGGGATAATTGGGCCATTTTTTTTCGAAAATGAGCAAGGAGTGGCCATTACAGTCAATGGCGATCGTTATCGGGCCATGTTGAACGAATTTTTGTTCACTAAAATTGAAGAGGAGGATATTAGAAACATTTGGTTTCAACAGGAAGGCGCTACGTTTCACACGGCCGAAGCTACACTCGATGTTTTGCGTCCTGTTTTTGAAGATCGCATTATCAGCCGCAGAGCTGATGTCGTTTGGCCACCTCGGAGCTGCGATTTGACACCGTTGGACTATTATTTGTGGGGTGCCGTCAAAGATAAGTGTTACGCCAACAAGCCAGAGACAATTGACGCTTTAAAAACAATATTTGTGAAGCCATTGGTGAAATACAGCTACACACAATCGATAATGTGCTTAAAAATTGGACCGATCGTGTAGGCTACTGCATGGCCAGCCGAGGCAGCCATTTGAATGAAATTATTTTCCATTATTAACCGGAAGGATTGTAAATACTTTCAAATAAAAAAAGAAATTTGAGAAAATATTCAGTATTTTTATTTTTTATAACATTTAAAAATAAAAATTTATTTGGCGGACCCTATAGGTATTATTACACAAATTTTTCTAAAAATAAATATATGTTGTCTTATATATTTTCCTTATTTTGTTTCTTGCACAATCTGTGTTTGAGCTTTTTTGTACGAATTTCACACGATATGTGTTAGTAGAGTTGTAAACCAAATACTAATGGATAAAATTGCAAACACATTTTTTCACAGAGTTTGGAAAAATAAACGGATGAAGACATCTGAGTGGACATATAAACACAAACACTTACCAACATAATCAAGAAGTCATACGTGTGCTTACACTACATACGAACAGTTTGTGTGGAGTTAATGCCAAATAAAAACTTTCTATATAGATTTGAGTAAAAGAGTTTCTGGATTAGTATGCCAGAAATTGTATAAGTACAAGTATATTATTTAACAGTATTCTGAAACATTTTTAGAATTTTAATTTTTAATTGTAATGCTTTAAGCACATAGACGACGGCAGGCTACCGACTTCAAACTAAAAAGAAATAAAATACACACATTTATGAATACGCTTATTTTGGAAGCAACATAGCTACACGCCCACATGACTACTTTTGCTGCTGTAGCCAACTTAGGCTTATTTGTTGGGCTACAAAATGAGAAAAAAAATTAAATGTACAAAATTAAAATGTTAAGAAGTACTGATAAATATCGAACAAGCTAATGTATTCATAGTCAAGAGTGACACAAGATCACCAACATGCAGTCAAAATTAAATGACCTGGAAAAACTGGCTCGCGATGTTGAACTTGAGATTAATATCACGAAAACCAAAGCTATGAGAATTAACACCAACAGCACAGGGTGTGTAGATAGCTTCTGCTATCTTGAAAGCACAGTGCCAACAAACAGCGGTGCAGAAACAGACGTTAACAACAAGCTCAACAAAGCAAGGACGGCATTCGAACGATTACAGTCAGTATGGAGAAGCTCATACATATTCTGTTGTACAGCAGTGACACTTGGCTTGTATCTAACAACATCACTCTAGAGCTGTAGGTATTTACCAACAAGTGCCTTAGAAGCATATGCCAGATATTCTGGTCTAACACCATAAGCGAAATAGATCTATGGAATTTAACAAACGAGGAACGCATACTGAAATTGATTTACCATACCTTAAGAAAAATCCCAGTAGTATTACAAGGATGGCATTTGAGTGGAATCCTCTAGGATCAAGGAATGACGGTCGACCAAGAAACGCCTGGCGATGCGCAGTTATCCAAGAACTAAAGCAAAACAATATTACATGGGAAGAGAGGCAAAGACAACAGTGGTTTTGTCAAAACGGTGTCCTTTTGACTCGGCTAGATTGTTTTAAGCTCTACTCACTGCTATAATCTCGATTTAAGTCATGCTCTAGTTTTTACTTTTGTCTTTATAATTATTTATACCAGGTTAGGCTTTGGTCGTTGTACTAATCGCTATTCTATTTTACGTCGCAGTACTCAATCCCTGCACATGAAGTGCCACAATATGTCCTTGTTCATAAGGTGACAAAGGTTTCCCGCGCAGATATTATTTAAATTAGAAATTACAAAAAAAAAGAAATAATAATAATGACAATTGTGACACCTTCTGATTAGTAATTGACTGACCTTATCATTTTGACGCATTGAATTTTGCACTTATTTATATCTTATTTTTGTATATCTTGAGAACGGTTTAGGTATATCGTGAGAACGGTTAAAGCTAAGGTCTCTGAATTTGGAGTGAATATTTTCAAAGTCAATACAAGTCATCAGTTAACAATTGGGTGGATTTGGACCTTATTATTTTGACGCATTGAATTTTGCACTTATTTACATAAATTTAAATTAACGTAATATAATGGTACATCTCTAAAAGAAAAATCGGCTTATTATTCATTTATTTGAAGGTAGAATTTGTTTTGAATAAGGTTTGGATGAATTGAGCAAATATTAAGGTGACCTTATCATTTTGAAGCACACTTTAGTAAAATAATACTAGAATTTCATTACATTATTTGCCTTATGAAAGACTGGTTAAAAAAACACTTGTTTAGTTTCGTTTTTGGTTGTATTTTGTTGTGGTCCAGCCAGACCACAATGGTGCACTTAGTGGTAAAGTGTTTATTGGACATCCTAGGGTTAAACTACACAGACAAAGTATGGAAGAAAGAAAGAAGAAGACGAAATTTTGAAATAATTAGAAAAATAGCTGAACTGTTAACAGTAATTGAAAAATTATGGGAAAACTAATTGCAGACACATGAATGCTTTTTCTAGGAAAAAAAGGTGTGAGAAAAGGATCAGCACAAACTAGGCAACAAATTACTCAACAAGTTATTCCCAGTGTTTTTTTTTTTTTATTTAATTAACATATAAAGCCTTATAAGCAAAAGGGTAAATAACATTAAAAAAAACATGAATTAAGTAAAAAATCAAGCCCGACTTAATAACAACCCACACCACCAGGCTTTCTTATGATGAAAATGTTATTTTGCATGCAAAGTAAAAGACAATTAAGAACCGTATACAGTTAGTCTGATAATAATTTCAACTTTATTTGTTTTTTATTGAGATAAATTTGTTGTATTAATCAAAACGTTTTGTTTTCAAAAACAAACTGTTGGCGGTTAACATGAATGAGAAATAAATTATACACTAACCGAAAACCGAACTAATGTATTGATTTAAAAAGAGAAAAACAATTAAAAGTATGGCAGGCTTTAAAAATGACAAAAATCTGATGAAAAAATTGATTTTCTATTCTCTTAAAATCCATATGTAATTTTAAATTAAAAGCAAATATTTACATAAACAAATTATACTCCTGTCTCTCCTATTACTTTCTCCACATTTCCTAAAGTCACTGACAACATACGTTATAGTGGCTATTGTGGCAACAATTAAACAAACAATGAGGGTTTGCTTAGCTTAATGAGGTCAGCACGAAGCCTTTTGTTAAAAGATTTTCTATAGAAAGTTGACTTAATTAAGAAAATTATGTTTAACAACAAAACAACAATCACAATCTAAAAGTTATACAAACAAAGGAATTGAAAACAAAAGCAGGAAAAGGTCAAGAATAAGTAAACAAAGGAATAAACTAAGTTTTAAATTAAAAATTAAAGGCAACATGACTAAGGCATAGTTATATAGAAGACATAGGCAAAATATTAGGAAATTACAGGCTGTGGAGTCGCAACAGCAGTAAAACCATCCTTAATAATTATTTATATTTTTCAGTTATGTACACTTTGGTATAAAAAATATATAAATAAGTCATGTAAAAAAGAAATTCTCTACTAAACGATTTTCAAGTTGTTAATATACGTACAGCCAAAAAAAAAGGTCTACATACACCCTATGATTTAGTGGTTTTAGAGAGTTAGCGAAGAAAACTATAAAAATAGTTATAAAATAAAAAAGTAATTCTTTTATATAATAAAAAAACAATAACAAAATATTTTAAGTTTATAGGAAAAACTCTACGTAATGCTTACAAAAACTAATTATTATTTTTAAATTTTATATAAAAAATAAAATTTTTACATCTAACATTTTGTTGATCTACCTTGGGCATCAATAACCGCTTGAAGACGACATGACATTAATGTCACCAAACTCTGTGTAATAGAGAGTGTTATTTCGGCAGATGCACGAATAAAAATAGTTTTTATGTTTCACGGTTACTTATGCCATATTATCGTAAAAAAGTTTCTTAGTTGCCGGTAAAACCGTTGATTTCCCAGCCATAAGCTATCAACAGATGCCAATATGTTCTTATATTGATAGCGGTCCATATTACCTTCGAAAAAAACCAAACGACCTACTCCAGATGACGTCACGGCGCCACAAACCACAACGTTACCTCCCCCAATTTTTGACTTTATTATATTCTTTGGATCAAGTGCAGTGTTTCGTTTTCTAACAACTAACTGAACGGCCTTCACTTCCGAAAATGTTATGTTTATTTTCGTCGGTAAATATAACATGATTCCAAATATCCAGACCCTTGTCTATAATTGCTTTAGCAAACTCAAGGCTAAAGTTACGATTCTTCGCTGAAATTACTGGCTTTTTGAGTGCTGTTCTGCTTATACATAAATCCATTGCCATGTAACACTTTTTTTATTGTTCGTGGAGCAACAATTTTTTCCGCCAATTTTGGGAACTAATTCACAATACTGGTAACATAGCAACTCGAAAGCTTTTAGGTCTGCCAGATCGTGGTTTATTTTCGGTACTATTGTTGTTGTTATAACTGAAAATGCTCTATGATTTACTTTCCCTTTGGAAATTTACTATTAAATGATCCGCCAAATAATTTTCTTTTTTTAAAAACAGGGCGCAAAACATCGAGTGTAGCTTCGGCTGTGTGGCATTTAGCGCCGTCCTGTTGAAACGAAATGTTGCTAAAATCATCCTCTTCAATTTTTGTGAACAAAAATTCGTTCAACATGGCCCGATAACGATCGCCATTGACTGTAACGGCCACTTCTTATTCATTTTCGAAGAAAAATGGCCCAATTATGCTTCTGGACAAAAATCTGCACCAAACAGTGACTAGTCTTGGGTGTACCGGCTTTTCAATGTATGCGTGCGGGTTTTAAGTGCGACAATTTTGTTTGTTTACATACCCGCCAAGATCAAAATTAGCTTCATCTGAAAAGATGAGTTTTTTTGGCAAAATCTGCATCTTCTGTAAGTCGATCGATCAAAGTAATGTCGCAATATTTCCCAGCGTTGTTCAAGAGTATACACAACCATTCACGAAATAAGCACTTGAAACCGCAACAAATTTAATTCTAACCTAGGCTGCTTGTGTAGTATGCCTGCGCTATAGCTATTTCACCGCTCACCCTTAAATTATGTACTTTAATATGTACTTTTAACCATAAAATTATAGTTAATCATTTTCTGGATATTAAAATAGAAGCACTCAATAAAATATTTTATGTTTGAAATTTTAATAAATGAAACCTTTTATTGATACTTCAAAGAGTTAAAATGTGTTTAATTGTACCCAGTGGTTGTTTATTTTTAACTCTTTGATGACTCCAATTAAATTTTGCTTATATCCATAGACACAAATTCTTAGTCTTCTATTACAACATAAAAAGTACCACCCTTTTAGTGAAAGAATTTTATTAAATAATATTTAAAAGACAATATACCTCATTTAATTTATAATATAAAAGTTACTTCCTTTGTTTTAAACCTTAAAGTATGCCATGAAAATACAAAAAACTTAACAAGCAGCTGCTGCTGTTTTTTTGTATCTTTTTTTATATTTGCTCTGTTCATTACTTTTATTTTTTATATATATTTTTTTAACAATTAAATCAATTTCATTTTTATTCGAGTTAAATATTTTTTATTTATTTATTTATTTATTTTTTGCTCCTCAGTTAAGAAATTTGTATTGTTTGTGGCTTTGCCAGAGTGCATGTTCCTTTTTATTTTAATTTTTAATAAATTTTTATCTTATTTTTCAGTGTGGTGACAGTCAACTGCTGGCACTTTAGATAAGAATATAAAAATAAATTAAAAAATATAAAAAGCGACGACAAAAAAAATATACGAAAAAAAAATCCGGAAACAGAAAAAACCGTAAACCAACAACGAAGTACGTACAAGCAATAACAGATACAATTGGAAGAGTAAAATAAATCTTTATTTACTTGTAATTTTTGCTTATATAAAAACAACAGATATAGCGACAGGATCTGTACTCATGTTTATAAAGTCATAATGCTTATATGCAATTTGAGGCAAGTTTTTAGTTTAAGTTTTACACACTTTTTATATTAAATCAGAACTCGGAAATCTGTAAAGGTCCCTCCCTTATCAACACTACTTCTATAAAAATTTTGAGCAAAAAAAATTGTTGCTTCTTAAAAACGGTTGCAATTGTCGCATAAGAATGTTGTAATTATCTAAGAATTTATATTCCCAATAATCAAGTTCTTAATTTATGATGTAGATTCTGATTAACAAATATTCTAAATTAGCTTTTAAGGTCTTCTCAGTTAAATTGAAATCAACTACTTGATTTCTATAGCCCATGTGATCTTCATAAATAGGGGATTTTTTTTAACACACATTCGCTGCCACTACCAACACTGTTTTGAGTACTATTTATTTTTACAGTACTACAGTTTAGGTCTTAACCACATCTACGTTTAGTCCGAAAGACCGCAAGTCTTTGGACAAGAAACTAAGTTCCTGGAGTTCTAAGTAGACAGAATTAATTTCCTGTCTAGAACTAAAAATCGGAAAGTCTTTCTCTGTGCATTCAAGAGCGTCGTAGATGTTACAAAGAAAATAGTTTCAATACGAACGCATAAGCTGACATAATAATAATCGAGCAAAGAAAGGCCGAATATAATAGATTACAAAATTATTCACCTTTGAAGTATTCGTAACAAAAAAACAACATTTCCTCCTCACGTTCAGGGTTTAAATATGAAATTTCCTAGCCTTAACCACCTAGCTTAAGAACGAACCTTTGTTAGTATTAGTATTATAGTAGTATAGTATTATATATATTATAGAGTATTATTCCACACTATAGTATTATTCCACACTACTTTTTTAAGTAGACTAGGTTAAGTTAGGTTGATACAGGATCCTCTTGTCAACCTAACCTAAGCCAAAATGAGCCTGTTGTGCTCTTCTGCTTCACGGACGAAAACAAAAACCCCATTCAGTTGAAATACGGTTGAATAGATATCATCATATTGGAGTGTAGTACGTAAAAGTACAGTCAAAAATACTCCCCTTACAGCAGTAGAGAGCAACATATGGTTCACCTCCACATTAGGATTTCAGTAAAAATTTCTGTCAAAGATAATCCCTGGAGTAAAAAAAATACTAAAACAGCAAGAAAAATAAAAAAAGGGCATTTTCGATACAAATAAAATACATAGGGGCCTGGTCTGACAAATGTGTTACAAATGCGATGTGTGCAATAAAAAATTCTAATAATTTGCCTTCTATATCCTTTTAAAGATTTCTTTTTTTAAATTTGTATAGCCCACTAAATTTTAGGAGGGTACCTGAAGTTTAAATTCTCTAAGCTTTAAATATTCTAAAATAAAATTTTGGATTAAAAAATGTTTGGCCAACCAATGCGTAGGAAAATGGGTTTATTTAGAATATTTTCCTGTAATTAAAAACAATTTTTTTTTTCATTTTTATTTCATTAGAAAGTATCTACAGATATTTCTAAAAAAATATTTGACTAAAATAAAATACATAAATTGTTAAAAAAATTTAACGAGTTTTCTTTGTATTTTATTTGATTGCAACAAACTTAAAATTGATGTCGAAAGTATTACAAAAAAAAAAAAACATAAAAATTAAAAGCAGAAAATATTTGAAGGAAAATAATAGGAGAAATAAATGGTGAATTAACCAAAACGCACCATGTTAAATTTAAATAAAACAAAAAGTTTTTAGAGAATTACCTTAATATTTCTTATTATGATATAAAGATCTATGAAACTTATGTGTGAAACGAAATATCGGCCGAATGTGCAAATGTCCACGGCTTCGGTGACATATCTTTATTCGTCGGTCAATATTGTCAATGATTCTGAAACATAATTGAAGTTCAATGTGCCGTTAATGTGTCGAATTATCTCATCCTTTAGCTCTTGAATTGTTCTTGGCTTATTTTCTATATTTTTAAATGTCCCCATAGAAATAAGTCCAATGGTGTCAAATCACATGATCGTGGCGGCCAATTAACATCGCTATGACATGAAATAACACGGCCATTGAATTTCTCGCACAAAAAGGCCATTGTTACGTTGGATGTATGACAAGTGACACCATCGTGTTGGAACCACTATTGTCCAGGTTCATATCCTTAATTTCTGGCCACAGAAAGTTCATTATCATCTCGCGATAGCGAGCACCATTCATGGTAATTGCTTGGCCGACCTCGTTTTTGAAAAAGTATGACCCGATGACACCGTCAGCCCAGACCGAACTAGGCGAGCATACACAGCTGTTACCACATTTCCTATAGACCCGGTTTGCTGAAATTTGTACACAATTCTCCCGAATGTGGACACATTTAGTCACGTAGTGCACGAAATCAATTTTAATTTGGACGCCCGTTTTCGTAAGAGGCTTCAACATACTTAACGCGCTGCTTAATTGCACACTTCTACATGGGTGAATTTGTCAAAAACTGAAACATGGATATGTCAAATTAAGTTGGGCAAAAAACTTGACGTTGAAGTGTAACACACCATTAACATCGTGCATTATGGTCGGACTACCCTTTATATGCAGCAAATATTTTTGCAGTGCAAAGAATGTAAATAATATTTAATTTTATTTATTGAAAATAACTTTTATGATAACAATGGAATAGATTAACGTGCCTTGAGCAATTGTTATTGGTAATAGTAAATAACTTGAACAAAAACGTATGCTAATTTACATATAAAGAATGTCGAAATGTATATTAGTTTACATATAAAGAATGTAGAAAACTTAAATAAAAACTATAAAGAGTTTTAGGCACAGAAGCATATTTTATTGGATGTAACTTCTAAGAATCTCAAAGCAAAAAAAAAAAAAAATAATAATAAATTCGAAAGGAATATTATTTTAATTAAACTAAAATATAAGACGAAAAATCATTAAAATAATTAAAAATAATTTGAAAGAAAACTTTGATTGAATATTGTTTAGAAATGCATGTTATAAAAAATTATTATTTTTTTTTAATAAATAAATTATTTAAACAAAGACGCCTAGAGCATAGAACTTGGATACTCTTAAAATTCAGAGTTAATTAAATTTAAAACCATAATACAAAAGGAATTTTAAATCTAAATTGCAATTATTGGTAAGACGTTAGCATGGTTCATATTCATTTTAAATATTTACTCGTTATGTTTGACACCGATTCTCCACCTTGTGAACTCATGCCGTGTTCTCGCTGACAAGAGGAACGTATTACTTAAAATGTGTATATAATATCCAATTTGATGCGTTATGATCTATATGATATGAGATATGATATGAGATATTTCAAGGCTATAGACTGGATCTATTACTGAATTGCTGTATATTGCAATGTAAATGTTAAAGTGTAGTTTTTTCAAATCGAAGTGCCTTCGATTCTGCTTAACTGTTACTACGTCAACAAACCGACCTCAATTCTGATCAAGTTTTCAATAATCTAAAGGCCGTGTTCTGGCTGACAAGAGGAACGTATTACTTTTAAAATGTGTACATATTATCCAATTTGATGCGTTATAATCTAATGAGATATTTCAAGGCTATAGGCTGGATCTATTACTGAATTGATGTATATTGCAATGTAAATGTTAAAGTGTAGTTTTTTTTAAATCGAAGTGCTTTCGATTCTGCTTAACGGTTACTACGTCAACAAACCGACCTCAATTCTGATCAAGTTTTCAATAATCTAAAGGTTTTTGACAATATTTTTTTTAAAATAATTTTAAGGTAAGTATCAGTAGGGAGACCGGACGGTTATTATTCGACCGGTTTTAACCGGTTTGTTGGTCTTGTCGAATACGTTTTTTCAAAATCTTCATTTTTCGAAAACAGAATAAATCGATTGATTTAGCACGAATAACCGGTTAATTTAAAAAAGTATAATTTCACGTATAATATTCGTTTCTATATTCTTTAATTTAAAATATTATTATTTTTGTATATATGACAACCTTGAACGTTTCACAAATAACGTGAAAACCAAAGTTGATTGAAAAAGATATGCACTCTTGAGCAAAAGTAAATTTTTCTCATTCTCTGTAAATAAATATTGATTTTTATATATGAAGAATGATCAACTAGACTAATTGAAAAACCACAACCCAACAAACGACGGTTCCGAATGGCAGATTTATTCATTAGTGATGTCGCTAGTAATGCTGTGAGGTGATATTTAACCGACGACTTCTTGGTTGGAAGGTGGGTTCTTACCTACCATACCACTGTGACACATACACTACTAAATACGTAGTGCATAAATTTACATACAGTGCTGCTCGAAATCTAAGGAAATTTTCGTTTCGAGGCAATTCGTATATTACTAATAGATTTATTCAAAGTAAAACTTTTAATTTTTATTATCTTAGGACCTTAATTATAATTATAATAACAAACCTTCTACCAAGTAATAAAACAACAACAAAAAAAATGAGCTCCTTGAGTAGGTGTTCAAAACATAAGTGCTCTTCAAAACTTTGTGTAATAAACTTTGTTTGTTATGGCCTCCGCATACCGTTTTAGCAAAGTTTTTATAAGATTTATTAGAATTATTGTTAGTATTGATTGCTACTTTAATTCTAAGCTTTACACCAGCTTCTGCTTATTTTTAAAACAATGTGGTCCAGCTCTGCGCTTCAAGCATTAGGAACAATTTTAATTAAGTAAAAGAACCGGTTAAGCGGTTATTTGAATTATTATTAACCGAAAACCGGGTTTTTAAAAAGTGCTACTTTTCGAATTATTCGAAAATCAGTTTTTGAAAAAAGTCGAATAGTCGACCTCCCTAGGTATCAGCTAGCAATCTTAATAATGTCTTGACATAATAAGTTTTTTTTTAATAATCATAGTTTTTCATTAAAAAATAAAATAATATCCGGACTAAGTAACATTTTATAGTTTGGATGAATTGAGCAAATATTAAGGTGACTTTATCATTTTGAAGCACACCTTATTGGTTCTACGAAATTAAAACAGAAAAATAATTATGAACTTTTCATTTGGGTTCTTAGAGTGTAAGGGGCTGTCTCTTACATTAAATTAAAAGACAAAAAATTATAAATATGTACTGTGAAGGACTTACCTCAATTTTGTTACACACAAATATTTTTTATTTTCTTTAAAGTTTAATGGCTTGAAAGATCAAATTCAATTTTGTTTTTTAAGGCCTTTATTACACATTCACAGAGATTTAAGTTTCACATAACCTTGAGCTATGCCTTATAATGCCATTGACTTTAGTTTTGTGTTGTGTCTCAGAACAAAAGTCTAAAGATTTACACGTAAAAAATATGTAAATTAACAGAAAAAAATGTCTAGACTATATATATTTACATGTACATATACAAGTAATAATCTAAATAAAATCTTAATCAAAATATTTTATGATTTAAAAACAAAATCTTTGTTAAACAATATTATTTTAAGTTTTGAACACACACTTTTTGCATTATAAATTTTATTTGCTTAATTTAATTTACATATTTATTTTTCATTTTTTTTTTTTTTCAAAAATTTTATCAAAACATTATTTCGTCCTATTAAAGTGCAAAAAAGGAATTTTACTCCTCAATGCCCTGCTTTAAAAAATAGAAAGCCATATTACAATTACATTAATTGGGTTATTTAGTTGAATGTAATTTGTTTAAGCAAAAAAAAATTACAGAATGTTTCCCTTTCTTTTTTGTGTTTATTTTTTTTAATAAATTTAGTGTTTATCTCTAAAAATGTTGCCTTTAAAAATGTTGCCTTTAAAAATTCTTGATATTTCTTCATTTTTGAACACGTTTTATATCAGAGAACAAAAGATATGCAACATTTTTTGTCAGAAAAGAAAACGTCATAGGTCAAGTCTATTTTTTTTATTAAATTAGTACCGCTACAAGGATGCTTCATATGCTTCAGTATGTTAATGATTTAAAATAAATCTGCTCATATGCAGATGATATGCAACTTTGCTTATACAGTCCAGTGGACAACATGTCACTGGCTGTTGATTATTTTAATGAGAAACTTGAAAAACTTTCTATGGGCAACTGCTTATGGTCTCTGTTTAAAAGCCAGATAATCAAACTGTCTTGTATTGCATAGAAGAAGCGCTATATTATTCGGGGATATTATGATAAATAATGACAAAATCAAGACAGTTAATGCAAAGAAGAATTGACGGATAATTTTTAAATTTGACATGGCATGATCACATGAACTCATTGGTAGAACAGACGGATATTAAGTTACGCGCACTATGGTTCGCGCAATTTTGCATACCTACTAGGATTCTGTATGCAAAAATATATTTAATTCCCTGCCTACTGTAAGGAAGCGAGCTGTTTGCTAATTATGATTCTAGCAGCAATCACAAATCTAATATTTTATTTATTAATTTTGCTAAAGATGTTAATAATTTAAGTAGATATGATCATATTTCTGTAGCAGCTAAAATTATTTACGGTGTGACTTTTTAAAATTTGTTAAATATAAGCACTTTTTTATTTTTGCATCGATTAACAAACAAGCAGAAACCGAGCTGTTTATTTAACTGGCTACGTTTTGTTCAGTCATCCCGTAGAGGGAATATTACAATCCTTCAGCATCATTACTTGTTTTGCAAATGACAGTTCTACTTACATGCCATTCAACTTTAGAACATTCTTCCACAACATCAAAAATGCAGCACCAACGCTAACAGCTTCAGGATATTTTTGTTTCAATATTTTCGTTGATATTTGTTTCTCCTTTTCAAATTTGTTTTATTTATATGTTTTTTACACCTCTTAATGCCTATTATTTTTATTTATCCAGTTATTATTGTTGATAAAATACTCTATATTATTAAGTTATTTAGTCATGTATTATATTAAGTTGATTATTGTAAATATAAGATTTATTCTTGTTGTACAGGATTTGGGCATAAATTTTATTAATATATAAATAAATAATAAATAAAAATCTAAAATATCACTATTTTTTAATTATTTTATTTCGTTAAATTTTTTTCTTTTTTCATATTTTTATTAAATTTTACAAACTCTGTAGAATAATAAATTACTTTGGTAATATATTGAAAAGTTATAGAATTTATTGATACTATAAACTAGAGATTGACATGTATCGTTTTTATATATTCCAATATCTCAATTATTATATGTCTTTTATTCCACATTTTTAGTTTGAAAATATACGCGGACAACTAGAAACAAAATATATATTCATTCAAATAAAACAAAACTTCACACATTTATTAATTTTTTAACACTATTCTTAGAACTTATTTCTTTGTCGTTTTTTAAGAATTTAGACGTACTCTCTACAATATTATCCAAAAACCTAAGAGAAATTTCGTTCCATTCATATTATATTCGTTGCCATACATATTGTTACGATAATAAAAATGCTGAAGAGAAAATTCACCACATCAGGAATTTATTATGAGATTTTAGCTATAAAATTTATTGGCTTGTGTCAAGGCAATAAAATAAGATAAAAAAGCGGAGCAAAGCGAAATTCCAAGAATTAAAAGTGGAAGGCTCAAACAGTAATTTAATAAATTTGAGCTGTCAACAACCGGTAATAAAGCCGAATTAAAAAAATGTCTGTTAAATGAATTTCAGAGACTCGGTACAGATATTGTTACTCACGAATATGACGATGAGAATGATGCTGATATAAGTGCCCCTACAATACCATGTAACATGTATCGTGTCGCCATCTAACTATTGCTTATTTCGTGAATGGTAACACTTAGCTCATGTCCGATTTGACACATAATTAGTTTTATCCTTCCGCTGAACGAATATCATTGTGGGTACGCTTGAACAACGCTGGAAAATATTGCGACGTTACTTTGATCGATCGACTTACAGAAGATGCCGATTTTGCCAAAAAAAATCATCTTTTCAGATGAAGCTAATTTCGATCTTGGCGGGTATGTAAACAAGCAAAATTGTCACAATTGGGGCATAGAAAACCCACACGCACACATTGAAAAGCCGATACACCCAAGACGAGTCACTGTTTGGTGTGGATTTTGGTCCAGAGGCATAATTGGGCGCTACGTACCACACAGGCGAAGCTACACTCGATGTTTTGCGCCCTGTTTTTGAAGATCGCATTATCAGCCGCAGAGCTGATGTCGCTTTGCCACCTCAGAGCTGCGATTTGACACCGTTGGACTATTATTGTGGGGGGCCGTCAAAAACAAGTGTTATGCCAACAAGCCAGAGACAATTGACGCTTTAAAGGACAATATTCGTGGAGCCATTGTCGAAATACAGCTGCACACAATCGATAATGTGCTTAAAAATTGGACCGCTCGTGTAGGCTACTGCATGGCCAGCCGAGGCAGCCATTTGAATGAAATTATTTTCCATTATTAACCGGAAGGATTGTACTTTCAAATAAAAAAAGAAATTTGAGAAAATATTCAGAAGCTTTTTTTATAGCATTTTCAAAAAAAAAAAAAATTATTTGGCGGACCCTCTGCATTAACTCATTTCTGGCCGCTATAATGTTAAAAATGCAAGTATACTTATGGCGCAGGTAAAAGAAACTTCAAGACCTGAAATTGAAAAGCTGTTAGTTTAGGTACAGGAAACTTCTAGAGCCGATAAACCAAATTTTCTGGCAAAAATTGAAACAAAACGTGACGAAATTTCTACTGAGGTACGAGAAATTCCTAACAACTTGAACATAAATTTGAAGAAATAACTGAGCAATTACGTGAAACAATTGAGACGGTAAGCAAGAGGATAGATGGAGTGGATACAAGAATGTCAAATTTTGAAACAATCAACAGTCTGCAGTGCCAGAAACCCCAACCAGTAAGAATTATACCCGTAGTTTCCAGCAGAATAAAGATACCCTGCTTTAATGGTAGTACATCTTAGGCGGCATTTAAATTTCACTTCGACACAGTAGCCAGTAAAAATAGAGAGGATGATGAAGTGAAGGCTCTAGAGATAATTTTGGCGTTAAAAGGTGCTGTAGCGGATATTTTTTAAAACATACCATCCAGCTGCAGAGACAACTTCAACGATGTAATGGTGGCGCTATAGCGTAAATTTGGCTACGAGCACAATATCGATTTGTACCGCATGGAGTTAAAGTGCCGAATGCAAAAGCTAATGAGTCGCTTCAAGCCTTTGCATTGGAGAGCAAGAGGTTGGTGCAGCTTAGTTATCCAGGGGAAACCCACACACTAGTATAGCAAATTAAGGCCGAAGCATTCATCAACGGTAAGAGGGAATCCGATATTAAGTATGCGGAGTGTGCTGCTCATAAGGCAAACTTTGAGGAAACCGTAGTGTTTGCACTGGCACAAGAGACCGCTCGAGAGATATCCAAGCCACCGGTACATAAAGTGTATTGCATAAATTGTATTGCAAAATTCCATTATAAATAGTAAGACAACGTTTTTGTATTAACAAACATATTGTCGACTTGAACGAAATTTGGAAGCAGTTATAAAACCTAATAAAATAAAAAAAAACCCATCAAGAAACCCAATAAAACCCGGTGGATGGGGTTTTCTTTTAAACCCGGGTTTTTGCCAACCCTGATCAAGGCACACTTGAACATGCAAAGCTGCCCGTTGTGATACCACATGAAGCTTTGTCCCTGCGTTAGTCACCAAAGTCCAAACCAACCGGTCCTGATGATCAACTGCAGACACAGTAAAGAAACTCTAATCATCTACTTTGGTCAAAAACCAGACCGACAGCCTAAATTATTTGGCTATCAATCTGATATCTAGGGTCTATAGCTTCGATAAGCCATAGAGAAAGGGAGAGCCCAATGTGAGAGCCCGAGCTGGAGTCGGACCCTGGCAGATGAGGTTGACCACTTTATTCTATTCTTCAGCCTATCCACAATATCGACAGAAGTCATTCACGGTCTTAGCACACTGATATGTGAGAATTGATACAGCAGAGAAGATACTCCAGCCGCCCAGTTTAAGCAGTTAATTGGTACGCTTCCTATCTAACCTAGGCCAAGGTAGTCCACCAATGAAGCAAGAATCCATCTCTTTCAATTTTTAAATACATTTTACCGGCAAATAAAACAATAAATAAAAAGAAAAAAAGAATCACCAAAACGAATTACATTGCTGCCATGTAAACAGGGTAATTTGATTCGATGCAAAAGAGTCGAAAAATTTTTGTTTGAACAATTTTTATATTTTGTAGCATATTTTAAGGAGGATTGTAACACAAATGCCAATTTTTGTGTTTTATAAATTACCTCTCAATCATAACTCAGAATTAAAAAAAAAGAATTTTTTTAATCTGGTTAACAGAACAAATATTCACTAACCACTGAAAGTTAAATATAAAATGTCGTTATTTTCTTAAGCATGTACTACATTTTGATGTTTTCTTATTATCCATATTCTTCTAAATTTCAGAACAATTCCAACTGTTTTTATATCATTTCCAAACATATTACTGAAACTATTTGCCAAGAACTTTCTTTTTCTAAGAATTTCATTATTTTGTGAGATATAATAAAGTGATTTATTTGAAAGATATTTTTTGGGTTAAAGTAATAAAAGTTATCATAAAATATCATCAAAACTAATTGATCAAAAAAGAACTTCGAAAAAGTCTTTGCTTAAAACTAAATGACAACTTAATAGATTTAATTGCGGTTGTAAAGAAAAAAATGGCAAGACTTTTTGAAGGCTTTTAAATTTTTAAATAATAATAATGATTTTATTAAATAAATTTTCAAAAATAGACGGACTAGTTTTTTGACTCACATTTCGTTACAATTATTTCATTAAATAAATTTTTAATTTCCACTTCGATTTCAAGCATACGTTTTACATTCAAATGAATTATGCACATACAACGACTTTGAATTAACTAACAAGGAAAAAACTATTGAAAAATTTTTCGTGTTAAATTTTTAACCCTTTAAATATGCAATAAAGTCCAATTTATTTGTAAAATTTCATACCTAACTCAAACGATTCCGATACAAATTCCTCGATCTTACATAAATAATAAATCAAAAATAATAAATTTTAATTAAACAACCCTTTGAAAAGGAGGTCAATATAATATTTCACTACCATCCGTTTTCTTAAATTAATATACCAAAATATTAATAAAACTTTTTGCTGGCATTTCTTCGTAAAAATTTCTCCTTGGCCTCCTTTCTCTTGGTTGGCTTTAATAAATAATTAACATTTTTATTTGCATAATAATAATCGAGAGGATATGCGAAAGAAAAGAACAATCTTAACTCAGTTGAAATATAATAAGGGAAATAAAGATGATTGTTAAAGGATATGGCAGTAGATTGTAGTGCTGTATGGTGTATTACAAAATTATTTACGTATAATTAGGTTAAATAATAATGATTATTGTGGTAAAAGACGAATAAGAATAAAACAGAAATTGATAATGTTGTAAATATAAAAAAGGATATGCAAAGGATCAAATTGTTAAATAGTTTAATTTAAGACCTATTTAATTTATATTATTTAGCCAATTATTATGTTAAGTATTTAATAAAACTTGTAGCTCTTTGACTTCTCAAATATAAAAGGTAAGGAAGAATTCATTATTCGAATTTAAAAATTATTTATTCAGCTTAACAGAATCATATAAAATAATTGAAAGTAAATCGGATTGAAAGAAGTTATAAAGAAGTTATACTTTTGCGTAAAAGCACAAATCGGAGAATAACATAATTATTTTCCATTATTTACCGGAAGGATTGTACTTTCAAATAAAAAAAGAAATTTGAGAAAATATACTGAATATACTGGATATTTTCTCAAATTTCTTCTTTTATTTGAAAGTACAAGCCTTCCGGTTAATAATGGAAAATAATTTCATTCAAGTGGCTGCCTCGGCTGGCTATGCAGTAGCCTACGCGATCGGTCCAATTTTGAAGCACATTATCGATTATGTGCAGCTGTATTTCACCAATGGCGTCCTTTAAAGCGTCAATTGTCTCTGGCTTGTTGGCGTAACATTTATCTTTGACGGCACCCCACAAATAATAGTCCAACGGTGTCAAATCGCAGCTTCGAGGTGGCCAAACGACATCAGCTGTGCGGCTAATAATGCGATCTTCAAAAACAGGGCGCAAAACGTCGAGTGTAGCTTCGGCTGTGTGGCATGTAACGCCGTCCTGTTGAAACCAAATGTTGCTATCCTCCTCTTCAATTTTTGTGAACAAAAAATCGCTCTCATGGCCCGATAACGATCGCCATTGACTCTAACGGCCACTTTTGCTCATTTTTGAAGAAAAATGGCCCAATGATGCCTTTTGACCAAAATCTGCACCAAACAGTGACTCGTCTTGGGCGTATCGGCTTTTCAACGTATGCGTGCGCGTTTTCTGTGCCCCAAATGCGTCAATTTTGTTTGTTTACATACCCGCCAAAATCAAAATGAGCTTCATCTGCAACATTACGATGATTTTCAAAGTAATGTCGCAATATTTCCCAGCGTTGTTTTAGCGTATACACAACCATATTCGTTCAGCGGAAGGATAAAACTAATCATCTGTCAAATCAGACATGAGCTAAGTGTTACCGTTCACGAAATAAGCACTAGTCGAAAAAAAAACATTAGATGGCGGACCCTTTATTATAAATATTTAAGAAAATTTAATAAATAAAAAATACAAGGGAATAAGACATAGGACTTAGTGCAGTGGTTGGAACAAAGAGAACCTGCTTAAAACGCGAGGTTGCTTGTGTGTACCCACGCGAAAAGAAAAAACTACAAAATTTAATCAGTGCTTTAATGTTATTTATTTTTGCTATCATAATAACTAAATCATTATTCGAAGTAATATAATTATAATTTTCTAGTTTTATTGAGAAGTAGAGTAAAATATTTGAACAAATTTTAGTGGAAATGTCATAAAAATATTTTGAAAGGAGCAAATCGAAAGCAAGAAATTTAATCCAGAGTTATAGGGCCCATTTTCACTACGAAGGTTAACGTTAGAGTTGTCCTTATCTTATTATATTCTTATTGTTGTTATAATATGTTTGTAGATATTTCTTATAATCAGCTTGTGATTAGTTTTAGTAGCTGATTTGCAATCTCTTTGCCATTACGTAGTTTTCCCTAGCCCGCTGTAGCTCGGACTATGGCGAGTATGTGTCCCTACGTCATGGGGACCAATTGGTAAAAAAGAACCAGAATTGTCGCATTTGTGTTCTCTACGTGTGACTATTTTGTGCAGCTATTGGTCTGACAAAGACATTTCACTATATTTTTAATAAAATACGGCTGGAGCAGATGTTACTGTGAATGGATTTGCAAATGGCCCACAGTCGATTCAAGAAAATGAAGTTGTCGAGCTCGTACAGCCGCAATTGTGTGAATTGGTGATGAAAAATTTATGAAATAATAATATTCTCTTGCAATCGTGACCGTGATGGCCATTTATTAATGTTTTACCCTCTTCCTTAAAACTAAATAAACATACGATGATGACGCTTATAAATAACGTCTTTTTACTACTAAAAATTTAACCTCTTGTTTGAAAACTCTATACTTAAAGATATATTACTATAACTAGAGTTTTAATAAATGCTTCCGTTACTAAAAAAAATATTTTAGCTGATAAATAAATTTTATTAAATATTTTAGATCTTTTTTTATGTATCGCTCTTTTAAATTTAAAGGTATAGCCCCTACGTGTATGCTTTACCTTCTGTAAAAATTTGTTTCCTTTAAATATTTTGTGTATTCTGAAAATATTTTCTTATTAGTGTTGTAAAGAACACCATAAATTATATTATATTTGAGTTCTTTGTTATGGTTTAAATAACATAAGACCCTTTTAGTGACATTTTCGCTTAAAACAAATGCATGTTTACGTTAAATTAAATAAATAGTTTATGTCCTTTGCGTTGCTTTTATTACTTTTGAAGGAAGTTTTTTCCCCATTGAAGTTATAAAACAATTAAGTGGGTTTCGGTGTTTAAATATAATTAAGTATATAGATTTTTGTTGAGGGTTTTAAAAAGTGTTGTAACAGAAAAAAAATGATTTTTAACTAAGCCAGTTTTAATAAAAAATAAATAGAAAAAAGTGTTCAACTGTAGGTACGATAAGCCTAGTATACACTGCTCAAATTTGTGGAAAATGTTGTGGAAAATTTCTTTTTTCGTACGAAATAATTGACATGCAACGAATGTAGTCATTAAACAATTTTTCAAAGCTTGTCGTTTTTTTCTGTGATTAAACATCCTTCCGTGATGATTTTTGCTATTTTTCCCATGAATCGATATAATCACTTTGCATATGTATGGAGTTGGTGAGCACACACACAAATTGTGTTATTCCAACCGCACACACAAATAAAAATTGTCGACTTGCATTATGTTTATGTAGACGTGTGAGTGTATAGATGCACTTTATTCAAAAATGCGTTGCATTCCATTAGGCTAAAAATTAATCAAATGTGTAAATATGAAAACGGCAAATTATTCGATTGCTTAATAATTTAACTAGAATATCATTTAAAAATAATCAATAGAGATTTTATTTAAGCAGGACCAATAAAAACGGGAAACTAACAAGCCAACTTAAGCGGTTAGGGGCATAGTTTAGTTACATTACATTTACATATGCAGTTAATGTTCATAAATTTAGAATTTAACAACTGATGAAATACTTATGGCGTTTTCTTTTCTTGCACTTTGTTGCGTTTAATTTTTTGTGATACTTTTCTAAAAACTTGAATACAATTAACGGGTAGTTAAGCCTTCGTTTCCGAAATGTTTTAAGAATTATTTTAAAAAGTTATGGATACTCATTTTTGTATAACACTCTTAAATACGAGGTATTTCAGCAAGAGGTTTAATTTCGATATGAAAAATGACGAGTAATTTTAAGCGAAATAATCAGATGTTATTTTAATTGGTAAGAGGAGGATTATAATATCAGTGAAATGGCCTCCACGGCTACGCTTGCATTACAATACTTTTTCATGAAATTTTTAATCACCCATAAACACATTTGCAGCTGTATGTCCTTAATAACTTCATGCATTTCATCTTTGGGGCCTTGAATCGATTATTGGTCATAGGAATAAGCCTTATTTTTCACGTAGACTCCTCCCCCATAAAAAAAGTAAATAAAATAAAAATCGGTGGCCAATTGTAATGTCACTTTGAAAAATCAAACGGTCTGGAAACTTTTCACACAAAATAGTAATGGGATTGATACTTGTGTGGCGGTTCACACAGTCTTTTTAAAAATACACATCGTTCACATCAATATATTCGAATTCCGTCCGTACAAAGGTGTTAATAAATCCCCTAAAATTACCCCAGTATATTCTTATTTCCGAAAAAAGGGGTCAAATAACCCCAACAATCATACTATGAGGAAGGAGGATGTTTGATAAATGCTTTGAGTCCAATATGCGACAATTATACTTGTTGAATTATCCGATGTGGATATAGGCCTCAACACTCGAGAATATTTTCGACTTCGAAATATGATTTTTAAAATTATAAAATTTTATTTATTATTTTCTTCTCTCTCACTACATGATTTCGATGAACTTCCGGATATATTTCAAGGTCCCTAACAGGAAAAGTAGGACGTTGTTGGTGGTCGGTAGAACTAAGTTTTTATGTTAAATTATCGTTAGAAAACATAAGGTAAGCCATTTGTGGCAGTAAATTTTGTTATCTGTAGTAAATTTGAAATATTGTCGTCCATTGTAGAGTTTATATCGCTATATTATTAACCGAGCTAGCAATAATATTTAATATATATATACAGTTGAATCTAGAAAAGGTTAACACATGTATTCCAAGAGCAAGTAACTTTTTCGAACTATAAACTTTTCTATACTTTTCTATGCAAACGCTAAACTTATCTTGATGACTTAAAATTCAAATATAACTATAACCGTAACCACAGGCGAAACAACCAAAACCCAATTTATCGTATGTCACCACTAATCACACGTTATTGCTCGTAAGTTTGGTTGGTTGCGTTGCAACAACGGCGTTATTTAAAATCACTTCTAATTTAGTCTTTAGCCTTTATTGCTACTAAAGAATATTTAATCTTCACTGGCTTGTTTATAGTACCCAGTCAATCTTTAGAATTTTTGAGCGCATATTCAATTCAATATTTACATATTAAATTGTGCAAAGTGGTTTCAAAAAACAGTCGAGTCTTCCCGAGATAAGAATAGGGATTGGTTTGAGTATTGGTTGAGCTGAGACCAATCAAATGGGTGTCCAAAGTTCTGGTATCATTTTAATTGTGTGCCATATTTTTCTTCTTGTAATTTTTATTCTAAATATTTACTTATTTTCAGATTCTAAATACATTCCGATTAGTTAATGTTTAACGTCACACGATATATCAACGTGTTTTAATTTTATTGAAATATTCTTTGAAAATGGCTACGGTTTTCGATATGTAATTAGAAAATTTAGAAAAAAATTCGGTAGAGAAAATGCTCCAAAAAATTTTGCCATCAAGCTGATGGTTGAGTAATTTGAAGAAACTAGATTCGTTCATGAAAACGGAAACAGAATTTATCAACGAAGTGGTTGTTCAACCCAGAGTAATATTCAAAGACGAAAACCATTTCCGCTCTATGGTTCCGTCAGCACGCAGAATTGCCGCATTTGGGGTGAAGAGTTATGTTAGAACAACCATTACATCCACAAAAATTACTGTTTAGTGTGGTTTGTGGTCCAGAGGAATTATCGGACCATATTTTTTTGAAAACAAAAATAAAAAAACGTAATTGATGGTTCTTATTAAAGATTAGCAGCCTGCCGAGCTAGTAGTGGTGGTATTTTTTTTTTAAAACTAATAATACACCCTAATTTGGGGCACCCTTAATAACGGTGACCAATTTGTTCGCGTTTACAAATTTACTGAGATTATATACATATGAAGGCTGCGAAGGCATACCAATTCGTGGCGTCTTTAAACTCAAACATATATTTTATAAGGGTGACAACTTTAAATTTAAAGTAATTCATCAGGCCGACCAGTGTTTTCTTTTGTTTGCTTTCAACTGCTTTCGAGATATTCACTTTTGGTTGTTGAATAATAATTGACTCGACGCTATCATTATCGGACACCTAAAAATCATCCTTATCCTCCGTACTTTGACCCTTGATCGAATTTTCAATGTCAACAACGCTTATGGCAACATTTTCACCACTCTTCGACATCAGCAATGGAATTTCTCGAAATACATCGTACGCTCGAAATAATCAACTTTTATTACTTAATAAGTCAATATTTTAGAGCAAGAAGTGTACGCTCGGTTAACCCTATCAATCTATTAACTTTAACGTAAGATAACTTTTTCGAGATTCTACTATGTACTCGTATATGTTTTTCTTTCTCTATATTAAATCGTTTTTTATTTCAATTAATATTTTCTACATTTTAAGTTCCAACTGAAGTATTTCATGATATTATCATGAAATCAAAAGCTGCGATAAAGAAAAACAAAAAATAAAATAATATCCTCGATCCAAAAATTTTAAATAAGCAAATTTCTATAAATAGCTTTCAAATTAATGTTAATTACGCACTCTTACTATGGCATGGTAACGTATGAGTAATTTTTTTTTTTTATAAAAATAACGCATATGTTACAATTTATAAATCTTAGATTCTTAAATAAATTCAATGTAGAATTTTATTTAAAGGGTCCGCCAAATAAATTTTTTTTTTGAAAATGCTATAAAAAAAATCTACTGAATATTTTCTAATTTTTTGTTTTTTTTATTTGAAAGTACAATCCTTCCGGTTAATAATGGCAAATAATTTCATTCAAATAGCTGCCTCGGCTGGCCATGCAGTAGCTTACACGATCGGTCCAATTTTTAAGCACATTATCGATTGTGTGCAGCCGTATTTCACCAATGGTTTCACGAATATTTTAAAGCGTCAATTGTCTCTGGCTTGTTGGTGTAACACTTATCTTTGACGGCACCCCACAAATAATAGTCCAACGGTGTCAAATCGCAGCTCCGAGGTGGCCAAATGACACCAGCTCTGCGGCTGATAATGCGATCTTCAAAAACAGGGCGCAAAACATCGAGTGTACCTTCGGCTGTGTGGTACGTAACGCCGTGCTCTTGAAACCAAATGTTGTTAATATCCTTCTCTTCAATTTTTTTAAACAAAAATTCATTCAACATGGCCTGATAACGATCGCCATTGACTGTAATGGCCACTCCCTCATCATTTACGAGAAAAATGGCTCAAATATGCCTCTGGACCAAAATCCGCACCAAACAGTGACTCGTCTTGGGTGTATCGTGCGGGTTTTCTGTGCCCCCAATGCGACAATTTTGCTTGTTTACATACCCGCCAAGATCAAAATGAGCTTCATCTGAAAAGATGATTTTTTTTTGGCAAAATCAGCATTTTCTGTAAGTCGATCGCAGGACCACTTAGAGAAGCGAAAAAAGCGTATACACAACCATATTCGTTCAGCAGAAGGATAAAACTAATTATCTGTCAAATCAGACATAAGCTAAGTGTTACTTGCCATTCACGAAATAAGCACTAGTTAAAAAAAAAAACGTCAGATGGCAGACCCAGTACTAAGAACAATTTTTCTATGATATAAAAATAATAAAAATAATTTACCACTTGAATACTTCTTTTTTATATTTCTAATGGCGTTTGCTTTTCTGCAAAAAAAAAAAATGTTGCAGTTTGTTGCCTTTTTTGTGTTTGCCTTTTTTAGAAAAAAAAAAAAAAATTGTTGTTTCTAAAATTGTTGCCTTTAAAACTCTTTCCTATTTCTTAGCTTTTGACGAGATTTTATAGTAAAGAACAAATGAAAAAAAAATAAAAGAAAAGCCATAAATTTCCCTCATATTTATATACATATTTTAAGCACTCAATTGTAAAATTCAATTTCAGTTTTCCTTTTATTAAACCATACAAATTTATTTATATATTTATGAATTTGTTTAGAGATTCTTAAAATAAATATTGTTATGAAATTATTGTCATAAATCATCATAAAAATTTTTTTTCCTACTTAAGGAATGGTAAAATAAGTGTATTCTTTTTTCCATTAAACTCATATATATTACACTTAAATATTTATATATACATATTACTATAATTTAATCTTCTAGACAGACATACATTTTTCTATTTACGCTCTTATTTCTTACGACATATGAGCTTCCTTTCTTTGAAAGGATAATGTAATGAGACTGTAACTGTTTGCATATTTGTCAGCGCATTTCCGTAGCAAAAATAAAAAACGCTTTCTTCGCAGGAAGTAAGAATATAATGTTGTCGTTGGTGCTTCAATATACCATTATAGCACTTCACCTTGTGGAAAAGTAGAAAAGAAATCAATTTGATTTTTAATATAACAATTCTTGTGAAACTGCTACAAAACTGCTTACTTAGTGGTATTTGTCACTATTAATTTTTTATTTCATATTTTACATTTCTCGAGTTTTCTTCAGAATGAAGAAAGTACAAGAATAAATAATAATAAAAACAAATCTTTAATATTATTCTCTCATCAAACTTGATGTTTCACGAATTCATATTTATCAAACCAACTAGAATTAAAAATAATGTCTCATATTCATCGTCCACACTAAAGTCGTCTATCGCTAGAGTAAGTTTTTAACTTAGACCCTTTTACTATCTTCTTCATATTCACAGTTGAAAATAAAGTATACTTTTTGTTGGGCTGGCTTTAAAAGGGTGTCAACTACAATTGGCTTAATGTTTACATAGAATTTTGTATAATATATTTAAAATTAGAAACTCTGGACTGGTGGTTTTTATTTTT
Source organism: Wohlfahrtia magnifica (assembly GCA_023159175.1). Taxonomy (NCBI): domain Eukaryota; kingdom Metazoa; phylum Arthropoda; class Insecta; order Diptera; family Sarcophagidae; genus Wohlfahrtia; species Wohlfahrtia magnifica. The sequence continues at coordinate 2,321,451 of JAKWBJ010000059.1, forward strand.
TATTTTGTAAACCTACGATGAAGAGCAGGGTTCTTTGGCCTATTTGTATACCTGACTGCTAATATTTTTTTGATCAATTAATCTTCTTAATTGTTTTTTCCTGGTTTTTATTAAATATGCATCAAATTGTATTTAAAAACATGACTGTTTCCTTAAAGTGTTTCCAACGCAAATAAATACAACAAATGCCTAAGCAATTGATAAGGCAATTTTTCTAACATCAGTTACTTTTCTGAATTTTTTTTTCTTGACCAATATCGTAATAAATCGTCATATTTGGTAGCTATGTTTGTAATCGTATGTATATCATACCTTATAGTTCAGATAATTAAGCATAATATCCTCGGCATTGCGTTATATTATATTTAATATTGTTATGCTCCAAAACTTACTTCCATACAAGAAAGCTGGCTTTAATCATTAGTTAAATATGTTTATCTTAGTCCACTTCAAGATACGAATCAGACCACACAGGTAAGATCAACTGGATTTGGTTATTCAAAACATTATATCATCACTACAGCTAACAGGCCTTGTTAGAATGCTGTCAAGGTAGAAGAGCTTTTGCAACTGAATTTGGTGTTGTTAAGGGTATTGCATAGAATTATCTCGCATATTTTGTAATGTTGAGCTTTAAGCGCGTCTGTGCAACTGCACTCTTCAGTGATTAAAGTCATGATTGCCTAATTCCCTAGTTCCAAGTGTTGGTTATGTTCCCATTTCATGCCTCTGCTAACGATATAACATCAAAATCTATATTCTATAAAAGCTGGAATAATATTGTTATGAAAATAAGATTGGAAACCTCTGCGTTTATGAATTCACTAAAATAAATAAACAAAAGCTGCAAGAAAAACTATAAGTACTGTTTTCAAATAACCAAATCTACAACAACAAATATTAGCAGAGGTAAAGCAAATAAAAATAATACGGCAACAACAATGATTAAGCAGCATAGAACACAAGTAGCAGACATTAAACAAGCAACAACTAATATTAAGAGCTGAAAGAGGTAGATGCTTACATACGCATGGCTACAAAAGAACTGAAAATAAATTAAAAGAAAGAAATGGAATCTACTAGAAACATCGAGAGGTTTAGCCATATAAAAAGCACATCGATGCGAACAAGTGGCGGTTTAAGTAAAGTAAACTCAGCGAACGTGTTACTGCTGTGAAGAGAGTTTGTTGGTTAAACTCTGTGTGAAGAGAGTTTATAAGGAATAGTCGAGAAGTAAAAAACCAGTTTAGTTGGAGCTAACTCAGTAAGGAGACTTAAGTGTGGATAACCTCTGGTTGAAAAGGTTGTGATCGAACCTAAGTTATAACTACGATCGGGTTGGAAGATCTTTAGGAGATCTTTTAAGTTGTAAACAGACAGAGTAATTAAGTTTAAAAAATGTTATTGCCTGTAAAAAGATTACAAGCAGTAGTACACATAACTGTGTTGAATAAATGATTTTTAATTAAAACCAAACACAAAGTTTATTTATTTTTTACTACAATCTACTCATTAATACACGTTTTCAGAAAAGGTAAAAACGTAACGAAATGCATCCCTGTTGATGTGTAGAGAGTATCGCTTATGATATTTCTAAAATAGGAAAGAAAAAGAATTCATGGAAAATAATTCGTGAAGCCATACGTTAGGTATGAACATATAAAAAACATCAGCATTTAAGACAAAATTCTAAGCCATTCTTTTTATCTATTTTAGGCTTTCTACCATCGCAATCCCTTCCACAATAACCAATAATAGGAAAATCCCTTCTAATAAAAAACTTTTTAACCAATTTTTCATTTGAATTTTATCTTTTTAGACAGGTCCAACTGGTTTTATATTTAGAGTCGACCCTAACGCCAAAAGTATACTTTAAGTTGTCTATTAATAAGTAAGAGCGGACTTCTTCTAAAAGTCGACTTTTGTTCACTTGAAGTATACTTTACTTTTGACTATGAATATATAGCAATATATGTATACATATAAATAAGAATAAGTTGTCCCCTGTTCGTCATTTTATAACTCGACAGCCACTAAACCGATTACAAAGCAATACATGCGTTGTAGACATGTATTTCCACTGTATTTATTGAACTGGGCATTGCCATGCCCATATACAATTTTTATTTATAAGTCTTTTTCTTCAAGCCGGTAATACTGAAGGTTTATAAACTTTGTGGTCAAACTTTGTATGAGTGGCAGCTGTCATACAAAGTAAATACTGATTTTTTGGGCCATCAATAGGTTTAGATTTGAACCAACCATTTTTTCGAATCTGCCAATACTTATGTTAGTACATTCTGTCACTAAATTCAGTATATTATCTCTAATCAATGAAACGAATCGATTCACGCCTGAGCAACGTTGGGATTTATATGAAATTTATTTACAAAACAAAGACAATTGGTCGGAAATTGAAATATCATCGAAAATCATCTTTTCTGATGAAGCAAAATTGCTATATTTGGAGCTCAAAAAACCCAAACGTAGTCTTACAGAAGCCTATGCACCAATTACGAGTGACTGTTTGGTGCGGCTTGTGCAGCGGAGGCGTCATTGGCCCATATTTCGTATTTCATATCGCACCATAATAACCGATTTTCTTGTGTCAATACTATGAAGAGTATTGATGTGAATGATGTTTGGTTTCAACTGGATGGTGCACCTTGCCACACATCTCATGTCACAATCAATTTATTGCGTCAAACGTTTGATGGCCGTTTAATTAGCCGAAATAGTTGGCCGCTTAAAAGTTGCGATTTAATGCCGTTGGACTATTTTCTGTGGGGCGCCGTTAAAGATAAGTGTTATGCCAACAAACCAGAGACAATTGAGCATTTGAATGCCGAAAATTGATCCAATCGAATGGGGTACTGTGAAGCCAGCCGCAGCAGCCATATGAAAGAAATAGTATTTCATTTCTAACCGGAAGGATTGTACTTCACAACAAAAAAATAAATTTGGCAAACTTTCAAACCGTTTTTGTTTTATTGCATTTTTTAATTTAAGCTTTTAAATGGCTCACCCTATATTCTTAAAGAACAGTTTGAATGGCAGTTTCTGAACCCAGTTTAAATGACTTGGTAGTCAGTACGAATTTTCAGTTTTAATGCATTCCTTTAAATACATTCCTTTCCCAACAACGCGGGAAGAGTTACTCTAGTTGTATATAATTTTTAAAAATGCATTTATTTTTATATTAATTTTTATTTGTTACTATATTTTTGTAATTTTATTTCGCTTTATATTTTTGTTCTTAAAATAAAAATGTTTTGCCTAACATTCTTAGCATCCATATGTTCCGTTTATATTTTGTTACCTTATAACTCATACGTCTAATGTTAGGATTCTTTCCTTATTTAAATCTTTTGTTTTGTATTTCTTACTTAAAGTTGCATAAGACTACCCGGTGGTAACGGAAAAATATCTCTTCGAAAAAAATATTATATATCTTAAAACGTAGTTAAAAACAAAGGCAAGGAAACTACAAACAAAAAGTGGAAAGAAACCTCAAAATTGATTGCATTAAGCCAGCAATTTCTTGTATTGAAAACAACACATGTTTCTTAGTTTTCCACTCCTAAGTTTTGCAACATTTTAGTTTGTAGTTTTAGTCCCTTGTTGATGTTTTCTTTAAAGCTTAAGAAGTGCAAAAAACAAAAAACAGTTTTCAGTAAACATTTTTAGCTTAAAAAGCAATAAAGGTTTTATTTTGTTTTAAATTTTGTATTTCTCTAATATGAGCATTTTTTTAAAGTTAAAATATTAAAAGTAAAAAAAAAGTAATAATTTTTTCGGTGAGAAGCACAAATATTGTATTTCTAGTAGTAATATGCAAGATGTGTTATAACGTTATACACTTTTTAACTTTCTAAGCTCACTGCCACAAATACCATATATCGTGTTACAGTCAAGCAATTCTTTACTTTTAGCATATTTTTCAAATTTCTTGGCCATTAGCTTGGTTTTATAAGCAAACGTGTTGAATATTTTTAAAAAGATTTTGTTCTGTATTCTAAAATGAACTTAAACTTCATAGGGTGTTCGGATCAATTTTAGCATACTGTTATGAAAATGAAAATGCTAAAGACAAAATTCATGCTTATTATGGGCTTTTAACTAAAAAAAATGTATTGTCTTGTGTCAAGGCTTAAAAACTTCTAAAATTATCTGCACTAATTAAAAGTGCTGCCAATGCATAGATCGAATACTGTTTGTGTTATTTTAGACCACTGTGAATTAACGTTGAAAAATCGAAGATTCGTGTCCGTACAAGAACATTCTAAACTAAGATAAAATACTATAAAAACGGCGAATGGCGGCTGGTGAGTTAATTAGTTCTTAATTGGCTGTCAAGTAGCAAAGTCTGTTAAAGGCGCAAATAAAAAGTGTTGTAAAAGCGAATTTGGTGTATTAAGACATAGTGTATTAAAGTACAGTGGGCTTAATAAAAAAGAGATAGATAGTAAAACAACTAGAATAGAAATAATGATTTATTTTATTGTAACGCAATATAAACGAATTCAAGCGGTTTAAAAGGGTAAAACGTAACAATTTTTTTTCTGAAAATAAGTAGTCTATATAACTGATAAGCATTGACTTTTATTTTATTTCATATCTGAATAAAAATTGGGTTTTTGTAAAAATATATATGGAAAGAAATTAGCTTTAAATTTTTTATACTTAAGAAGTGCAGCACTGATAATTACAGGTGCGCTCAGGTGCACTCCTTCGAGTACCTTGTTTGTAGTGCTGAACTGGCTTGCAGCGGACCTGATGGCTAGGCAGATGGCAGGCATGTCTGCGACAAGGTTGAGGATGGCAGGGGCATGGTCGGACAGGGTCTACGGGCATGCGGCCATCTTTAGGTATAGAGGATAGAATGCTCTCCGTGTGCATCTCACCGGTAATTGGACACGGTACTGTTGAGATTTACACGGATGGATGAAAATCCTCGGAAAGGGTAGGGGGCGGCATCTTTATTCCTGTATACGGGGTGAGGGAATCCTTTTAACTGTCGGACCACTGCAGTGTCTTACAGGCGGAGGTCTCGGCGATAAAGAGATCAGCGGACTGGTTGATTTACTACGGGGTATATGATATCCGGATATCCGGATCTGTACAGACAGTCAGGCTGTGATTAGGGCGCTCTCCGGTGTCTACTTGACATTGCGACTGGTGTGTGAATGCCGGGCATCTCTCAATGAGATGGCGAGACATTCAGACCTGGAGATTTTCAAGGTAAGGGGTCACTCGGACACCCGGGGGAACTGTGTGGCGGACGGACTTACGAGGGCTGGCTCTCTCCTCAGAAATGAGGAGATGGACCCCTCAGTTGGGATGCCACTCCTCGTGCAGACTTATGGTCATGCGGTACATGTTGCGTTGGGCACAGCTACGGTGTGATGACGAACCCACGTGCTCTGTATCGAGCCAAATCTGGCCCCTATATAATCGGGCTTGCTCGGAGTCTATTATAGAGGTGCCGCGACTTAGGCTGCGAACTCTTGTGGCTGTGATTACTGGACACTGGGTGGCTGGTGCGCACGTTAGGCGATTGGGTCTGCCGTTCGATGTCTATTGTAGGGGATGTCAGGATGAGGAGGAAGAGGAGAATGTCGAGCACTTCCTATGCCAGTGCCCGAGTATTTCGGATATTAGGACTGCTTTCCTTGGCAGTCCATTTCTGGATGGCTTGACGAATCTGGCTTGTGTGAATATCGGCAAGATCTTTTCTTTTGTACATGCGTCTGGTTGGTTCCGATCGCACCGGGATGCGAAAATACAGGTTGTCCATTTTCTGGATCACCAATGGGTATCACAGTGAGATCAATACTGAACCCAGGTGGGCTGGACGTGTCGTAACTAACTAACTAAGTTGCTTGTATTAAATTTGGCCCAGAGTAAAAATCTTGATTTTCTGTTATTCCAAACAGCACAATTTGCAACTGTTCGAGAGTAATATGACTTAAAAATAAGGATGAAGACAGTGATTGATGAGTTTTAGACAAGTTTGAACCCATATCTGAATTGTGAAATAAACTTTGCAATACGTTCAAGGTATAACAGTCGCTGAGCAGCTGGTGGCATTTATAGGAAGGTGCCTGTTGCTGCTACGCATAACTTCAAAACCAGCTCAATGTGGCCTGAAATTTTTAGCGCTTTGCAAATTTGCTAATAGTTACGTCTATAGACAAAGATATATGAATTATGGCTGCAAAAATCCAATGTAGGTGTGTAGTTCTCGATCTTGCAGTTGGTGTGATATGCAGCAGTGAGTTTTTTTTTGACATCACATTAATTAGAACAAATATTATTAAAAAAAAAGTTTATATAGCAGGAATTGCACTTAATACTGAGAGTGAATACCACCACAGTTATTGGCAATAAAAGGCAGACATGTATTTTCGTACTTTTTTTAAACAAGTACGATAATATCTTTTCATTTATTTGAAAAAAAAAATAAAATAAAATAAAATAAAATAAAATAAAATAAAATAAAATAAAATAAAATAAAATATGATATTGTATATGGTTCTTCTCAGTACTTTTTATCATAATCCAGAAATTAGTAATCGCAAAGATATAAAACCCCAGATAGTATTAGATTACAATAAAGCAAGGGAGTGGTTGATACCCCGGACAAAGTTATGTCATGTTATACTTGCAAAAAGGTTTAATTGACTGCCATAAATGATATTTAGTAATATGAGATATACATATATCTGCTGGCAAAAGCTTTATGTTATTTACTTTGGCTAAAATGGAAACAGTTTGCCAAACGCCAACAGTTTTTTAGAAAATTTAGGTTCGCAACTTACCACGGTTTATATCAAGTACTTAAGAACGTTACCAAGAGCATTATTTTAGAAAAAGATTGCACAAGAACAACGCATTAATCTTGAACACGATAAGCAGCGTTTCATTTTAAGCAAATACAAAGAAAAAATAAACTTAAGAAGGGCTTAAGAAGCTGCTGCTAATTATGTCCCAAAATAGAGAATAAAAAATTGTTAGTTTGCAAAAAATTTGTTTGCAAATAGCATTCCTATATAATTATTTTATACAAGCATGCACTAATTAAAATTAGTATTGATCAAACATCAATTATTAATGGGAAGTTGTATAACAGCTAGTTTTTCGCTATCAGTGATGTATGCTTTGCTTCATTGGCTTAATAAATATTAAAATTATCATTAATACACAATATGCGAGAACTTTCCATAACATTATTCCTCAAAGTTTTAAAATAAATAGCTTTATCCATCGTATTTTGTATAAAATGAAGATTTCCAACTCCTACAGTGGCCATCACTGGATAGGCATCCATGCTTAGTCGTTTGTTTAGTGTTTTTAGGACAAAATTTTCCTTTACGGTTACTATTATGTACTGCTAGTTTTACTTCTATTTTGTAAAAATATTTAAATTTTATATTGAATAATATGGCATTCTGATTCATCATAACCATACAAATCTGTATAAAAACGGCTCTTGCTTCGGCAGAACATATACTAAAATTGGAACGATACAGAGAATATTAGCATGGCTCTGCGTAAGGATGACACGTAAAATCGTTCCACATTTTTCGTATTGGAATTCATACTGTGTTACAGAACTAAGTAAACTGGAAAGTCGTTAACAAGATCTAATAATAATCTAAAAGCATTTTTGATAAACCGTAGAATTAGGGTACGCATTAACAGCACTCTATACGAGATCTTTTACCCTTATAAAACTTGATCATTCTGTAAATACAGATGATGCGATTTTCTTTTCGAAAAATAACATATCTGCTAGAGTTCAAATTATATTCTCTAAACTTCTCAGAGACATATGTGAATGGTACAAATCTTTAGAAGCCATTTTATCATTGGATAAGTACAAGATTTTATATATTTGTAAGAAACGAAATTGTAATCCTAGAAGTCTTGAATACAACAACACCGCAATTACATACGTACCAGAACAAAATAAATTTTGAACAGCATTGTCTTCAACTAAGGAGAGATCTCACAAAACGTCTTAACATAATAAAATTCTTATCTTCAAGGAAGTGTGCTATACATTCCAATACACAATGTCAAAAATAGGTTACGGTCTGCAAATTTATGAACACTGCCATAAAACATGTTTTAATTACTTAAATTGCCTTTACCACTCAGCTATTCGTTATGCACTCGAAGCTTTCCAAACAACTAATATCAAAAATATGCTTACGTAAGCAGCATTTCCCTCAATTGCCGATTATATTTATACCAGTAATCTGAATTTCAGCCCGAAAATTTTCAACTCTAATGATGCAAATTTATTTAAAATGCTAAATAGCGCTTATAAACAAAAGATACCCTCTAAAATAAATTCCCCAATTCATAGAGCAATTGATTTTACAAAAGACATATTTCCATCTATATCGGTCAAACACACTAACTCTAAATACGAGCCTTGGTGGCATCTTAAATCTTCGTCTTTCATACTTGACCTTTTCCAATTCCGAAATCAAGCAACAGCACCTGAAATATATAGAAAAGCTTTTAAGCAATACGACATTCTCTTGCTGACTACACCTTTCTGCTTACGGATGGATCAAAAACAGATGTATATACACCATTTGCTATAATTAACGAAAATCAGTCTTCAATTTAAAATGAATTGCTTGAAAAACATTACAGCATTTTTACAGCGGAAACATTTGTTATTAAATTAGCCGTAGAATATTCCTTTAAATGTAAGTGAAAATTCATAATCTGCTCTGATAGTCAATATACTTTATCTGCTATTATACATACTACATACAGAATACTACTACTACTACATACAGAATACATAATATAAGAAATCCGTAATTATTTAATAAAATCACCAAACAAGCTTCGCTTAATGTGGGTGCCTGGTCACGCGGGAATAAGAGGTAATGAAACAGCAGATAAAGTTGTTGGCGATGCCCAACGAATACCTTTACTACTTTTCCACACACAAGCAAACAAAGTCTTAAAATCACTAATATTAAAACATAGGTACTTAAATAAGTGTAACGATTGGGAGGCATATAAACGCCGTTATAAAACAATAAGCCCAAACGGCGAACGAAATATTTACCCGTCAACAGTCACCCGCAATGAAGCAAAGCTTTTTTCCAGACTAAGACTTGACCATACAATAACTACGCACCAATTATTGTTATTGAACGAAGACAAAGCAGTATGCATTTCATGTAATACCCCACAGTCAGTAGAACATATCCTAAACCATTGTCAATTATTTTCCTGGGAGAGATAAGCAATTTTCGGACCCACTGCACGCAGCTCACTGCTCAGAGTACCATGAAATGAAAACACTCACAAAACTATTATATTTTTAAAACAATGTAAGCTCCTAAATAATATTTAAAATTAATAAATTAATATATGTATATAGCTAAAAAATATAGGGTACGCCATCTAACGTTTTTTTTTCAACTAGTGTTTATTTCGCGAATGGTAACACCTACCTCATGTCTAAATTGACAGATATTTAGTTTTACCCTTCCGCTCAACGAATATGGTTGTGTATGCGCTTGAACAACGCTGGGAAATATTGCGACATTACTTTGAAAATCATGGTAATGTTGCAGAATCAAAAATCATCTTTTCAGATGAAGCTCATTTTGATTTTGGCGGGTATGTAAACAAGCAAAATTGTCGCATTTGGGGCACAAAAAACCCGCACGCATATACTGAAAAGCCAATGAACCCAAGACGCTGTTTGGTGCGGATTTTGGTCCAGAGGCGTAATTGGGCCATTTTTCTTCGAAAATGAGCAAGGAGTGGCCGTTAAATTCAATGACGATCCTTATCGGGCCATGTTGAACGAATTTTTGTTCACAAAAATTTAAGAGGAGGATATTAGCAATATTTGGTTTCAACAGGACGGCGCTACGTACCACACATTATCAGCCGCAGAGCTGATGTCGTTTGGCCACCTCGGAGCTGCGATTTGACACCGTTGGACTATTATTTGTGGAGTGCCGTCAAAGATAAGTGTTACGCCAACAAGCCAAAGGCAATTGACGCTTTAAAGGAAAATACTCGTGAAGCTATTGGTGAAATACAGCTGCACACAATCGATAATGTGCTTAAAAATTGGACCGATAGTGTAGGCTACTGCATGGCGACCCGAGGCAGCCATTTGAATGAAATTATTTTCCATTATTAACCGGAAGGATTGTACATTCGAATAAAAAATGAAATTTGAGAAAATATTCGGTAGTTTTTTTTATAGCATTTTCAAAAAAAAAAAATTAGTTGGTTGACCCTTTATTTATCATGTCTAGAGTTGAATTCCTTGTTGCTTGCACTCGTACTTTACATTATATAATTTGATTTATTGTATTGTATAATCTTTAATAAATAAATAAAACCAAAACTATATAAAAGCGATGATACTATTTAAAAAACTAAAAAAATTTAATGCCACAACAACATATTACTACTCGTATATTAGCATTAGCAACAAAACTAAAAAAAAACCAGAGGGTTAAAGAAAAGAAAAAACTCAATTGATTTTAAAGACTTAAGTATTACATCACAATACAGTTGTATTATAATTCATAGGTAAAGTCCGTTTAAATCCAATAGAACAACATATAAAGGTGAACACACCTTAAATGCTATCAATATTAAAGGTTAAGGGCTTTATACGGGTAATATAACACATTGAAAAAAGAAAAGAAGAAATAATTTTTTTTTTTTACTGCAAAAACGGTAATATTTGAACACATGTACAGTTTTGCTTTTTATACATAAAAACCTATACTCTTACATTCTTCAAACAGCTGCAATATATGCTGGTGTTTAAGACATGCACACATGTGGTATATATTTATACAGAGGATAACACATTTGTGTGTTGACAGACAATATAATACAGGTGATTTTCTTTAATATGCAATTTGACATTTACTGACAACTAAATAATGCAATATGTGGCTTATAAACGACAGTTGTGTTGTACACATACAAAACAAATTTTTTTTTGGGCTAAATTTTTTTAAATAATCTACATAATTAATAGACTAAGACATTTCTTTGCATCCATTTTACGCCCGTTCTACTGCATTGATTGGAAAAATATATACAAGCTGAGAGCTTTTTCAGTGCAAATCTGCACAATATCAATTTTATTTAAATCGGTTCAGTAGTTTGGGAGTAAGACGACTATAATATTCTACTCTTACTAACACATAGAAAGAAAAGACATTTTTTTTGCTGAGCAGTAAATAACCCAACAAACCATTCAACAAGCCAAATGTAAATAAATGTAGAATAAGCTTATGATAAGATTTTCTACAACTTTTTGTAAGCATACTTATTATAAGCTTATTTAAATATAAAAAATTAACAGTTCTAAACAGAGACCAATAATAACTGTTATAATAACTTTTGAGATTGAAAACGTTGGCCATGGATCAATAAATAATTTTTACGTTCTTAAATAAGAGTTATTCTTAAGAATATATTTTTCAGTTGCTCATAACTTTTATTTTTTATTTTTTTGATTTTTACGTTGCCTTATAAGAGTTATTCCCAAGAAAAGTTTTTTCGTTGGTCATAACATTCATTTTCGATTTATATTTTTTCACGTTGACTGATAAGAGTTTTTCCCAAGAAAATTTTTTTTTTGCGTTGCTCAAAAGTAGTTTTTTTCATCGTCTTTCTTGTATTTCATTAGTAACTAAGCTTTCTAATGGAGACTATTAGCAATAATGACTTACTTAGATTAAAACAAGCAGTATGTCAATTTGACTATTTAGAGTACTATATCCAAAATCAGGTGAAGATAAAATATTTTAAATATTTGTGAATATAACTCTTTTAGGCAAATTAAACCTAAAAAAGTTGAAAATAAAGTTTATGAGCAATTAAAAAAAATCTATTATGCATAAAAGGGTCCGCCAAATATTTTTTTTTTTTTTTAGAAAATGCTATAAAAAATGTACTGAATATTTTCTCAAATTTCTTTTTTTATTTGAAAGTACAATCCTTCCAGTTAATAATGAAAAATAATTTTTCAAATGGCTGCCTCGGCAGGCCATGCAGTAGCCTACACGATTGGTCCAATTTTTAAGCACATTATCGATTATGTGCAGCTGTATTCCACCAAGAGTTTCACGAATATTGTCCTTTAAAGCGTCAATTGTCTCTAGCTTGTTGGCGTAACACTTATCTTTTACGGCACCCCACAAATAATAGTCCAACGGTGTCAAGTCACAGCTCCGAGGTGGTCAAACGACATCAGCTCTGCGGCTGATAATGCGAGCTTCAAAAACAGGGCGCAAAACATCGAGTGTAGCTTCGGCTGTGTGGCACGTAACGCCGTACTGTTCAAACCAAATGTTGCTAATATCCTCTTCTTCTCCTTGCTCATTTTCGAAGAAAAATGGCCCAAATTATGCCTCTGGACCAAAATCCGCACCAAAAAGTGAATCGTCTGGCGTGTATCGGCTTTTAAATGTATGCGTGCGAGTTTTCTGTGCCCCAAATGCGACAATTTTGCTTGTTTACATATCCGCCAAGATAAAAATGAGCTTCATCTGAAAAGATGATTTTTTTTGCAAAATCTGCATCTTCTGTAAGTCGATCGTAGGCCCAGATTCCCAGCTTTGTTCAAGCGTATAGACAACCATATTCGTTCAGTGGAAGGATAAAACTAATTATCTGTCAAATCAGACATGAGCTAAGTGTTACCATTCACGAAATAAGCACTAGTTGAAAAAAAAAAAACGTTATATGGTGGACCCTTTATTTACAAACTATTTCATAGCCTAGACTTTATCGCTTACGTTCCTTCGAAGTAATTTATATTGACTACTTTTAGGACTTAGTCAAAAATATTTAACTTAAAATAAATAACATATATTTTTTAGCTATGGTCAATGTAAAAAACAGATACTTAAACCTTTTTTATTAGCAGTCGCAAGGTTCTTTCACACAAAAATAATAAATAGACATTTCTATACTATTGTATTTTATATGTGGCATACTTAGAGGGGCTTAACACAGTTAATTGATAAAACATGTCCTTGGAAAGGCTATTGAAAATTTGCTCTCAAAACCCACAAGCACTTGCTTTCAAAATAAATTTTAAGAAAAAATGCAAAGAACATTTAAAATAAAAATATGAAGAAAAGAAAAAGGAAGGAAAGCAAGGCACATAAAAGTATACATGATTGGGTATTTCAAAGTACTATATATGACAAAGTGCTTCGAATAATAAAGGTCATTTATATTGTTAGCCATTGTTGTGAGTAAAATAAATGTGTTGTGTTTACAAAATGTTTTTTTTACTTTTTAAGGATGACAAATTTTAAAAACCACTTAAGGTTTTGTTATGTTCTTTTAGAAGCGGACCACAATTTTCAGAAAAATAATGGAAATAAACGTTTAAAACCGAAATACTACAAATTAAATAACAGCATGAATAGAATGTTTAAAAAAGTTGAATATTAAAAAACTAATTTAATGATTTTGTATTTTAGATTAAATACATTTAACATATCTAGCTTTTAAACTTTTCGGGATTTTTTTTTCTTTTTTTTTGGAGTTCATGAAATACTTTTATAGGATAAAGGTTTTTTTAATGGCCTCACAAGCAGTTTTGTATTACTAACGTTAAACTCAAGACATTTAACAATTTTTTTTTGGTATTTCAGGATTATTTTCAATTTTGCTGTCGATATGCACACACAAATAGAATTTCTATTGGAATAAATTTTACACCTCGATAACCAAGTGTGAGAGTATATGCCAAAGGAACTATTTTGTTCTTTGGATAGAAAAAAATTAAATTTATTCATATGATTAAAATAAATACACACTTTATTACACAACTAGAAAAATAAGTAAACAAATATTCCTCTGAATATTTTGTACTATGGCTTCAGTATTCATATACATGACAATACTGAAAAAAATAAAAAAAATTTCAGAAAGTCAGGACTTCATAAAAAAAATATCTTTATCATACAAACTCACTGAAAAATCAAGAGACTCGTAATCCTTCTAAAACAAAATGTAGAAAACGGTAAAAATTTAAACCATTGAGGTGAAATGATTACAATTAAAAAAAAAATAATAATAATAAATATATTAAAAGGAGGCACATGTGGTTTTCAAAAAAGCATTATTTTTCAAAATATAAGGCAAAAAAAATTTTAAATTTAAAGGCAATTGCTTATTTTTTCAAAAATTTTAAATAAAGAATATATAGCAGGACATGACACATACATAGTATATGTTTTTAAGCTGAATTATATTAAAAACATATAATAGTAACTGTTAAGTCGAGGGCTCTATGCACTATTCCGAACTGGCTATCTTCTGATATTAAGGTAAAGTGAGACAGCGTTAACGGCTTTGAGGTTAGAGATCTCTAACTCATGAAGATTATTCAACTATAAATATGTTAGGACTTTGGCAATGATTTATCTTTAATCACGTTTCTAAACCGAAACACCGCCTCAATTGCTATATAAAAAAGGTCTGGCCTGCCTGTGGGAGTCATTATTATATACACTAATAAGTCGAAGATCCATTGAAGAGTGAGAAGATGCATGGCTGTGGTGTTTGCTCTCAACAGATGGATATCAGACTCTCCAATACAGTTACGACTGCAGTTTTCTATAGAGTGAAGTTATGGCCAATTTCTGAAGACTGTGCATAGCACATCGAAAAATATTCATGAACGCCGGTTGTGTCTGGACGATATAGCGGGACATTCTACAGTTATCCTATGCCATGTTCATACAACAACGTTTTTCGTATTTCGCTCTCTCATTCACAATTCAAATTATTAGCCGAATAACATTATTGCCCAATACAAATATTGTAATTAATGCAGTTTCAATTACTTTGTGATTTACTTAAAAACTAATGTAATCCCTAAGCTAAATTTAATTTTCTAACTTTTTTTCGTTTTTTGTCGGCAGGTAAGACATCCGCCTAGGAGGTTCTCGGTTCAGTTCCAGGCCAATACATTTGAAAAAATCAACAGCGGTAGCACATCTTAACATAAGACAGTTGCTGGTTATGAGTACTAAAACAACTATGAAAAATTGTTCTTATTCAGATGTCGTTCGTTACCGGCTTTGAACTGTAAGTCCCTTTCAATAGAGTCGGGTAGAGGATATCGAACCATAGCCGCCGAAAAGACGTAAGCGACAAAAACCAATTTTACAGGAGAAGGTTATTTTTAAATGTTGTTTGTCCTGGTGTATTACAAAACACTTTTTTGCTTTTGCTGTAGAATCATAAAGGTACATTTTAAGGCTATACAATTTTGTGTTCTGGTGAGAATGATTAAATACTATAGATTTTTATTAAAAACCTAAAATCGATAATCGTGGCGCTTAATCCTTTTTGGCGGTTAGTGCTCGATTAAAAGCTGTATATATTAAAAAAATAAATGAAATTTAGAAATTTTTGAAAACCTTAAGTCCTCAATTCTTAAGCTTTATTTAATAAACATTTTAAATGCTTAGTTGTTGTTATGATTACAGCAATTGCCATGGCATTTTTAAATATTCAATAAAAAAATACTTTTTGCAAGCAAGGATATAGGTGTTTGTAATTACAAGTTTTTGTTTATTGATAGCAAAAATTACAAAAATTTTAATTTAATTAAAAATTAGTTCAACATCAACAATAGCAACAATCAATGTAATGATACCTTCTCCCCAACTTGACTATTCATCAACTCAATGTAAAATGCGAATACAATACGAGAAAGAAATAATGTAATAATTGTCTCCTGTATAAATAATGAAGCATGTATGGCACAAACCATGAATAATTTAAAACTGTAGTTGTGATGATGATGAAAAAATATATATATATATATGTGTAAAATGCTATATGCAAAGGATATAGACGAACTAAGAGCACACTTTTGAAAAAACCGGAATTTTAAAACGATATATAAATCCTTGAATTAACTAATGTTATATCCTTTTTTTGCTGTTTTACAATTTGAACATGCTTTCTTTTTGATTTTTGATTCTGCAACATTACCATGATTTTCAAAGTAATGTCGCAATATTTCCCAGCGTTGTTCAATCGTATACACAACCATATTCGTTCAGCGGAAGGATAAAACTAATTATCTGTCAAATCAGACATGAGGTAAGTGTTACCATTCACGAAATAAGCATTAGTTGAAAAAAAACGTTAGATGGCGAACCCTTTATTAAGATAAAAGATGCACAATAGACATTTGTATATTGTAAAGGACAACACAATGACAAAAGGGGGCCTACAAAAATGTTCATGTGTAATAAAGATTTAGGGAAGTCGCAACATATGAAGTAAGCAAATTGGTAACGTTTTTTAATAGAATAAAAAAAATATCTAATAAGCAAAATATATTTAAAAAAAAAATTGTTTAATAAATTTTTTAAAATATACTACAAAATACAAATTTGCTTAGTAATCAATATCTTGTTTTTAAACAAAAAACCAATTTTTTTCGTTGAAGCTATAAACTACAAAAAGATATTTCTTTTTGCCTGAATAAAAGCTTGTAAAAGCCACGTCATATACAAACTCGCTATCATGTCATGTGAAACTTTGTCAATAAACAAAAATTTTATTTTCATTTTTAATAGACGAGTATATTTTAAGCATTTGTATAAAAAAATGGCAAAAGTATGGTTTTGTGTACATTTAAAGTAGTGGTGGACAAACATGTATGAGTGAGTTAAGATAAAAATAAAACGATAGCCATACACAACATTTTCAAAGCCAGCGCAACTTAAATAACTACAAGTAAGACTGCAAGTAAGACTACAAGTATGACTACAAGTAAGTCCAAGTACCTGTATAGTATAGGTGTAAAGTTTTTATAAGCATGGGTATATTTATACTTGGGTATGGCTATATTTCTACTCGAGTATACACAGAGTATACTTAGGGTATATTTCTACAAATAAAACCTTTTGAAATCGCTATGATACTGTTAATAAAAGTGCTTTATATTTGGAATTTTATTAATTCTAATATGATTTATACATATATGTGAAGTATTTTTAAAACATATTCAAGGGGTTTTACTTTAAAAATTTTATTACGTGTTTTGTATAAAAATATGAAAACTGATAAAAAAGTTTTGATAAAATTAACATCATTAATAATTCATATGATAAAAAAATTCTCCAATAAATATTTTTATGTTTAAGCAAATTTCTTTTATATTGTATTTTTCATTTGACTGTAAACTATAGTAGGAGGGTATAAAAACAATGCCGCTTTATTAAAAATTGTTAAATTTCAACTACTAGCGATGTAATAAACGCTGTGGTGCCCAACCTTATTTTCGTAACAATATTATAACCGTTTTTCTTACAATGCACGGTTCAAACAAAGCAAATGATGTGTATACGATGCTGCCTTGACTCTTCAAAATCAAGGAAGCAATAAAACAATAAACAAAAAATTATTTGAATTGAACGGTATTTGAAAGCAATAATAAAACCTAAATAAAACCCGCTAGGCTGGGTTTAATAAAAAAATCCAAGGTTTTTACCTGCTATAAACCGTTAAAGATATAACCAAAAATGGGTCATTCCACAATAAACTGATATATTGTCATAAGACTTATCTATTTTTGCAATAATAGGTCTTTACTAAAAAACTGTTAACAAGTCTTTCATAAGCAAATGTTTCATGCATAAGAAAATATTTTTATTTTAATTATATACGATATGTTCCGAAATACAATGTGTTAAATTGCCCATGTGCTTGTATAAAAGGATAGTTACAGAAGTTTTGTGTTTTTAAGTTATTTTTGAAATTTTAAATATGGATTAGAAAAGTGCATACCTCTTACTATTCTTTTAACCATTTAAGGTGCTAAAATTAAAAGAAATGAAAAATATTTTAGTGAGTAATAAATAAAATTAAAAAAACAGTTTTTATTTTAATAAGAAAAAAAATTAGAATATTAAAGTAGAAGCTATATTTCTGATTAAAAAGAAGTATACATGAGAAATGTTTAAATTCAAATTATGAAATATACGACACTGTTCGACTTTTAAGTACACTTTTAGCGTAAAAAAATCACACGAATTCTTTCATAAAAACTAAAAAAAGCCATTTATATTAAAACAAATGGAAAAATAAAAAACACAAAATCAAGAAATTTTAAAATATAATTCTATTAACGTAATAGAAATATAGTAAGGCTTAGTCGAAAATATTTGCTTTTCAAAAAGAGTATAAATGGTATTACTGGAATTTGAATAGAAGAATTCAACTACTCATCTCTATACTCTATACTCTATTTCACAAGAGAGTTGTATTCCATCTTGGGTCGGATATAGGTCTCGTAAATATTGAGAAGGACAGATGGAGTAAAGTATTTCCTGCACCATCCTGAAAAACCGTGGCACTTGAATGCTTCTTTCGACACTCGGAATATATGATCGTTCTAACGGACATCACAATGAATGCTCATGCCCACAACATCAAGAACATTATCCATAGTTACAGATGACACCATACCACCACGCGTATGACAGTCTATCAGAAAACAACATTGGATCTTGCGCGCCTTATATCCGACCCGAATCGCATGACCCCACTCGGTGATTTTTGCAAAGTCGCTTGTGAGTGCGTCATTCATATTTCGCCTTTTCGTTCCAATTTCCAGAAGGCCCGGCCTAAGATCAAAAGAATACGAGTCACAAATGTTGCTGTCGTCTGATAGGATTTTAAGAGAGAAAAAGAAAGTCATAAAGAAATTTTAAGAATAGAGTTGGAGAAAGAACAGAACTTGAACTCGTCGGATGAGAACCCATCTATAACCACAATTATAGAACGATCTCCGGGAAAGCTCGACACAAATCGAGAGAAATGACTACCGTCACTAAAGGTAGTAAGTTTCTATATAAATGCCTCATGCTTGATCTCACCAAAACCATGAATGGATTTGTTCCACCTCTCCCTCGGCCCTTGCGAAATCTATATTAACGACCGCTTAGCAAATTGTTGGACTACAAATATGTTACAATGTGGTCACTAAACAGACTCTCCATAGCCTTGGAGATTGCGGAACAAACTGCAATTGGGTAGTTGTTTTCAGGGTTGGTAGCCTTACCATCCAGCAGGATGAAAAAATATTGGCGCGATATGACGCACTGAAAAGGTAGGCTACTGGTCGCGCAAGCCTGAAAGAACACTGCTTCAGGACCAGTCCTAGTATGCTATTCGGCCCAGAAGACTTGTTTACGTTGAGATTTGCAAGAACCCTTTTCACACCATAGACTCAAAGGTATATACTGGGCATAGTTACTGATACATTTTCGATTGCGGGCAGTGGTTGAAGGCTCTCCGGAAAGCTAGAATTACTTATAAATTATTTAGCCAAAAGGTTTGCTTTATCAAGCTGGTTTGTGAACGTTTGGTCATTCATTAAAAGAACTGGATTCAAACTGGCGCTATTACTTTTTTAACGAATGACCAAAAGCTTTTACTTCCCATGGAAAAATAAGAACTTAAGCACGATGGCGCTGATCGTGAAGATCCTTCTCACGCCTATGTATTGCGGCACACGAAGATATCGCCTGTTAGCGTAGCGAATTAGTAATGTTTCCTCTCTAGATCTGGCTGTTAGTCTGCACGTCCGATTGAACCAAGATTTATTTCTGAATTTAATCGAAATCTGTTTGGATAGAATAAACATATCCATTTCCAGCTTTATTATTCTGATGACCATCTCAGCCATAGCATCGATATTTGAGTCGAGGAAACAAAATTTCCAACTAAAATGCCAAAAGAAATCGTTGAGCTCAGCCCATCGTGCTCTTTCGGAGGGTCTCGTAGCTGTATGTGTTATACTATGAAGGACGGATAACGAAAAAGGGGCAGAAATGTTATAATGATCTGAGTTACCGAGAGGTGCAAAAAACTCAACTTCATATTTTTTAGAGTGTGTATTGAGGAAAAGGTTGAGGGTGTTATTTTGATACCCATCTACACACGATATATGTGTAGTCTCATTCAATAGTTGCGCAAGGTGATTATGCACGGCATATAGCTCAACGTATTGTTCGGCCAGAAGCCAAGAGGAATTGTGAGCAGTGAAATCACCAGCAACAACAAAATCACTATTCGGGCAATTCGCAGGGATACATGGAAACCACTCTCTCCGTGTTTGGACTTCTGTAAAGTGAAAAATTTAACTTGTCCATCACACTGCGGACAATCTTCCCGGTAGCACGATTATTGACAGCCTAAAAATGGAAAAGTGCGCAGAACGTTGTCCAAGTTGAATACTCATTTTATCATTTTTACATGTTGTTGGGTGATTTAGCAAAACTAACTGATTAAATGACATCCAATGCGACAAATGTAGTTTGAACGATATGGTTGCTATCAATTATGAGTATGTGTTAAAAAGATAATAAATATACTAATGTATGTACACCATTATAATAATCGACTGGAATAATGACGACAATGAGAACAATTCCATTCTAATGGCGATATAATGTAAACAAATAACACTATTATTTCTCTTGTTTTCTGGAAAAAAAATTGTATCTAAAAAAAATTGAGTATGTGCGTGTGTTTGTAAATCTGTTTATACAGCAGGATAATGACGTTGTAATATTTAATAGAAACAACAACTAATGGAAGATTAATGTTGAATTGTTCAAAAAATAAAAAAATTAAATAAAAAAATTTATAAAAACAAAGATAGTATCAGCTCGTATAAGGGGATTCAAAATTTATTTGTTTCAATAAAAATCTAAATAATAAAAAAATCATTAAAATAATTTTAAATTTCATAGAAATTAATTTTATAAAACAAATATTTAGGAATACAAAAATCATGGATAATGAATAAGAATTTAATTTTTTCAAGCAAAATTAAATTGTTCTTTCTTCAAATGGAAATAAAATAAATTAAAGGAGAATAAATGAACAATATGATAGAAATAGAAAAACGACTTTTTGCCCTTTTTTGTTAACCATGAATATGCGAAGAAAATTATAAAAAAATTTAATTAAAAAACCAGGTTAGTTTAGAAAAAAATTCTGTAAAAAGCATAAGAAATTATGCAAAACTATGCATTAGATACAAAGAACTAAAAGAAAAAGCGAAAAAATTAAATCCGAATAATAAAAAATATACAAGAAAGACATTTGCCACAATCATGAAAAACAAGAAAAAATTTCACAAAATTTAAATGGTGAAAGTCTAAATACAATTGCAAGAGCCTGTATAACACTAATTATGCTAAACACTACCATAAATGTTTCCAAGCATGATTTAAATTTTAAATTCATGACTTTTTAATATAAAAAACCTCGCCGAAAAAAAAGTCATATTATATATGAACATATGTATGAGTCAGAAGGACTTTTAACAATATCACACAACTCTACAGATCTGATGCCAATATGGTATTGGATCCAGCCTGCAGCCAAGTGATATCTTAAGTAAAATCTGGATCTAGATAACTCATCAAATATGTTCCCTTAACTGCTAGGGTTGAGTATTCGCGCAGGGGCCAAAACTTCAATAATGCCAGACAATCGATCGAGCCTTCACAGTTCATTCTTACACTGACTAAACAATAAGCTATCGACAGAAATTTCAGTATAGCTATCAATATTGACGTAATACTCCCAATGAAAAGATACTTACCAACGAAAAGATATAGACCATCTGACAATTTTCAACAGCGGTATGGCCTCATTACATTGCTAGCGAGTAGGTGTTCAACACTAGGTTCCTTTGAACGAGTATAAAATAGAATTGGGTTCAGCTTATTGGTTGAGGGAAGTTCCTCTTATTTCATTTAATATGTCGTGCGAATTATGTAGATATTGTTTTGACCTTTTTAAAACGTTTGAGTTCGTTTAATATTCGCTTATACAACACTTTTATTTCAGCTTAAGCACGTCTTTATCTTATGACAGCAAAATGATAACTAAACTCAGACTGTGGGTAAAGCAGCCCCTTTATATACCCAATTGCCTAAAGTTTGGAAGGTTTCGGAAATTAATAAATTAATCCGTTAATTCAAATATAACAAGAAGATGATCGATTTAACAGTGCAGCCAGATTGACAGGGTGACACAAAGTATACCAGAATTACACATTACATTTTTATAACATATATGTATGTGTATATAGTGTATTTTCGTAACAATATATATGTCCATATATACTATATAGTATTCTAGATAGATAAATTTGAACACTTTATAGCTCCTTGCATAAAATAAAAGGTATACAATAAATATAAAATACAGAGTTCTTTCCAAAAAATGTAAAGCTTTATGTTTAAGGCTTGTCTACAGAGTAAAATAAATATTTTTCATTTATTTTTTTTTTGTATAAAATCTATAATAAGAATTACCCACTCACACACAAACAGGAATTTAGCCAGTTGAATATTTTAAAACAATTTGAATTGAAGGATGTTATTTAATAAATTAATTTTTGCAAAAATTAAAAAATTGTAATAAAATTTTAAGTGGCATAGACAATATATTAATTACAAATTTTTAATATTTTTCCTGTTCAGAAAAATGAATTGATTCATTTGTATAACACATTTTTTAATTGACAATTATTTACAATTCTATCAAAACGGGTTATAGAAAATTGACTATTTTATGCTTGTAAAGAGTCCGCCATCTAACGTTTTTTTTTTCAACTAGTGCTTATTTCGTGAATGGTAACACTTAGCTCATGTCTGATTTGATAGATAATTAGTTTTATCCATCCGCTGAATGAATATGGTTGTGTATACGCTTGAAAAACGCTGGGAACCTGGGCCTGCGATCGCCTGGCGAAAGATGCCGATTTTGTTAATAAAAAAACAACTTTTCATATGAAGCTCATTTTGATCTTGGCGGGTATGTAAACAAGCAAAATTGTCGCATTTGGGGCACAGAAAACCCGCACGCATACATTGAAAAGCCGATACACCCAAGACGAGTCATAATTGGGCCATTACTCTTCGAAAATGAGCAAGGAGTGGCCGTTACAGTCAATGGCAATCGTTATCGGGCCATGTTGAACGAATTTTTGTTCACAAAAATTGAAGAGGAGGATATTAGCAACATTTAGTTTCAACAGAACGGCGCTACGTGCCACACAACCGAAGCTACACTCGATGTTTTTCGCCCTGTTTTTGAATATCGCACTATTAGCCGCAGAGCTGATGTCGTTTGGCCACCTCGGAGCTGCAATTTGACACCGTTGGACTATTATTTGTGGGGTGCCGTCAAAGATAAGTGTTACGCCAACAAGCCAGAGGCAATTGACGCCATTGGTGAATTACAGCTGCACACAATCGATAATATGCTTAAAAATTGGACCGATCGTGTAGGCTACTGCATGGCCAGCCCAGACAGCCGTTTGAAAGATATTATTTTCCATTATTAACCGGAAGGATTGTACTTTCAAATAAAAAAGAAATTTTGGAAAATATTAAGTATTTTTTTAGGAATAAAAAAAAAAAAATATTAAAAATAAATTATTTCAAAACTTGTTTCAAACAAAATTTTTAGCTATTCTACGTATTTTAGTTAAATTTAACGACAAAAATTTAGTAGATTAAAATTAATTTATTAATACATATGAATATACTATATAACGAAATTTCCTTTAATTTGAAAATACCAATTACACCTTCTTCTAACATAATTACTGATAATTTTGGTTATGTTAAGCACATATTATTAATAAACAATTGTTCTTATTGAATAATTTGATTTTGGATATTTTTAAAATTCAAACACATTTATTTAATTAGAAGGTTTTGTATTTAAACTTATGTGTTTTTAATTAAAACTTAATTATTTTTATTATCTTGGGCAAACAATTAAGCAGGACAATTAAGCAGGACAATCAAGTTACCACCAACTTAATTTCTAGACGGATAAATAATTAAGGTGTGATAAAAATTATAAATAAAATTACCTTAAATACAACAAAAAGAAAATACATGATTTCATTATGTTTGTAAGAAGGGCAGAAAGAGGATAATAACAGTGAAGTCGCAGTTGATAAATCAGTTGTAATTTATGCCAGTCAAGGCACAAAAAAAAAATTAATTTTATTTAATAAATTCTTTCAATGATATTGACAAGAAAGACAACGGAAAACATAGGAGCCAGCTGTCACAATTAATCAGATTATAGGATGCGAAAAAAGGACGAAGCAGTATATTTAAGTACAGCAGCATACTTCATTAGGCTGACAGCTAAGCATAGACAAATGTCTTATTTTAAGGGAATTTTATTTAATAAAAAAAAAGTTCTCGGCAATTTATGAAGTGACTTTATGAATAAATCAACTAGTAAAAGCTTTCAAAAAACTTTTTAATCCTTGGATTTCTGAAAAAAAAATTTATAAATATTTTTTAATAAGTCCCATATGACAAAGTCCGAAAGGCTTCAAGTGTTATAAATCAAATATTATAAATTAATCTGCATTTCCAACATGGCATAAGATAATATATTTTTTTTTATATTTAGAGCGAGATATAATTTACCCCGTTGGGATAAACATAGCTTACTCCTGTAATGTGATGCATGTCTGAAAAATTTTTTTATCTCGTTTGTGATCCGCAACACCTGCTGACTTGCGAGTTTCAGTCGAAAGCTGTTTTGAAGACACTTTGGGTGAATTTGATAAGTGTATGCTCAATCTATTTGTATTTTATTTCTGTATATAGCTTACGGTCAGCTTTTAGTTTGTAATTCCTTTAATACAAGCCTTTAGTACTTGGCCAGAACATACAGCATATGTCTTAACTTTCATAGGGTGTTCAAATTTACTGCCGTTAATACAGGTCGGGTCAAATTTGACCCAAGTAAAAATTTTATATATTTAGACAACGATAAGCTTAACTTAAGTAATAAATAGTTTATTTATTATTTTAAATAAATATTTTTAAATAAACATAAGTTGTCTTTATAGTTATATTTATTGTAAATAGCTATACAAAGTGCAAATGATGAAGACAGAATAAAATAACAAAGGCTATTGAGAAAAAATGGGTAAAAATATGAATTTAGAGCGCCAAATGAAAGAGATATGTCAATAAGCATAACCGATATGACTTTCAAATACAATGAGGAGGAACTTATTTCGAAATTGAAGAGACAACATCAAAAATTGCAAGAGCACGAAATTAAAGGCCGTACAACTCCAGAAGGCCAATACGTTGAGTTATTTGCCGCGCACAATCACCTTGCGCAATTAGTGAATGAACCTACACATATATCGTGTGTAGATGGGCACCAGAACAATACCCTCGAGCTTTTCCTCACTACACACCCTGAAAAGTATGTAGTTGAGGTTCTTGCACCGCTCTTCGCGCGGTTTCACACATGGCTACGGAACGCTCTATTTTTAACTACGAGGATGCTCGTTGGGCTGAGCTAAACGATTTCTTTGGGCATTTTAATTGGAAACTTTGTTTCCTTGGCTCAAACGTCGAAGCCATGGCAGAAATGGTGGTGAATATAATAAGGCTAGGGATGGATATTTTCATCCCATCCAAAAAGCTTTCGATTAAACCCAGAAACAAATCTTGGTTTAATCTGACGTACAAATTAGCAGTCAGATCCAGAGAGGAAGCATTCAGGAATTGGCGCAATAACAAATGTGCCCACATTGATTTGCTTCGCAAACAGGCGAGATCTTCATGTGCCGCAGTACTTAGACGCGAAAAGGCTTCGTGCTAAATTTCTTACTTTTCCGCGGGGGAATAAAAACTTTTGGTCATTCGTTAAAAGGCTGAGGAACAACGCTAGTTCGGTTCCTGCTCTTATAAAGAATGACCACTCATTCACGAACCCGGTTGAAAAGGCAAACCCTTTGGCCGAAATGTTTGCAAGTAATTCTCACTTGCCGGAGAGCGTTCAACCACTGCCCGAACTTGAAAAAGTATCAGCTACTATGCCTAGTATATTCTTTCGGGCTCGTGCTGTAAAAAAGGTTCTTGCAAATTTCAACGTTAACAAGTCTTCTGGGCCGGATGGCATACCAGCACTGGTCCTGAAGCAGTGCTCTTCGTCGCTTGCGCGTCCATTAGCTCACCTTTTCAGTGCGTCATATCGCGCCGGTATTTTCCATCTTGCTGGAAGGTTGCTAATGTAACGCCAATCCCCAGAAAGGGCGAGGCTAGTAACCCTGAGAACTACCGTCCAATAGCAGTTTGTTCCACACTCTCCAAGGTTATGGAGAGTATGATTAATCACCACTTTGTGGGATATCAGAAGTCCAATTCACATTCATGGTTTTGGCGAGAGTAAGGTTGCGGCTCTAGATATCTCAAAGGCGTTTGATAGAGTTTGGCACGAGGCTCTCATTTCGAAACTTAATGCTTTTGGTGTCGGTAGTCACTTCTCTCGATTTATATCGAACTTTCTCAGAGATCGTTCTATAAGAGTGGTTATAGATGGGGTCTCATCCGACGAGTTCAGGGTAAACTCAGGGGTATCGCAAGGCTCTGTTCTTTCTCCTACTCTTTTTCTAATATTTCTTAACGACTTTCTTCTTCTCACTTCTAATCCTATCTTCTCTTTTGCGGATGACAGCAACATTTGTCACTCATATGCTTTTGATCGTAGACCGAGCCTTTTGGAGGTTGGGGTAAGAAGGATGAATATGAACGTCACACTCACAAGTGACCTGGTGAAGGTCTCCGAGTGGGGTCGTGCGAACTGGGTCGATTTTAATGCACGTAAGACTCAATGTTGTTTTTTAACACACAGGCGTGGTGGTGTGCTGTCATCTGTGTCAATGGGTAATGTGGATATTGAAGAATCAGATGCTCTTGATGTTCTGGGCATGAGTATTCACTGCGACGTTCGTTGGAATGATCACATATTTCAAGTGTCGAAAGAAGCATTCAAGTGCCTTGGTTTTTTGAGACGGTGCAAGAAATACTTCACCCTATCTGATCTCCTTAATATTTACAAGACCTATATCCGTCCGAAAATGGAATACAACTCTCATGTATGGGCCGGTGCTTCAAAGTCTACTTTGGAGCTTCTCGACCGCATACAGGAGAGGGCGAAGATGCTCCTCAATGAGGGTAGGGTAGCCAACTCTATCGATTCATTGGAGCACCGTCGCAATGTGGCGTGTGTTTGATTGTTCTATCGGTACTATAACGGAATGTGTTCTAACGAAATTAAGGAATTAATTCCTAAAAATCATATATTTTTACGTAGTACTCGTATTTTTCATAGAGCGCATCCCTTTGTAGTTGATTGTCCAGTAAATCGCACAGCGCATTATAGGGTGAATTCGTTCTTTGGTCGCACTGTTCGGTTGTGGAATAATCTTCCAGCGAAAGTATTTCCTGCCACTTACGACATGAGTAAATTTAAATCTAACGTCCATAAACACTACTCCCTCTGTCCTTTCCTTCCAATAACCTATTTTCCTAGTACCAGCACAATGCACTGCTTGAATAGGGACCATCCCCTGGGTGCTGGTCTTATATAAAAAAAATAAAAAATAGTCAATGATTATAAGAGAATAACAGCAGACACAGGAACAATATAAGACTATGTTATAACGAACGACAAAAATATTACAGCAAACAATAATATTTCAAATAAGAAAACAGATCATGAAGCAATAGATATAAAAATCAATACAAAAAACAATAAATATATTGACAGAAAGGAAATTAAGTTATTCAAATATATGCAAGAAAACATTGTTTAATAATGAAATTTGTGCAATACTTGGAGAAAACAATGACAATGATTTAAATAATAAAGTTGCTCATTTTGACTCAGCCATCGAAGACACCATAAGAAAATTTACGATTAGGAGAACAGCGAATAACGAACATAATATGAACAAATGGTTTAATAGAGAATTGAGACGATTAAAGAGAGAAAAAATACTCAAATATCAGATTGTGAAAATTGAAAATACGGAAGTAGCATGAGGTAATTGTGGAATAATTGGAAATATAAATAAAACTAAAAGGAAAGAAAAGAACACTTTTATTAATAGAAAAATAAATAACGTCAAAGACCAGAAACAAATGTGGAAAGAAATTAAAGACCTAGTCCTTGGGAAACATAAAACTGTGAAAAATATGTGATATTTAATGGAATAGAATATAAGAATGACGATCACCAAATAGCCGCTCAATTTAATAGTTACTTCGTAAATTGTATTAAATCAATTAATAATAAAATAGAAGATGTGCAATACAAAAACTATTTACCTGCGATAACAAATAGATTTAAGTTCAGTGTAATAACAACTCAAGAAATTAAAAATATCTGCAAGAATTTGAAGAATATGCCAGATTATAACAATGTTGCAATTAAAATTATTGTGGATAACTGGAACGTATTGGGGCCAAAAATATGTGATATTATAAATACGTCAATGAGGACAGGAGTTTTCCTAAATAATTGGAAACACTCTATGATATCCCCGGTAGAAAGGATTTTAAAAACAAACAAATGTGATGAATTCCGCCCAATATATACTTTGAAAACCCATGAGAAATTAATTGAAAAAGTAATTAAAGGACAACTAGAGTCATACATGGAGCGACATAACTTGTTCTCAGAATATCAATCAGGGCTTGGAAAAAATTTCTCATGTGAAGCAACTGTAAATTACTTAATAAACAGTTAGAAATTTATAGGCAGAAAGAAAAAAATAATGGCAATATTTTTAGATTTTGAAAGAGCGTTTGAAACAATTGACAGAAAAATACTTATCCAAAAATTAAATATATATGGCATTAGGGAAAATTAACTTGAGTGGTTTAGATCACACCTTACAAATAGAAGGCAAATAACAAAGGTAAATGATACAAAATCTAATGAAATGGATAATGAATTTGGTGTACCTCAGGGCTCTATATGGGGCGCGTTGCTGTTTATAATTTACATAAATGATATGCCACGCGTACTTAAAGGATGAAAATTATACTTTATGCAGATGACACCCTAATATATGCGGAAGGGGAAACAGATGAGCAATGTAAACAATATCTACTACAAGACATAGAAAACATAAATTGTTGGTTAAAAATGAATAAACTAAAGCTAAATGATAATAAGACCAAGCTACTTAAAATTAACATGGGATGATGATTCAATAATTAAAACTAATAATAAGACAATAGAAGAAGTTAATAAAATAAAATACTTCGGATTTATAATTAAGGATAAGGATATCAAACTAAATGAACACATTGATTATATATGTAAGAAAATTGTTAAAAAAATTTGATTCTTAAAACGGATTAGAAATAAAATATCAATAATAACTGCAATCAATATATAATACAATGATAAAACTTCATTTTGAATTTGAATGTACAATTTTATATAGCTGCTGCTCGACAACACAAATAGAAAGACTGCAAAAACTACAAAATTAGGCAATGAGATCAAACTAAAATATAATAGATACACTCCAATTCAACTTAGGTTGGACACACTAAAATGGTAAAATATCCAACAGAGACTGATCCTTAATACCCTAAAATTTATTCAGAAAATGAAAATGGGAATAGCGCCTAGTTATCTAACCGAACAACTTGAATTTGTAAGAGATGGTCATCCGTACCACCTGCGAAACACTGAAGATCCGTTTAACAATGGCGAAGACAACATCCATGCAGAGGTCACTTTTTTTCAAGGAACTCAAACTTTACAACATGCTACCGGAATTTGTAAAAACAGTAACAAACTTTAATATGTAAAGGGTCCGCCAAATAATTTTTTTTTTGTTTGAAAATGCTATAAAAAAAATACAGAATATTTTCTCAAATTTCTTTTTTTTATTTAAAAGTACAATCCTTCCGGTTAATAATAGAAAATAATTTCATTCAAATGGCTGCCTCGGCTGGCCATGCAGTAGCCTACACGATCGATCCAATTTTTAAGCACATTATCAATTGTGTGCAGCTGTATTTCACCAATGGCTTCACGAATATTATCTCTGGCTTGTTGGCGTAACACATATCTTTGACGGCACCCCACAAATAATAATCCAACGGTGTCAAATCGCAGCTCCGAGGTGGCCAAACGATATCAGCTTTGCGACTGATAATGCGATCTACAAAAACAGGGCGCAAAACATCGAGAGTTGCTTCAGCTGTGTGGCACGTAGCGCCGTCCTGTTGAAACCAAAACCTATATTTATGTAGAAGTACTCATAATACTTTAAGCATCATCAAAATTAAATTATCGTATTAAATAAGCTTTATCTCATTATATCTTACAAACTGAACAATATTTCTCTTATAAAGGGTCCGCCATCTAACGTTTTTTTTTCAACTAGTGCTTATTTCGTGAATGGTAACAGTTAGCTCATGTCTGATTTGACAGATAATTAGTTTTGTCCTTCCGCTGAACGAATATGGTTGTGTATACGCTTGAACAACGCTGGGAATCTGGACCTGCGATCGACTTACAGAAGATGCCGATTTTGCCAAAAAAATTCATCTCTTCAGATGAAGCTCATTTTGATCTTGGCGGGTATGTAAACAAACAAAATTGTCGCATTTGGGGCACAGAAAACCCGCACGCATACATTGAAAAGCAGATACACCCAAGACGAGTCACTGTTTGGTGCGGATTTTGATCCAGAAGCATAATTGGGCCATTTTTCTTCGAAAATGAGCAAAGAGTGGCCGTTACAGTCAATGGCGATCGTTATCGGGCCACGTTGAACTAATTTATGTTATTCGTGGGGTGCCGTTAAATATAAGTATTACGCCAACAAGCCAGAGGCAACTAACGCTTTAAAGGACAATATTCGTGAAGCCATTGGTGAAATACAGCCACACACAATCGATAATGTGCTTAAAAATTGGACCGATCGTGTGGGCTACTGTATGGCCAGCCCAGGGAGCCATTTAAATGAAATTATTTTCCTTTATTAACCATAAGGATTGTACTTTCAAATAAAAAAAGAAATTTGAGAAAATATTCTGTAGTTTTTTTATAGCATTTAAAAAGAAATTATTTGGCGGACCCTTAATAATAATAATAATATATAATAATAATAATAAATGTAGAAGTACAGTGACTTAAAAGTTCGGGTGTTTTTTCTTGGTATTTAGTTAAAATTTAAGGCTGCTAATCGTGTTCAGGATCATCTAGTTTTGCTTGTGCAATTTACTTCGAAAATTATGCTCTTGGTAAGGTCTTTCAGTACGTTATGCAAGTCGTGGTAAATTGCAAACCAAAATTTTCTTTAAAAAATGTTGGCGTTCGACAAACTCGTTACAGTCGTGGTTAGCCAATGTAGGTAATATAAAACCGTTGTAAGCGGATATATCTCTCAAATTAGTAAATATCATTTAGTCTTTTTCTGCAAGTATAATATGACACAACTTTGTCCTGCAGACACTTATTTGCTTTATTGTAATCTCATACTATTTAAGGTCTTATATCCTCGTGATTACAAGTTTCTGGATTACGATTAAAAGTACTGAGAAGAACCACATACTATTTTTTTTATTTTCTTTAAATATATGAAAGAAGTTTAGCGTCATTGGTGGAAAAGAATTACGAAAGTGCAGATCTGCCTATTGTTGCCAATAACTGTGGTTTTAATTCAGTGTTATTTTTAAGTGTAATTCCCACTAAATTAACATGATTTTCTAATAATGTTTGTCTCAATTGATGTCATGCACAAAAAAACATCTCATTGTGACGTTTCAGACCAACTGCAAGATCAAGAACTACACGCCTACTTTGGTTTCTTTCAGTCATAGTTCATATATCATTATCTATATATGGTAGGCGTAATTATTAGCAAATACGCAAAGCGCTTTACATTTTTTGCTATATTCAGCTGGTTATAGAGTTTTGTATAGCCGGAACAGGCATCTACCTGTAAATGCCACCAGCTGCTCACAATTTAGATATGGTTCCAAACTTATCTAAAACTTATCGATCACTTTCCTCATCTCTATTCCCATTGCTCTCAAATTCTACGAAATTGTGCTGTTCAGAATAACATTAATAATATCTATTTTTTTATAATTCCACTGTACTTTAACACACTATGTCTTAATACATTTTTTTTAGCTAAAAGCTCATAATAAGCTCTAACGTGGTGAATTTTATCTTTAGCATTTTCATTTTCGTAACACTTTATAACCCACCAAACAGTCAATTTCGGTGGATGTAAAAGCTTGTAGATCATCCTCACTTCAAAAGTGAAAATCTGCTTAAATACATACCCATGCAACTAAAACTGAGCTGCAACGGAGAACAAAGTGAAAGAAATAAATTTTGGCAAACGGAAGCATTATTTCGATAAAAAATTTTCAGGCCATAATAAAATATCAAACCAAACTAAACACCAGCAACTTAAAAAAAATTAAAAATAATAGTTTATATAAGGATTTATTGTGAATTAAAGACTTTATTCTTATTTTTTTATCATCGGTTATAGTTAAAATAAAAAAAAAAAATCGAACACCATGATACGAATTAGTGATTTGTTACATTTTTCCAACAGCTTTAAGATGGTTTAAAAAATAAGGCATTAAAATATTTTTTGATTTTTACCAATTTACATTTGCTGTCTTCATTTGTATTCCTTTTGTTAATCTTTTCACTTTCTTCTAGTTTATAATCCAGCATTTCTATTTGTTGATCTAATACTTGGTATAGTTCGTTATCTCCGCATAACATAGCTGCTTCTCGCTCTTTCTTTAAAAAGATTTTTTTCATGGATCCATTTTCCAATCTATTTGCTTCGTCCATTATTCTATTAACATTGTAATCAAAATTTAAAGCTTCCTCTATCTCATTCAGTTTTTTTATAATAAAGTCTGATGATGGCATTTGAACATTTTGTTCGATACATATTTCACGCCATTCTGAAAACTCACTAATGGTAAGATCTCCATTGGATGTATATTTAAGTAGACATATGCTTTCATGGTTTCCATATTTTAGACGTAAGCCCTTATTTGTTAGAGTTTCACCCAATTTATATATTTTTGCTGTCTTAACAACTCCAACAATTTCAGCAACTCGATAAATTGTTTTTTTTCCACTACTTCCAAAACAATAACGAACGAAACAGTTGAGTACTGTTCGTTCAAATAATGGCAAATTTATAAACCTTTCCAGTTTAGAACGCGTTAGCATTATCTTGTTTATTCCAACCCTTAAATTCATCACCCTAGGCATTTGTGTCACTTTAATTTCTTTTGCCTCTGACTGACTGGACCGTTTACTCTTAACAGGCAATGGGGTCGGTTTTTTTATTTCTTCACAAGCACTTCTTTCTGAATCATCGGAACATATTTTTAATGTTTTCGGTTTTAAAGGAGATTCTCCCGCAGTAAAACTCTGCCATACTTCGTTGTCAGAATCATTCTCTTCTTCAACTCGCCGCTTAGCTTCTTCTTCTTCTTCTTTACATTGATACATTTTCAAACCAAATTAAAAAGAAATAAAAAATTGAAATTCAGCTAAATAATGCGAAATGTCGACTTAACTCTAGGAGTGACACAGTGAAACTAGTACAGATTGAGAAATGAAGGCAGTATTTATATTAAATTAGCCCACACTTAAGCCTTCTCCATTAAAGACTTTAATAACCTTTTACTAGCAGGTAAACAATAATGAGGAATTTCCTGAGTTACTATGGATCTCGTTAATGAGTTTCCATTCTTAGAACTTATTGTTACCTGTGCTAATTACATATGTTTAAATATTGTATGGCCCTTATGCAGCTGCTTTCTCAAAAGTTTTTTTTTTTTTTTTTGCTTTTTAGAAATTTAACTCTAATATGTCAATTTAAATGTAACTAAATATTTTATATATAAAAAGTATGTGTATGTCTGTGTGTATTTTTTTTCTTGAGCATTATAGAAAGCTAAGCGGCTAAACCAATTTTCTTAAAATTTTTATAAGATCTCTATATGTTTGGAAGGAAACTTTTTTTCTCTATCACTCCTCTAAGGATCATATTGGCGCTACACCCAGCATCCATTGATTTGTTTCAGTTTCTTTAATCAATTTGAACTTTTAAGCTAAGTAGAGATTAATCCACTGTAGCTTCATCCATATAATTTGGTATAGTGGTGAAGATACTGGCAAATTGGTGGTGATATTTACTTTAGCATTGTAATTTTTTCCAAATAGATGGCGTGTTTTAATGATCATTCGTCTGATATCCGTCATCATTGCCAGACGTACGCGGGAAGGTCAGGGGGCTTCTTTTTTATTTTTTAGATGGAGTTGTCTCGAGGGAAGTTGAAGTCTATTTATTTAAGATTTGAAAACATAATTAAATTTTTCTTCATTATGTCCTCTGGTGGGGCTCAAACCTGGGTCGTTTCTTTACGCCGCCACAGGAAAAAACATAGTAAGACACATAAGAATTGTAAAAGGTCCGCCATCTAACGTTTTTTTTTCAACTAGTGCTTATTTCGTGAATGGTAAAATTTAGCTCGTGTCTGATTTGACAGATAATTAGTTTTATCCTTCCGCTGAACGAATATGGTTGTGTATACACTTTTATCGCTTCGCTAAGTGGGCCTGCGATCGACTTACGGAAGATGCCGATTTTGCCAAAAAATCATTTT
Organism: Wohlfahrtia magnifica; assembly: GCA_023159175.1. Taxonomy (NCBI): domain Eukaryota; kingdom Metazoa; phylum Arthropoda; class Insecta; order Diptera; family Sarcophagidae; genus Wohlfahrtia; species Wohlfahrtia magnifica. Next base: position 2,356,061 of record JAKWBJ010000059.1, read on the forward strand.
TTCAGATGTAGCTCATTTTGATCTTGGGGGATATGTAAACCAGCAAAATTGTCGCATTTGGGGCACAGAAAACCCGCACGCATACATTGAAAAGCCGATACGCCCAAGACGGAGTCACTGTTTGGTGCGGATTTTGGTCCAGAGGCATAATTGGGCCATTTTTCTTCGAAAATGAGCAAGGAGTGGCCGTTACAGTCAATGGCGATCATTAGCGGGCCATGTTGAACGAATTTTTGTTCACAAAAATTGAAGAGGCGGTTATTCGCAACATTTGGTTTGAACAGGACGGCGCTACGTACCACATAGCCCTGTTTTTGATGATCGCATCAGCCGCAGAGCTGTTGCCTTTTGGCTACCTCGGAGCTGCGATTTAATACCGTTGAACTATTATTTGTGGGGTGCCATCAAAGATAAGTGTTACGCCAACAAGCCAGAGACAATTGACGCTTTAAAGGACAATATTCGTGAAGCCATTGGTGAAATACAGCTGCACACAATCGATAATGTGCTTAAAAATTGGACCGATCGTGTAGGCAGCCGAGGCATGGCCAGACGAGGCAGCCATTTGAATGAAATTATTTTCAATTATTAACCGGAAGGATTGTACTTTCAAATAAAAAAAGAAATTTGAGAAAATATTCTGTAGTTTTTTTTAGCATTTAAAAAAATAAAAAATTGGCGGACCCTTTACTTTCCTTTTAAACTAATTATTGATTTTTGTATATCTAGAGAATGCAAGTTTCTGAATTTGGTGTAAATGACTTTATAATCAGCACAAATCATCAGAAAAAAATGGATGATGGAGCGTTAAGCTGTTCATTCATACGAAATATGAAGTTTTTTTTTTCGATATATATCCACATCAGTCAAAAAGCGGAAAAGATTGAATAAACGGATTTTCAACAAGGCACACCAGGTAAAAGCTGTCTATATATAGTATATTTACCGTCTTATTCATAAAAATTTAAAAAAGCTTTATAACAAAATTCAAAAATTTGTATTCAAAAACAACAAACAGTAGTATAAACCATTTATTAAATTAAAATTTTTATTGTAGGTTTGTAGATTTTAAACTTTTCATAAGTTGAAGTTTGCATTTATTTTTTTTTTCAGTCTTTCAATTTGTGTTTTATTCTTCTTAGCTGAAAATTAGACAATATAAGCAGGAAAAGTTAACAATAAATGTAATAAATATAACTGCAGAAATCGGCAGATACATTGTAAAATGAAAATTGTTTTGATAAAATTCCAAATAATTGCCCATAGTGTTGTGCAAATGTTTATACCAACGTGGCCAAAAGCGTACAAGGAAAGTCTTGATCTACTTCTCACTCCCTGATTTGATCCATTTAAATAAATTACTGGTTCAATTGTGCAACAACGAGATACGTTATTAATAAAGTGCAATCTGAAATTGACTTAAACTTTAAGTCTGTGGAAGTTTTCGGATTTGAACGATTTGTTGTCTGGGTAGAAGAAAATAGAAAACAAAAATAAATTTCGATTTAAGATGATGCGACTGACACTCATGAGCTAATTCAAAACGAGGCACAGTGGGGTATTCGATGCTTAAGGTGGGAATCAATTCGGAGAGCCTTTCTCAAGAACTCAATTTAATAGATTTTAATTTATTTTAGTTAGAAATTTATAAATAAATAGTTATTATACATACTCATAATAAAAATAGTCATAGTATATGAAAAAGGTTTTGTTGAGTATCATTGGACTTATGACTATCATTGCCATCAACATCATCATTATCGTGGTCATCATTATCATTTTAGTCATCACTATATTGAATATTATTTGGATTTTGTTCAAATATTAATAAGCTCAGCGCTTCTTGTGAAAAATTATTACGCTTTTGCTTTTTAACTTTCTCATATTAAAAATAATAGAATCGGAAGTCACTAGAAGTCTTAAAATGATATCCTCATTAGATTTTTCTCTTGATCACTTTCGCGAAAAATTATCTCAAAATTTTTTTAAGCTTCTTGGACTTCTTTTGACGACTGTCCTATCTGTAAAAAGACATGGTTTAATATTTCTTATCTATGATTTAAATATTCGTGAACAGTTGGAGACATATTATACCAAGGATACATTTTCAGGTGCATACACCTGAGAAGTCACCAATATTTATTTGAAAACCATTTGAAACTTTTACCATTATTATGTGCATTTGCTTTATTAAATCGACATCAAGATTTGTTATTTGTGCCGAAATGTTTGCATTTCGAAAGAAACGCCTTGCAGTGTTGCCGTCATTGGAATTTCCAAAACCTTGTTTTGGCTGATCAATAACCAAACCCATTTGACGCCTAAATTTACTTTGGTTGCGGGCTTTATTAATTGAAACAATTTTCTTTACATCTTCAGAACTAACGTGCCACTTAATTATTGAAAGTTTTTACGATAAATGAAAAAGCCATTCGAAGAATCGAATCCATCCATGAAGGATTGAAACGCCGAGTTTTAAAGGTGACCGCAGGCTGCCTTGTTTAACTCCGGTCTATGGCGAGAATGGCTCACTGACATTACGGCAATATATGACTCTCGAAACGGCCCCATGGTATCAGGTTTATGATTCTTCAGGGACGCCAACGTTTTCTAATGCTTTCAAAGTCAACATATAGAAGAAACAGGGGAGTGTTAAATTCATTGCACTGCTCTCCAATTAGGTGCAAGCTGTTAATGTGTCCACACGTGATCTATTAGGACTAAAACCCGCTCGTTCTTTTCGAAGTTCACTATCTACAGGTACAAGGATGCGATTAATTATGATTTTTTAAATATTTTGCAGGCGGTAGGCATAAGTGCAATGCCATGTCAGTTGTTGCAATCTCTTTTGTTACCTTTTATAGTGACTTTTATAATTAGGCTTTCCTTCCAGTCTTACGGTACACTTCGTTTATTCCAAATTTCTGTAAAAAGCGTCTTAAGTGTATCAGCTCGCACATGCGGCTCGGACTTATATAGTTCGGCAGGTAAGTTGTCTACGCCCACTGCTTTACAATTTTTTTAGTTCAATAATAGCTTGACCGATTTCATTTCTGTCTGGATGGCTGGTAGGGATGGTTCCTAGAGGTCGAGCGCGTGCAAATCAAGATGTATCTGTGTTTGAAGACGTGTGGGAAAACTGAATGAATGTGTCATGGAAATCTTCACGCCGACGTAAAAGATGGTCATCAATAGTAATAAGTCTGTCATTTTTGTCCTTAATCGGGGTGTCATTGAATATCTGTTTATTTGTAGGTTTGCATTATACACTGTTTTTTTGAATAGAACGGTAAATGTACTATACATAGACAGCTTTTACCTAGTGTGCCTTTTTGAACAGCCGTTTATTAAAATTTTTCCGCTTTTTGACTGATGTGGATATATTACAAAATTACACTTATCATTTCTGTCGCTTAACATTTCTAACTAACGACTAGTATTTGGCGTGGGCTGTGCCTCTTTGTTCTACGTTAGTGGCATTATTGGGATGTTCTTTAGCAAGCGTCTTTCCTCGATGAAAGACCAAAATGCGGATGAAAGCCATTCTTTATATTTTTCTTTTAGTTATGGCGATAACTTCGTCAGCAGTGTTACCCAGCATAGGTTTAAATGTCTTTCACTGTTCATTCACATCCTTGTTAGAGTGCACTGCAGCAACGACATCAGGTCTTCCATTTAAGATCTTTCTGACAAAATTTTCTTTTGCTCTGTCACAGGCGAGTCTTAAGATATTATACTTCTTTCGTTTAATAGCATGCACATGAGCTGGCTTCATTTGCACTATAAGTTTAAGTTTCACGATAAACATGAAGTGATGGGATGTTATTTTAGCACTTCTGGGGACTCTTACAGCTTGTAAAATTTTAAACCATTTTTTATTTACGCAAAAATGGTCAATCTGGATTTCAATGACAGTCCTGCTGTCGCGCGATATCTGTGTTAGCTTATGATGTATTTTGTGTGGGAAATTTGTTCATTTGGGAGTTTTTAACTAAACAACAGATTAAACACTGTCTTCCTGGTAGGAATAGCCTACAGTTTAAATGCTGGAAGGGAATAAAATGGGGAAAATGCAAGTATTTAAAATAATTATTAATATGTATGGGAATAGCGAAGCATGCCGGGTTTCAGCTAGTTTAAGTGTAAAGGAAGAAGCTTATTTCTATTATAAAACTGAGTTACGCACAGCGAATCTAAAAAATCTGATCCTACCCATAGACTCAGCATAATCGCAAAAACTAATAGTTCGCCGAAGTTAACAGTCACGGGAAAACATCAGCCACCACAACGCATGCTACTTTGAAACTGTTTGTGAAGTCCCTACCTTTGTGAAGGCCTCGCAATCCTACGGCTATTATTTTCGTCTTTCCCAGTGAAAAAGGTCTCAGCTTGCCGAACACAATATCAGTCATACATCCGAAATAAGCTCTTTAATTTCTACATATACCATTTAAGCCCCAGTTTCGCTACTCGTATGTCAATTACTATATTAGTTTTGTGTTACTGTTCTCCACAAAACTGTATATTTAGTATGAATGGGAAGTGCCATGCCCAATCCAAACTCTCCAATTTTTTCTCTAATGATTTGTATTGACTACGAAATTAGTAAGACTAAGTTCGAAAACTTACACTTCAATCATCCACAATATATACAAAAATCAATATTTAGTTAATATGAGAGGTACCATAACCACTAATCAAATTACAACCACTTTTTGACTAATGATTTGTATTGACTGTAAACTCTTGAAGACCAAATTTAAAAGCCTTAGCTTAAACCGTTCTAAAGATGTAAAAAATTATTGTTTAGTTTTTATAGGAGTTACCATGGTCGCTAGTCCGATTCCGCCCATTTTTCGACTCATAATTGTTACTGATTACGAAGCTATTTGTATCAAATGTTGAGAATCTTATTGTTACCGTTTTGAAGATATAAACAAATAAACATTTAATTTGCGTGGGCGTGGCACCGCCCAGTTGTAAACCCAAACGTGGTCTTACAAAAGCCAATACACTCATTACGAGTGACTTTTTGGTGCGGCTTGTGGAGAGGTTGCATCATTGACCCACATTTCATATTTCGTAACCATGGAGACACCTATCGCATCATGGTAACCGATTTTTTTGTATCCACTCTTCATAGTATTGAAGTGAACTATGTTCGGTTTAAACAGGATGGTGCAACTTGCCACACATCTCCTGTCACAATCTGCTTATTGCGTCAAACATTTGATGTAAACGGCCATTATTAGACAAAATGGTGATGTCAGGTGGCCACCAGGAAGCTACGATTTAATACCATTGAACTATTTTCTGTGGGGAGGAGTTAAAGACAATTGCTATGTCGACAAACCAGAGAAAATTTAGCATTTGAAGGCAAACATTCGTGTGGCCATTGCCAAGATATGACCCCAAGATATGACGAAAATTGGTACGAACGAATAAGGCCAGCAGCGGCAGCCATATGAATGAAATAATATTTCATTTCTAACCGAAAAAATTGGACTTTACAACAATGAAATAAATTCGGAAAAATATCCAGCCGTCTTTGTTTTATTGCATTTTTAAATTTAAATTTTTAATGGCCAACCCTATATAACATATCTATAAAAAAAAAAAATTAAAATTACAGAAGCAGCTGCATACGAGTAATAAAATTTCTGAACATTGTAATTAGCGCAGGTAACAAGTAAGTTCTAAGAAAGGCAATTAAGCAATTAAGGAAATTCCTTATTTTTGTTTACCGCTAATAAAAAGTGATTAATGGTAATATAAGTTTAAGTTGCGCGCTAAGTTACTATAAATAATGCCTTCATTTTTCACTGTGTATTAGTTTCAGTCTATGACTTCTAGAGCTAAGTCGACATTTAGCATTACTGAGCTGAAATTCAAAAGTGTTTGCTTAACATTTGTTTGAACGTAAATAGTTATCAAAATAAAAATGGACCAATGGAAAAGTAACAACATAACGAGAAAGGAAGATAAGCGACATATTCAAAATGAACTGGAAGCTGAAAGAGAAGAATGGACGAGCTTTACTGGAGACGAATCTGTTGTAAAACTGAAGGCATCAGAAATGTATTGTGACAATTCAGAAAGTAGTGATTGGAAAGAAGATGAAGAAACTACTCTATCGTATAGTAGCAGTAAATGGTTCAGTGCATCAGAGGCCGAAACCTTAGAAAATACGCAGCCTAGGCTGATAAATTCTAGAGAGGAACTAGCCAAGATATGGTTGTCGCGCCTTAAACTGGAAAGGTTTTTAAATTTGCCTTTATTTGAGCGAACAGTACTTAACTGTTTCGTTAGTATTTGTGTCGGAACAAATGGAAAACAGCAAGTTTATCGAGTTGCTGAAATTGTCGGAGTTGTTGAAACTGCAAGAATTTATAATTGTGGTAAAACGAACACAAATAAGAGGTTACGCTTAAAACATGGAAGCAACGAACAAGTGTTTCCACTTGAATTTATAGCCAATATAGATTTTACTGAGAGCGAGTTTTTAGTATGGCGTGAGACCTGTATCCAACAGAATGTTGAAATGCCATCATCAAGCTTAATTGAAAAGAAAGTTGCTGATATACAGGAAGCCTTAAATTTAGAATTGAGTGTTAATAGAATAATAGACGAAATAAATAAGTTGCAACATGGATCTATGAAGAAAATCTTTTTAACAAAATTGCGAGTATCGGCTATGTTACGCGGATATTACGAACTATCACAAGTACTTTATCAACAAATAGAAAAACTTGGAAGCTCAATTCATAATAAAGATGAAGACTATGCCATTTTTGAGGAATCTTTTGTAAACCTGAAAACATCAGTCATATGCTCCGTTGATTCAGAAAGTAGCGATTGGGAAGAAGATGAAAACCATGCAACAAAATATATTCCACCGTACAATAGCAGAAAATGGTTCAGTGAGTCAGAGACCGAAGACTATATATATAATAATGAACGAAATAGGAACCATTATGCTAGTGTTCACCTGAAGGCATCAAAACTATGTTCTGACGATTCAGATAGTAGTGATTGGGAAGAAGATGAAGAAACTGCTCTATCGTATGGTAGCAGTAAATGTTCCAGTGTGTCAGAGACCGACGAATTAGAAGAGACACTGCCAAGACTGATAAATGAACTAAACAAGATACGTCTTTCGCGTTTTAAACTTGAAAGGTTTATAAATTTGCCATTATTTGAACGAACAGTACTTAACTGTTTCGTTCGCATTTGTGTTGGAACAAATGGAAAAAAGCAAGTTTATCGACTTGCTGAAATTGTTGGAATTGTTGAAACTGCCAAAGCTTATAATTTTGGTAAAACTGAAACAAATAAAGTCTTACGTCTAAAACTTGGAAGCAATGAAAGCGTATTTCGATTAGATTGTATATCCAATTGGGATTTTACTGACAGGGAGTTTTTAGAATGGCGTGAAAGTTGCATCCAACAAAGTGTTCCAATGCCAACAGCAGACTTAATTGTAAAAAAACTGAATGAGATAGAAGAAGCTTTAAATTTTAAATGCAATGTTAATAAAATAATAGACCAAAAACAATCTTTTTAATGAAACTATCCAGTGTATTAAATCAACAAATAGAAGAGCTTGAGAACACAGTTTATAATGAATATTTTTTGTAATAAAAAAACGCGAATATTGTAAGGTTTTATATTAAATCATTTGCAAGTTAAAATAATAACAAAAGTATTATATAGACACAGATAAAAAATAATTTAATATTTAAGAATTAATAAGAATATTAAAGCTGTTACTATAGTGACATACATCAGTACTTTGTGTACATCGTGTTTGATGTTTATTTTATTTTTAATATAACCAATGGTATAAAAAATAAGAATAAAGTTATTAAGTCATAAGAAATCCTTATTTAATCTTTTATTGGGTGTTTTGTAGAGGTTCATAAATTTGAGTTGGTATCAGAGCTTTATTTGACAACCGATTTAACAGCTAATTGTTCCTGTTCCTTTGGTTTGGTTCGACATTTCATACCAAAGCAATTGTTGAAATATTGTTACAAAAATAAAAGTGCTTAAAAAGAAAATACACCGCATCAGCGCCTTTAAGACTGTATTGTGGAATGCTGTTATACTAGTTTGATCAAAAAGTTCCCGGAATTTATTTAGAAAATTAAAAACACAAGTTTATTCATCAAAAACTATATTATCTCCTTCAAAGTAATCCTCATCGACTGCAATACACTTATGCCAGCACTTGATCCAACCATTGAAGCATTTTTTTTCGGTATGCCTATCAGTGCTTCCTCTGATTTGTTCATTATTTCATCTCGGCTGTTGAAAAGCGATCCCCGTAATGGTTTTTTAACTGGAGTGAAAGATAGAAATCATAAAACGACTTGGTTTTTTTGGTCTCGTCTCACTTGGTAAACTCGATTTAATTGACTGATATCTGTATTGCTTGTCATACTCATAAACCCACATCTAGTCTCCAGTAATGATCCTTTTGATGACTGTGGGATCGGATTCAGCCACGCAAATCATATCTTTTGCAACCTTAACACGGTATCTTTTTTGCATGAAATTGAGGTTTTTTAGCACCACTTTGCTGCTACTTGACGGAAACCCTAATTGTTAAACAAAATGTCTTGGACGGATCCATAGAAAATGTTCAAGTCTTCTGATTTTTTTCTGATGGTTAATTTTCGATTACTTAACAACATTTCTTTTACTTTATTGATGATTTCGTCGGTTTTCGATGTCAGTGGTCTGCCACTGCTTTCATCATCTTCGATTGACTCAAGACCGCTTTTGAACAGCTCGTGATACTGTTAAACGACCATTTTCTTTAGAAAATCGTTGCTGAAACACTTTTTCCAATTTTTCCAACATTCGTACACCGAAAATCCACATTTTATACGAAATTTAATACAAAAAATTCAAATTCATTACTAAAATTGTAAAAAATCGTCAAGACACGTAGCTTTTGCAAATGTCAAGCCATGACGCTAAGATTTAGCTAAAATATCAACAAAACAGATGTACCAACATAACAAAAAAGAACTCATATCGGTACGATGAGATCACAATACGGGGGTTATTCCGGGAACTTTTTGGTTAAGGTTGTATACCATAAAGGACAAGAAAAAATAATCTAACAATAGCAAGCACATTCAAGCAGCATATTTTTACAAAATGTCTACACATCCTAACAAAAAGCGAATTAAATTTTTGATTTCTAATATTTCAAATGATACAGTAGCTGGCAATATTAAAATGTATAATACTCTTAAGTCTGCAAAATTCACTATAAATATTTTTCTAGTTACTTATGACAAATATTAGTTAAGTAAAACCAAATTTAGATACCAAAAATGGAAGAAAAAGAATTATTAATGAATGTTGGTTTATTAACGTGTTGTAAACAATCAAGTGGTAGAAAGGTAGTAGTAACGTATAATTATTAACATTGTAATTTATACCAATGTGCTACTGGATCTAGCCATGGGATATCTAAGTAGCTAATTAATCTCGTTAAAGTTAATTGACTAAGGCTGTTTGCTATGTAGTTGCCAAGAAATGTGGTTTTCCTGCTAAGTACGGTAAGGCATTCTTAACGAACTGGTAGATAGTCTAACCATTTTTATTGCAAATGAGACAGAAGTCGCTGAAGTGGAGTTTAAGTTTAAATGTAAAATTTATATTCTTAGAATGTTTTTATAACTTTTTGGAAATTAAAAATAAAAATTCCACTTATTTTGCAAGAAAATTTTTCTCGAAAATTTTGTTTAAAGTTAGGTACTTGCATTTAATTTTGCATAAAATCGGCAATAATCAACTGATTTTCTTGGTTTATAGCTTATTTTATTCTCAATATGTAAAATTCTCGTTTTGAAAATTTTTATGACTGATTGAAAAAAATAAATAAAAAAAAAAATAATAAAATTGCTCTAAATTTGCGTAAAAAATGATTGTTAAGGTGATTTATAGGAAATTTTATTAATAAACATTTGCTGGTACCCTTATTAAAATCGGTCAAGTCGTTCTTAAGTTATGATGAAATTTATGGACATAACTATTAAATTTTGGGCGACAACTTTGCCCCGCTCATAAGAAATATGAGCTCGATAGGAAAAAACTGAAAACGTATTTGAATTCAGCGCTTCAGAATCATAATGTTCTTATAGTTTTATTTAATGGCAAAAAATTTTTTTGACCAGGTTATGCCATAAATTTTTTTTGCCTATTTTGTAACACTTGGTATAACCTCGTCTTTTCAAGAAATCTTTACTAATGAAATGAATGTATAATTATGATATTAACATCTTTGTAAAATGGCATAAATTTTGATTAAATGATAAGTCAACCTTATGAATATACTTTTTTATATTGTTTTAAAAATAATTTCTTTTCAAACAAATGCTATTTTGGTAATATACAAAATATTAGTACCATTCCTCGCATACTAAATTTTCAATTTTTGACATTGCCGTTTCAATAGCTTCAGTAAAATTCAATCTTTAAAAATACAAAATTATAAATTCGGATTATAATTTGAAAAACCGTTTTTCTTTTTATTTATCCTTTTACTAAATGATCCGCCAAATAAACTTTTTTTTTTGAAAATGCTATAAAAGAAATAATGAATATTTCCTCAAATGTTTTTTCTTTTATTTGAAAGTACAATCCTTCCGGTTAATAATGGAAAATAATTTCATTCAAATGGCTGCCTCGACTGGCCATGCAGTAGCCTACATGAACGGTCCAATTTTTAAGCACATTATCGATTGTGTGCAGCTGTATTTCACCAATGGCTTCACGAATATTGTCGTCTAAAACGTCAATTGTCTCTGGCTTGTTGGCGTAACACTTATCATTGACGGCACCCCACAAATAATAGTCCACCGGTGACAAATCGCAGCTCCGAGTTTGCCAAACTACATCGGCTCTGCGGCTGATAATGTGATCTTTAAAAATAGGGCGCAAAACGTCGATTGTAGCTTCGGCTGTGTGGCAAGTAGTGCCATCCTGTTGAAACTAAAAGTTGATAATATCCTCCTCTTCAGTTTTTGTGAACAAAAATTCGTTTAACATGGCCCGATAACGATCGCCATTGACTGTAACGGCCACTCCTAGGTCATTTTCGAAGAAAAATGGCCTAATTCTGCATCTGGAACAAAATTCTCACCAATCAGTGACTCGTCTTGGGTGAATCGGCTTTTCAATGTATGCGTTCGGGTTTTCTGTGCCCCAAATGCGACAATTTTGCTTGCTTACATACCCGCCAAGATCAAAATGAGCCTTATCTTAAAAGATGATTTTTTTGATAAAATTTTCAAAGTAACGTCGCAATATTTCCCAGCGTTGTTCGAGCGTATACACAACCATATTCGTTCAGCGGAAGGATAAAACTAATTATCTGTCAAATCAGACATGAGCTGAGTGTTACCATTCACGAAATAAGCACTAGTTGAAAAAAAAACGTTAGATGGCGGACCCTATATGTTTATAACCGAATGTAAAAATATTTTCCTAATATTAAAACATAAATTTCGTAAAATATGGTTCAATAATAAAGATTTACCACGAAGTTTCCTTTTTTTCACATATCACATACACACCCAATTATTTCAATGCTCTTTCAATGGAATTATAAAAATTATTTATAAATCATTTATTTGTTTTTAATTCCTCCTTTTAAAAATACAAATACGAGATAATAATTTTTATCCCTTTTATATACAGAAATTGATTATGTTTGTTCATGGCCACAATTGTATACTCACATTAATGAATATGATACACTTTTATGTAAATTATTAATTTTCCATAAAATAGCGGCAAAAGCAGATGTGTACATATGTTGATTAATTTTTCTATTTGTTTTCCATATTAAAAAAAAAAAAATAAATAAAAAATCATACTTCGACATGAAATAATACCGTGGCAACAAAAAACTCTTTATATGTGGATAACATATGTATACCAAAAAGTGAAAGCAACATTATGGCGTTTGTTTATTGATATTTTTTTTATTTTCATATGAAAATGTAATTAAGATATACTCATCGTAATTCATGTAATTCCTTTTTTTTACGAAATTAGCGCTATGTACCATTCCATCAAATTCGCCACATTCTAACAAAATTTATCGAAAATACAAACCAACCACACACACCCGCATCCATCCATCCATCAATCCACCACTCACCATTTTGACAAAATTCCATAACTCAATTCGTCCATTCCATTATGTGTTCTAAGAGGTTCATAACTATTTCCAAAAAGTATTTTTTTGTCGGTTACATATATCTTCCTCACCAATGCATGTAGTCGGCAATGTAGTGTTAGTTTTATCAACTGCATTAATACATGATTGTGTAATATTTAATCTCATGTGATATTAAAATTTAAAGGTTAAACTGCTTTCAAGCAATTAGTGCACAAATAACTTACAAACAACAAACTTTATACCAGTTGCATGGACCGACATTGCAGTTAATCTCCTAACAGGGGGTCAAGCATAACATTCGGTTTTTAAAATACGTGTACCTTACTGATACACATCGGTTTCATATTTTTGCTTGCCCTCAAAGGATGCACATCAAAACAGATCGCAGCATTTGAGATGACATTTCAGTGGTACCCAAACGTACTTTATATGTTGTCATCCGCCTTTTAAAGGACATTATGAATAATAGCAATTATTATGAAAAAAAAAAAAATTGTTTCGAGGAGATTTTCGCCAGATATGAATGTGAATGTGAGTTTCTTGATAGGTTTAGGTGGAGATATTTAGGTGGACATAGGGTCTTACTGTGTGACATATCCACCATTTATTTTATTTTAATTTTTTTTCTCCGTCACTCATCTAGGGAGCATATTGGCTTTCGACAAAGCATCTATTGCTTTGATTCAGTTTCTTCAATTTTATATTTCAAGCTAAGTAGATGATTAATCCGCTGTAGCTTCCTTGATATGATTTTTTTATTTTGATATATTTTTTTTTTTTTTTTTTTTGGTAGTGGTGAAGATCTTTGCTAATTGGTGGTGATCTTTACTTTAGCATTGTAAATTTCATCCACCATTATTGTATCTGATATACTGAAGGAAGGCATCAGATTTGCTGAATGAACTATAGTCCGAAAGAGGCACAATAGATGCCATGGGTCGTAGTGTCTGCAATAGTGCCTGGTCAGGGATAATAATAGTAATATCAGTTGTGCGTTTTTGAAATTAATGTAAAAAGTTCACCCTTAAGCACTTATGATTAAACCCATTAGTTGACTGAAATATGAGCTCAAATTTACCTTCTTTAACGGAATAGTTGCTAAAATTGGGTAACAGTGACTTAGGAGCTCCAACAAGTTACAATAACGAAGCGTTTAAAATCCTGTAGTATTGTTATTATAGTTACGATTTTTAGCATCAGATAAATCAATGGTTGAAATGTTTTTCAATTTTACTCAACGCCAATTCTATTCCAAAAATCTGCCGCATTACTTCCATATTAAAATTCCATATTTCTATTCCAGTAACCAAAAATAGTGGAAAGTTATGAAGTTAACGTTTTCGGTAAAAAAATTGCATTTTAAAGCATAATATATTTTGTTGTGGCAAAAACCATTCTTGGTAGTACTGTTGTCGGCTATGCAGTGTTTGCTTATTCAAGTGTATTAATACAGGGTCACTTAATATACAAAAACTTAACCAGTTAAAGACGTTTCAAGAAAAGCGTGTCCTTTATAGTAAAACAGTTGTTTTAAACGCGGTTTTCTACCATAACCATCGTCATAATCATATAATTATTTATTTTATTTTTTTGTTTTCATATGAAAATATAATTAAGATATACTCATCGAAATTCATTAATTCACGTAACAAATGAAGTCATTTCGTTTTTTCACGAAATTCATATTTGATATCTATGTTTTTTTAGTCGCTATTTCAGAATCCGTGCTGCTGTTAGTATTCTTTTAGAGGTTGAAATTGTTTGCATACAAAATCGAGCAGCCTAGATTTGAATTCCGGCAATAATGAGGGCAAATGTTCATCGCAGATATGAATTTTAAATAATTAAGAAGCTTCTATCACCGGCTAAAATAAGCCAATCACCTGCTTAAAAAGATTATCACAAAGAAACTGCTCCCAAAAGGAGTAACAAAAAGGTTATTATCTTAATATATACAAAAACATATCTATGTATATAGTGGGCTTGTTAGTAGTCCTATTTTGTCAAAATTTCTCTTATATCTTATATATGTATTCATTTACCTATGATGACTCCTTCTATTTTTGTATATTCACTCTATGAGATTGACGCACTGTGCAGCGTTCTCAAGATAATCTAAGAAGAAATAAAATTTTATCCATTCTGTGCCTTGTAACGACACTCTAGATTTCCTCCTTGACTACAGATATAGGACAGCAGATATTAGAGTAGGAGGTACTAGATTCCACATATATCGTTCCTTTGAACCGGAGAGTTAAAGCTGATTTGCACGAGGACCCTAAAAGCGGCCTGGCTAGAGAAAATCCTGATCCTACTTACGGACCCGGTATAATGCTTTAACTACGGAACGCTTCAATATATCAACTTAAAATGTTATCTGAGGTAGTATTTTTTCATTTTATTACTGATATAAAATATTTAGTGTTCTATGACGTAAAGTAAGATTTTAGTCCATACTAGGGAGATCGATTATTCGACTTTTTTAAAAACCGATTTTTGAATAATTAGAAAAATATCAAATTTAAGAAAAACGGTTTTCGGTTAATAATTATTCAAAAAACCAGTTAACCGGTCCTTTTATTTAAATACAATTGTTCTTAACTTTTTAGCGCAGAGCTGGACTATGTCGTTTTTAAAATAAGCAGAAGCTGACGGAGATCTTGAAACTAAAATGGCAATCAATACTAGTAATAATCTCACAAAAGTATGTCCGGAGGCCATAAAAACAAAAGTTTATTACACAAAGTACTAAAAGTTGCTTAAGTTTCGAATAGCTACCAAACGAGCTAATTTCTCTTCTGTTGTTGTATTACTTGGTAGAGAATGGAATTAAAGGCTTGTTATTACAGTCACTATTTAGGTGCCTCAGATAACAAGAATTAAATGTTTTAAATCTATTGGTAATATACGAGTCCTTAATTACCTCAGCAAGAAAAGCTGCTTAGGTTTCGAACAGCTCTGTATGTAAATTCATGCCCCGCTTATTTAATAGTGTGTGTATCACTATGGTATGTTAGGTAAGACACCCACCTTCCAACCAAGAAGTTGGCTCAATCCCAGGCCACACCATCTGAAAATTTTCAACAGTGATATCACTTCACAACATTTCCAGCGACTGGTTATTGTCGGCCATTTGGAGCCGGCTTTTGTGGGTAGCTTTTAATGAGTCTATTTGATATTTTTCCATATACAAAAATTATAAAAATTAATAGTTATTTACAGAAGAGAAGAAAAAGTTATTGTTGCTCAAGTGTGCATATCTTCTTCGATCTACCTTGGCTTTCACGTTCTTTGTGAGGCGTTCAAGGTTGTCATGTATACAAAAATTATTATGTTTATGCAAGTAGTTAAACGATGAGCATATTTGCAATAAAAATATACAAACATATGAAAATTAAACTTATTTAAATTAACCGGCTATTCATATTAAATTAACCGGCTTACCGGCGTATTCGACAAAACCAAAAAAAAAAATAAAATAGTTAAAAGCGGTTAAATAATAATCGTCCGATCTCCCTAGTCCATACTTCAACGGCCTCGAAAAACCAGCAACTGTTCATCAGTAGCTACATCTTCGTAAAATATTAAGAGATTAACGTCCCAGCGATATCTGAAAAAGGAGCGAACTTAGTTCTGTTTGTCTCTGCCTTCGGGCCATAGTCTGGTCGAGGCAAGGAGCACTTGAGATTATGTAAAAATTATCTTTACGCATTACTTCTCGCAAAAAAGTAACTAAAACGTACACCGAACAAACCATTTTGACGGACAAACTCCTGTATAAATTGGTATAGAAATGGATGAGTGTAAAGTAGAAGTTTCTACATCTTTGTTTTAGAATTTTTATCTCCCACACTTGTTTGCATTTTTAATTATTATTTTATTATCATTGAGAGAAAATGTAACACAGCAGAACGCGATATTCATGGCATCTGGAAACGGAATATGGTGCTGACCTTGGATGTGTGAACATGTCTAATCTTATTACGACATGTTGTATGTAGGACAAACTCCATTACATTAAACTTTTGACTTTGTACATTACTAATTGATGAATTATCTCATTCATTTTATAACGAAATTTGTCACATTGATTTCATATTCAATATTTTCATCCAAAGCCCCACAAATTAATATATCGGAATTATAGAGCACAAACTAGAAATTATAGATATTTAACTCTATATAACCCTACAAACTAGTTGAATTAGAAATAATTTTTGTAATAAAAATAAAAAATACATGTTAGTTTATTTAATGTTTTAAGAATCAATATGGATTATAATGCTGATTTACCATATTTGGAATTTTTAAAATTTATATAGACTGTAATTCCTTTCAGATATACTGAGATATAAAATTTTTAATAAATCAGTTCCGCCATTTATGATAAATATCAAAAAACCAAAAGCAAAAAAAAAAACCTTTAAAGGAAGCAGCTGCATATGGGCCATAAAATTTGTAAACGTTGTAATTAGCACAGGTAACAATAAATTCTAAGAAAAGAAACGAATTAACGAGATATTTAGGAAATACCTTATTTCTGTTTACCTGCTAGTAAAAGATAATTAATGCCTCTAATCGAGAAGGCTGAAGTGTGCTCTGAGTTAGTATAAACACCACCTTAATTTATCAATCTGTATTAGCTTCAATCCCTTACTTCTAGAGTTAAGTCAGAAGATTTTTTTTTAATTTTGTTTGAAAGAAATAATTTTTAAAATAAAAATGAACCAATGAAAAAGTAATAGTACATGGGAGAAGAAGAAGCTAAGCGACAAGTTCAACAAGAACAAGAAAATGGAAAAGATAAATGGAACAGTTTTACTGAAGGAGAATCTGTTTTAGAGCTGAAAGCATAAAAATATGTTCTGACGATCCAGAAAGTAGTAATTGGGAGAAGACGAAAAACCTACTCCATCGTATAGTAACAGTAAATGGGCTAGTGAGTCAGAGGCCGAAGGCTTAGAAGGACTCAGCCTAGACTGATTAATTCAAGGGATAAGCTAAAAAAGATATGGCTGTTGCGCATTCAACTAGACTGGGTTCAAAGCAATTTGCCAACCCTATTTTGCTTTGAGGAATAAAAATCTGATAGCACTGGGTTAAAACATATTTTTAAGAAAATTGTAGACAGTTTGGGAGTATACTATTTGCCAATAAAGGTAGGTCAACATAAATTTTTTAATAGATGATTTACATGTAGCTATTGATCGTTTACTAGTGTGACTCGAAACATGCATAAAGGTTATAGGTGAATATTTTGAATGAAACTTAGCAATTGTGACGTGCATGGAAACATAGCGCTAGGCGGGGGGCCGGCAAAGAGGAGGCGTGAAACTCTACAGAAGAAAAATATAGGAAAACTAAAAATTACTTTGGAACCGGAGCTATATTCTAAAATCTGGGGTTCCTGTAATATGTAACGTATGGGTAAAAAGTGAATGTTTGCACTGTGCCGACACTGTATAGTAAAAGAGTAAGAGCGTTCAGTAGACAAATGGACAACGAACGACACTGAAATTGTGGTATGATTGATCTCTCTACCATTGTGTACAACAAAACTAGAGTGTCATCAGCTGAAGGTCAAGATTAGATAGAGTCGATGGGAGCCTATGATGTGCTAGCAAACAGCCGGGTGGGGGGTTCGTGACTCACCTATTCCTGCCTCTGTTTCATTACATAATTTATTATAAAGACTCCTGAAAGTCAACTAATATATTCTCTACGTAAGTGTTAAGTGGACCAAAATAGCTTAGTTTCAAAACATGAAAAAAAACCCCTACTAAGCTATAATATGTATATTGAAAAGCAAAGATACTGATCACCTGGATCATTTAAAAATAGTTTTCCGGATGTATTGGAAAACCGTGTCTCTACACCCGCCCTAACCATGATTCTACTGACACTAATATTCCCGAAGAATCCCACATTCTATCACCCTATCGCATTATTCCATACAGAAAACTAAAGAAATTCCTTTACCAATTCATTTTAATTATCTAATTCATTTATTTCAATAAGACATATTCTTAAAATTAAAAGTCATTCTAATATTATTAACATCCGTCACAAAGAATATGAGATTTCGATAATTTAAGCATTTAAATGAATAACTGTTAAAGTAGATTTACAAAAAAAACTGCTATTTTTTCACGCTATTTTCTACTTTACCAACTATAATGAATTCAAACGTGTTGATCTAATTTAAATACAATATATAAATTCAAAATTAACGGTTTTCCAAGTGAAATGTACTAAAAATTATTATTTTAAATTTTACTTAGATGTTAATTTTAGTGTTGTAAGAAAAAAAAAGAAGAAAAGGATACAAAAAAAAACAACTTAAACATATGTTTCTTTTTCTTCTTCTTTAATATTAAATAAATTTCATAAACATAATTAAAAATATTTTACTTAAAGAGAAGAAAAACAATGCAAAAGCCAAAAAGTGATTTTCTTAACAAAATAATAAATAACCGTGATTGTGACCGTGGCAATATTTCGCATAATTTTTATAATTGCGATTATCGAAAGTTTACGATATTTGAATAAAATGTTAATAATAATTTTCCGATCTATTTTGTTTCATTCAATAATCAAGTTGAAAATTAGGTTGTTTTGACTTATTCGCTCAATTTATAGGTACAACCAATCCAAAATATGCTCAATTTGGTCATATGGTAACATTAATTTACTTTTCTGTAAGAAAAATACTCTTGGATTCTATTCATTGACGCGATAGCTTAGGCTCAATATATAAGAATATCTCACTACTACACGTAAATAAATGTGAATTTTACTCACCAATTATACTGCTGGACGATGAGGCCTCCTCGTACAGGGTTATTGGGTTTAAGGGTTGCTAGTTCAAGATAATTTAATTATAATATTCTTACATACGCCTTGCGATAATTGTGTTCAATTGTATTAAAGATTTTGGTGCCACTTATTTCAATATTTAAATCGAAGCTTTATAAAATCACTTAATGCTTGATATAAATCCTTTCTCTTTACTATTATTGAGAAGTATTACCCTATTAACAAATTAAAATTAAATTTAAATTTAGTTCAAATTTTCTAAATACATAAAATCTCTAATATTAAATACAAATATGTTCCTCCAGGTAATTATGAGTTGCTCTTCCTTCCAATGGATTTGTAGGCGCAAAAGGTGACAGGAAATTTGCCTAAGATGAAAATTCAGTAGAGTAACAACTGTTCGTATAGCCGAGAAGTCCTAGTCAGGTGAGGTGGAATTGCCTTTTGTGGTCTATGAAGCTCAGGTAGTCTTGTCTATGGAGCACAAGTATAGGCCTCTAACGGAATTGTCCTCGATCCGGAAATTTGGGTGGCAAGCGCATGGAAAATTGGGTGCTATTTGTGCAAAATCCGAGTCACCGTTCGAGCGCATGCACTCAACTTGGCAAAAACTGCTTGTAAAATCTTTTATGCTTCTATGTGAATCAGCATGCTCACAATAAACTTATATAACTTATAAAACTTTTTAAAACAAATAAAAATTCACCGACTTAACTTTCGGTACGTGTGGCCTCTACGAAGGTGTTTAAGTAAAAGAGGAAGTAGAATTCGGCAGCATATGCCACTTTAACTTTCTTAAAATCTTTCGTGGCCTAGAAACTTCTTAAAAATGACATTTTCCTCTATTGACGCCATTTAAAGTTACACAAAGTAATAGATTAGCCTAATCATATGGCATCACTGACCGACCGAATATTTTATTCCTAATTAATAAAAAATCAAGTTTACTTTCATTCTAACACCAGATTCGAAATAAAATTTAAATCAATACATCCTCCTATTCTTTTCCCATATGTCCAGTAATCGCCACACTGTGGTATAAACAAAAGGTTTTTATCAACATTCTTCAAATCAGAATGTCCACTGGAGTTGCAACATGTTTATTATTATTAAAATCGAACAGTATGATCATAAGCATTCTGTGTTTACCAACATACAATACTCAGCAACATCTTAATATATGCTGCATATCAGCCAACATGTCCATATACATTATATGCCTGTATAGAAGTAAAGTTCCCCACAGCAACCCAATGGTAATAAACATGTATACTTATTTCCAATGAGAGCAAACATATGTTCCAAATTTACAACATTCTTGAACTAACAATGTAGGTATGGGAAAAAGTAATTTCTATTGAAACTAATAAGAAAATATAATAAATATTTATGAATCAGTAAAATGTTCATCACAAACTGCATAACATTTACTCTATGAGTAGAAATGTTAGGAAGAATTCAATTTCTGAGTACTATGATTGTAATTATTTGTCCTTTACGATGTTCATCACATTCCTTAGGAGAAAAACTATGGTAAAGAAATAAACGGAAAACTCATTCATAAGGGTCCGCCATCTAACGTTTTTTTTTTTTTTTCAACTAGTGCTTATTTTGTGAATGGTAACACTTAGCTCATGTCTGATTTGACAGATTAGTTTTATCCTTCCGCTGAACGAATATGGTTTTGTATACGCTTTTTTCGCTTCGCTAAGTGGGCCTGCGATCGGCTTACAGAAGATGCCGATTTTGCCAAAAAAAAAAAAAAAATCATCTTTTCATATGAAGCTCATTTTGATCCTGGCGGGTATGCAAACAAGCAAAATTGTCGCATTTGGGGCACAGAAAACCCGCACGCATACATTGAAAAGTTGATACACCCAAGACGAGTCACTGTTTGGTGCGGATTTTAGGCCAGATGCATAATTCGAAAATGAGCAAGGAGTGGCCGTTACAGTCAATAGCGATCGCTATCGGGCCATGTTAAACGAATTTTTGTTCACAAAAATTTAAGAGGAGGACATTAGCAACATTTGGTTTCAACAGGACGGCGCTACGTGCCACACAGCTGAAACCACGCTCGATGTTTTGCGCCCTGTTTAGCAAAAAAAAAAAATATTCGGCGGACCCTTTATTTGTTGGTAAAATTACTTTTTTTTTAATATTTATAATGCAATTTTGCACTCTTGATCGGATCAAGGAAGTATTGGGTACTATGAGCCGCTAAAATTACTTCGATTGAACCGTGTATTACGAGATAAATGGCCGGAATACAAAGACGTGATTGAAGAAAACAACGTAATAAAAATATTTCCAGTAACAATAACAACAAACAGTATATAAAATACTCTTTTTTTACTTTATTTGTTTGAAAAATTCGGCTTTAGTGTACTAAATTGGTTGTAAACATTAAAACAATTTGTTACGAGTAAAACAGAAAAAATGAAAGAAAAAACTAAAAATATTTTTAAAGCAATTTATATCGCATATGTTAATAGCAACAGAAACGTTTACTTTTATGACATTTTGGAGCAAAGGATGCCTGCAAATTGTAGGTTTTTAACGAAACAACGGAAAGGTAATCAGGTTTAATCTAAGGCCACTTCATTTATTTTCACTCAAATGCATACGGTCTAGACTTACAGTCGATGAAGATATGTATGTGGAAAAATTAAAAAAATGAAGTGTTAGATTTTTACAACAATAAATCAAAAAAATTGGATTTGCTTTGTGAAACCCACTCTACATCGTAACCAAAGCTGTGGAAACTGTTGCTGGTCTGCGTTATTAAAAATAATTTTAGCAAAATAAAAATGACTCAAAAGAAAATACGCACATAAGGCGCTGTATGGTGCGATTTTAGCTTAAATCTAAACTGTATAAACTATTTTTTTAAAGTAAATTTTAATACAAAAATGTAAAAATATAATAATAAATCAAATAAATAAATATCGTAATATGTATATAAAATAAAAACTTCAAAATGTATATTAAAAAAATTAAAAAAATAAAAAAAAAATACAAAAATTTGTAATAAATAAAGCGCATTTAATGTAAATTAAGAAAAACAAAAAAGCATATTTGCTATCAAGTCTTAAATGTGTTTCATTTTGATTTTTTTTTAAATTTAAAAATCTTAACATTAACCCTTAAATACATTAATGTATCTATGCATTGCCTAACAAATAATTTTCTGTTTTAATTTATTTACATTCACTTAAACAGTAATTTAACGCTAACAGCACCAATCGCAAACATTATTATTAACAAATGTGAATACATATTACCAATATTATGAAATATTTCCGCCAAATATTTTTTTTTTTTTTTTGAAAATGCTATAAAAAAAAACTACTGAATATTTTTTCAAATGTCTTGTTTTATTTGAAAGTACAATTCTTCCGGTTAATAATAGAAAATAATTTCATTCCAATGGCTGCCTCGGCTGGCCATACAGTAGCCCACACGATCGGTCCAATTTTTAAGCACATTATCGATTGTGTACAGCTGTATTTCACCAACGGCTTCACGAATAATAGTCCAACGGTGTCAAATCGCAGCTCCGAAGTGGCCAAATGACATCAGCTCTGTGGCTGATAATGCGATCTTCAAAAACAGGGCGCAAAACATCGAGTGTAGCTACGGCTGTGTGGCACGTAGCGCCGTCCTGTTGAAACCAAATGTTGCCAATATCCTCCTCTTCAATTTTTGTGAACAAAAATTCGTTCAACATGGCCCGATAAAGATCGCCATTGACTGTAACGGACACTCCTTGCTCATTTTCGAAGAAAAATGGTCCAATTATGCCTCTGGACCAAAATCCGCATCTTGGGTGTATCGGCTTTTCAATGTATGCGTGCGGGTTTTCTGTGCCACAAATGCGACAATTTTGCTTATTTACATACCCGCCAAGATCAAAATGAGCTTCAACTGAAAAGATGATTTTTGATTCTGCAATATTACCATGACTTTCAAAGTAATGTCGCAATATTTCCCAGCGTTGTTCAAGCTTATACATAACCATATTCGTTCATCGGAAGGATAAAACTAATTATCTGTCAAATCAGACATGAGCTAAGTGTTACCATTCACGAAATAAGCACTCGTTGAAAAAAAAACGTTAGATGGCGGACCCTTTACAATTACAAAAGAAAATTTTTATTGTCAAAACTAAGTATATGCTTCTACTTTATTATGAATAAAATATATATTTACCAATTGATTTTCATGAATTATAGCTTATTTTATTTCTATTATATACAAATTTATGAGTAAATAGTGAAACTGGTAAATATTTGCTACTTTCTATTTTTTGTGAATTTTTAAAAATTCAAAAATATTACAATAAAAAAAAAATTATGATTTTCTTCTCAATAAATTCAAAAATACGGGTTACATTAAAAAATGATATTAAAATGCCTTAAAGCTGATATAATTTGAAATTTTTTAATATGACTTAACGAAATCGAAGT
Source organism: Wohlfahrtia magnifica (assembly GCA_023159175.1). Taxonomy (NCBI): domain Eukaryota; kingdom Metazoa; phylum Arthropoda; class Insecta; order Diptera; family Sarcophagidae; genus Wohlfahrtia; species Wohlfahrtia magnifica. The sequence continues at coordinate 2,379,551 of JAKWBJ010000059.1, forward strand.
CGTTTTAAAGTTATCTACGATGTATGAAGCCGTTTCTTCCAAAATCTCACATTTTGGAAAAAAAATTCAAAAAACTTATCCATAGAATCAGAAATGCTGATGTTTTTTAAAATAAGGCGCATCAAAAAATATAGTGCTTATCCAAGGTCAAAAGAATTTTTTCCATTTGTTGCATAGTGTTATTTGTTTCTACATGTGCCATGATTTGCTGCTTTTTGTAAATATAGCTTTGGATTGGATTTGACTGTGTGTGGTTGTAATTTTCTAAAGCATATCATGGGAAGTACATGAATCAAATAATAAGATTACGCAAAGACTCTCTCTTTCTCTGTTTATGACGTCATAAAAATAAATCTTTGTGTAAAAATGCAGTGATGTCAACTTAGTGCATTCGGCACTGTTTTTAGTGCTTTTTGATGCTTAAGAAAAAGCACTGAAGTGATGCTTTTACAAATGGTAATTGGGGCTTTTAGTAAAACAAAAAAAAATCTTTTTTTTTAAATTTATTTGTTAATTTGTAGATAAGTAATTAAAAAACAGAATTTTAAATATGCATATTTATATTATACAATTATTTTGGAATATTTACGTTTTCGCTTGGATTCGTCATCTGCTATTATTTGGTTAAGCATTCTTATTTGGAAAAACATTCGCGCACGGAAGAAAAGTGTTTTTGCTTTAACGTCTACATTTTTACATTGGTTGTTTTTGAGGAACCTATAACTTTTCGCAGAATACAAAGTAATTGAACGTGAAATGTCTACCTCCGTCCAATTTTGCCTTGAAGAACTTCCATTTTCTAACTTTTTGATTTGTCCTTTAGTAAAAACTTTTTGTAGTTGCTTTTCCAATTGGCTCCTCTGATCTTGTGCTTTTAGTTAGACTCTGCCGAAGGTTAAGGATTTCGGTTTTTAAAGTTTTGCTGTATGTTGAAGTAAAATAAGCATAAATACAACATGTGTGAGAATTAAGAATCTTACTTATTTTTGTTAGAGCTTTAACTAGATTTTTCAAAACTTCTACTTCATTTGTGTTGTTTAAGGCTGCCTTGCCGGTTATAACTTTGTTCCCCTGAATTTTCTGGCAATCCTAATAAGACCTCCGTGCCAGCATCATTTTCAATTTCAATGTCGTTTACCACTGTGCTAACATTTTTCATTTTACTATCATTTTCCGTTGAATATTCTTCTAATAGGGTGGTCACAATGTTTTTTCTATTTTCCTTTTTTCTCTTCTTTGCAGACGATTTTGGTCACTATTTTATTTTGATTTCCATATATGCTTGGAATTGCATTTGGGATTAGAAATCTTCTTGCACCAAATCCTAACAGCTTATTTGTTAGCAAAAGGAAGCTCTGTATAAAAAATATTTTTCTTACCCATTTTTAATTTCATATCTCCTCTAACATCTTCTGGCTTAAAATCAAGACTGCAACTTTTGTGAGATACTTTCAAATTTTTTTCATCTAAACGACAAAATATTAACCATTCTTTTCTAAGTTTTTTTTCTTTTGGGAAATAAAAAAAAAACTTAATCTTGAGTTTAATTTTTAGTATTTCCACAATTATACACTGCACATTTCATTTTTACACTGTTTTTTAACTTCAATAGTATGTAACTTTACTACTTTCAGGCACAATTTATATGATAAAATAACCGTATTTTAATTTTAGTGCTTCTTTCGAAAAACACGCGTTTTTTCTTAGGTGTTGTGCTATTTGACACATATTTTTATTACGTCACGAGAGAGAATTTTACTCTCACGGTTTTAATAAAGAATAACGGGACCGCTGTTTGCGTATTCTTATTATTTGATTCATGTGGGAAGTAGTTTTTCTTTTATATTTTTAGATGCTAAGCTTAACTCCTTATGCTATAATATTTCATTTATTTGCTGACAATTCAACAGAAAATATCGAACTGTGTTTTCAAAAAAAAAAAATAAATAAATAAAAAAATAAAAAATCATATTATAATTGATAACAAGCACAAGCAATAATGTTTGCATTATGAAAAAAATGCTTATTAAGCAAAGTTAAAGTTTAAGTTAAAGTTTGTAAATGTACCAGCACTTTTACTTTTTAGTTTTCATAAAAAAGTAAATCTGAAAACATTCAATAACAAAACACAGTAGACTTAATTGACTTAAAGCAAATAAGCCAATTCTAAAAACGAACAAGTCGTTATAACAACGACCACAAAGGAAATGTAAAGTATGATGATATATGATAAATGGGAAATAACAACGAAATGTGCTGTTATTAGAGCAACGATACTATATTCCTATATTAAAACAAATTCAAAGGACTTGCATATAAATTTCAATAAAAAAAATTATCCTTTCGGTTTTCTTCTTTTCAAAAGAGAAAAGATGCCTTACAAAGGACTAACCTTGAAGAAAGATAATGAATAGAAAAAAGCTACTAAGATGAAATGAAAAAAAAAATTATGTAATTTCATATGTGAAAATAAAAATGAAAGGGAATATTATTAACAGGAGAACCAGAAGTATGCTCTGAAAAACTGTTTTATGCGCATTATATATGCATTAAAAATCCGAAAATATTATCGAAAAAGTTTAAAATATGCTCTTCTTAAATAATGAAAAAAGGTTTATTTAATAATCCAATATCTTCTACATGTATTAAAAGTAACATAAAAAAAACAAAAATTTACTTCAATTTCTATCGAGATTTGTATACAAAACTTAAAATTTTTGGTAAACAAATTAGAATCTTTTATTGGTATATGTACAGGGTAGGCTATTTAAAAGTTTAAATTTAAAAATGCAATAAAACAAAAACGGTTTGAAATTTTGCCAAATTTTGCCTAGAAAAGGTTTCATGACACCCTATATTGGTCCGAAACCAGCAGCACTACTTACCAATATCCTCAATCAAATCAAGGATTGTGAAATTGCCAGATACTTGGATCACTTGAATGCTTAAAGTAGACTTCGCCGCTCTATGACACCGGTCTGTTCTCAATTTGGGAATCAATTTGGTATCTGAAAAGGATGGTAGTCACAGATGTCTATATTTGCAGGCTATGTTTACAGGCTTCGGAGACAGCTGAACACGTATTGTGTGAATGATAGATTTTGGTAGAAATGTTTAGAGAAACATATGGTTTTATTGGGTGATATATCCACCATTATGGTTTGAGATCTGCTGTTGTGAAATGAAGCTGATATATTGAATAAACTGTAGACCAGAAGGCGCAAAATAACATATATTCTAAGAGTCACAATTCTCTGCAAAAGTGACTAGTTGGCACTTAACTTAAATTTACAATGTTGGTATTTGTCACTTTAGCCTGTAAGGTCTTACAATTCGTATACGAAAATTACGGAGAAAAAAAAAAACCTTTCTACACTTGTCACATATTTTTCAATAACATATCTTGCGGCTAATTAAAGTCAAAAATAAAATTTCGTTTTTAATTTTGTAAAAAATTATAACATTATTGCATTGTATTATATTATTTTCTTTTTTATATATTAATCAACCATAATTATGTGTCAAAAAATTGTATTTGTTTCTGACAAGTTATTAATTCAAGTACAGCACAGGTTTTAAAAACATATAAAAAAAACATTACGTCATCATTAACAAATTTAATTTATAAATTATTACAGTTTACTTGTTGTCATAAAATTAATAAAATAAAAATTAAAATACAAACAGTCATCACCAACCACAAGATACACATTTTTTTAAAAACTCAACATCCTCTCGTCATATTGAAACCTCAATATTATACATATTGGTTTTTAATCTCTATCCTCTCTGTCTTTCCCTCTTTTTCTCCTTCATTAAAATTTATTTATTGAATTTATGGTTTACAATAAGGATTTAATGTATGATTTTTAATTGAACAATGTCTACTTATATTATAAAAATTTATTTACACCTGAATAAAGTCATAAAGTAAATCTGAAATAGTGTGACAGATTTTTATTTACTATTGTATTGTAGTTTATCTTTTTTATTTTATGATGATTGTAATATTAAATTTTTTACTTTTATATAATGCAGCGCAATAAATATAGACAAAAAAATTAATTAAAATAAAAATAATAATCTTTCAACCGTTATAGCAGCTTAACAGTGGAACTATTTAGAAATATGTTCAAAAAAGTCTTTAAAATTTTATAACAAAGTGAGTCATCTTGTCTGGTGTAAGAACAAATGCCTTTTACTATTATAGCTTTCGCTATAAACTCTATCCTGCGAGCAAAACTCTACCAGGGAAAAGGAAAGTACATAAGTCATTACAACCTCTTTCATAACACTGTTGTTTTTGGCTGCACATATAAACGGTTTTCATTTTTATGTTTTTATTTTTTTATATTTTTTTATATTTTTTTCTTTTTTTTTTGTCAAATCATTGCCAGCCATATAAAAAAAAATATATATATAATGTAGCCATATAATAAATCATTGAATAAAAACAAATGAACCAACAGCATGTTGTGGCTATGACTTCGCCAACAATAATACCACTGAATATTGGATTTATCATATGTTATAGCAATGCACGTAATATAATGACACTCTTATTGTACTGTAAAAATGTCCTTTATTTACTACACATTTAGTTCCCATAAAAGATCCGCAAAAAGCATTAAGGGAAATCTTGGTCATTTATTACTAATGGATATAACGGATCCGCCATCTAACGTCTTTTTTCAACTAGCGCTTATTTCGTGAATGATAACACTTAGCTCATGTCTGATTTGACAGATAATTAGTTTTATCCTTCCGCTAAACGAATATGGTTGCGTCCATTGCGTTTTCGCGTCACTAAGTGGGCCTGCGATCGACTTACAGTAGATGCCGATTTTGCCAAATAAATCATCTTTTCAGATGAAGCTCATTTTGATCTTGGCGGGTATGTAAACAAGCAAAATTGTCACATTTGGGGCACAGAAAACCCGCACGCATGCATTGAAAAGCCGATACACCCAAGACGAGTCACTGTTTGGTGCGGATTTTGGTCCAGAAGCATAATTGGGTCATTTTTATTCAAAAATGAGCTTGGAGTGGCCGATACAGTCAATGGCGATCGTTATCGGGCCATGTTGAACGAATTTTTGTTCACAAAAATTGAAGAGGAGGATATTAGCAACATTTGGCTTCAACAGGACGGCGCTACGTGCCACACAGCCGAAGCTACACTCGATGCCGCAGAGCTGATGTCGTTTGGCCACATCGGAGCTGCGATTTGACACCTTTGGACTATTATTTGTGGGTTGCCGTCAAAGATAAGTGTTACGCCAACAAGCTAGAGACAATTAACGCTTTAAAGGACAATATTCTTGAAGCCATTGGTGAAATACAGCTGCACACAATCGATAATGTGCTTAACAATTGGACCATGCTGCTGCATGGCCAGCCGAAGCAGCCATTCGAATGAAATTATTTTCCATTATTAACCGGAAGGATTGTACTTTCAAATAAAAAAAAAAAAAATTTGAGAAAATATTCTGTAGGTTTTTTTATAGTATTTTCAAAAAAAATAAAATTTTTTGGCGAACCCTTTACAAGTTGATAGTTTCAATTTTTTGGCTTCGAAAATTCATTTATTATAATAACAAAAATTAACTGATACATTATATAAGTATTTCCCTTTCTTAGCCACTAATTTTTCCCATATTTCTGGTAGCATATGGATTCCTCGCCAAAAGAACTGCTCCGTCTTTGAGGTAAGAAATGGATAAATCAAAACCAATTTCTAATACCCTGTTTTGAAATGAAGCGTATTCCAGTAAGGGCGTTCTGCATCAATCGAAACAAATGGTAGTCAAAAGACGCAAAGTCTGAGCTATTATGTTTTACAAATCATTTTTGACCGGTCTTGCACCATTTGTCCAAGTGTTGTCATGAAGGAACGTTATGGCCTCGTGTCTGGCCGAATATTCTGATCGCCTAACTTACGCATATTACATGCATTACTCATTCATGTTTATGGGAACGTATAGAGACCAATATAAAAACAGAAATTGAAATTTAAAAAGAAATGTATCCATATGTGCCATTGTTGTCCGAAGTAGTTATAACACTTTGGGAAAATTTGCTTGCGGCTATCAATTACTTCGCTTACAATTATGATTAAAAAATACAAAAAGTAAATTGATTTTTATTGCTGCAAACTTCGGTTTCGTTGAAGAGTTACCTACAAAACTACAAACCATTTAACAATGACGGTTCCAAAAATTAACAAAATGAAAGATTGTAATAAAAAATTTAATGCTAAAACTGAGCTAAAACAGATTGTAACAAAAAATTAAGGACTTATTTGCCAATATCTAACAATATCTAATGCAGCTTCAGTAGACATTGAAATGTAATTTTAATGCTCAGATGTAATAAGCAATGCTTTACATTTAGAAATATAAGTCGATGTTTTGTTGTTAATTGCAACAACAAACATCGGGTGGGTTGTCTATCGGTGTAAATTTGAACCAGTGTTTATTTAGAATCTGGCAACACTTATGTCATTCTATTCCGTCACAAAATTCAGTATATTGTCTTCAATCAATGAAACGAATCGATTTACACTCGAGCAGAGTTGGGATTTATTGAAAATTTATTTCCAAAGCAAAGACAATTGGTCGGAAACTGCAAAAAAATAAATCATCTCTTCTGGAAGCTCATTTTCGTATTAGTGGGTACGTTAATATGCAAAATTGCCCTTTTTGTGGCTCAGAAAACTCAAACGTGGTCTTACAGAAGCCAATGCAACCATTACGAGTATCTGTTCGGTGCGGCTTGTGGAGTGGAGGCATCATTGTCCCATATTTCGTATTTCATATTTCGCAACCATTACGGTAAATAAAAACACCTATCGCACCATGATAACCGATTTTTTAGTACCCGCTCTTCATGGTATTGATGTGAACGATAGTTGGTTTCAAGAGGATGGTGTAACTTGCTACACATCTCATGCCACAATCGATTTATTGCGTCAAACGTTTATAGTGGCTTAATTAGCCGAAATGGTGATGGCAGTGAGACGCCAAGAAGCTGCGATTTGACATCATTGGACTATTTTATGTGTGGCGCCGTCAAAGGCAATTGTTATGCCGACAAATCAGAGACAATTGAACATCTGAAGGCAAATATTCGTGATTCCGTTGTCGAGATACGACTACATATACTCGAGAAAGCCCTTGAAAGTTATTCCAACATTTGAATGAAGTAATATTTAATTTAGTAATATTTCCTTAATTGCCTCGACAAGAAAAGTTGCTTAGGTTTCGAACAGCACTGTATGTAAATGTATACACCAGGTATTTAATAGTGTGTGTTACTGAGGTATGTTAGGTAAGACACCCAGCTTCAACCAAGATATCACCTCACAACATTACTAACGGCTGGTTATGTGTATTTACGCTGTGCAAAACTTCACTAACTAATATATCTGCCGGTCGGTCGCTTCCAATGAGTCTTGTTGATTTTCCATATGTAAAAATCAATATTTATATACAGAAAATGAGAAAAATTATTGTTGCTCAAGTTAGAATATCTTTTTCGATCTCCATTGGTTTTCACGTTTTTTGTGAGACGTTCAAGGTTGTCATATATGCAAAAATTATAACTAAATTTATGCAAATAATCAAACGATGAGCATATTTGAAATTAAAGAATATACAAACGTATATTATACGTAGAAATACTTTTTAAATTAAACGGTTGTTCGTGTTGAGTCAATCGATTTATTCGGTATTGGAAAAATAAAGATTTTGAAAAAACCGTATTCGACAGAACCAAAAAACCGATTAATATTGGTCGAATTATAATCGTCCGATCTCTATAGTGCTAACCAAATGTGTACCATTGTATGTGTAGAAACGACGAAACATTTCAATGGTATTACACATAGCCAACGCTACACCAATTGTTGATTCACAATTAGGAAGTTGTTCAAAATTGAAAATTACGTGTTGATTCTTTGTCTGAAGGTGCACAAAAGCCTATTAAAAATATATTTAAAAGTTAGAGAGCATAACGAAGAGAAATGTCGTACATTTAATAATTTAGAAAACATCTTCTTCTTCTTCTTTTTAATAAATTCACACCCGGTGGCCGAGCCTACATGCAAAACTATTAACTGTGCCTAAGGAGTTGAATTGTATTTTCTTTTATCATTTAATCAAGTGAATTTCAACGCAAGATAGACGAATATACTGGTGAAACACAAAGTGATAGCGAATAGATATAAAATAATTTATCTTAAAAATATTAAATGTTTATTGTAACCTCTGAAATTTTTATAAATACTTACATAACAAAAGAAAAAAAATTGTTTTCAAAGTGATTTTTTATAGATTCATAATACCAAGACCACAAACTTTCAATAATACCCATATATTATGCCTAAACCCAGCGGTTTATTTGATTATAGAAATGGTACAATTATGCCCCACTGTGCAAATTATTTTGTACGGTTTTTGTAATTCAATATTAATTGAGCCTCAAGAGCAAAAGTACAAAAAGAAACAAAAAAATAAATAAATAAAATAAAATGTCTTTACAAAGAAGTAAACAAATGCACTCAGAGCTAAGCTCCATTTTGCCGATATAATGTAGCGACAATCTGAACTATATCTTCTTAAAACTCATCCCTGAAATGCTCTACCACTGGCTATATGATATAGTAAGTTAGTGATATTCTTGTATGCGTGCTTTATATAACTTATTTTCATGTTTCCCAGAGTAAAGGCCTGGTTAGCCAAACGTTGATGTCTTAAAAACGGAACGTACGTTAACGTACGTACGTTTATGTAGTTAAACAAACGTTGAAAACGTGCCGTATGTCAAAAGATAATGTAAATAGAACCAAAACAAACAAAACATATTACAACACAAGTAAACTTCAAAATTATTATTTTATATAAATTTAGAATGTCAGTTGTTCAGAATAGTAATGAGAGTTCTTAAGTTGATACAAAATTAAAAATGTACTCAATAGGTTTAAATAGTATTTTTTATTTTAGTATATAAAAATAATATAATTATATTCGTATTTATTTACAAATATAAATTATTACAAATCATATACAAAATTATTGCCAAAAAAAGCTTATATGGAATATAAAGTTATTTTTCAAATAAATGCAATTTTATAATTTTTTCTCCCTGGTACACTATAGGTCAATTTAAATAAAATTTTTTGCTTTTAATTTGATCTAAGAATTATATAATTGCTTATCTATCACCTAAGATAGTATATTATAGCTAACTTTTTAGTTTATTCCTTTTCCACATTACGATATACGTAGGAGCTTTTATATAATAAAAAATGGTAATATTTTTTAAATCGGATAAAAAATTTCTAAAATATATTTTATATTTCAATTATAAAAAAAATTCTTTAATCAATCGTTTTAAATTGCAGTTTTTAATTGTGTGTAAAAAGTGTCAAAAGAGGGTAAAAATTCCCCCATTTCATTTAATATACAAACAGACCATCACTGCTTTACAAATGTCACATAAAAACGTTAAGCAATTCTATTTTATATAGACTGTTCCGTTCCGTCAACATGACATTATTTTGGATAATCATTTGCATTGTTTTTATATGCTAGAAACGAACGTACATTGCGTTACGTTCCGTGAACGTTCGGCTAATTCTACCATAACTCTCAGCGCTTCGTAAGAAAAAGTAATGGCAACAGGAAATTACCCAGCAGTCATTATTTCTGCTTCATTTCTTCCTTATTAACCAAATGAGCCTTTTAAATTAAGACACAAAAACAGTCCAAATATATCTTCTATTTTTTGTTGTTTTTTTTTTTGTAAGAAATTGTTTTCACTTTTTCCTCGTCTTTCTTATTGTTTGTTTTATAATCATATTTACAGATTAACCTAATCATTACCTAAATATTCATCATTGTTAAAGTCAGTGTTATCGTCTTATGAAGATGGTGTCAATGAGATATGAACAGACAGTAGAATAATACATAATTTACAACTACCACACAAAGAATATGACAGTGAAAGAAAAGATAAAAAAAATGTCTATGAGATTTAGAAAAGCTCCAAGATAGAACTTTTACTCTGTCATAAGTTTTATTTTTAAACTTTTTTTAACGTTTGTAATAAAGTTTTTAAGTAGATTTAAATCTACTACAAAACCTTTGTAAAATATTTTAAAATCTAGTCGCAATTAATATAATCAGACGCTTACTAGGGTAACATAATAAAAAGTCTTCATTTTACAGAAAAATTAAAAGACCTTTTTAAGTAGTACCAATAAAGTCTCTCTTAGTGTATTTTTGTGTTATTATAACAAAAAAGATGTTATTTGCACTTCCGTTAGGATGACAATTTGTGTTTGTTTTCCACACGTAATATCTAGCACATTATTAATAATAAAATTGTCACATAATTTGTTTTTCTCTTTGCGGGTTTTCTTTTGCCTTTAAACAGTAGGGAGACCGAAAGTCTTGCCGGAACTTTAAATAGAATGCTTAGGGGGGAAAAAAGTAGAAAACCCCGAAGTTTTTGTTAATGTGCTATTTTTATAAAACATGTACACGCGTAATATTGTTATTAAAAAATGTTTTCTTAAGATTTATTGCTACTTTATCCATAATTTTTATTAATGGGACAACAAATGAAACACTATTTTAGAGTATACAAAAATTAAGCATTTAATAATCCTCTAACTCTTTTAAACCTTTAACAATATTTTAAAATTTAGTAATACAATTTTTAATATCCTCTAGCTAAATTTAAAGTTTTTGGTTTTTATAATTTAAAGTTTTATCAATAATCCTTTTATGTTTTAGACCATAAAGAAAATTCCGTTTTTCAGATTAGTCTAAAAAGTAAAGAAAAAAAGCGTGAAAGAATTTTAATTAAAAAAAAGTTACTCTGGCTTAAATAGCAACAGCAGCATTAAGTTAGGTTAGGTTAGGTTAGGTTAGGTTAAAAAGCAGCCAGACATACATGACACACTTAGGCCCAGAGGCCCCATTATGATAGCCACAAACTTCCTCCGACAGCCCGATCAGTTATCCGACCAGTTAGACCTCTCAAAAGATTTGCTGATCAACCATACAGGAGTGTCCAGGAGAGTCCGACTACCAACAATGTGCGTACCGAAAAACCTGTATGTAAGTCCCGCGGACGCCGGACATTTCAACAACAGATGCTGCGTAGTCTCCACCTCTAAGCAGTGACCCGTAAGTGCCCCTATTACCGCAGATATCCTGCCTCTCGGCAAGTTGAGCAATTGCCCTGACCTTCTCCTGTCCGCCCTTGGCCAGAGAGTTCTAGCCTGTCTACAAGTTGGAGCCCACCGGTCTCCACCTCTCATTAAATACACCATCAGCATATTGTCCTATACGTAGCCGGCGGGTATACCAAATCTTTCCGCTGCCAAATTCATACCGGCCTAGCCAGCTCATCCGCCACACATTTACCCAGAACATCACTGTGTCCAGGTGCCCAGATGAGATTAATATCAAAGTACTCGGATATCACCCTCAATAATTCGTGGCATTCCCTTACCGTCCGAGACTTAGTACACATAGCCCTCAGGGATTTAATAGCGGACTGTCTGTCCGTATATATATATAGACTTTTCGGATCGTCATAGCACTATCACTCAGTAGTTCAGCGACCCCACATATAGCACCCACTTCAGCATGAAACACACTGCAATAATCCGGCAGCCTGTAAAACTCATTCACATCAAGATCAACTTTGACCTGTCCGTAAAGAATCGAATGCTACTCACGTCACCCTCCACCGACCTTTTCCTGATATTCCTATTCGGAACATATGTCCCCAGATTAGTAGTTGGTAATAGACAGGGGATACAGTAGTCTGTCCTAACGGTAGCCAAACCCATTCGGTGCAGCTTAACGGAATTCTCCGATAATCCTATACCACATTTCCTTATTCTAAGCAGAGCCATGGATTCCGTCGAGTCGGCCTGATATCAGGTTTTCAGATATTCATAATGACACTGAGCGCCAGACTTGACGTCGTACACAGTGCTCCCCCAACACCAATTAGCGCCGACCTCTGTACCCTCATCAGGGAATTAAATATATATTTCCTATGTACGGAACTCCACCAAACTACACCACTATAGGTCGGAAGAAACCTATTATACCACTACTTTCGGAGAGAGTCTCCAACGCCTGCTAATTGTCCTCTTGCAGCACGACATTTTTCAGTCGAGAGTGATCCCTAACTACCAGACCTGCTCCTTCAACATCAGTTGTACCCCGTTAACAGACGGGAGTTCGAACTCCGGTATCTGATACCTGCGAGAAAACAATATAAGCTCGGACTTAAATGGGTTCAAGGACAACCCGCAATTGGAGGACCATCCTGTAGCATTAGGATGCGCCTTTCGCTGATGCAATCATCTAAAAATTCCACACTGAATTTATTTATTTTTTGCTATAGAGAACAATTCTGGGGGAGTTACGAACCAAATTTCACAAAAAAAATTGACCTATATATACAGGGGGGCTGTGGTAGTATGGGAAGCAATATGCTATATGGCACCTCCGACTTACAGTTTTTAACATAGCGTATGAATGCAGATAACTACAATAGCGTTTGGAAAACGACTTTTCCACTTATTTGGGAATCTTGGAAAACTTATTTGCAAATCTAAAATGTTCAAATCCATACAATCCGATGCGTCAAAACGTGGATTCAGAGCCAATAAGCTGACACCTTATTTATTAAAGCCGCTAAATATAATCCAAAACGTATGGAAATGGGTGGCTGGGAAAGTATACGAATACGGAAGACAATAAAACACAAAAATATGTTTAATAAAAGTATATCTTTTGCAGAAAATCCTCATTGACTTCTACTTCCTGAACTTGTAGACTATATTTATAATTAAGGCAGCATTAATTACACGAATTCTTTTTAAAAAGCTGTGAAATTACAAACAACAATTTCAGACCTTAAGCGTATATTAAAATTTCTTTATTTCCACTTTCTAACATTAATCTGTAACACATTTTAAGATTTAAAGCGCAAAACTTTTCTTTCTACCAAAATGTCCAAGCGCTCAATAATTGTAGTCAATAGCAGTGAAGGACCCTCAAAAATGACTACTATATTCATGTTTTTACATAAATTTCATTTGTAAAACAACTTATTTATGTTAAATTGTTTTTATAAATTATTTGACATTTTTTTATTACCAATAGTTGACAAATTTAAATCGATTTTACTAAAACATATACCACAGAAATGAATGATGTTAAGTAACATATCGATCGATATTTCTTTCCGTTATATTTTCCGCTCCGTGTGGACCTAATGATAAGGGCAATTATATAAAGGGTCCGCCAAATAAATTTTTTTTTTTTAAATTGCTATAAAGAAAAACTATTGAATATATTCTCAAAGTTCTTTTTTTATTTGAAAGTACAATCCTTCCGGTTAATAATGGAAAATAATTTCATTCAAATGGCTGCCTCGGCTGGCCATTCAGTAGCCTACACGATCGGTCCAATTTTTAAACACATTATCGATTGCGTGCAGCTGTATTTCACCAATGGCGTCACGAATATTGTTCTCTAAAGCGTCAATTGTATCTGACTTGTTGGCGTAACACTTATCTTTGATGGCATCCCACAAATAATAGTCCAAAGGTGTAAAATCGCAGCTCCGAGGTGGCCAAACGACATCAGCTCTGCGGCTGATAATGTGATCTTCAAAAACAGGGCGCAAAACATCGAGTGTAGCTTCGGCTGTGTGGCACGTAGCGCCGTCCTGTTGAAACTAAATGTTGCTCCTCTTCAATATTTGTGAACAAAAATTCGTTCAACATGGCCCGATAACGATAGCCATTGACTGTAACGGCCACTCCTTGCTCATTTTCGAAGAAAAGTGGCCCAATTATGCCTCTGGACCAAATCCGCACCAAACGTTGACTCGTCTTAGGTGTATCGGCTTTTCAATGTATGCGTGCGGGTTTTCTCTGCCCCAAATGCGACAATTTTGCATGTTTACATACCCGCCAAGATTAAAATGAACTTCATCTGAAAAGATGATTTTTTTGACATTATCCGCATCTTCTGTAAGTCGATCGCAGTCCCACTTAGCAACGCCAAAACGCATTAGACACAACCATATTCGTTCAACGGAAGGATTAAACTAATTATCTGTCAAATCAGACATGACCTAAGTGTTACCACTCACGAAGTAAGCACTAGTTGAAAAAAAAACGTTAGATGGCGGACCCTTTATATAATTTCAATTTAATTTGCAATTTTATTTATGTATCTGCACTGTCATTTATCAGAGCTTTTATCTATGAATAATAAATAAATAATCATATCTTAAATCATATTATTAAACAAAACTAATCAAAAATTAATAACTGGTAGCATATACATAAGATTCATGTTAATTATGGAATACTTCATTAAAAACATAAAATACATGTTGGAATTGCTAAGCAAGATTTAATTTAAGAAATTTGATTAGGAATGTATTAATTTACTTAATTTCTGAGTGCAAGCCTTTTAAAATTATAACCCCTTTTCGATTTGCTGACAAACATGAGTGTTTATTAGGAAGACCCATTATTCGATTTTTTTTTTCAAAAAGTAGCAATTTAAAAAAAAGGTTTCGGTTAAAAAAATTTAAATACCCGGTTAACCGGTTCTTTAATTTAAACAAAATTGTTCTTAATTCTTGAAGCACAGAGCTGGACCACGTCGTTTTGAAAATAAACAGGAGCTGACGCGGAGCTTAGGTTTAAATTGGTAATCAATACTAACAATAATTCTAACAAATCTCATTAAAACTATGTCAAAATGGTGTGCGGAGGCCATAACAACAAAGGTTATTACAAAGTAATGAAAGTTGCTTAAGCTTGGAACAGCTACTCGTGGAGCTACTTTCGTTCTTGTTGTTGTATTACTTGGTAGAGAAGGGCATAAAAGGTTTAATATTATAGTTATAATTTAGGTGCCTAAGATAAGAATAATTATGTGTTTTACTTTGAATAAATATATTAGTAATATACCTCGACAATAAAACTTGCTTCAGTTTTGAACAGCACTGTCTGTAAATTCATGCACTACGTATTTATTAATGTGTCACTGTGCTACGTTAGGTAAGACAACCAAGAAGTCTTCGGTTCAATATCAAGCCACACCATCTGACAATTTTCAACAGCGATATCACCTCACAATCTTACTAGCGACTTTATATCTGTATTTACGCTGTGAAATACATCACTTACTAATTTATCTGCCATTCGGAGACCGCGTTTGTGGGCCGCTTTCAGGGCGTCTAGTTACAGAAGATGAGAAAAAGATGTTGTTGTTCAAGTGTGCATATCTTTTTTGATATTTACAATAAAAAAAACATATAAATGTATAAAATTATGCATATTTAAATTAACCGGTTATTCGTGTTAAATCAACCGGTTTATTCGGTATTCGAAAAATGAAGATTTTGAAAAAACCGTATTCGAATAATAACTGACAGATCTCTCTAGTATTTATGTTCTAATTCTTACTGATCTAAAAAATATATACAATAAAACCTTTCTAATCCAGAATTTTCGGTAATCCGGGCATCATTCTTCATTCCACTTTATAGTCTTTAATCCGGATTGATTGTAACCTAATAATAAAAGTCACTTTAAAATTGTTACGTAACATTTATCTCTATCATCTCTTACTCCAAAAATATAGGTTTTCCTCATTTTTTGCTACCCAACTCTATGGCTATCTTTCATAGTTTAGTTGTTACTTTGGTGATTTGTATAAATTAAATATTTTATTAATTTTTATGAAATCTGTGCTTTTTTTAATATAATTATTTATTTAAATGATTAATAAATATATGATATCAATTGCTTTAAATTGTTAAAAAAAATATATTAGTGAACACGTATTTAAACAATAAAATCAACAACAAATCTGTATCATAAAAAATTAAATTTGGGAGAAATAAGAAACAAACTGGTCATAAATTCAGTGCACCTGACACAGGCTCATATGAAAATTATGAGATAAATTACTGTTTTTGTGTTTATTTATTATTATTTTTTTTTAAGAAAATTGATTATTTGTTGAGTCAGCTAAAATAGCAATATAAAATAAATCATTTCTTTATTATAAATATGATATACAACAATGTTTAAAAAACAAAAATTTTAAAAAAAGATTTTGTTCAACAAAAAAGGATTTTGGTTGGTATTATTAATATTGATTTTGATTATGATTAATATTGGTTTTTAATATATATTTTTTACTTAAATAAAAGATTATTGTTTTTATAAAAAGGTTCAGCAAATATTCAAGACACAAGTGTTCATTTATTTTACTTTGGTAATTTAATTTTGTACAGAAATGTATCAAGGATATTAAATAGTAATTAATAAATAGTAATTACCTTTCTAGTGTGGCATATCTCCTTTTCAAAGTTTGGAATGTTTATTACTGTAACATTTATATCGTTACTAAAGCTTCACTTAAAAAAAGGTTAAAAAATTAACAGAAATTCAAACAAAAGTAAAATTTAATTAAAATTTTATTTAATTGATAAAAGCAATAACACTGAAATTGTGTAACGCAGTTTTGACATCATATAGAGATACCAAAACTTATTAGCTCTGTTCACAATTTTGAGCTTTTAGATGGGAAATTTATGCCATTGTAATTATGAGCGGCGTTTTTTGTTAAGGTATTGCAACTTATTATAAAAAGCTTAACTCACAGCTGATTACAAAATATATAAAATTATTTACTTTTAATTTTTATCTCTAAAGAGACAATATTTAAAGAAAGTATAAGAAAGACAACTCTTTTTAGCACAGCCAGCAATAGCAGAAACACTCGTTGCAGTGTTTTTGCTTAAAAGCAGCCTACAATTTTCTTACCTCTAATCCGGATCACATTTAAGATATTTTATAAGTATTTCTTGCTCAGTCCATTTTTTATTTTTAGAGATTTTTCCCTTTTAATGAGTTTTGTACATTTTGATTTATATTTATATTTTTTTCTTCATTGTTCTAGTTTTTTATTGTCAGCTGTTAGTTTGCTCTAGTGTGACAAAGAGTTTGGTAGATATAAATCAGAGTTTTAAGCGTAGCACATTTGTCAAAACGTAGCATGTGCATTTCTGGGTATTTTGTTGTTGTATTTTGTTGTTGTATGGTAAAAATAAACCCAACCATTTTGCAGATGCTATGATGCCAGATCATGTGCATATGTTTCTAAACAACGCTATTAAATCGAAATTTCCTTAGAAGTAAATTATTCTTGAAAGCTATAACATGACACGTCTTGCTTAAATTATATCAAAATGTTTAAAGGTTTTACAAAAAATTCATTTTTTCCACCCTCATTAACACGATATTAAAATTCAAACATGTGTTATATAGTTGAAGAAAAATATTGGGTATGCAAATTAATTAAGTCGATTCTTTTGCTTGAAAATGAATCGATAAATTATTCAAAGTATTGTCCATCGTTAGCCGCCACTTTATTCCATATATATGGTATCACATGAATTTTGGTTTTGTGGTAAGGAATGAATCAAACCAATTTCTGATACCCTGTTCTGAAGTGAAGCGTATTTCTGAAAGGGCGTTCAGGATCGATCGAAACAAATGGTAGTCACAAGGGGCAAATTTGAGCTATAAAGCAGGTGAGACAAAACTACCCATCCGCTGTTTTCCAAATAGTTTTTGCAACATCTAGCCGAGATTGTGGCCTCGTGTCTGGTCGAATATTCTCGTCGTTTTTCATTGATTTTTCTCTTCAATCGAATCAATTGTGTTCGGTACAACTCCACTGTGATACTCTAACCCAATTTCAACAGCTCATATTTCAAAACACCCTTCTGGTACAACCAAATGCATTACCATTTTCGCGCCTGGGGTTATCGCAATATATCTACTATTCATCACCAGTAGCAATACGATGCAATAATGACTTTTTGAGCGTCAAGCATCATCTCCGACATGCAAAATCGTCCCTCAAAGTCTATCGGCTTCAATTCATATGGGACTCAATTTCCTTGCATTTTATTGAATCCCAATGCTTTTAAATGTTGGGAAATTCCTTGTTGTGTGACTCACAAAGATAATGCAAGTTCTTGCGTTATATCCGTCGTATAATGCTTCCAACTCCTCGTCTTCAAAATTTTTCGGCTGACCAAGCCTCTCCTTGCCTTCTGTGTCGAAATCACCACTTTTGAATCGCTCAAACCATCGTTCACGAATGTTTTGAGTTGGCACATGTTTACCGTAAGCTTCGATAACTTTCAGCAGCTGTTTTTTTTTCAAATAAAAGTAGGTTATCAGACTGACCCGCAAAACATGCTTTTGATGCAGAGAATTCAAGACTATTATAGCGACTGAAAAAAATGTGTGTTTACACTTTGGAAATTATCGAATATAAAATTATAATGACAGATGTTTACCCTCCAAAATACCATATTTGTAATTATTGACACAAGCAATATGTGGTAGTTACGCCTTATGTTATCCAAGTCGACATTATTAACTTGTATACGTAATATTAAAATACCTTGAAATTGGCCATAGCCTTATTAAAGAGTAAATGTTTTAATTCCTTCCATTTCTTAGCTGGTGATTTGCATTTGCTACAAAACTATTTGGACCAAATTTTGAGATCTTTTTGTTACCATTTTGAAAATATATATGTATTTTTAATGCCACCAGCCTGTTGGATTTTTTAAAATAAATACACAGCTTATAGTTCCTTTTAGACATACAGAGAGGTATGATAAAAATTTCTAGAAAATCGGTTCAGCAGTTTAGCTGCCTATAAAGTGCAAGCCTGCATTAATTAAACTCTAATTTAGATAAAGAATATTTCAAAACCGTTCGTTAATTCTGAACAATGACTTACCACATCGAATTCAGCGCCTCTGAACTATCATCCTCCGGTTTTCCAACATGTTAAAAAAAATTTTCAAATTCGATCAGAGTGTAGTTGTTTATTTTGGTCAAACTTTTTGTTTTAAACAAAGATGAAAAAATACAGTCTATTGTGGGTTTAAAGAGACCAAACTTATTATAGATTTTGTCCTTTTATTAAAATTCGATTTCATGAATGTTTCTGATTCAAAAGTTTGATTTTAAAAGGACTGAGTATAAGCTTGTTTGAATCAAACCCTGTAAGGTACAATACCTTCCCATATACCTAAAATATTTTTTTATTTTTTTTTCTGCTGAAAAATAAACACTGTAATTTTTGTACACAAAACTTCTTTAACCATATCAAGTTTGATCTCTAACAATTACCCCTATTCTATGTTTCGATTCGAATCGAAATTTTGTCCTTTTAGTAAATTTGGTGTTTTGAGTTTCGATTCTGTTCATTTTCTTTCGATTGTGTGTATTTTGCATTACGATCGTAGCTACGTCTATTCAAGTTTTTTAAGTTGTGACGTAGAATATATAAATTTATTTTTGAGTCCAAAATGCATTATTTGGCCAACATTTATTGTTATATTTTGGGAGTACAGATGTTTTTCATGTTCCGGGCATGAGGATTCACCGTGGGGTTCGTTAGGACAATTACATATTTTATGTGTCGAAAGAAGCATCCAAGCATTGAGACAGTGCAAGCAGCAATACTTCACTCGATCTGGTCTCCTTAATATTTTCAAGACCTATAACCGACCCAAAATGGTACACAATTCTCATGTATCGGCCGATGCTTCAAAGTCTATTTTAGAGCTTCTCTACCGCATACAGGAGAGGGCGAAGGTATTTATAAACGATGGTAGAGAGAGTCAACTCTATCGATTAAAGCATCATCGCAATGTGACGTGTGTCTCATTGTTCTATCGGTACTATAACGTAATGATGAAATAAGGAAATTAATTCCTAATAATCATATAATTTCATTTCCTAATAATCATATAATTTTTGTTGCAGAGAGTATCACTTTGTAGTTGATTGTCTAATGAATCGCACAACTATAAAGCGTTGAGATTTTTTTTATCTGCACTGTTCGTCTGTGGAATGATCTTTCCAGTGAATGATCTTACAGTTTACCATGCCACTTACGACATAAATAAATTTAATTCAAACATCCATACTGGATTATATCCTCCTTTTCGTAACCTATTTTCCTATTACCAGCACAATGCACTATATAAGTTGGGGTCATAGCCTAAGGGCTGGACTCAAAAGAAAAAAAAAGCATCCACCTCGTTTATTTTAAAGACAAATACAAATGTTTTTCATTAGATTATCATTATTATTATTTTTTTTTTTTTTGATAATTTTATAATTGTTCGAGTTATTCGAGTTATTCAAACAATTTGAAAATCTTACTCGATTAAAAAAAACAGTTAATTTCATACTCGAACAAAAGTAAAAGTCGAATAATTGGATACTCTTGTGAATAACCATATTTTTCAATTGAAAACAAAATTTTTAAATTCTTCGCTTTGAGATCATGAGCTAATTCATACTTTTAGAGAAAATTGTTTTTTCCACTGATTTATGCAAGAGAATTGGCAACCGTGAAGGAATGTTTAAAAACGACATCAGCAGAACTGAACATGTTTTCGACCCCGTTACAGAAGTCATTATCAGATTTCTAAAACCCACATTTCTCAGAAAATGCATAATATAAATCACCAATTTTTAAATAGCCGCTGAGTTCGTCGAATTCTTGTCAACACGTTCTTTCTTTTTATTAATGTCTTGTTTTACCATCATATAACGTCTGATAGGTACAACAACATTGTGTTAACTCCACACCATATAGTGCTATTATATAGTTAACATTAAATCATGCACATGCAATGTAGACTGTGTGGCTAAGGAGTCACAGCTCGCTATTCCTATTGTTACGTTTTAACCTTTTTAAAACGTTCTTTTTAATTGCGTTAGAATAAAGTACACACCACATTGTTGCTGTTTGATAGTTTTTAATTCCTCGGTTTATCTTTATACAGTCTATCATAATACAGCAAGTTATTTATCTTTATTTATGCCTTAACATAACTTTATTTAATGACTGCAAAACGATAACTAAGCTACCAAACGCAATGTGCCACCTTTTGTAGCAATTCATTATCACTTTCGAATATTCTTGGTGTTACTACAAATTTATATTTATCTACGATAAATTTAAAGGAAGTAAAATTATAATACGCAAAAATTATTGAACTGGCAACACTGCTGAAGATGCGTTAGCTTTCTTAATAGCACATGCAATTATGGCAGTAACAGATACAGAGCCTTGACACAAAGGGTCCGCCATAGTGCTTATTTCGTGAATGGTAACACTTAGCTCATGTCTGATTTGACAGATAATTAGTTTTGTCCTTCCACTGAACGAATATGGTTGTATATACACTTGAACAACGCTGGGAAATATTGCAACATAACTTTGCCGATTTTGCCAAAAAAATATCTTTTCAGAAGAAGCTCATTTTGATCTTGGCAGGTATGTAAACAAGCAAAATTGTCGCATTTGGGGCACAGAAAACCCGCACGCATACATTGAAGAGCCGATACACCCAAGGCGAGTCACTGTTTGGTGCGGATTTTGGTCCAGAGGCATAATTGGGACATTTTTCTTCGAAAATGAGCAAAGAGTGGCCGTTACAGTCAATGGCGATCGTTATCAGGCGATGTTAAACGAATTTGTGTTCACAAAACTTGAAGAGGAGGATATTAGGAACATTTGGTTTCGACAGGAAGGCGCTACGTGCCACACAGCCGAAGCAACACTCAATTTTTTGCGGCCTGTTTGTGAAGATCACTTTATCAGCCGCAGAGTTGACGTCGTTTGGCCACCTCGGGGGTGCGATTTGACACCGTTAGACTATTATTTGTGGCGTGCCGTCAAATATGAGTGTTACGCTAACAAGCCAGAGATAATTGACGCTTTAAAGGACAATATTCGTGAAGCCATTGGTGAAATACAGCTGCACACAGTCGATAGCGTGCTTAAAAATTGGACCGATGGTGTAGGCTACTTGCATGGCCAGCCGAGGCAGCCATTTAAATGAAATTATTTTTCATTATTAACCGGAAGTATTGTACTTTCAAATAAAAAAAAAAATTTGAGAAAATATTCAGAAGTTCCTTTTATAGCATTTTCAAAAAAAAAAAAAAACAAATTTATTTGGCGGACCTTTTATTATTTCTATTATATTGAACTTTATGAATATTTTTTTTTTTACTTTTTGTCACCTACAGCCTTTTGGATTTTAGGTGACAATATGAAGTTTGAACCCCTCGCATTCTATTGTAAAGTTTATTTAATCTGAAATGATCGGTCAATAAGCTAGTTATCATTTAGATAATATTATTAGATAGCCTGATGCAAGACTGAAATCATTGTTAAACAGCAAGGCTTTAGACTGTCTCAAATTTGCTTGGCTCATAGAACTATCGTATAACGCAATATTAAAAAAATATATTTTTCAGGAGTTGCTCTTTATTCATATCGGATATGCCATTAAGAAAAAAAGGTAATGGAGGGCAGAAACGGGACGTAGAGTTCATGGACATTGAGTTAAAATCCATTAACATTGCCGTACGCAGGAAAATCCAATGTAGTAAGATTGTCTTACTTAACAGACAAGTAGTGCATCAAAAAAACAAATTGAGTGTAATAAACTGTGTAAAACCCAGTCAAAAAGAAAAGTAAAATTTTTTGTATTTTAATTCTTCTTCTTTTATTAAACTGCATTCCGTTGAAATATCAATTAAACATTAACCGAAAATTTGACGCTGCTGAAATTAATGAATTTCGCTTAATAATTTATAACTTTGCCTTCTGCTATACGCGTTCGAAAAACTTTAAAACAGACCTTGAAGCACTGGTTCAGACAAGGGAGTTATATAGTACTACTACTACTATACTACTATCTTTAAGCAGTGTACGTTTGTGCAACCCGAACAAATGTTTGGAAAAAAGTCAATTTTATGAGAATTGAAGAAAAATTTTTTGGGGTTTATTTGCTTATACACTTTTCTTAGTTGAACTGCATTCAAATTTTTTTCATAATTTCTCGTTTCATGAAGAACGGGCCGTCAAAGTACAAACTTCAAACTAAAAAAATATTGCTACGAAAATAAGATTGAGGACCTCGGCGTTTATTACATCGCTAATAATAAATAAACAAAAGCGTGTTGTTTACAAATAACCAAATCGACAACAACAAACATTATTAGCAGAGATAAAAATAAAAAAATAACACAGCAACAACAACAATAAGCTGACAGCAAAGAAAACAAGTAAGAGAATAAACAAGCCACAACAAATACCAAAAACTGAAAGCGGTAGATGTTTACATACACATGCTACAAAAGGACTCAAAAGAAAGAAATGGAATCTACCTGAAATATCAAGAGGTGCGAGAACTTTCGATGTGTTGTTTACTCAGCCATATAAAAAGCACATCGATGCAAACAGCAATCAGTTTATGTGGTGTAAACTTAGCGAGTGCAGTTTGTGTGAAGAGAGCTCATAAGGAGTAAACTCGTGAAGTAAATCTTGAAGTAAAAAAAACAGTTTAGTTGGAGCTAACTCAGTAAAGAGAGTTAAGTGTGGATTACCTCTGGTTGAAAAGGTTGGATAGAACCTAAGTTATAGCAACGATCGGGTTGAAAGATCTTTAGGAAGAAAAATCTGTTGAGTAATTGTTGTTGTTTACAAGATTGTAAGCAAACAGAGTAATTAAGAATAAAAATTCATATTGCCTGTAAAAAGATTACGAGCAGTGATGCACATAACTGTGTTAAATAAAGGATTATTAATTAAAACCAAGCACAAAATTTATTTTATTTTAACTACAATCTAAAACTTATAAAAACACGTTTTAAAAAGGTAAAAACGTAACAATATATTTATAAAATTAAGCTTTTACTCCGCTAACTTTGAATGGTTACAATGAATGCCATCAATTTTAATCATTATTTTTTACGTTTATACATATATGTCGTTATACTAACGCTAGCTTAAAATACATAAATTCAAATAATACGACGGCTATAGGACCAATTTAAAAAAGTCTTATTTTTTCTTATCAAAAAATTCAAAATTTAATTTTTCAAGGATTGGATCTGTTTCCGGCAAGGGTTCGCAAGGGTATTTCCGGGTATAGCAATCTCGTTTTTTATTAGAATTTTTGTTTTTTCTTTTGTTTTATGCAAGAAAATAAGACGATGCGATAAATGAACACTTAAAATTTGATGCTAATTTTCTAATAGGCGCTATCGAGTACAAAAATAATCTGTGTTTGAAAACTTTGAAACACCTCCAAAACCTTGAGTTATGTCTAAAAAAGCCAGTTACATTCATGAACTTATAAGCTTATAACTTATTTAAATATTATTAAATTGGATTTAGAAAAATAGAAACAGATCTTTTAATTGACATATATATCGCTTAAGTAGTCTTGGGGATGTCTGTGTATTTCTCAAGAAATTAGTAGAAGATATAAAAATATAATTAAAAAAGAATTTAAAAAAAACTTTTAGACAATATATAGACCAGTCAAAGCCTGGTGGTGTTAATTACAATGATAAATGTAATTCTAGAGTTTTTTTAGGCAGTACAAAATTTCAGCAAGAATATCCAGAATAAATGTCGACTAATAATATATACAACAAAAGAAGCGTATTTCAATATGTGAAATTATTATGGCACCAGTAACTAGTTTACGTGCCAGCAAATATCATTTGGCTTTAATCAACCTTTTCTTTTTAATCGAACTACGACCATAAAGAAGGATATGAATTAAGAGCTAAAGTAGTTTGAAGATTAAAAAAATATTTTAGCACAAAAGTTTTATGATGTTTTATAATGTTTTAAAAATTATTGTTATACTTTAAACTTAATTCCTTCCTATTATAAAACAGTACCATTTTTATTTATTTTACTATAAATACTAAAATGTTTTAACCCGTGACTTAAAATCATAATAGAAGAATTGCAAAAAAATAATGGAAAAATTTTAAGCACAAAAATTTAAATATATTGTACTTTCACTTTTTTTATTCAATATAAAATTCTCATGTAAAGCCACTGAAAAAAGGTGTTTTTGATTACAAATTTTTAGGTCACTTTGGTCCTTTAAAGCGTCAATTGTCTCTGGTATGTTGGCGTACCACTTATCTTTGACGGCACCTCACAAATAATAGTCCAGCGGTGTCAAATCGCAGCTCCGAGGTGGCCAAACGACATCACCTCTGCGGCTGATAATGCGATCTTCAAAAACAGGGCGCAAAACATCGAGTGTAGCTTCGGCTGTGTGGCACGTAGCGCCAAATGTTGCTAATACTCTTCTCTTCAATTTTTGTGAACAAAAATTCGTTCAACATGGTCCGATAACGATCGCCATTGACTGTAACGGCCACTCCTTGCTCATTTTCGAAGAAAAATGGCTCAATTGTGCCTCTGGACCAAAATCCGCACCAAACAGTGACTCCTTTTGGGTGTATCGGCTTTTCAATGTATACGTGCGGGTTTTCTGTGCCCCAAATGCGACAATTTCGCTTGTTTACATAGAGAGCTGACGGTGCTTCTGTTCTTCCAAAATCCGTACTCAATCTTCGCACACATTCTGCAACATTACCATGATTTTCAAAGTAATGTCGCAATATTTCCCAGCGCTGTTCAAGCGTATACACAGCCATATTCGTTCAGCGGAAGGATGAAACTAATTATCTGGCAAATCAGATATGAGCTAAGTGTTACTATTCACGAAATAAGCACTAGTTGAAAAAAAAACTTTAAATGGCGGACCCGATATTTTAATATATATATATATATAAATAAGTCTTATAATCATATAATTTTTTGAGCCTGGATGCGATTAGGAATGCTGGATGTGTTTTTTTTTTTCAATTCTACTTAAATATCACAACAAACTTCCTTTATTCGCTTCTACAGCTCATTCATTCCTTTGGTCAGGATTGGATACTTAGCGAGCATTGATTTGACGTCAATCCACAAACTCTCAATCGGAATTATATTCGGAGATTGTAGAGGCCATTTCAAATAAACTATCACTGTTTTTAAGCCGGTTTTTAACAATATTGTACATATTGTTATGCGTGTGAAAGCCACTTTTTCTACTTCACCTGGCAGATTTTACTGCAAAATCGACTCACGTATTGTATCACGTATGCGTACTAATGAACCTACACCATTTATTGAAATACCATCCAAAACCATTACAGATTTGTATATTTGAATAGATTTTTATCTTATTGCTTAAAAATTTTATGCAGACGAAATTTTTTATGTTAAAATTTGCTTTGTTAAGGGTATACAGACAAATAAGAGAAAGAAGAATGAAAGAAAGGAAGAAACGTCGGAACAAATAATAGGGATATTTTATTTTTTTTTTAATATGTCAAATTCGATGTAAGGTGTGCTTCAAAATGATGAGGTCACCTTAATATTTGCTCAATTCATTCAAACTATAAAATGTTATGTATGGTCACCTTATTAAAAAAATTCTACGTTCAAATAAATGAATAATAAGCCGGTTTTGATTCTAGAGATATACCGTTATATTAGGTTTAATTAAATTTATGTAAATAAGAGCAAAATTTAATGCGTCAAAATGATATGGTCAGTGAATAATAAGCAATTAATCTAATCAGAAGGTATCACAATTGTTATTTTTTAATAATTTATAACCTAAATAACATCTGCGCAGTGTGGGTCGCGGGAAACCTTTTGTTACCTTATGAATAAGGACAAATTGTGGCACTTCATGAGCAGGGATTGAGTATGCGATGGGACGATCTTTGGGTGTTATGGAAAATTCTGTGAAAAAGAGAAAACTATGGAAAATTAAAAGGCACGGGTCGTCCAAAGATCCTGGCTGCCCGTGAAACTCGGCTGATTTCATGAAAGGCCTTGAATTCCATGAAAAGTGCGGTAACAATAAAAAAGGAATTGAAATTACGAGCTTCAATAAACACAATTCTAAGAGTTACCAACGCCCAGCCCAACCTTATACGAGCAAAATTAAAAAAAATTTCCTGTCTGACTAAGCAGCATAAGATTAAGCGTAAGGAGTTTGCGAAAAACAACATGGCAACTAATTGGCATCAGGTAAACATTTTTTTAAAAAGGTTATAAGATATTCCATACATTTTTGGGTTTGTAGGTAATTTTTCTGATGAGAAAAAATTTAACCTGGATGGACTGGATGGTTTCAATTGCTATTGGCGAAATTTAAGGAAGAAGATCTTGTTTTTTTCCAAACAGAATTTCCGCGGTGGCAGTTTGATGGTTTGCGCTTGGCTTTAGCTCACATGGTACCCTGGAACCTGTAGTGGAAGGAAACACTCGAATGGATAGTTAAGAGACAGGGCATTCTGTCTGAGCGTTTGCTGCCTTATTTGGCCCAAAATGCTAACAAAACTTTCACCTTTCAAATAACGCAGCAATTCATGTCAGCAAGTCGACCAGATAATGGTTTGACGAGCACAATATTAAAGTACTTGATTGGCCAACAAGTTCCCCCTGACTTAAACCCAATGGAAAATTTGAGGTGACTGCTTGTGCGTAATGTTTATACAGACAACAAACAGTACCGGACAAAAGATGAATTAAAAGTGATAATCTGCAACAACTGGCGCGAAATCCGCTCCAACGTTCTGGACAATTTAGAATTGCAATGCCATTCCGTATTTTTAAGACAATAGAAGGAAATGGGAACTGCATACATTAAAAATAATTGATTAAGGCTTAGTTTAAATAAAAGTTGGGATAAATGAATCACTGACCTTTGACGCATTGAATTTTGCATTTATTTACATGAACTTATATAAACATAATATAACGGTACATCTCTAAAAGCAAATCCGGCTTATTATTCATTTATTTGAACATAGAATTTTTTTAATAAGGTGACCATACATAACATTTTTTAGGTCGGATAGATTGAGCAAATATTAAGTTGACCTTATCATTTTGAAGCACACCTTATTGAAGTTTTTTGATTGAAGAGTAAGCCTTATATATATCGAAAATTGTTCAGACTATGAAGTGCTCCAAAATTAAAGTAGTTTATGCGATCTAGTGAAAGAAAGCTGCAGACCCTAGGGGAAGAAAGCGTGGAACAACTGTAGGTTTTAATAAACTTTTAATTCGTACTTCAAAACAAATACTTTCTAGTCATCAAAAAGCCTTAAAAATGACCTTACTAGTACTGTTTTAAGTCGCACCATAAGGAAAGAAAACTTATGAAGGCTGTAGCTATGGTTAAGAGTCCTCGAAATGTATCGTTTAGCAGCAAACGGAAGCATCTGTACCGTAATAGTTCGAACAAGATACTACGGTCTGACGAAACGAATATTAATTTATTTGGGTCAAATGCAAAATCGTATGTACTTACATATTTTAGTTACAATTCATATTTTATTTGAGCTTAAATATAAAACTTCAAGAAACTGTTAAACTGTTTCCCTATTATATTGTTTCCCCACTCTATATGTATCATATTAACAATCACAGAAAAATACCTGATTTTAAATCAATATTAAATAAATTTTATTTTTTTTTTCCTTTTAGTTCTAGATTTTTTTACTTTTTCTTTTATGTGCTACTCAAAAAATGGAATCTATGTATTCTTATAACATTATATGACAATTTATTTTATAAATGTTTAAATATTTGAGAAAAAATAATATCAAAAGAAAATATGAAGAAAAACTCTCACGCAATCAAAGTTATTGTAAACCAGCAATAAGAGAAATGAAAAATCAGAAAAAATCACAGAAATCAATGTAGGCAACTAAAATTGCAAAAAATAAAAACAAAAAAAAATATGATAAAATATTGATGAATTGAAATCCCATAACTTTCAGACATGAAAAATATGTATAAAATAAAATATGAAAGAAAACTTAATTTGACTGTCACCTGAAAGTATGGAAATAGTTTTTATGATAGCTTTACGGTTGCCATGATAGTGCTGTAACTATTGCTTATACAAAAAAGAAAAGAAATTTTTATGTGGCACAAGAAATTATATTTTTATTCTCTTTTTTATATATATACAGTTTTTCACAATCTTTACTAAATATGCACAATATGGACGCTATAGTTGTTGAAGTTTTTACATTAACACTGAACATTGTTGTGGTGACCAGCACCTAATGAAAAAAAGACTTTAAGGCAATAAAAAATGTAATTAAAAATAAATAAAAATATGAAGAGGGGTTAAAAATAGCTCAGAGTTATTATCATCTAAAAATCATCTTTTCAGATGAAGCTCAGTTTGATCTTAGCGGGTATGTAAACAAGCAAAATTGTCGCATTTGGGGCACAGAAAACCCGCACGCATACATTGAAAAGCCGATACACCCAAGACGAGTCACTGTTTGATGCGGATTTCGGTCCAGAGGCATAATTGGGCCATTTTTCTTCGAAAATTAGCAAGGAGTGACCGTTACAGTCAATGGCGATCGTTATCGGGCCATGTTAACTGAACTTTTGTTCACAAAAATTGAAGCGGAGGATATTAGCAACATTTGATTTCAACAAGACGGTGCTACGTGCCACACAGCCGAAGCTACACTCGATGTTTCGTGCCCTATTCTTGAAGATCGCATTATCAGCCGCAGAGATGATGTCGTTTAGCCACCTCGGAGCTGCGATTTGACACCGTTGAACTATTACTTGTTGGGTGCCATCAAATATAAGTGTAACGCCAACAAGCCAGAGACAATTGACGCTTTAAAGGACAATATTCGTGAATCCATTGGTGAAATACAGCTGCACACAATCGATAATGTGCTTAAAACTTGGACCGATCGTGTAGGCTACTGCATGGCCAGCCGAGGCAGCCATTTGAATGAAATTATTTTCCATTATTAACCCGAAGAAATGTACTTTCAAATAAAAAAAGAAATTTGAGAAAATATTCAGTAGTTTCAAAAAAAAAAAAAAAAATTATTTGGCGGACCCTTTATATTTATCTATTTTTGTTTGAAATTAAAAACTAACATCACATATTTTTCACCGAAAAACACACAGAAAGGAAAACTCGACTAAACTAATATAGAAAAAAATAAAAGTAAATAAAAAAGCAAATTACCATAATGCTAAATCAATAGAGGCTATAAGAAAAAAATATCTCAACTGTTCAGTGGTAACGTATGAATCAGGTCAATCAATAGGGCGGTTATATGACACATAGATGGCGTTAATAGAATTTTGTCCTTATGATTTTTATTTAGTACTAACCTTCAAACTATACGTGTATAAATTTGACAGAAATTTGACTATTTACTCATAAGTTATAGTATTTTGTGTGAAACAACTTATGATACTGAAAACATGGAAAAAGAAAATTGTGTTTCCATAAATTTTGTGCTTTTTGATGAAAAAATAAAATACAAAATACAGTGGAGACCAAACAATGGCTTGATAAAAATTATCCGAACTCTGCTCCATCGAGACAAATGATTTTCTGAATTTTAACGAAGTCGCGCTTAAACAATGATTGATTGCAGACGTATTCTGCGTGAACTTAATTGCATAAAATACAAATACATATTTTAAAACAATAAATAAAAAAATAAAATATAAAAAAAAATAAAAATAAAACACTTCTTAAAGTGAACAAACAAGTTCTTGCTTATCTGTTTCCTATAAATGTATTTTAACTGACAACACCAAACGTTGTGTGTGCAGAAAGTGTTTGCAAAATGAAAACGGTTGAAAATTTTGATACTGATAACGATGTAAATATATGGCAGGTAATGACCTCAACTAAGCGCAAAAAAACTACATTTTCACAATCTAACGAAAAGAGTTAAAAGCATGAAGACAAATTGCCAACAGCAATAACAAATATTTGTGCTTGCTATTGATGATGACACTGGTGTTAAGAGTTAAAGATGGAGAAGGAATCCCAAAGCCACCACCTATATTTATAACTTGTGTTAATTTTATAAATAAAATGCTAAAAAATGTTAACAGGGTACTTAGAAATGATGAATATAAGTATAAATCCTTAGGAGATGGTCAAGCTGAATTGTTAATTAAAACCGTAGATTCATATAGAAAAATTGTAAAATTTCTTAATTCCAACAAAATTTGCTATCACACATACCCACTAAAAAGTGATCGTCCTTTTAGGATTATTGTTAAAGGTTTACCTTTTTCAACCACCAGCTTCTGTAATAAATGCAGAACTTACGTCATTGGGACATCAACTCAGAAGTGTTATTAATGTCCGAAGCCTAGTAACTAAACAACCTCTTTCCATGTTTTTTGTTGATTTGGATCCAAGCCCAAGTAATAAAAAGGTGTATGATATCCATTCTATCAATAACGCTATAGCAACTATAGCCAGAACGTAAAATAAATAACATTGTTCAATGCCATAAGTCTCAGAAATATGGTCACACAAAATCTTGTGTCAAATGTGGACTTGGTCATCCAACAGCTGAATATGAGAAAAGTATTGAGGAACCACAGAGATCTGTGAGTTGCTTAAGTCATCACATAACTAACTATAAGGGATGTCAACTTTATCAAGCATTAAAGAGAAAAATATCGCCCGAAATCAGAAATCAATATCGTCAAAGCTTTTCAATTAATAGTAAAGACTTTCCTCATTTGAATTCAAAAAATTACACCATTCCTCTAAATGATAATAGTAATTTACAAACTAAAGCTCAGCAATCTGATGTGTTAAAGAAGGACGACACAAATAATCGAACGAAAAACATAGAAAATATGTTTAGTCAACTAATAAATATGTTAACTTTGCTTATCAGTAAACTATTCAATTAGGATTACGAATAGCAGTTTGAAATGCTACTGGTATGTCAAGCAAATTTAATGAAATTGCACTTTTTGTCAAAATTAACTCTATTGATATATTTATTCTATGTGAAACACATTTGAATAATAGATCTCAATTTAAAGTCAAAGGTTACGATTAATTTACAGTAAATCATCCCAATGAAAGATGCCATGCTGGAGCGCCGATTTTAATTAGGTCAACCATAAAATACGAAATTGCAGAACCTTTTATTAAATCTTTTATTCAAGCTGCTGGTGTTAAAGGTAAAAGTAAAAATTTAATTTGTAATTTATATTCAATATATTCTTCACCCAGGCACACATTGAGAAGGTCTTGAAAATTTTTTTAGTTAGCTCGGACTGATTTTTAGTAGCTGGAGACTACAATGCCAAACACCCATGGCAATATTATTAAGCTCATTACGCCAAAAACTGATTTAAAGTCGTTTAATTATTGGATAGAGAAGAACACTGATTTAAATATTTGCTTAGAGTGTGGAGATGAGTTAGATGAGGCAGTCAAAAATTTTACTAATAAAGGGTCCGCCAAATAATTTTTATTTTTTTTTTGAAAATGCTATAAAAAAAAAACCTACTGAATATTTTCTGAAATTTCTTTTTTTATTTGAAAGTACAATCCTTCCGGTTAATAATGGAAAATAATTTCATTCAAATGGCTGCCTCAGCTGGCCATGCAGTAGCCTACACGATCGGTTCAATTTTTAAGCACATTATCGATTGTGTGCAGCTGTATTTCACCATTGGCTTCACGTATATTGTCCTTTAAAGCATCAGTTGTCTCTGGCTTGTTGGCGTAACACTTATCTTTGACGGCACCCCACAAATAATAGTACAACGGTGTCAAATCGCAGCTCCGAGGTGGCCAAACGACATCAGCTCTGCGGCTGATAATGCGATCTTCAAAAACAGGGCGCAAAACATCGAGTGTAGCTTCGGCTGTGTGGCACGTAGCGCCGTCCTGTTGAAACCAAATGTTGCTAATATCCTCCTCTTTAATTTTTATGAACAAAAATTCGTTTAACATGGCCCAATAACGATCGCCATTGACTGTAACGGCCACTCCTTGCTCATTTTCGAAAACGGCCCAATTATGCCTCTGGACCAAAATCCGCACCAAACGGTGACTCGTCTTGTGTGTATCGGCTTTTCAATGTATGAGTGCGGGTTTTCTGTGCCCCAAATGCGACAATTTTGCTTTTTTACATACCCGCCAAGATCAAAATGAAAAATTCATCTGAAAAGATGATTTCTTTGGCAAAATCGACATCTTCTGTAAGTCGATCGCAGGCCCAGTTTCCCAGCATTGTTCAAGCGTATACACAACCATACTCGTTCAGCGGAGGGATAAAACTAATTATCTGTCAAATCAGATATGAGCTTAGTGTTACCATTCACGAAATAAGCACTAGTTA
The DNA here is from genome assembly GCA_023159175.1 of Wohlfahrtia magnifica. Lineage (NCBI taxonomy): Eukaryota > Metazoa > Arthropoda > Insecta > Diptera > Sarcophagidae > Wohlfahrtia > Wohlfahrtia magnifica. The sequence continues at coordinate 2,412,780 of JAKWBJ010000059.1, forward strand.
AAAAAAACGTTAGGTGGCGGACCCTATATTCTAATTAATTGAAAAATAAAGATAATAAGACTAAAAAAAACACAAAATAAATCGAAAAATGTTAAGGATTTTCAATGAATGCTTCAGATTTAATGATAATTATGTACAGCTTTATTTTTCAGAACAGTATACTAAACAGAACAGAGACTAAAAAACTAGCATAATAGTGGGTATTTTCGGTGAACCAAAAAAATTCATAGGTCTATTGCATTCAATGTTTTAAGTCACAGTTTAAAATTAATTAAATTAAAAAAAATTTTAAATTAATTAATTAATTAATTAGCTTATAAAGGCGAAATGATATGTTGTTACGTATTGACCTTTCTAAATCGTTTGTGTTCTTTTAAATTGCGTCAAATAAAGTAAATAAAAAGAGTTAATTATTTCACTTATACAGTCCTTTATTTATATCTGTACACTATCCAATTAATTTATCTTGCACTTAATACACCAATTTACGGAACACTTTTATTTACTCTTTAACACGACTTTACTCCTTGACAGTTATATTACAATAGACTGACGAAAGCAAAGCAGAGTTCTTTATATTCCTTCCATCAGTTTTGAATGTTCTAGTAGAGTTTTAAACCTTCTCAATTCTTCTATTCAGATCCGTTGATTCAAATGTAACAAATGTAATTGAATTGGTAGCCCCATTCAATAAGCAATTGGTAACGCTGCTAACAATACAAATAAGTATGGCATTGACAGCCTTGATACAAACTAATAGAATATGTTCCATAATAAAGTTTGTAATCCTGAATGTATCAAGTTGGCGTATACTTTTTAGACATTCTCGTAACAATATTATTTAGAGATTTTAGACACGGCAAAAATCTAACAATTGAGAAACGAACTGTAACCCTAGCATACTCTCGATATTAGAAGTTTAAAAAATAAAGGTACCGGTATTGGAACCAACGACTACTGTACTAGAAGCCTTGAAAATTTAAATTATCTGGAAAAACAAAAGAGAAAAAATGCGAGTTGAAAAAAGAACATGAATTTTATTTAAAAAACACTGTTTTAACAGTAATACAGAATCTTTAAATTTTAAAGAAAATAGCCGTTACAATTTCTTCAAAATTATTTTTAAATCTCTGATAGCATATTAAATGCTATCAATTATTTATCATTGGCACATATTTTCTTGCTTTTTATTCTCATACAATTTATTGTAATCATTTTAAAAACAATATTTCAAGTGTATTTTGCACTTATCCATCTAAAAACAGCAACAACTAGTTGAGAAACAGAAAAATAACAAAATAACTGTTTTTTTTTTTGTATTTCTTACTTTTACATTAGAGTCCTCAAATGATTACCAGGCCTAAAGTAAAAGATTCGAAACAAAACTAAAATTAAAAGCAAAAAATTTAAGACCAGGGGGAAAAAGAGCAAAAAAAAATAAATAGCAAACTTTTTTTTACACATGTTGCAACAAAATGTGGCACAAACAACAAACTAACGACAACAACATGTCTAAATAACACTTATACTGTTAACGTAACAGAAATTTATTATAAGTATACTTGAGGGGACTTACAGCGACTTAAAGAGCAAGTGTTGAAATTGGAAAAACTAAAATAACAGATGTTTTCAAAAGCAAGAAAAGAGTAATAATTTTTTTTTAAATTGATTAAACTAATATGCTAATTTAATAGAACTTTAAATGAGAACGTTTTGAAAAATCAATCTTAAAAGCACTTTTAAGTATGCTTTAAAACAAAGCGCCTCTAAAAATATTCTTCACAATTAAATAAAAAATTTTGATTATTAAATAGATGAGCTTTGCTTTGCGCGCACCTTACATGTTTGTAGGAAAAAGTATGAAAATATGCTTTAGAGATTGCAATCGCATTTAATGAACTCATTTTAAATAAAAATTTAATTTTTCCTACATGTCTTGAAATGCTACAAAACCTTAATAATTTTAAATAAAAACTATTTTATAAAGAATGTTCTCAAAGCATTTGTTTTGTTTATAAAAACCTTTCGAAAAGTATGCTTCATTTTTCAAAACTCTTTCCATAGCCAACTCAACGAAACTAATTGACACTCTTTGTCTCCCTCTTATTTGACAGCAAATCATCCAAATATTGTTTATTAAAACGTTGTTACTGTATAGATGAGCGGAAGATAGTAAAAAAATTAACGACACATAGAGAACGACATAGAGTTGCTGCTGCAGCAATAATAGTATACAGTCGGATCATCATTAACTTGATCAACATGCTTGACACCTGCCATGGCGTCATTATATTGTAGCGTCCGCATGTTGACGCCAGCCAACATCGTGGGTAATGCTCAACATCGTGGATAATGCTCAACATCGTGGGTAATGTTCAACCACCTATAATTTCAAAATAATCCTTGCCAAAATGCATCACTGGAGGATATTGAAGTAGGGCTTAGCACGTAGCAGCCAACTGGTATATTAAAATATCCCATAATATAAAGAAGATTTTTAAATATGACAGGAGAGGTAGTCGTATTTAATTTTGTAAATGTAAACATACGCATTGTCACTTCTACCGACTCCTCTACTTTTGGTATGCCACATATGTCTGAGCTTTTCTACGGCTTCCTCTTTAGCTGTGTTGGGTACTGTGTGCAAATTTACTCTTTAGAGATTAAGGTTTAGCAAATATGTAATGACGGCTAAGTGCTGAAACGCAAATATTATCGCTGAATCCCATAGTACATATTCCCTTCTTGTGCCACTGCTAACGGTTGTTTTATTACAAACGATAACATTAAAATCTATATTCTATAGAAGCTGGCCTAATATGCATTACTGTTGATGTATGGAGAGCAGAGCTTATGATATTTCTATAATAGAAAAAAAAAGGTGAAAAACAATACGTGAAGCTATACGTTAGGTATGAACGTAACGTAAAAAAAACCATCATTATTTAAGACAAAATGTTTAAACACTACTTTTATCTATTTTAGCCTGCCTACCACCTAAATCCCTTCTTAAACAATAATCGCAAAATCTCTTCTAAACGATAATATTTTTCACAAATTTTTCATTTCAATATTTTTTTAATTATTTAAAAACAGGTTCAGCTGGTTTTATATTTGGAGTCGACTATAACTCTAAAAGTATATCTTAAGTTGTCTATGAATAAGTTAAAGTCAACTTTTCCAAAACTCAACATTTGCTCACTTAAAATATACTTTTTTTTAACATGTACACAATTGGTTGTCATAGAAAAATTTATGGCTAAATAATATAAAAATTTTGATAAATTTACACTCTTACTAAACTTCTATGTTTAAACACAATAATAGATCGATTACTCTTCCTTGCCAAAAATCAACTAAATTTATTTAGTATTCACAGTTCATATCATGATTTTGTTTCTAATTAGAAAAAACCTCCTTTCTCGTTTATCGAATCACTTTGGCTTAATTTTTACAAAAGAAGAAGTTCTCTACATAGTCGAGAAAAATATCCAAGCATATACATACAATTCATTTAAACGTCTACTTGTATTAATTATGTTTCAAGGGGTATTTATATAAACAATTATTAGTAAGTAGTATAAAAATGCTCTTGTATACCATACGAATACAGCACAAAAAACAACAACAACTAATTAAACATATAAAATAAATACATAAAAAGGCCAATTATTTGAACCTAAAAATTCTGCCTTATACTATTTGTTGTAATATGCAAGTGTCTAGTGTGCATATATACACATTTATGAGTATATATGTAATTGTGTACTTAGAATTGAATGGGTGGCTTTAAGTAAATTTCTATTGGTTCTACATAGAGGAAACTTTAAGTAGAAATTAATATTTTTTTAAGGATATTTCAAAAGTTTGTCACCAAAATATGTAAGCTAATGTGTAGACACTTTTTTCCCCCCCTCTCTCTCCCTCTCCCTCTCTCTCTCTCTTTCCTTCGATATAACATTCTGTAGATAAAGAGCTTAACTGCAGTATATTTAGTTAAATACACACTAAATGTAGTTTTGACTATTACCTTAAAAGTCCTTTGTACAGTAAAACAGAAAACTAGAACATATTTTTTGTTAAGATTACATTCTCAACAGTTTTAAACTACTCCAAGTTATAAAAAAATTACAAAAAATACAAATAAAGTGTAGATTCAAATGAATTTTAAGAAGTCTAATTTTTTAAGAATATTTTATATAACCTCATGTAAATTATGTAAACAATATGTAAAATTTTAGTTTGAAATATAATTTAGAAAATAACACATAATTTCAAAATATATTTAATTGATATATATCTGTTTTTAGTTCTTCTCAAATAATTTAAGGAAAGAATTGAAAAATAAACATTAACTGATAGTTTCAAAATATTAAATAACTGTTGTCCGTGTATAATGTGAACAAAGTGATTTTTCTTTAATTGCTTGTTTTATAACTTTTTGCCTAATTCAAGAATGTAAAAAATGATATTATTTACTTTAAGTAAATTAAGTAAATTACTTTACTTTAAGTAAATAATGTAAACGATTAAAAAAACTGCATTTAAAAAATTAAATTTTTAAGAAAACCATGCCTTTTGTTTAAATTTACTCTAATTTTATTACCCGAACTGTAAAAGTATGTATGTAAGTGTTATTTAATATACATATGTTTTGTTGCTGTGGTTGTTGTTGTACACATATCACTAACAGCTGTTGATGTTCATATACATTTCTGTTGTAAATGGTTCGCCAAATAATTTTTTTTTTTTTTGAAAATGCTATAAAAAAAAATACTGAATATTTTCTCAAATTTCTTCTTTTATTAGAAAGTACAATTCTTCCGGTTAATAATGGAAAATAACTTCATTCATGGCTGCTTCGGCTGGCCATGCAGTAGGCTACACGATTGATCCAATTTTTAAGCACATTATCAATTGATTGCAGCTGTATTTCACCAATGGCTTCATGATTATTGTCCTTTAAAGCGTCAATTGTCTCTGGATTGTTGGCGTGACACTAATCTTTGACGGCACCCCACAAATAATAGTCCAACGGTGTCAAATCGCAGCTCCGAGGTGGCCAAACGGCATCAGCTCTGCGGCTGATAATGCGGTCTTCAAAAACAGGGCGCAAGACATTGAGTGTAGCTTCGGCTGTGTGGCACGTAGCGCCGTCCTGTTCAAACCAAATGTTGCTAATATCCTCCTCTTCATTTTTTGTGAACAAAAATTTGTTCAACATGGACCGATAACGATCGCCATTGACTGTAATGGCCACTCCTTGCGCATTTTCGAAGAAAAATGTCCCAATTATGCATCTGGACCAAAATCCGCACCAAACAGTAACTCGTCTTGGGTGTATCGGCTTTTCAATGTATGCGTGCGGGTTTGCGACAATTGTGTTTGTTTACATACCCGCCAAGATCAAAATGAGCTTCATCTGTAAAGATGATTTTTTTGGCAAAATCGGCATCTTCTTTAAGCCGATCGCAGGCCCACTTAGCGCAGCAAAGACTCATTGGATGGTTAGTTGGCTTCAAATCCTCAACCAAATGGACTTTATATGGCATCATACCGAGGTCTTCATGCAAAATTCGTCTCAATGCTGTTTCCGAAATGTTCAATTATTGAGAACGACGGTGAATTGATGTTGATGGCGCTTCACGCACACTTTCTGCCACACCTGCAATATTCTCGGGTGTACGCACTGATTTTGGCTTTTCACGCTTTGGTTTATCGATGAGGATGCCAGTTTCTTTCACTTTTTTCACAAGATAACGAACATATGGAGCTGACGGTGCTTCTCTTCTTCCAAAATCCGTACGCAATTTTCGCACACATTCTGCAACATTACCATGATTTTCAAAGTAATGTCGCAATATTTCCCAGAGTTGTTCAAGCGTATACACAACCATATTCGTTTAGCGGAAGGATAAACTAATTATCTGTGAAATCAGAAATGAGCTAAGTGTTACCATTCACGAAATAAGCACTAGTTGAAAAAAACGTTAGATGACGGACCCTTTATATTACCCAATAAAAGCCGGGCAGCTTTAGTTGGGCTCCCCAGTGTGTTGACAACCCTGCTTTACAGTATAAAGGGTATTATTCAAAATTCAAAGTGCTTATAGGTAAATGTACCGCTGTGGTATGGTAGGTAAGATACCCAGAAGGTCATCGGTTTAATATCAGGCCAAACTATCTTAAAAAAGTTTTTCAACAGCGGTACACGTCATTACATTAGCTAGTAACTGGTTATGAGTATTACTACTACTGAAAACTTCTCTAAATGCATTTGCCGTGCGGAGCCGGCGTTAAGCTGTAGGTCCCTTTCAATGAGTTTAAAATAGAATCAGGTGCAGCTCATTGACAGAGAGAAGTCCTCATGTTCCTTCATGGAATGTTATGGGAATTAATAAATAAAAATAGGTTAACAAAATTAATTAAAACCGAGGTCTTCATACTGTAATAAAACCAAATAACACTGCTTAAATTCCAAACTACACTTTTGTTTTAGATTGGTGTACCTATTATTTTTCACATAACTTTATATTATAATGTAAATGTTGGGTTTTTTTGTCAAGAGCTATGTCTTTTAAACCCAAATAAAATGAAGATATTATATAGAAATACAAGTTTTTTAATTAAATTAAAAAGAGTAGGGTGTGGCAATTATAATATTAACAGCAAATAATAACAATCGCTTTTATACATTTTTTTTTTAATATTTTCCATCATTTTATTGAGTTTGATCAATTTGGCATGCGAATCACTATATCATCCAATATGACATCTTTGACGTAAGATTAATATTAATCATACCATACAGTGCGCTTTACTTTCCTAGACATTTTCTATACAATCCATTATCAATTATTTTCATTTTTTTGCAAATACTTTTATATTTCTAGCAATCGAATTAGAAATATTTTTCTATTTACAACAACAACAAATAACTTAATGTACAAACACGGCAAAAGAAAATTAAAAGTTTTTTAGAGAGTAGGGCGGCATACAGAGCACAACAAATAACAATATTTGTCATACAAAATAACAGCGCGAACACAGAAAAATTTTCATAATACCAACAATATAAATGTACCATCTTCTCCATCAACAGTGACATCATCGTTACCACAGCAGTCAATATCGTCAGCTACCATTGCATTGTCGTTCTCCCTCCATCGTTTAACAAATATAAGAGGGTATGATAACATTGCAAAATAATGACTTCAATTATGGTAGTGATTGTGCTCTGCAATATGCCTTGTCACTGTATACATAAGATGTAAGTCAAAGAACTAAAGACGATATACTCGTACATATAGCATATTACGGTATCTTTAAATTTTTTTTTATAAAAACAAAACCCGTAAAACTAAGAAACATCCTTCCTGTGTCTTTTATTTGTAAGAAAAACTATACAAAAAACTTTAGAAATTACAAAATATTAAAACTAATTAATTAAGATAATGAATGGGGATGCTGTTCTACAATTGCCACACAATACGGATGCTGATGTCCAGACATCAGCAACGGAAACTGTTTCATTTTTCCACCAAGCCATAGGATCATCATCAGCATCATGAATGAAATTTCTTTCCTTTTCTCCCTAAGAGCATTGACTCCAGTGGATGAGTACGAATAAGAAGCACATTTATGAGAATAGAAATGGCGTTAGGCAATTACAAATAAAATTTTTTATATATTTGCGGTATAATCAGATTCTCTATTTCTAGCGTTGGCATAAAATCCAATTATGTTTTCTTAATGGATTTCTACAAAATTAATAGACATTGCAAAACAAGTCAACAGGTTGAAAAACGGCTGAAAGTTAATAATAAAAAAACTCAGAAGAGGACAATATTTATTAAAGAAAAAAGTTAGACTTTTAATTATTGCCTAAGGGCAGTCGTCATAAAAAACATTTTGGATTTAAAACATGCCAAAACGATTTTTCAAAATTTTGTTTTATATATTGTTACCTTTTTAAAACGTTTGAGTTCGTTTAAATTGCGTTAAAATAAAATTAAGCCGCTTTGTTGTTGTTACAGTTTTATTTATTCACTACACTATAACGTTTATACAGTTTATCTTTATACGACTTAATATTCGCTTATACAACACTTTTATATCCGCTTAAACACGTGTTTATATTATGACAGCAAAACGATAACTAAATTCCCTTTTAGGTAAAGCGGCCACTTCATATACCTAATTGCCTACAGTTTGGAAGGTTCCGGAAATGTCTTATATGGTCTATTTTATATTCGTTAATTCACAGGTAACGTAGAGGTGGTCGAATTGGTAATGTTGCCACATAACGCAAATAAACACGGAATTGAAAAGGTGATACATAATTGCCAAATATACCACAGTACGGTTTTAAAGGCGTTGATGTGTTTTCTTTTGACGCATTTTTATTTTCACAACCATATTAAACTTGACTGTAGAACATCGAGAAGGTGTTTTCGTGACAAAGTGGCAAATTTTCTGATATTTCGGTCAAGACGAGCCAATAAGATTAAGGTCCAGAGATTGTATTGGAACTGAGAATAGAATTGAAGCTGTTTGTGTACGATATATGATAATCCCCCCTTTACAATGCATGTTGTATGTTTTGGGTTATTGCCTTGCTAACGGCACAGCTTCTAAAAAATTTACTTTGTTCGCCGATTGCAGCGAATTATCTTCGTAATCAAAATCTCTTTTTCCAATTCTTGGATTTTTCTCAGTAAGCGTTGGCAAGCGTGGTTTTATATGAGTTATTTAGTTTCCAGCGTTAGTAATTTCGTTCTGCCCATGGCTGCAAGCCAGAACACTTTTTTTTAGTTTTAAACTTGCCTTATTAGAATTTTTGTTTTGTTTTGTACAAGTAAATATCACGGTGCTATTTTTCTGACAGGCGCTACCGAATATGTTTTTGAAATTCTTAAAAAACCACCAAAACCTTGTGATACTAAACGTATGAGCTAATAACTTTTTCAAATATTATCCAGTATAAAGTTTGATTTTGAAAGAAGAGAAACAGACCTTTATTCGTTAAAGTAGCTTTGAGGAATATCTGCGTGTTTCCCAAACAATTGGTGGGAGATAATTTAAAAATATTAAGAAAGAGCTTATAACAGTTTTTAAACCACATATGGATAAGACAAAGCCTGAAAGTTGTAGTTACAATGTCGACCTAATAAAAAATATATATGCATGTGTAGAAATTGCAAAACTTTTTGTGAAAAATTACCAGTGATACTAGATGTGAACGCTACAAAAATTGTTGATTTAAAATTAGGAAATAGTGTCACGACAAAAGTCAACCGGCTTCGGTTTTCATACTTTAATTTTTGTTATTATTCTTTGCATTATTTTTTTTTACCAGAATTGTTGTTGTAATATGCAATTATTTTATGTTTATTATTATTCTTGGCATTATAATTTTTTTAGTATTATTATTGCAATAGGAAATTATTTAATTTTGCTTATTAACCTTTACAGCACTATTAGTAACATTATCATTGTTATTGTAATATTGAAGTAATTTACGTTGTTGCATTGCACTTTATTCTATGTTCACACGACATCGTTTTTTCGTCATTCGCTCACTCATTTATAATACAACCCCCGATTATGAGCTTATTTACATTCAAAATCTTGAGAGAGAATCACTCAAATTGTAAGTAATTATATTTATATTACCCTGTGTATTACTTCAAAATAAGTGTCATCTCTAATTTTTGTAAATCTTATATCAAAAAAGTTTGACATGCTTTTAAGTTTCTAATTTAAATGTTTTTATTATAGATTGAATATTAAAAAATAAGTAAAATTTACCACCTAAATTACAAAAAATAAACAAAAAATAAAAAAAAAACAAATAAAAAAAACAAACAAAACAATGGTCGCTCATCATATGGTAGCAGTTAAAAGGTGCCGTGCGAACGGGAAAACCAATTAAGAAATACAAAAAGAGAACGAAATAATCCGAAGTATCGTACCAACATACATATATACAAATGGTATCTACTGTACTTTAAGTTGTTTTTTTTACGCTGAATACCCACAGAGTTACAAACATCAACGCAGGTGCGAGCGTATAAAATTTTATACCATTACAAGGGTATAGTAAGATAAACACTACAAGCAAAAAGACAGCTGACGTCAGTGCTGTCACAGCTTTTAATTTTTTCTAAGCAAATTCCAATAAAAAATTAGCCAAATTGGATACAAAATAATCAAAATTCAAACTGCAATAATTTCCAGCGTCAACATAATAATTGCATAGAAAAAATGGTTGTTATTTCCAGTGGGATTAAATTTTACTAAACTCACAGGCATCAGGGAAAATAAAGAACCAAAGACAGACAGAACTACTTCAAATTGATAACGCTGTTGTTGAAAGTTTGGGGCTATTCTCTAAGCGAATACATTGCCTTAGTGAGTTACATAGAAGAGTACATCACTTATACAAGTTAATTATACCACAGAATATTACAAAAATTGTAACCAAATAAAGTGTATTTAAGTATGTGTTTCTAAACAAGTGAATTTCGAAATTTTGTATCCAGATTTTCTACTATTTTGTTATTTTTTTTTAATTTTAGAAGAAAAAAGTAATTACTTCAGTCACTTAGTGTAAAAATATTTTTTTTTATTATTTTGATAAAAAAGTAACTAAAATAGAGAAAAACTACACATCTACACATCGACGAAAGAATAACAAATTTTGGTTAGAAATAACCAAAAACTGCTTCAAAACGTGAAGTTAGTCGTTTGTGAAAAACAAGCAAAATTAACTAATCCATTTAAAGTTAGTAATATAATAATACTGGCTCCAGTAACTATATATTTCTGGCATCAAGTAGTGGTAAACGAGGACTAGGGTAACTCTCCGGAGTCGAGATACCTCAATCGCCATTGGGATATCCATGGTAATACAGATATTTTGACTATCTCAACTACAACAGACCTTGACGTGACTGAGCCAATACCTGGTGGCCAAGTAACTCCCTGTCTTTACGTACGACAGAGAACCGATATAGTTTCCTTGCATTTTTCATAGGAAACAAACTTCTGTTTAAGTTTTTCTTTGTTTTATTTTCCATTCGAGTGGAAAGCGTGTCGTTCCAGTAGTTAAAAATTCAAAATGACCTATTGGTTACTTGTCCGAAAAACCGCAATAGTGAAAGGAAATTTAGAATAATTAATAATTTGAAAAAATCTTGAACTTATTTTTAGTAAATTCAGACCCGGTGATTGCGACTTCTAGCAAAACAAGCTGTTGTGTCTAAAAAAGCGAAATGTATTTTTCTTCTATCATTTAAAAAGGTGGACTTCAACTTAAGCAGTGACAAAGATACTGATGAAACACAAAGTGATAGAAAATTAATATAAAAAAATTTATCTAAAAAATGTAAAATTACTGTTGTAACCTTTGAAATTTTTATGATTAATTACATGTGGTTAGTGAATTGTAGTTGTAGAAGTAGTAATAAATGCGTAATAAGTGCGTAATTTTTGTGCATAGTTATCAGGTCCTTATTAAATTGTAATGACTTGAATACACTTCAAAGAGCTACAAAACAGAGACTTTTTCTCTTTATAAAATAACAAAATAAATTTATATTCAACATTTAATAAAATCATATTTATTTTATTTATCTAAACACTTATTTGGACATATTTTGCATACTTAAGCTTCCAGTACATGCAGATTGTGTTTTCTTAGTTAAAGGAAAAAGAAATCGAAATGAAAAAAACATTTTTGTTGACAAAGTTTTCTAACCGAAAAATACTTACAAACATGGAGTAGAAAAAAAAGTTAAGAAATATGAGAAAGTAACAGCAGGTCTCCTTTTTCTTGCACATTTTCATAAAACTATAAAAAAGAAGACAGGTACGTACAAAAAAAGTATAAGAAATGAATAAATAGACCAACAAACCAAAACAAAACTTAATATACAATTCATATGCAAAAATGTCGAAAGCTAGAGGTAGTCTTTGTTAGAGAGAAAAAAACAAAGGAAGGAATGTAACCCTCAATAATAAAAGAAATTTCTCAGGAAAGGTAGCCTTTTAAACTGATTTTTTAAAAGCAACACACTAATAGAAAATCTCATTTTATATAAAAAATTACAGGATGCTACAACAAAAAAGAAAACCTGCGAAATTAAAAAAGTTTTCTTATATCGGGTCCGCCATCTTACGTTTTTTTTTTTCAACTAGTGCGTATTTCGTGAATGGTAACACTTGGCTCATGTTTGATTTGACAGATAATTAGTTTAATCCTTCCGCTGAACGAATATGGTTGTGTATACGCTTGAACAACGCTGGGAAATATTGCGACATTAATTTGAAAATCATGGTAATGTTGCAGAATGTGTGCGATGTGTTTAGATGAAGCTCATTTTGATCTTGGCGGGTATGTAAACAAGTAAAATTGTCGCATTTGGGGCACAGAAAACCCGCATGCATACATTGAAAGGCCGATAAACCCAAGACAAGTCACTGTTTAGTGCGGATTTTTGTCCAAAGGCATAATTGGGCCATTTTTCTTCGAAAATGAGCAAGGAGTGGCCGTTGCAGTCAATGGCGATCGTTATCGGGCCATGTTAACCGAACTTTTGTTCACAAAAATTGAAGAGGAGGATATTAGCAACATTTGGTTTCAACAGGACGGCGCTATGCGTCACACAGCCGAAGCTACAATCGATGTTTTGCGCGCTGTTTTTGGAGATCGAATTATCAGCCGCAGAGTTGATGTTGTTTGGCCACCTCGGAGCTTCGATTTGACACCGTTGGACTATTATTTGTGGGGTGCCGTCAAAGACAGGTATTACGCCAATAAGCCAGAGACAATTGACGCTTTAAAGGACAATATTCGTGAAGACATTGGTGAAATACAGCTGCACACAATCGATAATGTGCTTAAAAATTTGACCGATCGTGTAGGCTACTGCATGGCCAGCCAAGGCAGCCATTTGAATGAATTTATTTTCTGTTATTAATCGGAAGGATTGTACGTTCAAATAAAAAAAGAAATTTGAGAAAATGTTCAGTAGTTTTTCTTTTATAGCATCAAAAAAAAAAAAAAAATTAATTGGCGGACCCTTTATTTAAAAACAAAAAAAATAAATAAAAATACAATAGATTAATGTATAAGCCTAAAAACATTATACAAGATCAGTTTTTGAACTTTATTAACTTTATAACAATTTGTGGCATAAAATTAATTAATTTTCAATTTAATTCCTAAGAAACCAAATAAACAATCATATAGTATTTTAGAAGAATTTGTTAAACCCATTTTAATACCAACTAAAAACATATGTATATTTTCTTTAATATTTTAGAGTTAATCAAGGCTTAAGTTCAAGATATTATATGTCTATAGGCACTAAAGACATGTAAATAGATTACGTTTGGGCTTTGTGGAACTTGTGTTTTAGCTTCAACGCTAAAAGTGGCGTATAGGTTTTAATGTAACTTAAAATCGGTTGCACAACTAATTAGTTAAAATTATATTTTACTTGAAATAAACAAATACACGAAAAATGTGATTATTGAAGGTTTCGCATCCCTAGAATATAATACATTTTATTATAGGCTTTTAGTTCTTATATGTTGGCTGGAGTAATGTTAATTAATGAAAATTTATTTTATATATTAAAAAGTTTTATATATATACTATAATACACAAAGACAAAACACTCTAACCCACAAAGTATACAAAGTGAGCAAAAGTCGACTTTTAGAAAAAGACGACTCTTACTAATTCATAGACAAATTAAAGTATACCTTTGGCGTTAGAGTCGACTCTAAATAGAAAACTATCTGAACCTGTTCTTAAATAATTAAAGAAATAAAACGAAATTGATATTAAAAATTTGTGAAAAATTTTTTGATTGGAATAGATCTTGCTATTACTGATTATTGTGGAAGGGATTTCGATGATAAAAAAAAGCCAAAAATAGGGTTTAAGCCTTTTAATGATGATGATTTTTTTTATATGCTCATCCCTAAGGTATAGCTACACGTATTGTTTTCCGCAAATAAGTACTCTTTTCTTTTATACAGTAGAAATATCATTAGCTCTGCTCTCCACACATCAACAGGGATGCGTATTATCCCAACTCCTATAGAATATTGTTTTTGTCCCAACACTTTGGACAATGGAATTTGGCAATGATATTTGAGATCTAAAGATGTTCGGATGTCAAAACGTAATTTCGGTGGTGGCAGTGTTATGGTTTGGGCAGCGTTTTCTGCAGTTGGCAAGTCGAAAATTTGTTTTGTTCCGACAAAAATGAATAGTTCGATTTATAACGAACTGTTGAAAGATGCTCTTCTCTCTTTTATAGACGAAAAAATGGATGAAGATTGCATTTTCCAACAAGATAATGCTGCAATCCATGTTTCTAAGCAATCGAAATCTTGGTTCAATGAACATGGCATTCCTTTGTTGGACTGGCCGGCTTGTAGTCCGGACTTAAACACATTGGAAAACTTGTAGGGATACATGGCCCGTAAAGTTTATGCAAATAATGCCCAGAATGAAGGCATAAAGACTGTGACAGAGCTGAAACTAAAAATTAAACAAGTCTGGAAGGAAATTGATTCCGATCTACTTAAAAAATTAGTGGAATCAATGCCAGACCGTATTTTTGAAACAATCCATAACAAAGGATCATCCACACATTATTAATAATGCTACAATGGCCCAAACATTAAAGTGCGTTTATAGGAAAATACCCTTAAAAATGGCTGTTAATATCGAAAATTAAGTAAAAAAATAATAATTAAAGTACAAATGAATTTTTCTTGCAAACAATATTTTAAGTGAAGTCTTAACTAATTTAATACACAAATTTATAGCCCCCTATATATTTTCTTGTTTAATTTTTACCATTTTTTTTTTTTAAAAAAGTAGTGTGCGTTTATAGGAATATGCTCCAGTGTATATGTTTATAGTCAATACAAATCATCAGTCAAACAGTGAGCGGAATTGGACAAGTTGGCCCATTTTATTATATCTTAAGAACGGCTACGGCTCAAATTTTAGAACTTGGTCTGATTGACTTCATATTCAATACAAATCGTCAGTCAATAACTAGAAGGCATTATAGAAGAAGGCACGGTATCTCCCATACAAAACTAAATATTGAATTCGTTATATATTCAGAGCACTTAGAACTAAAGTTTCAAGTTTTGGTCAGAATAACTTCATAGTTAATACGAATCATCTGCCAAAAAGACTGAATTGGACAAGTGGGCATGATATCTCCTATACAAAGTAAATATAAATTTTTGTATATCTTCAGAACTAGATTTTGGCCGTTTAACGCTTCTAATAAAAAAACAAAAATTGTATTTAAGTATGTGTGTGTGTGTGTTTAACACACATGTTTTGTGTTGTAAGTGAACGAACTAGCTCACTTAAAGAGCTAAAGAGCCCAACTCTATTGAGAACGGTATTGGTAAAAATTTCTAAATTAGGTTTAAAGAACATCGTAAACAATACACATTATCAGTCAGTAACTGGGCGAAATTTTTTAAGTGGGTATGACACATTCAATTCATTCTAAATTTTAAATTCTGTATATGAGGGGAACGACAACTATTTAAGCTTTATTATCTAAACACATTAGTCAAAATGCGGGTATTTCATAAAGCACACCGGGCAGAAGCTATGTACATACAGTTACATCTTATATATAATATTGAATGTGTGTTAGTTTGAAGACTAAAAAAGCATAACCGATTATCTTAAAATGTTTCCAGTGTCTTTTTGGAAGTAACTACAGGCTTTCTTAAGTGTTTGAACTTGTACCGACTGAGGCTAAAAGGTGGAAAAATAGATAAAAATTATTATTAAAGAAAATTACAGCGATAGGGGTAGCGAAGCACGCCGGGTTTTAGCTAGTAAAAATATAAATAAAGTAATGCCTATTGAAAGAAGTTGCTGTACTTGTGATTTTAAATTGTATTTAACGAAATCTCAATTTTGTTTATTACCAGCTTATTATGATGTCGTTTCCAATATAATTAAGTAGTTAACTACAGAAATCTAGTGCCGTTAGAAGCATTTGTAGCCTTGTAGTCGTGTATCCTGCAATCTTCTATGTGTTCATAGCATAATATAGAAAATTTTTAATTCAAAATTTTCGTTATCGAAAAGTATTCTTAAAGACATAAGTGTTTTTTAGAGTAGCGTAGAAAAGCATGAGTTTTATATGTTAGCTACACTTCCCCTAGCTTTACGACAAGAATTATTGTCACTCACATACTATATGCATTAGTTTCTACAATTTTTTTTATTTGTGGTAAACATTGTGGACAAAATTCAACCCAAGCTTACTCCTAAAAAAGATACCAACGAAAAGAATAGTTAGTTTCAACTTTGAATGTTCTGTCACATTATTATATTTATCGTATGAAAAGGTATGTGAGTGTGCAGAAAATAAAAATATTCATGAGTTTTTTATGGCACTTTTTCGTTGTGGTTGCTTGTCAAACTATTTTTCATATTTTGGTAGAGCATATCACTAAGCTGGTTTTTCTCTCTGCTTCTTATTATTAAAATTTTTTGTAGGATTTTTATCAATATTTTCTTCTCATTGTTGCACCTGCAAACGAAAATAATCTAATTTTGTGTAAGTTAAATGTGGCACGAAATGAAAGCAGTGTTACAGGTTTCAAATTTTCTCCATTTTTTTTATATTACTGCAAGCAATAAGTATACAAAGCTATGGCATGTTGCAAAACTAAAGTGTTGCAATCTTAGCCAAGATCGAAAATATTATCGTATTTTCTGTCTTTCATATCTTGGCTAGAACAGTATTTGTCTCTTTTTTAACATACGAACATATATGTATGCTGTGAAATGTAAACTGTTATGTTTTATCACACCCTTTCTCTCTTTCATTTTCTATTTGCTTACTAAATATTCAAAATGCTTTGCATGTAATAGCATGTAAATAAATATGCTCATGGCATGTGTGAAAGCTTCATTTCTTTTCCCACATATTTTTAAATATAAGGGTGTGTATTAACAAAACTTATACTTATACACACTATTACATAGAATTTTGTTTAAATTTTAGAGACAATTTCTAAAAGAAACATGAAATAGATATAAAAGAAGAACCGTCAAAAAAAAAAAAAAAAAAATTCAAATTTAACTCTGGGTATCAAAATAATCTATATACGTACAGTGCTATTCAAAAAAATCGATTCACCTACAAAACAGCATATAAATTGGTCTATGCATGATTGGAGAAAAATTGTATGGCCAGACGAAACTAAAGTTAATTTGCTTAACTTCGACAGAAGTCGTTTGACTGAACACTGAACTCCTTCTGAGATATACAATAAAACCATTAAACATCATGGAGAAGGCACAGGGCACAGGGCCTCTATTCAGATTAGAAGGAATGTTGGATGCCATTTGTTAGACCAATTTAATAAATGACGTCATGAAGCCTTACTCCGAATGGAAAATGCCGCTTCAATGTGTGTTTCGGGTTGTTACCTTGTTGAAACACCCATCGAAGCGAGCAAAAGATTGGTTTCAGAATAATTACGTCGAGGTTTTAGACTGGCCGGCTTAGTCTCCTGACTTTAATCGTATCAAAAATCTATGGAAAATTGTTAAAATGTTAGATCATGGTGAATCTATTTTTTTAAACAGCACTGTATATATAAATAAATGTGTGTCTTTCTGTAGTCGATAGATTCAAAAACCATACATTCAATCGCCGTGAAAGTTTGGGAAGTTATTAGGTTTGTCTCAGGAACTGGAATTGTAGGTGCTTTCGAAGATATATCTCATAGATATGAAATATTATATTAATATTATGTAAAAAGTGTAACCATGGTAACAATGATTAAATTGAAATATTAATTTAAAAACCAATATATGCGTTCGAAAGGTGCACTTTCACTGATGGTTTTGGTTCAACTAGGCAAAGCCAAGCCCATATAAAATTTGTAATAATATGTCCATATCTTTAGAACGGTATCAGTAAGAATTTCTAAATTTGGCCAAAATAACTTTGTGGTTAATAAAAATCATGTGTCAAAAAGTAAGCGGAATTGTCTAAGTGGGAGTGGTACCTTCCATACAAATTTAATAGTGATTTTTGCATATCTAGAGAACGGAAATAGTGAAAGTTTCTGAATTTGGTCTAAATAACTTGGTAGACAATACACATCAGCAGTTGAAATATGACAAAATTGAATACAAAGTAAGTATTGATACTTGTTTATCTAAAGAAAGCTTAGAATGACAGTATCTGGTCTGTATGACTTGGTAATCAATAAAAATACATACATTTCTTTAAATTTTTTTATGAGGAATACAATTCATAGGTATACAACACGAAAGCTCCTCCCAGCAACGCAGGAAGAATTACACTCACATTCAACAATAATTAAAACTGCTCTAAAATGATCTCTTTTTTTTAGAAATTTTTTCTTTAAATCAATCAAATCAAAAAATTTTAAAAATATCTATACATTTTTAAAAATCTTTCTCTCTTTTTGTTTTGTCCATATTTGGAGTTGGAACTCTTTCTTATGCGCTAGGTTACTATGTTCCACTTGTTGTTCGGTCCTACATAACTCCTATTAGACTGAGCTATTTCAGCCACGCTGTGTTTCGTTTGTGTGTCCATCATCGTCTATGTTTCTGTCCTAAATTTGGACTGATCTGGGAGCCAATACAAGGACTCTTCTGCCGGAGATTTGCTTTCAAATATTAAGTTGTCATTCAAACTATATAACAGCATCGCTATTTAAAAATTTTTCGTCTGAGTATAGAATATTCTGTGAAATTTGACTTAGAAGTTTGCTGTCAAATGATTCATTTTAATGTTAAATAATCTTGGACTAAGTACGAAGTCTTGATAGCCAACCTTGAGTAAATTTGTTTGCATTAGCCCACTTGGTGTACGTACTGGCGTGACGCTTTTTAAAACATATCTTGAATCCTTTTAACAATACTGTTCAGGAATAGACTTGGTTCCAAAATTAGCTGGCATCGCGTTTAAATAATGGCAGTAATTTAAATAAAAAATACTTTTCTAGAAAGTGGCAACCTTATAAAACATATGTTATAAGATTCTAGGTGTTTTAAGATTCACTGTGAATGTAAAGATCTAAGCCTGGGATAATTGGTGACAAAAAAGCTTTTGAAAGTTAAAAAGATATAGATAAAGATAACTGGGTGACAGAGTCCTTACGAGCTGGCAAGACGAATGCCGTAGTGTTCGACCAAGTATGGTGTCCGCACCAAAAATTTAAAAAAAAAATCCTTAAAAAGGCATTGATTGATCGTCGACTGGAAGTGTGTGTACTAGTTGAAATGATAAACTTTCTAAAAAGCGCCATACTTTCAAACAGCGACCGAAAATTTTGAGAGGAGAAAGCTGTGCGTAAAATAGTTCCAGGTTTGTACACAATAGTACAAAAAAAGCGTCATGAAATTTTCTAATAAAGTGTTTAGCGGTGATCATGATAATAAAGTCATGATTCTGCGTCAATTCAAAACTATAGAAGAGGCCACCATCAAGTCACACGTCAGACGAAGGAACGGTCAAAGTAGTGGACTGGTTTGAGAGAATCGTGACCAAAGAAACGAAAATAGTTCGATCTGTAGGCAAGGACATGGCGTGTTTTTTTGTGGGACCCTTTTGATTATCTTTAAAACACAACAGCAACAATTCTCGATGAGTATAATGCTGTGATGAAACTAAGTAAAATAGATCATACTTGGCCAAAATGGAAGTGGTGTTTCATCAAGACTATTCACCAGACATCTACTATTGCCATGATTGATTGATTATATATTAATGGAAAGTGTTTGAGCTTAAATAGTATTATTGCGAAAAAAAATTTTTTTTTGTCTAAATTATTGGGTTTTCTTTGTTTGGTAGGCTAGGTTTGGGACCGTTTTTTTTTTATAACCACTCCTCTTATTTTTTGCGCTATCTTGATAATCTGTTTATTGTTTTCTTCATTTATTTCTGTTTTCAAAGTTGAAAGCTTTGATGTTTTTTCATTTATTTTCTTTTTATATCATATTGTTTCTTTTTTTAATAAATATTTTAATGGTTACGATTAGTGAGAGCAATTTAAAAAGAAATTGGAAAATACAAGAATATACAATATTGTGGGTATGCACTTAAAACTATTAACAAACGAAATTATAGTAGTAATGGAACTTGATTAACAAAATTAATTTCACAAGGTTTAAAGCATTTTAAGCTTTCATTTCAATTTCATTGTTTGAGCAACTGAAGTGAATTCCCTTAATAACTTTTCCAATCTTTGGCTTTCGAAACACTACTATAATAGCAAAAGTAATTGTCATACAAATAAATGCGAGCACTTATTGAAACCCATTACCGGAATAAACATGTTTTGCCAATTTTAAATCAGTAACGACAAAACAAATTGAAAATTTAATACTAAGAAAAGATTTTATAGTAAAAAAAAAAACAATTTTATATTGGTAAGTTGTAGAAAATTGAAAAATATTTTGTTTTGATATCTGTAAGAGGCAATAAAAAATACATTCTACTTTAGTTTTTAGCCAGAAATGTATGATTATTATTCTAAAAGTTTTACTTTAAGCAGCATACAGTAGTAAAAGTAGCATTGGCCATAACAGATAATATACAGGCGAACATGGTACCATTATTATCGTTACAATATTATCAGTACATGCGTCTGTATTGTAAAATTTTTTTCGTAGTACACGCTACTAAACGACACAGCCTCCTTTCCAAAACTTTTGCTGATATCAAAACTAATGAGAGCTTAGTTCACGGAACAACATCCCGTATAGGTCTGAAATGTAACATTAAGAAGATCAAAATCTTACGTCTAAATACCGTAAATACAAAAAGGCTCTATGCGAATACCTTACTAATAAAGGAGGTAGATTTTGTGACTGATTGATCTACAAATGATTACCTCAACCAAATGAACAAAGTCAAGCAGTCACTTGGTCCTTTAAATTTATTGTTTACTAAAGCGAATCATGGAATGCTGCTTTGCGGAATGTTAAGACTATTAAAATTTTCATAGAAAAATTCTTGTGCATAAAACTTCGCATATTCTAACCTAGAACAATTAACGATAACAACCTGTACGCAATAATGCAATAGCACTAGTCCATGTTGAAATCATAAGGCTTAAATAGGAATGAATATGATATACCACCTTGATCAAAAAGTTCCCGGAAAAACCCCCGTGTAGCGTGCCATCATTCCGATTTGATTTTTATATTTATTTTTTTGTTAAGTTGGTACATCTATTATTGATATTTCCGCTAAATTTTAGTATCATAGCTTTATATTTGCAAAAGCTACGTAGCCAAGAGTACAGCTATCTCTATGTGTGATGGATATTTTTTTAAATTTTAGAAATGAATTTAAATTTGCAACAACGAACTTGTAATAAACTTTGCATAAAAACTGGATTTAATGGTTGGCAATGCTGGAATAGTAATTCGGCAACGATTCCCTAAAGAATACGGTCATTTACCAGTGGCACGATCGGTTCAAAAGTGGTCGTGAGTCAATAGAAGATGATAACAGAACATCGAAATCGAAAGCCGACGAAAGCATTGATAAAGTAAAAGAAGTATTAGCCAATAACCGCAAATTAACTATCCGAGAGTTAGCTGAGGACTTGAACATTGCCTATGGATCCGTCCAATATATTTTGGTTAATGATTCGGGTTTCCATCGTGTAGCAGCAAAAGTCCTCAATTTCATTCTGAAAATAGACCGTGTTGAGATCGCAAAAGACATGATTTTCGAGGCTGAGACCAGTCCCACATTTATCAAATGGATCATTACTGAAGACTAGATGTGGATTTATGAGTACGGTACAGAATCCAGACATCAGCCAAGTGAATGGCGTTCACCAAATGGGCCGAGACCTAAAAAACCATGTCGTTTTCAGTCAAAAAAGAAGGTAGAACTCACGGATTTCATGGATCATGAATTATTGCCAGAAAGCCAGACAGTAAACAAAGAGTATTACGTAAAGCAATTCGACGAAACAGACCAGAATTGTGGGCAGAAAACTCGTGGCTTTTGCACCATGATAACGCACCGTCGTACAGTGTCATCATTATTCGAAATTTTTTGACAAAAAATGCAACAAATAGCATCTAACAGCCAAAGAATCCACCTGATTTGACTTCCTGTGACTTCTTTCTGCACTATCGAGTTAAAGAACCATTACGGGAAACGAGTTTCAGCAGCCGAGAGGAAATAATGGAAACAACGCAGATATCACTGATGGACATACCGAAAAGCTAATATAAAAAACGCTTCGAGGACTGGATCAAGCGCTGGCATAAGTGTTAAAATCGTTGGAAATAACTTTAAAGTGGACAATATAGATTTAGATGAATAAGCTTGTATTTTTAAATTTCTTAATAAATAAATTCCGGGAACTTTTTGATCAGATAGGTATTCCAAGAAAATTGACAAGACTTCGACTGAAACCTGAAGGGTAGTCGATGTAGCGGATGCCCGTCATATACATGTTGAGTCCGCCAAATAATTTTTTTTTAATGCTATAAAAAAAAAACTACTGAATATTTTCTCAAATTTCTTTTTTTATTTGAAAGTACAATCCTTCCGGTTAATAATGGAAAATAATTTCGTTCAAATGGCTGCCTCGGCTGGCCGTTCAGTAGCCTACACGATCGGTTCAATTTTTAAGCACATTATCGATTGTTTGCAGCTGTATTTCACCAATGGCTTCACGAATATTGTCCTTTAAATCGTCAATTACCTCTGGCTTGGTGGCGTAACACTTATCTTTGACGGCACCCCACAAATAATAGTTCAACGGTCTCAAATTGCAGCTCCGAGGTGGCCAAATGTAATCAGCTCCGTGGCTGATAATGTGATTTTCAAAAATAGAGCGCGAAACATCTAGTGTAGCTTCGGTTGTGTGGCACATAGCGCCGTCCTGTTGAAGCCAAATGTTGCTAATATCCTTCTCTTGAATTTTTGTGAAAAAAAATTTGTTCAACATGGCCCGATAACGATCGCCATTGACTGTAACGGCCACTCCTTGCTTATTTCCGAATTATGCCTCCAAAATCCACACCAAACAGTGACTCGTCTTGGGTGTATCGGCTTCTTAATTATGCGTGCGGGTTTTCTGTTTTCAAATGCGACAATTTTGCTTGTTTACATACCCGCCAAGATTAAAATGAGCTTCATCTGAAAAGATGATTTTTTTTGGCAAAATCGGCATCTTCTCTAAGTCGATCGCAGGCCCCCTTAGCGAAGCGAAAAAAGCGTATACACAACCATATTCTTTCATTAGATCAAGCATTCTGATTTCTAAGAATATGAAAGGTTATGCTATTTATTGTACACTTATCTTTAATTATAATCTTCTGTAATGTCGCTATATTTCCCAGCGTTATTCAAGCGTATACACAACCATATTCGTACAGCGGAAGGATAAAACTAAGTATCTCTCAAATCAGACATGAGCTAAATGTTACCATTCACGAAATAAGCACTAGTTGAAAAAAAAAAACGTTAGATGTCGGACCCTATAGAAGTAGCGACCGTTAAAATAAACTGGCATGAGTTTAAATATTGTGCACCATATCGGATAAAGACCAATATTACTAACAATGAGGTCAGACCACCATAGCCTACATAAACTGTGATGCCTATTGTAAGTCAAAATAGTTTTCTTAACATCCTTAAGTTTATTTCTTATGTGGAACGACAACAAAATGATATATAATAATAACAGTTTTTTTTCGTTTTCCTTCTTTAAATGGTTTTACTCTTTCCTGCTTTTTATGATGCCGTTTCCTGTATTACATTGTAATTGCTAACTTGCTGAAGTATGTTTATTTATTGCATTGATGCTGTCTGCTACTGATAGAAATGAGTCGTTGTACCGTTTTTAAGGACGATGATGTTGATGATGACGTTAGAGATAATAATATTGATGGTCTGGTTGGCTGTCTATTTTTATAGCTGTATGTTTTACAATTGAACAAAGTGATACATTATCCTTAAATAGGACAGAGGAGTTTTGCCAAAAAAGTTATTGCAGGTAAGACGCACAGTAACTAAAGCAAAAAAAGTAAAAGTCAAAATAGAAAAAAATTGAAGATACTTTTGAAGCCTTATGTCTGTTATGTAGGAAATCACATGAAAAAGCCTCCAATAAATACAAATTTGGTATATCCTTTCCAAAAGTACATCAAAAATTTATTCTTTAAAGAAATTTTCAAAAACAATCCTTAAAGTTTTGATCAAAATTTTTTTAATTATTGTAATAAAGAACAAAAATTTTTCAATTAGTAATTTAAAAATATTAAGCTGAAAAATTGTTGGTCTTAGGCACTCTTTTAATAAGTACTTTTTTTAAAATAACTTCTTTAAATATATTAAATGCTTTTATTTGCATTTAATTTTTTGTTTGTTAAAACTTTTGCTGAAATAAAGTTGGTACTTTATTTACCATTTGGATGTTTTTTCGTCTTGTCACTTAAACTTCCTGACTATTTGCGTTTTTTGAGGCACATTTACATTTTTCTCTTTCTCAGGCTGATTTTAAAGTTTCGGTTCTAGAGAGTAAAATGCTTAAGATATTGAATAAAAGTAAAGAGATCATATCTAATACACTAAACTGAAGTAACTATGAGAAAGAAAAAAATAAACAATATCAAGCTCTTCCCAACTCAGAACATCAGTTTATATTTTATCACACCATTTGTAAATTTTTGACCTTGGATCCAACATAAAAACGAAAGAAAAGTAAAATCACTTAAAGAAACATATAAAATGTTAGTTTTCTATTTATAGATACATATCTTAAAATCGAACAAAGAACTACGATGAATTCAAAAAAAGAAAAGATAAAAAAACAATTATTTCATAAATTTTAAAATATATTCTTCACCTCGTGGTAAGACTTTTCAAATTTCAATAGTTATTAAAGCTTTAGTAGTATTCACAACAAACCATTACTGTGTGTTCCTAACAAAAGTGCTTAAAACATTTCTTACAGCTAAACCGAATTTTCAGAATTTTTTTAGTCCCACAATACACGCAAGTTGGTCTCATAAACAAATTGATCAGCCAGCTCTGATACGACACTTTAGTTCAGACACACTAGTTGCACTTAACGACTTTGTCGTCTTAATTTTATAAACAAAAAAGAGGTGCGTCGATCTTACAGACAACGGAAATAGTCAGAAAGGTCAAAACTTATTCGAGATTTCATCCATTAATTACAACCTCAATTCAAGTGATTAATTGTCTTAAACCATCTCTTATAAGTTATGACGCGTATGTAAGAAGAGAAAATCTTTTATTAATAGTGTACTTATCTGTAACAATTTTATTTGAAATTTTCAAAAGACAATCTTTCAAATTTTGATCAAAATTTTTGTAATTATTGTAAGAAAGAACAAAAACTTTTCAATTAGTAATTTAAAAGTATTAAGCTGGAAAAAGTACTTCTTGTTTGTCTTAGGTACTCTTTTAATAAGTACTTTTTTCAAAATAACTTCTTTACATATGTTAGGTGCCCTTGTTCTATATATTCATTATTTATTTATTTGCAATCTATCTAGCGATATTAGGTAATACTATTGACAATTTTTTTTATATAAGAATATCAAACATTAACTATATTACAACATTATGCAATATAAACACATAAAATTAAATTTGTCTCAAAAAAGTAAAATTTTAATATATCAACTAATATATCAAGGTAAAAATGGTAGGTCTAACACATGAGACCTTTTCAGTCGCCTTGTTTCGAAACTCTCATTTAATAAACAAATGGCTAATACATTCTGGTGATTACTCAATCTTTTCAAATATTTTTCAGAAAATCGTTTCAACTCATCTTTCATTTCTGTTATATAGAGATCGTTGTGAATTATTTTATTTGTAACAAACCATGGTGATTGAAGTATTGTACGCAGTGCTTTGGATTGAAATCTCTGCAATATTTCGATGTTTGAGTTTCTTGCAGTTCCCCATAGGTGAATACCATATAACCATACGGGCTTTAAAATGGATTTATAGATCAGTAGCTTATTTGCGATGCTCAGCTCAGATATAGGACGCAACAGCCAGTATAGTTTTTTAAATTTGTTATTCAGTTGATGCCTCTTTTTTATTATATGATTTTTCCACGTAAGCCTTTGATCCATATATAGTCCGAGTGTGGGGAATAGTAACATTACTTATTTTGACTGGTGAACAGTTTCCTTTTCTTAGCGTGAACGTTATATGTTGTGATTTGCTACAGTTAATCTTTATATTCCATTTAGTTGACAAGTTATGAAAAATATTAAGGTAGTGCTGTACTGTAGTTGATGCCTCTGTATTGGAATCACTTGCAGAAAGTATCGACGTGTCATCAGCATATGTCGCCACTAGTACATTTTGGTTTTTAGGAAGATCTGAAGTGTAAATAGTATATAACAAAGGCCCGAGAACACTACCATGAGGTACCCCAGACCTGATCTGAATAAAGTCGGAGAAACTGTTGTTGTATTTGATATAAAAGAAGCGGTCAGACAAATAGGATTTTTTTGTTCTCTAAAGCTTCCGTGACATACTGCACAATTCTGTGGCATTCTTCAGGTGTTCCGTGCTCATGACAAAAACCGAATTGATGTTCTGGAATTATATTTGTCCTTTCCACCAGAGGCGAAAATCTATCAACAAATATTCGTTCGAATATTTTAGAGAAAGTCGCCAACAAGCTTATAGTTCTATAGGATGAAACTAGATTTTCTGGTTTACTTGGTTTTGGTATCATTATAACCATTGCTTACTTCGATTGTGATGGGAAATAACTCAATCTTAATATCGCGTTGAAAATATAAATTAGAAATAAAATGGCTTTTTTTGGAAAATGCTTAACCATAAATTCAAATTTGAGTTTATTTTTTTAACGATAGAGTCTTTGTCTATAGTCTGAAAGTGATAATTGTTATTTTAAGTAATTTTTTTTTCTTTTTAGGTAGAATTTATAGGCTGTAGATCAAGTTTAGAGCAGTTAAATTTATTTAGTCCTTATATTGTAAAAAATAAATTTTCTTAGCATAAGAAGTAGGCGTTTTACTTTAGGGCAATGATTTTAAACTTTTTTAACTTCTTTTTTTATAACTTCTTTAAAACAGTTTAGAGCAATCAGTGCTATTTCCTAGATTAGTCTTTAATTTTTTGTAAGTATATAAAAATTCTTCACAGTGCTTAAGAGTGCCCAGTTGCATACTATTTAGGAGTTTGTATAAAGTGATAGATCAAAAATAGAGTAGTTTAGTTCTTGCGTTTTCCTTTTTTTTTTTTTTTTTGTTATGTTGTTAGAAATGTACAACTTTAGTTATGACAGAAAATTTTTGTAAAATTGCAGCTTTATTTTGATCTTTAGGGTACTTATGGAACTTACAGATTTGGAGCAGTTTAATTTATTTGAATTTTTCATAATTGCCTTTATTTGCATTTAATTTTTTGTTTATTCAAACTTTTGATGAAAGTAAGTTGGTAATTTATTTACCATTTGGATATTTTTTCGATTTGTCACTTAAAATGATTTGTAGGCTTCCTCTATTATTCAAGTCTTTCATTCAAGAGATCAATTGTTTTTAACCATCTTTTATATGTATGTACTAAAAAGATTGTTTAATACTTTTGGCGTAATATATTATTCCACTGATAGAAAAAGAAGAGAATATATATTTTTAATACTACTTTCTGTCTTTGAATTGTATTTAATAATTCATAAAGATATTTCAATTTCTAATTAAATTTTCATTTTAAAGGGTCCGCCATCTAACGTTTTTTTTCAACTAGTGCTTATTTCGTGAATGGTAACACTTAGCTCATGTCTTATTTGACAGATAATTAGTTTTATACTTCCGCTGAACGAATATGGTTGTGTATACGCTTGAACAACGCTGGGAAATATTTGAAAATCATTGTAATGTTGCAGAATCAAAAATCATCTTTTCAGATGAAGTTCATTTTGATCTTGGCGGGTATGTAAACAAGAAAAATTGTAGCATTTGGGGCACAGAAAACCGGCACGCATACATTGAAAAGCCGATACACCCAAGACGAGTGACTGTTTGGTGCGGATTTTGGTCTAAAGGCATAATTGGGCCATTTTTCTTCGAAAATGAGCAAGGAGTGGCCGTTAAAGTCAATGGCATTCGTTATCGGGCGAAGTTGAACGAATTTTTGTTCACAAAAATTGAAGAGGAGGATATTAGCAACATTTGGTTTCGACAGAACGGCGCTACGAAGCTACACTCGATGTTTTACGCCTTGTTTTTGAAGATCGCATTATCAGCCGCAGAGCTGATGTGGTTTGGCCACCTCGGAGCTGCGATTTGACACCGTTGGATTATTATTTGTGGGGTGCCGTCAAAGATAAGTGTTACACCAACAAGCCAGATACAATTGACGCTTTAAAGGACGATATTCGTGAAGCCATTGGTGAAATACAGCTGTACACAATCGATAATGTGCTTAAAAATTGGATCGATCGTGTAGGCTACTGCATGGCCAGCCGAGGCAGCCATTTGTATGAAATTATTTTCCATTATTAACCGGAAGGATTGTACTTTCAAATAAAAGAAGAAATTTAAGAAAATATTTAGTAGTTTTTTTTATAGCATTTCCAAAAAGAAGAAATTTATTTGGCGGACCCTTTATGTATGTATGTACTAAAAAGATTGTATAATACTTTTGGCGTAATATTTCATTTCATGGATAGAAAAAGAAGAAAATATATTTTATTAATAATACTTTCTGTCTTTGAGTTGTATTTAATATTCCATAAAGATATTTCAATTTCTAGTAAAATTTCCATTCTATTTTGGCAATCATTGCCTTAAAATTTACATAATGGAATTTCATATGAATATTATGTAAAAACATACGTTTGAATAGCACTAAAAGAGATTTCTACTTAATACAGGCGTTATTTCAACAGCTATAACGAAAAAGTAAATATACATGCATATGTATTAAGGAAATCGGACGGTTATTATTCGACCTGTTTTAACCGTTTTTTTTTTTTTTTGGTTTTGTCGAATACGGTTATTTCAAAATCTTCATTTTTCGAATACCAAATAAACCGATTGATTTAACATGAATACTTAAATAAGTTAACTTTTTGCATAAATTATTTATTATTTTTGTATATATAGTATGACAACTTTGAGCGTCTCACAGAGAACGTGAAACCAAGGTAGATCGAAAAAGATAAGCACACTGGAGCAACAATAACTTTCTCTCATCTTCTGTGAATAAATATTGATTTTTATATATGTAAAATAATCACTAGACTCATTGAAAGCGACCTACAAACGCTGGCTCCGAACGGCAGATATATTAGCTAGTGAAGTTTTTCACAGCGTAGATACACATAACCAAACGCTAATGTTGTGCGGTGATATCGCTGTTAAAAATTTTCAGATGTTGTGGCCTGGGATTGAATCGTCGACTTCTTGGTTGGAAGCTGGGTGTCTTACCTAACATACCGCACTGACACACACATTATTAAATACATAGTGCAAGAATTTACATATAGTGCTATTCGAAATCTAAACAATTTTTCTTGTCGAGGCTCGTATATTACTAATAGATTTATTCAAAGTAAAACTTTTAATTTTTGTAATCTTAGGCACCTAAATTATAACTATAATTGCAAACTTTTAATTCCATTCTCTAGTAAGCAGTACAACAACAAAAATGAAATTAGCTTCTGCAGTAGTTGTTTGAAACTTAGCCAACTTTCTGTACTTTGTGTAATAAATTTTGCTTTTTATGCCCTCCGCAAACCGTTTTGGCCTAATTTTATTTAAATTTGTTTGTTGTATGAAATTTGTTATGAGATTTGTACTCCGTCAGCTTCTGCTTATCTTTAAAATGACGCAGTTCAGATCTGTGTTTCAAGAATCAAGAAAATTTTATTTAAATGAAAGAACCGGTTATTTGAAAAATTATTAACTGAAAACCGGTTTTTGAAAAATGCGAATAATCGATCTCCCTAATATGTACGTAAGTTTTTTCTATTTTTTATGCGTATTTCAGCACTTTTTACTTAATTTGTAATATAGAAATCAAATGTTTAGAAGTCGCTTAGCTGATGCTTTTTCAAGTGTTTATTTCAAGTATTTATTCAGGAATAAAAAAGATAAAATAAGAAAACTAGGCTTGTTTATCTTTTTAAAAAATTTAATATGTATAAAAACTTAAGTGAAATACCTTTCTTTCTAAAGGCAAAAAACCATATGCGGAATACAAGCGACAAATTTTTTTTAGAATAATCGAAAAGTGATTTGTATAGAGCATTTACATAAATAAAAGAATGCAATACATTAGCAAAATATAGATTAAAAGAATTTATATAAAAAATAGCGAAATCAAAACAGCCATAAACTTTTATTTAAATAAAGCGTGTTTTTTATAGAGGTAAAAAATTTTAAGTTGGCATTACTTTTGAAGATGGCGACCGATTTAACAGCTGTCAAGTGATTTATTCTCAGTTTGGTTTGGCAATTCATCATGAATAGACTCACATCTGAACAACGCTTGCAAATAGTGCACTTTTATTTCGAAAATAATGTTTCTGTGCGGAAAACGTATCGCGCATTACGTCCATTTTATCGTCGACAAAATCGTCCATCAGAGAAGTTAATTCGATTAACCGTGGAACGTTTTCGCACCACGTTTACTCTTATTGATAAATCGCATCCCCAGAGACGCTGTACGGTGCGCACAGAAGAAGCTATTGCTGCTGTAGAGCATAGCATTGAGAAAGACCCGAATGAGTCCATCCGCCATCGAGCACAGGAATTGGATCTGTGTCTATCCACTTTATGGGAGAATTTGTGGAAGAATCTTGGTTTGCGTGCTTACAAAATCCAACTCGTGCAAGAATTGAAGACATACGATCATTTGCCGCCTAATTTCACGTTTGGACCTGTGAATTGGCCTCCAAGATCTTGTGATTTAACACCACTAGACTACTTTCTGTGGGGCTATGTAAAGTCGTTGGCCAATGCGGTAAAGCCACAAACGCTTGACCAATTGGAAAGACAACATTCGCCGTGTTATTGTCGATATACGGCCACAAATGTTGGAAAGAGTCATCGAAAATTGGACGTCCAGATTGGACTATATGCCAGAAATCATATCTAAAATGTAATGCCACAAGATTATCTTTCGGATAAATAAAATTCATGTCAATCGAATAATCCATCGTTGTTTTATTGCTACTTAAATTTCTGTACCTCTATAAAAAACACACTTTACATTACCGGAGACTTATTGAGTGATGTATATAAAGTCTATATTTAGGCTTAGGTATTTTTTTAATTTAAAGCATACTTTTTAAATCTTAAAACTGAAAGTGTGTTTTTGTATGTGTTTATGTTTGTTTGTTTATTTGTTTGTGCCTTACAGAAAGCTGAATTTCAGAAATTCTAACTTGGTGGTGCCACGACCATACAAAGTTAATATTTATTTGTTTATATTTTCAAAATTGTAACAGTTAGAATCTCTAAATTTAGTCCAAATAGCTTCAAAGTCAATACAAATCAGCTAGGGCTGGGCATTTCTTCCTTTTCTCCTGTCAAGCGTTTGTATAGTGTATTTTGAACTATAAACTACAAAACTAAAGCATTTTTTTAACTTAAATATTTTTAAAACAAATATCTCTAAATTCAAATCTATTTAATTTTTATTTTTTCATATTTTAATTGTTGTAAAAATTAGTCAATGGCAGGTGCTAAAGCATATGTGTAAGCTTTTGAGTTCATGCAATTGTATAACAAAGAAAATCTAAATTTTTTAATTTTTCTCTCTTCAATGTTCTGCTTGCAATAAATTTTTTATTTCTGTACATCAAAGCGAAAAGTTTTAAACAAACGCTTTTTTTAACGCAACAGCAATAGCATAAAGAAAAGTATTTTTAAATAAAAATGTTACTGCATATTCGTAGGCTGTTAAACTAGCAACTTTTTTAAGTTTATAGAAAAAATCTATCGCTTTGTAGGCAAATTGTTATTGGAAAAGATAGAATTTCTGTTTGTTGAAGTTTTGTTTTGTAAATAAATTTTATATCCAGAAAGAAAAAGTCGAAATTTTACTATCTTTTGTAAATTTTATGAAAAATATTTCCTTTCTTAATTTCTAATTTTTGTAAAAATTTTCTTTATTCATTTGGCAAATCATCATAGAAATAAACAAAAAAACAAGCCCACTATCAAATATTTTTTTAATTAAATTACCATCAGATGAAACTGAAACAGAGATGAAAATTTCACAAGTACGGAAAGGATAGAAAAGAGTTGCTTTCACGAAAATCTTAGAAAGAATTTATTTATATGTAGAAATTAAAGAAAACTATTTAACAATATTTTCTGTTAGTCAGCGTGGCAATCTTCTTTTTTTTAAATATATGTCGGAAACAAAAGAATATATCGAAATAGATCTTCTTCTATGTGATAGATTAGGTTAAGAGCTTAATATTATTGTATGATTTTATAAATAATCGCCACTGCCACGCTCACTAACAGGGAATATGATACTTATGGCTTTTCGCTCGTTGATCAATGGCAAAAGAAACATTATTTTTAACAGTTATTGGCATACAAACAAAAATACAGTGAGTGCCACGTAAAATCGTTTAGCATCTTTTTTTAAGTAACAAAAAATTAAACAGGCAAAATAAATTTATAATATAAAACAACAAATGGCACATCAATAATTATAACAATAATCATGTATTTCAACAAAACAAATTAACAAAATTTTATTCTTTAAAACAATATTGAGAAAAATTAAAAAAAAATCGCAAAATTTATGCTTCACTTAAAATCGTACACTTAAATAAATTTATAATTAAAGCATAAATATAAAAAAACATTGATGTGAAATAATTTTAATAATTTGTTGGATATTCTTGAGAACTTTTTATAGCCTTCTAAGCATGGACTTCACAAGATTTTTAAACGTCTAAGGTGTTACTCTATTCCATTTTTTTTATGTGTTTTCCGCAAGACCCTTATGTTAGATATGGGTATTTAACATTTTTTTTGTCTAATATTATCCACAGATGTTCAATAGCATTCAGAATTGGTGACTGGATTGGTATTTGATTTATCTCTAGATATATATATAGCATCTGGAGACCAGTTTGGAAAGATTGCTTCAATTCTCGACGTAAGAGTTAAAAGTGTTCGAAGTACCCATTTTTGTCAAATTTTTTTTTTTTAACTTGTGCTTTTCAACACTCAGGTAGACCAATTTATACATATTGCCTTTAACAAATACTAAGTTTCCCACTCCAGCAGCTGATATATAACCGAAAAACTTTTTGTGTTATTCCACCATGTTTCATAGTTAATCGCAAGTAGGCATCATCCATTACTTACTTGAATTTTATCCACATTGATGTTTTCGATAATAGCAAAACGTATTAAATTTCTATTGTAAACAATAGTCCTCTAAGTTTATTTTAATAACTAATATACGGTTTGTTTCCATTAATTCGGCATTGATAGCTGTTAAAATGGAATAATTTTTTAAACGTAAAGTATATTTTCAGCTACTTTTTGGGCTAAGGCCGGGATTTTACTTTATTTTCTGATTATCTAGCGCGCATCATTATGAATTAACTTTAATATAAAACATTTTTAGTTTAATTTGTTATACGATTTTCTTTTTCGTATTTTTTAATTACGTATTAGACAATATTACGACTACGATTAATTATTTCCGATATTTGCTATACAAA
This sequence comes from Wohlfahrtia magnifica, assembly GCA_023159175.1. Classification (NCBI taxonomy): domain Eukaryota; kingdom Metazoa; phylum Arthropoda; class Insecta; order Diptera; family Sarcophagidae; genus Wohlfahrtia; species Wohlfahrtia magnifica. The sequence goes on from JAKWBJ010000059.1 coordinate 2,446,593, forward strand.
TTTTTCTTTTTTATATTTAAATTTACCCATTACTTTTTGTTACTCAAACTCCTTCGAAATGCAAATAAGTTTAATGGAAACTTTAGATAGGTAGGTAGGTAAGAAAGGCGGTACCGAAAAAGTACCCCACCCAGAGACCACAGTGGCCCATTGTGGAAAGAACCTTTCATCTATAAGAAGAAGAGTGAAGAGAACAAATTAGAAAACAAGTAGAGAGGAAGGACAGAGGAGGAAAAAGAAGAAAAAGAAGAAGAGGAAGAGGAAGAGGAAGAGGAAGAAGAGGGTCAGAAGAGGCACACAGAAAAAAAGAGACGGATGCCTAAGGAGGACCAGGCATCACCTAAGGAGCCAGCTAAGACCTGACAGAAAGCCCTCCAGGTCGCATATCCTGGCCGACGCAATGTCACTAAGGCCATTAAAAGAACCCCGGCCAAACAGCCTAAGTCTGCGCCCATAACAGTCTCCGGCTCCCCTGTATCGCCGCAAACTCGGCAGAAAATAGGGGTGCGTGCTTCCCTAATCCCAGTCCCCGCCCTCAAACCGCAGTGCCCAGTCACAAAGCCTATCAGAATCCTAAGAGATTCCCTCCTCAGATTGAGAACCCATTCCGTCCTAGAGCGGTCAGGTCGCGGCTGCAGTAGCCTCCTAATCTCTACGACGGGTGCAGCAATCAATTAAACTCCAAAAAAAAACCAAGCGGTGGTTTCACCGACGCATTTACCTATTTTACACCCTAAGCCGGGCCCGCTCTTGCCAGTTCATCTGCAATCTCGTTGCCCCTTACACCAGCATGCCCCGGAACCCAGCACAGTTTAACGCTGCACACATCCAGTTTAACGCTGCACACACGCAAGGGTACTCCTGCACAATACAACCAGCCTTGAGCTGATATGGCGACCAGTCAGCGCCCTAATGGCCGCCTGACTGTCCAAGTAGAACACCACACCATCCCCCACTGCAGCCAAATCGCTAAAATGCTCAGCTGCTCTGAGAACAGCAAATATCTCGGCCTGAAAAATACTGCACTCATCCGGGAGTCTAAAGGACAATTTAGAGTCACTGTCCACTATGTAGACTCCCGCACCAGTGCCCTCCTCGGTCTTGGATCTATCTGTACAGATGGCGTGGCCGTCGAAAAGTCCATCAATCCCACGCCAAGACTCTCCATCCGGAAAAACTGCCGCAGGGCATATGCCGAAGTCGCATTCCCTGACCTTATAGTTCGTAGAACCAGCACAGGTCACAGAATGCGCACCCCAGTCATGTCCGCGCATTCACCACAACCTCAAGGGAGGTCAGGCCCAGGATAATGTCCAGCGCTGCCTGAAGTGTACTTCTAAACTTTTGATAACTAATCTGTAAACGATAAAATACACTGAAAAGTCACTTTACCTTCTAAAGGAAGTAGTGCTTATTTCGTGAATAGTAACACTTAGCTCATGTCTGATTTGACAGATAATTAGTTTTATCCTTCCGCTGAACGAATATGGTTGTGTATACGCTTCAACAACACTGGGAATCTGGGCCTGCAATCGACTTACAGAAGATGCCGATTTTGCCAAAAAAAAATCATCCTTTCAGATGAACCTCATTATTATCTTGGCGGGTATGTAAACAAGCAAAATTGTCGCATTTGGGGCACAGAAAACCCGGACGCATACATTGAAAAGCCGATACATCCAAGACGAGTCACTCTTTCGTGCGGATTTTGGTCCAGAGGCATAATTGGGCCATTTTTCTTCGAAAATGAACAAGGAGTGGCCGTTACAGTCAATGGCGATCGTTATCGGGCTACGTTGAACGAATTTTTGCTCACAAAAATTAAAGAGGAGCTACGTGCCATATAGCCGAAGCTATACTCGACGTTTTGCGCCCTGTTTTTGAAGTTCGCATTATCAGCCGCAGAACTGATGTCGTTTGGCCACTTCGGAGCTGTGATTTGACACCGTTGGACTATTATTTGTGGAGTGCCGTCAAAGATAATTGTTACGGCAATAAACCAGAGACAATTGACTTTTTAAAGGACAATATTCGTGAAGCCATTGGTGAAATACAGCTGCACACAATCGATAATGTGCTTAAAAATTGGACCGATCGTGTAGACTACTGCATGGCCAGCCGAGGTAGCCATTTGAATGAAATTATTTTCCATTATTAACCGGAAAGATTGTACTTTTAAATAAAAAAAGATATTTCAGAAAATAATCAGTATTTTTTTTATAGCATTTTCAAAAAAAAAATAAAAAATTTATTTGGCGGACCCTATAGTTCACACTTGTTTATATACTATACGAGATAATTAAATAAAACTTTCTCAATGTCTTAGCTATGATGCTAGGAAAATATTCACACTTTTCCTAATGGATTGTATTGAAATCAAGAAAAAAACTATAAAGTAAATATATACTAATAGTCGAGAAATTTAACTTTAATTATTTTTCATATTGTAGCTCAATATCTAAGCTTTTACATTAAAGAAAGGTCATTTTAATATTTTGTATAGTTTTTGAGAATTAAGCAAAGGAAAATAAATATTATTAAAATCCATCCACCTTCTGTATAATCCTGTTCACCTGACATTTGAAAAAAAAAATTGATAAAAGCAACTATACCTGGCGAACAAGACGAACAAAAATAATACCAGGAGGAGTAAAGTTTGGCAAGCATATTGCGCCAGCAAAGAGCCACTTCCTCATTTTTTGTTTCTTTTGCTTCTTTTTTTATAAAAACTTTATCTACGAATGCCATTGAAGTGAAAAAAGATTTATTTATTTGTGTTTGCTTGCAAGTTTTACGAGTATTTTAGTGGTAGAAATCCTTCTATTGGTTTTCTATTTCTCATATTTTCTATTTAATATAAAGAAAAAAGGTAACAAAAGACTTAAAAAAAAAACTTTACAAACAATATTTAATGAAGAAATGATTTATGGTTTCTTACTTTATACAATTATTTTTGTCATTATTTGTGTAAAACAATAATAATAATTAAAATGCATTTTATATATTATTTGTATGCGAATATTTTTCAAATAATTTATTTGTTTAAAAATTTAATTCAAATTTTATTTACCAAAATGTTTAAGTTTAAACAAGGGACTAAGCAAAAGGTTTATAAAAATGATTTTTTAGAAAAAAAGTTGTTTAAGTTTCAAGCTTGAAAGAATATTTGATTTTTTTTTATTTCCATTAAGTTTGCTTAACCTTAAGCACACTGATAAAATTTACGCAAACAGATTCCTGACAAGGGTGTCTCCACATGTTACAATGACACCTCTCAAGATTTTTTAATTTTTGTAGAATAACTTGTTATTATTGAAATATCACCGGTCATGGGTTTAAGTGGTGCCAGTAATAACTCTCCTTCAGCTCTTTGTGGAAATTACATTCATCGATGACACAAAGCAACATTAAGTTGCGATAGATTTTAGAAAATACTACACTAAAGTTAATAAGGTCACAAAATCTGTAATTATACATATAATTATACAGATAAAGCCGTTCCTGTCTCCGATATTTGGAATTTGTTAATGAAAAATCTACAAACAAACAATTATTCAAATGAAAATATGGTCGTATATGGTAAAGTAGGAGAAAATATTGTTTCAGCCTTTTTGATTTCCACTAACACCATATATGAGATACTTGAAGTCATAATAAAGCGAAGGCTTCAAACCAAAATAGACAACATATTGCGAGACAAACAAGAAGGTTTCAGACCGAATATAACTGCATAGATCACTCTATGCATAATCATAGAATAATCATAGAATAGATTCGTCGATTTCAAGAAAGAATTTGATATTATCAGACTAACTGCAATATGGCAAATGACAAAAGGATGAGCACAAAAGGAGTACCAGAATTAGGAAGACCTAAGAATAAGACCAATATACAAGGATGCAGAACTTTCAGTTCTTTGCAACGAGAATATAAGTCAATCATTCAACACCAATTTTGGAGTTAAAGAAGGATGCTCAATATCACCTTAGCCACTCACTATCATGCTGGATGACATAATGAGCAGTCTTTTTAAAGATAAGAGGAATAAGAAGGAGTTTCTGATGCCAATTCGACGATTTGGACTACGCGGATGACATTTGCATTTGACCTTCGCATAAGATCTCCAATATACAGTCGAACCTGGAAGAACCAGAAAGAGTGACTCGCAATGTTGAGCTTGAGAATAATAGCAAGAAAACCAAGAATATGAGAATAAACAATAATAGCACGGAAAACAGCATTCTGCAAAATCAAAGAGTCTAGTATGTAGATGGCTTCTGCTACCTAGGAAATACAAACGGCGCCACAGAAATAGACGTTAGCAACAGAGTCAATAAAGCGAAAACTGAATTCGGACGATTGCAGTCAGTACGGAGAAGCTTACATATGTATAGTATACACAGACGAACTAAGCTTAGAATATTCAACTCATGTGTTAAATCAGTAGCATAAACAGGTGTCCCAGAATCTTATCCAGAATATTCTGGCTTAATACCTTGCAACACAGAACTGTGGAACATGACTAATAAGAAACCCATACTGAATCAGGCAGGGAAAAGAAAATGGGGATGAATGGGTCACATCATTCAAAAAAGCACAATTATCTACGAACTAAGACAGATTCTTCTGAGGGAAAGAAGCAAAATCAACAGCGGTAAGCCGTGTCCGATGGAGATGTTTGGTTCAAGCCATAAATGACAGGTGGTGTTTAGTATGAATCGATTCATTAAATATCGTTCTAAAAATACATAAAAAGTGTATTAATGTTAAAAAAATCACTCAATAAGTCATCGGTAGGACACGTACTATATATCTAGATATTGTTGAAGTGTTTTTTTTTTCCGGGAGCCGCGATATATTTCAGTAGGCTATTTATTCTAGATCCCTATTATAAATTCACAAAGGGCTAAATACAATATAATATACTCTATTGTATAAACAAAAAGACGTAGCTTTCCTTACTTTAACGCCTTTCCTAGCAACAGTAATAATATGTAATATATCATAAAAAAGTATTTAAACGTACTTTTTTAACAGACAACATTGTGACAGATGACATCAACATTGGATTTGAAGAAGCTGTTGTTGTCGCTGTATTTCACTATATTTTTCTATTTTAAACAAAAACTTTTTAACTTTTTTCAATCTCATTAAAATACGCGAATAAAGTTCTGTATATAGAAAAGAACTATAGAGTTCTAAGGAGAGATTTAATATTAAGCGAAATAGGGAAAATAACAAAGGAATTAAATTAGACCACGTGATGTGGAGTCGAATTGCAAGGAAAGCAATAGTTCACTAAAAACTGTTATACTACGAAAAAGAGAAGAAGGCTTCACTAAACGAATTTTAAAACTAAAATGCAATTTAATAAAAATTACGAAATAAACTCGATTATACTCTATATAGTTAATATTTAAATTTGTCTATTGTTCCTCGTATTTTACGCTTCTTAACTAAAATCAACGAAGTTTTTAACGTATTACAAAAAGTTAAAAAGTAAATATGAAGTCAACTTACAAGACAAAGCTGTGAACTTTCTATCAAAAATGCATTATACTCCTAGGGAGCCAGTCATGATAATGGAAAGGATGAGATAAATGACTTCTAGAATAAAACAAAGCAGCGGATTGTATATTTTAGACCAAATGGTGTCCAAATACAGCTACAAATGTAAACAAATAGATGGTCATTGGCATTGACGTGGGGGCATTGGGAGCTTCTTTTGTATATTCCAGTCTCATCCTAAGCGCAAAAGAAAATCGATGCTCTTGTCGAAGATTCTTGACATTAAAACGAAAGATCGAAACGAAATCAACTAACACGATATGCTAACGTCCGGGCAGTTATAGAGCTTATGACAAAACCAGTTCTAAAGAAGGACAGGATACTAATTACCCATCAGATACTTCTAAGCGAGATAGAAATATTCGGTTGCCACTAAAGGGAAGTTGTTAACTTCAAGTATAATAGTAATGCTGACAATGAAAAATCTAATCGAAAACTATGAAAATTATGTGATACCTGTAATTAGCCAAATTACAAAACATATAGCAATGTAATCCAAAAAATAATACTCCGAACTTGTTCATACTCTTACGGGGTTAATAAGAACTATTTGACTTTAGACTGCTATATATCTAACCCAAATAAATCAGGAGAGCTAAGAATGACAAAAACCTTAAAAAAAATTGTTAAATTCAAGAGCTTGAGGAACCTCAAGTCTATATTTTTTTTTTAAAAAAACAAAACTTGACTTTATATAAAATTCGGGTATCGGGGTACACGAGTCAGTAGGTTTTGGGTTAAAAAACATTTTCCTTTAAGAGATCCTTATAGTTTTTTTTAGAATTTTTAAATTTGTTTTCATGCTCACAATTAAAATGTAAAATTTTTATTTTTCCTTTATAAAGTTCACTGTGGCGTATGAATGTTTTATGTTTGATTGGATATTACTCATACGCTACGGAGTATACTAAAATGTGCAATTATGACCAATTTTTTTTATAAATTTTTATTAAATTTTGTTTAAATATTGTTTACATTGTTGAGTGTCTCTCTCATATGAGTGGTTTTATTCAATGAAACTGTAACTACTCCCATGCACACAGCTCTAAAGCAACGAAAAAATTTTATTACAGAGACACACACAATTGCACCCTTTGATTTTGTTACAAATGTTTTAATGAAGTTGGCAACAGAGTTAAAAAAAGAAAAATAATTAAATAATTTTTTCTGAGCAAAACTGAACAGCTATTGTTAAATAAATATCAAACAAGAATAACTACTACAAAAGGGAAATAATATTTGATTTTGTATTCGAATTTTATAACTAACGTTTATTTCATTTTAATTATTTTCATTTTTTTCTTTTAGATCAACACAAATTCATTAGGCTTATGGCTGGTTTTTTCTGCCGTTAATTTTTGTTTTAATTATATTGTCGACTTTTAAGTTTTTCACTCAATGGTCATTGTCGTAAACTTTGCAGACCAACAATTTGCTGCTTCAATATTCTCTAGTTATAGCAGCAGGTTTAAAAACAAAGTTTTTTGGTAAATGAAAATAAAAATAAGAAAACTTTGATTAAGAAACCAGCCACAAACCTAACGAACTCAAGAAGTTTCTATAAAGTTTAAACAAGGAAAAGTTATATACTAAAACTATGCTACAATATAAAACTGAAAATATTTTTCGTTTTTTTTTTTTTTTTTTAATAAAGAACCAAAAGTATTGTACGCTTAAGTTAATTATATTGGATGGTTGAAGAGCTGTTATACATAAATTGGTAAGAATACTTTTAAGAGCAATTTATGATAATAACTCTATTATAAGATAAAAAAAATGTTTGGAAGGAATAATTATAACATATTATTTGAAGCACATTTTAAGCATAGGAAAGAAAAACAAGTATGCACTTACAAATAAATATTAATATTATTAGCCCATACAAAGCTGCAGCTTAAAATATGCAAATATTTCCTCCTCCAAAACCATTCAAGACCTTGATTTTTTTTCCTAAACAAATTTCGCGTGTATTTAAAGCCTTTTATTAAGAAAACTATAATTTAATTTTTTCTTAAAAGAAAAATTTATAGAAATTCTTTCAAATAAACTCAATTAATTACAGTCGAACTACAATAATTTAAACTTCTATTACTTAAATTTTCTATGAGTTGAAGCACAGCTCGTGGTAACAGCATCTTGAAGAAAAATTCTATCAGGATTTGCTTCTTTAACATGAATTTACCCCAACTTGGAGAAAAACAGTAGTACCACGTTGCTATGATTTTAATTTTTTGAAAAAGTGTTCTTTTTTGCTGGCAAAAATTACCGAATTAGCCGCTAATAGTAAATATATGTTCTTTTCAACTAAAGTTGATATAAAAATCGCTATGTTTTATGCAAAATTACATTAAACTGCCAACACTGAACTTCAGGCGTACAAAAGGCAGTACTATTGTATTTATATTTCGGTAAAGTCCCTAAATAAAACTCATGTTCTTACGTACTAATTTCTTTAATTTAATGAAAAATGAAATCTTATGTAAAATGGCACCGAAACGTAATTTAACAGTTGAAGAAAAGTTTAAATTAATAAAACGCAGTGTATCAAGGAAACCAGACGTTTCAGCAAACCATGGCATTTCAGCGATTACGAATTAAGAAACAGGGAATAATATTAAATTTCATTGCATCTGGAACATCAAAAAGCAAGAGGATAAAAATATCAAAATAAGATATCATAGAGAAAGCTGTTTTTAAGTGGTTTATGACAACAAGAGACCGCAATGTACCGATATCTGAAGAAATATTAAAGGACAAAGCCAGGAACTCAAGGTGGATGACTTTAAGCAACGGTTGGCTGGATAAATGGAAGATAAGGTATGAAAAGATAATGTGAGGGAAAAAAGTAAATGTTAAGAAGTCGTATATGCTATTTGTTGTTTTTTAGACATTGTGTTTGTTACAAAAGAGCTTGTCGTGAAGCAATGATATTTCCCAGGTATACTGCCAGAAATAGAAAGCCCATGTTTTACCATCTTCGTTGGAGAAGTAGAATGAAAGTGACATTTTCAATGCAGATGAGACTGCGAAGATTATTCCTCATATATAACGGAATTGCACTGACCATGAAATACTCCAAAACTAAAGTAATTAATAAGATCCAGTGAACGAAAACTGCAGAGAATATGGAAAAAAATGTGGAAAACAACTGACAACTTTTAATTCGTACTGCAAAGATTAATCTCTTCAAGTGATCAAAAAGCCTGCTTCCGGACGCACAATAAGAAATAAAACTTATGGAAGTTAGACTTATGGTAAGAGTCCTCGAAATGTATAATTTCTCAGAAAACGGATGCAACACCTGCACCGTAATAATTAAAACAACGTGCTAAAGTCTGACGAAATGAAGATTGCTACCTTGATCAAGAAGTTCCCGGAATAACCCCCGATAGTAGTCCCATCGTTTCGTTTTTAGTTTCTTTTTTTTGTTAAGTTTGTATATCTGTTGTTGATATTCCCGCTAAATCTTAGCGGGTTAAACTGGCCATACGTGGGTTATTTCGGGAACTTTTTGATAAAGATAATAATTTATTTTGGTCAAATACAAAATCGTGTGTACGGACATATTTTAGTTACAATTCATAGTTTATTTGAGTTTAATAAATAGAAATTTAAGAAACTGTTAAACTGTGTCCCTTTGTTACAGACGAATAACAACCTTTGTCGAACAAATTTTTTCAAATGTTACTATGACTACATTTAGTGGCCTCCGTATTTACTCTTAGAATTTGAAGATAGTATCGATAGTGAAAAAAATATGGATGGTCAGCCAAACTAAAAATTATGGATACTATCGGTGGTACTATCGATTGTTTTGCAGCTCTAAGGAACGTGTGTCAAAAATATTGGCAACAAATATAAATGGAACAGAAAAAATTGAAATTTTAGTGATAGGAAAAAGTAAGAAACCTCGTTGCTTTCGTGGTGCCAAGTCGCTACTCGTCGATTATGACAGTAACAAACGGGCTTGGATGACAAGACAGATTTTCGAAGAATGGATGGTGAAGTTAGATAAACAATTATCTGCTGCTGGAAAAAAAGTGATATATATTGTAGATATTTGGCCGGCACACCCCAAAGATATACAAAATAAATTGAAATCTATTGAACTGACATTTTTTCAGGCCAATATGACATCAAAATTATAACCTGTTAACCAGGGTATAATTCGATGTTTGAAAGCTCATTATCGGAACAAAATTTTTAAAGAAGTTAGAGTTAGAATTGAAGGAAATTGTAAACATTCACCATTTATCGAGAGTTTGGAATATTGATGTCACTAGTCAGACAATTTTAAACAGCTTTACAAAGTCTGGATTTGGACAATATTCAGTGTGGGACAAAGAAGATGACATGCCTTTGGTATTATTAAACGATTTTAACGACAACGAAAATGTTTTAAAAGAAAACTTTAAAGCCTGGCCACATTTGAATGAAGTAGGATCTATCAGTTGTACTGTGCAAGACTTTTTTGACATCGATAATGAATTGATTACTTCTGAATTCCCAACTGATGAAGATATTATTGATGAATATTAGTCATCATATCAGAGCCGCAGATACAGTTAGACCACCGTTCAGACAAGTTATAAACGATTAATTTAAGACTTTAAATGTATTTTTGAATACAAATAAAAACGCAAAAGATAACCACTACAAAGCAATACACAAATTAGAATCACTTCTTGCTCAAAGCAAATGTGAACAAATTCAGTCAAAATTTACGCAGTGTTTTAGTAAGTAAATATATAGTACCTTCACAAAATTACAAAAAGCTTAAAGTAATTTGGTGATAAATAAAAATGAATTCGTTCTGAAGAAGGAAAGAATTTAATTTGAAAAATTTTTTAATTTATTTCCCAAAGTAAAATTTTCTATAAGTTGAAGTTTTTCTCGGGATAAAGGTGGTTCAATTTATAGAAGTTCGACTGTATGTGTTATATATACAATATCATTACCTTGTTTTGATGGACACGTTGTTGAGCACATGCTAGAGAGAAAAGAAAGTTTCTGTTGTTAAATGACTTATAGATATTTGCTTAATAAACAGGAAATTTTCTTTGGTGCTGCATATTAATCTACTTTAGTTTATTGTACCGAATTTACTCTTAATTTTACTAAATTATTACAACAATTTTATTTATTGCGTTCCAAAGGAATATTTTTTGCAGGGTTTTATAAAGATGTAAATTTGATGTTTTTTTTTTTTTTTTTTTTTTGTAATGTAAGTATTTATGCAACTGCTAACATAAGGTAAATGTTGTCAGTTCTACTCCTGTATATAGCATTTGCATGACTAAAAAATTTGTTTGTTAAAAGAGAGAACAAAATTGTTTAAAATTCTTAATAAATTGATCCAATTTAAAACGGATCTTAAATAGAATTTAATTTTTTAACCTAATTTTTTCACCTTCACTGGATTAGTACTAAAAATTTACAGTTGTACAGTTGTAAAAATACTGCAACACATAAAATTAAAGCAGTTATGGCTGAGAATGTTGCAAATTGCTCAAATTTTTAACTTCACAAGGTACAAAAATTGTTGAAAGTTAAAAGTCTTCGGGTCAAAGTTGACTAAAATTTGAAACCTGATATCTTTAAACGAAAATAAACTTTAATTAATTAATTAATTAAGAATGATATTGTTACGAAAATAAGATTGGGAACCTTTGCGTTTATTACTATAATAAATAAACAAAAGCTGCAAGAACAGCTATACATGATATTCAGAAATAGCCAGAATCGACAACAACGAATATTATTAGCAGAGATAAAGTAAATAAAAATAAAAAATAACACAGCAACAGCAACAACAAACTAACAGCAAAGAAAACAAGTAACAGACAAAAAACAAGTGAGAGATAATAAGCAAGCAACAACAAATACTAAAAGCTGAAAGAGGTAGATGCTTACATACGCATGGCTGCAAAAGAACTAAAAAGAAATTAAAAGAAAGAAATAGAATCCACCTGAAAAATCGAGAGGTTCGAGAGCTTTCGATGTATTGTTTACTCGGCTATATAAAGAGCACATCGATGCTAACAACAATCAGTTGAAGTAAGGTGTGAAGAGAGTTTGTAAGGAGTAAACTCGTGAAGCTAGTAGTGAAGTAAAAAAAAAAACAGTTTAGTTGGAGCTAACTCAGTAAAGAGAGTTGAGTGTGGATAACCTCTGGTTGAAAAGGCCGTGATCGAATCTTAGTTATAACTACGGTCTGGTTGGAAGATCTTTAAGTAGAAAGATCTGTCGAGTAATTGTTGTTATTTACAAAGTTGTAAACAGACAGATTAATTAAAAATAAAAATTGTTATTGCCTGTAAAAAGATTACAAGCAGTGGTGCACATAGCTGTGTTGAATAAAGGATTTTTAATTAAAACCAAACACAAAATTTATTTTATTTTAACTACAATCTACGAAGTCATAAAAACACGTTTTAAAAAGGTAAAAACGTGGCAATATAGTTTAATTATTATTATTTGACTATAAATATTGTACGCTTTGGATTGAACCTCATCGTTTTTAATAAAAAAGGCCATAAATTGTGTATAAAGAAACAATAAACGAACATTTTTGTCAGACACATGTCAGACTCTTAAATGATAATTTCAACTCAAAAATCAAATTCAAGTTCATTTTATTTGTACTTTCCTTTCATGTTTGCTTTAATTTTTGGTTCGACAGCATAGAACCACTTTTAGGTTAAAGTTAGTGTGGTAGAAAGAGGGCATAAAGCTCTTTGGATATAGTAAACATATTTGTTTACTACTTTGAAGGACATTTTTATCGGAAAACCGCTAAAAAAAATACATAATAAAAATTTTAAAGCCGGTGCCTACCCATCTTTGGGATACTTTTTCAATAATTTATATAATATTTTTAAATTCTTAATTTAAAAATTAAAACGTAAATTTATTGGTCCATATTCATAGTCGACTGTCGACTGTCGACTGTTACTAGAGTAAGCCTTTAACTTAAAACCTTTTACTATATTTTTTTCATATAAATAGTTAAAAATTAAGTGTATAGGACTTTATGTTCAACTGGCTTCAAATGGGTGTCAACTATAATTTGCTTAATGTTTATATAGAGTAATCCCTCCCGCGTTGCTGGGTGCCTTTGTGTTGCACCTGATTTTTGTCTCATGTAGATAGATAAAGTAAGCCTTAGCTGTTAACTACACATCCAAAATTCTATACCTTTTTTAAATGATGGTTTGTATTTACTATCAAGTTATTTTAATCAAATTTAGAAATTTCAACTCTAACCATTCTCAACATATATAAAAATTATTTATTTTATAGGGAAGGTATGCTATCTAAAAATTCATTTAGACCAAATTCAGAACCTTATACTTAATTTGTCTAGGGATACCACACACAGTTATTCAATTTCGCCCATATTTCGACTAATGATGTGTATTAACTACCAAGTTATTAAGAACCAATTTACAACTTTCCTCTTTTACCGTCTCAAAGATATACAAAAATCAATATTTACTCTGTATGGGAAGTGGTACTCCCGCTTATCCAACTAAGCCCAATTTTTAACTGATTATTTATATTTACCACGAAGTTGTTTGGGGAAAATTTAGAGATTCTTACTATTACCTTTTTAAAGATATAGCGATATATATAAAAAATTTAATGTGGGCATGGCACCGACCAGTTAAACAATAGTTAAGCCAAACACCAAATGAAAGCTTTATACATATGCCTTTTATACACACAGTTTTAAACATATTCTCAAACTAAATTTAAAAGCTGTATGAAATTTCGCTTTCAAGTATAATCTATGCAATACAAAGGGGCTTACTCTAACATCAGTAACTCACGAATCAGTTGAACTGCTAAAACCGACATATACATAAAAACATTGGTACTAAAATTGTATCAGATTATAATTAAAAGCATACTTATTTCTTTACAGTGTTCCAAATGAAAATAAATACAACAACTGCCTAAAAAATGGATAAGGCAATTTTTCTAACAGTTACTTTTCTGAATTCTTTTTATTGACCAATATTGTCAAATTGATAATAAATCTTCATATTTGGCAGCTGTGTTTTTAAGCGTGTGTATGTCATATCTTATAGTTTAGACATTTGATAAAAAATCCTTGGCGTTGGCATTTATTATTATAATATATTGTTTATATATTATACTTATTTTATTTATTTATTTATTTTATTTATTTATTTTTATTATACTTATTTTATTATATATATTATACTTATTTTATTATATTTATTATTGTTATAAGAAGAATAAGATTTCAAGATAGCTGTCAGTCCACACAGGTCATAAAATACAGAAAGATTAACTGGCTGTAAGCATTCAAAACATTTTACCCTGTTAGAATGCTGTCAAGGTAAAATAAAAACTAAACTTTTCTAATTGAATTTGGTGTTGTTAAGGCTCTTGCAGCGAATTATCGCGCATCTGTCTGTGCAACTGACTTATTCTCTTCAGAGGTTAAGGTTCAACAAACATGTAACGACAGCTGAGTGCTAAAAGGCAAATATCGTTGCCTAATTCCATATGTCCATAGTTACGTTCCCATCTTATGCCGCTGCTAACAGTCGTATCATTGCAAACTATAACATCAAAATCTATTTGCTATAGAAGCTGGGATAATATGCGTCCGGTTGATCATCATCATTTAAGATAAGAGATTTAAACCCTTCTTTTATTTACTTTGGTCTTCCTACCATCGAAATCTTTTCAACAGTAATCAATAATATGGAAATCTCTCCTTAAAAAAAAAAAAAAAAAAAAAAATTCACACGTTTTTCATTTGAATTTAATTTTTTTTTAACAGGTGCAGCTGGTTTTATATTTAGAGTTGACTCTGATGCCAAAAGTATACTTTAAGTTGTTAATGAATAAGTTAGAGTCCAAAGGTAGACTTTTGTTCACTTAAGGTATACTTTATTTTTGGCTATGAATATGGCCCACTGTTTTTTTTATCAAAAGTGTATACTACAAATTTTAATTTTATACTCGTACAATAATATTTTTTTGTCATTAGCCATCTCATTCATAATACAACAATTTTTATGAGCTTAATTACAAAGAGTACCTTGGCCACAAAAGATAAATTGCATAAATTTATATGTATGAAAAATAAATTTTATGTACGAAATTAAAAAACAAGGCATCTCTGTTAAAAACGTTAAGCATTTTTGAGAAACAAAATTATTATTTTCTAAATTTAGATGCATAAAATTCATATTTTCAATTAGTAATTTTGAAAGTACTGTGTCAATTAAATGTACTTTTTGTAAAACATATTTTGAAATTTTATAAAATATCTCTACAAAAGCATTTCTTAAATAATTTATTAAATGAAACTTTTATTTCAAGTTCTTGTTGTTTGTTTCTATGTTAAAATGTCCTGAGTGTCTCGCCAACGGAAACTAAATTCCTTGAGACAAAGTTTATCGTATCGTTTGCCATAACTACTGCTTTACTTCTCTACTGCGAGGTTTATACTCTGTATGGCAAAAACTTATTATGAAAATAATAATCTCAATTTGCCTAAAAATATGCCACTTTGAAAAGATGCACAGAAAGAGACGAAAAGATATACAAAGACTTTAACAAAGTTAAAGTAGTTTTATAAAAAATATTTTGTTAATAATAAACTTTGCAAAAAATTTAAAGTTTATAGGTTTAAAACTTTAAATACATAAAAATTTAAATATATGGTAAACGTAGGTTTTAAAACTTTTTTAGGACTAAAAAGAATAACCTAAAAGTATGTTCAAAAAGTTTACGTACAAAAATTGCATTGCAATTGATATTTTAAAAGAATAATGTTTTTAACCATAATGTACTAAATGGTTTTCTTAAATTTTTGAATAAAATATGATAAAACATTTTTTAATAACTATAATGTAGCCCTTAGGGAGATCGGACGGTTATTATTTGACCAGTTTTAGCCGGTTTTCTTGATTTTGTCGAATACGGTTTTTTCAAAATCTTCACTTTTCAAATACCGAATAAACCGGTTAATTTAATTTAATCGGTTATTCGATTAATTTAAATAAGTATAATTTTTATACGTTTGTGTATTTTATTATTGACAATATGCTCATCGTTTAACTATTTGCATAAATTTAATTATTTTTGTATATATGACAACCTTGAACGTCTCACAAAGAACGTGAAAACCAAGGTAGATCAGAAGGGTGTGCACTCTTGAGCAAAAAAAAACCTTTTCTCATCTTCTCTAAATAAATATTTATTTTCATATATGGAGAATGAACAACTAAACTCATTGAAGTTAGAAATAGAGCTTCAAATTATGATTTAATAAGAAATTTGTAATGTTAACTTCTTCTTCAACTTCAGTGATGAAGCTGATGGAAGGATAAATTTAGAATTTCTTTGAAAATTTACTAGGTTTTTCCCTATCTTTTTTCCTAACTCTGCATTAATTTGAACGCTAAACTATAGGTATTTTTACACAATAAATTTAGTTTATATCTGTTGCAATACTTACTTACATAAGATCTCGAAAAATGTATTTATAATGTAAATAATTTAAATATATTAATTGTATTGAAGATAAATTAAAATTAAAGATAAATTAAAAAAATAAAATAAACTCATTGAAAAGCCACAAACCCAACATCAGATGTATTAGTTAGTGAAGTTCCGAACATCAGATGTTTTAGTTAGTGAAGTTTTTCACAGCGTAAATACACATAACCAGTCGCTAGTAATGTAGTGAGATGATATCGCTGTTGAAAGTTGTCAGATGGTGTAGCCTAGGATTGAACCGACTACTTCTTGGTTGGAAGGTAGGTTATTACCTAACTTACCACAGTGACACATACACTATTAAATACGTGGAGCATAAATTTACGCACAGTGTTGCTCGAAATTTAAGCAAAATTTTCTTGTCGTAGCAATTAAGAACTCATACGTTTTTAACGGACTTATTCAAAGTAAAACATTCAATTTTTGTTATCTTAGGCACCTAAATTATAACTATAATAACAAACCTTTAATCCCATTCTCTACCAAGTAATACAATAAAAACGAAATAAGCTCCTTGAGTAGCTGTTCGAAACTTAAGTATTTTGCGGTACTTTGAGTAATAAACTTATTTTTTTAAAGAACGAACCATTTTGAACACCAAAAAAAAAATTAAGTTAATTCAGTTAATTTACCATAACAGCTGATTCACAGAGTTGACGTGAGCTAGTACAATTGTGTGACAGCGTTAAGACAATTATTGTGAATACATCGTTTCGCGTCATTTTGTTACAATAAAATTTTTGTATAAAATAAGACAAACGTGTGAACACAGAATTTCTAATTGCGACAATTTTATTTTTGTGCGCTAATTGTAAAATTGTATCAGATTGGTGTATTCGAGGCAATCGTGTGATCCCAGCTTAAGAGACTACAATAAATGACACAACAGCTCTTAAGAATATTGTTAAGTTTTTACCTTTTTTAAAAACGTGTGTTTATGAGTTCGTAGTTTGTTTCATTGAGGTGTTCGAAACGTAAATAAATAGCACAACCATTTTAAAAGACGGATAGAAGTCATTTAACTCATTTTTACATTTTTTTACTAATATTTCTTTTTTCAGTAAAATTTCTGAATTTTTTTCGTAACAAAAATCGTAAAATTGGCTATAAGTTGTCATACCCGGCAGTTGTGTTTGTGAGCATGTATAGTATATATCATGTCCTATAGTTTCTAGGAGAAACAAATAACAAAGAACAGGATCTTTTCATTTAATCCTCTTTGGTATAAGATGTTTGATTTTTCTCCAGCTTCGATGGTAGTTTAAAGTGGGCGACCATCTTAGCGCATTTTTCCCCGTGATTTCAGTCTATGCCAGGTCACTTTAATTCTAAGCTCTCCATCAGCTTCTGCTTATTTTTAAAACGACATGATCTAGCTCTGCGCTTCAAGTTTCATTCACATAAAAGAACCGGTTGACCGGTTAGTTGAATTATTATTAACTGAAAACCGGTTTTTTAAAAAGTGCTACTTTTCGAATTATTCGAAAACCGGTTTTAAAAAAAGTCGAACAATCGATCTCCCTAGTAGCTATTAAAATAAAATTTAAAAATAATTAAAAAAATTTGTTTATAGTACTCACCAAA
The DNA here is from genome assembly GCA_023159175.1 of Wohlfahrtia magnifica. NCBI lineage: Eukaryota > Metazoa > Arthropoda > Insecta > Diptera > Sarcophagidae > Wohlfahrtia > Wohlfahrtia magnifica. Next base: position 2,464,290 of record JAKWBJ010000059.1, read on the forward strand.
TTCTTTTGCGATTTTTTTAAATCTGTAACTAAAAACATTTTTTTGTATTATTTTTTTAAGACATTTTTAACTAACTACGAGTACTATAAATAATAAAAAAAATTTTGGCCAAGGATTTTAATTAAAAATTTAATTTAAAAATTTTTAAATTTAAAGGTTTTTAAACTTGTTTTGAGTTATTTACTTCTGAAGGTTAGCTATTAAGATTACACTTCTCCGTTTGATAAGGGTTCTTTTATACAAACGTTTTAATAATTTTTCTGGTCTCAAAAGAGGTGGCTTAATTTTTCCAAAGTTGCTCTGAGTTGCAGCTCTCGTAATATCAGTTGTCTACCACTTACTCGAGAATTTTAAATGTATTCAATCGATCCAAAAATACCCATAGTAGAATATATATAGGGTAGGAAGGTAGGTTTGAAGTTAGGAATTAAAATGGCTGTCAAATAATGAAAATTTAAGAATTAAGAAATTTTAACTATGGAACTTTACACTCTTGTACAAATTTTAATTGTGAATATTTGGCTGTTTGAAATACTGAACGAAAACAACGTATTTTTCAACAAATTCATATTTAATGATGAGGCGAATTTTCAATTAGGCGGTTATGTAAACAATCAAAATTGTGGCATATTAGGCTCACAAAATCCACAAACAGTACTCGAAAAACCATTACATCCAAATAAAGTGAGCGTATGTTATGATTTGTAGTTAAGTGGCATCATCGGCCCGTATTTTTTCAAAAATGGAAGGAAAAGCCATCACCGTGAATTCTCTGCGCTACCAAGCCATTATTACCAATTTTTTGTGGCACAACTGGCTATTGTTGAGATCAGTGTAGAGCTGTAAAACTATCGACAGTCGGCCCATTTGATAGTTTCGATAGCTTGCAAAAAAACTATCGATACTATCGAATGCTTTCAAAGGCTGAGTTAGTGAAAATAACGTATAACGTAAGACTTTGCACTATTGTCAAACTTTAGATGTTAGTTAGTGAAAACGTATCGCAGCAGACAGTTCAATCAGCCATTTATTGTTAAAGTAATGCCAAAGTTGACATTTGCAACATAAAATTCAAAATTCTGTAGACTGTGTATGTGACAATGTAACCGTAAGCAGCAACGTGCTTTGGTTATGTTAGAGAATTTCACAGCTAACCCCCAAGTACACGATACGTTTTCACTAACTCAGCCTTAAGTGTTGCTTGTGGCAACAACATTAGAATTTAAGTTAAAGGAAAATATTAATAATAAATACACAGTATTGATGCAAAAAATAGGGACGCTTTATTTGTTGTGGTATGTTATAAAATTTGATGTATTGAACTTTTTTGATGGATGAGTAATCCTTATACTCGTATATAGCGAAAACTGTTCAGACCATGAAGTGCTTTAAAACTAAAGTAATTAATGAGGTCCAGTGAAGAAAACTGCACATGTGAAGAAAGCGTGGAACAACTGTCATTTTTGAAAACTTTTAATTTGTCCTTTAAAGGTTAGTCCCTTCAAGTCATCAAAAAGCCTCAAAAATGAATTTATTCTCCTGCTTCAAGCTAGAAGCTAGACTTATAGGTAAGAGTCCTCAAAATGTGTCATTTCTCAACAAACGGAAGAACACCTGCACCGTAATACGTAGAACAACATGCTTTGGTCTGACGAAATGAACATTAATTTGTATGAGTTAAATGCAAAATGCACGAATATATTATAGTTACAATTCATATTCAGTTTAATAAATAAAAATTTAAGAAACTGTTAAACTGTGTCGCTATGCAACTATAGGGCTGACAATTTGCATCGAACAAATTTTTGCAAATGTGACTTTGGCTACATATAGTGTCCTACGTATTTACTCATAGAATTTGACGATAGTATCGATAGTGAAAAAAAACTATCGATTGTCAGCCAAAAACAAAACTATCGATTGTTTTGCAGCTCTACATCAGTGACCCTTAGTTTCAGCAGGATGGCTCCACAAGCCACCCAGCCAACAATTCAATTCTTATTGCATGCGAAATTTCCCGATCGCGTAATTTTCAAATTTGGCGATGTCAATTGGCTGCCTCGTTCTTGTGAGTTAACGCAGCTGAATTATTTTCTCTGGGGTCATTTGAAAGACTGTGTTTACGTGAACAAGCCACAAGCAACTGACACTCTGAAAGATGAAGTTCGCGCTGCATTGACGAGATAAGCGAAGCTTTGTTGCAAAATGTCGTTCAAATTTTGTGACAAGAGTGGACGTCTGACGATGTTCTAGAGGTGGACTTTTGTCCGACATCATATTTGTAATGTCACAAAAAAAAAATAAAATATATAAATAAATTAATGATGAATGAAACTGAAATACTGGAAAGCTACATTTTTTCTACTGTAATAAAATGTAATGAAGTTTCATACTTTTTTCATATTTCTTTTTCTGTTTTCTTTCATGTTGCAAAGTTTCAACATTACTCGCAATAAAGATTCCATAAAGAGAAACTGCGGGAGCCATAAAAACACTAGCAACAGTCGGCTGGGGGGGCTCTTGTCTCTCTTTGATCAAATCTCTAGTCTACAGATACTCTTTTTATATAGAATCCCTAAAAATTAACCACTTATTTTACTCTACAAGGCTTAAAATAGCTACATCTCAACAAAACTAATCCCCAATATAGCTATATATGAGAACAACTTTACATATTAAGGTTGTAGTACTTTTTACTATGATTATATTGAGTTGCCTATATGTTAAAGGAAACTGTGCCTCAAAACCCACACCTACCTACATCCTGTTGGCAAAAAAATATTCTTAGGATCCCAAGATAAACCTCCTCTCTCATTATACCACGATTAACAACATATTCGAATTTAGCATTTCATAATTAATTTATTAGATAACTATTTATTCCATTTAAAATAAATTTAAATGTAAGGATTACGATATATACTTAAAATAGTTTAAATAATTTAAATAAAATTAAAGTTTAATTAATATTAACAAAATTTAAAAATTATGTACATGTGATTACTTTGAATTTCGATAAAAAAAAAATATGTAAATAACAAAAACATTATAAACAATCGTTTAACTAAACGTTTCGGTTACGATTCCAATTTTTGAAGATATTACCCAAAACACAAAATAACAATTAACAAAAGAAAACGAAAACTTTAAGAGAACAATAAACGCGAAAAGAACAAAATTAAGAGAAGTAAATTGATATTTCGATTATATTGTTTAATTTACATTCTTTTACGAAATTTTGTTTTTGTTATTTACACTAATATGTTTTAAAATTTGTTATTGTATTTATTATATGCAAGAAATTTTTGTTATCTTTTTCTGATTTATTTTAATATTATATTTTATTACTCACCAAAATCCATGACGTCGAAGAGGCCTCTCCGATATATGTCTGGGTTTTGTTGTTTTAATTTATAGTTGTTTCTTTTGTTGTATAATTTAAATATCTTGCATATACATGTATATTTAGAATAAGTTTAGATTTAAGATATAGGGTTTAGATTTAGATTATATTTACAAAATTAGGGATTGTTCAATATATTATTTTAGGAATTTAATTAAGTTACAGTAAATGCATTATAATTGAAAATGATTAAAGAGCGTAAATTTTAATTAGAAGTATTTGGTATTAGGAATAGCAAAATTGAATTTAATGAAATTATCTATAAACTGATCATTATAAAACAAAATTTAGAATTTTTTAAAATTAAGATTTACTTATTTAAATGTTTAAAGAAAAAAAGAATTGCTTTAGATGGTGTAACTCTACTTTTCTTTCATGGTTGTTATAAATTTTATATTTTAATCTTAGAAGAGTTTAGCAGCAACCAATTTTGGCCATCAAGTTACTCATTAAATTAACAAAAAACTATTGTAAGTAGTACATACATATATGCAAGATCACGGTTTTTCTTTTTTTTTTTTTTCTTCTTTTGCCTTTTTCTATTTAATTATTCAATAATAATTATGACTGGCTATCAATTGCAAAATAGCTCTGGTAGATCAGTTAAATATTTCAATTCTATATAGAAGCAATATAAAAGTTATTATTCAAATTTTAGATGAATAAAAAGTTAATAGAAGAATTATAGAGTGTCAAATCTGTTGGTTGAGTTCGTGATCGACATACGATGCTGTATAATTATCCAACAAAAAACACATTCACTCACTGAGGAGAAGATACGAAATGGGCTGAATTTTCCAGGAGTTATCAGGTCCTTTTCCTACTTTTCCTACTCATGTTGAAGAATAAAAAAAAAATTGTATATACCCTTTGTCTAAAGAAAGTTTCAAAATGTATTTTATTCTTTTTCTAGATCTCCTTCTCGGCAATGAGGATAAACCGTTCAATCCGTTTAAACGGGACTACTTCCAAGGACACTTTATAACTCTATCACTTAATGTATTGATCTTGAGGTCTTCACTCTTTTAAGTTTGAAAACAGAATAATGAAGGTCACGTTTTCTTAGAAAAAGAAGCTTAAGGTTATATTAAAGCAAACCTGTTGTAACGTGTAACGACTATAATAAGTACCGACTATTTCTTTTTACTCCCACTGTAAAATTACTATGTAGGCGGTTTTACATAAAATTTTTTTTATATAAATTTATTGTGTAACCACATCTAACATTTACAAACTAAGCCAAAATAAAAACACAGTAAACAAAATAGCATTAAGAATAGATAAACGAATAAAAGCATATCAAAGTAACATTGACATTATTTACACTACGACGATGGTAGACCATCACTATCAAACATATTTATGTTGCTGTACACAAATGATATGATTTAAGCAATGTTGACATACGTCAAGCAACAAAACTTGATTAAACATTATTGGTTTATTTGCAGCATTGTAAGAATTTTGTTGCTAAATGTAAGAGACAGCACATTACTCGCTCTTATTATAAACATTATCATATATGTCTTTCAAAGTTTTGCAACACCTATGTTGATAGGGTTTAAATAGATATATACCGTGTAATGTAGGTATCCAAATACATTTTCATAACCAAATATCAATTTCTGTTTACTTTCATCATACTGCCATAACTTCATTCAGAATATGCCACGAGAAAGAAACAAAGGGATTTTATTTGAGATTTGTCAACGTTCCCTACATATTCCATTATTACTTCCTATACTTCTATTTTATATTGATATGAATAAAACTGAATTTAAAAAAAAAAAAAAAAAAATTAAAGAATTTTACTTCCCAACCTCAAATTTGACCCCTCTTTACACATAAATACACATAAACAGCTAAAATTTACACCAATTCGAGACACGAAAACTATGATAAACAAAAATTTCGAACAATAAAGTCATGTGAATGCATTACTATCGATGACCAACTGTTTCCATTTAGAGGCCATACAAATGTTACAACCACTGTATATTCCCCAAAACCAAAAAGATCCGCCAAAAAAAATTTCTGGTCCTCTCATTCAATAAATTTTTACCCACCACAAGGCCACATTTATACTGGAAAACTGAATGAAGTTCCACTTCTGTTGTAGAAGAACTCTGGAGGAAACGCAGTAACATATAATTTACTTTACGTCCTTCGAATTGGTGATAACCATAAATTCGTGTAATATGACATTGGTTGGTACGTTAAAAAAACAAAATAAAATAAAAAGTGTGTGCCCAGCAATATGCAGCTTACAAATCCCGGTCTATTTATTGAACTAACTTTGTCTATTACATTCATGTCTCAATCTGTTCGTATGTTCAATGAATGATAACAAACAAAGTAATCTCTCCACTGGACAGAAGAATTAAAAACAACTCAATTATCAATGCCAGAAATTGTCAAATGCTACAAGAAAATAGTTAGAAAGTGGACTTTATCTAATGGATACATTTTCGGATAAGTAAAGCGCCGAAACTTAGTTTGGCCTCCTACATTATTCTACAAAATGATTAACGTCGTTGTTAATTAAAATATCCTTTTAAGCAGTTATGAACGCCAGCAGTTGAACAGGTACTACAGAAATGATATTGATAACATAGTTCTGAAGATGATTCCAAAGTAAGATTCAGAAAAAGTGGAGTTTCTGTTGTAAATTGATGTTGTTATGTTTAACAATAGGAGAAACGTAAGCAATGTAAGACTAAAAAGTCATGTGAACAAAGCCTTTGATACCTCTCTTTGCTCTACTTATCATTATCGCCATCACTTATTTATTTTTCTCCCTGGCAGAGATGACTAGGACTCTGGTTTGGTCATCCCCAGCGTTGCGGTGGAGATCTGTACTGACGGCTCTATATATGAGGACAGGGTGAGCAGCGAAATTTTTTCCGAAAGCTCAATCTAATGGTGTCCTCCGATTTCCGGACTATTTTCAATGCTGCGGCGATAACATGGAGAGGCGGTAATAACACAGCTGATACCTGCATTCTCTCTAATAGCCAAGCGGCTATTATACCTCTCTCTGATCCCACTTTCAGCTCCAAGCTACTGTCGTGATTCCCTTAGGTTGCTCTCACAACAGTTTGGTGACCATCTCATTTGGTTCGCTGGTCACTGGGAAATTCCGGGTATTTTTGTGGCTGATGAGCTTGTAAAACGGGCATACTTTTTCCGGAAAGTCGCCTACTTGTAAGGATTTGGGGTACAGCTGACCTTTGTTAGGCTGTCTATTAGGCAGAAATAAGTATTTATTGGATGCTGATAGATCCTGGGCAGAGGGTTTCTCTTGCTTCACTGCTAAACTCACCTGGCCTAGATTGAATGGCAGGCGTACCAATCATCTTTTTAAATTGGATCGTGGGAGCAAAGACTTCGTCTACCGGCAGATGATTTCTGTCGCGGCTGTAGATCGATTGAGGAAGAGGAGAGTGTGGCCCATTTCCCAACATTCGTCTCTATATAGACGTAGAATAATAATACTTGGCGCTCTCTTTCTCGATAGTCTGTCGGAGCTATCGCGCATTGATGTTAGGCTTATAGCCAGATTCATTAAACTGTCGGGCTGGTTTTCAACTTCATTTCCCGGAATGTGCTTCTATGTGGGACCTATGGATGATCCACAAAACCGGAGAATCAGGTCTTGGCGGCCGGTTTAGGGGTTTCGAATCACTTGTGTTATCACAACTGGCCGATATGTTTGCTCAAGTGTGCCTTGATTCAACGAGGCTGCTACTCCCTCCTAACCTGTAATAAAATAGGAAATTGTAACTTCATTTTTGATATTTTACTCAATACATTGCATTTTAACTTTAGTTCGTGTATGTGGCCTACTTAAATGTCGTGTTATTCCTGCACTTGAATCATATGCAAAACATAACATACAATGTTTGGGTAAATATCACAGCCATGGTCAGCGGCATTAAAAGCAAAGTTTAAATATTTCGAACTTCACGAACTTTAGCAATAAAATTGTGTATATCGAGCATTGTTGGTTCTTCTCTGCGACCAAATTTTGTACCACTATTTTAGAACAATTTTCAATCAATTGTCTTTATTTTGCAAATAAATTTCCAATAAGTCCCAACATTGCTCAAGCGTTAATCGATTCATTTCGTTCAGTAGAGATAATAAACTGAATTTTGTGACAGTATAGAATAAGTGTTGGCAGATTGAAAATAACTGTTGGTTCAAATTTAACTTTAATTAAATTTAAATTTAATATCCCACCTGATATTTCTTGTATTAAATATTTTTGTGGTATTTTATAAAAACCAGGGCTCAAAGTATCTGTGCATATATCCTTTAAAACTCATATTTTTATAGAAGTATTGATTTCGTAAATTTAATTTACGGGCATTTTATATTCTGAAAATAAAGTGTCGTACTTCGTTGATAGTTCTTTTTTTTGTTTCTATTTTACAAAATTCAATACAAAGAAAGAGTGCTGTGTTTATCTCTAAAAATGCTGCCTTTAAAAATCTTTAATATGTCATCATTTTTGATTATGTTTTCTGGAAGTATAAAATTATTTCAGGAAAAAAAGCGCCATAAATTTTTCAGTACTCTGTTGCTTTTACTCAGCAATTTCTTTAATAAATTTATATTTATTCTTAATTTCCAAAAGTGAAATAAAATCCATTTCCATCTATAGATACCATCCTAGCAATAACCGACTCCACACTGAATAATGATTGATGAATATAATTGTGGATAAAATAAATAAATTTTAAGTATGCAGAACAAATTCTGGGAAAAAATTGATGAAAATTTCGTAGAATATTTCAGGCCTTCTTACATTCCTTATAGTCTCTATTATTTGGTGTTGCTTTATGTTAACCAGATTCTGCAATATGAGCAGCAAGTGACAGCTAAGACATAATTACACAAAAGGACGAATCTAATGATTTGTGAAAACGCTGGAAAAAATTCTTTTGGGTTAAGCATTGAGAACCGATATTTCTTTCTGTATATATATATATATATATATATATATATATATATATATATATATATATATATATGTATTTATTTATTTATTTATTTTTTATTGATATTCTGTATCTAAAGAAGGAATATATATATTTTTTAATATTTCGTCCTTCTAAGTATTTTTGTATCATGAATTTAATTTCTGTGTTTTAATTTCTACATACTTTTATCATTAATCTTCCAAAATACTTCGAGTTTAAATATTTATTCATTAAATATATCATCATAGCCGTGGTCATTATTCAAGATGTCATAGTAATGTGGCATGAATTCCAATTTGAAATATTACATGGGAAATTGCTAAATACTGACACTTCCTTACACAAAATTTCAATATAATGATTTTGTTAGAAAATCATTTTTACAAATTTCTAAGAAAATGATGTCCTTAAACATTCATATTTTATACTTTTCACATTTTCCCTCAAGTGCCTACTGCTAATATTTAGTGTTTTGTCAAATATAAAATGACAACGAGAGATTTTCTATTAAATAGTAATTAAGTTTGAAGGATTTTATTAATTTATACATTCAAAGGAATTTTAACAAACTGACTTAGAAATTGCTATCGTCTATTTACATACATACATAAATAGCCTTTACAACCCGTCTACGGGATTTCGACCTGCTGCAGCACCTCCTTCCAGGCATTTCTGCTTAGCACATGCCTTGGCCCATTAGTCACATCCATTGCAGATAGGGTGATCTCTCCATCGTAGATAAGGGCATCCTCTATGCCCACTGACTTCCACATCTAAAACTCTTCTTGCAGGAGCATTTTCATCCATTCGAACGATATGTCCTAGCCAGCGTAGCCGCTGAAAGTTAATTCGCTGAACAGCGTCTATTTCGTTATATAGCTCATACAGGTCATGATTAGTACAAATACGGAGTTCATCGCCAAATCGCAAAGGACCGAAGATCTTCCGTAGAACTTTTCTCTCGAAGACACCCAAGACAGCTATATCGGTTCGTAAAAATGTCCATGTTTCTGACACATAAAGAAGCACAGGGAGGATGAGCGACTTGTAAAGTGTCAATTTCATCGCGCGAGAGAGGGCTCTACTACAAAATTGCTGATTGAGACCATAATAACACTTGTCGGCAAGAGTGATTCTTCGCTTGACCTCAAGACTGATATCGTTACTGCCGGTAATAGCAGTGCCTAGATAGATGAATTCATTCACCACATCGAATGTATAGTCGTCGATCGCAACCTGAGAACCAATACGCCCTACTTATCGACAACATATACTTCGTCTTGGCCTCATTTACCGTTAAACCCATTTTGGTAGACTCTCTTTGGATGGCATTGAAAGCAGCAGTGACATCTCGATTGGTACGCCCAATGATGTCAATATAGTCAGCGTATGCAAGAAGCTGGATACTTTTGTAAAATATGGTGCCACTGCAATGTATATCCGCCTTCCGCAGAACTCTCGCCATGACGAAATTGAAGAGGTCGCACGATAAAGGGTCGCCTTGTCTAAAACCTTGCACGGTCTCAAAAGGCTCTGAGAGTTGCCTTCCTATCTTGATGGAACTGCAGGAGTTTCTTAATGTCATTCTGCACAGTCTTGCCAGTTTTGTAGGAACACCAAGCTCTGACATTGCGGCATACACACGATCTCTTATCTTGCTATCGAAGGCCGCTTTGTAGTCGATCAAAAGATGGTGCGTATCGACTTCATTCTTTTCCAATATTTCCAATATTTGGCGTAATGTAAATATCTAGTCGATTGTGGTCTGAGAAGCCGCACTGATAAGGTCCAATCAGTGAGTTGGCGAATGGCTTCAGTCGTTCATACAATACGATCGTAAAGACCTTGTACACGACAGGGCATATAGTTGGCACAAATTGTAGGGTCTCCCTTCTTCAGGACAGGACAGAGAGCACTGAGGGTGCAATCGCCGGGCATACTTTCTTCCAACCATATTCTACCGATAAGCTGGTGTATGCACCTAACCAGCTCTTCACCACCGGTTTTAAATAATTCAGCGTGCAGGCCATTTGGGACAGCAGCTTTGTTGTTTTTAAGTCGCCGTATCGCGACACTGACCTCGATTGGGACCGTTTCTACAGCTAAGTACGGCATAAAAATATGTTGGGCTTTTGATGCGAAGACAAAATATAGACTGCAAGGAATACTATACACTGGACGACAAGAAGGACAGGAACGTGCTATATGTTAAGAAGAACATATTATGCTTCAATTCTCGAAGACGACTGTAATAGTGGCCGCACAATTGTTGCATATAATTTTTTCACAACATTAGACGGTGTAAAGCATACTACCAAACTTAGACAAGCATTCGTTGCTAAAATCCGTTTAATTAAAGCTTGCGTTCCTAATAAAATTAAAAAGCAATCTTCCCGTCCTATTCTCTCGTCAATGTTTGGATTCCATTAAGATTTGTCTATTATTCTGAACACTGTGAAGGTGAAGCGATGAAACCTGGAGCGATTTTTTTACAACGCAAATAAATACGGAGTCGATTTTATGGATCAAAAGGTTTTGCATTTTATGACAAAACGATCTACAAAAAGATTGACTTTTGCTTTTTTTAAAATATATTGGTCATTATGGCACTGGCTGCCTATTGTATTTGCATAGAAGGTGATGGCTTAGAAAAGAACGATGCTAGACGAGATTTTCTGTGTAAATTGTCAAACAATTTTGTTTTATTAAATATTGAAAATATAATGAATAATATTCATATAATTACTCGCTCAGCTATGGAGCATTTTTTAGGAAGTCCAATATACGTAAATTTTAGTAAAACACAAGAGATTATGGATTTAGGTGTTATATTAAATTTTTATATTTAATCCAATTTTTTTCTTAACCACTTTAGAAAAAATTTACCGAAAAACTGTATTTTGTTGGTCACAGTGAAAAACACCAGTATGTCAACAACATTCCAAAAAAGATTACACCTATATTAGCTGCTTAGGGAGCCCGTACCTTTATTCTATTTATGGAATGGAATTGAATTTGTCGTACATATATTTATGTTTAATGAATTAAAACAAGGATTACTCTATCATTGTATAAGCAGTACAAATTAAGAAATAAAGTTTAAGCATTACTGGTTATTCTAGCTGTCATAGAAGAGTAGTAAAGCCTCCCTTTTTTTATTTCACAAGAAGACGCACACGTCTTACCAAAATACAAGAATCTCACAGATGCGCTTCATAAGATTATATAAATGGTCCGCCATCTAACGTTTTTTTTTTTTCAACTAGTGCTTATTTCGTGAATGGTAACACTTAGCTCATGTCTGATTTGACGGATAATTAGTTTTATCCTTCCGCTGAACGAATATGGTTGTCTATATGCTTGAACAACGCTGGGAAATATTGCGACATTACCTTGGAAATCGTGGTAATGCTGCAGAATCAAAAATCATCTTTTCAGATGAAGCTCATTTTGATCTTGGCGGGTATGTAAACAAGCAAAATTGTCGCATTTGGGGCACAGAAAACCCGCACGCATATATTGAAAAGCCGATACACCCATGACGGGTCACTGTTTGGTGCGGATTTTGGTCCAGAGGCATAATTGGGCCATTTTTCTTAGAAAATGAGCAAGGAGTGGCCGTTACAGTCAATGGCGATCGTTATCGGACCATGTTGAACGAATTTTTGTTTACAAAAATTTAAGAGGAGGATATTAGCAACATTTAATTTCAACAGGACGACGCTACGTGGCACACAGTCGAAGCTACACTCGATGTTTTGCGCCCTGTTTTTGAAGATCGCATTATCAGCCGCAGAGCTGATGTCGTTTGGCCACCTCGGAGCTTCGATTTGACACCGTTGGACTATTATTTGTGGGGTGCCGTCAAAGATAAGTGTTACGCCAACAAGCTAAAGACAATTGACGCTTTAAAGGACAATATTCGTGAAGGCATTGGTGAAATACAGCTGCACACAATCGATAATGTGCTTAAAAATTGGACCGATCGTGTAAGCTACTGCATGGCCAGCCGAGGCAGCCATTTGAATGAAATTATTTTCCATTATTAACCGGAAGGATTGTACTTTCACATAATAAAAGAAATTTGAGAAAATATTAATTATTTTTTTTATAGCATTTAAGAAAAAATTATTTGGCAGACCCTTTACTACGTTCGTTTAGTTTTACTACTATTAAATGCATGTTCAATAAACAAATATGCCCATTCAGTTTATGTAAACTAAACGTATATTTTAAAAGTATATTTGCGCATTCAATATGTGTATTAACTTTTAAATTATAGTTTGTTTTTTTATCAGATGTGTTATTTGAATAAAACAACTATTTTATTATTATTATATTATTATTTTTTATTAAAAACAAAAAATATTTTTTTATTTTAGCTAAATAGTATGTAACATACATACAGATGTACATATAAAACATAGTATTAACATGCATATAATTTATTTTTCTTTTTACACGATTTTGTTTTCCAAAAGGATGTTTGAACCAAAATTGTTTTCTTTTTTTATAAACATTTTTGATGCTTAATCCCAAGAAACATTTGTCGAATAAAAACAATTTTTATTCTGTTAGAAATCGAAATTATTGTCCGTCTATATATGTAAATACATTGTATATATCCAATAAACACTAGGCGACGATTGAAAGTATAAATTCGTAACTATTATGATTATTTTGCTGCGAATTAAAAACCACTTGAGATATTTACAAAATTTATTTAAAGTAAAGGGTTTTCATTTTCAGTTTTTAGTTAGGAATTTATACTTTCAAATGTCGCCTAGTATATACGAGTATATATTTTTCTTTAAGCAGAAACTTTAAAAATAATTTTTCCTTTGAGAAAAACGTGTTATATATGTACATATGTTACTGTAAATTCTTAGATTAATTTTAATTATAGCACTTGTGGAATTGCTTGTTGGGTAATTGCTGACGATTGAGTTAATGTGATTGTGTGCGTTTAAATTTGGTAAAATATAGTCTTACGATGTGCATTCAGATTGTTTAAAGGAAGCGTTCAGGATTTTTGTTTTTAATATTTAACATTTTACATTTTCTGTGACAAAAATTGACTAAATATTTCATTCTGTTTTTCTGAAAAATAGTTCAGGACTAAGGTTTGAAAAAACTTCAAAAAAATTTAACAAAACGTTTAATCTAAGTTGAAATTAAATTTAACTGAACACTTATACTCAGAAACCAATATGCGTTGAGTATTAAAATTTTTGAATGCAACTCTAAACGAGCGTAGTGAATCTGCCTACAAGCCTTCAATTTCAAATTTTTAAAATATTAAATTTAACTCTGTTTGTTTTTTCTGTGTACATACATTATATTCTGCCTTTAAAGTCCCAAAAGAAACTCAAAAAACTCTTTCAACAACAGCCTGTGTAGCTGGCACTGCATGGACAATATGAACCATTTTACATAAAATGGAAAAGTATAATTTTTCTTCTCCCAGTATTGCAGCAAATCGACATCTACGTCTAATCTCACAGGTTTAAAGCTATCTGTTTCAACTATAGCTGCTAATAACTCGCACGAAGTATTTTCTTCGTCATCTTCGGAAGATGATAAGAAAAAAAAGAGTGTCAATTTGACCTTTTAGAGGACTATATTCAAAATCGCGCAACGTTAAAATAAAAAAACCGGTAATAAAAGTTATGAACAATGAAAAGAAATAATGAATAACGCTTATCGAAAAGTATAATTTATTTTCGCTGAAAACAATGTTTAGCTGAAGGAACAAAATCTAATTCCTTCAATATAACAATTATGGCTAATTTTTTTAGGTATTTCTTATAACTGTTATGTATCTGCTTTCTTTGGCGTGTTTAACGAATAATAGGTGTTTGGAAAGAGCGCCTAAGATTGAGTACCATAATACTTATGGAAAACAATAAACCTAATTTCACCTAAACCCTTATAAGCTAAGCGAAATTTCTGCTCGGATACCCAGAAGTGAATTATGAACAGAATTTTATAAATGTGGTACAATAATTAATGATTATAAGAACTTTTTATGACAAAATTTGGGCATCAAGAAATTATTATTTTTTGTTTAATTTTGGAATCAAAAATTGAAGGGGCCTTAAAAAAAGTAAATGAAAAACTAATAAGCATCAATTCATTTTTAAAGCTTTATTTGGCTGCCCACTCAAGTTTTTTTTTGAAGTAATTTGTGGTCATTTATTGAATCATTTTGAAACCATTAGATCAATATGACCTTTAACTTGCTCAAGAAATAATAAACATTTCTGCTGAGCGAATTATAAATCAATTATATTGAAAATTAAACCAGCAAAAAAAGTGATGACTAATTTATTTAATTAAATAAAAGAATTTATTAAATTTTTGACTTGGTTGCTAGGGATCTGCTTAAAATCAAATTTCAATAAAATTTACCACAGTAACAAAGAACTTATTGCAAAAACTCCGCTCTTACTTTTGAGATGGATAAAATTCATCTACTAATGTTGATTTAAAATGAAAAAGAGATTGTGAGATGAAAAAACGGAAAGCGTTAGAGCTGTAGGCTCCTATTAAAAGATTATATAAAGCTTTTCTTTTTATACATAAAGACATAGACAGGGACAAAATCGTTAGTTAAAATGACCAATGATCTCTTCTAATCGTTTAGTACCAAGCAAGGTTAAGACGATCTTTTCGATTTGTCGTTAAAGAAGTTCTTTAACAAGCAACACTTGTTTTCGCATATGCTGATTACACTGGCTTAGTGGGTCCCTAATATTAATCTAAAAGGAATCGGCGAAAGTAGTTCTGGCAGTAGATGAAATCAAGGCAAAGTTGATGGTTTCAACGAACGAAACTGTTCTGAGAGGGACCCGATTTATGAACGCTAGTGACTATAACTTTGAAATAGTGGAAGAATTCATTTACTTTTTTCTGTTCAATCGAGTTAAGAATAATACACTATTTCAGCAGACGAAACCAACAATCTGTAGAATGCTAATAGTAACCGTGATTTTTTAAGATGCGAAAGCATGTATGCCTTCACATATGAATGAAATTGCTTTCGAAATATTTGAGGGAACAATTCATTTCAAGATTTATTGAGCAAATTTATGTTAACGGAAACTATCGAAGTACGCTGTATATTGATTCAGTAAAGCCCATTAAAATACTTCAACTGCAGGAAGTATTTATGTATTGTGACAATGCAACAAATAGGACATTTAATCACATTTGATGAAGTACGCATGACAGAATATCTTAGAATCTGATGGAAAGACCAGGTTAAACATCTCAGAGAACTTGATATAAAAGATTGAAGACATCGCGCGAAAGATAGTAACGCATTAAAATTTTTTTATATTTGTCTTGAAATACAGTAGAATTTTTAGTACAAAAACTATAATCAGTGTAACATTTGCCAATAAATAAGAAGAATGAGCTTTTCGGGTAGCAATGCTTATAACAAAAATTGGTTAGATAGGGTATTAACTCTCTTAGTACTTGAAATGAAATGAATGCTGTCAATAGTGCTTTAGTTTTAATTATGCTTAACCAGTTAGCAGCAGATGGTAGTACTAAGACAGCATAGTCGTTAATTGCAATTCGGGTGTTTATAATAAAAGAGATTTTGTAGGCATTTCTAGAGACTTTAAAAAAATATTTATGACAAACCGAAGGTTTTTAATTATATATAAATCGTTAAGAGACCTTTAATACCTATTGCTTTCTTAAATGTTTTGCTAAAAGTAAATTAATAAATTTTAGAACGAAGCAAATATTTTTTTTTTTAATTTAAACAGATTTTCGAGCATTCACCTAAACGTGTGCGATTATAACAAAATCAAATTTTAAAATAAAAAAACATGCAATGTTGTATGCATCTTTAAGTAGTTTTTAATTTGTGTAACTAATAAATAATATTATTGCAACACATTTTAAGGTATTATTTAAGTTACATAGTTTTCAAATTTTAATTTGCCACACAATTTCGCTTAGGGCTCCTTTAGCTATTATATGTATACTTTTTGGTAGTCTTCAGTAAGACTTAATTAAAACTGTCATGTCGTTATCTAAATAAACATGACAATATTCATTTACAACTTTAAAGATAAAATAAAATGTTAAGCCACAAAACGTTAGCTCTTAGAGCTATTGCTCTAACTTCACTCTTTTCCTTTGTAGTCCCGTCCTCAACTCCTAGTTTTATGTTTAGAGTCTTAAGTAGTCTTGTGACAGGCACCCATTCTGTATTTTTTATAATAAATGAAATGATGAAATGTCTTTCACAGCATAATTATAGGCTTGTCATATCATATCATAGTAGCAATCATCATTTCAACACACAATAAATCTATACTCTCAACATGAACACACTTGCAGAATTTCAATGAAGTAAAAGTAAAATGGAAAAATTTCCAACCTTAAGGCTGTTATTTATTTTCCATTCCGCAATCTGAGAAAATGGTTTTAGTAGGAGATAATACTCATTGTATTGTCAATCAATTTTTGGCCTTAAGATGGTTTTCTTTGTCATTATTTTACAAGACTCTGCTTATAAAAGCTTTAGAGGAAACAACGAATATTGGATGTGTTGTTGAGTGTAGAAATTATTAAAAGAGCACCAACCAGTATTAACCAATTTGTTGGGTTGAAAATAATATTTTTTATACATCAAATTACGTTTAACAGACGTATTAATAACATAGTTTCCTAGAAAAAAAATTTGGTAATTTAATACAAAACTCGTTGGGGAATAATGCTACACAAAACCTTGAAATTGTGAGTTTTATTCAAAATAAAAATTAAACAAATTAAAAACTAACCCAAATGTTTAATTTCAAGAAAAGTAATTAAAACTTTAATTTTAAAGGAACCAAAATATTTGCAAATATAGTTAAATTCCATTTTGTCTGACATCTTTGTTAGCCATGTTTATTTAAAAAGTTTAGAAATTAAATCAATTACAAAACATGGAAAGTGATATTGCTTATGAAACTACTTGAAAGCTTATACCAGGTGTAACGGAGTGAAGTGAGCGTCAAGATACAGATGTCTTCATAGTGAACAAGCCTTAATTTTTTTTTGTGTGCGTGTTGGCAATGACATCTGTCAAACATATTCAGTATACATCAAATCTTTTCATCGTGTTAAAGATGGCGAATTTTGTACCAGAAAATGATGATTTGCGCAAAACATACGTTTTTTCTTTTCATTTGAAGAAAAGTGTTGCAGAGCTTCTTTGAGTGCTTACCGAGGCATATGGTGATCATGCCTAAACAAAAAAAATCATGGGTTAATCATGGAAAACCAGATCGATTCGGTAGGAAGACAATGCTGTGTGTCTCGTAGGGCCAGAAAGCTGTGGTGTAGCAGGACAACTAATATCAATTTTAACTATGCACTGATCGAAAAACGATCAGAATGGGCCATAAGTCACGGCAAGTACATGACAATACACTTGCACACAAAGCAAAACCGGTTCAGGATACAATGAAAACATTAGGTGGGAGCTGCTACCCCAGCTGCCGTATTCGCCAGACTTGGCTCCTACTGACTACGTTTGCTTTTATCGATGGGACGCGCTACGAGAAAGTCTAAAATTTGCTGGCTAGCTTGCTTGCTTCACGAATTGTCTGAAAGATGGGAAAATGTGTAGCCAGCAATGGCCAATACTTTGAATTAAATGTTTTTTACTTTCCTATTATAAGTTGGTGATTATTTTTCCAAAAAAACGCTCATTTTTTACCGGTACACCTTTTATTTGTTTATTTCTAAGCCTCTCTTAAACTCAATTCACTAAAAAGGTTTTAAAATTTCACCTTATATTGCTTTATGGACTAGTGCTTTGAACGTTTGGTGCATCGTTTCTGCAAGAAGTTCAAGCTGCTTACTAATTGTTGCATGGCTTTCCTGAAACTAAGTTTAATTGGTGGTAAATTTGTGGGGTAAATCCAATATGAGCTACCAGAAGAACCTAGGCAGTCTCTAAGACAGACTGTCAGTAAAAAAATTATTGTGAACAAGTAGTGTTTTATTTTTTTTTTTCCTTTTTTTTGAGGGCTTAAACGAAATAGTTAGTAATAATATCTGTAGCATAATTGTTTACAAAACTATAAAGATTGCACATTAAAGAGCTATGAAAACTATTTTATTTATTTCTCGTATTTTCAATAATTTGGATGGTAATTTTTATTAAGTGTGAATGCACAAAACTATGTTTTCTACTTGAGACTTTTGAAATTATTCTTCTAAAGATTTTTTTAAGATGTGCTTAATATCTTAATAAAAATTGCTGATTTATGGTGAAATATTTAGCGGTATTTGAAGGCAATTAGGAATATTTTTTTTTCTTAATTTTCAAATAATTTTTATTTAAAAAACATTACTCCATATATTGATACAAAAAAATCATGTGATCGTTAAAAATCATACGTTTTTGAATAAAAAAATTAAATATTTTTTTTAATATAATTTTTATTAAATTTGGACCTATTTGAACCACAGTCTACAAAAGAAAGAAATTAAAAAAAATTAATATCAAGCTTTTCTGAGTTTTATTTATTTTTTCTGCTATAACACGAACACATTTTTTAATTTAGTAGATACTTGGACTATGCTGTGTTCTTTCTTTTTTTATTCTTTTATATTCTTTTATATTCCTTTATATTGTGAAATTGTTGGGAACATACGCTATACAATCCATGCATCACATAATATGCGTACCAGTAGCAGGGTTATCAGATCTGGCGATTTCTCGCCAAACGTGGCAATTTTAGAAGTTATTTGGCGTTCTAATTTTCGGTTTGGCGACATGGCGACTTTTTGGAAATTTGCAAACTAATTGGCTATTTTGTTGGCTATTTTTGATAAAAATTACGAAAAATTAAAATTATTATTTTGATATTTTTAAGTATAAAATTCATGAACATGGTCATTTTAATGTGTCGATTATAGATGGCAGCTGAACTTCAATTGTGTTCTCGGCAACGGGAAATTAATAGATTTTTAGGTTCCAATTTACTTATATAATGCAATTGTTGGCAATTGGCAACGAAAGATTTAAATTCATAAATGGTACGAAAAAGGATATAAACTTAAAAAATGTGGAAAAAAATTAATGTGTTTGGTTGCAAGATTCTTACATATGTACACCTCAGAGCTATAAAGTATATCATATCATCGTTTAAAAGGCCTATTTCTCCTCTCTCTAAATTCACCGAAAAGCTTAAAATCGGATAGTATTCCACTAAATTATAAACTTACGCAAAACCATTTTTTTACCCGTTGTACTCGATAGCCTTTATTAGAAAAATAGTATAAATTTTCAGGTATTTTATCTTCGTTCTTCTTTTGTCGCATAGTGTAATTTAACTCCAATACAAGGCAATGTGAAATATGACCAAGAAAAGTGTACAACGTTTTAGATATATAGCAATAATGAGACTACATATCTATATCCAAAATGTATTTTATATTAACGATAACAATTATTTTTTATAGCTTTCTAGCTTTCAGTAAACTATAAACTATGTTATAGTAAACATTGTACACATTTTTTTGCTAATATTTTTGCTTAATAAAATTAACAAAATATATATTATGGCGAATTGTTTTTCCACTTTTGGCGAAATTTAAGAATTTGAAACAAATTATTTTTTATTTGATTACCAATTTTTTTTTTATTATTTTAAGAAATATAATTTTTTTTTTCCAAAGTGAAAAAAAAGATGATTTGGCGATTTTGGCGATTTTTGAAATTGAATTTGGCGAAAAAGCTTAAAAAAGATCTGACAACCCTGACCATTAGACAAATATAATTCACATGTTTTATGTGAAATTAATAGTTTTACATGTAATTTGTTTTGGTATTTTAGAATAATTTTTCATAAAAAGGTAAACAAAAAATTCTATAAAAACTTGTGCTTTTTTTACTTAAAGAGTTAGTTCTTTGATTTAAGCAAACATGTAACTGAAATACATAAATATATATACTCGTAAGGACGTGCTTCAACTAAATTATTTTCTTATCTCTCTATTAAAATCTAGTAAAAGTTTGGGTAATTTTACACTAAAACTTTTATATTTTACAAGTGAATCTTTGGTTACAAAATTTCCATATGGTCCCACAAGAACCACCTAGTCAATATTTCTAAGGTCACTAGTGATTCTCAGTATATGTCAATAATATATTCTGAAGTATAATTATCCAATAGTATTGTTGTCGATGTCAGTTGTACCGTTGTAGTACTTTTAGGTTATTATTATTTTTGTTACTTTATTTGAGAAAAAAAAACTTGCATTTGTTAACTACATTGACATACCCTGTGTCTCTAAAGTGCCATAGGTTTATTTTTAATACAATGTTTTTATATTTCCAGTCTTTTTAAAGGGTCCGCCAAATAATTTTTTTTTTTTTTTGAAAAAAACTGCTGATTATTTTCTAAAATTTATTTTTTTATTTGAAAGTACAATCCCTCCGGTTAATAATGGAAAAAAAATTCATTCAAATGGCTGCCTAGGCTGGCCATGCAGTAGCCTAAACGATCGGTCCAATTTTTAAGCACATTATCGATTGTGTGCAGCTGTATTTCTTCAATGGCTTCACGAATATTGTCCTTTAAAGCGTCAATTGTCTCTGATTTGTGGTGTAACACTTATCTTTGACGACACCCTATAAATAATAGTCCAACGGTGTCAAATCGCAGCTCCGAGGTAACCAAAAACCATCAGCTCTGCGGCTGATAATGCGATCTTCAAAAACAGGGCGCAAAACATCGAGTGTAGCTTCGGCTGTATGGCACGTAGCGCCATCCTGTTGAAACCAAATTTTGCTAATATCCTCCTCCTCAATTTTTGTGAACAAAAATTCGTTCCACATGGCCCGATAACGATCGCCATTGACTGTAACGGCCACTTCTTGCTCATTTTCAAAGAAAAATTGCACAATTATGACTCTGGGTCGAAATCGGCTTTTCAGTGTATGCGTGCGGGTTTTCTGTGCCCCAAATGCGACAATTTTGCTTGTTAGCATACCCGCCAAGATCAAAATGTGTTTCATATGAAAAGATTTTTTTGGCAAAATCGGCATCTTCTGTAAGTCGACCGCAGGCCCAGATTCCCAGCTTTGTTTAAGCGTATACACAACCATATTCGTTCAGCTGAAGGATAATACTAATTATCTGTCAAATCAGACATGAGTTTAGTGTTACCATTCACGAAATAAGCCCTAGTTGAAAAAAAACGTTAGATGGCGGACCCTATATAAAGACATGCTTCAACAAAATTATTTCTTTATCTCCCTATTGGAAACTAGTAAAAGATTGGATACCTTTAGACTAAAACTTTTATATTTTACAAGTGAATCTTTGGTTAAAAAATTTCCATATGGTCCCACAAAAACCACCTAGTCAATATTTCTAAGGTCACTTGTGATTCTCAATGAGCACATGTAAAATATATATGTCAATAACATATTCTGAAGTATAATTATCCACTAGTACTGTTGTCAATGTCAGTAGTACTGTTGATAATATTGGTTGTGAATCAGTATATTTTAACAATTGAAATTTCTTTTAGGGTATTATTATTTTTGTTACTTTATTTGAGAAAAAAAACTTACATTTGTTTATGACATTGACATACCCTGTATCTATAAGGTGCCATATGTTTATTTTATATACAATGTTTTTATATTTCCAGTCTTATTTGTGCTACGTAACTAAGAACAAATAAAATACTACGTGATTATTGAGTTATAGGAAAATGTTTTGAAAATGTGTTGTTTAAGAAAATTTTGATCATGGAATTATCAAAACAGGTGTGATATAAATTTTAATAGATACCTTGCGGTCACTATTTTGGTTACTCCTAAGAAACAAAATTTGAATAATAATAAAAAAGGGTATATGTATTTACATATGTATATATATTTAATATTCTTTCAAAGAAATCACCAATGTGGGTACATATAGTAGGTATATAGTATGAGGCTTTAGAAAAAAAGGACACCGAGATGAAATTGCTACTTAAAACTATTATTCTGTTACATTTACTCCAAAGGAAAGCATTAATATAATTTTGGCATTAGGAAAAAATTATAAATAATAATTTAAACATACAATGAATAATATATTAAACATATACATACATTCATACATATGTTTCTTTTCTTTGACAAATATTTTTCAAAAAAAGCTTAACCACTTTTTTATACACGGTGTTCGCCGGGACGGTATACTTATTTGTTTTGCTGCCATTTTAGTAAACATTAGTCTTGACAAATCACATTTGGCAGTCGTGAAGTAGAGACGTGGCAAATTTATTATGGAAAAATATTCAGTAAGCCAACGTGTTTTAGTTGTTAAAACATTATATCAAAATCATTCATCGATTAGTATGACGATGAGAAAGTTACGTCAAATTTCATTTTCGTTTGAATGGATATGTGAATAAACAGAATAGCCGGTTTTGGGCAATGAAAAACCCTCAAATTGTTCATCAGTCACTTTTGCATCCATTAAAAGTAACAGTCTGGTGTGCACTTTGGTCAGAAGGAATCATTGGACTTTAATTCTTTAAAACTGAAAACGGTGTAACAGTAACTGTCAATGGGGGCGATAGCGTGATATGATTGAAATCTTTTTAACGTCACAACTGCATGCTTTGTGCTTGACTAACATGTGGTTTCAACAAGACGGTGCCACGTGGCATACAGCCAGGATCACAATGGAATTACTGCGAGACTTCTTTCCACAACAAACTATTGCAAGGAATGGTGATGCTGATTGACCTCCACAGTCGCCTGATTTGACTGCTCCGGACTTCTTTTTGTGGGGATATCTGAAAAGCAAGGTTTATGCCAACAAACCAGAAACGCTGGAGTAACTCACACAAAATATTCGTGATGAAATTAATCAAATACCGCGTGAAACGTGTGAGAATATAATGAAATATGTGCTCAAAAGGGCTCGCATTTGTGAGGCTAACAGAGGCGGGCATTTACCTGATATTGTATTCCAGACATAATTGCCGACATTAAATAAAACATTTATCAATATAAGATCCATTCTCTTTCATATAACCAAAAATTATAAGCAAACAAAGTAGTATAGCTTCCCGGCGGACACTCTGTAGAAATATTATTTTTATTTTTTTTAATTTTATTATAAAAATCTAAACATATAGTATTTTCGTACTTTTTCTTGAATTTGTTTTTAATATTTGACATAAAAGGCACGTGGTTGCGCTTTTATCGTCACATAGTTGCCTAATATTGAGTCATGTGCCTGATGGTAAATTAGAAGGTCACTGTTAATATATCGATGAATTATCGTCACAATATCAGTATAAAATTGAATTTCGTATGGAATTATCATATCATAATATATCACTGATGAATCCTCGTGGCAATAACGCTAGGAAAGTTATGTCTGACAACATCATTGAATGTCACTATACTAAAGAAGGTTGAAATTTAGCGACATTGTCTGTTATAAGTCGACTTAATGCTAAAAGTTGGAGACAATGTCTGTTGTGAGTCCATTATATGCTGAATTATGCAGGATTTTGTCTCCTATACCTCCATGCTAATGAATAAATCACAATGATTTTTAATGTTATTGTTTGTTAGGACTCACAAATAAACGGACGCCTACATGACAAATTCATTATTTGGTGATCTATGTCAATTTGCACAATTACATTGAAAAGTCATGTTTGAGCCGTTTGAAGACGTGAAAAACAATACAGCACAAAAATGAAATTAATATAAGGGGCCAAACACATTTGGTCCACCATTTCGTTAAATTATATTGAAAAACTTTACAATTCAATTTTCAATCGAATTTCGAGGTTATTTCAAATTCAAACAAAGATGGTGCCACGTATTTAAGGAGAGAGTATTTAAGAATTAAAATGTTATAGAGTTGCTTAAAATACGAATAAAATTTAAATTTTTGCTGATGGTGCTATCCTGATGACCAATTTTTTTAATACATTTTTAGTATAGTTTTACTAAAAAAAATTAATTAAAATACTATCTTAAATGGAACAGCAGTTATTGTTCTTTCATTTAAAAAGAAGTGATAGGAGTATTCTACAAAGGAATTTTGAGGCCATATCTCAACTGGTTCAGATAATATTTAATATCAACCGTCAGTATAAGTTGGGGCGCTAGCCTGATAACTAGTAGGTATATTTTTCAAGGTATACGAGTATGTACAGAGAATAAGCCTTTAAATTTAAAATTTTAAATAAACAATTTTCCGACAGAGATAAAAACATTTACATACAAACAACACAACAACGACAATAAATGCAAAAAAGTATCTGGAAGGCAAATGAACTTCTCTTTTTTCGCATACAATTGTCGACCAGGGACTTATCGCATGTACAAACAAATTTGTAAGCAAAAACAACAATAACACAAAGCTATAGAGAGAAAAACAAAAAATAGCATTTAAGCGCGCCAAACAAAAACTATCAGGAGGAAAAAAATGACCATAATAAGTGTGATTTGACTAGAGAGATTCGAAAGAGCTGTTGACATTTATTTATTTTTTTATGTTCTTGGTATGTTTGTGCTTGTCGTTGTTTTATTCAAGCCAAATATAAAAGGATATACAATTTAAATTGAATAACGTAAAATTAAGAAAAAGATTTAAAGATTTTTTAATATAGTGATTTTAAGTGCTAATTATGGTTCTTTTTCCTTTAACAAAATAAAATTATCAAAAGAAAATTATTAATTAATTTGATGTAATAACAAGGAATTTTAGAATAATATCGGGTCCACCATCTAAAGTTTTTTTTCAACTGATTTGACAGATAATTAGTTTTATCCTTCCGCTGAACGAATATGGTTGTGTATACGCTTGAACAACGCTGGGAAATATTGCGACATTACTTTGAAAATCATTGCAATGTTGCAGAATGAAAAAAAGAAAAAAACCATTTTTTCAGATGAAGCTCATTTTGATCTTGACGGGTATGTAAACAAGCAAAATTGTCGCATTTGGGGCACAGAAAACCCGCACGCATACATTGAAAAGCCGATACACCCAAGACGAGTCACTGTTTGGTGCGGATTTTGGTTCGCAGGCATAAATGGAGGCATTTTTCTTTGAAAATGAGCAAGGAGTAGCCGTTACAGTCAATGACGATCGTTATTGGGCCATGTTGAACAAATTTTTGATCACAAAAATTGAAGAGGAAGATGTTAGCAACATTTGGTTTCAACAGGACGGCGCTACGTGCCACACAGCCGAAGCTACACTCGATGTTTTTCGCCCTGTTCTTGAAGATCGCATTATCAGCCGCAGAGCTGATGTCGTTTGGCCACATCGGAGCTGCGATTTGACACCGTTGGACTATTATTTGTGGGGTGCCGTCAAAGATAAGTGTTACGCCAACAAGCCAGAGACAATTGACGCTTTAAAGGACAATATTCGTAAAGCCATTGGTGAAATACTTCACGGCCAGCCGAGGCAGCCATTTGAATGAAATTATTTTCTAATATTAACTGGAAGGATTGTACTTTCAAATAAAAAAAGAAATTTGAGAAAATATTCATTATTTTCTCTTTATAACATTTTCAAAAAAAAAAATATTTGGCGGACCCTTTACAAAATCTTTTTGTTATAATAATGCAATTTAAATTATTTTTGTTACCTGCCAAGAACACTTTTTTTAAGAAAATATTGTGGCACTTTGTAGTGCTTTCACTGTTATTTGTTTCTAAAATTTACTTAAGTCTTTTCTTCTATTATATTCATAAAAAAAAAGAAAAATATAAATTTGTTGCTGATTTTTTTATAAAATTTGCCTTTATCATTAAGATCTTCTCTTCACACTCTTCTTAATGCACTTCTCCTAGCTATACTCAACAGCATCAAAACCTTATTTATAGTACGAACTGTTGACTTCTTTAAAATTGTCATCAACCACTGGGTCCACCTCTTCATTATCGGAAATTGATTATTGGAACTCACAATTGCGAAATAAATCATTTCAATTAAAGGGTGGGCCATTTAAAAGTTTAGATTTAAAAATGCAATAAAACAAAAACGGTTTGAAATTGTTGCCAAATTCATTTTATTTTTGTAAAGTTCAATTATTCCGGTTAGAAATGAGATATTATTTCATTCATATGGCTGCCGCTGCTAGCCTCGCAGTACCCAATTCTCTTGGACAATTTTCGAGAACTTTTACCAGTATATGGGGTCGTATCTCGACAATGGCATCACGCATGATGGCCTTCAAATGCCTTCAATTGTGTCTGGTTTGTTGCCATAACACTTATCTTTAACGGCGCCCCACAAAAAATGGTCCAACGCTGTCAAATTGCAGCTACTTGGCGGCCAACTGATATCACCATTTCGGCTAATTAAAAGACCATCAAACGTTTGACGCGTTAAATCGATTGTGGCATGAGTTGCACCATCCTGTTGAAACTAAACATCGTTCACATCAATATC
Organism: Wohlfahrtia magnifica; assembly: GCA_023159175.1. Taxonomy (NCBI): domain Eukaryota; kingdom Metazoa; phylum Arthropoda; class Insecta; order Diptera; family Sarcophagidae; genus Wohlfahrtia; species Wohlfahrtia magnifica. The sequence goes on from JAKWBJ010000059.1 coordinate 2,491,133, forward strand.
GTGAAGAGTGGGCACAAAAAAACGGTTACCATGGTGCGAAAGGTGTCTTCATTTCATTTCATTGACCGTAATGGATACGCCAACCTCATTTTCAAAAAATATGGGCCAATGTTGCCTCCGCTCCACAAGCCGCACCAAACAGTCACTCATAATGGGTGCATTGGCTTCTGTAAGATCACGTTTGGGTTTTCTGAGCCCCAAATACGGTACTTTTATTAACGTACATACCAAAATGAAAATTTGCTGCATCCGAAAAGATTATTTTTACTATTTTTTTATTTATTTTTAATTTTTTGCAATTTCCGACCAATTGTCTTTATTTTGAAATAAATTTCCGATAAATCCCAACGTTGCTCAAGTGTAAATCGAGTCATTTTGTACAGTGAAGATAATATCTGTATTTTATGACAGAATAGAATGACAAGTATTGCCTGATTCGAAATAACCGCTGGTTCAAATTTGAATCAATAGATGGCCCACCAGATACAATTCATTGTTTTTTTGCATTACATACTATCTTTTTATCCTTAGTTTCCTTAGGGAAAAAACTGTTTTCGCCTTCTTTGAAGACAATACCAAAATTCCTTTACCTTAAATGTAAAATAGAGAATCCATATATCACCAATACTAACGGTTAAACATTGCTAACCGCTTTAATAATACAACTTTTTCATTTCTGTTCTTTCGTCATCAAACGTGGACCACATCTTGCGCATAACTTCTTTCTAGGTCAATGTAATGCCTTTTATGTCAATTAGCTCATGCACCTTCAGCCAATGATCATCTGATACTATTTTGTTAATTTTCTTAACTGTATTTGGCGTGTTGATCTCCAATAATCAACCAGTGCGGTGTTTGTCTTGGTGGCTCGTATGGTCTCCTTTAAACTCTATCCAACAATATTATACAGTTGTAGATGAAGGAATGGACTCCCCAGAATAGCATCTTGCTTGACTGTAATATTAGATGAACAGAGAACGTTCAAACAAACAGTGACAATTTTTTTCTATGTTTATAAGTTTAATAGATTGTTTAAATGGCTCCAGAAAAGAACTAATAATACTAAGCAATATGACGACTTCAAACTTAAAATGTATGTTGTCAACAAAGTAATTAATATATTCGATCACTCAAAGTTTAGTTCATCCAATTCTGGGACTCTGGGCTCTATGCAGCGTTTACTGATTTTTTGATAAACAAAAATCATAAATTCTTTGCATCCAAAAAAAAGAAAATTTTTTTTTTTTTCGTTTTACTACATACACTCTCCCAGTACGAATTTTCCATTTAGTCCTTTGAACGAATTTGGAATTTATAGTTCTTTGTCATCCAATTTGTAAACATTCATCCTGTGAAATTAATCAGAAAATCTTTCATAGCTGAAGGCAGTTTTCAAACTTTAGTTGCTCAAATTTTGTAAGCATTACAGGTACGCATTGGTAGTTCACAATTCTCTATGGTAACAATTTTGAATATCTGATTAATATTCATAAATTGTATCTTTAAAAAAGTTATTGTTATATGAAGCTTATAAGCCATACATACAGTAAAATGGCATGCAAATAAAATTGCAAGCAAAAGCCTTAATTTTTGAATAAATCAATTGTGTTTCTCTCCGCATATTAACAAATCTCTAAAATGTTTGCTTTTCAAGAATAAGGAATCAAGAGTATAGGGCTGATTAAGCAATTTTATGACTAAAACAAATATTATTATTAAATAAGTCAACAAAAAATTTTTCAAACATCATGGCAAATGAGTGAAGTTATTAAGTCAAGAGCATAAGTTATAAGGAAATATGTCCCTGAGTTTCAGTATATGAAATTTAAAAAAGAAATAAAAGTGAATTTCAAGGAAACTATGATTTATTAAAGAGACCTTCTTTCAAACATATGGTACTTTAAGCTTACTTTTATATATTTTTCTCTCTCTTTCTGTTTCCTAATAAATATTGTTTCTTAAATTGAATTTGAATTTCTTATTTACTATGCAGATTTATATTCAAGCAGTCTGCTGCAAACTACAACTTATCCGTGAAACACCTGTGGTTTTGGCTTTAAATTAATTAAAGCCATTATTTATAAGATTTTAAGTAGTTAATTAAGAGCTGGCAGAGTATGTAATCTTTTTGAGTGAATAAAACTCATAAAAAATATATATAAAACGATTTTAAGATTTTGATAAAAAGACGGAGCTTAAAATAAAATAAATTTGATATTATTTTATATGTTAAGTCTTAAATAATAAGTCACTAGAGGCTTGAAACAATACGCTTAAAAGCTTTACAGTTTGTTCTAAACAAAATTGTTTTTAATGTTCCAGTTAGACCTTCTGGCCACTTCCATTTAATAAATTTAAAACATCACAGATCTGTTTATGCTATTAATGACTCCATTCGTCAGATATATTTACAATTCAATAATCTATATCATTTAATTGATTTTTCTGAGAGTAATGAAGTTTTGAAAAGAAAAATAATGTTGTATCTAAATTAATTACATACACAGCCCCCCATCTTCTATTGCGTTTTGATTTCCTGTAGGAGAGATGACACATAATGATTCTCACAATAAATTATAAGGCAATAGAAGATAGGCTGTGATAGTGTAGGAAGCAATATGCAATTTACAGCTTTAACATTGCGTACGAATGCAGAGAACTACAACAGAGTTTCGAAAACTAATATGCTCCTTATTCAGGAATTTTGCTAGAGATATTAGAAAATCTAAAATATTCAAATCCATACAGTCTGATCCGTTAAATCGTGGCTCCAGAGCCAAAAACCTTATTTGCCCGGCCTAAATATAATCCAAAACGTATTGGCTGTTGTGCAAATATCATCATCCTGCTTAAACCACATATCGTCCAGGTCCATATCCTCAACTTCAGGCCACAATAAATCCACTATTATCTCGCGATAGGGAACACCAGTCACGGTAACTGCTTGGCCCACCTTATTTTCGACAACAGCAATACTTTCAGTATAACGAAATAGGCGAGCATGCACAGATATTTTCACATTGCTTACAGACCTGGTTTACTGAAATTTGCGCACAATTCTCCCGACTGTGAACACATTTCATCTATTATGCTAACCACAAACATCACGTAGTGTATGAAATACATTTTGATTTGGACGCCAATTTTTCAACAATCTTAACAGGCTACTTAGTTGTGTACCTCTCCATGGATGAATTTATCAAACACTGAAGCAATAAAACGTCAAATAAATTTGGGCCAAAAACTTGTGGTTAAGGTGTACATTATGGTTGGACCACCCTTTATATTCAAATTTTGGCAAATACAGCAATTTTTTCTTAAAATTCAAAAAGTTGCTCTTATTTCTACAAAAGCAAACTTTTATAAAAATAATATTTTACCCTTTATTTAAAAAAAAGGAAACAAAAACTTGACATTTAAGAGCAAGAAACAAAAATTTTGTCGACCGCTGTGGTCTAATACCACAGTAATATTAATAAAAATTAAGCCATAGCGTGTTAATATAATAAAAAAATAATTTGTTGCATACAAGACGTACAAATTAACTGGCAACACCATGTTATTTAATTTGCACTTTCAGCTTTGTGATGATTAAAAAAAAAACATAAGTACTTTTTAAAAATTCATAAACTTAGTGAAATAATAATAAAATTGCTAATAAAATCGATGTAAATAAAATAATATTACGCATTTATAAAAAAATTAACTAAGACAAGCTGTAAAATTGACCTTTAAAACAGTCTTTTTTTACTAAATTCAAAAAGTAATCCAGTACTCAGTTTCTTTTTTTTTTTTTGTTTGTCCATCACTGTTTTATTTTCCTTTGTATTTATTTGCTTTTTTTATAAAATAAATAGCTAAAACCCGGCGTACTTCGCTACCGGGTTTCATTAACTATTATCTCAGTTAAAATTTTTAACTCTTTTTCCCCATTTTAGCCATATACGATTCAAACATTTAAGATTGCCTGTAGATATTTCAAGAAAGACACATTAAAAATTCCAAGACAAACGGTTCTGTTTTTAAGATTTTTCATTCTTCAAATAAACACACATTAAATTTAATACATAAGATGTATATGTATGTAGATAACTTTTACCCGGTGTGCTTTTTGGATGATAACGAAGTGTAAAAAGTTGCTGTTCTCCATACATACAAAATTTAATAAATGTAAGGTGCCACGCCCACTTTGTCAATCTCGCTCGAAACATCGACTAAAAGGATTCAGCTCAACACATACGACATTACGATACATGGTTTGGTAAATTTTCAAGTGACAATAAAAATCCTAATATGGAAAATGGAGGGCAATCTCTTGATATTTATATGGGAATATATAGGAAATTCTAAATGACATATCTCTGTCCGATTTCGTGCAAACTTTACAAAGGCCATCTACAGACCATCTCCAATATATCTTGAATTTTTGCTTGGAATCGTTCGACCTGTTTCCGCAGTTAGTGGTGATATCAAAGCGTACAGTTCTTCTTACATATATATATATATATATATATATATATATATATATATATATATATATATATATATATATATACATAGATTTATTTTATAAACAAATTACGTCTGCATATATATTATAAAAACGGAATAAAGTGGGCTACATATCATACGTATGTGTATGCAGTAAATATATGTACATACATACATACATATATATACATATGTTATAAATAAATCGGAATATATCCCTGATCTGTGCCAATGCTATAACTTTTCCAAGCCTCAACCCATTTCGGCCAGTTCCACATGAATTTTATTTCTCCACGAACGTGCTGAGCGTTCAAGCTAATGGCATTTATGAAGACGTCGCTCCATGACATTATTAAAGTGATTACAGTGGATTACAAAATCTTGAATATTCTGCATGTCTCCAAAAGCATCGTTCTACGTCTAACAACCATATTGGAGAGTAGATTTTTGTCGTTTCTGTTAAAAATTTCAGCTTTGTGCGCTGAACAGAAATTCATAATTGGTATTAAACAACCAGAAGTCTGCTGCGCTCTCTGTAAGTGGCGGTTAATATCATCACTCGATTCGCCAGTTTTGGAAATTATACTCATGCAGAATATGAGCAGATTAAAAGAAATTTATAATTTCTCTAAATGACTCCTTGTTGCTGTATTTTAGTAATTCTTCCAGAGGTTTTTTTCGAGATAGTTCGACATTTCTTTATGCATTTTATTTTATTTGTATAAAAAAAAATTGAACATACAACATAAGAAGCATCCATTAGAATTTAACTTACGGCCATGAGGGAGTGTATTCTTAACATGAATGGACGAATATATTGGATTGTGGACTTATTAGGACATTGTGTCCTTACCTGCCAAGGATCTTTCGGGAATATAAGGTCTAGTGGTCCAGGTGGGCATAATTACTGGTCACCTTTCATAAGGGGATAATAAGTAAATGAGACAACCGCTCGCTAGAATTTTGCAGGTTGTGCGAGAATGTAGAGCAGATGGAAACAGTGGTACATTTACTGTGCTACTGTCCTGGGCTTTAGCGTCTAATTTGGGTACGGGCAAACGGTAAATGAATGTATTTCTATTTTCTATTCTATTTCATTTATGTTTAGAAATCATTACGAATTAAACGAAAATATTTTATTTATAAAAAATAAAAAACAAAAATAGAAATGCAAATTATGAATGGTTTAAAGCAGCTACAAACCTACAATAAACATTTAAAATTTATGAATGATTTCTAAGAGCTTTATAACACTGTTTGTCGTTTATGAATACAAATTTTGGGACTTTGTCTTATAAACCTGTTAAAAAACTGTTGAAAGTCGTTATGAATTAGACCCTAACTATTAAATACACGTTGTGATTTGTGGTTCAACTTGAGAAGGTTGTAAATAAGATTGTAACGTTTGTGAAGTGCAATTGCATCAGGTTGAGTGTGAGTTCAGAGCAAAATTATTAAACAAATTTATTTTTAGGCATATTAAACCTATTGGAGCAATTTTCAACAATATATTTAAATTTTCTAGTATATACCATACTATTATCTACACCAATCTAGACTTTATTGCATTTGTTTTAAAAATAGTTTAAATTAGGTGCAGCGCGTAATGTAGATCCTGGATTTAGTCATTAGTGTAAGCAGTCGATCTCTATTCTATAAGTATATATGTGGGTTCTTTGCATCATTGATATATATGGAAACAGAATTTGGCAGCTCTTGTCATCAAATATGATAACAACAGTTAGCAGGAATTCCTCTTCTGAGCCTCGATTATATTATTGATTCAAGCTTTAGGGTATGCTACCAGAGATTTACAAAATTTAGTTACTACGCACGTAGGATCCACAATAATTTAGGCCTTTGAGTTACAAATCGGGTACATTCTTTTGAAAATTATATATAATATAGGCATTTAGGATCTTAATCGCAAGAAAAGCTATTTGGTTAGATGTGGACTAAAAACAACTTTTAAAGCCACAGCAAGATATGTGGTTCTTAATGTAACTTAAGATTTGTTTATAGCACAGTCCTTGGAGATATCGACTAGCGTATTGTATTTATATCTGCCGTTAAAAACTTCAAGGATTGAGACTATCTAGGGTAAAGCACAGTATCTATGTTACTCACGGCTAAACTAAGAACCCATGCTAAGATTTAAAATAACTTTGAAGTCACTATCGGTTGCTAATATGAGCATTATTATTATGAATATAAGAAACATATTTTTACAGATGAAAAATATTTCTCTATATAAATTTTCGTACCTCTTGTTTAGTTTTCTCTGTATTTTAAAAATGTACTAGTTTTGCAGCAAACGTTTTTAAATTTTCAAATTACATGTGAAGTGATTTACTAGAGTTTTTACTTAAAACGAGTGGTATTTAGGTGATAAGGCACTTTATTTGGATACTAAACACAATTATAAACACAGATTAGCGTATAGTCATGATTATTTATATGCCGCTATGTACAATGTTAGTTGTCTAAATAAAAATAAAATTTAATCCTCAAAGGATATTTACTGCAAAGAAATTATTTTATTTATAATAACCATTTATTGAGTTGATTGCAATCAATCTTTCTATACCGTAGCATTTTATTAATAATACTTTGGTTGAATTACTTCACCCTAATGGGTATCATTAATTTTTGCCAAAAAAAAATCAAAATTTATTGGTTAATATGTTTAAATAATTTATTTTCATATATTTGGTGCAAAGGCAATAATTAGTAACTAGGGAATTTAAATAAAATAAATTTAAAAATGAATTTGCTCAACACAATTTGCTAAAATACAAAAATTGTTCGAAATCAAAAGAATTAAAAAATCTGAAATTAAAAATATCTAAGAAATTCTAAGAACATTTTAGTACTTCAATTTACTCTATATGGACTACAAACTAAGATTTTAGTCGATTAAGAGTGTTAAAAAACAACATTTGATAACGGCCTGATCCAAGCGGATATCTCCAACAGATGGACGATTTTTCAAGATTTTCAGAGGAACAAATAATTTCAGCTATACGCAAACGAAACTGCTAACGGCTTATAACAAATTATCTATAGAAAAATAAATAACAAGTCAATAATTAAGCGGGCTCCGTTTGGGTTTAGACCCATATCTCGAGTGCTGGTGTGAGCAAGTTGGTAAAATACATTTTTATTTTAGTAAAATGATCATAAGGCTAGTTCAAGGAAATTGCGTATCGCTAATAACCGAGACTCCACGTACACATCAGGTGCCACAAAGTTTTATTTGATCCAAAATTGTTTTGAACTTATAGAAATATCTGCATAGAAACCAGAATCATATTGTTACGTTTTTACCTTTTTAAAAACATGTTTTTAAGAGTTAGATTGTAGTTAAAATAAAATAGATATTGTGTTTGGTTTCAATTAAAAAAATTCTTTATTCAACTCAGTTATGTGCGCCACTACTTGTAATCTTTTTACAGTGAATAACAGTTTTTATCCTTAATTACTCTGTCTATTTACAACTTTGTAAACAACAAAAATTACTCGACAGATCTTTCTTCCTAAAGATCTCCAACCCGATCGTAGTTATAACTTAGGTTCGATCACAACCTTTTCAAACAGAGGTTATCCACACTTAACTCTCTTTACTGAGTTAGCTCCAACTAAACATATTTTTACTTCACTTCTAGCTTCACGATTTTACTCGTTATAAACTCTCTTCACACCAATAACATATTAGCTGAGTTAACTTTACTTACTCCTTATAAACTCTCTTCAAACTAATAACATATTCGCTGAGTTAACTTTACTTAAAACCGTACTCGCTGAGTTTGAAAGCTTTGTTCTGGTGCATATCTTTCCATTAAGAAATGTCATACCAAATTATACACAAAGGAACTATCAGATATTCGGTTTTCAAATAAGACAGCGTTGACAACTCAAAGTTATGAACTTTTTAAAAACACTCGATACATGACTCCTTAAGACTTAAGTACTTGTAATACCACACTACGAGGACGCTCGTTGGGCTGAGCTTAACGGTTTTTTTTTTGAGCATTTTAACTGGAAACTTTGTTTCCTTGACTCAAACGTCGATGCCATGGCAGAAATGGTGGTGAGTATAATAAGGCTAGGGATGGATATTTTCATCCCCTCTCAAAAGCTTTCTATTAAACCCAGCAACAAATATTGGTTTAATCTGACGTGTAAATTGGCAGTCAGATCCAGAGAGGCAGCATTCAGAAATTGGCGCAGTAACAATTGTGTCCATACTAATTTGCTTCGCAAACAGGCGAGATCTTCATGTGCCGCAGTACTTAGACGCGAAAAGGCTTTATACGAGCAGCGCCTTTGTGCTAAGGTTCTTACTTTTTCGCGGGGAAGTAAAAACTTCTGGTCATTCGTTAAAAGGCTGAGGAACAACGCTAGTTCGTTTCCTGCTCTTATAAAGAATGACCACACATTCACGGACCCGGTTGAAAAGGCAAATCTTTTGGCCGAAATGTTTGCAAGTAATTCTCACTTGCCGGAGAGCGTTCAACCACTGCCCGAACTTGAAAGAGTATCAGTAACTATGCGTAGTAAATTCTTTCGTGCTCGTGCTATAAAAAGGGTTCTTGCAAATCTCAACGTTAACAAGTCTTCTGGGCCGGATGGCATACCAGCACTAGTCCTGAAGCAGTGCTCTTCGACGCTTGCGCATCCATTATCTCACCTTTTCAGTGCGTCATATCGCGCCGGTATTTTTCCATCTTGCTGGAAGGTTGCTAATGTAACGCCAATCCCCAAAAAGGGCGAGGCTAGTAACCCTGAGAACTACCGTCCAATAGCAGTTTGTTCCACACTCTCCAAGGTTATGGAGAGTATGATTAATCACCACCTTGTGGGATATCTGGAGTCCAACGATTTACTTAGCGATCGTCAATACGGTTTCCGAAAGAGCCGTTCTACTGGTGACCTGCTGGCCTTGCTCTCAGAGAAGTGGAACAAGTCTATTCATTGTTTTCGGCGAGATTAAGTCTGTGGCTCTGGATATCTCAAAGACGTTTGATAGTGTTTGGCACGAGGCTCTTGATGTTCTGGGCATGAGAATTCACTGTGACGTACGTTGGAATGATCACATATTTCAAGTGTCGAAAGAAGCATTCAAGTGCCTTGGTTTTTTGAGACGGTGCAAGAAATACTTCACTCCATCTGATCTCCTTAATATTTACAAGACCTTTATCCGACCCAAAATGGAATACAACTCTCATATATGGGCCGGTGCTTCAAAGTCTATTTTGGAGCTTCTCGACAGCGTACAGGAGAGGGCGAAGATGCTCATCAATGACGGTAGGGTAGCTAACTCTATCGATTCATTGGAGCACCGTCGCAACGGAATGTGTTCTAATGAAATTAAGGAATTAATTCCCAAAAATCATACATTTTTACGTAGTACTCGTATTTCTTGTAGAGCGCATCCCTTTGTAGTTGACTGTCCAGTAAATCGCACAACGCATTATAGGGAGAATTCGTTCTTTGGTCGCACTGTTCGGTTGTGGAATAATCTTCCAGCGAAAGTATTTCCTGCCACTTACGACATGATTATATTTAAATCTAACGTTCATAAACACTACTCCCTTTGTCCTCCTTCCAATAACCTATTTTCCTGGTACCAGCACAATGCACTGCATGAGTAGTGGCCATCCCCTAGGTGTTGGTGTTATATAAAAAAAAGAAATAACAAAATAAAGTCACTGGTCAAATCTTGGAGATAGTTTTCTGCGTAGGAAAACGCCAGGTCAATAATCAAACCTCTACTTCACAAGAGTATAGTATTTGCTTAAGGAAACTTAGTAATAGGTATCACATACAAAATAAATTTCGTTCAAGATTACATTGTTCTAGTATTTACAATACAATTTTGCACTCTTGGTCGGGTCAAGATGACATTCTGCACTATGAGCTGCCTAAAATCAGTGATCGGAGCAGACTGCAATTACTTTGTTTGAGCCACGCATTATTAGAAAACCAGCCGGAATATAGTATAAGGATAGACATAATTAAGTTATTTTTTTTTTCATGTTAGAAACGATCAAATGCCGGTTCCACAGTATTTTCTATTTTTCTTTTTGGATTCATAGTTTGAGCGCCTCAAAAGGCGAAAAGTTTTCCTGAGACGGAATTTGGAAATTGGCTCAAAAGCGGATAATATATTTAATAAATAATATGATAACTTTGCTAATTCATTATCTTTTTTGACCAAAAAAACGAAGGAATTAATTTGTACTTCAAATACGTAAATTATACTTAATTTTGTTGTAAATAAACTACGAAAACCTTTAAATAATTTTTTTTAGTATAGTACCTATTAAACGCACACGGATTTTATTGGATTACCTAGTGGGTTGCCATCACATATATCACATATAGTTTAGAAATTTGTTTTTAGTTCAAACTAAGCCTTATGAAATATTCAATTTTAGCGTATTGGTATACATTTTAAAAATATATGTATGTACCTATAGGGTTTTGTTTCCAATTTTTTTATACCTTTCAAAAACTGCAGCTTAAAAGTGTAGTCCCTTACCGACCACTTAAGTTGTTTTGCTGCAGTCATTCATTTGTCCAGTCCTTTTTAGTCTGCTGACCCTTAAATGACTGGGTTCTTGTTCAGACAAATTTATTACTTCCTTTGTATTTCTGACTAGAGTGTCACTTGCGTATAAATTTTTAAGAAGACTTTTCTAAGGCTCTGTGAAAGTAACAAGCCTGTGTAAGAGAGTTTGCTTTGTTTTAATTTTTTGTTTTTTAATTATGTTTGCATGACATGAGAGAAGTTTCAGCAATTAAAATTGTATTTCCGTTCCAGGTTTTTTTTTATTTAATTTTTTTATTGTATAACTTCTAACTGCATATCTTTGTTTATACTCTAAGGAATTTAAGAGCAAGTATTTCTTTTATTCTTCCAACTCTTTCTATTCATCTGTATGCAATACAAAAAGAATTTTCTTTTTTTCATTCATGTGTTTTGATTGTGCTTTTGTTTACATTTTTCCTAAAGAAATTATTTTGTTTTCGGTTGTGTCTTTATAGAATTCCTTAAAATGTTTTCTTTTGTTTTCTTATTTTTTTGAAGTTCGAAAAATTATTTCTTATATTCAAGCTTCAGGCGTATGAATTTAATGCAATCATTAGGGAACCATAAATGCTTAGCTTTACGGCTGCTCCTATTGGACTTTTGAATGCTCAAAGGTAAATGATAAAATAGTAGAAATATTACATTTTGAAATAAAACAGTGGTTATTGATTGACCTGAATATATTTCTGCATTTACAAGATAATTTTGTTTTTTCTCAATTTACACATAATGTATGTTTTTTCTTTCATTTTATTTATAAAAATTGAAATTGAAAATGAATATTTATATAAAATGGTGATCGTAAAAATGGTAAAAAAACTTTAATAAACTAAAATAATGATAGAAAAGATCCAATATAAAGATACTCATCAGTATGCTTTTTGATATATTTCCTTTATTTGCAATTTATTCTGTTTTATCCTACAAGACAAAACCAGCTATCCGTGTATTCACTAGTGACTTTGTAGCTTTGGAAAACTATTACCAGCAGATTATTCTAACTTCAGATTTAAACAATTGGAATATTCATACATCATTAAAGTGGTCAAAATTCAATGGTTGCAAAGTTATAAATTGCCAAGCTTATTATCTATGCGAACACATAAAGTGGATAATAATTTTTAAGTGGACAAATTATTAAATAAAAGGTTATTTATCGACTTTATCCTAAAATTTTTAAAAATACATTAACAAGTACAAAAACAAACAAAAAAATGATATGTTTTTTAAAAATATATGTATATTACTAGAGTAACCAGTCCCGCGTTGCTGAGAGCCTTTGTGTTGTATACCCATAAAATGTATACCTCATAACGGAATGCATTAAAATTAATGACTACCAAGTCATTCTAATCTACAAAATTACAAAATTATTTAGACCAAGCTTAGAATCTTCCCCTTTTATCGTTCCAAAGATACACAAAATCAGTATTTACTTTGCACGGGAGGTTCCACTCCCACTCATCCAATTCCGCTCACTTTTAGACTAAGATTTCTATTGACTACGAAGTTATTTAGGCAAAATTTAGAAACTCTTACTATAGGGTCCGCCAAAAATTTTTTTATTTTTTTTGAAATGCTATAAAAAAACTACTGAATATTTTCTCAAATTTCTTTTTTTATTTGAAAGTACAATTCTTCCGGTTAATAATGGAAAATAATTTCACTCAAATGGCTGCCTCGGCTGGCCATGCGGTAGCCTACATGATCGGTCCAATTTTTAAGCACATTATCGATTGTGTGCAGCTGTATTTCACCAATGGCTTCACGAATATTTTTCTTTAAAGCGTCAATTGTCTCTGGCTTGTTGGCGTAACACTTATCTTTGACGACACCCCACAAATAATAGTCCAACGGTGTCAAATCGCAGCTCCGAGGTGGCCAAACGACATCAGCTCTGCGGCTGATAATGCGATCTTCAAAAACAGGGCGCAAAACAGTAAGTGTAGAGTTGGCTGTATGGCACATAACGCCGTCCTGTTGAAACCAAATGTTGCTAATATCCTCCTCTTCAATTTTGTGAACAAAAATTCGTTCAACATGGCCCGATAACGATCGCCATTAACTGTAACGGCCACTCCTTGCACATTTTCGAAGAAAAATGGCCCAATTATGCCTCTGCACCAAAATCCGCACCAAACAGTGACTCGTCTTGGGTGTATCGGCTTTTCAATGTATGCGTGCGGGTTTCCTGTGCCCCAAATGCGACAATTTTACTTGTTTACATACCCGCAAAGATCAAAATGAGCTTCATTACCATGATTTTGAAAGTAATGTTGCAATATTTCCCAGCGTTTTTCAAGCGTATACACAACCTTATTCATTTAGCGAAGGATAAAACTAATTATCTCTCAAATCAGGTACTAGTTGAAAAAAAACGTTATATGGCGGACCCTTTATTACCATTTTAAAGATATAGACATAAAAATAAGAACTCTGTATAGGCGTGGCACCGCCCAGTTGAACAAAAACCATCAGTGAAGGTACAATTTTCCAACGCATGTATTGGTTTGTAAATCGGTTTATTGGTTCTCAAGTTATAAAATGAAATTTTTATAAATGCAGACTAAATTTGTTATGGTGTGTTCCAGGCCCATTGGTTCTTTGTTAATGAAGCATGCTTTTTGCGTTATTTTTCCAGTCACTATCCTTCTAAATTCTGTTCAGTGTTTCAAACGGATAGCTTTCTACAGCTTCAGTCAATTTTATAAAAAAAGGTTTTGTCTGCTTGCAGAGTTTTGTATCATTAAGTTGTTTATACAGTACATTTTATAAATGGCCAATGCAATTAAGTCCATGATCTTGAAAAATAATAATATCTAGTGGCCAACGTATCGTAGATTATTTTATAGTATATTTTGAAGGTTACAGTCAACACAGTAAATTCAATTATTTTAAGTTTGCCAGAATGTGCTATTTCACCATTATCGCGCATCAATGAAAGCAGCAACACAGTTTTTTTCTTACGTGAAACATAAGAGTTTATTTTAATATTTCTTCGGTAGTCAAATATCGTTGGATCAATGCATTCTTTTGAGCTTTCACTTTCTTAAGCTTTCGGACTAGCCTTAAATTCCAGCAGATTAAGTGCTCTGCTAACTCCAATGTTGTAAAAAGTTGTCCATTGTTATAACGGGTGTTTCTTTTACAGGTTCATAATTTTGATTTGGCAACACTGCTTTATTTGACATTATAGTTGCTTTTTGTTAAAATTAGATTGACATTTCATTATGGTTAGAGTAACATCGCCGCAAATGTGGCAAAGAGGCTGAGGCATTGATATTAAATATCCATTTAAAATTTTGGCCTCCGTTTAAGACCAGGAGTAAGAATGATCCACAAAATTTTATCGAAACAACATTTCATCCACAATAAATTACTGTTTCGTACGTTTATGGGCAAGGGCAATCATTATGTCTTCAAAAATGATAATGGTCAAAGTGTTACTGACAATGGTGAACGCTATAGGGCCATGATTAGAAATTATTCGTACCTCAATTAGCTGGCATTCATCTTGCTGGCGTATGGTTCCAACAGAACGGAGCCAAATGCCACACAGCGCGCTCTACAATTAATTAACTTTTTGTGAAAGAATAATTTCACGTAATGGTTTAAATAATTGTTTAAATAATCGTATAATTTTAGCGCATTGGTTTATTTTCTTTAAGATTGTGTAAGATCACTTGTCTACGTAAATAAATCAGAAAAAAATGAACTCCTGGATATCAACATTCGAAAAGTTATTGGAAAAACACGGCTGCATACGCTGCCAAAATTTTGCGAAAATTGTTATTCCAGATTAGGCCTTGTGCGCGCTAGCCGTGGCGGCCACCTGGCCATAATCGTACTAAACATTGATGTCATTAAATGTTCTATCCAACAAATCCCGTTGATATAAAATATATTTCTTTGTTTTATGATTTAAACCTTTGCAACTTTAAGGACAAACACCCAATACATATGTTTACTACGAAATTGATGCCTTTGTTAGATGTTAAAAATTCGGGTATCAGACATTGCTTTCTGTATCAATTTTGACTGACCGAAATTGTAAGTTCTTACAGTTATAACACATTTTTTGTATATTTCTTTGACAATATTGTTAAATCTGACAATTATCTAAACAGAGCTTAAGACGTCAATTGTGAGTGAAGTTAAAGTACCCGCTAAGAAATTAGCGTGAGGTTTCAAATAGCACGACCTTGGAGACCAATTGATAGGTTTATTTATCGAAATTATTTTTCGAAAAATTTTGATTTCTATAAGCCCCTGGCTGTAGTCACATTATGGCATGTAGCGCCATCCCGTTTAAGCACATCTCGCACAGATCAATGTCATCCATATTTACAAAAAAAAAAAACATTGATCATGGAGTGGCAACGATACACATAAATAAATAATCCGTAACACCAGCTTTGGCTTAAAATAGATTTCTTGATGGCATCAAACCAAGCGTTGCATTTTTCTGGATTCAATGCAGCCTATAGTGTTCTATGTATTAGTTTCACTTCGAATGCGGCAGTTTTGCTTATTAACAAGCCCGCTAGGACAGAAATGTGGCTCATCGCTGAACACAATTTTTTGGTCTGTAATTTGTGCAAACTGATAACTGATTTTCGAAAGTGAATATAAATACTTTGTAGCGTTGTTCAAGCGTCAATCTATTCAAGATGATTTAACAAATTTTTTTACACTTTCCGTAAATTCTATTGGGTGTATAAAGACGGCCTATACATAGATAATTTGTTTTTCAATAGGGGCATCGAGACTTTACCATATATTGATGGTCATAATAAACCATATTACCTTTTAAGAAGTGCCTTAAAAAATAATAAAAAGTCATTCAAAGACCTAAGATGTGTTTTATTTTATTAATAACTTGAAGGAGCAAACAAAACTTATAAGTCTTTTTCAAGAACATTTTTCTTATTTGAAACTGTGTTCCCTGCTCTCAGTATATATTTTATTTATTGTTACCTTTTAATTTAAATTCATAGTTTAGACTTTTGCCTATTTAAAGATTGAAAAGGATTATTTTTTAAGTTATCAAAACACTCTTTATAAATGCTTAGCTTTATCTCTTGATTGTTTATGAATATACGCTACATAATTTTACTTTTGATGCTTTTGAATACCATTTATGAATTGAAGAAATTTTTTGTAGAATGTGTTAGAAACTATGAGTTAATATATGATTTTTTTTAAATGGTCTGTTTGCTTTGCATAAATTTAATTTTTTAAGCTGTATAGCAACAGAAAGTAGATTAAAGGATTTTATTTTAAAAATAAAGTTTATTTCAGAGGGATTTATTAATCAAAGCACTGAAATTTTTTATATCCACAGGATACTTTTGAAAATAAAGAAATGTAAGCATTAAAGAAAAATATAAAACAAAAATATAATTTCCTAAAACAGCACAGAACTGTAAATAAATATGTTTAAAAAAAAGAAGAAATGTTTTTTTTTTGTTTTTTTATATTCGTTTAAGAACTTTTTTTCTTTAGTTCTCACAATTCAGTCATTTGGTTGAAGTCTCTAGAGTAAAAATATTTTATTTACAATAACTTTTTATGATTTGGTTTCAAAAGTGATTTTGGCTTTTTGTTAACAAAAATAAAGGAAAAATGGATAGAAAAGTTGCATAAGTTTAGTTACAAGGTTTTAATTTTAATTTAATGACGTTAATATCTATTAGTACATAAACATATTATGGTCTATGAACGAGTATATTTGCTTTACTTTCTGCTTGCGGCTGTTTTCTTATTGCTGCTAAACCATAATATGTGCTAACTACTAAATTTGAAAAAGCCTATAAGTATAGGGTCCGCCATCTAACGTTTTTTATCAACTAGTGCTTCGTTTCGTGAATGGTAACACTTAGATCGTGCCTGATTTGACAGATAATTAGTTCTATCCTTCCGCTGAACGAATATCGTTGTGTATACGCTTCGCTAAGTGGGCCTGCGATCGACTTAGAGAATCATCTTAGAGATACACCTAAGACGAGTCACTGTTTGGTGCGGAGTTTCAAAAACAGGGCGCAAAACATCAAGTGTAGCTTCGGCTGTGTAGCACGTTGCGCAGTCCTGTTGAAACCAAATGTTGCTAATATCCTCCTCTTCAATTTTGTGAACAAAAGTTCGTTCAACATGGCCGGATAACGATCGCCATTGACTGTAACGACCACTCCTTGCTCATTTTCGAAGAAAAATGGCCCAATTATGCCTCTGGACCAAAGTCCGCACCAAACAGTGACTCGTCTTGGGTGTATCGGCTTTTCAATGTATGTGTGCGGGTTTTCTGTGCCACAAATGCTACAATTTTGCTTGTTTACATACCCGCCAACATCAAAATGAGCTTCATCTGAAAAGATGATTTTTTTCTTTTTTTCATTCTGCAACATTACCGCTATTTTTAAAATAATGTCGCAATATTCCCCAGCTTTGTTTAAGCGAATACACAACCATATTCGCCATATTCATATACAGCCATATTCATAATAATTTGTCAAATCAGGCATGAGCTATGTGTTACCATTCACGAAATAAGCATCCGTTGAAAAAAAAACATAAGATGGCGGACCCTATATATATGTATGTAACATTCAGTTTTCAAGAATTTTGAATTGGAATTTTTGCATTGGGTCATGCTAAGCACTGTTCCGAAGAAAAAAGTGAAATCATTAAAAAGAAAATTAATTTAAAAGATAGAGATTTTAATCAATTTTGATAGAAGAACAAATCAACTAATTAAAAACAAGTGAAAAGAATGTAAGCGGGTAAGCCAGAGTACACAATATTTTTCAACACATTGTACATATAGAAATGAAATGTTATTTTAATCAAATACAATTAATTAAACAAAATTAAATTTTTGTACATACATATCTGTGTCGACATGGAAGAGTAGCTCTTAGCCCTAATCTCATCCTTGTGGGGAATAAACAAAAAAAATAAAGTTATGTTCATGAAATTTTCCACTTTTTCTGTAGCATCAATTTTAAATAAACTACATTTTTTTTCTTCTGTCCCTTTTCTATGGTGCACTTATTAGCTTTTCAGAAAGCCTCCATTGCTTTGTTGCAGTTTCATTAAACAAGTTGTATTTTTCCAAGCTAAGTAGATGATTAACTCCACTGTAGCGCCATCCTATATGATTGTGTAGCGGTGAAGTTTCTTGCTAAGTGGTGGTGGTGATTTTTACTTAGTATTGTAATTTCTTCACAGTAGGTAGCGTTTTTGGCTAAACACTCGGCTGAGATTTTTGTCATCGCTAGAGGTAAGCTAGAAGGTCAGTGAGCTTTTTCTTAATTTTTTAGATGGACTTGACTAGAAGGAAGTTGAACACTCGAAACCACAATTAAATTTTTCCGTCATTTCCTCTGCAAGTGTTCGAACCTGAGTCGCTTGTGTTGTTGTGCGTGCGCTTTAACCAGTACACCACGCCACAACTCATGTGTAGTTTTCCACACATATGAAATCGCTACGTATTTTGCACTAATAACACAACTTTTTCTCACCAAATGTCCGTCTAATATTTGACAAATGATCTAAACTGTTGTCTGTTATTTGTCATACGACTGATTTCGATATTGAGCAGGTCTACCAGCACGTCTTTGGTCCTGAGGGTTCCAGCCAATGGATATTCTGGTAACGTAGTCTGGCGGTTTCCTGAAGGTGTGTTCCATCCAACGCCATTTGCACCGACAAATTTCAGCATGAACTGAGATTTTATGGGTAGTGTACCATAGATCAACGTTACTAATTTCTTCAGTCCAAAATATATGTAAGATTTTACGAAGGCGACTGTTGAAATTGACTTTTGATGCAGCATTTCCAGATTCGCTACCATAGAACAGTGTAGACATTACGTTGTAGTTAAAGATTTAAAGGTTTGCATTAGTCGACAGTTAGAAGGAACGACATATGAATTTTAACAAACCAAATGCCTGCCTTACCTTGTATAGTCTGCAGTTTATATCTTGGAATGAACCACCTGTTGTAATAATTGTGCATCCAAGATGCACAAAGTGTGTTATATTTTCGGTTTGGTGTTGGATAAGGAAAGGTTGTGCTGTTAATGCTTTGATGAGCATCGATTTGGATTTCCTTGCATTTATTTTCAAAAGTTTGCATTAGTCGACTGATAGAAGGAACGCCACACGGATTTTAGCAAACCAAATGCCTGTCTTACTTATATAGTCTGCAGTTTATATCTTGGAATGAACCACCTGTTGTAATAATTGTGCATCTCAGAAACACAAAGTGTGTTACATTTTCTGTCGGTTTGGTTTTGGATAAGGAGAGGTTGTGCTGTTAATGCTTTGATGAGCATCGTTTTGGATTTCCTTGCATTTATTTTCAAAAACCCTTTTGCAAACTTTTCTCTGACAATTTTCATTTATTCATTCGATAGGTCATAATATAAAACTGAAGAACTTTTTTTCGCCTTACGAACCTGAGTCAAGAATTGTCACAAGTAAAAGAAACATTCAGCCAAAAATTTAAAATGTAAAAAAGCTCTGTTTTTACAATCAACATTTGCTTTAACCGAAAACACATAATTTAATCATACGTTAACATGCAATGTATGCTCAGTATGAAGAGTTCATTGATCGCCAGCTAATAAATATTAAACAGATACAGTTGATAAAAAAATGATGGCCGTTGGCTGTTTTCACAAATATAAACATTATTTCAGTTAAAAAAATAAACCAACATTACGACAAGTTTTCTTGTTTCGCTACCCCTATATTGATTACCATTCTCAAGATATACAAAAATCAATAATTAGTTTGTATGTGAGGGAGGTATTTTGCCAACTTGTCCAATACCATCTGTTTTATAACTGATTTGTATTAACTACGAAGCCATTTAGACCAAATTTAGAAACGTCCACTACAACACTTCTCAATACCTTCACCACAAAAAAGAGAAGGATTTTTGAGCTGTAGAAGCAACTTTGTTTCATAAAAAAAACGGAAAACTTTTAAACTTTCGTTTTTGTTTTTTCAGCTGTTGTATTCAGCGCTAAAATAAGTTGATATTTTAGTGAAAAATAATAGAAAACCAAAGTAT
Organism: Wohlfahrtia magnifica; assembly: GCA_023159175.1. NCBI lineage: Eukaryota > Metazoa > Arthropoda > Insecta > Diptera > Sarcophagidae > Wohlfahrtia > Wohlfahrtia magnifica. Next base: position 2,511,297 of record JAKWBJ010000059.1, read on the forward strand.
CAACGTAAATAGTCGCGTAATCGTAAGTAGAAAATACACTTTGGAAAAGAGAGCTCCATAGTTTTTAATTTTATACCCTTAGTATAAAATGTTTTAACTTTAGTTGCACATTAAAATATACGGGTGGCTTTAGTGATATGAAATTCATTAAATAGTTTTGGTATCGACATTAGTGCATGATTCACACGACTGTCGCACCAGTGTGGCATTTGATTGGGATAAATGAGAAAAATAATATGTTGAGTTGCCGTATGAGCCAATAAATTGTATAAACCCACGATTGGCATATAAAATAGACTAATTACACTGGTCTACAGCAAAAAAAGCCTTTAAATAAAACTCTATAATATATAATGTCTTAATGTGCTGAATTCAAATCCGTCAAAATCAGTTTTTTTTTCCATCGGGCTCAATTTTTTTTTATTATTTCACTAATTTTATGAATTTTTAAAGGTACTTTTAGTTTTTTCACCACAAAGCTGAAATTGACAAATTATATAAGATGGTGTTGCCATCAGAACAATAAAAATGTTTAATAGTTAATTTGCTGTTATTAAACGTTTATGAATAAAAATTTTTGTTTTAGGTTTATAAGACAAACCTAAAAACCTTAAACTTAAAACCTAAAATAAGTTTTTATTACAAAAAAATTCTTAGAATATAAATTTTATATTTTAAGCAATCAAATGGAAATCAGATAGGTTGATATTAAAATAACCCTTAATGGCAGGTGCCTAACGAAAAAGACTTTCTCAAAAGAGTCGTAAAAAAAAACTTTACGTTATTATTTGTACGATATTTTATTTGTATGCAGGCATTTGTATGGAACATATGATAATTTCGTTCGCAGGAAAAATAATAATGCCACATATGATAAAATAAATTCAGTAATATTTCCATTAGTATAGTGAATATCAATATACGGTTTTACTATATAATTTTGGGCAAAGTGGTCGATATGAAAGCACTAATAGCGGTCTACTTAAAATTCCAAAAAAAAAACTCATAAATAATTTTATTGTATATTAGCTTATGGTTTTATGTTTAAATATATAATATTATCTTTAATTATCTTCGAATGAAATATTGATAAATATTCGATTCACTCACTCACTGAATTGCACATGATTTTAAACACATAAACACTCTCATTACTCATATTATTACATTTTTCTACTGGAGTGTATTGTTAATTAATTAGAACTTTTTTCATATACTCTTTTCTCTCTATTCACTTAAAAAATAATGATTAAATAATAAGCAGTACTCAAAAAAAAGCGAGTGTACTAATGCTGGATCAAATCAATCATTCACTGCTTTAATATGTATTAGGGAGATCGATCAAAAACCAGTTTTCGAATAATTCGAAAAAATGCAAATTAAAAAACCGGTTTTCAGTTATAAATTTATCAAATAACCGGTTCTGTTATTAAAATAAAAATGTTCTCAACTCAAGCTGCATCAGCAAATAAATTTGATAAATTTTTGTCTCATTTCGTAGTTTCTAGCAAGTAAGAATGCTAGATCAACGTTCGGACATCAAAATCAAGATTTCCTTGCCACACCATTTGTTAATTTTCAACAGCGGTATCACCTCACAACATTGCTTGCTGCTGGTTTTGACTATTTACGTTTGAAAAATTTTACAAACTATAACATCTGCCGTTCGGAGCTGGCGTTTGTAGGTGCCTTTCAATGAGTATAGTTAATCATCAATCTCCAACATAAAAATTTAACATTTATTTTCAGAAAATAAGAAAAAATTATTGTTGATCCCGTGTGCATATCTTTTTTGATCTACCATGGTTTTCACGTCATTTGTGCGACGTTCAAGGTTGTCACATACAGTATAAAAATAGTATTAAATTTACTAAAAAATATAAATCTTATAAAAATTATACATGTTTAAACTAACCGGTTCCTGATAAATAACTGGTTTATTCGGTATTCGAAAAATGGACATTTTAAAAAAACCGTATTCGATAAGACCAAAAAAACCGGTTAAAACCGGTCGAATAATAACCGTTCGATCTCCTTAATATGTATATATATAACATTGTAACATTAAAGTTTATGTGCGACTTGTACAGTAAGAGTTCCGGTTTTCAAATTAAGGTTTGTCTGTAACCATTAAAGATATTAAGCTAAAAAAGCAATTACAAATTTCTACAAAATTTTTGTATTTAGTTTAACAAATTCCATTTAACCCCATTGAACCATGCTACATACCACGATATTTTATCACGACATAGGCAACATCGTTCACAAAAACGTTGATGTTTTTACAATATCGATGTTCTTCCGATGGTTTATTTTTCTTATTTAATATATAAATATGAAATCAGAAGTAATGCACCGACGAAACATTTTAATGCAGTGATAACGACTACTGACTGGCGAATGTCATATTGAATTATTCTAACAAACGCTTACAATGACAAATTATTATTGACACAAAATTAATTTTCTTTGGTGTCATGCATGACTTTTTAAATAATTGTCCAAATTATCATAGATGGCAAAGATTGGTATTGTTTTGCAGGTATCCGTGTATTAGTGAGTCCTAACAGGCAACATTCTTGTTAATAATTTGTGCTTTTTTCGTTAACGGGCTAGCAGAGAAAATTCTACATCGTTAAGCATGTAGTCGACTCATAAAAGATAATACCGCTTAATTTTAGCATGTAGTCAGTTTATAGCAGAAAATGTCGCTAAATTTCAGCATTATTTATTATGGTGACATTCAGCGACATTGTCTTATATAACTCCCTTTGTCATTGTCACAAGTGTTCACCAGTAAAATTTTTTATTTATCATAATTTCATACAAATTTCTATTTAATACTAATTTTGTAACGATGACTCATCGGTGCAAATGTCGCACAAATATACCGCCGAGTAGTTGAATGAACCAACGCAAGATATATATTTAAATGAACAAGAGTGTACGAAGAACGAGGTCGAAGTTTTTCAATTTGGACGTCGGTGTATTGGTCATCAAATGAATGTTTATGTACGATATGCATCGATGCTTTTTTTTCTAAACATCAATACTTCGTTTGCATCTCTAGTCAGCACACCATATTATGTCAGCAGCTATTCTTTACAGCTTTACTTAAACTCTTACTGTGCAACTTTTACTTAACAAGTTGTCTTTTTCTTTTTGCTAAATTGAAATTTTAATTCAACTGAGTCGAGCTGTAAACAATAATTGGGACATTAATTTTATTTAATTGAATTTGATAACAACAATTTTTAATTTTAATATTTAAAATGCAATGAATAGTATCCTTTCATTCGCTTTTAATTAGTTAAAATGTTCTTATATCAATATTGATTAAAATCTTTGTATTTTTATTAAATTTTATTTATTTTAAAATTAGTTTACTCAGTTTAACTTGACAAGCTTCAGTGTAAAGTTAACATTTCAATGGTGGAATACTTCGATAATTGCATTTTATTGAAATGCTTAAAAGTATATCAGTGGATTTTTGCCATTTATGGCCTAAATTTACCACCACTTCTTATATATCGTGTAGAAAAGAATTTAAAATATTATATAATTTATTCTATATATTTATTTTATACCCTTTTACTTATGGCATTGGTGATTTGGTCATCGTATATCCATAATTTTATAATTTATCGCACAACACTAATTAATGGTTTCGATTTTTTGACAATTTTTACGGCACATTTTCAGAATACTATGACAGCTGTTATACAATTACATTTGGAATATAAAGTTTGGTTTGACTCAACCAAACTTAAAGAAATTCTTATTATTATTAAAGATTTAGAACTAAAGTGTCCTTCTGGCCTACACGGCAATACTTTTGCAAAACGTTTGTTAATGTTTAGTGGCTTATATTTGATTATACTAATGTTTCTGGTCTTTTACTTAAATTACTACCTTATAGCCAGTAAAATGACAATGAGTGCACGTTTATTTAATTTATTTTTCTTGGCATCTATGCAATTGAAATCTGTGGAATATGGCACTTATATACAAGTGGTTTCTGAACTTCTACAGAATCTTTTAAAAAGTCTTAAGTTGCTTAGAGAAAATATAGCAAACGAACCTTTAAAACGTCATCAGCCTTTAGCTTTTAGTTACGCCAAGAGTTTAAGACAAAATCAAGGGTTATTATTAGAGTTCTGGCTTTTGGTAGACAAACTGGAACAATATTTTGCTTGGTCTACGCTAATGCTATTTTTTTATAATGGTTTGGCTATTTTATGTACCGTAAATTGGGCCTATCTCAAGTACATATATGAAACACAACAGGAATACCAAATTTGTAAGTAAAAGTAGTTTATATCATGCGATATTAAGCGCAAATCTCATGTTATTGATTTTTGATTATAGAAAATAAAAAAAAAAAAATCTCCCTTTTTACAGATCGCTTTGTTTATGTGTGTATTTTGCTAATAAACATCCTTCTCCTAAGCTATTTGGCACAAAAATGTATTAATGAGGTGGGTTTTAATTAAGATTATATAGAAATTTTATTCCGTTCAACTTCTATTCTTTATTTTTAGTATCAAAAATTTTCTCATATTTTACTCAACTTCAGGCTCTCTCAACGCGATATACCAATGAATATGTGTATTAGAGAATATTCTTTACAATTAATGCATCAGCCTATAAAATTTACTTGTAATGGTTATATGGATATAAACTTGGGATGTTATGGCAGGGTAAATAGAATGAAGATTAATACTTCAAACAAAATATATATAAATTATCTTTTTCCCCTCCGAATTGTAGGTGACTTTGGTAATAATCATGTGTGTCTTTATATTGATACAATTTAAATTGACCGATGTCAGTGAGGGCACAGTTAAGGCTACCCTATATATATTTGGAAGAGTCCAAGGGAAAAATGACAATAATTTTTCGTTAAAGAGTAATTTTAAAAGAATTTAATTTTTTAATTGCTAACACTGGATGTATGATAATTTTATGTGAATCTTAAACGCTTGTGTTTAATAAGAAGTGTGTTAAATCTAATTCTAATTCTGACATTCGTATTCGAACGAAAGAGTTTTTGACTCTTTGGAATTCCCTTAGTCGATCAGAAATAAAACCAATCGAAATTTCTAATGATGGTTTTTAATAACGAAAAACAATTCGAATGTAAGCTTGTGTGTTTTTACTCGTAAGAAAATAAGAATGCGAAGCAAAGTCTTTAAGCAAGAAAATTAATTAAAAATTAATTTAAAAAAATAAAGTGGAAAATTTATTTATGAAAATTTAATATATTTTTCATTTTTGATCACAAGAACAAAAAATAATTCAATGCAAAAGGAAATACTTAAGTACTTTATTGCAAAGCAAATAGATTTACCAAAAAAATTTTATGTCGAATAATTCCCAAGAAAAAGTAAGGGTTAACCAACTTTGGGAGCAAGTTACCCTTAAGTTTAAAGCCTAAGGTCCACCAACAAAAGATGACATACAAAGAAAAAATATTTTTTTCTTATTTTAGGTATACGCTTTTAATGAGACATAAACTGATTAATAATAAAAATTGTTGGTGGGCCAAATGAAAAGTAAGCTCCTTGCAAGTAGGGGAAAGATTTTGACTACAGCAGACTTAGAAGTCCCTGTCTAAACATTTTAAAACCTTGCGTTAACTCTTGCCAACAAAAACAATGGATGATCTATCTCAACATAATTGAAATAATCTGAAAAAGAAAAATATTATTTTAAATTTCGTAAGGTTTGTACCACGCCACTTACTTTTTTTAAATTTAATTTATTTATTTTCTGTCCACAATCAATTTTATAATATTTAGGATATTTTATCCAGATTTGTAAAACAATTTTTTCCAATCCTTTTACAACACTTAAGCTATGATTATATTTGTTTTGTATTGAGTAACATCATCAGAAAATTTTTCGATATTGAAATATTTATTCAAATTTCATTTCGAACATAAATGCCAGAATACGGCCCTAGATTCTGTAATTGTTTTTGCATATTCCTAACAGTATGCCATTTAAATTTATAATTTCCTTTTGTCTTTCCAAAATATACAAAATTAATTTAATCCCTTTTATTTGAAGTCACTTTCTGCTTTTTCCATATAAAGCTGCCTTAAAGTATGCTAAAAATATTTATAACTTTTGTTGCTTTTTTATCCCATATACACTACACCATAATCAAATACTTACGTGATTTCTTTTAAAATCTAATAAAATTTCACTAAAGTCTTATATTCGATTAGGTGATTGAAAAATTCAACGTATCGAATAACCCATAATTACTTATGCCTCATGTGCATTGTTCGATAGCGTACTTTATAATCTTAAACTATGAAAATTCGATATGGTAAGCAGATTTCCTACACAATACACAATCTAATTCGTTGCTAGACTTTGACGAAATCTACATTGATGGCACACGAGTATTATGAAGCAAATCAATGTGGGTATCCGCTTAGATCGACAAATTTGATAGTCAATTTTGATTCTGAGGGGTTGCCCGAGGTTATAATATCTTAAGCAGTAAAATGAATAGAATTAGCTCAGCTATTTGGCTGTCTTTACAGATGAATTCAAATGGGCACCGGAAAGGAGTCTATAACCCAGATAAGAGTATAAGGCTTTTGTATAAGTTAACTGACTACTGCAGCATTTTCCAAGCTGAAATCTTGATTGTTCTTAAAGCAATCAAAACTATAGCTAAGAGTATTACAGAGGGGAGGTCACAACTTATGTTGCCATCCATGCTTTGAGACATATCATAAAATGGGACCTGGTTAGTGACTGGAGAAAGCCCTAAGGGGATTAATATATAGTCAGATTATGCATATGATTACCTGTTTACTGCAATAACAAAGTTTGCAACGTACTAGCGACACAAGGTTCGACGAATCTTGTTTTTTTACCTATAGAGCAATAGGTGAAACCACCGATAAGAATTCCTTTTGGGACAGTAATGGAAAATATCTTAGGCAAATCCTACAGCTTGTGGTGTAATAGAAGTGAGTATCTCGGGCCCTATGACTCAAACTGGACGAACCAGTACACCGAAGTGTACGAAAACACATAAGATTGTTATGGTGATCATAAAAGGACCTTGTTCTTTGAAATTGGATCTTCTTATGAGACAGATGTATATCGGACTTCTGTACGATGAGTGTTGAGGGGAATGAACTGGAATCGAGCATATTATTTCCCTTAAACAAAGGAACATCCGATCTACATGGTAGTCGATTACACTAAAGACACATTGATGTGCCAGACTGAGTAACATGAATGAGGTTATTATGGAAATTTATTTATTAACAGAGAAAACAACTTTTGTACTCAATACAATTTACCTTTACTTTAGTGAACAGTATGAGTTGGGAGGATACAAAATTAAAACTAATAGTGCTTTTATACGAATACGTGCCACTGTACATATGTTAGTTGAAATCGCATTAACAAAATCGTTGTAAACAATAAAGATTTATACAGAATTGCCATAATGAAAAAATCTTTCAGAAAAAAGGTAATTTTATTATTAAACAAAGAATGTTTTTGAGAACTAAAATACAATGAAAATAATTAAAAAGTTTGGAAAAATTTATAAAAACACCCTTTATTAACAGCGCGTGATTATGTAGTTTTGTTTAACCGATATATGTATATTTTAATATCGAATTTAACTGCCTTTTTATTTCTTAGTGTAGACAACTGCGGTTTTCTTTACTTTACGCGCTGTTCTTTGGACAGCTACAATGCTGAAGAGAAATGTTAATCAACGTTAACGACCGCAAAATAACATTATTAATGCAAATTATAAAGCAGCAAGAAAAGTAAACAACTGTTAACGTTAGCAGCGCTAAAAAATTTTCAGCAATAATGCAAAGTTGTAAGCAACATCAAAATATGAAAAAAATTAATATAAGCAGTGCTGCTAAATTGGCAGCAACAATATACTAAAAATGCCAGTATCACCACTACATAATTACAAGCGAAAATCCATAATATAAGCTGAATAAGAAATGTTTACAAATGTTAATGTTAACAGCTTTGCCTAATAGGAAGTAGCATAGAAATGTAAACAAAGCAGCGAAAAAAAAGTAAGCAAATGTTAATAATAGCAGCGCTGCTTAATTGGCAACTATAATTTTAATGAACGAAAACGATTTTATCAAACTACTTAAATTCATGTTCTCTACTTACTTTTTAGAAACTTGTTGTTTTTTTATATTTATTAATTTTAAAACAATATTTGTTGTCAGAAACACTTTTCATATTTATTTAAATATATTTTTAATACACTTTTATGAGTTTTATGTTAAAATTTACTATTTCACTTTAATTTATAACAGACGACACGCACTCGCACTAATCTTCGATCATTAACTAAACAATAACAGTGCAGTGTTATCAACGTAATGCATTTAGAACGACTTTTAGTGCTTTTTTGCGTTAGTCAACTAACATTAAAGCAAACATAAGATACTTGTCCAAAAGCTAAGGTACAAGGAAAGTTTACTAATTTCGAAAAAACATCATCATACAAATTATAAAAAATATTACGAGGACTCCGCAACCATCAATTTTTAAAAAATTACTTCAAACGTCTAGGTGTATTAGGTGCATAGCATATTATCCAATAGAACACATCATTTTGCATTAATATTTGGATATACGAAAACGATGAAAATATACTATATATCGGAGGGAAATTCAACGGGTATAATATTATATCACGTGGAGCTGCTTTACAAGATCTGGTATTAGCCTCATTCTAAATTTGATAACTTGATCCACATTACTGACGGATATTCTTTATGCCTAGATTAAAACGCTAAGAATGATGCACTCTGCTATATCAGTCTGATGATACCTCTTCTGTATATCCACCGGGCCCTTCAAGGAAGCAGATGGATGAACGGTTATCCAAGCGAGCCTTAGCTTGGCCTTATCAATAGCTTTCAGCTTGAAAAATATGCGCTTAGATGACAATCGCGTCAATAAGTTCTAAACAGAAGTGCAAGAAGGTGGGTTGGTATCTGAAGAAGGACTAATATCAGAGACTGACGTTGTCTACTTTATTGACAATGTCTTGTCGTCAGCCGAAGGGTGTTTAACGAAGTACAGGTCAACACCTTTGTGTTCACGGCATAAGAGATACCCTTCCAAGGGGCAACTTTGGCGGAGTTAACCTTTTAGTAGGGGACCGCTGTGATCAGTGGCTGATATTACGTAAATAGGTGCTTGCAAGAATGCTTTACATAATGCTTTCCAACCATCAGGGGCGAGAGCAACAGGTTTTTTCGGTTTAATTTTTAAACTATATATGCATGAAGTATTGGATCCCTGCTCAAAGCCGCTATCCTTGCCAATACTTGTGGTCATTACCAACGGTTCTATAAGCGTCTATGTCATAGGATGAGTATACGAAGATTGGCACCAGCCGCCACCATTCCATGACAATATAGTCAGAACATGCGACAGATAAAGGTTCGTGGACGAAGAAAATGGTCATGCGACAGGGTGTAGAGCATTTAGCTTAACTTATGGTGCACCACAAGGAGGCGATCTAACTACATCCTCATATTAGCTATTGTTTCAAAATTAACATACATTTGTTTTTATGTTTTGTTTAAATGCAGATACAGCTGACCTAAATAAGAGTTGGTGCAGGTTTAACCAAATAACCTACTGCTTTAATTCTTTTTCTGTTTTTGGTGTGTTGTGGTGAAAATATGTTTCCTTCACATTTACAAAATGGAGTAAGAAATCATAGCTTTTTTTATCTAAATAATAAGTGTAAAATATGATGTTACCTATCAGATAAGATGGTTCTTGAACTAAATTTACAACCTTCTACCATTACAGCTCAAAAGACAAAAATTACTAATAACCATGTACGGTCAATGTCAAGCCCACTTATCTAATTTTGATAATTTTTGACTGATGATTTATATTGTCCTCGAAGTCACGTGTTCACTTCCGCCCACTTTTTGATTGATGATTTGTATTGACTATGACCTTATTTAGAAGAAATTCAGAAAAATTAGCTTTAATTTTTCTCAAGATAGATAAAAATCAATTTTTGCTCTTGATTGAAGTTACCATGCCTAGTTGATTAATTGCGCCCATCTCCTTGTATTGACTATGGAGCCAAATTTAAAGACTTCTTTTGTTAACATTTTGAAGATTTAAACAGCGGCGGGGCACCGCATACTTGAAAAATTTTCGTGAAAAATAATTTATATCCTATTCTCAGCCCAACTGAGTATACGCACACAGTTTCACTAGAATTGTTCTAGTCATTTCGGAGGAGTTTTGCTACTAACACTGTGACACGAGAATTTTAAATATTCGATTTGATATTTTTTTAATAAATTATCAAACTGTCCTTGTAACTTAGCTTTTTAACAAGTATATGTTTTATGTTTTCTTTATTATGATGTAAGTTAAGTTAACGCAAAAAGAAAACACTGAAAACCTTGTTAAATGCACTATGTTGATAACACTGGACTTTTATTATTAAGTCAGTGATCGAAGTTTAGTGCGAGTGCGTGTCGTCTGTTAAAAATTGAAGTGATATCATAATTTAAACATAAAATCCATAAAAGTGTACTAAAATATATTTAAAACATTTATGAAAAGTGTATGTAACAATGAACAGTGTTTTAAAGGTGATAAACATTAAAGAACATCAAATTTATTGAAGGTAAGTGCAGAACATAAATTTCTGTATAAATTTTCTTATTTCCCTAGAAAGTGTCTTAAAAGTGGTGATAAATTTTAAAATTTATAGTTAAATTGCTTACTTATAATTAAAAGAATATCTAATTTGAAAAATTATAAAAAGTTTAACAAAAAGCATTTTTGTTTATTAAAATTACACTGGCCAATTCAGCAGCTCTGGCATTAACATTTTTTCGTTACTATGCTGTTTCCAATTTTGCATTGTTGGTGCCAATTAGGCAGCGCTGCTAGCGTTAACATTTGTTAACATATCTTGTTCTGCTTTAGGTAATTTATTGTCGCTTCTAATTATATGGTGATATCGTTAACATTGGTTGGCATTTCTGATGAATTGTTGCAGCCAATAAAGCAGAGCTGCTATTGCTTACGTTTCCCTTGATGTTATCTAATTTGCATTGTTAGGTTTTTGAAATCGTTAACGTTAATTGACATTTCTGATGTTGTTTTCTCTTTAGCATCGTTGTTGTTTAAAGAAAGGCGAGCAAAGTAATGAGTAAGTTCATACAAAAAGGTTCGTTGTTTACACTAAAAATTCAAAAAGTAGGTAAGTTCGCTGTTAAAACTAAACACAAATAGAAAACAAAGGATGTACCAATTATCGGCTCAACTCGGACTTAATGATCATATATTGTTAATAAAGGGTGTTCTTATACAAGATTAATCTGGTAATGTATTTTAAACAGCAACATTACATGCAAAACGCAGCAGCTTTAATTTTTTTAAGAGTTCACATTAAACTTTTAAGTTTTTTTGAAAAAAAAACATAATTATTTCGTTGTAGGTAATAATGTTCAACTAATTTTCTACTCTTATTAAATTCAAAGGCATTCGTAACATTATTAACACTAAAGAGATCTTTTAATAATACAACGAATTTAATTGACAGCATAACTGTGGTGTAAAGAAAAATAACAGAATAGTGGGATCATGTGCAGAGAAAAAGAAAAAGACGAACCATTAAAAAGATAAATTCGTTATAGTTTTTCACCACTTGCTAAAACAACAATGCAAATGGTGAAAAAATTATTAGAAAAATACAAACACTTCATGCTCATTACCATATACTCGTAGCTCTTAGCAACGCCTCAAACCCTTTAGCTACTAAGGTTACTACTTAATATGAAAACATTTTGGCTTTGTTTGTAGACTTACGTAAAATAAAATTTAACGAAATAAAAGTGCTTTATGCAGGAAAAACAAAGCTTTTTACATACATACAGTGATAAATCTTCATGGGTGATTTATTCTTCTTATTCATAAGATCGATAGAGTAATTTATCTACTAGATAGAATAAAAAAAATTTCTATATACGTCACTATGCTTCATTCCAAAATTTTTTTTATGTTACTAATTAATAAAGAAAAAAAATTTTCGTCGAACATAATTATGGGCAATCTTCATTAAAAACTAAAAGGTGTTGGTTATACTTAGATATAAGATAAATATAACTGTCACTATTCAAAATTCCGTTTTCTTAACCTCATAAAATTTTGTCTGTTTTTAGTTTAAAGGCGTACCTTGTTATTTATTATGATATTTTTTGAATTCTGAATAACAATTTGTATTAAACTGTTATGTTTTACATGATATGACTGCGCAAACAGCTTTTATATATTTATTGGTATCTGCTAGACAGCCACGTCAGTCGTAAAGGGTTAAATTTTAATCATTTTTGTTTTACAACTATATCCAGTCATTTTGGGATGGAATTCAAAAATTTGTTGGTGACAGATGTCATTATATTGTACAATTTATAGACGAATACCTCTTCATCTAATAATTTTTGATTATTGCCCGATTTTTTACTCACCTATACAAATCTTCCCACAAAGCTTGTTCGGACTTAGATCTTCTTACTTTACCAATAATTAAGTTCGTCACTCTATATATGTACATATATTCAAATCTCTTTAAAAAGCATTTTACAGCATGTCTTTGTTTAAATTGATGGAACGTCAGCGAAACGGTACTATTGTGGCACTTAAAAGAAAATTTAAACATTTATTTGGTCACCAAAAAAGGTATTGCAAAATGAAATAGGAAAAACAAAAGAATTATTAAGACATTGATCACAAAGATAACAATAAAAGAACTTAATTAAATTAGTAGTCACAACTCACAATTATTCGTAACAACTTTACCTAATCTGTTGGGAACTTTTGACCAAAACTATGCTTTATATTTAATAAATTCTTCTCCTACTCTTGCTTTCAGCTTCCCCGAAAATTCTCCATTATTTTACTATTGGGGCTTCACTTGGCTAGATCATAATACTTATTTTATTTTTCTCAAACAAAATCACTTACTAGCTTAGAAAATATTTGTGGTCGTTATCTTGTTAAAGAGAGCAACGTAGTCTCTCTTCGGGCCAATATAAGGTGTCAATATTTCTTTTAGAACATTTTTGTAGTAATTTTAACAGTTTCTAGAACGTGGTCAAAATAGAATGTTTCGCACCAAAAAATATCCCCAAATTTTCTTAATTAAGATCAAACTTATCGACGGTTTTGTTTGTAAATTTAAGATCTTGTGCTTAAAACTCTACACCGCCTATTTAGCGATATATTGTTACGAAAATAAACAATCTCTAAAAAATAGATACACCAAATTAGTATAGTAGTATTAGCTATACACTTTATTATGGCATTATTAAAAATGTTACCAGATGCGTGTTTAGCGGTGTTGCCAGTTGGATTTCTTTTTGTGTATTATGATCTTACATTTTTTGAGTTTAACGTAGCAACTATAAAAGCATTCGAAATTGATTATAATTTTCTATAAAAGGGGGCACATTGCACTTGGTTATAGTAAGTAGTAATTTAACAGTCAATAAGTAAGATCGTGTTAGGGCATAAATAAAGGTGTTGAGGAAATTGATGTATTAAGTGCAAGATAAATAAGTTGTACAGTTAATACTGTCCAAATATAAATAAAAGTCTGTATAAAGAATAAATAATAAATTATCTATTTACTAATCTATTGTATTTAATGTAATTTAAACGAACTCAAACGTTTTAAAAAGGTTAAAACGTAACAATATGTTTTTGGCCATAAATTTAATTCTTTTATACAGGCTTACCATTGTTGTGCTTCTAATATAGAATAAATAATTAAAAGCTAAAGTCTTAAAGCGATATACAAAGCTTATTTATCTTAAAAAATTTCTTTAAAAAATATTATATGTTATTTTTACATTTAATATTTTTAATATATATTTTTGTTCTCTTCGAACGTTTAGTAAAAATTGTTCTGATAAAACAATCGAAAACGACTTTTGAAAGCAAAACGAAGAAGAACTCATGGAGAATTCACATGTTGCTCAGACTTTCGCAGCAAATCTTCCGATCTCGAAGGTTTGCCTGTTATAACAACAGCGAAACTCTTTTTCGACAAAAAAAAATATATGAATTGCAATATCATTTATAAATATTTGGCAAGAAGCAAGCGAAAAAAACTTTTTTGTTAGGCCATTTAAAATTAGTTTCGAGACTTCTTCGCTAATAGTTCACTATTGCGAACATTCGCTTTTTTTATTTACGAATCACAGGCAAAGTGAGAGATTAAGAATTTCGGTCAGGTAAGCTTAAATCCAAATATATTTTTGTTTTTTAACTAAATAAAAAGTAGTATATCTTTGCTACTATATAAATTTAGCTTCTGTTGTGGTGTAAATATATTCGCTGTATACAAAGCTGATGCCACTTGTTGTCTTATGTCGTTCTCCCTTTCAGTGCATATCCACAATATGTAGATATTGATTTTATAATAAAATCTGAATATAATAAACACAAAAAATTAACAAACTTAACATGTTACCACATTAATTTACAGATTCTTAAAGAAATCTTTCTTTAGATGTTCTTTTACAACACATCTTTGAAAGAAATATAAATTATTCGACAATTTTCCATGTAAAAATATATTTTTGCTTGTAAAGCGAAATTGAAAGTCATTTTTGATTAAATTTAATAAAAATTCTTTACAATTTTAACTCTTAATATCTAAAGGTCTTGGAATTTGTCAATGTAATATAGATTTAATCAAATGAAGAAACAATTGTTCTTTTTGTTTAGGTCTTCAGGGTGTAGGGGGCTATCTGTAACATTGAGTTGAAAGACAAAAAAAATATATTCAGGTTGAATATTTCTGAATCAATTATATGTACATTTAATAAGTCCGTAGGATAAGTAGAAAAAAAAACAGGGTTTTAACAAAACTCGATTTATTATTCAACACAGATGCCTTGGAGGGCGATACAGCGAGTATAGCGATTTTCAAATTTTTCTAAACCATTTTTATAGCACGATTTCTCTTTATTGTCAAAATAGTTTTCAGTTTTGGTGATTACTTCATCATTGGACTTAAACTTCTTTCCACAACATTCTCTTGGGATCTGTAAACATATAAAGTTCGCTGGGGGCTAAATCCGAAAAATACGGCGGGTGGGTTAGCAATTTGTGACTCGATTTGTATGCTCACGCGGCACCCACTTTGAATAGAGCTTTCGCTTATCCAAATATTCGTATAAAATGGTAAAACACTACCATCTGATATCTTTAAAATGTCAGCTAGCTCGTGCACCTACATTTTACGAACGTTCATAAACAATTTGTGGATTTTTTAATGTTTTCTGTATTAACAGCCTCATGCAGGCGTCCATTGCGCTATTTGTCATGCTTTGCTAGTACAACCACGTTTAAAGTCAGCAAACCACTTCTCTACCATTTGTCTCGATGGAGTAGAGTTCAGATAATATTTATTAAGCCATTGCTTGGTTACCACTGTATCTTTTTGTTTTATTTTGTCATCAAAAAGCAATGCTTTATCAAAACTCGAAATTCACATTCTTCCATTTTTTTAATAACAAAAGTTGCTTCACACAAAATGCTATAACTCATGAATCAATAGTCAGATTGTAAAATTTATTCACTTACCGTTTGAAGGTTATTACTAAATAAAAATCATATGAACAAAATTTTAGTAATGCCATCTATGAGTCATTCCACGGATTTATTGAATGACCGATATTTAAACAAAGAAAAAAATACTGAAATAGTAAAAGAATATATATTTTTATTTTTACCAGGGTTGGTAACCAACGTTTTTTTTTAGGAAGGACTTAATTGGGTTACCCAGTGGGTTGCCAACTATAACTTAAACCAGCCAGGGTTTTATTGAGTATTGTATTTAAAAAAAGCCCGCAGGGTTTCTTAATTTAAAGGTTTTCGTAGTTTATTTACAACAAAAATAAGCATAATTTACGTATTACGACTACGAAATAATTCGATCCGTTTTTCTAGGTCAAAAAAAAAAAATGATTTGGCAAATTCTTCAAAAGATTATAATTTTTTTCCCGCTTCTGAACCAGTTTCCAAATTCTGTCTCAGAAAAACTTGTCGTCTTTTAAGACACTCCAACTTTGAAGACTTTATAGCGGAATGCCGTATAAAAATATATGAGTATATTGTATCCGTCTCAATAGCTAATAGTCAGACGGAGCAATGTTGGGATAATACGGCGGAAGCGGTATTTGATCGTTTCAAATAATTGTTTTGAAAGGTTTGTGACGTGATGTTAGCCTTTGTCATGCAAAATAATAGTTTAATTATGTCTGTCTGTATATTCCGGCCATTTTTCTAAAATGCTTGGTTCAAACGAAGTAATTGCAGTTCGCTCTGATCACCGAAGGCAGCTATATCTCCCACCAAGAGTGCAAATTTCCATTATATACATATAGTAAAACAACGTAATTGTATTAACAAACAAAAAATATTGTCGACTTAAACGAACAAATATATTTTAATAGTTTGAACGATTGCTTAAAAAATAAACTTAAAAACGATTTAGAGCAAGACAAGAAATTTTCTTCAAATTTTGGTTTAGACGTAACAAAAAGAAAATACAAATGCGCTCGCATTCGCCAAGGCTGTGTTCTTTCTCTACTGCTGTTTAACGTTGTCCTCGATTGTATGTTGCAACGTGGTATAGCGTGGGGACTTAACAATAAGTTGGAAGACCTGGATTACGCAGACGACATCTATCGTCTGGCATACAGATATTGCGCAATGAAAGGAAAGCTGGATTCTATAGAGTCAAAAGTATACAGAGTGTGCTTGCAGACAATCATCTCCAAAATCAAAATTATGCTAATCAATGCTAGTAACACAACGATCTTTCGAATTCTGAAAGGGAAATATGGATGTTGTTCTGTCGTTTTACTATCTTCGCAGTATCCTTACGACGTCCGGCGGTTCAGTGCTGATATTCCGAACAGGTTGAATCTTTTTGTCGACTGAATGCTATAGCGCGTTCCCAAATAATTAACATCTTTAGTTCGTGCATGAAGTTTATTTTTGAATGGTTACGGTTGTTATTTTGAAAATATTCTGGCCAGAAACAAGATCACATACACCGAGTTCCTCTAATAAAGGAAATTGTGAGAAGGAATTGAATTGCGCACACTCTGAGGAAACCAAATTACGACTTAAAAAAACTGGTCATTGAATGGAACTCGCAGGCAAGTAGAAAGAGAATCTTGGAGACAGATTAGTTTATTGAGTTCGAATAGACGTAGATGAAAAAAATTTGTTATGGTGCTATCATTCAATTGTGATCTTTAACACGTTCACCACTTACAATTTTTCGAGGTTTCAATAAAAACTCACGGACAAAAAATATATGTCACATGTATGCGTCATGAGTTTTCTAAACATTTTTTTTTATGGGAAGCAAAAGAAACACGTATTCATCTAGTTTTACGGCCTACATTTTCTGCAAATACCAAGGCCATATAAAGAGGTACGAGTTTATCTTTCAGCATGTCACAGAACCAATTTCTTTGAAGAAATACAAAGTCGGTTTTAAAGTTGGTACGCCTTAAAAGACGAGAAGTTTCTCTGAGACGGAATTTGGAAATTGGCTCAGCGGTTTGTAAAAAAATGTAGGCAATGATTTGATAAATTTGTTATTCCATTATCTTTTTTTGGGATCAGAAACAGAACAAATAAACTTTTAGTGCCAATACGAAAATTAAACTTATTTTTATTGTAAATAAACTACGAAAACCTTTCAATAAAAAACCTACCCGGTTTTTTTTAAATATTACCAACAAACCCAGTTTTGAATATTCTATAATATCGGACAAGCCATGTGGATATATTTCTGTTGCTCCTATTACCGTATTAGGTAATATTGAGCTATCGCTTAATACTGAGCTAATTTATTAGCTATATAAGTGCATGAAAGCAAGAAAAACCGGTTTTTTGCAGATAACTCACAATTTTGAGGTGTTTTAAATACCATATTTCAAAAACAGATTATTTTTGTAGGACAATTCGATAAAAACTCACGAAAAAAAAAAAAATTTTTTTCACAAATATGTGACATGAGCTTTCTAAACAATTTTCTTAGGATAAACTGAGTGTCACGTATCTATGGTATACATAAACCCATGCAATGAATTATATTTTAAAACTTTATACGACTTATAGTTGCTCCAAATATACTTTGAAAATAAAGCGGATCTTTGCTCCAAAACAGCCTCATTTCCGGCTTTTTATTAAGAGACATTGAAATACACAACACAATTGCCTTTTTTATTTCTTCAACGGCCAAATCTTTCCACATAATAATGTTATATTTTCTCTCTCGTTTTTTATTTTTAAAACTAGCATGTTCATTTATCCAAAAAATTATTTTCTTCACTAACTAGTCATCAAATATCTGCTTAATATAATCTATAGGTTTTACATTAGATGGTAATGCGATCAATATATTCCCTTCACCAGTAAGTTTTATATTTTACGTTTCAAGCTCCCCATCAATCTAGTCGTCTTAATTTGTAAATATTCCACCATGATATCAACTAAAATATTATCGTTTTCTAATCAATATCTTTCCCAGACTCTTTACTATCACTGTTTGGAATAAAACTGCTTCCACAATCTTCAATATCCACATCACTTTCGTTGGAATACAAAATAGCGTTAAGAATTTCATTTTCAGATATTGGTTTTTTCTAGGACTCTCCATTCTAAGCCACCTACGAAAAATATACATTCAAATATGTATGTATTTACTATATAAGTATATATATACATACATAGTTAAAGCATTACAAAATAATGAAAATCATACCTTAAAATTGTTCAGAACAAAAAAATTTATATTTTTTCACAAAGTAGAACCTTCCTTTATTACCATTATGATACGAATTAACTATTAAAAACATATTTAAACTTAGTTTTCATTTAAATTAGTACATAGAAATACTTCAGAGAATACCCCTAAAAAAACTAAATTTTGAAATAGCTGCCTAGAATATCCACAAACTGCAGCACTAGTATATATCTGACATTTTGCCAGAGACTAAAACATACAGGAAAATTACTTCCCATAAACTTCTATGAAATTAAAACGAAATACATTTCAGTAATAATGCGGCACATATATGTGTCATGAGTTTTTATCGAAACTTCCACGTCACATATATGCGATGCTGAGTGGCGAACGTGTTAAACGATAACAACAACAACGTAAATAATTAAAATTTCTAGCTTTCTTGTTCAAAAAATATTTTTTTTTCTATTTTATTTAAAATAACTTAAAAGTCTTGCAAAATTTTAGCTTTGGTTTAAGACACGTTTCAAAAACATTTTTTTTATTGATTTTTGCTTTCTGGAATAAAGTATTTTTCTCAGCATAAAGCATTTTAATACTATAGTTTATCTAAATATATGAGTTTAGTGAATTTAGTAACATTATATTTCTTACAAATTTCAAATAGAAAAGAGCTAACCTAGCGCTAACCGGTTTTTTTGGAAAAAGCGTTAAGGAGACAAAATAGACTTTCGGTAGTTGAAAGGTGCTAAATTGGCAACACTGTATTAAAAATTAATTACTTAAATTAACGGAAATATATGTATTAAAGTTAATAGAAAAAAGATAGTAAAAAACTTATAATAAATGTCACAAAGATAAAAAATAATAATAATGGAGAAGATGAAAAAAGTCAAACGCTAGCGAGATCTTCCTCTAAATAGATCAGCTAGATATCGACAGTCAATCTCCTCAGGTATTCGTAATTTGAATCTCCACATAGATAGAGTTGTATTTCTAATAAAAGTTTTTATAGTACTTTGGTACGCTAGAGTGTGCAAAAGGTATGTTCAGACCTGAAAAGTATTTGATGAAAATTTTTGTTTTTATATTTGCTTCAAATTGTGTCAAACACAAAACTATTTTGTTTTATGTTCAAACTACGTCTAAATATTTGATAATTTTTTTTTTTTTGTTTAAACAGCAGCCAAATAGGGTGAAACAAAATAACTGAAAACCTGTTTGTATGTATATATGTTCAGACTAAAATAAATATTTGAATCAAATAATTATTTTATTAAATTGTTAAAATATACAAATTTGTTTTCTAAAAAATGTTTTTAAAAATAATTATTACGAAGAAAGAAAATTGCTTAGTGGACAAAAGTCTTCATACATAAAAAAATTTTTATTAGAAATTATAAATACTTAGTTGTACTTTAAATTCGTTAAAATAAAAATTTTTGATTAACTTTTAGCATTAATCATCGATCATTTTTGTAATCTCTCTCTTTACTTATATCTGCTAGTGCCGTCAATTTTTCAATTTAAAATATCTCACACGTACTCAATTGGATAAGGTCCAGCCAGTGAGAGAGGCATAACATCTGCCAACGTACATATTACAGCAGCCATAATTCTCATAATTTTTGCTGTATTATTATCTGGCCTATACCCAACATGTCAACTAATGGACGCAAAAGCTTTCGTTCTAAAAGCTTTTTGTAATTGTATCGATCCATATTTCTATCGATTTGTAATATCGGCCAACCACAGATGCTGCTTTGGCGCCCCAAGCTATTCATTGCCATCATCATTTTTCCCAGTTAAATAAATATCTATAGGCACAAGTGCTGTGTTATATTTACGTCAAACCTTCATACGTCTATCATTTTCCAACGAGTTACACTGCTTATTTCCGTAAATAATATTTTCTTAAAAAATCATTCTACGCTTGCATACCCTTAAGCTAATAAGGCACTTTGATGTGTTTTTGGAGACTCTTTCTGATACGAAGAGTTCTCTTACCTTTTTGCTTCCTTCATTTAGGGTGTCTTCCGTACTTACCGTTATTTGTAAAAAATATTTTTGATTACAAGCCATCTGAAATTTTAGGTATGTATGAAGACTTAAGTCCTTGACTGTATATTTGACAATATGCTACATATTTTGTATTTTTGGTCAATATGCTACAGCTGTTTATTTTGTTTCTGTTTACCCAACACAGCGACAATTTTAAGATTTTTTTTTAACCGAAACATTCGCAAAAATATATCAAAGCTTTAAACACTAAATGAATGTTAAAAGTTATAATATAATGCCATAGCCATACAGCGTTGTGCTATGTCATCGCTAACCAAATACAGTGTTGCCTATAATGTTGATTAGAGCTATGACATTAAGTTACGTTACGTCTAACTATGCCTTAATGGGTATGACATGACTTTTGAGTTGAAAAAAAAAAATTTTTTAATTTTACAAATTTAAAAAAAAATTTTACAAATTTAAATTAAAGCTATTTACTAAGATACATCAGATTTCACATTTATCTCCCTATCTGGTGTTCTTTTATATTATTTTAATTGTTCTGTTTCATCTGTTTAACTTTGTTTCCTCTCACAAAAGTTTTGTAAAATCAAATAATTATTTACCCAAAAAAATTGAAAATATTTACCCTTTAGTGTTCACATTCTGTTCAGATTAGGCAAATATTTGCTTGCAAGCAAATAATTTTATTATCCCAAACAAGCTGTTTTGTTGTGTGCCCCTTAGAAATATTTCGTGTTCAGAAAGTACCTTAAGTCTTTTGTGGGAAATATACTGGGAAGGTTGTATATAATCTTAAGATTTTTGTTCTGTATAATCTATAATATTTTTCTAATAGTTTCTGCACAGTTTATCCACACTGGGCAGTCATATGTTAAAATCGGTCTTATTATTTTTATTTAGTGGAAGGTTTTTTTTTTAAGAAGAATATAAAAAGATCTGCTACATATTACTGCTTTTGAACAGACAACATCTAGATGCGACTTAAAAAATAATTTGCGGTCTAATATAATCGGAAAACATTATTATCTTGACCTGGATAAAGAGGCCCGAGTTGAGATTTTCTTCAAAGATCTATTGAATGATAAAATTATTACCTGAGATTTGTCTTCATTAATTTTAATTTTACATTTTATGAAAAATTTTTGAGTAGAAGCAAGTATTCTTTGCATTTTTATTCCCTGACAAATAAAAGCACTATCATCAAAATAAGAAGCTACATCACTATCTGATAGAGACTTAAAATTTGAAATATAAAGCGAATATGACAGAGGGCATAGAACTGCTCCCTGAGGCATTCCAGCAGGTATTGGTTTCTGAGCAGACCATAAATATCAACAAAGTAAAACCTATCGCTAAGATAAATCTTATTTAGTCCCCCCAAATGTTTGCCACTGTGGTATGGTAGGTAAGACATCCACCCACTAATCAGAAAGTCCCCGCGTTCCTTCATGAAATGTTATGGTAATTAATAATATTAAGTCTCACCAATATAAAGGCACACTCAGTTTCTTAAGTTTATAAACGAGCCCTGAATGCCATATAGAGTCAAATGCTTTTTCAATATCTAAAAATATAATACCTGTAGAGAGTCTCTGACTCCTACTGAGAAATACTGGCAGTCATGGATTAGATTGTTTTTATCCACAAAAGCTTTTAACCGGTTAAAAATTATTTTCTCAAATATTTTTTCAATGCCATTTAAAAGACTAATTGGACGATAACTACCACTACTACTACTTTAATTTTTGAGTGCGTTTCCAAGACAAATGGTTTGATGGTTTTTCGTGAAGTCCTTGAAAATGTCTATTGAAGGATGGGTTTATAAATATTTTTTATTTCCAGACTCAATGTTTGAGTTGTTCTAAAGGGTCCGCCAAATAATTTTTTATTTCTTTTTGAAAATGCTATAAATAATCCTTCCGGTTAATAATGGAAAATAATTTCATTCAAATGGCTTCCTCGGCTGGCCATGCAATAGCCAACACGATCGGTCCAATTTTTAAGCACATTATCGATTGTGTGCATCTGTGCTTCAAGAATGGCTTCACGAATATTGTCCTTTAAAGCGCCAATTGTCTCTGGCTTGTTGGCGTAACACTTATCTTTGACGGGAGCCCACAAATGATAGTCCAACATTGTCAAATCGCAGCTCCGCGGTGGCCAATAACATCAGCTCTGCGGCTGATAATGCGACCTTCAAAAACTGGGCGCAAAACATCGAGTGTAGCTTCGGCTGTGTGGCACGTAGCGACGTTCTCTTGCAACCAAATGTTGCTAATATCCTCCTCTTCAATTTTTGTGAACAAAAGTCGTTCAACGTGGCCCGATAACGATCGCCATTGACTGTAACGGCCCTCCTTGCTCATTTTCGAATAAAAATTGCCCAATTATGCCTCTCGCCCAAAATCCGCACCAAACAGTGACTCGTCTTGGATCTTTCGGCTTTTAAATGTACACGTGCGTGCTTTCTGTGCCCCAAATGCTTGTTTACATACCCGCCAAGATCAAATTGAGCTTCATCTGAAAATATGATTTTTTTGGCAAAATCGTCATCTTCTGTAAGTTGATCGCAGGCCCACTTAGCGAAGCGAAAACGCATTGGACAAAACCATATTCGCTCAGCGGAAGGATAAAAATAATTATCTGTCAAATCAGACATGAGCTAAGTGTTACCATTCAAGAAAAAAACGTTAGATAGCGGACCCTTTACTTAAAATTGGGACATATTGTCTGTTGCCATCTTTTTCTTAATCTACGTCTAGATTTTATCATTTCTATTATAAGTGTTGTTGTTCTATTATAAGTGTTGGATAACAGGTAACATGTTGCTTATTTGTTAAAAAAATGTGCTTTATCATGCTGCGTAAATGGACTCTCAAATTCTTAATCATTCAAAATTTTCTTATTCTGAGAATAAGATGCGGGTTTTGTCATATCGAAATTCTTCACAAAACACGTATATATCATAAAGCTGTGACAAACAAAAATGGATAATTAGCTACCATTCCTTCTTAAAATTATATGTTTCATTCAGTCAATAAAACAAATTATTTTTTTAAACTTGTGTTATTTGTTAATAATTTTTATAATATTTCCAGTTGCTCTAATTTGTGATTCTCTATATAGCCAAGTAATCTGTTCAAATTTGTGAAAACTATTGATCATATGTTTTTTTTTTTTTTTTTTTTTTTTTTTTTTTTTTGGACGAAAAAATTGACATGCAGCCAATGTTGTCATCTAGCAATTTTTCAAAATATGTCGCTTTTATGACTAAAAATATGCTACATTGTCTCACATTTGTAAACAAAAGTCATATATTTTCTCCAACTACATAACAAATAATATTCAGTAAAGATATACATAAATACTTTCACACATAAGTATAAAAATAATGAATATTTTAAAAACAATATTTTTATCTATTTATTGATATAAGTTCTTAAATTTTTATGAGATCAGTTTTGATCCTTTTAGCCCTATGAGCTATCATAAAATTCTGCTTGAAAGTAGATGGTAAGCGACCCTGCCAAATCATGACTGCAGCTAAATGATGACCATATTCAACCAATGGGATGAAGTCACGGAATGCTTTTTATAAGGACCTTACACACTGTGCGAAACATTTTTTTTTCATCAGCATAACAAATTTTTCTGTTGTTAAAAAGCTGTGTAACAACGATACGATTCACATTTTCTGATCACTCCTTGCTGAATGCTGATACACTTTGGAGTTCCCGTTGCTGACTAGCGATATAGAGGTTAGCTTTAATTAGCCGTACAATAGAATCTATGTATTAACAGTATTTATGTCCCTACTTTCGTAAAAAGAACAGAGTACTGCTTTCTCAACATTATTTCACAATTATTTGATAGCATTTCGTACGACATTTTGAACACAATACTGGGCTTTATAAGTTAAATGTAAAAATCTTTATTTTTATTACATTTAGTTCAAACGCAGCAAACCAATAAAAAAAGCCTATAAAACTTATTAAATACATATGAAACATCACAAAATCTCTGCTCTCCTTAGTTTCTATGTATGTATGTTTTTCCTTGTACTACTGCCTTCTTTTTATATATACGAAAACTTTATCCATAATATGAAAATCCAAGCTTCAAGGGCAGGAGATAGTATCAAAGTTAAAGCAAATAAGATTTCTTTAATAGAAGATTGGTCATTTGCTTATGCCAGCAATTCTATAGGAGGATCTTAAAAACAGAGAATGAAATGACAGAAAATTTACATTTTGTTAAGCATTTTTTTTCTTTTTCTCCCTTTTCAACGTTAAGCACCCGATTACACATACATACATGCTACCCATTAATTCGAATTGCTTTAGCGATAAAATCATGATAACAATAATGATGATGAGAGGAGCATTTCCTTTTTTGAATGCTAAGATTTTATTAAAAGAATAAAATTTATTTTTATTTCCTTGAAACCATTAAAATTGTGTGGTGTTTCTCTTTATTTCCATTATACTTAATAATTGCTATGATATTTTTTATTTTATTTTGCCTGAGCCTATTTGTTAAGGCTGACTTTTAATCAATTTGATTAAGCAAAATTCTTTAAACGTGTTGATTAACTGTGTTAGTAAATGGCAAAAATGGCATGTACATTTAAATTGTCCGTAGGAATTGCCGTTAAAAAGAAATATACGAAAGGAAAGTATAATATACTAAAGAGAAGAAAGCATATATCTATAGATATTGAGAAGTTTTTAATTAAAATCAAACATATGCGAAGCAATCGAAAATATTTTTTTCTTTAAATATTAATAATATATTACAAAATTGTACAGTAAAATTGACGGAAAACATTAAGGTTAGACACAGTTGATAGGTGTGCCAGAAAAAGTCTATAAAATCGATAGAGTGATATTGCCCGAATGGAGATTGAAAATTGTAGTCGGATGCTGTTGGCATCTCAATTATGTGGTTGATATTTTCAATTAATATTTGACATTAATAGTACATTTGGCTTCAGCGCGTAGGTCTAGTGGAGGTCGTTTGTCGGCCAACAAAGTCATTGCCACAGTATGCGCATGTAATTAGTCACTTTTGAAAAAATCTTTAAATTGTGTTACAAATTGTCACCCTATTCCTATATCCCAAAATAAGAGTCTCATGCTTTTCTTTCTTCAAATTTGAACTTATCATTGTTTCGTATGAGCTAATAATAATCCGCACCAAACAGTGACTCACCTTGGGTGTATCGACTTTTCAATGTATGCGTGCGGGTTTTCTGTGCCCCAAATACAACAATTTTGCTTGTTTACATCAAAATGAGCTTCATCCAATTATGCCTCTGGACCAAATTCGCACCTAAGGGTGACTCGTTTTGGGTGTATCGGCTTTTCAATGTATGCGTGCGGGTTTTCTGTGCCCCAAATGTGACAATTTTGCTTGTTTACATACCCGCCAAAATCAAAATGAGCTTCATCTGAAAAGATTATTTTTTTTTTGGCAAAATCAGCATCTTGTGTGAGTCAATCGCATGCCCACTTAGCGAAGCGTATACACAACCATATTTGTTCAGCGGAAGGATAAAACTAATTATCTGTCAAATCAGACATGAGCTAAGTGTTACCATTCACGAAATAAGCACTAGTTAAAAAAAAACCTTAGATGGCGGACCTTTTATATGAAATATGCCAACCCAATGTCCACCACTGTATATGTTAAATATGTATAGCCAGTAAGATCTACCTTTTTTGGGTTCGAAGAAAAATTGTGGAAAATTAAAAGGATTTTTAATTAGTTGGTGCAATAAAAAAAATAAATTAAATAAATGAAAAGAAATCAACAGCAATACAACAACAGAAACAAACAAAAAACAAAAATAATTATTGTTGTCTTTTTATTTAAACAGAAACAGAGAAAACATTAGAATTGGAAGTCAAGAGCAGTCTCTTACAAGGTTATATTTTAGACTGGGACTGTAATAACAAAGGATTTCTTGTTTCAATTGGCTAGAAGCCTTCAGGCTCAGAAATAAAAACTGAAAATGTGTTTGTAACGACTTACAAACCGGCATAAAAGCCTGAAACCCACGGTTTATCTTCGGTTAAATTCTAAATATTTTTATTTGAAATATTCGATGGCCACGCTCCAAAATTTTATTTACTAAAATGCCAGCATCCTGATAGCATCTGAATTAGGTATTAATTCACCTTCTCTTTTCTCCTATTATATCACACACAAACTTTTACTATTAGCCTGCCCACTTCTCCACACGGTCTCCCATCGTATCTATTTGGGTCCACTTCATTTTCTTGTTTCCTGTCGGCACAAATCTTATATATTTTATTTTAAAAACGACATCCTGAGGCTCTGGCCTGAAAGCTGATATCACTCCCAGTGTGGATGTCCTCTTCCAACGTATGCTTCCTCAAAAGAGTATCCATCATGAGGTTACAAATAAATGGACCACATATGGCTCTTGTTGAAATTCAAACTCTCTGCGTATGCGGATATGGCCATTTTGATCAAAAGCCAGTCTC
This sequence comes from Wohlfahrtia magnifica, assembly GCA_023159175.1. Taxonomy (NCBI): domain Eukaryota; kingdom Metazoa; phylum Arthropoda; class Insecta; order Diptera; family Sarcophagidae; genus Wohlfahrtia; species Wohlfahrtia magnifica. Next base: position 2,538,678 of record JAKWBJ010000059.1, read on the forward strand.
GTGCTGAGCTGTAGAGATCCGTATGGCTTGCGAGTGGGGTGTGGAAGTTGGCGTTAATGTCGCAGTGGATAATACGGTGATAATGTTGCTCAAGGACGCATTGTCAGTCGGCAGACCTCCATCATAAGAATTGGTGAAAAGAACATTTGCTATGTGACTCAGATCAGTTATAAGCTATTGCTCGAAAAGTTAGGCGCATATTGAGAGGCGATTGGTGAGCAGATGTGCCGTCCGTATTATATAAAATATGCTCTTCGTTGCTTATGCAGCGTATGGCGCATCTGTATCGCATAAGACGGTCATGTCTGTAGTTGGATAGCGCGATATTCTCACTTGTCATAGTATTGCTTTCAGGGCCAGAGGCGACTACCATTTGCAATGAACAATTGGCTTTTTACTTCAGAGCTTAAGAATTTGAGAGATAAATAGGTATAAAGCCCTTTTGCAAAGGTGCCTCGTAGATAGGTGGCACCTATCCACCCAGACTTTAGCTGCTGCTTGAGCCTGGAGTTTATACTCGACACGACTCTTTCAACGAATGTTTGCCGGATTGAATCTACCGGTGTGGGCTGGTGACTGAGGAGGAGGCATGTACTGATTACATGCCCGAACTGTAAGAACGTTAGGAATTCAGATAGTATGTGTATTACTCATGTCAGTAGGGTCTTGTTGAACGTTCGTACGTATGGAAGGTTGGGCGCTTTTGCACTGGAGGTAATTAACACTGTTAGCAGAGGTTGAATTTGACACGTAATGTTTGCTGCTTGCTGTTTATTGTTTCAAGATCGTAGCTGCCGACCATGATGTGCTGTTGTGTACTAGTCTATCCTTGACTGGTTGTTTTTTGTTCTTGTGTATTGTGTCCGAGGCGTACGATGTCGCTTAGAGTTTTCCCGTGAGGGATGTTTCATTTATTGTTGTGTTGTTCCGTGTATTGGCAGTGGCAGTATAATTTAGAGTGGCGTAGTGTTGTAGTGTAGTTAGTGTAGTTAGAGCGCACACATAATGATACAAACTATCCAGGTTCGAGCCGCAGCAGAGGACATAACTAAGAAAAAATTTATTTGTGGCTCCGAATGTTTAACAGAGAGGCTTCAACTTCCCTTCAGAAAACTACATCTAAAAAATAATGAAGAACCTTCCTGACCTTCCCGCATACCTCTGGCGATAATGACAAACATCAGCCGAATGATCAGGAAAACACGCCACCTACTAGGAAAAAATTACAACCTTAAGTTAAAGCTCAGCACCATTTAAAAATAATCTTCACAACTCCACACAAATGATATGGAGGAAGCTAAAGCGGATTAATCATATACATAGTTTGAAAAGATCAAATTGTTTAAAGAAACTGAAAAAAAGCAAGGGATACTTTGTGGAATGTAAATATGCTCCCTAGAGGAGTGAAGGAGAGAAAAGAGTATTAATGCTACGAAGTCTGACCGGAGGCTTAATTCTGGTATCACGATGTCGGGAGCACTGGGACCTAGGTCCCTGCCCGACTACGGGGAGGCCCTCTTGTGGGAGCAACGTAGTGGTCGCAATTTAGACCCGAATCGCAGGCAGAGCTATGCCAGCTAGGTGTGGAGTTACATTCTTAGCCAGTTACCGTACCTCATAGACCGGTGGAAATTTAGAAAGCCTCCTACACATCACTAAAGTGGAGATCATGTCGAAATAACGTGTCTTAGAATTGGTACTCACTGGTGATTTTAATCATGGGTGGGGGCGTTGGTAGATGCATTGTGTGCACTCGTGCTTTGGTACCGTAAGGTAAAATCTTAGACCAGAACCTCACATAAAGCAACTAACTTTGTACATACCTTAATTCCCCGTGGAAATCATTGCCATATTCTATCTCGAATACTCTTCAAGAGACACGGTGAACTTCAGCGCCTAAATAATCTAAAATTGATCGTTTTCCCTAAAGGATTAGAAAGGGGAGGACTGCAGGAGCCGTTTCCTCGCTAACGATCAGCTTGGATTGGGGAATTTGGTGTATTTTCCTTTACCTCTCCTCTGGTTTATCTTGTTATCTAACTTTAATAACCTACTCTACAATGAGGGCATTGGTAGATGCATTGTGTGCACTCGTGCTTTGGTACCGTAAGGTAAAATCTTAGACCAGAACCTCACATAAAGCAACTAACTTTGTACATACCTTAATTCCCCGTGGAAATCATTGCCATATTCTATCTCGAATACTCTTCAAGGGACACGGTGAACTTCAGCGCCTAAATAATCTAAAATTGATCGTTTTCCCTAAAGGATTAGAAAGGGGAGGACTGCAGGAGCCGTTTCCTCGCTAACGATCAGCTTGGATTGGGGAATTTGGTGTATTTTCCTTTACCTCTCCTCTGGTTTATCTTGTTATCTAACTTTAATAACCTACTCTACAATGAGGGCGTTGGTAGATGCATTGTGTGCACTCGTGCTTTGGTACCGTAAGGTAAAATCTTAGACTAGAACCTCACATAAAGCAACTAACTTTGTACATACCTTAATTCCCCGTGGAAATCATTGCCATATTCTATCTCGAATACTCTTCAAGGGACACGGTGAACTTCAGCGCCTAAATAATCTAAAATTGATCGTTTTCCCTAAAGGATTAGAAAGGGGAGGACTGCAGGAGCCGTTTCCTCGCTAACGATCAGCTTGGATTGGGGAATTTGGTGTATTTTCCTTTACCTCTCCTCTGGTTTATCTTGTTATCTAACTTTAATAACCTACTCTACAATGAGGGCGTTGGTAGATGCATTGTGTGCACTCGTGCTTTGGTACCGTAAGGTAAAATCTTAGACTAGAACCTCACATAAAGCAACTAACTTTGTACATACCTTAATTCCCCGTGGAAATCATTGCCATATTCTATCTCGAATACTCTTCAAGGGACACGGTGAACTTCAGCGCCTAAATAATCTAAAATTGATCGTTTTCCCTAAAGGATTAGAAAGGGGAGGACTGCAGGAGCCGTTTCCTCGCTAACGATCAGCTTGGATTGGGGAATTTGGTGTATTTTCCTTTACCTCTCCTCTAGTTTATCCTGTTATCTAACTTTAATAACCTACTCTACAATGAGCCTACTTACAATGAAACAACTAAGTATTAAATAAGCGTATAGGTATCCATCATGTGTATAATGGGAATAACTGAACAATAAAAAGAGTTTCTAACAGTTTAGCATTCTGTCTAACAAATCAAACATATTTGATGTAACTAATCTGACAAAACCCGTTATTTATTTACAATTACAATGATATTTAAAGATGACATTTTGCTACTAATATTTTATCCAAAGTTCACTATAATCTGTTAGCCTAGTCTTCCCTCTGTCCTGAGTTTTAAAGAATAAGTCTCTACCCACCATCCCGTATAGAAACTCTGAGTTTGTAGTGTTTATCAGCAGTCTCCATTTCTATATTTGCAATAAGTCTGCTGAGCGTCTCCACAATTTGCTGAGTAAATCGAATCTGACACCCAGATATATCAACGTATTCCACGTCTTAACTATTGTACGATCTACCACCAGGGGTATATGTTTCTTTTTCAATAGTATCAACTTTATTTTCACCGTAACAAGAATCAGGCCATGTTGTTTGAAACAGATTTTGCTTTAAGTATTGCAATCGTTTTTGCGGTGTCTTAAATTGTTAAAGATATTTTACAAGACAGTTTTTTTTTTTAATTTCTGTGTAGATATTTTGACTTCATTATTTCAAACTTAGAAGTGAAGAAGATAAAGAAAGTTAAAAAGCATTATTGAGAAATTTTTGGCATTTTTTTTCAGTGTAAGAGTTGTCGTAATGGTAATAGTGTCGTTTGTTGTACAGACAGTTGTCTACATATTTTTCACTTACAAGTTTTTGTATCTTTGGTCAACCATCTACATACCCTTATACACCTTTGCACTTTGTAGTTATGTTTGTACACTGACCTATAACTTACATTTTTCTGCTTATTTTTTTCTTTTTACTTATTATTTTTTCACACTCTCTTTTCACTTTCTTTATATTCATTTATTTCTTAGTCGGTGGTTTTTGGCTTGCAACACAATAAAGTCAAATGAGTTTTACTTCTTATGTTTTTTTAATCTTTCATTTTTTCCCCTTCTGATATGACTTTCTGAATTTATGAAGTTTATTTGTGTGGAGTTGTTGCATTTTTATCTCATTCAACTACTCGTTATGTTCGTTTTATATTTTGGTTGTCTGTCAGTGTATAGTAAGTGTTTGGCATTCTACGTAGAGTTTTTGTGTTTTTTTTTTAATGTTGTATAATTTAATTTTTTCTATCCCTAGAGCGTAATTACTAACTATTCATAAACTTTTTTTATTTTAATTTATTTTTTTTATTTTGTTTTTAAACCATAAACCGAAATTATTGCCATATTTTGTTATTCCTACTAATGTTGCTTGTGCTGCTGATATATTTTGAATATATAATGTTGTATAATATACGACTGTTTTACAAAAATAAATTCATCCTGTAAGTATTTACATACATACATACATACATACATACATACATACATACATACATACATACATACATACATACATACATACATACATACATACATACATACATTATTGGGCTTTACCGTCTACCAGATTTCGACCTGCTGCAGCACCTCCTTCCAGGCATTTCTGCTTAGCGCGCGCCTTCGTCATTTGGCCACACCAATTGCGGATATGGTTTCCTTGACCTGATCTCTCCATCGTAGACAAGAGCGTCCTCTACGCCTATACCCACTGACTTCCACATGGCATACTCTTCTGGCTGGAGCATCTTCATCCATTCGAACGACATGTCCTAGCCAGCGTAACCGCTGGATGTTAATTCGTTGAACAACGTCCATGTCGTTATATAGCTCATGGTTAGTTCGAATACGGAATTCATCGCCAAACCGCAAATAGCTAAAGATCTTACGTAAACTTTTCTCTCAAACACACCCAAGGCAGCTACATCGGTTCATAACAATGTCCATGTTTTTGCCCCATAAAGAAGAACAGGGAGGATGAGCGAATTGTAAAGTGTCAATTTCATCGTGCGAGAGAGAGCTCTACTACACAATTGCTGATTGAGACCATAATAACACCTGTTGGCAGGAGTGATTCTTCGCTTGACCTCAAGCGGTGCCTAGATAAATGCATTCATTCACCACATCGAATGTATGATTGTCAATCGCAATCTGGGAGCCAATACGTCGCATATCCCTACTTTTCGACAACACATAATTCGTCTTGGCTTCATTTACCGTTAGACCCCTTTTGGTAGACTCTGTTTCGATGGCACTGAAAGCAACAGTAACATCTCGATTGGTACGCCCAATGATGTCAATATTTTCAGCGTATACAAGGAGCTGGACACTTTTGTAAAATATAGTGCCACTCCGATGTATACCCGCCTTCCGCAGAACGCTCTCCATGGCGAAATTGAAGAGGTCTCACTATAAGGAGTCGCCTTGTCTAAAATCTAGCACGGTCTCAAAAGGTTCTGAGAGTTGCATTCCTATCATGACGAAGCTTCAGGCTACCAGTTTTGTAGGAACACCAAGCTCTGACATTGTGGCATACACAAGATCTCGTATCTTATGAGTCTTTTCCAATATTTAGCGTAATGTAAATATCTAGTCGATGGTGGACTCACCAAGTCTAAGGCCGCACTGTTAAGGTCCAATTAGTAAGTTGTGTTTGATATGGAGAAGACTTATACCCTTGTAGTTGGCACAAATTTTAGAGTCTCCCTTCTTCAGGGGCACTGAGTCTCCAATTAAATTCTACCGATAAACTGGTGCATGTACCTAACCAGCTCTTCACCACTTTAAATAATTCAGCGGGCAGGCAATCTGGGCCAGCAGCTTTGCTGTTTTCAAGCAACCGTACCGTGGCACTGACCACGCCATGGCTGGGCAGCAGAATATCCACGCCGTCACCATCGATTGGGACTGTTTCTACAACTTCTCTGACGATGGAATTGGTTTCATCATCGCCACGTAATAGCAGAGAAAAGTGGTGCCGCCATAGCCTCAGTGTGCCTTGTGCATCATTAAATAGATTACCGTTCTCGTCTCTACAAGAAGATGCTCCAAGCTTATAACCTTCAGTCAGACGCTTGACTCGCTTGTAGAATTTTTGAGCACCATTCCTGCTTCTAAACAGCTCAATTTCCTCACGCTCACACCATTCATGTTCCCTCTTCTTGCGTCTAAAAGGCGGCTCTCTTCTCTTCTCTTTGCTCGATAGCTCTCAACAACGGCTCGCGTAGCAGCAGCATTAAGTGTTCTCCTATATGCGGCGTTTTTCGCTGCAGTGGCTTCGCTACACTCCTGATCATATCATTGATTTCGTTTATGTGGGCGCTCGTCATCAATGACTATTTCCGCAGTGGTGCGCAAGGAGTAGGAGATGTTGGCCCAAAATTCATCAATGTCATCGAGAGTAGAAGGGGAGCGATGGAGCCTATCTGAGTGTTGAGCGGAGAACATCTCAGCTGTCTCTTGTGAATACAGCTTTTTTACATTAAGCTTTCCCTGTGTACTGGAGCGCACTGTCAGCGCTGCACTAATGTGCAGTCGTACCTTGGCTACAACAAGGTAATGATCCGAGTCGATATTCGGACCTCTGAATGTGCGCACATCTAGTAAGTTAGATATATGCCTTTCGTCAATAACAATGTGATCGATCTGATTCCGTGTGGAACGATTCGGGGACAGCCAAGTAGCTTTGTGGATATCGAGCTGGAGCCTGGTGCTACAGACTACCATGTTTCGCACCGCGGCGAAATCGATCAGTATCAGACCATTGGGAGTGGTAGTTAAGTGAAGACCGAACTGTCCTACGGTGGGACCAAAGATACCTTCTCACCCGATCTATGAATTAAAATCCCCGAGGACGATCGTTATGTAGTGTGCCGGAGTTTTATCATACACATCCTCAAGTTTTGCATAAGAAGCATCTTTGATCGTATCGTCCTTGTCTTCCGTCGGGACGTGCGCGAAGATTACAGTTAGGTTATTAAATTTTGCTCTGATGCGGATGATGGCCAGCCTTTCGTCAACAGGTGTAAAACCTGCGATCCGCACCCGATTTCGTACCTCTTCGCATGGCAGCTGTAGTAGATATCACATGATGTTAATCTTTTGCCCCCATACGCGAATTGGCCAATAGCACCTTCCCTATATAGGGTTCGCACATTCCAGGTGCCAATTCTAAAATCATTGTCCTTAATACGTTTGCCGTGGTCGTCAGCTATGGGGGGATAATTTTCGGATTTTGCTTTGGCTTTCATTGGATAGAGTTTTTTATGTACTTACAGGGTATAAATTTTTATATGAGTTATACGTATCTGTTAGTTTTTTTTTGTTTCCTTCCCAAAAGAAAAAAGAATTTGTTTTACTTTATCTAATATCGTTATGAAACCCTTTTAAAAGATAAAAAAATATATACCAATTAAATTAAATAACAAACAGGAATTGCTACATTAATTTATTGTTTTAAGACAGGTGCTAATACTACATGACAACAAGTTTGTTTAGTTTTTTGAATGAAAAAAAAAAAAAAAAACACATTTACGTGTTTTACTTTATCATTCATATATACTTTTCGGAGTGTTAAAGAAAATAATAAAATTTCTACGCTTAAAGCGATATTACTTTTAAAAATTTTAAAATAACAAAAAAAAATCTAAATTTCCAAAAAATAAAAAAGTTTTAAGCTCAAATTTTATGTCAATAGTTAATTTCTGTGTTAAAGACTGTTTTAGTAGGTTTATTTTACCTAGATTTGCTTAAAATCAAACATAAATTTTAACAAAATTTCCGAAAGTATTGTCACGAAATCAAAAATACTTAAAAAGATATACACTACATAAGGGATTGTATGGTGAGAACTTAGCTATAAAATTTATTGGTTTGGGTCAATGCTCTTGTTTATCTATCGCTGTCCTAATTGCCTGTCCTATAAAGAGTGCTACCATATGCTTAACAGTGTTGCCAGTTCAATTCATTTTTGTGTGTTATAATTTTACATCTTTTGAGTTTAACGTACATAAATAGAATTTTTTGTAGTAACGACAAGAATATTCGAAATTGATAATGCATTGCTATAAAGGTGGCGCATTGCGTTTGGTAATATAGATATAGTCATCAAGTAAAGTCGTGTGTAGGCGAAAATAAAAGTGTTGTGTAAACGAATATTAAGGGCAAGATAAATAAGTTACTGTATTAAGATATACTGTGTAAAGATTAAATAAAGAAATAAAAACTGTAAAACAACAAAAAGGTGGTGATTATTTTATTTTAACGCAATTAAAAAAACTCAAACGTTTTAAAAAGTTTAAAACCTAACTTTTGTGTCAGAAGTGAGATTGCGTATATAAAATAAATGAAAAATATAAATTAAATAAATACAAAAAAAAAAAAACGAAGATAAAATTAAAGTTTAAGAATTGAAAACGCGAATTAAACAAATTGTAACTCTCAACAACTGATAATAAGACCGAACTACAAAAGCAATAACTGATAAGCTACAGGATAGATACAGTGGAGATCAGAATGGCAAGCGTAGAAATATCGGCTAAGGTAATTGCGCAAAAAAGCAACAGTCTGTAGTGCCAAAAGCCGGAACCAGTGCGTATCATACCAGAAGTCTCCAGCAGAATAAAAACACCTTGCTTTGGTGGTAGCTCACTCCTATCCTTATTTAAATACCAATTCGACACAGTAGCCAATTGAAATGGATGGGACGATGAATAGAAGGTTCTAGAATTAATTTTGGTGTTAAGGGGTGCTGCAGCAGAAATTTTAGAAGCCATGCCAGCCAGCTGTAGAAAAAAACTAAAACGACTTGATGGTGGCGCAACTGCGTAATTTTGGCGATGAGCACAAACGTGATTCTTAACGCATGGAGTTAAGGTGCCGAACGCAAGAGGCCAATGAGTCGCTTCAAACCTTTTCAATGGAAGTCAAGAGGTTGGTGCAGATTAGTTACACATGGGAAATCCACCCACTACTAGAGTGAATTAAGACCGAAGCATTTAATATAACCGATACTTATATAGTATGCAGTGTGTGCTGCTCATAAGGCTAACTTTGCAGAGACAGTTGTGCTTCTACTAGCCCAGGAGACCACTCGAGAGATATCTAGGCCGCAGTTGCATAAAGCATATTCTTCTACCAAAGAAGAACTTATTAAAGCTATCAGAGAGGTGCTTTTGGCTGAAAAAGAGCAAAATTTGTAGTAACTACAAGAATATTGGAAATTGATAATGAATTTCTATAAAAGTTGGCGCATTGCGTTTGGTGAACATATATCACCAAACGCTTAGCAGTCATAAAGTAAAGTCGTGTTTAGGCGTAAATAAAAGTGTTGTATAAACAAGTGCTGTATTAAGATAAACTGTATAAAGATATAGTGAAGAAATGAAGACTGCAAAAAAAAAACAACAAGATAGTGCTTATTTTATTCTAACGCAATTAAAAGGAACTCAACCGTTTTAAAAACGCTAAAACGTAACAGTATCTTTATTTTTCAAGCACAATTTTGTTCCTCTTAAAAATAACATTCTCAGACTATTTTAAGGTAACACTACGTAGAACTGTGTAATAAATATACAACTTTTTCTTTAAATTTATATTTATCGTTTATATATATCTATTTTTCTATTTTACAAGTTTAAGTTGAATTGATTTTTTTTTTTATAAAAATTAGTAAGAACTAATTATTTTATTGCCTTTCAAATCTAATAAGTTCACAAAGTTAAGCTTCTTATATGGAAACACATAGAAAAAGAGAAGTTTATCTAATTTATATTGAAAGATTTTAAAAAGCAAAAGAAGAAACTGAGAATTAATTTGAAAATGCTAAATCAAACAGACACTTGAAAAAGAGCATAACTTTTTAATTTTTATTATATTCAATTAAAATAAAATAAAAATGGAATTTAAGAGAGGCCATATATGGGTGAGTGAAAGTAATAAAATATTTTTAATCTTATTAAATTTCACAGAATTTTTTTCTTTCACCACAAATTTAAAAGAAGAGAGATGTTAAAATTGTATAAGAAATTCTTGTAATAAAAAATTTACTACACATGTGAGTTAAAATGTATTTTTTATAGATCTTTTTCAGAGTTTTACAACTTCCTTGTCACAAGGACTTACGACTTTTTATATTATTTATTTGTGTCTTAAAGCAAAAAGACTTTAACAGCTGAAGTTTTCGTGTGATTTGAACGTCTTTTTAATAAGGGTCCGCCAAATAATTTTTTTTTTTTTTTGAAAATGCTATAAAAAAAACCACTGAATATTTTCTCAAATTTCTTTTTTTATTTGAAACTACAATCCTTCCGGTTTATAATGGAAAATAATTTCATTCAATTCCATGCAATAGCCTATACGATCGGTTCAATTCTTAAGCACATTATTGATTGTGTGCAGCTGTATTTCACCAATCGCTTTACCAATATTGTCCTTTAAAGCGTCAATTGTCTCTGGCTTGTTGGCGTAACACTTACCTTTGACGGCACCTCACAAATAATAGTCTAACGGTGTCAAATCGCAGCTCGGAGAAGGTCCAACGACATCACCTCTGCGGCTGATAATGCTATCTTTAAAAACAGGGCACAAGCATTGAGTGTAGCCTCGGCTGTGTGGCACGTAGTGCGGGTCTGTTGTACCAAATGTTGCTAATATCCTCCTCGTCAATTTTTGTGAACAAAAATTCGTTCAACATGGCCCGATAACGATCGCCATTGGCTGTAACGACCACTCCTTGCTCATTTTTGAAGAAAAATGTCCCAATTATGCCTCTGTATCGGCCTTTCAATGTATGCGTGCGGGTATTTTGTGCTCCAAATACGACAATTTTGCTTGTTTACATACCCGCCAAGATCAAAATGAGCTTCATCTGAAAAGATGATTTTTTTTGGCAAAATCGGCATCTTCTGTAAGTCGATCGCACGCAAAATTTCCCAGCGTTGTTCAAGCGTATACACAACCATATTCGTTCAGCGGAAGGATAAAACTAATTATCTGTCAAATCAGACATGAAGTGTTACCATTCACGAAATAAGCACTAGTTGAAAAAAAAACGTTAGATGGCGGTCCCTTTATGTAAAAATTAATGTGCGTTTGTATGTTTGCTTGTTTGGAAAATACCATAGGCTATATATATTTCAAAAATTCTAACTCGGCGGTGCCACGCCCATACAAAGTAATTATTTATTTGCTTGTATCTACAAAAAAGAGAAAGAAAAAGTCTCTTAATTTGGCCCAAATAGATTTATAGCCAACACAAGTCAATTAAAGTGTAGCGGTAGTTGGACATTGGTAGTTGTAAACATTGATTTTAATATATCTTGAGAACGGTCACAGCTAAATTTTCATATTTTGGTCTGATTAAATTCATAGTCAAAACAAATCAGAATTTGAAAACTTGGAGATATTGGACAAGTGAGCATGGTACCTCCCATTTAAACTAAATATTGATTTCATTATATCTCAAGAACGGTTATAGCTAAAGTTTTAGCGTTTAGTCTAAGTGACTTCACGGCCAGTGCATATCACCAGTCAAAAACTGAGCGGAATTAAACAAGTGGGATTCGTATCTTTTATACAAACAAAATATTGCTTTCTGTATAACTTGAGAACGGTTAAAGCAAAAGCTTCTGAATTTGGTCTGAGTGATTTTAAAGTCAACACAAATCATCAGTCAAAAACTGCGTGGAGTTGGTAAAGCTGGCTTAATACTTCCATATAATCTGATTTCTTTTTATCTTCAAAATGATTAAAGTTAAAGTTTTAGTATTTGGTCCAAATAGCCTTATAGTCAATTTAAATCATCTGTTTAAAAACAGGCGGAAATGGACGAGTAGCAGTGGTACCTCCCATATTGTTTTTTGGATATCTTGAGAATGATAATAGTAAAAGTTTCTAAATTAGGTTCAAAAAAAATCCCGAGCAATACAAATCACCAGCCAGTAACTGGGTGAATTGGATAAGTAAGTGTTCGACTTCCATTAATACTAAATATGGAAAATTGTATATGTAAAGAACTGTAATAACACTGCTCTATAGCAAAAAAAGGCTTAAATAAAACTATATGGGATATATAAATGTAAAATTTGCATTTTGAAAAAGTTTTTATGACTTCTTGAAAAAAAAGAATTGCTCTTATTCTGCGGAAAATTTTTTGTTTTCGTTACTGAGCTATGAATAACTCCGAAACTGTTGAAAATAAAAAAATAAATGTTGGGATTATTAGGATTATTAGATTAGATTTATTATAATAAATGTTTCGATTTATAGAAAATTTTTTTCCTAAACATTTGCTGTTACTTGTATTAACATCGGTCAAGCTGTTATCAATGATGAAATATATTGGCATAACTACCGAATTGGCGAAAAATTTGCCACAACCATAAAACGATTGATTTGAGCCCGATAGAAAAAAATTGAAAATGTAGTTGAATTCAGCACTTCGATATCATTATATTTCATGTAGTTTTACTTAAAACCAGAAAACTTTTTTGTTTTTTGTAGACCAAAAAGGCACACTGGTTAAGAGTTATGTTTATACATATGTATCTTATAAGCAAAAATTAATGTGTGTTTGTTTGAAGACAGTATACAGCTAAACGAGAGATTCTACAGTTTCTTTTGAAAAGGAATTATAGGTTATCTGATATGTTTCAGTTTGTCCGGAATGGCACAAAAGGTGGAAAAATGGTAAAAAATTTAACAAAAATAACATCTAAGATGATTAAAATGGGGGTAGCTAAGCACACCGGGTTTTGTACAATTTTTAAATAACTTTTATGTACAGAAAGTCTCTTTAAATATTGTTTTTGATCATAAAAAAAATTTTAAAGTATTTAAACATTTAAACCTCTAACGTTCAAGTGCTTAAATTTGATCCGAACAACTTGGGAATTTTGGTTTGAGGAGTAATCTGTGTAAGAATAAGATATTTTATGTTTTATGTTTTCTGTTTTTTTCTTCTTTTTTTTTGTCTAGAATTGTGTTATTTGATAAAATAGATAAGAAAAACAAAGACGACCTCAGGGCATCCTTGACCGTTTATGCTAACAAAAACAATTAATGTACTATATTGTTAAATTATATATTTAATTTTAAAACAGATAAGGCATATTTCACAGTAAAGTTGAAATAAAAGCAAAAAAAAAAAATTACTTGAACCTTTAAAAACACCATAATGTTCTAAAATAAAAAAGATTTTGGCAAATGTGAATCGTTAATTCAAGAAAGAATATACGATGTAGTCCATAGGTGAAATTCTAAAATTTTAATTTTTTGAAAACTTTTCATTTAAAACCAATGCTGTATTTTCAGCACGAATGTCATCAACTACATAACTTGAATATTCAAATTCACTATCGCATCTATATTCAGATATTTCTACTTTTTGGAATTCATCGCATCAAAGTCGTCAATTATTTGTCCATCAGATAAATTGGCAAAATTATGGCATCTATTTTAGTTGTACTTCCAAAAAATTTTGTGATAAACGATCAAAGTTCCATGAGGCCTCCATTAAGTTTTCAGTTACAGATCGTACAAAATTATGTTTGCTTGGCCAATTTTCCGTTTATATCAAACTATTGGAAATAAAATACTCAAAAATTTGTCTAATAATTGTTCAGCATTTTAAAATCTTTTTTCGATATTAAAAACAAACTTTTTCAAAATATTTTTTAATCGCTTTGGCTATTTTCTTGTACAAAAATATTTTCAGAAAGAACAAAAATCATCTGATTCGATTTAGACAAATTTATAACTATAAACAGACTTATTGGCAACAATATGGAATAAAACTTTAATTAAAAAAATCCATGGTTACTTAAATGTAAACGAATAATTGATAGTTGCGCTGATGCAACCTAAAACGTTAGAGGATTAAGCAGGCCGGCCATATAACCTCTTTTTTGTGTAATTTTTTTTTTTAATTTCAACTTTTTTTATTACAGGATGTCAAGTTGTGTATAGTTTAAGGAAATACGTAACATCTTGAACAAATTTTTCATTTTCAGCTTACTTGCTATATATCTTTTTTTAAGTCGTACGTTCACTAAATTTAAATTTAATTTAATTTAATCCATAAGTGGACTTTGAATTTTCATATAATTTGAAAACTCTATCAACATCTCTTTAGTGACTGACTCTCAGTCACTAAGTTTCTAGGCATATGATTTGAGTGTTAACAAACGAAATTATAACAGTATATGAAAAGCGGAAATTAATTTTGTTAAGAGCTATTATAAAATGGACACATATAAACGTCATATGAGAACCTTGTCTGGTATGGGTTAAAGTATTTGTAGATAAATATTTCCAATGAAAATTTAATAATTTAATAAAATAAAAAAAAAATAAGCGGATTTTTAACGTCTTTCAAATTTAATGTACACTTAAAATAACGCGTGTTTTTTATAGAGGTATAGAACTTTAAGTTGGCAATACCTTTCAAGACGGCGACCAATATAACAGCTGTCAAGTGATTTATTCTCAGATTGGTTTGGCAATTCATCGTGAATAGACTCACACCCGGCGTAGATTTGTCGAATGGACACAAAACGAGATTTCTGTTGTTCCCGATTTTCATAAGCGAATTTTGTTTAGCGATAAAGCGCACTTTTGGTTGAATGGCTACGTTAACAAACAAAACTGCCGCATTTGTATTGAAGGTAATCCTCAAGTGTATGTGGAAACACCGTTACATCCATTCATTACTGACTATTTGGTGCGCTTTATAGGAATCATTGGTCCGTACTTTTTCAAAAACGATGGTGGCCAGAACGTTACAGTCAATGGTGATCGGTATAGAGCCATGATTACTAACTTTCTTATTCCTGAATTGAATAACCATGATGTTCAGGAGATGTGGTTTCAACAAGACGGCGCAACATGTTACACAGCTCGTGCCACAATAGATTTATTGAAAGACACGTTTGGTGACCGCCTAATTTTACGTTTTGGACCTGTGAATTGGCCTCCAATATCTTGTGATTTAACACCGCTAAACTACTTTCTGTGGGGCTATGTAAAGTTATTAGTCTATGCGGTAAAGCCGCAAACGCTTGACCATTTGGAAGACAATATTCGCCGTGTTATTGCCGATATACGCCCACAAATGTTGGAAAAAGTCATTGAAAATTGGACGTCCAGATTGGACTACATCCACGCCAGCCGTGGCGGTCATATGACAGAAATCATATTTAAAATGTAATGCCACAAGATTATTTTTCGGATAAATAAAATTCATGTCATTTGAATAATCCATCATTGTTTTATTGTAACTTAAATTTCTATACCTCTATAAAAACACCCCTTATATGAAACTTTTCATTACTTTTTTAATTATTAGCAAGTTGGTCATATATCCTTTTTTAGTCTTGACACAATAGTTAGTTGGTTTTATTACAAATTATTATTTCTATTTCCAAATCTGATGTAGTGGTAAGCAAACTAAACAAAATATAAGGTAACGGTATTATTGTTTTTTTTTCTCCGTCACTTCTCTTGGGAGCATATTGGCTTTCCACAAAGCATCCATTGCTTTGTTTCAGATTCTTTAACCAATTTGATATTTCAAGCTAAGTAGATGATTTATCCGCTGTAGCTTCCTCCATATGATTTTTTTGTGTGTAGAGGTGAAGATTCTTGCTAATTGGTGGTGATCTTTAACCTTTAGCATTTTAATTTTTTTCCAGTGGGTGGCGTGTTTTTCCTGATCATTCGTCTGATGTTTGTCATCATCGCCAGAGGAATGTGAGAAGGAACGGGGGGGCTTTTTTCTTTACTTTATTTTATTTTATTTTATTTTATTTTATTTTATTTTATTTTATTTTATTTTATTTTATTTATTTTATTTTATTTATTTAGATGCAGTTGTCTGGAGGGAAGTTGAAGCCTTTTTTATTATTATTAAGCATTCGAAACCACAATTAAATTTTTTCTTCGTCATGTCCTCTCTGCTGGGGCTCGAACGTGAGTCGTTTGTGTTCTTATGCGTGCGCTCTAACCACTACACCACGCCACCCCATTAAAATTATTGTTTCAACACTTTGTTTATTTGTGTTATTAGCAGGGTTGACAGCTCACTGGGTGGGTTCTTTTATTTAACAGTTTTCGTAGTTTATTTGTAACAAAAGTATGTGTAATTTACGTATTGGGACTACAAATTCATTTGCTCTGTTTTTGACCTCAAACAGATAATGAAATAACAAATATAATAAATCACTGCTTACATCTTTTCTCCCCTTCCTAGCCAATTTCCAAAACCTGTCTCAGAAAAAATTCTCGCCGTTTAAGGCCCTCCAGCCTTGAAGCCGATAAATTCATATCTCCTTATACGCCCTACATAGTTTCTGAAAATGTAGGCCGTAAGTCGAAATGTCTTTAAACGAGGTGAGTATGTGTCGCATATGCTTCCCTTACACTGTTTTTTAATGGAGAATCTACGTTTTTAACCTTAGAATGGGGTTAACTGCGCTGAAAGCGAATGTGTTCCATAATACAAAAAAGTCGTTGTAGCAAAATGTCATGTAAAGAAAGCCTGTATAAAGACATGTGAATATATTGTATCCGTCGAAACAGCCGACGGAGCAATATTTGCAGAATACGGCGAATGCGGCAGTTGATCGTTTCTAACAATTGTTTTGAAACTTTTGCGACATGAGGTCGGGTGTTATCATTGAATAGAATAAATTAATCATGTTTGTATTTATATTCTGGCCGTTTTTCTCATAATGCACGTTTCAAGTGAACTAATTACAGTCTGCTTCGATCACCCAGTTTTACCAGATCATTGTACGTAATGACGCCTTGATCCCATCAAGACTGCATTATAAATACTAAAACAACGTGATTGTATAAAGGAACAAAAAATATTGTCGACTTGAACGAAATTTAGAAGCAACTATAAAGCCCAATAAAACCCAAAAAAAGCATATCAAAAGTGCCAACAAAACCCGGTTGGTTGGGTTTTTTTAAAAACACGGGTTTTTTACAACCCTTGCGTAAAGTAATAGTGTTGTTTAGGGGTAACTTTCCTATCGTCTACAGAAACGTATTAAAGATACAGATTA
Source organism: Wohlfahrtia magnifica (assembly GCA_023159175.1). Classification (NCBI taxonomy): domain Eukaryota; kingdom Metazoa; phylum Arthropoda; class Insecta; order Diptera; family Sarcophagidae; genus Wohlfahrtia; species Wohlfahrtia magnifica. The sequence goes on from JAKWBJ010000059.1 coordinate 2,555,784, forward strand.
TGTTGAAATACCCCAGCTTGTATATTAGCTTCGCCCGAAGAGAATAAGCCACTTCAATGGGTGTTCCACTTTAAAGTGTTCTAAAAAAGGGTTCGAAGATAAAAATATCACTGTGTTATACTGGTCGCCAATAAAACCCAATAAAACCCAAAAAAACCACCAAAAGCTCCACAAAAACCCGCTGGGTTGGGTTTTTTGCCAACCCTGGTTTTTAGGGACATTATGAGTACAAAACCGAAAAAAACATAGCCTAATTTCAATTTATGTTTATTTAAATGTTTTCTTATTCCTGTATTCAAATAAAAGATCCGCCAAATAATTTTTTTTTAAATAAAAAAAAAATACTTAATATATTCTCAAATTTCTTTCTTTATTTGAAAGTACAATCCTTCCGGTTAATAATGGAAATATATTCATTCAAATAATAATTTCATTTTATTCAAATGGCTACCTCGGCTGGCCATTCAGTAGCCTACACGATCGGTCCAATTTTTAAGCACATTATCGATTGTGTGCAGCTGTATTTCACTAATGGCTTCACGAATATTGTCCTTTAAAGCGTCAGTTGTCTCTGGCTTGTTGGCGTAACACTTATCTTTGACGGCACCCCACAAATAATAGTCCAACGGTGTCAAGTCGCAGCTCCAAGGTGGCCAAACGACATCAGCTCTGCGGCTGATAGTGCAATCTTCAAAAACAGGGCGCAAAACATCAAGTGTAGCTTCGGCTGTGTGGCACGTAGTGCCGTCCTGTTGAAACCAAATGTTGCTAATATCCTCCTCTTCAATTTTTGTGAACAAAAATTCGTTCAACATGGCCCGATTTTCGAAGAAAACTGGCCCAATTATGCCTCTAGACCAAAATCCACACCAAACAGTGACTCGTCTTGGGTGTATCGGCTTTTCAATGTATGCGTGCGGGTCTTCTGTGCCCTAAATGCGACAATTTTGCTTGTTTACATACCCGCCAAGATCAAAATGAGCTTCATCTGAAAAGAAGATTTTTGAATCTGCAACATTACCATGATTTTCAAAGTAATGTCGCAATATTTCCCAGCGTTGTTCAAGCGTATACACAACCATATTCTTTCAGCGGAAGGATAAAACTAATTATCTGTCAAATCAGACATGAGCTAAGTGTTACCATTCACGAAATAAGCACTAGTTCAAAAAAAAACGTTAGATAGCGGACCCTTTAGGTAAAATGACTGGGAATAGATTAAAGCTAAAAATTCAAGTGGCAAGTTATATATGTGGTATCTTTTATAAACATAATTTTCTTGAAACCTGTAATTTTCTTCAAATGTTTTTAGCTTACAGTACGTAAAATTTGTTATATGTATTAAAGATGTTTGAAGTTTATACATTTTGTGTCACATCAGTTTCTTGTCTATATATTAATTCTTATATTTAACACAAATTTCCGTTATTTAATAATTTTTGGAAATTTTATTTCTTCAAAGTTAAAATTTTATTACTTTAAGTTTCCTTCGGTAAAAATAAATTTGTACTTTTGAATATGGAAGTTTTTTAGAAATTTTGTTTACGACAGGATTTAAAATGTTTTACAGTTTTTGGAAATATTTAAAATTTTTTATTTCATTTCCTTTAAAATAAATTTGTTAAAATTATTTGTTATTAGTATGTATTAAAAGCCTTTTTTAGTTGAATATATTTTATAGAATTATTTAGTCCTGTTAAATAAATGTGCTGTCTGTATATAACATCAATTAGTCGTAGTAGTTTCGTTACAATAATAACAGCAGACATAAATAAATACATTGATCTACAAAGAAAATTAAATATTTAGAAAACTAATTAAATTAAAAATAAATACTCATACCCACATGCAGCTATAAACACATTTATATATTTGTCATGAAGCACTAAACAATACACGTACATATTTGCCTAGAAACATATATAGTTGTATAGCCTTTATAAACATGCAGTAATATTGTACAGAAATTTGTATGTTTCTCCAGACTGACATAAATATTTAAAAACGTTTATAATGACACTAAGCAAGTAAGAGTAAACAACAAAGAAAAAGGAGCAGACATAGAAGTCTAAACAATAAATTAAAAAAACAAAAAAAAAAAACATCATTAGCATTATTGACAAACATGTTTGGAAGTTTGTTCATATATGTGTATACTGTTCACACATCCACATAAACACCCACAGAGAGAACCATATGTGACCAAAGTAGCACAGAAGTGTGCAAATTTCTGCTCCACATATGTACCAAATACACACGGAAATGAAAATATTAAACAGAGAATAATAAATAAACAAAAATTCCATTCAGTAGCGTAATAGATTTTGAAGAGAGCACATGCATGTCGCTTTGCGTTTAAAAACTGTTTATTTGTTTTGTAATTTTCTTTTTCAATTTTGTTCTTCAAAGCACATTACAAAAATGTTCTGCTACTACTACTACCATAAAAGCAGTTTTCTCTTGACAACCTTGGAGAGAACGTAGACGTCAGTGTGTGTATAAGTATGTTTAAATGTGTACCATTATCATTAGCGACAAGCATGTCTGTTATACATACATATTTGTATATTTATAGCTCCTACAGTAAGTTCAGAACACATTTTAAGAGGCATTATATTTTGCGTTTATAATACCATGTGAGAGTGTTTGTTCGTTAGTGTTGTTATAAATTTAATGGCAACAAATTATTAAAGTTTTATCGGCATTTATTTCTTTTTTGTTTTTTGATATTTTTTGTCGTTATTATTATTAATCAGCACTTATCACATTACACATTAGAAAATGCTTTGTAAACAAATTTTTCTTACACACATCTACAGCTAATTCATTGGTAGGTATTGGGTACATTTTAGAGTTTCTTAACTTTGAGTTGGCTAGTCTATCCATAATGCAATACTAAACTAAACTGAAAAGAGGAAACTATTTGCTGCTAAATCGATCAAATAAAACACTGCTTTATCCCATTCAACCCACTCAACCAAAAATCGGTGAACAACGTGTTGAAAGGGAATTCAATATCAACATCAATTTGTAATTCAGCTCATTCGGCAAATTTGTGTCGAACAAAAGCAAACTATTTGCTGCTAAATTGGTCAACTAAAGCAGTGTTTTATACATAAATAAGGTACACAAATAAGCAAAATGTCCGCATTTGGAGTGAGGATAATTCACAAGGATTTGTCGAAACACTGTTGCATCCACATAAAAATACGCGCTTTATGTTTTGTCGGAGTATTTGTCCCATATTTCTTAAAAGATTATGATGGTCAGAATTTTATTGTCAATGGTGAACGGTATAGGGACATTATTAGACATTTTTTCGTACCTAAATTAGCTAGCATTACTTTTGCATGGCCCGCGTTACAATTGATTTACTCAAAGAAACTTTAGATGAAAGAGTTATTTAATCGTATGATTTTATCTCATTAAATTATTTTCTTTTAATACTAATTCTTAATATTAAAAATATATTCTTTTTTGTTTCATTATGATTTAACCTTATATAACTGTAAAAAGAACACCCGATGTCGGAGTGTGTTGTGTTTGGTTATTTTACCTTCGCAACTTTCTTCTATACATGCCTACTTTTGCCAGGATTTGAGCCGGGACTGACATATTAACGGACGTGGACCTACTGAATGGCATTATTCTGTCCGGTGCTAGGTCTTACGAAAGCAATTTATTGGAAAAAGATCCATTTTTAAAAATTGGAATTAGGGAAAAATTTATATAGGAATTAAGATCTTACACTTGCTTAGTTTAACTGCATTTAATTTTTTTAATTTATTTCGTGTTTACCGAGGGACGCGCCCTCAAAATACAAACTTTAAACTAAAAAAAAAAATATTTATAAAATTAAGCTTTTATTCCACAAAATTTAAACGGTTACGAAATATGAATGACATCAATTTATGATTTTTTTTTAACGTTTAGACACACAATATACATGTCGTCATATTTACATGAATTCTTTTTCCGGCAAGGATTCGCCAGCATATGTTTATATGAGTTATTTAGTGCAAAGTGTCTAGTTTCCAGATATAGTAATTTTGTTCTGCTCAACGCTGCCCACCAGAACACTTTTTTTATTAAATTTTTTGTTTTGTTTTATGCTATAACACGGTGCTACAAATAAACACCTGGGATGTGGTACTATTTTTTTGATAGGCGCTATCCACTGTAACCAGTATCAGTATATTGAAGCTACCTAAGTAGGAAAAAACATTTTTTTTCAAAACCTTTCATTTCTCAACATAGTCTCCTCTTAGCTCAATACTCGTACACTTAGTAGGACGATTTTCCAACTTTTTTATACCATCTGAATTATACGATTTTGGGAACTCCTCAAAATACGCATTAGTTTCGGTAATCACGTCTTCCTTTGAGATGGATCTTTTTCCTGCGAGCCATTTTTTCAAGTTTAGAAACAGGAAAAAGTCACTAGGGGCTAAATCTGGACTATAAGGTGGATGATCAACCAATTCGAATTGGATTTCTCGTAGCTTTAGCATCGTATCTAATGCTGTGTAAACCGGTGCGTTGTCTTGAAGAAAGAGCACTTTTTTCTTGCTTAAATGTGGCCGTTTTTCCTTGATGGCATCAACTAATTCATCCAATAATGCACGATAATACTCACCTGTGATTGTGGATCCCTTTTCAAGATAATTGATGAGCAATATTCCGTGTGCATCCCAAAATACAGTGGCCATAACCTTGCCAGCCGATTTCGTTGTCTTCGCCTTCTTCGGAGCACTTCCACCAGCTTCCACCCATTGCTCCGATTGATTTTTGTAGTGGTGGACCCATGTTCCATCAACAATAATTAATCTACGCCAAAAATCAGCAGGATTATGATTTATCATATCCAAACACCGCTGTGAAGTTATCTGTCAAACTCATTTTTGTTCAACACTGAGCAAACGCGGCACCCATCTTGCCGATAGCTTTTTCATATGCAAATGTTCATGCAAAATGTTGAACACTCGTTCATATGATATGTTTACCATTTCAGCAATCTCACGAATTTTGACCCGGCGATCATTCATAACGATATCCAGGATTTTCTTGATATTTTCCTCAGTAACCACCTCCTTTGGCCTTCCTGTTGATGGTATTGTTGCAGTGCTTGTTCGGCCCCGTTTAAACTCAGCAATCCAATATTTTACCATATAATCTGACGGAGCAGATTCGCCGTAATGTTTATCAAGCTTTTCTTTTGTCCCTTTCGCCGTTTTGCCTTTCAAATAATAGTGCTTAATCACTACACGAAATTCATTTTTTTCCATTTTCCAAGAAATACAAAAGTTGCTTACTTCAAACGACTACAACAAATAAACTAATCGATGAATTTGGCTAAAATTGTAACAGCTGATATTTGACAAATCTTAATTTCTCAGAAAGAAAAAGTTTTTGTGTTTGTGCTGCCATCTAGCGCTATGTAGCTTCACTGTCAATCCGCCCTCGTAGATATAAAACTCGTTTTTCGTACATCCATGAACTTATAAGTTTATAAATTAGGCGAATATTTTTCAATTTTAGGTTTCTCAACGGGTTTGGAAGAAGGAGGAACAGTTTCTTATTGATATATATTTCGCCTAAATAGCCTTGAGGAATATGTATGTATGTAGTTCTCAAGCAATTAGTAGAAGATATTTAAAAAATATTTTAAAAAGAATGAATGAAAAAGAAAAAATTCAGAAAAATATTAGAAGCAATTAATTAATTAGTATAGACGAACAATTAGGATTGGCTTTTGTAGGAACAGTACGTAGTAACAAAACATTTGTGCAACCAAAATTTTCAAGGAATAATTCTCAGAAGTCTTTAGTACATTGTTTGGATTTTACCAATGAGATATCTCATTACGCTCATATGTCCCAAGGAAGAATACGTTAGTTTTACTATTATCAACCGTGTATTGAAAGAAAAAGTTGATAAGGTAAATAAAAAAGCATGTAAACGTGCAATAAAACGATGGCTATTGGCATTTTTTTATAATATGATCGACATAGCTGTTCTAGCTTATTAAAGAACAATCGTATTTTAAGCCATTCGAATAATAAACGCAGGGCTATGGAGGCATTTGGAGTAGTGGTAGCAATTATGAATAACTTAATAAATATCGGGTCCGCCATCTAACGTTTTTTTCAACTAGTGCTTGTTTCATGAATGGTAACACTTAGCTCATGTCTGATTTGACATATAATTAGATGTATCCTTCCGCTGAACGAATATTGTTGAACAACTCTGGGAAATATTGCGACATTACTTTGAAAATTATGGTAATGTTGCAGATGTTTGCGATGTGTTCAGATGAAGCTCATTTTGATCTTGGCGGGTATGTAAAAAAGCAAAATTGTCGCATTTGGGGCACAGAAAACCCACACGCATACTTTGAAAAGCCGATTCACCTAAGACGAGTCACTGTTTGGTGCGGATTTTGGTCCAGAGGCATAATTGGGCCATTTTTCTTCGAAAATGAGCAAGGAGTGGCCGTTACAGTCAATGGCGATCGTTATCGGGCCATGTTGAACGAATTTTTGTTCACAAAAATTGAAGAGGAGGATATTAGCAACATTTGGTTTCAACAGGACGGCGCTACGTGCCACACACCGTTGGACTATTACTTGTGGGGTGCCATCAAAGATAAGTACTACGCCAACAAGCCAGAGACAATTGACGCTTTAAAGGACAATATTCATGAAGCCATTGATGAAATACAGCTGCACACAATCGATAACGTGCTTAAAAATTGGACCGATCGTGTAGGCTACTGCACGGCCAGCCGAGGCAGCCATCTTAATGAAATTACTTTCCCTTATTAACTGGAAGGTTTGTACTTTCAAATAAAATAAGAAAGTTGAGATAATATTCAGTATAATTTTTTATAGCATTTTCAAAAAAAAAAAGAAAAAAAAATTATTTGGCTGACCCTTTATGTTTCTTTCAACATATATTCGTTTTCTCTGGACATATGGTAAGGCCGTTGACCGATATTAAAGTAACACGGTTGGCTCCCACATTAATCAATATTCTTGCCAGTTGTACCGTGAGGAATCAAATCGTCAACGTAAGACTATGTGTTTTGTTTGTATTGAACCTGTTTTTGTTGCACAGTACTCTATCATTAAGAAATGCAGCAGGTACAATATTTTGGCAGATGATTAGATTACAATTATAAAAACTTCAGTATTTTAAAATACTTTTATAATAGAAATTTTTTACATTGGTTTATCTAATTACATAAGTTTCCTGAACTTAATAAATTATTATCCTCTTTGTGAATATATATGGGGTCCCCAGGAACCTTGTCGGTAATTGACCGTTCGAAAAATTGCTGGTAATCGAAGTGTTAAAGATGTTGAGGGAGTGTAAAAGAGAAGGCAGTGATAACAAGCACTTGAAAAAGGAAAATATAGACACAAAATTTGTCAGAACTAGAGCAGATGGTAATGATACATACGTGTAAAACAACCATAAAAACGATATTAAGAATTAGAGTTGGAAAAAAAATTAAAAAGTTTTTATTTTGAATGAGCCAAACAATTTTTTTGAAATTGTATGCTTTATTGAGAATATTTTTTTTGTTAGTCTTAAATTATACACACCTTAAGTATTCAATTATTATATATTTCAAATATTTCTTTAAAAGTTACTTAATTTCTTAAGAAATAAAAAAGGCCATGTACCGTATGATGGGTTCTAAATGTATCGGCCTCTTTTTGTTACGCTTAGCGATGTAAGTCAATGGCACTGGCTCCCAAAGATTAAATTTTTTAACAATATACAGTATAACCCGCTTAATTACCCCCGTTTTACTGCTATTCACATTTACTTGCCTCAATTTCTTAGTCCCATTATTTCTATCAGTCTCAAATAAAACTGCACGGCTAATAACCTTTCGGTTAATTACCTAATTCGCTTAATTATCTTAAATATTTTTCCGAAAACAAAAAGATTGACAGCAGCAGCAAAGGTTATGTCTTAGCATTTGCCGTGATGCCCTTAAAATTATTATCATTTTGCCAACTTGCGGTAATAGCAGTAAAAATGTTATTTAGATATACTGTCGCCTTTTATTTTATTATTTTTTGTACAAAAAGTACAATAAAACTAATGCTTTAAATACGTAGACAACAGCAAGCAGCAAGTTATTGTTGGTAGCATTTGCAGCTATGTTATCTACTATCGAAATATTTTGAAAGCGCCAGCAGCAATAAAATTAGGTTTTGTAGTCATCTGCTTTATTTGTCATAAAAATAGCTGTTATAGAAAAATAATTTTTTTTTTAATATTTATTACTCAAAAATATAAAAATTAATAGAATTATGTGTTTAAAGCCTTTTAATTATTAACTTACAATATTTTAACTTAATACGGTTGTTTTCTGATAAATAAAAAAGAACTATTTTTACTTTTTTTTTAAAATTTATATTGAATATGTATTGGTGTCACTAATTTTTGTTTTGCTGCCTAAAGAAACATAAACTATTTTATGTTTAGCGGCAGCAGCAAAGGTTGTTGTCTAGACTTTTGCTGTGCTGCCTTTAAAATAATTGTTTTCATATAAACGTATGTATTCTAATTTTTACATTTTTTTGCTTACTGCTTGCTGTCGGTTATGTGTTAAATGCTTAAAAAATCCACATAAAGAAAAATGTTTTACGGTTTTCGAAAGTTTGTGCAGATTTGTGTAAAAGAATTTTAATGTTTTACTTTTGCTGCTCTTTTTTTCTGGTTTAAAATATTTGCTTTAAATTTTAGTTTCTGTAAAGAAAACCTTTACGTTGTCCTATAAAGAACAAATAATAGACACTTTGTTATTTATTCTATTTATGAACATGTTTTTCTACTCGTTCTGCACACTTGAAATATTATCCCTTTCATTTCACGGTGTTACAACAAAATAAACTGGAAAGTGATTCTACTTTTCTGATAAAAAGTGTTAGTTTTCTAATAACTGTGTGATTTTTTCATAAGTTTTAAAGACAGGTTTTTGTTAAACTCGATAGCGGCTATTAGAAAAATAGTATCACTTCCCCAGCTGTAGTAGTAGTAACTTATTATTCTGAGAAATTATATTAAAAAGAATTTGAAAATGTATGTCAGTTAAATCTGCTTTGGTAAAAAGCCTAACCTTCTGCTAATTTCCAACGAATTTTTAAATTCAATTTTTTCATTACTTAATAAATACTTACTTTTTTAACCCTTATGTGTGTGACAAAAAAAAGTACCTACACGCTGATAAGGTACCCGCGTACCACACAAGCAATATATGCAGTTTTATATTACTATACAATTCATATATAAAATAGAATATATAGAAAGATGTTTTTGTTTAGTCGAACATAAATTCAAATGCCAATGTTCAGTAACTGGAGATGTAGTATCGGAAGCATCTGATGCAAAGCAGGAGAAATGTATAGAATCTGATGAGAACTCTTACGATTCTGATGACCACGAAGAGCATGAAATGAACAGTCAACTGTATGATAAGAGGAGTGTGCCGCTGTGGTATGGTAGGTAAGAGACCCGCCTACCAACCAGAAGGTCGTCGGCTTAATACCAGGCCAGACTAATAAAAAAAAAGTTTTTCGACAGGAGTATCACCTAATAACATTAACTAGTAACTGGTTATGTGCCGTTCGGAGTTGACGTTAAACTGTAGGTCCCTTTCAATGAGTTTAAAAATACAATCGGGTGCAGCTCATTGACTGAGAGAAGTCCCCATGTTCCTTCATGGAATGGGAATTCATGTTATGGGAATTAATATATAATAATATTATGATGAGAGGAATGCGTTGGTACTTTTAATCATATCCAGAATCCCAAACTTTAAGCAGAAGTATTTTACGCCAACGTTGTGGCCGTACGTCTGGCTTAAATATATATATACATACATATGTATATACAAATATTATTTACAAATATTATTATCCAAGGAGATGTGCGACATAATATTGTTCGAAACTAATAGAAAGGAAAAAAAAAACTAACTGATGCATACAATAGAAACTTGCAACTAAAGTATTCAAATTCCTGTGAACGTTCCCCAAACAAAGTGTTTAAGTCGTTTACATGAAAAGAACTGGACGTCTTTTTGAAGAATACTAATTTTTTGCGGAGTACATAAAACAAACTCTCAGCATCTATCTGAATTATGGAAAACACATAACCTACCACTATTTCGTGCAACAATATCACGTATTTTATTCTTTCTTCGCTTTGATAACGAACAAACTCGAGCAAGGCGTGTTGAAACTGATAAATGTGCTGCCCTTAGAGACATTTGGAACATGCTTAATGAGAGTTTATTTGAAAGTTACAAGCCACGAGATAGTATTATCATTGATGAAAAATGTTTTGAGTGTAGAAGACGTACTCGAGGAAAGTATGGCATTAATATCTTTTTGGCGTATGACTCGAGAAGTGCGTAGCCTCTCAAATTTACACTGATAAGCCAGCTGATGGTGAGCGCCAAAGAAACGTAGCCGGAAAAATAGTTTTAGACCACTCAGTCTATACAAAAGTTCTGGCAGAAGTATAACTACAGATAATTTTTTCACTTCTATGATACTTGCTCAAACGTTAAATTCATGAAACTTTACACTGTTTGTAACAGTGAAAAAAAACAAAATATTTCTGCCATCAAATATGCTGCTTCATAAAGACAGGTAAGAATTAGCAGCATTTTTGAAAACCCATAAAGCTCAATTAAAAGACATAAGTTTACATTTTTCATATATTTTGCATAGTTGTACCCGGGTACCCTGTCACCCTATTACTTCCTCCCAAGCTGAGACACAAATGTCGTATATATAAAAAGTGAATATTAACAAAAGTTAGGAGTTCTTAGAAAGTTTCAAGCGTCTAGGAATTCTGGGTACAAAGAAAACCACAATTAAAATACGAAAAGGTACCCAGTACCCTGTCACACATAAGCGTTAAAAAGTAATTGTAACTACATAATCCACCAAAAACCCGTTGCTAATCAGGAAACGAAAGCAATCGAAAACTTGACTGTGACTGTACCACAATTACACTTACGGCGCAAATGATAACCTCTCGCAAACTATAAGAACTAAAAGTGCAATTTAATGCAATTAAAACTAAAATTCAGTCAGCTAAGCAGACATTAAGAAAACGACATAGAATAAGGATATGACAAAACAAAATTTTAAATTCTATAGACAAGACTAAAGAAGTTGATATTAGAAAATCTAAAAACAAGACAAATCCAATAATTCTGTTTGTACAACAATCTAAATCTTCCGATAAAAGTTTGTAAAGGAAACAAAGTACACCATTTAATTTGAACTATAGATTTGGCAAACCAAACAGTAAAGAAAACAAATAATAAAATGCAAGAAAAAATAGTAAAAAGCGTTTTTTTATTTTACACCCATTTGTCTAGTGTTTGTTTTTTATTTTTTTATCGACAATAAAACTTGACATATCGAATTTTTCGGCTGCTGCCCGCACCGTTATCGAATGCCATTTGTTACTTCATACAGTTAAGGAAATGTTTTGAATTATATTGTAAAAAAAAACAAATTGGGAACGTGAAAGAGAAAAAAAAATATACTCGTTTTTACGTTATTTTGTAAATAAAGTTCTGTAGGTTTCTACAACAAATTACAATTTGTTTAAGCAGAAAATACCAGAATCTACTTTTGATACTAAACACCTAGTCATACACATTTCCTTTTAAATTTTTTCAGAAAGGATGATTGGCAATAAACAAGTCAAAACAAGAGCATAACGTAAAAGAATCAACAACAAAATATGGTTAAAATAACTTATTTCGATTAACAAGGAATAACGACAATAAAATAGTACATAAAAGTTAAAAATTTCAATATGTTACGAGCGTCAGTTTTTTTTCTTATAATTTGTTTATCGTTTAATACAAGCATTGAAGGGTTTAAAATTACGGTGTATATGTGGGGTTTGTATAGAATATTATAAGGTGTGCTTCACCTTAATATTTCCTCAATTTATCCAAACTATAAAATGTTATGTATGTATTAAAAAAATTTCTACTTATTTCAAATAAGTGAATAATAAGCCGGTTTTGCTTTTAGAGATTTAATATTATATTTTTTTTATATATTTATGTAAATAAGTGCGAAATTCAATGCGTCAAAATGATAAGATCAGTGATTAATAAGCAACTAATCTAATCAGATGGTATCACAATTGTTATTGAACACAGATGAGGAAAACAGTTTAAGAATATCATGCAACCCTCCCAATCTGAATGAGAAAAAGAGGCGATTGGTAAATTGAAAAATAATAAGACGGCAGGCGAAGATGGACTAAAAGCGGAAATTCTACGGGTTGACATCCAAACCACAGCTGAACTTCTACTGCCTCATATCACATCAGTATGGAAGGAGGAGAGGCTGCCTTATACGTGGAAGAAGGGCATCATTATAAAGTTACCAAAAAGTGGTGGCTTAAAAGACTGTAATAATTGGAGAGGAATTACTCTACTTAACACCATATATAAGATACTTGCAGTCGTAATACAGGGGAGGCTTCAGAGCAGAATAGACAACATACTGCGAGACGAATAAGCTGGCTTCAGACCGAATAGAAGCTGCGTAGATCAGGTCAAAACTTTACGAATAATCATAGAATGGCGCACAGTCCATAGAATGGCGTACCCCACTGTATCTACTATTCGTCGATTTCAAGAAAGCGTTTGATACCATCAAGCGCACGGCTATATGGAAAGCACTAAGAACCAAAGGAGTACCCCAGAAGATAATTCAAATAATTAGAGCGATGTGTGAGGATGCAGAACTTTAAGTTCTTCAAAACGGAAACATCAGCAAACCATTGCACACCAATGCTAGAGTTAAACAAGAATGCCCACTATCACCTCAGCTATTCACCATCGTGCTGGATGACATATGAGCAAAGTCTGTTCGAAAAGAAGATGGATCACATGGAGTCTCTCACAACAACTCGAAGGCTTGGACTATGCGGATGACATTTTAAGATTTTCAATATGCAGTCGAAATTGGAGGATCTGGAAAGATTGGCTCGAGATAAACATCAAGAAAACCAAAGCCATGAGAAAAAACAAAACGAGCACGGACAACATCATGCTACAGAGTCAGCCAGCCGAGTATGTAGATAGCTTCTGCTATCTAGGAAGTACAATGACTACAAATGGTGGCGCAGAAACAGGATCAATAAAGCGAAAGCGGCATTTAGGCGAGTGCAATCATAATGGAGAAGCTCACATATATCCAGACGAACTAAGCTCAGAAAGCAAGCAGTGAAACCTGGCTTGTGTTGAATAACATCACACAGAAACTCCAAGTATTCATTAACAAGTGCTTCAGAAACTTATGCAGAATATTGTGGCCTAACACAATTAGTAACCCATACTGAAACAGATAAGGAAAATAAAGTCCAGAAAGTATCACTAGAATGTCACTCGAGTGGAATCCTTAAGGCTCACGAAATCGTGGTCGACCAAAAAACATCCGGAGAAGCACAATTATCCAAGAACTGAGACAGAACAACCTAACATGGGAAGAAGCAAAGTCAACACCTGTAAACCGTGTTAGATGAGTAACAGGAAACAAAAAAAGAGAAAAAAATGGTACATCTCTAAAAGCAAAACTGGCTATTATTCACTTATTTTAACGTATAATTTTTTTTTATAGTTTGGATGAATTGAGCAAATATTAAGGTGACCTTATCATTTTGAAACACATTTTACTACACCGATCATATGGTCCTAGTTACTCCGCTCGTAAAAATTACGAGGAGCATTATTTAAACCTCAGGATCTGGCAACACTAAAGTCAATAGCTAAAATCTGGCAACATCTTAATAAAGCTTGATATTTTTTAGTAAACGTGCTCACAGCATTTTGATGTACACGTGCTATTTTTTTTTTTTTTACAGTGAGTTAAGAAAATCAATTTTGCCAAAAATGGCAATTTTAAGAGAGGGTTTTCGTTAGGTTATTTTTCGCAATTTTCGACGTGGACTATCTCAACAAAAATGTGTCTATGAATACAGTTGTGTGTATGGCGTTAAAGCACCAACAAAAACCACAGTATATCGCTGGTGTAGTGAATTCAATCGGGGTCGTAGTTTGGTCGCGATGAATTCTGTTTAGGTCGTCCATAATCGGTTTTTGTGCCACAAGACATCGATGCAGAGTGTGATAATGCATGATCTTCATGTGACATATTATAAGATAGAGGCATTCTTTAAAAAAAATTGTGTTCTTTTTGGATACCCCATATTTGATCATTCGCTCAAAAAAAGGCTCACGTCAATAAGTAAAGAAATGATTAAAAAGTTCGACCATGATGCTTTAAAAATCGTGACAGGTGACGAATCATGGATATATGCGTATGAGCCGGAAACAAAACAGCAATCGAACGTGTATGTCAAGACCAGCTAATTCCAACAAAAGTTGTTAGTGAAAAAAGCACAGCGAAGCAAATGGTTGACTGGTTCTTCAGCCGAAGGGATCATGTGATCACTCTTCCGCTTGGGCAACATAGGACGTCAATTTTGCGTGGTACACGACCATTTGTTTGCCAGAAGTCTTCGCAGAAATAGGAAAAGTCAACCGCCGAAGAATAAATTTTCCCTATCATTACAATGATAAATATAAAACTGCAGTCACCAACTTTTGCTTGAATTTTCTTCAATTTTTGTAAAAGTTTATTGCACCAAACTATCTTAATGAATAACAAAATTGGTTCTATCCGGTTGAACCAAGAAATAATTAAGAATTTTGTGTTTGACCAGAAAGATGAAAAAAGTACCAATAGAATGAGCGTGAGTTTAGTTTTAAAGTTTAATTTATCAATTAAAGGAAAAGTCAACCGCCGAAGAATAAATTTTCCCTATCATTACAATGATAAATATAAAACTGCAGTCACCAACTTTTGCTTGAATTTTCTTCAATTTTTGTAAAAGTTTATTGCACCAAACTATCTTAATGAATAACAAAATTGGTTCTATCCGGTTGAACTAAAAAATAATTAAGAATTTTGTGTTTGACCAAAAAGATGAAAAAAGTACCAATAGAATGAGCGTGAGTTTAGTTTAAAAGTTTAATTTATCAATTAAAGTATCTGCTATTCAGCTGGAAAAAAATCACATATTATGGTTTTTCTCCTGTAGAACCGGTGTGTATATGATCGATTTTTTTTAAAGAAAACTTTAGTTTCTTCGTTTACTAAAATTTTAAATTTCTAGATATTTGATGATAACTTTAAGATTTTATTAATTTAATTAATTATAGAAATATATACATTTAGGGTTTATTTATTTATTTATTTTTGAATTTATCTAAAAACATTCAGTTTATTATCAACATTTTTTTATATTTTATTTCTAAAACCTCTCTTTTTATCAAGATTTACAATATTGCTACAGATTGTTAGACATAACGTATAAGTAATTAAATAAAATCATAATGAAAATCACTGATACGTCAGGTCTTACTTCTATTAATACTTTTACTTTTATCTTATATATTATTAAATTTGGTTAATTTGGTTTGTTTTTGTTTGTGTGAGAGAGGAATTGAGCGAGAAGAATTAGGGAATGACAGACAGATGAATGAGTGTTTTGGAATTATGACTGCTTATGTATTAGTAATAAATTTTAATTAAGGTCTCATGTGTATTTATTGGAAAATTAATAATAAAATAAACACGAAGAACAAACAGATAATATGTAAAATATTTTGTTTTCTTTTATTTGGGTATATTAGTTAAAATATGTAAAACTTATGAGATCAAATTTAACAAAATAAGATAATAAGTTTTACAGGTAATTTACAAATGAAAATAAAAGTTTGATAATAAAGTAATAACAAAAAGCTTTAAAATTTTATTTTTGCTTAAAAGTTCTTTGTCAAAGAATACTTATTAAAAGACATAACTTTTTTTGTTGAAGTTGTAAAGAATAATAAGGTCTATCGAGAATATTTTTTTTATATTTTCCCCTTTTCTACTTCTGTTGGAAAGTAAATATAATATTTCATATAATTATTAAATATATTATTAAAATAATTAAATTATTAATTTTAAAAACTAAAAATTCCTAATGTACCACTGTACTTATTATTAACTTTTCTATTTTTGATGACTTTCTTATATCTTTTAAAAAATAAGTACAAACAAATGTATGTTGTACTCCGAAATTGTGATTTCATCTACCTGGTTACTAACATTACATTACATTGTAATACATTAAAATATATTGTTGCTAAGCAGTTTTTTTTATAAATAGACTTGTTATACTTAAACCTTTTTTTGTATGTTGTTGTAATAGGCAAAATTCTTGTCTATTTTTTCTTAAAATTAAAACATACATTATTATTATTATTAAAGTGATCGTTGATCGTAGAACAACTGCCTTTGCTGCTATTTAACATAAATATTTCAAATTAATAACTGCCTTTGCTGCGCTTTTTAAATAACTTAAACAACTTAAATATCTATTTAAATAACTTAAGACCTTAATTTTTTCTCTTATTAAAATATTTATTAAATAAGTTAATAAATAAATAAATAAATCAATTCAAAAAAAAAATAAATAAAGAAAAAACAAATTTTGAATTAAAAACAAAAAAAACCTCAATCTTAAATAACTTCTATTGGAGAAAATATCAATCATATTCTATTCCTGTATATTTGATTTTTCAAAAGACCTCAGACGTACTCGTAGTATAAGACCTTTTATGTGTCTCTTTTAAATTCCTTTTAATCATGCTCTTTCTCTTTTATTTTTAATAGTTTTTTAATGCACATAAATTTAATAATCTCATACTTTTATATTCTTTTAATTGTATTCTTTCATCTATTGATTTCTGGTCTATTGGTATTCTGGTTGTGTGGCTTTCTATATGATTGATTGATTTTGTTTTCATTTCTTTAGTGTCGAATTGATGTCTTATCTATCGTACATTCCTGATTTGGTTCTGATTAGGTTCTTCTTGTACACAAATATCAAAGTGTAATCAACGATTAACAAGCGCAGAAGAAGCAGTTAAAGCATTTAAAAACCATGTTTTGGACGTGTCTCAAGAGGAATGGAAAAACTGCTTCGAGAAATATTTTGAACAAATGAAAATTATAAAGGGGGATATTTTTAAACACAGTAAAGCTATTTTCATTTAAAAATATTTGTTATTTGCTAATTCTAAATAGTACTCCTCTTATAAGATAACTTTTAACTTTATTGTAATCAAGCTCTTAAAACCTCTAAAGAATGGGTCCAGATTCAGGCTGGCGTGAAGACTGTACCCAGGCTAATTTTTCGTTATAAATAATCGGTATTTTATTTTTGTTTATATTTTTTTATGAACCATATGAACCATTTCTCACTTGAGTTCAAATGATTCGGGCTCAAATTTTTATAAACAGCGAACCTGAACCCCTTCGGGTTTGTGTTCAATTTCGGTTTCAGTCCCTGATTATAATTCAAATAAATAAAATAAAAAAATTAAAACTATAATTTCGATTAAACAGTTCATATGCATTAATTTACTCTCTCAGATCAAACATTACTAACTCTCGAAGGTGTGTAGGCGGT
Source organism: Wohlfahrtia magnifica (assembly GCA_023159175.1). Lineage (NCBI taxonomy): Eukaryota > Metazoa > Arthropoda > Insecta > Diptera > Sarcophagidae > Wohlfahrtia > Wohlfahrtia magnifica. The sequence continues at coordinate 2,573,370 of JAKWBJ010000059.1, forward strand.
CATGGCATGAGCGAGCGTTATCTCTTAATATTTTTGGTAGATATTTTCAAAGATTTTCTTAAGACAAGCTATGAAAGTTTGTGATAATCATTGGGAACTTCTTGATTAACAAGGAAATACGTTATTTTTAAATACCTTTTCCAGAAAACATCTGCAAAGCCAACTAAATTAACATTATACGACAGCTTTTACAACGTTTTCACAACTTTTTTTATTTTTTCCGAAAGTAATGTATTGTCCTTGAGGAATTTTTATATTATTTTAAGTAAATAAAGAAGCCTTAAAAATTAATTTTGAACTGAAATTAAAAGCATTGTTTTTCGGTAAAGATAAATTTATAATAACTTTTATCTTTATAGTTTTTAGTTAATTTCTTTACAAATCTCTTACAGAGCGTAACGCTAAGCGTATGAATAACTAAACAGTATTTTAGTTAAAATCACTCATACGTAATTTCTTAATGTTATAAAATACTATTGCTTAACTCTGTAGCCAAACTTTTTCTTTGATTTCAAATTATCATATCTTCATATAAGACTGGGAAACACTTATCTGGATTTTTTACTTCAGTGCTCGTTGCCATAGATTAATATATTTTTCACAAAACAATGCCCGATTTACATTTTTGATTAGTTGTATAATGAAGTATTGCCAAAAGCTGTGTTGTGAACCCCACCTAGAGGGTTAATTTGGTTTATTTATTTAATAATTTATGTATACATATCATCGTGTGCGAGAGAGAGAGAGAGAGGATAAGTAAGGAAACAAAGAAAGTGAAAGGCGGCACAGGGTCTGTGGTGAGAAGTAGCAGTATAATAGTGTTTGTGAATTGTGTCGTTTTTTTTATTTTGTGTGTAAAATATGTATATTTTAGTAATACATTTTAAGTGCGCTTCTTCATTTTTACTGTCGTCTTAGTCGTTCTACCGAGAAAACTAGTTCACTGAACCATCACCAGCACAACGAAGAAACGCAACATCTGCTGATCGTGAAGGCGTACAGAAGAATCCAAGGCAGTTGATTTCGTGTTTCTCACAACAACGTTTCCGAATCTAGACGTCTGTTAACTGAATTGCTCGGAAGAAGTTATCATTTTTAGATGAACGGGTACGTCAACAAGCAAAATTTTGAAAAGAAAATTTGGGAAGAAAAAGTCCCTGTTTAGCGTAAATTTTGTGCTGGCGGAGTCATATGGTCATAATTTTTTTAGTGACGTTGGCTAGACCATCATTGTCAATGCCGAGTATTATATGGCAATGATTATCAAATGCTTTTAGTTTAATCAAGTGATATGGGCATCAACGACATGAGGTTACAACAGAACAGCGCTACGTACTATGCAGCACTTTACAAATTGTTTAACATGCTGCCATCTCACGTGGATATGCATAACACATGCGCAAGGGTCATTTGTACGATGTTATAATACATATACATCGGTGGCTAGCTATTTAGGGACAACAAGTGTTTGTATACTGACATGACTATATACAAATCGTTTGCAAATGTATTTGAAAGTATTTAGAGTGTAAGGTTGTTTTTCTAATGAACGTCTCACATATTTTATACCATCCGAAGCAAAAAAATTAACTTGGATTTATGTTAATGTACAAACTTTTATTGTCCCTAAATAGTTAGCCATCAGTGTATAAAAGTTCGATGATATCTCACACACTCTTTGCTTAATTAAAATTTAAAGATAAAAACTGCTTAATGAAAGACCCAACAAATCAAGGAAACAAAGGCAATAGGGCATGTTCACCTGAATAAAATCTCGTCAAATAGATTTGATATCTTGTACAAAATCTAATGCGTTTACATTTGACTTTTTTGACATTTAAAGAGATTTTGTTTACACATGGCTGAAATGGAAGAGAAAGCAATTACATTTTTTGATTGTCTTTGATATCTACCAATTGTATGAATAATATTCGTAAATTTTTCTGCCGAAAAATATATTTATATATGAAATCTAATCGAGATCTCGTAAGTAGTAGATTTCCTGCAGGTGTAAATAGGCAATAAGAAAAATTTTCTGCTGCACCAATATAATTTTTAGTGTAATTATTAATTTTGTAAACTAAAATATATACAAAAGAATATTTAATATCACACAGCTTAAGCGACGTTTACTAAATGCATTTCATACGGCTTGATATGGATATTTGCGACTGTCAATTGACACCTGATATTGTGATATGAACATACTAAAACATTGAAAGTTGTTAGTTAAACTTATGCAAAATATTAAACATAAACTAACGTCAATAATAGACTTCAATGCAGCATTAGGGGTCCGATTTCGGATTGTCAAATTAGCTCAGAATGAAAAGGAAAAAATACTTTCTTCAAATATATAGAATAATTTTATCTTCCATTGGCTGTAAATACACGAGCCCCAATCTCTGGGCTCAGTTTAGCCTAAATAAATAAGCAGATTAAAATATTGTTACGTTTTTACCATTCTAAAAATCTGTATATATGAGTTCGTAGATTGTAGTTAAAATGAAATAAATGGTGTGTTTGGTTTTTAATTAAATTCCTTTATTCAACACAGTTCTATGTACCACTGCGTGTAACCTTTTTACAGGCAATAACAATTTTTATTCTTAATCACTCCGTCTTTTTACAACCGTGTAAACAACAACAATTATTCGACAGATCTTTCTTCCTAAAAATCTTCCAACCCGATCGTAGTTATAACTTAGGTTCGATCACAACCTTTTCAGTTAGAGGTTATCCACACTTAACTCTCTTTACCGAGTTAGCTCCAACTAAACTGGTTTTTTTACTTCACTACTAGCTTCACGAGTTTACTCCTTAAAAACTCTCTTCACTTGTTTTCTTTTCTGTTTAATTATTGTTGTTGCCGTGTTATTTTATTTACTTTATCTCTGCTAATGGGTGTTGTTGTAGGTTTGGTTATTCTCTGCGCTGTCAAACTACGATAACCAATTTTTGTGGCCACAATTGGCTAATTTTAACATTAGTGACCTTTGGTTTCAGCGGGACGGCGCAACAAGCTACACAGCCAGCCAAACAATTCAGTTATTGCATGAGAAATTATCCGGTTGCGTAATTTCTCGATTTGGTAATGTGAATTGGCTGCCTATTTTTTTTATCTTGGTGATCGAACCACAAACAACTGACACTCAGAAAGATGAAATTCGGCGCTGCATTGACGAGATAAGCGAAGATTTGTTGCAAAATGTGGTTCAAAATTTTGTAAAAAGAGTGGACGTATGCCGACGTGCTAGAAGTGGACATTTACAAGACATCGTGTTTCATTGTTAATTCCCATACTTTTATATCATATTGATATGAATAAAAAGTGTGTTTTAAGACAATTTACTTCCAAACATCAAATTTGCCCACCCTTTACAAAAATAATAACTAAATTTATACAAAAAGTTAAACGATGAACATATTTGCAATGAAAAATATACAGACGTACCAAAACTATACTTATTTAAATTAACCGGTTATTCGTATTACTTCAACTGGTTTATTTGGTATTCGAAAAATTAAGATTCTGCAAAAACCCTATACGACAAAACCAAAAAAACCGGTCAAAACCCGTCGAATAACAGCCGTCCGATCTACCTATTCTGTATATACTTATAAATAAAAAAAATTAAATTCAAAGCTTTCAAGAAATTGTTAGGATTTGTTAGGTTTTTGGTTATTTTATTTTAGCTGTGTTTATAGAAAAGTGATTTAAATTTTATTAATTTATTTACCTGCATTAGACGAAATTGTGTTGTAGAAAAATTTTCTGTCTTTAGGACGAAGACTTTATGAAGCTTTCAATAAAATTAAAATAAAATTTAAAAAGCTAAAAAAGAAAACTTAATAAAAATTTAAAAGTATTTTTAAACTTAAAAATTTGTGATTTTCTTCATAAACTTAAATATGTAATTCTTGTAAATTTTATTTTTTGTTTTATTGCATTTCTTAATGCATGATGTTCGTTTATCTGTTGTAGACTTGTATTCCGTAAAACCAAAAAACTAAGTGTTTACTTGGTTAGGTACTTAAATGCTCTTCTTCATTTTCAAACCAAAGTTTATACACATGTTTGCCATGTTTGGTAAAATACTTTTTTCTTAAACTATACAGCAGCTACTGCTGTTGCTTCTCCTTATGCCGTTGTTTGATATTTACTTTGAGCAACGAAGTAAAAGTGCAAACAATGCTGAAGTCTTTTTTAGCTTCATATACAGCTGTTTTAAATGCTTAAATTTTTTTTAATTCCTTGTCCGTAGATGATTTTTTTGTAGTTTGTATGTGTGGCTATATGAACGTAGAATTCAGCCAGAATCATTGGTTTAGACAGTTGTACTGTTTTTATTACCCCTAGACTAGCATAAGAGGTTGGGACCATTAAAAAATTTGTTGTTGTTATTTTTTCCAGCTTCTACTAGTTATTTTTTGATGTTTGTTCACTTGTGTTGTCTTTCAGAAAGATATGTTTAATCAAATAATCTGAAGATTAGTTTCCGTATACTACACTTTACGTCTATCTACACTTCATAGAATGTTACTGAATCAATACTTGGAGTCTTAAAACAGAATTAAATAAAACATTTTTAAGTTTAATGCCAATAATTAAAAATTACACCAATAATAGACTATAAATAAAAATAAAAAAAAACGCATTGAGTTCTTAAATTTCTAAAAATTCTATAGAACAACAACAATTCTATAGAACAACATTTAACATTTCATAAAAATTATACGATTTTTAAATTATGAAATTTATATAAAATTTACTTCTTTTTCATACAAAAGTTTGAAATATTGGACAATTATAAAAAAAAAATAATAAAATTTCTCTACGGATGCTCTAAATTTTATTAATACATCAACTCAAGTATAGCTTGAAAATTTTCAATGGTTTTGTAAAATAATATGTGAATTTAAGGTTATTATCAAATTATATGTAGAAAGCGTTCATTAAAAAATAGATAAAAAATCGTAATTTTCATATAACATTTTAAGAAAATTTAATTTGCCAACACAAATTTTCTACAGTGGAAAAAAATATGGGAAGTGATACTATTTTATATAAAATTTAAGTTTTTTTATACAAAAACTTGGAGATTTGGACAATTATATAAAAAAAATTATATTAAGATTCCGCCATCTAACGTTTTTTTTTTTTTGAAACAAGCGCTTATTTCGTGGATGGTAACACTTAGCTCATGTCTGATGTGACAGATAATTAGTTTTATCCTTCCGCTAAACGAATATGGTTGTGTATAAGCTTGAACAACGCTGGGAAATATCGCGACATTACTTTGAAAATCATGCGATGTGTCCGAATGAAGCTCATTTTTATCTTGGCGGGTATGTAAACAGGCAAAATTGTTGCATTTGGGGTACAGAAAATCCGCACGCATACATTGAAAAGCTGACACACCCAATACGAGTCAATGTTTGGTGCGGATTTTGATCCAGAGGCATAATTTGGCCATTTTTCTTCGAAAATGAGCAAGCAGTGGTTATTACAGTCAATAGCGATCGCTATCGGGCGAAGTTGAACGAATTTTTGTTCACAAAAATTGAAGAGGATGATATTGGCAACATTTGGTTTCAATAGGACGGCGCTACGTGAAGATCGGATTATCAGCCGCAGAGCTGATGTCGTTTGGCCACCTCGGAGCTGCGATTTGACACCGTTGGACTATTATTTGTGGGGTGCCGTCAAAGATAAGTGTTACGCTAACAAGCCAGAGACAATTGACGCTGTAAAGAACAATATTCGTGAAGCCATTGGTGAAATACAGCTGCACACAATGGATAATGTGCAAAAAAATTGGACCGATCGTGTAGGCTACTACATGGCCAGCCGAGACAACCATTTGAATGAAATTATTTTCCATTATTAACCGGAAGGATTGTAGTTAAAAAATAAGAAATTTGAGAAAATATTCAATAGTTTTTTTTTATAGCATTTTCGAAAAAAAAAATTATTTGTCGGACCCTTTTTATAATAAAATTAAAACTTCTCTACGAATGCTTTTAATTTTATTAATACATCAACTCAAGTATAGCTTTTAAAAAATCATTCTTTTATTATATATTTTCTCTAAATTTTTACGCAGGCGGCTGTTAATGTTATGCCAAATCGTTTTATTTGAATTTCATATAATATTTGTTTAGAATTTTAATAAATAAATGATTTTTTTTAATAAAAAGCGTTTTAATGAATACAATAATTAACAACTAGTTTTCTTATATTTTTTCAGGTAAGTTTTTATTTTATTGATACGATTTCAGTTATTACTTTTGGGTAAGTAATTTCTTCTTATAAGCAAATTCAATTTGAAGAAAACTACGTGAGCTTAAGTGACTATTAAGAAAGTATTGAACATTTTCAATCCATTTGTTAAATAATATGTGAATTTAAGGTCACTGGGGTTATTATCAAATTAAATAAAGAAAGCGTCCAACAAAAAAATCGTTATTTTTATTTAATATTTAAAGAATGTTTAATTTTTTAACTCAAGTTTTCTACAAAATAGACCTCCAGTGGAAAAAAAAACTTGGGAAGTCATACTATTTTTCTCTTTCTTTCGATTCCGTTTATTTTTGGAATACGAATTTTCAAACGTAACTGAATATGGAGACGTAATTGAAAAGCAGAAAGGAATGCTTATAAATAAAAATGAATGTGTGCTTGTTTGTTTGTTGGTTTGCTTGTGCCTTATGGACAGCTAAATGGCTGAACCTATTCTCTAGAAATTTTTACACTATCTTCCTGTATATCTGGAAGGAACTATAGGCTATATAAATTTCAAAAATTCTAACTGGGCAGTGCCACGTCAATACAAAGTGCATATTTATTTGTCTATATCATCAAGATGGTAACAGCTAGATTCCCTAAATTTGACCCAAATAGATTCACAGTCATTGCAAATCATCAGGAAAAAAGTGAACGGAATTGGACAAGTGGGCATGGTACCTCCAATACAAACTTAATATTAATTTCATTATATCTTGAGAACGGATAAAGCTAAAGTTTCAGTGTTTGTTCTGAATGACTTCATAGTCAATACAAATCAAACGGCGAAAAATGGGCGGAATTGGAGAAGTGGACGTGGTACCTCCCATTCAAAGTAAATATTACTTTTTCCACTATGAAAAAATAGGAATCTGTTTTTGAATCTTCCGAAATACCCTAAATTTGAGTTACGGGTAAAAACACGGCTTTTAGTACCTTTTCGCACTGATAAGGTAATGATTTAGCTAAATATTAAACGATTTGAAATTTTCAATCGGATTTTGAAAGAAAAGAGACTGACCTTTTAGAAGTCATAAGAACACACATTTTTTATCTAACTTTTCCCATATTTTTTTTTAGTTTAAATGCATTTTTGCGCACTGGTTTATATACGAGCTATACTATTTATAAATTAATTAGACAACTATGTTTGATTATGAATAAAATGATCCTTGCGTTTTAGGAATCAGTTATTAATTGAGGGAGTTATTATTTATTTATTTATTCAATTGATTTAATCCTTACACACTAATTACAAAATATGTATAATATGAAAAGAAGTACAAAATTGAAATTATAAAAATGTTACAAAAGATACGGCAAAAATAGAAAAAAAAAAACAAGTAAAAATTTGTCAAGTATTAAGAAAATAATAATCTTGTGTTTCATTATATTAATATCCAATGAAAAATCAACAAATTCGAACAAAAATTATATTGACGACTCATAAATGGATCAGCAATTGCATAATTAGATCTACATATTTGAATATATAAAGGGACATTAAGTTTAACAGATTCGAAAAGAAGCTCACAACAAGTATTCCATTGATAAGGTTCATCAGAAACGATACATTTAACATAAAGATAGTCTGCAAGTACAAGAAGACAGTTACATATAATTCCAACCCAGGTGCAGTAAACAGAACAATAAAAATTGTTTCTGAACAGATACAAAGAGGGTGATACGAATATTATAGTAAGGATATCATACGACTGATCCGTATTCCAAAATAGGTCTCACAAGTGAAACATAGAGCTGTTTCGTAATGTAAGGATCAGAAAACTCCTTAGTCCACCGCTTTATAAACGCAAGAAATTGAGTTTTGTTTTTTTCTCACTTATCCTACGAAATTTTTGATTAGCTTTTATACTACTGCTACGACAACTGAAAAAAGACGCCTTATGAACAGCTATTGAGTATGCAAGTTAATAATGTCGATTTTTTGCTTGATACATGCATTTATTAAAATAACAAAATAAATTGATTCATTATTTAAAGTATTGTTTATCATTAGCCACTACTTTTTCTCGTCTTTTTTGTAGCATATGGATTCTGCGCCAAAAGAACTGTTTCGGTTTTGAGGTAAAGAATGAATCAAGCCAATTTTTAATACCCTGTTCTGAAGTGAAGCGTATTTCAATAATGGAGTTCTGCATCGATCGAAACAATGGTAGTTAGAAGGGGCAAGGTCTGGGCTATAAGGCGGGTGAGCCAAAACTTCCCATCCACTGTTTTCTAAATAGTTTTTGACCGAATATTGCAAGAAGTGTCCGAGCGTTATCTTGATGGAAGATTATCGCCTCGTGTCTGGTCGAATATTCACCGGTTTTCGGTTTCTCTCCAAACGTATCATTCTCTCCTCTGATTGTCTAACCCGTTTCCAACAGCTCATAATACAAAACACTGTTCTGCTCCCACCAAATACAGAGCATTACCTTGCCGTCATGGATCTTTGGCTTCGGCGTTGATATGGCTGCTTGTCTGGGCTTCACATAAGACTTTTTGCGCTTGGGGTTATCATAATGTATTCAGTTTTCACCACCAGTAAAAACACGATGCAAAATGACTTATTTTTGTTGCGTTAAGCATCATTTCCGAAATGCAAAATCGCATTCAACATCTATCGGCTTCAATTCATGTGGAACCTGATTTCCTTCCTTGTAAAGAAATGGCTTGTTGTGTGGCTCCCAATGATAATGCAAGTTCTTCTTTGCGTTTGGCAACAATCTTCATTGAGTAATGCTTCCAATTCCTCATTTTCAAACTTTTTTGCCTGACCAGGCCTCTCCTTGTGTCAAAATTATCAATTTGGCGTTGCTCACATCATCGTTTACAAGTTTGATGCATGTTCTACCAACATTCGGTAACTTTCAGCAGCCGTTTTTTTTCAAATGCAAGAAGGTTATCAGACTTCTCCGTAAAACATCTCTTTTAGGCACCAAATTCGACATTGCTATAGCGACTAAAAAAAAATTGTGTCTACACTTTTGACAGATATTTACCCTCCAAAATACCATATTTGTTGTTATTGACACAAACTGTATGTAATAGTTATGCCATATGTTGCCCAAATCTCTTTTATTAGCTTTTATACCCAATATTTAAATTTTTTCCATATTTGCAGGTGACAGTCAAATTAACTTCTCTTTCAGTTGAATTTTTTGTCATATTTTTCGTATTTCGAATTGGAACCTTGTGAAAGTTGTCAAATTATGTCATATATGTGTATATTTTGCATAATTTCAGTTACCTGCGTTGATTTTTTGACACTTTCTTCTCATTTATTTTTTTATTTTTATTTTTTTTGTAGGGCTGCCATATCTTTGATTGCATCAATGAGTTTTTCTCCAAATTTCTTGTGAAATGTATTGACTTTAATATGAAAGATTGTCATATAATATTATGATAATAAAAAATTGCTTAAAATTGTTGAAAAAAGGAAAAGGGAATAAAAAAGCATGACACCAGGTGTCAAAAATGAGTTGTGTAAAGAGAGAATCAGTAGGTAAGCAATGAAACATAAATTATAAAAATTGAATATCGATATCAAATAACGTATTTCTCAACGGCAGATGTTTATTTCTTTTTCTATTTCTTCTCTCTATTTTTCCTTTGCTTCTTTTGTGTATACTCTAAATAAACCAAAATAAATCAGGCTTTTGAAAATATAAATTTTTTTTAAAGAAGTATGTTATTATTTATTCAATATGGAAATCTACAGTCTATTGTTTGGGCCAAATACAGTACATACATAATAGATATCGTACATTAAAAACGCTATACAATTGTTTCGTATATGCGGTCTTTTCTTAAAGGCAATTATTGGTTTTAAGGAAATTATTTCTTATAAACATATATGTTAACTAAGGAACCTTTTCCTTATAAGTGCACATAAAAATTAAAATATATGTACATATGTATGTAGAAAGTAAAACAATAGCAACTTTTGAGTAACTTCTATATAAAGCTACCTTCTATCGCTACTATATTTTTCCTGTACTTTCTCTTCTTCTCTCCTCTAAAGAAAATACACCACATCAGGGACTGTATTATGAGATTTTAGCTATAAATTTATCTGGTTTTTGTCACGGCTGTTGTGTATTTGTAGCCCTAATTGTCTGTGCTATTAAGAGTGCTACCACTTTCATGTTTAACGGTGCTACCAATTCGATTCATTATTGTGTTTTATAATTTTACATCTTTTGGATTTAACGTAGATAAATAGAAATACGTCGTAACAACAAGAATACTCGAAACTGATGATGACTTGCTAGAAAAGGTGGCGCATTGCATTTGAAAGAGATAGTTATCGTTGTGCCGTCAAAAAGTAAAGTCATTTTTAGGCGTAAATATAAGTGTTGTATAAACGAATATTAAGTACAAGATAGATAAGTCGCTGTATTAAGATAAACTGTATAAAGATAAAGTGGAGAAATAAAAACTGTAAAACAACAACAACCTGGCTTTACTTTATTTTGACGCATTTACAAAGAACTCAAACGTAACAATAACATTTATCGCTTTTGGTATTTTGGAAAATCTGATTTTCTCTTCTATACGATTTTATGTTGTGGAACTTTATTTCTATGGAAGGTATGTAAAAGTACATGGTGTTTATTTTCCAATTTTTTTATAAGTAGTTTTTTTCTTATAAACGATGTTCTTATATCCCATAACTACTGTATAATACATGCAATGCGTTTCTAAAATTTTAATTGTATAGCAATACTTCAAATACATTGATATTTTGTGTGAAATATCAAAACTCTTCCTATAATATGCTCGAAGGTAAAGTCAGTTTTTTTCTGTTTTTTTTAGATTTCGTATTAAATTTGTTTGTGAATATTATGCGATGATTTGTGTTTGTATAATAAATTTTGTTAATTTATTATTATTTCATTTTTTGGCAAACCTAAAGGCAATGTAAATTTTCATTGATTTTATAAATTATTTATAAATCTCATCACGAAAAAAACGAACCATTAAAAAAATAGCAAAAAGACAAAAAAACTTAAAAGCAGATAAGCTTGTAAAGTTTTCTTTTATAAAAAAATTTATTCTATTCTTCACCTAAAGGTATAATAAAGGGTCCGCCATCTAACGTTTTTTTTTCAACTAGTGCTTATTACGTGAATGATAACACTTAGCTCATGTCTGATTTGACAGATAATTAGTTTTATCCTTCCGCTGAACGAATATGGTTGTGTATACGCTTCGCTAAGTGGGCCTGCGATCGACTTACAGAAGGTGCCAATTTTTCCAAATAAAATGAAATTATTTTCCATTATTAAGCGGAAGGATTGTACTTTCAAATAACAAAAGAAATTTGAGAAAATATTCCGTAGTTTTTTTTTTTATAGCATTAAAAAAAAAATAAATTATGTGCCGGACTCTTTATTTAAATATATTACTGAATACATTAAATAAAAAAACTTAAAAACAAATTTATTATTAATTTTTTAAATCTATATTGCCCTGCTATACTTAAAATATTTATCACGTGATACAGATCACAAACTATTTGATTATATTGCGATGTGGAACGTGATCTATCAATATTGCATGCTAAACGTTCGAATGTCTTATTATATTTTGAATGAATAAAGTAAAAATAATGTTTTTTTTAAGAAGCAACCGAACAGTTATATTCCGCTTATAAGTAAGATCATCCTGGAAAGCTGCCCCGTAGGCCCATTCAGTTACTTTTTTTACGATAATCGTATTGTTTTTAACAGTTAACTACAGAATTGTCGATTTTGCTATTCAGTAACTTTTATTTACGATAATCGATATAGGTTTGTCGCAAGCTAACGATGTCAATTTTTGTGTTGGGTATTTAATCGAAAAATCGTAAAATTTGTTGTATAGCTGAATTTGTTCTATGGCTGCGGCGCTGCTTTTTTGGTAGCATTGGCTGCTGTAATGCATAAAAGATATTGTAGACACAAATAAATTAATAAATAAACATTTTATTCTATATGTCTTATGCACAATTACTAAAACACGCTTCTATACCTCAACATACATTTTTTCTTCAATTCGTTTGTTCTTTTCGTTTCTTTTGACAGAGTTGCCAATCGAAAAAGAGAGTTGTCGATTATCGCTAAAGTGTACGTAGTAAATCATATAACCCTTACTGCACACTACAAAAATATAGACTTTTTTTGCGATTGCTGTATCGTTAAAAGTTACTAAATTACTGATGTTAGTGAATCGTTTTATTTAACTCGTTTATTTTTGAACGAGGGTTAAAGCCAAGTCTATGCTATATTTATATACTATCTGGTCCTATATATCTACTTCGCCTTTTGTTTTATTCTCGTATTCATTTATTTTCAGCATTCCATGATTCAAAACTGGAATACCATATGATGATATAGTTCATTGTTGTTCATTTAATATTTTTGGTCACTACAGACAAAAGGTTTCAGTTTTTGTTGAAATGTGTCTCAGTACAATTATGTCATTCTTCAGATTTAACTGTAGCTTTTCAGGAGTATTTGTTTTCTTTTGCCGTAGAGTACTGACTAGACTTATTCTTTTAATTTGAAGCCGACTAATCAGAGAGTATATAGTAAAAAATGATATAAAATATCGTTTAATTAGTTATAAAATAAGATTTATTCCAAACTTCTTGTCAATATCAAAAATATCAGATATCTATATATATATTTATCTCCAAATAAAAATAAATGTTCACCTACTATCCCATTTTCATCTGGATATTAGCTTGTAAATTATTATTGCAATTATTCTAAGTATCGTAGATAGAATTGACTCTATCTGTTTGGTTACGTGCTGAATATCAGAACGTACTATGCAAAGTAGAATATTTTCTTAAATAGTGGTACCCTTTATACCTATGGGCGGTGAAATTCCAATAAATGCCTTAAGTTCCTCCATAGAAATCAAACATAATATACGAGGTCTCACCTTCACCTAAGTATTCGGATTGTCAGGAGTAATAAGGGTTAGTATATATTGAACTTGTAACAGTGCCTTCACAGTATCTTAGCTAAACGCACTTTTACAAGTAAGTTGTTTATATAATTTGTATAACATATAACAAAATATATTACAATACTATATGCAATTAAAAGCTTTAAATATTTTTGAGTTTAGTTGTTTAATTATTAAAACATCAACAAATTTTTAGAATAACTAAAAGCAACAGAAAAGATGCTTTTCCCAGAACATTTAAATAATTAAAAGAAATTATTATAATAATTTTATAGTTTCTTAAAACTATTACTATACTATAACTTTACATTGCGGACTGTGAGGTAACCACTGCAAATAGTAGCTCTTCGATAGAAATGCTAGCTAGACAGCTTCAAGTAAGCAATTCAGTGGTCATAGGAAATCAGAAAAGGTAAATTGTCATAACATAGTTTTAAATTCTGATAGCAAATTAAAAAAAAAAAAATTTTTTAGCAACAAATCATCCTTCTATAGCACAAGTTCGTTTGCTTCTATAAGAACCCTCCTTGGCATTGGCTACATATTAAAGTTAAACACCAGAAAATTGCGTTGTCCGTAAAATAAATGTTGAGACCTGCTTAAAGTTTACTAGAGAACTTAAAAATTGAATTTAAACGTGTATTCCTGTCAGACAAATTGAAATTATAAATAGCTTTCAGTCCCAGGAGACCATCCAAAGGCACAGTGTTAAAATCAGAACAGTGAAGCATGATGGAGGAAATGTCAAGAAATTCAAGAATTCAAATAATATGATGGCTATAGAAACATTTTAAAAAAATCAAAATTTAATTTTCACTGTTTGGATCTATTCCCGGTAGGTTGCCCACCAAAACACTTTAACTTTTTTTTATTTTAATTTTTTGTTTTATTTTATACAAGTAAATCACACGGTGCTACAAATCAACACTCGAGATGTAATTCTATTTTGCTAATAAGAGCTATCGAGTACAACAAGAATCTGTGTTTGAAATTTTTGAAACCCTTAAAGAATATTGAGATACGGATAAAAAACTGATTTTGGTACCTTCATGAACTTATGAGCTTGTAACTTGTTTGAATATTATCCAATTTTAAGTTTATCAACGGATTTGAAAAGAAGAGAAATATACATTTTAATTGATGTGTATGACACCCGCCTACCAACCATAAGTCCCTAGGTTCAATTATAGGTCAGACCATCTAAAAAAAGAAAAAATTTTTCAACAGTGGTATCATCTCATAACATTAGCTTGTAACTAGTTATGAGTATTACAACTATTGAAATCTCCTCTAATGCATTTGCCATTCGGAGCCGTCGTTAAACTGTAGGTCCCTTTCAATGAGTCTAAAATTCGAATCGGGTGCAGGTCATTGACTGATCCTTCATTGAGTGCTATAGGAATTAATTTATATATGACCGTTACGTTTTTACCTTTTAAAAACGCTTATTAAAAGAATTCGTAGATTGCATTTAAAATGAAGTAAATTTTTATTTCGTTTTTATTCAATAATTCTTTATTTACAGTTTTGTGTACCATTGCTTGTAACCTCTTCACAATCAAGATTAAGTACTATTTATTTTTCTCTCTTTACATACTTTGTGTAAAACAATAACAACTATTACACGAATCTTGCTAACTAAAGATGTACCAGCCCATTCAGAAATATGTGCGTATTTCTCAATCAATTGGTAGAAGATAAAAGGAAAATAATTTGGGAGGAGTTAAAAACCGTTTTTGAATTACGTGTAGATTAGCCAAAACCTGGTTGTTTAGACAGTAAAAATTTCAACAAAAATATCAAGGAAAAATATGTCAACTTAATAAAAAACAAAATACATAGTAGAAAACTGAAAGGGTCCGCCATATAAAAATTTTTTTTGAAAATGCTTTAAAAAAAACTACTGAATATCGTCTCAAATCTCTATTTTTAATTGAAAGTACAATTCTTCCGGTTAATAATGGAAAATAATTTCATTCACATGGCTGCCTCGGCTAGCCATGCAGTAGCCTACACGATCGGTCCAATTTTTAAGCACATTATAGATTGTGTGCAGCTGTATGTCACCAATGGCTTCACGAATATTGTCCTTTAAAGCGTCAATTGTCTCTGGCTTGCTGACGTAACACTTATCTTTGACCGTACCCCACAAATAATAGTCCAACGGTGTCAAATCGCAGCTCCGAGTTGGCCAAACGACATCGGGTCTGCGGCTGATAATGCGATCTTCAAAAACAGGGCGCAAAACATAGAGTGTAGCTTCGGCTGTGTGGAACGTAGCGTCACCCTGTTGAAACCAAATGTTGCTAATATCCTCCTCTTCAATTTTTGTGAACAAAAATTCGTTCAACATGGCCCAATAACGATCGCCATTGACTGTAACGGTCACTCCTTACTCATTTTCGAAGAAAAATGGCGCAATTATGCCTCGGGGCCAAAATCCACACCAAATAGTAACTCGTCTTGGGTGTATCGGCTTTTCAATGTATGCGTGCTTGTTTTCTGTGCCCCAAATGCGACAATTTTGCTTGTTTACATACTCGCCAAGATCAAAATGAGCTTCATCTGAACACATCGCACACATTCTGCAACACTACCATGATTTTCAAAGTTATGTCGCAATATTTCCCAGCGTTATTCAAACGTATACACAACCATATTCGTTTAGCGGAAAGATAAAACTAATTGTCTGTCAAATCAGACATGAGCTAAGTGTTACCATCCACGAAATAAGCACTAGTTGAAAAAAAAAGTTAAATGGCGAACTCGATAGTTTTTCTGAAGATTTATTAAGTTTTTTGCACCCTGAATGTTTCTAGTGGAAAACAAAATAAATCTTTCAGTTTGGAATGAAATATGTAAATTCACCCAAATATGTAAAATTCAGTTTGTTAGCGTGCGTTCAGAAATTTAGTATGTTCGTTCAGTTTTAGTATTACTTAATGTATATTTAATAAATAACAATGCTTATTTAGTGTAAGTAAACTAATCATATATTCGTAAATTACCTTAGAGCATTCACAATCGTTACCATTAAATGCGTTTTGTGATTAAACTTAAGGAATTCTTTTATTATTTTTATTTCTTTTATTAAAAAAGTAAATTTTTCACATTTTACAATATACATACATACACACAAAACTTGCAAAATATTTTATTGCTTCAGCTCATTTTGATCCCTATTTCTAATGAACCAATATATAAATTAACTTCGTTAATATAAATAATTTTAAACATAGTACAAATAGTTATCTTTTAATCTTCGTCCAAAAATAGCAAATTGCATATTATGTTGAAAACTTAAAAATAAATATGTATATATTACATGTGAAAACTATGTATCACCCAGTAAACATTTTTCCAACAAAATGATGTCTTCTGATAGAAACCAAATTATTGCTCGCTAACGTATACACAATTAAATTTTCTTTCTTTAGAGTATGCAGGAACCTTAACCCTTTGGCGCACCGCTGTCTCAAATGCTTAAAATTCATTTAAAATTAAAAAAAAAAATTTTATAGCCAATACCAACTGAAAATTTATAGACAAAACTTTGTTTTGTCCGAATGTTTTCACTAACTACTAAAATTAAAACGACAAATTCAATTTTATTTTTTTACAATATGAATATTTTGCAGCAAACAAATATAGTTTCCAATTTGAAGAATGGATTTTTATGAATTTTTTCAGTCCGAGGATTATCAGCCGTTTAAGACTTAGATTAAATTAGATTTTGAAAGTTTTACTTATCTATTAATATTTTTTTATTTTAGCGATTTTTAAAATAACATTAGTTGTTTCACAAAATATATTCAGATTCTCAAAATCTTTTGCGTGATTCTCATTCTTGTGCGTGAGAGGATTAAAGTAGCTTTTGTTTGGACAAAAAAATTTTATATACACGTAAGTCCATATATTAGTTTAGATTAAATGAGTTTTAAAATTGTTTGTTAACTTCTGAGCTGTGTGTAGTTTTGATACAAAAATGTTTAAATATGACATTTTATATGAAATAATTGGCCAAGTATTTCAATCTGATTTTCTGTATGCCAGTTCAGGACAAAGATTATAAAAACCATAAAAATAGTATAAACAAAACGTTAAATTCACATATGAAGGAGTATTTTTTTTCCGTTCAGTAGAATTTAAAATTCATTTTTATTTACTGAACGCTTATATTCAAAAACTAAATATGCGTTCGGTATTATAAATTTTCAACGCAACTCTAAAAAAATGTAGTAAATCTGCCTACAAACATTCAATTTTATATTTGTTTGAATATTTTGTTTAACAATTTTTCTTTGTGTACACAGTTTTGAAGTTATTAAAAGCTACCTGTAGGTTCTTTGTCTCAAGAAGCGCAATAATCTATTAAAAATATTTCAATTGTCGTACAATTATTAATTTATATGATATCTTTAATTTCCTCTTAATAATAATGTGACTAAGGAACGAAATGTTTTTTCTTTCATCTTCTGATAAGGCGAATTTCAAATCAAAGAATTTCAAGCAGTGACGAAGACATTGATAAAACACAAAGGGTTTATATAATATAATACATCTTTAAAAAATTCAAATGTGTGTTGTAACCTTCGATACATTTATGATTACTTGCATTGGTTTAATATTTTTACTCGTACAAAAACAATATTTTTAAATTTTATATTTTTCTTTATATTTTTCAAACAAAACAGAAATTGTTTGATTGATTCATATTACCAAGACTACGATCTTTCCAAAGATATTTATATCTTATACCTTAACTCCGTGGCTTAATTCGTTCCACAAATGGCAGCATTTCTGCCACACTGTGCGGTAGCCAGTATATTGCCATGATACTTGCAAAATTTTTAATTTGCAATTAATATTTTTTTTAAGCGTTTTTGGAGATATTGTTAAAAAAATTTTTTCCTTAATATAGTACTAAATCTTTTCTTTTTTAAAGATTTCTTTTTTAGAAGGTTTGCTATATTAAATATAGTTAAACCAAGCACTTTGAAATAAGACCTAAAAGATTTTTAATTTTTCATAAAAATGTGAACAATTATTTTAAATTATTTATAAAAAGCTCTAGAGTACGCTTCAGTATATCAGTAGAATTTTTCTTTAAAATATGCTTTATTTTGTATAATAAAATATAAAAACGTTGCTCTTTATAAAAATATTTATATTTGGGTTTTGCATACTCACTTTTTTTCCAAATATTTGTTTCTGCTATCTTTAAGGCAATTTGAAAAATATAAAGGGTAGCGAACAAGAATTATTAAAACTCCAGTATATATATATTTTTTATTAATAATACAAGAAAGCAAAGAAAAGAAAAAGTAATTCAATTTTGTCATATTCCTAAAAACTTTTTAAACATTCTTTTAAAAATAAGTATTCTTCACAAGTATTTTTCGTTAGTTTTCTTAAATTTCGTTATTTTCTTTAACATTCTTTAAAAATATTGCTACAATGGAAACGCCTAAAAAGATACACCAATATTTATAAATTTAGAGCTATAAACTTAATTATAGAATTTATTCTATTGGTTTGTTTCAAGGCTAAATTCACCTGTTAATGATGTTTTTATTTGAAAAGTGCTGCCAGTATCAATATACATAAGTTGTATATGGAATTCAACAATTGAAATATGATTTTTGTATTTCTTATAGCATTTAAAATAAATGTTAATTTACTATGAAAGGCAGCGCATTGTGCTTAATTTAACTGCCAAAAAGTATAGTCATGCTAAGGCATTACTAAAAAAAATTTGAGTATGAAGTGTGAGTTAATTAAATTCGATACTGTTTAATTTTGGTTGAGAAAATAAAAGACTATAAAGTAAAACACTAAATTCGTGTCCTTTATTTTATTTAGCACAATTTAAAAGAATTCAAACATTTATAAACTTTATAACGTAACAATATTTTAATATTTTATAACTTTTTGTAATCTTTTGAAAAAAATCATAAACATTTTACACTTTTCTGAAAAATAGTAGCAGCAACATAAAAGAATTTACTTTGACAGCAAAATATTAGCCAAGTATTCTTTAATTGTTATTTTTATGCACTAACTCTGGTACTTCTTAACATGGCCTTTTAAAAATTTGCTATAATCCTTATGTAATTTATCAGTTAACTTGCATTTATATTTTTTTTTCCTTTTGTAAGTTAAATAAAGGTCCTTACAACTACTCGTATATTTTATTATCCCTTAGTTAAACCTTAGGCGATAATTCATGCATTCGTCTTAGAAAAACCCAGCTATAAGGAGAATAAAAAGTAAGTGTAGGCTTCCCTGGTAGTTGTTGCATAATATTTTTTTTTTATTTATATAGTTTCTTTTATATATACGAACAAAGAGTTGTTTCGCCTTTTTACTATAAAGAAGAACACAAATATTTTCAACTAAAATAACAGAAAAAAGCAATGGTTTGTATAAAACACGACAAAAGTAAAAATATGGGTTAAAGTCATCTGTGTTTTACATTTGAAAAACATTGTTAAAATAAAAATTTACATTACAATACAAAGCCATATATGTATATACGTATATACAAGTACGTAAAAGGGAAACTAATGTGGCACACAAATGGAAAAAATTTAAAAACAAAATAAATATCAAAAATATGTTTTACAAGGTTTAAATAGTACGAAAAAAATCGTTATCTGTGCATAGTTTTTGTAATAAATAAATTTTGTATAACAAATACATAAAAATAATTACAAACCTATAAGTATACTTTTGTTGTTGCACAAAAGAAAGAACTGAAATATTTTATTTGATTTTCTTGTTAAAAACATTTTTTTCCATTTTAAAATAAATAGAAAAATTTCACTTGATTTCTTTATTGTTGGAATTTTTTTTTTAGAAACAAAGAAACAAATTTGTAAAAATTAATTAAAAGCTTAAAAATACGAAAATATATCAGTGCTTTTTGAATCAATAAACCAATTGCAGCTTTAAATAAATAAGGCTTAGGTATAAAGAAATTTATATTTAAAATTTTAATTTTATAGCCCAAGGAAAAACAGAACTGCATGGCCTCAAACCATAGCACTTAAGGTAGGTACACATGATAGAAATTAAAAGGCTGTTTATATTTTTTTTAGTATAATCATCTGTTTTTTTAAAAGCTATACCCCTTTAGATATAAATAATCTAATTGGGGATGGCGTGGTGTAGTGGTTGTGGCGCACGTATAACAACACAAGCGGCCCAGGGTCAAGTCACAGCAAACGACATGACTGAAAATTTTAATTGTGGTTTCGAGTGCTTAATAAAGAAGTTATCTTCAGACAACTCTATCTAAAACATAAAGAAGAAGCCCCTCTGACCTTAATAAAACGGAACGAAAGTAATGAATGCATTGTGGAATGTCAGTACCCATATACTCAAAAGAGGAGTGATGGAGAATAAAATAAACTTAAGCCGTTTATAACGTTCAAGGCAATACTGAAAACCCTTGAACTTTCTTTTAATGTTGCAAATATCTCTCTTTCTAATGCTTAGGTCAATTTAAACAAGTAGGAAAAAGACTTAGGAGTCTAAGTCAAGGATATATTGTGCCTAAGACATGACTATAATTGTTTTGTTTTCGGTGTGGCATTGTGTTCAAAATTTCGTGCGAAATGCTGTCAAATTACAAATAAAAATATTTCGTACGAAATAATTGCGAAATAATGTTGAGAAAGCAGTAATCTGTTCCTTTTACGAAAAACATGTGAAATATGTCAACATTATTTTCCAACTGCAACAAATTTCTTCCAGCTTTCTTTTAACTACGAAATAATATGAGGCTCACTTATTTCGTACGAAATTTTAAGCAGCAGTATGGACATAAATACTGTTACAGTATAGAAAACATATTATCCGTTATTATATGACTTATGAAAGCTAACCCCTATATAGTTAGTTTGCAAGGGGAATCTCAAATTTCATCAGCATTGAATAAGGAGTGGTCAGAAAATATGAATCGTATGGTTGTTGTATTGCTTTCTAAAACAAAAAATCTGGTTTACTGATGGAAAAAATTTGATCCGCACAGTGTAAAAGGTCATCTTAAGAAGTTGATCCCATTGGCCGAATACGTTCATCATTTATCTGCAGTCATGATTTGGTAGGGTCCCTTAAGATATACTTTCGAGCAGAGTTTTATGACAACTCATAAGGCTAAAGGAATCAAAACTGCTTTCAAACCAATTTAAAATCTCTTTATTTTTTTTTAGTATTTATATCCACAAATAATTAAAAATATTATTCTTAAACTATTCCTTATTTATATATGTATAAAAATATTTATCTCCATACTGAATCTTATTTGTTAAATTGTTGTATCGGGTCTGCCATCTAACGTTTTTTTTCAACTAGTGCTTATTTCGTGAATGGTAACACTCAGATCATGTGTGATTCGCCAGAAAATTATTTTTATTCTTCCGCTGAACGAATATGGTTGTGTATACGCTTGAACAACGACAGGAATCCGGGCCTGCGATCGACTTACAGAAGATGCCGATTTTGCCAAAAAGATCATCTTTTCAGATGAAGCTAATTTTGATCTTGGCGGGTATGCAAACAAGCAAAATTGTCGCGTTTGGGGCACAGAAAACGCGCACGCATACATTGAAAAGCCGATGCACCCAAGACGAGTTACTGTTTGGTACGGATTTTGTTCCAGAGGCATAATTGGGCCACTTTTCTTCGAAAATAACCAAGGAGTGGCCGTTACAGTTGATGGCGATAGTTATCGTGCCGTGTTGAACGAGTTTTTGTTCACAAAAATTGAAGAGAAGCATATTAGCAACATTTTGTTTCAACAAGACGGCGCTATGTGCCATACAGCCGAAGCTACACTCGATGTTTTGCGCCCTGTTTTTGAAGATCGCATTATCAGCCGCAGAGCTGATGTCGTTTGGCCACCTCGGAGCTGCGATTTGACACTGTTGGACTAGTGTTTGTGAGGTGCCGTCAAAGATAAGTGTTACGCCAACATGCCAGGGACAACTGACGCTTTAAAGGACAATATTCGTGAAGCCATTGGTGGAATACAGCTGCACATAATCGATAATGTGCTTAAAAATTGGACCGATCGTGTAGGCAGCCATTTGAATGAAATTATTTTCCATTATTAACCGGAAGGACTGTACTTTCAAATAAAAAAAGAAATTTGTGATCAAATCTGTGGTCAAGTGGTAGGCTGTGGTAATTCGTAAGTGGTGCCAAATTTTAACAGTATAGAAGGTTTCAAGACAATAAGCACATAAATAACGTATAAATAAAATAAGTAACTGTAATTAAGTGGAGTTTTTTTTGTTGTTGCTTAAATTAGGTAACGTTGATTTTGAATCTGCAACAAGTTACAATAACGGAGCATTTAAAGTCCCGAAAAAATTTTACTCAACGTCAGTTCTGTATCCAAGACTCGATGGTTATATAAAAATTAATAAACATATTATTTTCAATTTGTTACTTGGACGGAGAAAGGTGTATATGAACTTCGGCTGTGTGGCACGTAGCGCCGTTCTGTTGAAACTAAATGTTGCTCATATCCTCCTCTTCAATTCTTGTGAATAAAAATTCGTTTAACATGGCCCGACAACGATCGTTATTGACTGAAACGGCCACTCCTTGCTCATTTTCCAAGAAAAATGGCCCAATTACGCCTCTGGACCAAAAGCAGCACCAAACAGTGACTCGTCTTGGATGTATCGGCTTTTCAATGTATGCGTGCGGGTTTTCTGTGCCCCAAATGCGACAATTTTGCTTGCTTACATACCCGCCAAGATCAAAATGAGCTTCAACTTAAAAGATGATTTTTTTGGCAAAATCGGCATTTTCTGTAAGTCGATCGCAGGCCCACTTAGCGAAGCGTATACACAACCATATTAGTTCAGCGGAAGGATAAAACTAATTATCTGTCAAATCAGACATGAGCTAAGTGTTACCTTTCACGAAATAAGCACTAGTTGATTAGTTAAAAAACATACATTTTGTGAATAAAAAACTTTTTTTTTAAGTGTTATTCATAATATAAGTATACATAGCTTTGGAATATTGCAACTAAAAGCTATTTATTAGGAGATTTACGAGCACCCCATTTTTAAAGATTGATTCCAGTTTTCGAGGTATTTTTATAATTTTGTAACAGTTAATGTCCGTTTTATTCAATAACAATAGAAAATGTAGAAATGAAGAATAGCCTAGTTGATTCGTTTGTATTGTTTAGGATCTATTTCATACCTGGAGTCACTAATCATGCGCTCATCAAAAAAGTTCTTGATATCGTTTTTCGATTTTCGCCAATTCTTGGTGCGTCTTGTTCGTCGCTGGTATCACCAACACTAGGCGACACTTAAAAGTATAACTTCGTAGTACGATCATGTGGCTAAGAATAAAAGCGTGCATTGAGATATTTTCAAAACGCATACAAAAATATAAATTAGTAACGTATCTGAAAAATTAAAGTAAGTTAAACAACATAGAAAAAATTAATTTTTCGTGATTTTTATAAATTAAAGTATAATTCATACGCGACTATTGAAAGTATGAAAATCAAATATTTTTTATGAAATTAATTTCTACATTAAATTATAAAAGTTTACTACTTGTCGAATGTTTCTCAAGGAATCCTTGCTTATGTAATCTTTATCCTTGTTTAGAAGCATAAGTCGTTAGTACTGCTCTTTCAAGAGATTTTGGTGTCTAGAACTAGTGACATTGAAGTCTGATAATTGAGAAAATCTTTCCCATATTTGGTTTTAAATTTAAAGAAAACATTTTTTTGTAATGCATAATATATATTCAAGATCATTGTTCTTTTAATATCATTTTTTCGGCAGATTTATTTTTGCTTCTGAAGTATTTTATCAAACACATTGGCTGCGATATTTCCATCGACTTTTACTAAGTTACAGACTCTTTGTTTTGAGAATTACATCTAAGCCATAACACTCTCCCCATTGTGCTTTACAGTATGCTGAACGGAATTAAGCCTGTCATGGTCTCAACAGAGAAATTCAATGGAAAATTAAAATTACTGTAGTTCTTTCGAACTAGATTTTATAATGTGGTGTGTACTTATCGGTGTCGTCAACTTTCTAAACCACAACTATACTGTTTTCATTTGGTAATATATTTTTATTTAAGCGATTTTTGGGAAAACAGAGTTCTTTAATCGTTTTGAACAAAAACATATTGTTACGTTTTCACTTTTTTAAAAACGTGTGTTTATGAGTTCGTAGATTTTAGTTAAAATAAAGTAAATTTTGTGTTTGGTTTTAATTAAAAATCCTTTATTCGGCACAGTTATCTGCACCACTGCTTGTAATCTTTTTACAGGCAACAAAAATTTGTATTCTTAATTACTCTGTCTGTTTACAACTTTGTAAACAACAATAATTACTCGACAGATCTTTCTCCTAAAGGTCTTCTAACCCACAACCTTTTCAACCAGAGGTTATCCGCACTTAACTCTCTTTACTGAGTTAGCTCCAACTAAACTGGGTTCTACTTCAGTTCTAGCTTCACGAGTTTACTCCTTATAAACGCTCTTCACACCAATAATACATTCGCTGAGTTAACTTTACTTAAAACTGATCGTTGTTTGCATCGATGTGCTTTTTATATGGCTAAGTAAACAGTCCATCGAAAGCTCTCGAACCTCTCGATATTTCAGGTAGATTCCATTTCTTTCTTTTAATTTGTTTTAGTTCTTTTGTAGCCATGCGTATGTAAACATCTACCTCTTTCATCTCTTAGTATTTGTTGTTGTTTGTTTATTGTCTGTTACTTGTTTTCTTTGCTGCTTATTTATTGTTGTTGCCGTGTTATTTTTATTTACTTTACCTCTGCTATTGGTTATTTGTAAACAGCATGTATAGTTGTTCTTGCAGCTTTTGTTTATTTATTTTAGCGAAGTAATAAACGCAGAGGTTTCCAATCTTATTTTCTTAACACTTATTTTCTTAAAAATAAATGTCTTTGTATCATACAAATAATGCAAATTTAAAAAAAAATTACTTTATTTTGATTTTGGTATTTGAAAATTCTGTCCGATTTTCCCTACGCTTCTAGTTTAATAGCAATAAAACCTACATGATTAATTTTCCCATACTTCTGACAACAATAATTAAAGGTAATGTTTTTAACTTCCCTCAAAAATACTAATATCAGTAGCAAGAGAGTAAAAAACATTGGATGATGCTTCTGTGCTGTGAAGTTTAAAACTGTGATAACACTTTGGACAATATGTCTATTCTCTAACTAATTATTTTTATTACATTTTTTCATCAGCTACGAAAGTGGGTAACCTTTATATTTGCACAATATTGTTTTTGGTATCCAATGAAGCACACCACTCACTATCTCCCAAATGCTTAACATAACAATACGTTTTTTTTACATAAACAAAACTGACCTAAAAATATGCAATCAAAAATACTTTGTAAAGCTGTGTATGAGTTTTTTTCTAATAAATTAAACAAAACCTTAAGTGCTACAGTACTACGCGCAGAGAGTACAAAATATTTTCAATATTTTGATATTAAATTTCTCAATATTTGTTTGTAATTTTCATGTCATGCTTTTATATCAGTTAATATAAAGCTTGTAAAAATGTAGGACTACAGGGAGTGAAGTATTTAAATATTTATGGCAAAACAAAAAAGTGGTAGAGGTTTTATTAGGCAAACGGAATCGTTAAAAAGTGTTCATAGTGAATTTTTTCTTTGGATGAAAAAAAAAATGTTAATAAAAAAAACTATCGAAATTGGAGGTTGAAAATTAAAAAAGAAAATTTAATACGAAAAAGATTGTACTTAAAAGATGGTATTTAAAACTGCTAAATTAATAGGAGATTTTTTGTTTTAAATAGACAACCATGCTACCACCACTAATTTCATTTCTATTATTCGAATTACTTTGGACAAAAAATTTTTGCTATTATTCTAAGGTTTTTAATTCAATTAAAACCTTTCAAGTCTCTGTTCTTTTGTTTTTTTTTACTTTTTGAATTGACAAAATTTTCTGAGGACTAAATTCTTTAAAGACATGAGTTTGTCATATTAATAAGAGTCTTAGAATTACTCATACAAATTACGCTGTAAAATGGCACCTTTGTAATTTGTTTCATGTTATTTTTATTTAATGTTTTGTTATTTGAAATAGAAAAACTGTTAAGGAAAATACATAAACAAACATTTTGACAACGAATATGAGGCCTGGCATTGTCGTGAAGGAGAAAAGTTTTGCATTGACAATGGACTATTTAATGTAGAATAGCCTCTCTTACGCTTATGTAGGCGTCGTTTTCAAGCATTTCCCAGTGCCACATGCTCAGTTCTTCCAAGTGTAGATCATGTTCTTCTTTGGATGGAGGTAAAGCTTAACTCTTAGCTAAAGAATATCTCCTGGTCCCCCATTCATTTCTTTGCTTCATATTTATTTATAGGTACCATTTCTCGTCTCCCGTAACGATCCGGTACAGATATGCATAGCTCACACAAGATGTTGAGAAGCAATTTGAAATTAATTCTTTGTTGTTTTTGTTAAGCTGTTTTGTTAGCGCAGCCAGATTTTCAATTATTCGGCAAATTCTCTCGAATGAAGATGATTGGATGATTGAAATGGTAAGTAAATTAAATAAATATATTTAGACTTGACAAAAACCCGCTATAAATTAGAGATCACATTGATTTTGAAGCAATCTACAGGGTAATTGACTGTGGAATTATGTAATTCGGCACATAATTGAGAGTTGAGTTGTCAATATGGAAGCGAATTATGAAGAAACCTTTTCGTTTTAACAACTAATAAATTTATAACAAACAACGTTTTCGTTTACCTGAAAAATAACAATAATCAATACGTTAAACAACAGTTTGTATGTATATTAATAGTACTTAGCAAGGTTATTTCGGCCAGTGCAACCAATTTTGACATAAAGCTAAATCACGTTCCAAAAAATAGCTAGAAAAAAGCTACGAAATTTATATTCAGTTAAAAAAATAAGCTAAAATTAACAACTTTCTTTTAAAAAATATTTTCATAGTTAGATATTAGATCTGCTTAAATTGTTTTCTTTAAATCTAAAGTAAAAACAATTGTTTAGGTGATACACTAGATATCACTTCTAAACCTCATTGATCAGTATCAAAGTCAATCTATAAATTTAACAAAAATTGCAATAAGAATTAAAATGAACATAAATGTACATAATTTTCAGTTTTATACATTTTTTAAACCATATACAGACATATCTTCTAATTTTTGGTTGGTGTGACAAGCACTAGTAAATGAACAAACCGAATTTGCTAAAATTTTCAACACAGAAGAAGATAAATCCAACTGTCCAAATAAGTCAGATGAGTTGTCAATTAATATTAAGAATTTATTAAAATGCAAACCTAAAAGTATGCGAAGTTCGTTTATGAGCAAATCACGCTAAAAGAACTGAGCCGATTTTGTTGAAATTAAAAGCACAAATAAAGCGTGTTTTTTATAGAGGTATAGAGCTTTAAGTTGGCATTACTTTTCAAGATGGCGACCGATTTAACAGCTGTCAAGTGATTTATTCTCAGTTTGGTTTGTCAATTTATGAATAGACTTACGCCTGAACAACGCTTGCAAATAGTGCAATTTTATTTAAAAAATAATGGTTCTGTGCAGAAAACGTATCGGCACTACGTCCATTTTATCGTCGACAAAATCGTCCATCAGGGCAGTTAATTCGATTAACCATGGAACGTTTTCGCACCACGTTTACTCATATTGATAACTCGCATCCCTAGAGACGCTGTACAGAAAAACCTATTGCTGTTGTAGAGCGTAGAATTGAGGAAGACCAGAATGAGTCCATCCGCCATCGAGCACAGGAATTGGATCTGTGTCCATCCACTTTATGGAAGATTTTGCGGAAGGATCTTGGTTTGCGTGCTTACAAAATCCAACTCGTGCAAGAAGATTAGATTCGTAGTTTCGACGAATGAACTCAAAAGAAGATTGCCGTTGATCCCTACTTTTATAAGCGAATTTTGTTTAGCGGTGAAGCTTGTTTGAATGGCTACGTCAACAAACAAAACTGCAGCATTTGGAGTGAAGGTAATCCTCAAGTGTATGTGAAAACACTGTTACATCTAGGAAAACTGACTGTTTGGTGCGCTTTATGGGCTGGTGGAATCAATTGTCCGTACTTTTTCAAAAACGATGGTGGCCAGAAGGTTACAGTCAATGGTGATCAGTATAGAGCCATCATTACTAACTTTTTCATTCCTGTCACACAGCTCGTGCCACAATAGATTTATTGAAAGACACGTTTGGTGACCGCCTCCAAGATCTTGTGATTTAACACCGCTAGACTACTTTCTGTGGGCTATGTAAATTCATTGGTCTATGCGGTAAAGCCGCATACGCTTGACCATATGGAAGACAACATTCGCCGTGTTATTGCTGATATACGGCCACAAATGTTGGAAAAAGTCATCTAAAATTGGACGTCCAGATTGGACTACATCCGCGCCAGCCTTGGCGGTCGTATGCCGGAAATCATATTTAAAAGGTAATGCCACAAGATTATCTTTTGAATAAATAAAATTCATGTCAATCGAATAATCCATCGTTGTTTTATTGCAACTTAAAGTTCTATACCTCTATTTTACATAGACCCAATAATCATAGGTCTAAAATCAAAAATATTGTATGGGATGTTTTTTTTTATAAGATATCGGAGACTTCTACACTAGAGGCTTTTCGCCTTATATGACACGTATTTTTCTTTTAAAGGCCTTTTTTATTGCCATCATCTACTTTAAACGTGTGTTATGCTCGTTTATAATATATGTATATGTAGTTTCTCGTTCAACAGCATATGAGTATAAGTAGCTTTATATAAAGTTATAGAAAAATGTTTAGCAAATTTTGATTTTATTTAGTCAATTTTATTATTAGCTTGGCATTGGCTAATATTTTATCTTATATATATAAGAGTTGTGTAGAACCTGAAAAAGGGTAGCGTCCGGTCTCAAGTGTGCATGATTGTAAAGTTCCCAGAAAATTTTCAACGAATCAAAAATGTCCATTGGCATCAGGGTTGGCAACCCACTGGGTAACGCAATTAAACCCACCCGGGTTTTATTTAGATCAAAAGAAATAATTAAGAAATAAATTGATTAATAGATAATAAACAAATTAATCAAAACTCAACTTTTCAAGTCACTGCTGACATTTTTTCTGTACCTCTGGGCCAATTTTCGAACCCCTCTCAGTAAAACTTCTCGTCTTTATAGCAATCCACTTTGAAGCTGATTTTATATTTCTTATAATGCAGTGATTTGGTGGCATGTCAAAAGATATTGTATCCTCCGAAACAGCCAATAGTCAAAAGCAGCAATAACTGGAGAATACGGCGGGAGTGGCCATTGACCGTTTCAAGTAATTGCTTTGCAATTTTTGCGACGTGAGACCGAGTGTTGTAGTGCAAAAGCATAACTTAATCATGTCTGTATTTACATTCCATTCCATTTTTCTTATAATGCACGGTTCAAGCGAAGTAATTGCATTCTGCTCCGATCACCGAGTTTTAGCAGCTCATAATACATAATGCCGCCTTATTCCCACTAAGAGTGCAAAATTGTATTATTAGTACTAAAGTAGCTTAATTGTACTATGAAACAAAAAAAATATTGTCAAAATCAACGAAATTTGGGAGCAGTGATTAATTTCAATAAAATCAAAAAAAGCCATCAAAAAACGCAATAAAACCCAGTGGGTTTGGTTTAAAAAAAACCGGGTTTTTTCCAACCCTGTTTGGCATTGTAATAATCTAACCTTAATTCAGATTTATTTTGTTTAATATTCCCATCATTTTCTCTTTTTTCATCCCTCGTACCAATTCACTTAAAAATATAACTTTTTTAACTAGCGACGATTTAAAAAAATCCATTGGCCAGAAATGTAAAGGGTCCGCCAAATAATTTTTTTTTAATTTTTTTTTTTTTTTTTTTGAAAATGCTATAAAAAAACTACTAAATATTTACTAAAATTCCTTTTTTTTTGAAACTACAATCCTTCCGGTTAATAATGGAAAATAATTATATTCAAATGGCTGCCTCGGCTGGCCATGCAGTAGCTTACGCGATCGGTGCAATTTTTAAGTACATTATCGATTGTGTGCAGCTGTATTTCACCAATGGCTTCACGAATATTGTCCTTTAAAGCCTCAGTTGTCTCTGGCTTGTTTGCGTAAGACCTTTCATTGACGGCAACCCACAAATAATAGTCCAACGGTGTCCAATCGCAGCTCCGAGGTGGGCAAATGAAATCAGCTCTGTGGCTGATAATGCGATCTTCAAAAACAGGGCGCAAAACATCGAGTGTAGCTTCGGCTGAGTGGCACGTAGCGCCGTCCTGTTGAAATCAAATGTTGCTAATATCCTCCTCTTTAATTTTTGTGAACAAAAATT
The DNA here is from genome assembly GCA_023159175.1 of Wohlfahrtia magnifica. NCBI lineage: Eukaryota > Metazoa > Arthropoda > Insecta > Diptera > Sarcophagidae > Wohlfahrtia > Wohlfahrtia magnifica. The sequence continues at coordinate 2,604,063 of JAKWBJ010000059.1, forward strand.
CGTTCAACATGGCGATCGTTATCGCGATTGACTGTAACGGTAACTCCCTGCTCATTTTCGAAAACAAATGGCCCAATTATGCCTATGGACCAAAATCCGCACCAAACAGTGACTCGTCTTGGGTGTATTGTCGTTTCAATGTATGCGTGCGGGTTTTCTGTGCCCCAAATGCGACAATTTTGCTTAAATGAAATGTCATCTTTTAAGCAAATTTTTCAATTTATGTAAAAATTCTATATGAATAATAAACACAACACTGGCGATTAAGCTTACAATAGCAAAGAAACAAAAGCAAAAAAAGTAAATTTCATAACTAATGTAGTAACACTTTTTGAGATATTAAAAGAAATAAATCAATAATCAAATTAATGTCTTGTTTATTTACTTAAGGCATTATGATGTCTAACAAAAAATGTTGCAGTTCCTTAATTTCTTGTCACTAAGCTTTGTTTAAAATTAAGAAATATCAGCAAGGATTTTCAAAAGTCAACAGTTTCGGAGATAAACACAAGCATTTGTCTTTGTATTAAATATTTTTTTTTTAATTAAATACAAAAAAGTAAAAAGAGGAAAATTATATGGATTTGTTGTCTAATATACGCATGTAAGCACTGCAGAAGCTATTGCTTCTGTGATGCTACAATTTTATTGTTTTTCGATATCAGAATTTAAAGTGTTTGTTTTATTTTTGCCCTATTTTCCTTTTTTGTTGAATTGCCAGAAAAGGCTAAAAAAAGTGAATGAAAAATTGCGAAGCTAAATCGAACATTAAGTTATTATTGAAATAATGGCACAATTTCTGAGGCTATACTAACTGTTCTACTGAAAAAGGGTAAGAGTATAATTAATCTAAATGTTTGCATGGCTTTAACTAAGTAAAATGAATGCATTTTTAACATTCTTTTAATAGTTTAAAGAGGAGATTCCAAAACTATATTCTACTTTACCTCTTGGAAGTCTTTATCAGTTGTTGCTTTGCTGTTGCAGTATCATCTTCTCTTGGAAGAGTTTTACTCACTTACATATAACGGGTTCGCCATCTAATGTTTTTTTTTCAAATAGTGCTTATTTCGTGAATGGTAACACTTAGCTCATGTCTGATTTGACAGATTATTAGTTTTATCCTTCCGCTGAACGAATATGGTTGTGTAAACGCTTTTTTCGCTTCGCTACGTAGGCCTGCGATCGACTTACAGAAAATGCCGATTTTGCCAAAAAAATCATCTTTTCATCACTGTTTGGTGCCGATTTTGGTCCAGAGGCATAATTGAGCCATTTTTCTTCGAAAATGAGCAAGGAGTGGCCGTTACATTCAATGGCGTTCGTTATCGGGCCATGTTGAACGAATTTTTGTTCACAAAAATTGAAAAGGAGGATATTAGCAACATTTGGTTTCAACAGGACGGCGCTACGTGCCACATAGCCGAAGCTACACTCGATGTGTTGCGCCCTGTTTTCAAAAAAAAAAAATATTTGGCGGACCCTTTATGTATATATATATTTTTTTTCAGATTGAAGCTCTCATAGGCCACTATTATTGTTTATAGTGCTTTGAAGCGGTTATATATGGAAATACATAAAATTTTTTAAGCAACAAAACATACAAATACTACTATACGAGAATAATGAAATTTATTTAGAACAACTTTTTTTAGTTCAATAAAAATTTTTGTATATATTCAATCGTTATGGCTTTTCTGCTTTTGTATAACATTTTTTTACAAAACTACTTATTTCAATATTATAGTTTTTTATATTTCTCTTATTTTTATAAGAAAAAAATAAAAGCTTTCTATTCTTTTTTTTACCACATCCGCTCCCATTAATGCTAAGGATTGTAATTTCAAATATTAGTAATGAATTATTCATTAGCTACAAAAGGAAGAAGAGATTTTCTCTACCATTACTAAATATTAACTCAGGAATTTATAAAACAATTTTTTTTCCTTGTGTTCAAATACTTGAAACAGGTAAAATAAAAACAAAACAAAGAAAAAAAAATTATAAAAAAGTGTACCTTTGTGGTATAAATCTATTTAGTTTTGTTCACATTTGCAAATTAAACTTATGAAATTGAAAAAAATATATCAAACAAAAGGTGAAACAGAAAAAACAAAATGTTATAACATAAAACATAAGTGTATTGTATTAAATAACATACGGACATATTGCCTTCAATATACCTTCAATATATATTATTACATTAATTTTGTAATAAAACATATAGCTGAGCGTGATTATTAGCTAAGCATGATTATGCAGACTTTTTTTTACTCAATATGAAAGAATTATTATTTTTTTTTTTAATCATAATGACTTTCGTAAAATTTTGTTCATTGTTTTTATAATGGAATACGTGAGCAAGGGTTATAGAAAAAATTGCAGATCTTAAAAACCAGAAAGCTGTTAATATATTAGCATACTCAGGTTTTCACAGTTATTGTGTAATACGATGGCCGGTTAATAAGTTGTGATTTAAGTGTTTCGATAGACTAGGAAGTAGTAAGCTATTCTGCCAGCTCGTGTGTTTGATACCCACCAGAGACTGTGGCCTTTAGTTACCTGTTTGTAATAATTATACTAGAATTTGTACTTGTATTATAACTTAAGTAAATAAAGTTGTGACTTTTTGAAAGATATACAAGTTATTGAATAAAAAAACCATTTTATCTTTCAACATACTCTTCTTTGATTTCTACACACTTGTCCAATATTTCTTTCGTTATCGGGCCATGTTGAACGAATTTTTGTTCAAAAGAATTGAAGAGGAGGATATTAGCAACATTTGGTTTCAACACGACGGTGCCACGTGCCACACAGCCGAAGCTACACTCGATGCCGCAGAGCTGATGTCGTTTGGCCACCTCGGAGCTGCGATTTACGCCAAGTGTTACGCCAACAAGCCAGAGACAATTGACGCTTTAAAGGACAATATTCGTGAAGCCATTGGTGAAATACAGCTGCACACAATCGATAATGTGCTTAAAAATTGGATCGATCGTATAGGCTACTGCATGGTCAGCCGAGGCAACCATTCGAATGAAATTATTTTCCATTATTAACGGGAAGGATTGTACTTTCGAATAAAAAAGAAATTTGAGAAAATATGCAGTAGTTTTTTTTATAGCATTTAAAAAAATATATATATTATTTGGCGGACCCTTTATTAGCTGGCTTTCTGCCAGTAGAAAACTCGATGAATATGCTCCTCATCTTGAAAACAGTGCACGGCTCAGAGGCAGACGAAGCGGCTAATAAGACCCTTTACCTACAGTAGAGAAGTGCGTCACATTGACAAGACAACTATGAGTAAATTTAGGGCTTCATGATGGGAAGCTTTCGAAGGAGACTTCGGAGCTCGTTCTCCGCGAATGTGTTGTTTTGTCAAACATTTGGAGATGAATTTTTATAGAACCTTTTATTGAGGCGGAACAAGTTCGTCAGCTACTCATTGAGGATATTGCTGTCTTCATACATAAGATAGACAGTATTCTTTTGGAGATTTTGCCGGCTGGTGCTTCCGGACCGATCGGATGGTCATCTATCCAGTGGTATTGACTCAATAGGATTTATTCGCTGCCGAGTTTATCCGCGGAGTGCTAGACCAAATAGATATTTCTTAGTCGCTAGGCCACTTCGACACAAATGGTGGTTTAACCATAATACAAGAAAAAACAAATGCATCTACAATTGGAAGAATTGTGCGCAAGGTTCAGCAAACCGGGTCTATGGGAAATGTCTAAACACATGTGCATGCTTGGCCAGTTCATTCTGAGGCAAACATTTCTGTTGTTCGCGATAGTGTCATGGTCGTGCCCAACAATTATACATCTCACGAACATCACTAATACGAATTTCAAATAAAGATTTGAATTTACACAATTACAATGTTCAATTGACTCAAGAGCTAAAGCCTACTGACCGCTTCAAGCGTCGTCAATACGCCGAATGTTTAGTTGAACAAACAGAAGTGAATTGTAACTTTACAAAGAAAATCATCTTCAGAGACGAGAACACTTTCACCTTAGTGGGTTCGTTAACAAGCAGAACTGCTGTATTTGGGCAAATGATAATCCACGTTATTGTGGAAAAGTCGATGCATCCACAAAGAGTAACTGTTTGGTTGAGTTATTGAGACGTACTTCGTCGAAAATGTGGTTGGCCAAGCTTAATGGTGTTCGCTATTGCGAGATGAATGCACTTATTGTGGCCAGAAATTGAGAATATGGACCTAGACGATATTTGGTTTCAAAGGATGGGGGCACTTGCCACACAGCCAAGGAAACAATGGCACCTTTGCGCGTGAAATTCAATGACCGTGTTATCTCATATCGTGGTGATTTTTAATTGACGGACACGATCATGTGTGACACCGTTGAACATATTTCTTTTGAGGTGTTTAAAAGAAAATCTGTACATCAATATGTCAAGAACAATTCAAGAGCTAAGCATGAGATAATTTGGCACATTAACGACATTGAACCTCAATTAAGTATCAGAGTCTTTGAAAATATGGACCGACGGTTAGGGATATGCCACGGAAGTCGTGGCGAGCTTTGGCCGATATTTTGTTTCACACATAATTGTTATTGTCATAGATTGTAATAAGAAAGGAAAAAATAATTCTATGAAAACTTGTATTTACAGCTAACATTGATCATTTTGGTTGGACCACCCTTTAATGTAAGCAGCAATATGTAGTCTACTTCATGGATTTTTGAAACTGAAACTATTCGTCTGTGCATCCTTGTATTGTCCCAGCTATTGATTGTTTCACGTTATTAAAGGTAGTCTATGTGGATTCTGGCAGTGGCAGCTCAAAAAACGGTCGCCATGACTTGGCTGACAAGCCAGACTTAGTTTTCTTTGTTACTTAGAGAAACTTACTGTTGTCATACTGTTTGAATCTACGTTTCGTTTACGGTTACGATATTGTGGTTGAAAAAAATCAAATGCTCCTGCGAAGTATTTACTAGTTTGTGTTTGTTTTAAAATATGAGTACACGCTGCACCTATCCTGCGGAAAACTTTCTTGCATGCAAGTGATCATTGAAAATTGAAACCACAGAGTCATATGAGATGCCTATGGCTTTTACAATCTGTTGCATTTACAACCACTGCTGGTCGAAGGCCATGATGTGATTTTTTGAATTGTTTTAGATGTAGCGAAACTGAGCATCCAGGGCATTTGTCATCTTCTAAGCTTATTGTTCACAACAAAATGCAGTTAACTGCTTTTCTGCCGTTGAAATTGACTGTGGAGAGCTCCCATAATACTTGATTTAAGTAATGGTGTTTTTCCACAAAAAAATTTAATTTTTCTTTTTTTTTCAATAAGACCAGTACTCAGGGGATAACCCCTACTCATGTAGTGCATTATGATGGTACCAGGAAAATAGGTTGTGGGAAGGAGGATACGTACAGTAGTGTCGGTGAACGTTTGATTTAAATTTGCTCATGTTGTATAGCAGGAAAACCATTCGAAGGAAGATTGTTCCACAAACGAATAGTGCGAGCAAAGAACGAATTCTTCCTATAATGCTTTGTGCGATTTACTGGACAATCAGCTACAAAGGGATGAGCTTTACGAGAAATAAAAGTACTACGTAAAAATATATGATTACTAGAAATTAGTTTCTTAATTTCGTCAGAACACATTCTGTTATAAAGGGTCCGCCAAATAATTTTTTTTTTTTTTTGAAAATGCTATAAAACAAAACTAGTGAATATTTTCTGAAATTTCTTTTTTATTTGAAAGTACAATCTTTCCGGTTAATAGCGGAAAATAATTTCATTCAAATGGCTGCCTCGGCTGGCCATACAGTAGCCTACATCATCGGTGCAATTTTTAAGCACATTATCGATTGTGTGCAGCTGTATTTCATCAATGTCTTCACGAATATTGTCCTTTGAAGCGTCAATTGTCTCTGGCTTTTTGGCGTAACATTTATCTTTGACGGCACGCCACAAATAATAGTCCAACGGTGTCAAATCGCAGCTCCGAGGTGGCCAAACGACATCATCTCTGCGGCTCATAATGCGATCTTCTAAACAGGGCGCAAAACATCGAGTGTATCTTCGGCTGTGTGGCACGTTGCGCCGTCTTGTTGAAACAAAATGTTGCTAATATCCTCCTCATCAATTTTTGTGAACAAAAATTCGTTCAACATGACGATCGTTATCGCCATTGACTGTAACGGCCACTCCTTGATTTTTTTTGAAGTAAAATGGCCCAATTACGCCTCTGAACCAAAATCCGCACCAAACAGTGACTCGTCTTGGGTGTGTCGGATTTTCAATATATGCGTGCTGGTTTTCTGTGCCCCAAGTGCGACAATTTTGCTTGCTTACATATCCGCCAAGATCAGGTTTCATCAGAAAAGATGATTTTTTTTTTTTTGGCAAAATTGGCATCTTCTGTAAATCAATCGCAGGCCCACTTAGCCAAGAGTTGTTCGAGCGCATACACTACCATTTTCGTTCAGCGGAAGATAAAACTAATTATCTGTCAAATCAGACATGAGATAAGTGTTACCATTCACGAAATAAGCACTAGTTGAAAAAAAAACGTTAGATGGCGGACCCTGTAGTATCGATAGAACAATGAAACACACGGCACATTGCGACGATCCTCTAATGAATCGAGAGAATTGGCTATCCTACCGTCATTAATAAGAACCTTCGCCCTCTCCTGTAGGCGGTCGAGAAGCTTCAAAATAGACTTTGAAGCACCGGCCCATACATGAGAATTGTATTCCAATTTGGGTCGTATATAGGTCTTGTAAATACTAAGGAGATCAGATGGAATGAAGTAATTCTTACACCGTCTTAAGAAGCCGAGACACTTGAATGCTTTTTTCGACACTCGGAATATGTGCTCGTTCCAACGAACGTCACAATGAATTCTCATGCCCAGAACATCAAGAGCAACTGACTCCTCATTATCTACATTACCCATAGATACAAATGACAACACACCACCACGTCTGTTTGTCAGGAGTCTACTGACAAATGCCTGTTGACGGAAGCAGTCGTGCTGTTCAGTTTAGAGGCGGAAATTTCAAAAAGTCTTTGGCTTATTAAACCTATTCTGTAAAAAAATTTCTTATTTTCTAAAAATTTTGTTTTTTAGCTCTAAAAATGTTTTTTTCTAATGCAACTGTTATTATAAAACTTTTTTTAAAGCCATTTGTAATTTAATATTAATTTAATTCTCAGTAAAATTATGCAAATAAAACTGATACTGAATATTAAGTTTTTCAAGAAAAAAATACCAAATAAAAGAATAATGCCTTAGAGGCTAAGCACGTTTTTGATATCATATAGCTACAAATCGAACTCTGTTTTCTTTTACTCCTCCTGAATAATATAGAATATACATTTTTTTGTTTGCGTGCGTAACGTAACAACTTGTTTTTTTTTGTATGTTTTGCCATAGTAACTGCCAGCTACTTTTCTTATAAGAACAAATGGAAAGTAAAATTGTATAAAAGACAAAAAATATAAGCTGGTAAGAGAAAACCATATAGATTATCAAAAAGTAACTTTATTGTTTGTCATACTTAACCAATTAGCTATATAAACTAAGAAAACATAAGACCCTCTAATAAGTGTATTTTTTTCTGTTGCGATTTTTTGGCTTATCTTGTATTTTTAATAAACATTTTTACATATGAACTTAATCATTATTTACATAATCGTCACTATTAAACTCATTGTTAGCGTTATGCTGGTGTCAATATGACACATATTTTATAAATGCAAATGTAGTAATAAAACCGTAAGAGAAATAGTGAAGAAATTATTGTAAGTAAAAGATTGTTTATTTTGAATTGAATTACAGTACAACAAGAATACGTACAAATCTTTTAGAAAATTATCTTCTAAGAATTCTTACAAAGCTTTTAGACATAACTTTTGAAGTATTAAAATAAAATTAAAAGAAACACGTTTTTTGGAATAGTCATAGGCAGGGCAAGTTAAAAATGGCATGAGATACAAAATAAAAATATGCAAAATGGTACCAAAAAATGTTAAAAAGTGCGCAAAAAAGACATAAAATAAAACTGAAGTACTTGGATTCAGTGCAATATTATTTTACTAAATTTCGTTTACATGATACAATCAAATATTTTTTAATATTTTAAAAATGAAATGTGGGTCTATTGTCGTATAAAACAGTGGAATACATTGAAAAACCCCGTTCGATTTCGGTACATGTTACTGGAAAAATTTGAATGCATTTAATTCATTTATAGACAAACTTCCAGTATATGAATCCGTTTCATTTTTGAAGCATTAAATTTTTTTTGTTATTTTATAAGGCATTTACACATCATAGAAAACTCATCAATTAGATTTAAAATCTTATACAAAATCTAATACGCTTACATTAGGCCTTTTGGACGTTTAACGAAATTTCGTTTTCACGTGGCTGAAATAGTAGTTTTCAACGTGATTTCCCATACAAAACAACACCTATTTGATTACGAGATTTTGTCGAAATCTAGTTGAAATCTAGTGAATTTATTGTGCTAGAAAATACAACTCTGTTCAAGAAAATCCGACATTCAAAATAAAAATAAAAAACTATTTTTGTAATTTAACAAAAAAAAAAAAAACTATTTTTGAATTTAACAAAAATAGTTTTAGTATTTTTAATACAAAAAATAGAGTTGCATCAATACATTTACTAGACTTCAACTAGAGTTCGACAAAATCTCGTGACAAAGTAGATTTTGTTTTGTATGGGAAATCTAGTTAAATCTACTAGATTTTGATCGAAATCTCGTAAGTAGTAGATTTCGTTCAGTTGTAAACAGGCTACTGGATAACGTTTCCAACCCCTTATTTCTTTTGATAATTTTATCGAATTTATTGATAAAATTCATTTTGTTGTCATCCTTGATACTGTTTCTCATATTATCAATAACATCTAAACTACATATTTCGTTCAATTTACATCTTTAAGTAAAATCTACTAATCTGCGTAATATATGAGCTAAGAACGTAATATATAACATCTTTGGAAATAGTAATTTAAGCGATCGAACTGTAGCAACCATATACGAAGCAGTATATTCTTATATTAAATACAACAATGGTTTTAACAAATAAATAAGAATAATTTGCAAGAAAAAAACAGCTACAATTTGACCACAATATTTTTAAACAAGCTGTGAAAAAAGCAGCCACAGAACTTGCATTGGTTCTTTCAATATGGGCAAGATTTAAGAGATAAAAAATTCCCTATTCTTCTTCTTTTAACAAACCCAATACAAAATTGGCAACCATTCGCTCTTCGCACTCGGTGGTTTTTATCCAATGATGTCCAAATTACTTTATTTTCTGCTTTTTTTGTAGTTCACATATATCGTTGTCACATATTTCGGCCGTAACAAAGACTCACTAGTTAAGGTCTTCTTAATGTATTTTCCAAACAAACCAAAACCGATTGGGGTTAATATTACACGCTCTAGGTGACATATTGTTAATAAACCAAATTGTTATTTCATACAATTACAAAACAAAACTAAGTATTATTGCAAATATGTATGCTATGTATGAAGAACTCGATTCGAATTTACTTAAGTAATACTATACTACAGTATGTAGGTGAAAATTGGAAACTTGTCTTTGATAAAAGTCTGACGTATACGTGAACAAACAAGAAGTGGTAAATTAACTACTGATTCTTAAAAATGTTTCATTAAATGTACAAAAAAAAAAAATATTTTTTCTAAACTTGTGAATTAAAGACATAACTCTGCGTTCATTTATAGAAATTGAAAATAGATAAAGATTCATAGAAATGAAATTTCAAAATTAAAATAAGTTTAGAAATAGGACCATCTTAGGGTAACCTTAATTTTCAGTCAAAATGTATTGTTACCTTTTAACCCCTTTAAAACTTTTGAGTTCTTTTTAATTTCGACAAAATAAAATCAATATTACGTTGTTGCTCTTTTACAGTTTTTTTTTTATACACTTTATCTTAATATAGCAACTTATTTATCTTGCACTTAATATTCACTTATACTAAACAGGGTGGTGTTTAGTTAGATGTATGAATGAATTTATTTTTTTTTTTTTTGTTTTTGTAAAGTTATTGACCGTTACTCCCCCTTTAGATGTGTGGTTTTGTGTAAAATTACGTTGTGCAAAAGGATAAATGGAAGGCGTAGTGCGCATCGCTTCTCCAGATGGTAAGATAATCGAAAATATAAATTTGTTTTTTATTTGCTTTAGAACACGATAAAGATATAACTTTCTTGCTATGATTTTGCAATGATTTGTTGCAAACAAATTGATTATGAAAACTTATATGAAATTAGAATTTAAATACTGCGGCAGCTAGTAAAGTGTTTGTATTTTAAAATCAATGAGTTTTAAATAAAGCTTTTTTCCAATACCCAAATTTTTCTGTAAAGTGCTTGAGTTTTTTTAGAGCAAGCGATTTACCATTTCCTCATCATATCTACAAAATTATTTAAAAATGTGTTTTCGATGAAAAAATTCAGAGATCATCAGGTCTACTGTTCAATTACTAAGCAGATTTAAAGACGCTTAGAATAAAATCGAGAAAACTTAGTAACTTCTTAACTGGTATTGAATATCAGAATGTGAGCAATGCAGTTGGGAATGTATCTGAGATTATTATTGAAGTAAAACAACCACGTGATGATTGTAACGGAATTCTTCAAATGAGTATAGTTTTTCTAGTTGGTAAATTCGCTATTTTCCAACAGAGAACCTTGAGCATTTCATCATGCCCGTTGGATTTTGAAATTAATTTAAAATGACACAATTTAAATTAATTAATTTATCAGTATTAAAGATATTTAAATATTTGTTGTAAGGGTGTACCTTAACACCAGTTGCAGCGGAAGTCTCTATGCAAAATTTAAATTGCTTAAAGATTTGCTTGATTATAAAAGTATTGAGGTCAAGATAAGCACAAAGCACATTAAGTAATCATGTGGTATACGTGGTATTTAACCCTAGATACAGCAGCGTTAATCTTTTTTAATCCAAAGTTATCATATGAGTAAAAAGGTCTATGATGCAAGCTCTGGATAATCCTACTAAATCCGAGTAAGTCAATATGTTAACAAGGATATTGCTATATAATATATAGCAAAAACCACATCACTTTTTTCAAAAGTTTGGTATTCCAATGGACTTTGAAACAAAGATCCTAAACTTGGGAAAATGTACCTTGTTTTAACGTTGGCCTTAATATCGTTCCAAATATGAATGTCGTGAATGATTCGGCAGTACAAGCAGTTAAGCTAATGAAAGATTTTATTATAGTTTTATCCAAGAATGAACAAGAAAAGCAATTTATGGTTTAAATTGCAGTGAATTATCGGAAACTCTATCATGATGTGAGCAAATGTTCTATTTGAAATCAAATAATATATCGGGCAATTTTTTAGCAATTTTCTTTTGACAAAATTGTTTTTGGCAGCTCATTTACTGTCAAAAATGTTCAGTTTGGTTTAAAAGCATGAATCGACTTTCAAACGAACAACGCTCGCTTATTATTGTGTCTTATTATCAAAACTCATGCTTGGTTAAGCAAGCGACAAAGTTCATTTTTGTTAGAATGGATAAATGAACAAGCAAAATTGAGGTATTTGATATGAATGGAAGCCAAAAACATTGCACAGGCGGCCAATGTATCCCGAATAATTCACTTTTTGGCCGGTGGCATCATTGGACCATACTTTATTAAAAATGACGAAGGTGTAGCAGCATCATTATATACCTAACTGCCTACAGTTTGGAAATTCCGGAAATGTCTCTAATTCTCTATTTTATGTTCATTAATTTTAAACATGTTAGATTGTGTTACCCAAAGATAGCCGAATTGGCAATGCCGTCAAATACACAAATCAGTATGGCATTACATTAACGACCTTGACACAAGCCAATAGACCAAAATCCCATAATACAGTTCTAAAGACACTCATGTGGTGTATTTTCTTTTTGGGCATTTTTATTTTCGTAATAGTTTGAAATTTCATTAACTAGTTAAACATAAGTCAAAATTTGTAAAATGGCAACCGTTTAAAGTGCGTTAAAACTTTTGTGAATAAAAACTAAATAAAATAAAAAAATGTAAAGTAAAATAAAAAAAATTAAATTAAATAAAGACCCCTACTAATTTTTTTTGTATTTTAAATTAAGTTGTTTAAATTTGGCTTTACCAGTCTTATAAAGGGTCCGCCAAATAAATTTTTTTTGTAAATGCTATGAAAAAAACTACTGAATATTTTCTCAAATTTCTTTTTTTATTTGAAAGTACAATCCTTCCGGTTAATAATGGAAAATAATTTCATTCAAATGGCTGCCTCGGCTGGCCATGCAGTAGCCTCCACGACCGGTCCAATTTTTAAGCACATTATCGATTTTGTGCAGCTGTATTTCACCAATGGCTTCACGAATATCGTCCTTTAAAGCGTCAATTGTCTCTGGTTTGTTAGCGTTACACTTATCTTTGACGGCACCCCACAAACAATAGTCCAACGGTGTAAAATCGCAGCTCCGATGTGGCCAAACGACATCAGCTCTGAGGCTGATAATGCGATCTTCAAAAACAGGGCGCAAAACATCGAGTGTTGCTTCGGCTGTGTGGCACGTAGCGCCGTCCTGTTCAGACCAAATGTTGCTAATATCCTTCTCTTCAATTTTTATGAACAAAAATTCGTTCAACGTGGCGCGATAACGATTGTAATTGACTGTAACGGCCACTCCTTTCTCATTTCCGAAGAAAAATGTCCCAATTATGCCTCTGGAACAAAATTCGCATCAAACAGTTACTCGTCTTGGGTGTATCGGGTTTTCAATGTATGCGTGCGGGTTTTCTGTGCCCCAAATGCGATAATTTTGCTTGTTTACATACCCGCCAAGATCAAAATGAGCTTCATCTGAAAAGATGATTTTTTTGGCAAAACCGGCATCTTCCGTAAGTCGATCGCAGGCCCAGATTTCCAGCGTTGTTAAAGCGTATACACAAACATATTTGTTCAGCGGAAGGATAAAACTAATTATCTGTCAAATCAGATATGAGCTAAGTGTTACCATTCACGAAATCAGCACTAGTTGAAAAAAAAAAACGTTAGATGGCGGACCCATTATTTGAAATCGGATAATATATCGGGCGATTTTTTTAGCAAATTTCTTTTGACAACACTGATTTTGGCAGCTCATTTACTTTCAAAAATGTTCAGTTTGGCTTCAAATATAACCATGAATCGGCATTCAAACGAGCTTATTATCAAAGCTCATGCTTGGTTAAGCAAGCAACAAAGCTCATTTGTGACTGAATGGATAAATGAACAAGTAAAATTGACGCATTGGCTATGAATGGCGGCCAAAAACATTGCACAAACGGATAATTCACTTTTTGGCCGGTAGCATCATTAGACCATACTTTTTCGAAGACGACAAAGGTAGAACAGCCTCCTTGTATACATAATTGCCTACAGTTTGAAAATTCCGGAAATGTCTCTAATTCTCTATTCTATGTCCGTTAATTTTAAACATGTAAGATTGTGTTACCCAAAGATAGTCGAATTGGCAATGCCGTCAAATACACAAATCAGTACGGCATTACCAGGGTAACACATTAACGACCTTGACACAAGTCAATAGACCAAAATCCCACAATACAGTCCTAAAGACACCGATGTGGTGTATTTCTTTTTTAGGCATTTTTATTTTCGTAACAGTGTGAAATTTCATTAACTAGTTAAAGATTTGTAAAAATGGCAACCATTTGAAGTGTGACAAAAATTTTGTGAATAAAAAATAAATAAAATAAAAAGTAATAAATTAAAAAATATAAAGTAAAATAAAAAAACTTAAATTAAATTAAATAAAGACCCATATTATTTTTTTTTTTTTTTTTGTATTTTAAACTTAGTTATTTAAATTTGGCTTTGCCGGTTTTATGTTTGATCTGATTTATTAGGTTTGTATTTCAAGATTAAGGAGTTTTATTTTTTTTAATAATGTTGGGTAATAAAAGTGACAAGCCATTTATTGTAAATACTGAACGTTTTAAATTAAAAATTAAAATAAACTTGTAAGAGGATACCGAAACATTTCGTATAAATATATTACTTGACTTTATTGTCTTCATTCCTGTCATTTATGGTATTTTTAATTAGTGCGTTTTTTCTAAATAATTCGGTTTTTACATTTTATCTGCTCTACATATTTTACTTAAACAATTTGTTGTTTTGTTGTTAGTATTTTTTCATTTTGTTTTCTCTGTTGAGCTTAAGTGTTATTGTTTTCTGTCAACAACCAAAATATATGAAAAAAAAAGAAAAAATAGGTGGTTTTGTTTATTTTCTAAAAAAAAAAAATAAAATAAAACAATACATCCTTTTCAAAATGTAAACACACATCAATTTATTTTTGTTTCCCTTTTTTTGGCAGGGCGTGTATAAATAAAAGTTTTTCAGTATTATAAGCTTGTATATGTTAAATATTCTTTTATATTTTCACACGTGACAGTTTGTTGACTTTTAGAGTTTCATTGTGTAACGAAAAGTCTGCAAAAATTTTTTTAAAACATTTAGAAAGTGAATACCAGAGAAAAGTAAAACAAAAGTTTAAGTAGGTATGAAGGGGACAAACAGAGGGTGTAACGAATAACAATATGATATTTTTCATTTAGCTTGGTTTTACGTTCGTCTAATGTATATTCACAATAGATAAAATGTTACATATATACGACAGTATTCAAAAAAAAAAAAAAAAAAAAAAAAAACGTATACCGTATACACATTACCCTATACTTCCTTAAAATTCATTGAAACAAAATAACATCAAATTCCTCACCCCTAAACCCGAGCTGTTTAATGTAGAAACTGTTTTTAAACATTTATTGTGGAATTTGATAATTATTTTTCCTTAAAGTACTAAAACAAAAAGGATTTTTTGTGTGTGTTGAGCTTGTGAGCTTATTTATTTTTCAACCGAATCAAATTAAATTTTCGGTGAATAATACGACAACTTAGCATTACATCCATTTCTAACCCTAAACATACTGATGGCATTTATATATGCTGACTCCTGACAGTGGTTCCCGGGTAATAGTATATGTTTGTAGCGGACTTTGCAGTTATAATGGTGGAATATCACAAATTTTCTTTGATCCCTGTGAAATAACTTAACGTGTTTATTATAATTTCACTGGTCATGGGTATAAGTGGTACGAGCGTTTATTCACCTTCAGTTGTTTGGGGATATTACAATCCCCAACCAAATTTTTTTCTATGCATAATACGTTGCGATAATGCTTTTAAAAGATTAGCAGGTAAACGAACAGTCAAAGCCGATCCAATCTCCAATATTTGAAATATGTCGATAACAGTAGACGAAGAGTTATTTCCTATTTAAGGTCGAACACAGCCAGAAGCTAAGCTTTGAATGGAATCATTTATCAGTGGTCAGAAAAAAATGTTGGCTTATTATAGTTTTATAGATATTATGGAATAAATATGAAAACAGATAACTTGTTCACCTTAGTCGCCTTCAATTTAAGCAAGTCGTACCTAACCTTCAGCCAAAGAAAGAAAATGTCAGAAGAGCTAAGGCCAAATCCAACGAGAAGATATGAAATATGCACATACTCAAGGGAAGTCAGTTTTAATAATGGAAAGTTACAGAATGACTTTTAGAATAAAACATAAACCGAATTAGATACTTTTAAAAAAGCAAAACAAATGGATGGTCATTGACATAGCCGTGTCTACATTGGAAGTATTTTCTGTATACTCTAGCCGCATTCCAAACACATAAAAAAGGAAAATAATCTCGATGTTCTTATCGAGGATACTAGGCATCAGTTGGCGTGGAGTTGGCAGCTAAAAAATAAAGAAAAAGCCAATCGTTATCGAATAAAAATAAATATTGTATTCATTTTCGTGTCTATTTTAATTATAGGATCAACACCGTGCCTTAGAAATGCAACGCAAACCATCACATTTCCGGTACCATGCTTTACTGTCAGGGACGTGTACCTGTGGTTTTATTGCCTGCTTGAAGAACGCCATATATAAATTTTCTCATTAGATCAAAAACGACAGAGTTTTGATTCGTCACACCAGAGAAAATTTTTCCAAAAGCGGTATGCTCAAGAAAAATAAAATTCTGAACTCAAGTTTTTTTTTTTTGATACGTGTATCTTGTATTGAGCATTGCATCCAAGCAATTTTTTTCATGTTTCCTTCTGCTAATTGCTTGCGAGGAGATATGAATACAAAAATTTGGTTGAAAACTCCCTTTAAATTCGAGTCGAAGGTTTAAAGCGGTCTGCAACTAAGGCTCTTTTAATAAAGGAGTTCTTTTTACGAAATGTTTTTCTAGGCCGAGCACTGCATTATATTTCTTAGGTATAATGGACTCGAATATATATACGTTGTACACCATCTTTTTGTAGTAGTTTATTAATATCGCTCGAGCTTATTTGATGAATAACGTTACGCTATGACTTTGAGCACATTTTTTGAAAGGTATTTTTTTACTGTTCGTTTAATTTTTAAACAGTATTTTAGCTTAACCAACAAGCTGCTGTCCTCAAAACTGTAAGCAAACAAATAGTGTGAACTTAAGCTAAAATTGTTTTTGCTGCAAATTTGTAGCAGTACTATGTATGACTATGACATTTTAGGAGATGATGCAGATGTTGTCATTTAATTTATTTCTTAAAAAAAACGCAAATCGAAAATTATGTTGGTTTAGCTTTTTTCGTGGTTACGGAACGATATAATAAGATACACTGGCGAGCAAAATCGAGTACAAAATCCGCATTTTTAGGTTAAATGTGCTGTTCTTTAGTGCAATTATAAAGTTGCAATTTTGTTATGGTATCTATAGTCCTTTGTTTTTAATAACATTTTTAATGCACCTCGACATACTTTCAACCAAGTTCTCTTTAAATTCACTAGGAACATTTCCCCATTCTAACTGCACACGGTTCCAAAGTTCCTCAATGTTGGTAGGCGCTCTATTATGTTTTTCCAATCGTCTTTTTAATATGGACCACAAATTTTCTAGCGGATTAAGATCCAGGCTCTGCGCTCGCCATTTAATTACCTGAAATTTTTGCTCAGACAACCAGTTTTGGACAATTTTGGCCATGTGTTTAGGGTCTCCGTACTGCTGAAAAATGATATCGTCCTCCGGAGAGGCGCTGCGGTCAATGAAATCGGGAAAATGGGTTTTCAGAATTTGGAGGTAGTCTTCCTTCTTTATTACACCATTAATCCTTACTATTGGACCCAAGTGCCACCATGTGAAACAGCCCCAAATCGTCAAGCTACTTTCGCCGTGTTTAACAGTTTGTTTTACATGATGCTTTTGAATGGAGGTCTGCTCCAAAAATATTCTTTACCATCAGATTAGAATCGATTGATTTTTGTCTCGTCAGACCAAATAACTCGCTTCCAGTCATCAATGGTCCAATGCTCATGTTTTTGCGGAAAACCAAACATGTTTCTATGATTTTATCTGAAAGAGCTGGCTTTTTCTTTTTAACACTTGCTACTAAGCCGATTCTGTGAAGTGCTCTACGAGCTGTCCACTCACTGAAGTCTTTATTTATAGCAATAGCAGCCTGTTTGGGTGTTTTTATGGAATTTTTTTTCATTTCTCGGACCATTAGGCGCGCTTTGAATCCTTTAGTAACCGAGGGCGACCTCCATAATTTGTTTTAGGAGCTGCATTTCGTTTTTTTTTAACTTTAATCACTGAACGTTGGCTCAAATTAACTTTTTTTGCAATTATTCTAGATGAATATCCCCTTTCAGTCAAAGATACTATAGTATTTTCGACGTCAAAATTAATTTTCTTTATTTTGGTTTTAGTTTGCTCTATAAAGCCGCTACTACTGATAACAATTAACAATGACAGGAATTAACAAAAATAGACCACCAACGCATGCGTATTGCGTATTATTTATTATTTTCAGTATGTGATTCCCCACTTTTATTATTCATATCGAAAACCTGCAAAATTGAGTACTTGGAGTGGCCTTAAGTTTTTATATTGAATTTTTTGATTTTGTTGTGTTATTACTATTCTATATAAATATTTTTATCCTACAATGAATAAAAAATAATTATTTTAAATTACAAAAAAATTGTCCTTTTAGTTATTAATTTATAGCACATTTAACCTAAAAATACTGATTATTTACTCGATTTTGCTCGCCAGTGTATGTATTAAATTAAATAATTTCAAAAGAGAACAACCAACAATTCAATTATTATGATATTATATTAATTCCCATAACATTTCGTGAAGGAACATGGGAACTTCCCTCAGGCAATGAGCTGCACTCGATTCTGATTTTAAACTCATTGAAATGGACCTAAAATTTAATGCTTTTAACGGCAAATGCATTAGAGAAGTTTCAATAGTAAGAATACTCATCACTAGCTAATGTTATGAGGTGATACCTCATAAAAAAACTTTATTTTTAAGATGATCTGGCATGGTATTCAACCGAGGACCTTATGGTTGGTATGCGGGTGTCTTACCTACCATACCACAGCGAACACGATCACTCAATTATTATGATAAATATTTTAAAAGTTACATTTTACATCTTAAGTTGCTTGGCGTGCTTTTTTGTTTTTCATACAAAATCTGCAACATATTGTTTAATGCATTATAATTATTATTAGTTTTGACTTTACTTGTGACCATTAGAATCTAATGTGTCCTTCTTAGTATTAGGAACCCTAGTATTACATATGTTTCCCATTAAGATTCTGTATCTCCCTACACATTTTCTTTTAAATCTATCAACCACTGTTTCTGATATCTTTAAAGCAGGGTTGGCAAAAACACAGATTTAAAAAAAACCCCAACCCACCGGGTTTTGTTAAAAATTTGAATAGATTTTATTGGGTTTTATAACTGTTTTAGTGATTTAGTTTTTATAGTACAATTTTGCACTCTTGGTGGTTAGAACATCCGACCTTATGTCTCAGAATTTTAAAAACAGTTATTGGAAACGGTCAAATGCCACATCCGTCTTATTCTTCCAAAATTATTCAATCGGCTGGATCTTCATACCTTTTTATACATTTCACTACAACGACCTGTTTCAATTATGGAGCATATTCGCTTTAAGCCCAAATTACCTCATTGAACGGTTAAAAAATTGTTTATTTATCGTTTTTTTAACAAAATGTATAAGAGAATCAAACGAAACATATCATCTCGTTTAAAGGTAATTCAATTTACGTCCTACATTTTTGGAAACTTTCTTAAGAGGGTGATACATTGGCAAACATGTGTTTGCAAACATAGCAAATAGCTAATCACATACATGGATAACTTACTTTTCATTGAATGCGATTCGCTATTTGCGATGTTTGCAAACAAATGTTTGCCAAGAGTTAACAAATTCTCTCAGTCTTAAGTTTTCATAAAATATACTGTAAAATTAATCTCTTGTATGTAACTGCAAATATTCTGTCAATAAAAGAAATATGAAAACTGTCGAAAATACAATACAATACAATAAAATAATACATGTTAGAGGAGTATGCTGAAAATAACATATTTTTTAAGTTTTCTCCCTGTAGTTTATTTATTTAGCTGACATGGCAAAAGCCAATTCATTTTATACATAAACTTTTTTTGTGTTTTGAATCTTTGCTTGAGTAATATTTTAACTATACTTGTCTGAATAAGTTCGTGGTATGAATTTAACTTTTGAGCGGGTGAAAACCAAACAAAATTCATAATAATTTTTATAAATTTTGTTGCCTATGAAATTAGCTTGTGGTCACATATATAATTCTATCTATAATTCTAACCAAAAACGTTAAATTATGAACATTTATGAAGTATGACTTTTATTTAAAAAGCAAAAGGCAGGAATTTTTAAGCTGATCTATACAAACCCTTGAAAGTATTCTTACCCCATATATGCATAGATCTAAAGCACATATTAGGGCAAATTAATGGTTTTCTTAAATAAATATATAAAAAATACATTCGAAGTATAAAGGTAGACTGAGTAAAAAAATTTTGAAACTTTGCCTTAGTTGGATAAGGTTGAGAAGGCGATCCAGTCGCGTTGTCTCAAGTTAAGAAGACTTATATTTTAACCACAATTGGATTGTTTTGCGCTCTATTAAGAGAAACAATCAGAAGGCACCTATATATAACCAAAAATTCCTTATCGTTTACCATTAGATAAATTGTGTAGTTCCTTAGCGTTCTCCAATTAATGCTATACTATAATGGTTAATTTCCAGATCCATTAAGAAAAGATAGAATTATCAATTAGCAAAGATTTACATAAATATTTATTTTCTTATGTAAGTTAAATATTGTTCGTTATTTATATCAATAAAGTAATTAATTGACAACATAAGTATTAAATTTACTATATTGTTAATAGCGATTTTAATCGCTCAATATCTACTTTTACTCATAAACTGAAAATTAATTAAACCAAAACCCAAGCATAGTACGCGCTTTACTCATGCGTTGATGTTGGTAAAAGCTCTGTCGGCATTGCGCATTTGTCATCCACTTCAGCTGTGTTAATAAATCTGAGAGTCTCGTAATAGGTAGAGAGAGCTGTTACAAAGTTAAATACTTTACTGTTTTTATGCATATGCTTAATGGTAATAATGACAATGATGATATGTAGTCGTAGGTATGTGTATTCGTAGCACTGAATCACAGCTTTGAGTGTCAGCATGAATTCATAAATAATTCTATCATTGCGAAGAAAATCTCGTACAGTTAGTTGCTATGCTAACTTGTATGTGCTTAATGGTGATATTAATAATGATAATATTAGCAACGATGATATATAGATGTAGGTTTGTATGTTTGTAGCACAGTATTACAGTATAAGCTTGTATAAGCAAAGCATCCCATCATTAATTATTAAGAAAATCTCTTGTAGTTAGTTGCTATGCTAACTTCTATAACGGATAACATATTAGCTATTAAACAGGAAATATTCCTAAAATACTATATTGAGGCATTGCTTTTTAAATCCCTTCCTTATCTTTAAGAACTTAAGGACGGATTTGTTTTTAAGAAGAAACCAAACTAGTTTAAGTATTCACGTACTTTGCTACTATAAGTTTAAATAATCAGTATTAGACACTTTTAATGTGGGTACTTAATGTATACATATGCCCTTTCTATTAAAAAAAAAAAAACAGTAATTGACCTTAGGTAACACGCACTTGGACTAAATTACATACATTCATGACGTATAATGAAGGAATCTTTACGCACCAACACATACACACATACAAAGTCACATACATATAAGTAGTATTAAAGATAAGGACATTTACTTGAAATATATTCATATTAAAACAGTCATGAACATACATAAATAGTATCCCTTGCCTGTCAGTCATTAGATTATATTTTTGTAGGACAGTAATATACTACACACATTCAAACATATATGCGGTCATGTTATTTGTGTTTTTGTGTAATGTCACTTACATTAAATTTTGCCCTGACTTTTTTGTCACTCTCCGAAATTACCTTTAAGCGTTTGTTTTACAAATGTCCATGGCCAATAACAGCATTTTACTATTTTTTCTTTTCTTTTTTTGTTACAAGTACTCGCCAAATGCATTTAGATAAGTTTTCAATACTAGTGATACTCATAACCAGTTACTAGCTAATGTTATGAGGTGATACCGCTGTCGAAAAACTTTTTTCTTATTTTTAACATGGTCTGGCCTGGTATTGAACCGACGACCTCCTGGTTGGCAGGCTGATGTTTTACCTACCATACCACAGCAGAATGATTTCTAATGTACGGGGAGCCAAAAAATCTTAACCTCTTTCTTGTTAACATTGAACACTCACTTAGTTGATGTTTTACACACGCTGTTGTTCCTCCGCAGTTCTTACAGGAGGATTTCTGGTGCATATGCCATTATAATTAGCGAGTTTACCCAGAGTACAGTATCAAGCATAAACTGCTATATGAATGGAAAAGGTTTTCGGTTTTGTCCTTGTCATGCTGCGTCCGACTTTACCTACTGATAAAAATAATTGTATACTCTTTCAACTACTATTGGTTCTTTGAAAGAATATGCGCAATAGTCTCACATATTGCGTTAATATATGCACAAGTTTATTGGCTCTCCATCGACACTACAGTGTTCCGATACCCAAAATAAGCCAACGGGAGTGCCTGGCTCTAAATGCATTGCGCAAGAAGGTTCGAGTTTATTTTGACTGATGTAAGAATATGTATTGCCGCCTGGTTATCTAAAAATATCTTAATATTTCACCCATAGTTATCTTTTGTTGAAATGTTCTTTTTTTGTCTATCCTTAAAAATGAGTTTATTATTGTTCCAAAGCCAAAAGAAATATTAAAAATGAAGTTAAAAATGTAAAGGCAGCTGAAATTAAAAAGATAATGTTCGCTTTGAGGCATAATATGATTTGCTACAATCGGTTGAAATTTCAGTATTACAAATATATGGTTACGAAAATAAAAATGCCAAAACAGAAAATATAACACATCAAGGACTGTATGATTAGATTTTAGCTATAATTTTTATTGGTTTGTGTCAAGGCTCTGTATCTGTGTTATTAACTGTGCTACCACATCTTTGACAGTGTTGTCAAATTGATTCCTTTTGTGTATTATAATTTTACATCTCTGAAATTTAACGTAGATAAATAGAAACTTGTTGGAACTACAAAAGTATTCGATTGATAATGAATTACTATAAAAGGTGGCGTATTGCGTTTGGGTGAGATAGTTGTCGTTTTGCAGTCACCAAGTAAAGTCGTGCTTAGGCGTAAATGAAAGTATTGTATAAACGAATATTAAGTGCAAGATAAATAAGTTGCTGTATTAAGATAAAAGTGTAATTGTGTAAAAATGAAAATGATTATATTATTTTACACAACTCAAACGTTTAAAAAGTTTAAGATATAACCATATGTATATATATTTTTAGATAGAATTACTTGGCGCTGAATAGGACTTAACTTTGTTCCTCGTTACGACTAAAAAAAATATATAAAATTAATTAAAAGACTCACTAGTTTGCTTTCATTAAGCAATAGTAACTTTCAGCATCTCTCAGCATAAAAAAACCTCTGCGCTTTTTTCAGTCATTAGAAAATTCGCCCAAGATTAAACAATTTTCCCTCAAGCCACAGGGAAGCCGAAAAATGCTTCAAGCCAAATGAAAAACCCTCGATTTTTCTGCTTGCTTAACAGTCACCTCTTTAGTTTCAAGATAGACTTAATGGCCAATTACTCGCTATAATTAAAATTGATTTAATCCAAGCCTTCTTTTTACTTTATCATACAAAATGACAAAGCCTTCAAGGATGCCTGACTGTCCGATATAACATTTAACTTTAAATTTGTTCTATGGCAGTTAAATTTGTGGAGGATATTTGCCCATAAGCAATGCTCTTTTAAAATAGGAATCTGAGACAAGCCATGGCTAAGAAACAAACTTGATTTTAAATTTTATTTCTGAAGGTTTTCTGAAATAAAATATTTTTAAATATATTTTGTTTAATACAAGTCATCATCAATAGATACTTTAATAATTACACTATGCAACAAATGAAAAAAATTTTCTGACCATGGATAACCACTATATTTTTTATGTGCTATGGCCGCCTTACCTCAAAAATCATCAGCATTTCAAATTTTATGTATAAGTTTTTTTTTCAGAATTTTTTTCTAAAATGTGCAGTTTTTGAAGAGGCTGCTTCATACATCTTATGATAACTTTGAAATGACTTATTAGATTTCTCTAATCCATATGTTAAAAAATTCAAATTATACCAGTCATTCTAAAATCAATTTTTAACCTTTTTTAATATAAAAAATTTTTTTGCTGTAATTGCCGAAAATTCACTGAACGTATGAGTAATATTTGAAACTTTTGAAAAATATCGCTTATACGTCACCCATTACATGCAATCAAAGAAAATGTTTTCAAAACTAGGTAATTTCGATTTTTTGGAAAGAAAATATGTATTTATTAGGGAGATTGATTATTCGACTTTTTTCAAAAACAGGTTTTCGAATAATTCGAAAACTAGCTTTTTTTGAAAAACCGGTTTTCGGTTAATAATAATGCAAATGACCGGTTAACCGGTTCTTTTATATAAATAAAATTTTTCCTAATTCTTAAAGCGCAGAGCTGGAACACGTCGTTTTAAAAATAAGCAGAAGCTGTTGGGAAGCTTAAAAGGAAAATGGCAATCAATACTAACAACAATTCTAACAAATCTCTTAAAAACTATGCCCAAACGGTGTGAGGAGGCCACAAAAAACAAAGTTTATTAAACAAGAGAATGGAATTAAAGGTTTCTTATTGTAGTTATAATATAGGTGCCTAAGATAACAAAAATTAAATATTTTACTTTGAATAAATCTATTAGTAATATACGAGTCCTCGAAAGAAAATTTGCTTAGATTTTAGAGGGGCAATGTATGTAAATACCTGCACCACGTATTTAATAGTGTGTATGCCACTGTCGTATGTTAGATAAGAACCCACCCTCCAACCAAGAAGTCGTCGGCTTAATCCCAGGCTACACCATGTGAAAATCTTTAACAGCGATATCACTTCACGCCATTACTAGCGATTAGTTATGTACATTTACGCTGTGAAAGACTTCACTTACTTATATATCTGTCGTTCGGAACCGGCGTTTATGAGTTTGTGAGCTTTCAGTGAGTCTAGTTGATCACTCTCCATACCTAAAAATCACCATATATTTACAGAAGAGGAGAAAATGTTATTTGTGCTCAAAGGTGCATATCTTTTTCGATCTACCTTGGTTTTTATGGTCTTTACGAGACGTTCAAGGTTGTCATATATACAAAAATAATAAAATTTATACAAATTGTTAAACGATGAACATATTTTCAATAAAAAATATACAATTGTATACAAATTTTACTCATTAAAATTAAGCGGTTTATTCGGTATTCGAAAAATGAAGAATTTGAAAAAACAATAACCGTCCGATCTCCCTAGTATTTACTAATAGATTTTCACAATTTTCTATGAATAAATAATGAAACTGGTTAATAAAGGGTCCGCCAAATATATATTTTTTTTTTGAAAATGCTATAAGAAAAACTACTGAATATTTTCTCAAATTTCTTCCTTTATTTGAAAGTAAAATCCTTCCGGTTAATAATGGAAAATAATTTCATTCAAACGGCTGCCTCGGCTGGCCATGCAGTAGCCTACACGATCGGTCCAATTTGTAAGATTATTATCTATTGCGTGCAGCTGTATTTCACCAATGGCTTCACGAATATTGTCTTTTAAAGCGTCAATTGTCTCTGGCTTGTTGGCGTAACACTTATCTTTGGCAGCAGCCCACAAATAATAGTTCAACGGAGTCAAATCGCAGCTCCGAGGTGGCCAAACGACATCAGCTCTGCGGCTGATATTGCGATCTTCAAAAACAGGGCGCAAAACATCGAGTGTAGCTTCGGCTGTGTGGCACGTAGCGCTGTCCTGTTGAAAACAAATGTTGCTAATATCCTCCTCTTCAATTTTTGTGAACAAAAATATGTTCAACATGGCCCGATGACGATCGCCATTGATTGTAACGGCTACTCCTTGCTCATTTTCGAAGAAAAATGGCCCAATTACGCCTCTGGACCAAAATCCGTACCAAACAGTGACTCGTCTTGGGTGTATCGGCTTTTCAATGTATGCGTGCGGGTTTTCTGTGCCCCAAATGCGACAATTTTGCTTGTTTACATACCCGCCAAGATCAAAATGAGCTTTATTTGAAAAGATGATTTTTTTTTTGGCAAAATCGGCATCTTCTGTAAGTCGATCGCAGGCCCACTTAGCGAAGGGAAAACGCATTGGACACAACCATATTCGTTCAGAGGAAGGATAAAACTAATTATCTGTCAAATCAGATATGAGCTAAGTGTTACCATTCACGAAATAAGCACTAGTTGAAAAAAAAAAACGTTAGATGGCGTACCCTTTATTTGCTGCTTTCAGTTCTCTGTGAATTTTTAGAAATTAAAAATATCATAATTTAAATATTAATATCAATATCAATATCTCCAAAAATACGTGTTATATTAAAAAATGGTATTACAATGACTTAAATCTGGTATAATTTGAAATTTTTAACATGTGGCTTAACGATATCAAAAGAACTCTTTCAAAGTTATTATAAGATGCATGTAGCAGCCACTTCAAAATCTCATATTAAAAAAAAAAAAAATTCTAAAAAAAATTAACCATAGATTCTGAAATGCTGATGATTTTTGAAGTTAGGGGACCATAGCGGCTCAAAAAAATATATTAAATATCGAAGGTGTTTTTGCTTGTTGCATAGTATTTAGCACAAAACTTGAATTACAAAATACGTTTAAACAGTTATAAAAAATATTTTTGCAACAAGCAATCTTAAATTTCTTAAATACATATATATTTTTTTATTTAAGTAAATTTTTATTTATTTTTTCTTATATTGCATGTTTTTCTTCTTTAGTTGTTGTTGTTTTGTCTCTTTCAATTTACATTACTTAATGTCAGTATTTGATATCATGATGTCGGCTGATGCTATTCTCAGCTGTACTTTTTCTTAAGCCCTTTGTTACGTCTTTAATCTAATTAACTGTGACAGCTGGTGTATATTCCCTTTTTTTCAATATCTTTCTTAGAATTGATTAAATTTACCTTCTTCTTCTATTTGATTGGCAATAATTAACACTTGTTAAACAACTATGATTTTACTAATTGCATTATTTTTCATCCTTCAGTATGATAAATATTAATACTGCCTTTGTTGTATTATATTTTTTTAACAATTTCTGGTTATTTTATCACTTTTTAATTTGTCATTTTTCTATCACTACATTGGTCTAGAAATTGTTTATTGAATCACTACTCTTGATTGCTACTTTATTATACCGATGTTAGATAGTAATTAAATTCGTGTTAGTGTGGCATAAATTAGCACTTTCTATTGGCTAGTGTACGTAATATATACGTAAGTTTGAATACTTTTATATTTTCTTTAAATAAAACATATTTTTATGTAATTTAAAATACTTTTAAGTAATAGAAATATATGTATATTATGAATTTTGTTTTTAATATTATATTTCTGCCACTAATTTAGAAATTTATAGTTTATAAAATTTTAATTAATATATACCATCCTTTAACTAAAACCGCAATCGGTGTGTGTGTCACTTTAAATAAAATTACTGCCTTTTTTGTTATACAAAACAATGGGTCAAAATGCATTTATAAAGGAATGTCATTCAAACTTAATCTTGCTTTTCGTTCGTAATCACATGAATTGACAGATATGGGATGGGCGACATGCTGGCTCCATGGGAAACCGATTCGCCTCAATTTCAACATGCACAGATACTTACCGGTATACGAGAAATCAATTGTGGCAATTAGTACTGGGCACTGGCTATTGCAAAAATGTTTCAGCCATCTCAGCAATATTATACATGGTATAGAAGCTATTGCTAGGACGGCACTGAAAAATAGATGGTTAATACACAGTGTGAATGCACGGCTCTGAGTAGGAACAGACTTAGCATATAAAAAAATCTTTGGTTTTAATTTTATGATTTTCACTAAGATTTTTATTTATGGTAGACTGTATTTGAATTTTGAAACAAAGCCATCGAAACAAATTGCAAAGACGCCATGTGAACAGGATAATTCGTATAAGTAATTCAAGCAGCGGACTAAGTAATTCATAGACCCGTGTGAGCATGCATAACAGAATTTTATTGTTTATTTAGACAATATTAGTCGCTTTTCGTGGGTTTATAGTTTTAATGACAAACCAAAAACCTAAAACATATTATAACATGTGCACTGGTCAAGTCAAGGAATTTTAAAGGAAAAAAATTGTTTAGTCCAGTGGTAGTGAAATAAATGTCATTGATCAGAAGCTTTTATTTTCAGTACAATAATTCTTACCAAACGGTCGTGATTGTAGAGTGGAAAAATATTAAAAGGAAAAAAAATTTCTTATATATGGTATTCCACAGGATGACTGTAAAGTAATTTGATATTGTCGATATCATAACATGTCTTAAGTTCATAAAATTAAACACGACAATTTTTTTTAACTCAATTTCTTAAGAGGGCGGTTAAAAAATAAATAAATAATAGTAGAGAAGGCGTTGATTTGTTAAATATATGCTGGATCAGAGTTACATGAGATGCATAATACAAAATGTTTTATGAAACTTTGGTAGCTCGAGCTGCTGAATTCAAAATTTTCGATTTATTACTACAGCGAGGAAAACCAAGTAAAAAACAATTTCCAATATATTTCGAAAACCAAAGACTAAGTTTATTCATAACTAATCACAGTCTCTTAATAAATTTTTATACAGTTTGGTTCCTATATAAATTAGTGCTCGAACACAGCTGCAAGCTTGAAGAATTTTTAAAAAGTGTTTGTTTAAGCAAAACAGACAGATTCTTAAATAATATAAATCCAAATGTATTCATATTTAACATATATATACATATCATATAGGTATATACATACATATATATATATCATTTAAAAGATCTGCTTGTTTCGAAAACATAAAATCGGTTAATATTTAGCTAAATTATTACCGTATAAGTGCATAAAGGTACGAGAAACCGCATTTCAGCGAACGAAAAGTAGGTATTTGAACTCCGTTCTTTTTTGTCGACCATGTAATATTTTATTTTTATAGTAAGAAGACTGATAAAAATTCTAATAAAATTAAATGAAAATTAAAAATAATTTATTAATTTTGAAAGTGAAGTAAGTCTTTTTAGAGCTTTTCCTCTTTTAATCAGCACCATAAGCACTATTGGATTATAAAGTTACATTCCCTAGGACTGCAAAATATTAATAATATTAATACTTACAAATATTTTTAAATTTTATGAAATGCAAGCCTTTAAATATCTCGAAACAGAAAACTATTAAAATGTTATTATATTGTAAGTACTTCTTCAAATACCCACACATACACATTTTTCTTACATATAAAATTTTGTTGTGTGCTTTTGTACCGTTTTGTTTTTAAAACAGGAGAACTGGAAGCATTAGAGGGGAATGTTCTTAGTTTGCTATTATTATTTTAGTCTAATATACGGGCACACATTCATTTCTAGGCATAATCATCTCGACACTTTTAATGTTGACCTGAGTACAAATTTATACATTTGTGTCTAAATATAGACCATTTCTGTAACTTAAATTTAAAATTTTTAATTAAAAACTTTGTTCATTTATACATCCATTCATTTTTTAATTTAGTTTTACCCACTAATACTTAAATATTTATCCTTTGCGGCCCATTTTTTACATTAATTTCACTTTTGCGATTATTGCAGATTTTATTTTCTAAATTCCGTTTTTCTCTTTCTCTTTATTTAATGAAGTTTTTAGGCCAACTCAATTTAGTGTTCAATTCAAAATGCTTTAAAAATCTTTTTTATTAGGTAGTAGAACAAAACAAAAACCTTTAGTTTTAAACTTTACAAAAGAAAAAAAGAAATATTTCTCTTAAATATCTAATAAGACAAAAAATAATATCACATTTTAAAGCTCAAAATGTTATATTTTTCAATTCGTTAAATTAAAAATCTTCTTCATATATCCTTTTTTAAACGAAACAAAGATTTTCGTTAAATTTCGGTTCTCATACAATATGTTTAAATGCGGAAGCAGGAATATTCTATTAATCCAATCAAATACTTGAAATATTTTGCTTACAAATTTTTTTAAGTGGAAATTTTTGTAGTACCAAATAGTTTAAAAAACGTAAATAATATAAAAGAAGACCCAACATATATTCTTATTAATTTGGGAAGAAAAATTAATGTAAAGACCA
Organism: Wohlfahrtia magnifica; assembly: GCA_023159175.1. Lineage (NCBI taxonomy): Eukaryota > Metazoa > Arthropoda > Insecta > Diptera > Sarcophagidae > Wohlfahrtia > Wohlfahrtia magnifica. The sequence goes on from JAKWBJ010000059.1 coordinate 2,633,976, forward strand.
CTTTTTTTCAATTTTTTTTATAAATCTTTTGTTACGAGAAGATATAATTTTAAAGGGTCCGCCAAATAATTTTTTTTTTTTTTTTGAAAATGCTATGGTTAAAACTACTGAATATTTTCTCAAATTTCTTCTTTTATTTGAAAGTACAATCCTTCCGGTTAATAATGGAAAATTATTTCATTCAAATGGCTGCCTCGGCTGGCCAAGCAGTAGCCTACACGATCGGTCCAATTTTTGAGCATATTATCGATTGTGTGCAGCTGTATTTCAAGAATGTCTTCACGAATATTGTCCTTTTAAGCGTCAATTGTCTCTGGCATGTTGGTGTAACACTTATCTTCGACGGTACCCCACAAATAATAGTTCAACGGTGTCAAATCGCAGCTTCGAGGTGGCCAAACAACATAAGCTCTGCGACTGATAATGCGATCTTCAAAAACAGGGCACAAAACATCGATTGTAGCTTCGGCTGTGTGGCACATAGTGCCGTCCTGTTCAAACCAAATGTTGCTAATATCCTCCTCTTCAATTTTTGTGAACAAAAATTCATTCAACATGGCCCGATAACGATCGATATTGATTGTAACGATCACTTCTTGCTCATTTTCGGAGAAAAATGGCCCAGTTATGCCTCTGGACCAAAATTCGCACCAAACAGTGACTCGTCTTGGGTGTATCGGCTTTTCAGTGTATGCGTGCGGATTTTCTGTGCCCCAAATGCGACAATTTTGCTTGTTTACATATCCGCCAAAATCAAAATGAACTTCATCTGAAAAGATGATTTTTTTTTGGCAAAATCGGCATCTTCTGTAAGTCGATCGCAGGCCCACTTAGCGAAGCGAAAAAGCGTATACACAACCATATTCGTTCAGCGGAAGAATAAAATTAATTATCTGTCAAATCAGACATGAGCTAAGTGTTACCATTCACGAAATAAGCATTAGTTGAAAAAAAACGTTAGATGGCGGACCCGTTATTTTGAAAATATAGACAAAACATATTTACTTTGTATGGGTGTAACACCGCCCACAAATTTCCAAAAGATCAGTTCAGCCGTTTAGCTCCCCATAAGGCACAAACAAACAAACATACATACCTACATAAAATAATTACAAAGCAAAAACAAATACTGTCATTTTTTAATATTTCTTTATTATGAACACTTTTATAACATTTTAATATTATTTAATAGAAACAAGCCTAAGTTGGCTACAGCAGCAGAAGTAGTCGTGTAGACGTGTATTTGTCAATATAATCACATTTCTATAAAGATAATATTTTATTTTTTTAGCTTGTACTTGGTTGCCTAACGTTGTCTATGCGTTTAAAGCACTAACACCAATTTTTCATATACAGTAAGTACATTGGCTTTTTAAATGATCTTACAAAATAAGTTATCATCTCAAATGTGTAGTTTTTATATTAACAATTAGAAACTAGTGGACAAAAATTTGGTAGATAAGTACAATTAAATTTACTTATTTTTAAGTATAATTGGTGCGTTTTGCTATAAAACGAGATCAGCTTTATTTTGTTATAAATAGTAGCTGCTTTCTTTAGTATACCTATGCACCAATTAAAATGACCAACCTTAGACAATAAAAAAATGAAAATTGATTTGCTATTACACATTTATTTAGAAAAAATTAGTAAAAATCAAATAGCAATTTGGAAACTATTGCAGCTTGTCGAGTCAAAAGTTTGACAATTTCTTTCTTGACTATATCTTGGACAGAACAAGGAACCTCTATGACTTTGAAAAACGCTTTAGGAGAAAACTAAGTAGGGTGAGAGAATAGAGAGATCTAAAAGCTACTTACTGTTTTACGACCTTTATGTCGTACAAGTATTAACTAATAAGCAAAAGCGGTTCAAGAGCAAGACTATTTGGGGGTAGAATGAAATTCTCGGAAAACTCGCAAATTTTTCTCCAAACAGCAGTTCTCGCCAGAGACAACTGTACACTAAAATAAGGCAAATCGTTCAAACACTTAGCTCCTATGAAATTAATTCACAATTAGTGTCTATGTATCGTAAATTAAACCGGCTAGAACTGGCTTTAGGTACTTTGAACAGATGAGTCTATGATAACACTCAAATATTCTCAAGGTATGGTGCATGTATATCATTCACATCAGCTGCACATACTGGTCTCTTCAAACTTTGAGGATATCAGCAGCATGGTTAAACATCGTTGACGGGATAATGACAAACGGATTATACCCTCTTCTCTATATCAGTTAACAATAGGTTGACGCTAAGGGTTTCTGAACTTAGTATGCTTTATTTTGTGAACGCGAATTTGCGGTAATAATGCAATAGTGCTAATTGATCTTACATGGTGTTGACACCAACTATAGTGTATATATGACACAACCCTAGCGAACAGCTTACTTATGTACATATAAGTGCATTTACACACCTTTCAGTCATGGGAAAGTGGCTTAATGTTTGAGCGATGGTTATCGGAAAATCTTACCGGTAATATAACACAGTGCAACAAAACTGAACGAAGTTGAAATACCTGGGAAATGATACTACTTTTCTAATAGGCACTGTCGAGTAGAACAAGGACCTGTTTTTTGAATTTTCAAAAAAATTCCAACACATCGAGTAAAAAAACCGCTCATTCGGACCTTCATGCACTTTTAAGATGATAACTCAGCTGAGTATTACCCGATTTTAAGTTTCTTTTCGGGCTTAGAAAGAAGATGAATGGATCTTTTAAATGATATATGATCGTTTAGCTAAGCTTGAAGAATACGGGTGTAGTTCCAGGTATTGTTGCCAGGTATTTATTTTTATTTTTATTTTTATTTTTCTTTGTCGCATCGTGTAATTCTTCTTGAAAAGAGCAAATGGACAAAAATAGAAGGAATCTTCGTAGATTATTGAAATTCTGTTTTGACAAAACAAAACAACGGACACGACCACCACATGCATATATTTAAAACAAATAAACAACTTATCTTCGGATACTTTTTTAATTAAATTTTAAATAAAAAAAAGTTTTCTGTGGCACAAAGTTGTGTTAATTACTTATATAAATAAATGAATTCCAAATAACAAGTTTTTTGCGCACGTAATTTTGTGGATTTTGGAAAAAAAAATAAAAAAATAAATTAAAAAATTGTATTGCATTGATAAAATTTAAAAATATTTTATGCTGCAGGATAAAATTGCTTCCAACTTTTTTTTTAATAGCACTTATTACGAAGCATCAAATATATAAATAAAAAAAATATGATTTTTTATATACATTTTTAATACTCCTTCAAATTTTTGTAAATTAAAGGCAGTATTCAAGAATGAAATAAAGAACTTTAAAAAAAAAATTCTCTAAAGTATTATTTGCTCTGTGGCCATTTGAAAAACCGTGCTTACGTGAATAAGCCACAAATAACTGACACTCAAAAAGATGATATTCGGCACAGTATTGACGAGATAAGAGAAGCTTTGTTGCAAAATGTGACTCAAAATTTAGCGAAAAGAGCGGACGTCTGCCGACGTAGTAGAATCCCATATTTGTATTTTATATTTGTATGAATAAAACTGAATACGTCAAAAAAGCGTTTTTTAGCCAATTTATTTACTAACCTTAAATTTGCCCACCCTTTATAAGTTTAAATAGAATTTTAAATTAAATTAAATTTTAAAAACCGGATAATTTATCATTTTAACACTTTTTCTTACATTATATAACTCTCCTTCTTTTTTCGTACATATAAAGCACGCAATTGGAAAATTCAATTTATTATTCTTTGTTAGTATTTAATGAAGTATTTTTCAAAACATTTACTCAATAAATGTTGCTATAAAATGTTTGTCATAAATCATATTTTATTTTCTAGAGGCAAGGCAGAGCCAATGGATATGTATGCATGGCTGTTATTTTTAGTTCTATGTTAAATATATTACACACATATTTATTTACTACTATAATATAATCTTCCCTACAAATATTTCTCCATATGTGCTTTCATTTCTTACGACACATGAGTTTCGTTTCAGAGAGAAAAAACGAAATTTACGAATGCATTTACGTTGCAAAGGCAAATTACTTTCTTCACAGGATGTTAGAAAATAATAGTTATAGTGGTGCTTCACTATATTATTTGCATATGGGGCGTTATACTGTTACAAATCTGCTTTACTTAAGAGTATTTGTCATTATTTATATCTCAGATTTTATAATATTATTTTCTTCAAAGGGAAGTTTTAAAATATATACTAAAAATAGGATCTTTATTATTATTCACAATTTTCTTTTGTACAAAAAAAAAAATCGGAAAAGTATGTATTATTACTTGCTACTTAGGTGGCTATATACAGCCGTTACAACCTGGCTAAGAATATACGTTGGAAGCACGTCGATCTACACAATTCTTCTCCAGTTTCTAACACCAACTTTAGAAAGGTTTTCTTCAACTTGTACTTTTCATTGGAGTTCTGGCTCTTCCCTTCTGCGCCCTCCTTCGGCAACAGATTCAAAGAAATTAATATTACATGACCTAGCGAGTGTAACTGTTGTATTTTGATGCGATTAACAATATTAATGTCTTCCTACAGCTCATAAAGATTGTGATTTATTCATTAAAAACATACATTCTTCGTTGACGCAGACAAGCCTATATAATTTACGAGAAATTTCTCTCTCAAACAATTCAAAAATACCTCCGTCTGATTGAGTAAGTACCCACGATTCAGCGCCACACATAAGCACGGGTAGTATAAACGGTTTATCGAGAGAGGGTTTTGTTTCCAAACTGCTTGCTCAACTCGAAATAATATCTATTATAACATCTATTCGCTTTATCGCCAAAAATATGTTTTCAATTTCATTTATAGCGATAACGCGATAGACGAACTCATTTACTACCACAAAGTTATAGTCACCAACGTCCACGTAATGAACTCTCGTGCTGAGCGCCCATGCATTAAAACCGGTCAAGTCGTTTTCAAGTTTAAATGAAATATATTGACATAACTACCATATTTTGGGCGAATAATTTGCCACGCTCATCAAAAATATTTTGCCCAATAGAAAAAAACTGAAAACGGATTTGCAGTCAGCGCATCAAAATCATTATAAAGGGTCCGCCATTTAACGTTTTTTTTTCAACTAGTGCTTATTTCGGGAATGGTAACACTTAGCTCATGTCTGGTTTAACAGATAATTTTATCTTTCCGCTGAACGAATATGGTTGTGTATACGATTGAACAATGCGGGGAATCTGGGCCAGCGATCGACTTACAGAAGATGCTGATTTTGCCAAAAAAAAAAAAAAAAAATCATCGTTTCAGATGAAGCTCATTCTGATCTTGGCGGATATGTAAACAAGCAAAATTGTTGCATTTGGGACACAGAAAACCCTCACGCATACATTGAAGAGCCGAAACACCCAAGACGGGTTACTGTTTGGTGCGGATTTGGTTCAGAGGCGTAATTGGGCCATACTTCTTCGAAAATGAGAAAGGAGTGGCCTTTACAGTCAATGGTGATCGTTATCGGGCCATGTTGAACGAATTTTTGTTCACAAAAATGGAAGAGGAGGATATTAGCAACTTTTGGTTTCAACAGGACTGCACTACGTTCCACACAGCCGGAGCTACACTCGATGTTTTGCGCCCTGTTTTTGAAGATCGCATTATCAGCCGCAGAGCTGATGTCGTTTGCCACCTCGGAACTGCGATTTGACACCGTTGGACTTTTATTTGTGGGGTGCCGTCAAAGATAAGGGTTACGAAAACAAGCCAGAGACTGTTGACGCTTTAAAGGACAATATCCGTGAAGCCATCGTTGAAATACAGCTGCACACAATCGATGATGCGCTTAAAAATTTGACCGATCGTGAAGGCTACTGCATGGCCAGCCGAGGCAGCCATTTGAATGAAATTATTTTCTATTATTAACCGGAAGGATTATAGTTTGAAATAAAAAAAGAAATTTGAGAAAATATTCAGTAGTTTTTTTATAGCATTTAAAAAAAAAAAAAATATTATTTGCCGGACCCTCTATTTCATATTTTCATATTTCATATTCATATTTGCTGTAGACCAGTATTATCAAATATTTAATATTACTCATACGCCTAAGAATAAAAAACCGCCATATAAATTTTGTAAATTATATGTGATTACCCTTACATATGATTAATTTCCAAATACCGTATAATTCAAACACCAAACTTGTAGTTTTTTTTCACTACATCTTTTATTTTGGTTTATATTTCTTATTTAAAATTACTTTTAAATACAGGGTGGTAATGTAGGAAAAATCTTTCCTTTGAACACTTGTTTTCTTCCAAAAACTTTCTTAGAAACAGAATGAAGCTAAACTTCAAAATTGATTACATTAAACCAGTAGCAGCAGGTTTATGTATTGCTTTTTCCCAGCTAAACAACAGATGCTTTTACGTATTTCATGCTAAAGTTTAGTGCATTTTTTGTCTGCAGTTACAGTCCCCTATTGATGTTGCATTTAAGGCTTAAAAAGTAGAAAAGCAAAATAATAAAAGTTTGCAATGCTGTTTTTGCTTCACAGCAAATTTTTAGCTTAAAATGCAATAATATTTTTTTTATTTCATAGTTTTATTTAATTTTATTTGTTTTTTAAGTCTCGTATGTTGCTTGGGCATGTTGCCTTAAAAAAAAATAACAAAAAATTCATAAAAATTTTATGTTAAAATACTAAATTTTTTATAAATCTAATAATAATACAACATGTTTCACATAATGAGCTAAAGCACCATAAAAAGTCTTAAAAAGTAAGGCATAGTTTTTTTTTATTTTAAGCTCCCTTTTGTGATATAAATTCCTTGGCTATTAGTTTTATAAACCAACATGGTAAAAACAAAGAAATTATAATGAGTGGCAAACTTAAACGTTAAGGCCACAACAAACAGACCACGAACTAATTCTAGCCGCATCATAGTCAACCTCTTGGACATGGATGCTTTAAAAACATTTTCTACATTTTTGCTATTCTACTCTCTTTCTTTTGAAAAGCAAAAGCTTTTTATAAGAAAAATCTTTAATCTGCCATGTCTTATAATTGACTTTTATGACATGACATGATTTTTATGAAATAAGTACAAGAAAGAAAATATAATTTTTCTGAAAAGGTCTCACTTTAAAACCAAAACTAGGATTATAAGTCTAAGGAAATAAGAAAATTACTTTTTGTAAGTCATTAAATCTATAATAGTCTTATGTTAACCACATTTTTAAGAATTTTTAAGCTTAGAGTCTTTGTCTTCACTATCTTTCCTTGTTTGATTGCAACTTTTTTATGTATGATAAGAGGGTGGCCCATAGACTGTCCTTCTTCATCATTGTTGACAAACCTTTTATCACCGAATTATTTTTTGAGTTTGTGAATAGAAAATAATCCAAGAGAGCTAAGTTTTGCAGTGAAATTTAGAAATTTATTTACCGATTTCGGACAACGCAAAAGTGAACGTATGGACTGTTACATTGTCTAATGAGACAACACTTTATTTTCTACCTGATATTTTATTCTAAAAGTAAAACTAGTTTAAACTCCGCCATCCAATATTTTATAGTCATAGACCAAAGGGCATACTCTCTCGTGTTCGAAACCACCCGTCTTTAGCTTTGATTAGACTTAGACCATTTAAATGAAAATATTAAACGTCAAACTCTTAAAAGCGTCAAACTTTGTAATTCCTTTAATAATATTTCTGGTCAATCATCCTTGCAGACTGACATCGAATATTTTTCTCAATGGTGTGATATCAATTTATTGGACTTAAGTATCGGAAAATGTAAACACATGTCATTTTATCTCTATTTCCTGGTCAACAGAAATGATCAGAAATTACACTATTATTCTTTCCTTTCGTCTAAAGTTATTAAGAATATTACGAGTGAACAGCTAAATTTTTATATCAAAAACCAAAACCTGTTCTGTTATGTGCAATCAAGGATTGTTAAGGGGAAAAATTACAACACGGCGCTAACAGATGAAGTTGAAAACATAAGTGAAGATCTAGATAACAACGTGGCTTCGCCGTTAGTTTTACTTGATCATAGTTAGGCATTTGATAGGTACTCAATTTTATTGAGGAAAATGGAGAAATTATTTTATATGTCGCGGACAGAGTGTAAACTCTTATGTTTGTGTCTTACTGGTCGATTTCAGGTTGTTATACAATATTCGGAAGCCTTTAGTAGGATCTGTACTTGGACCGCTTGTATTTTATCTTTACATAAATGATTTACTGGATATGATCAAATACTCTAAAATACATACACAAGGCATCATAAATCTACGCTCCTCACACAATTCAAAGCTTTAGTGCAAAAAATAGCCATAAAATATATTAAAAAAATCACAAAATCTTTAATATAAACTATTCGCAGCAGCGCAGTGAATGTTGACGATGCAACTTTTTCCATATAAATTAACTCCAGAGAATTTTACAGTACTTTTAATAAGAATACCTTGTGTTCTAAAGAGTCAAAAGTCTACGCTTATTACATTAAAGCTGTAAGTTAATAATAAAAGTGTCATGATTAAGCATTCTTTGAGTTTTGTTTTGACAGAAGACTAATTTACAAATACAAATCGCTACATTTGTTACAACTTGTACAAGTTTTAAATTATCGCCAAAGAGTAAGAATTGTCGGTAGAGTGTGGAAACCTTTAAGAACAGTAGTAAAAAGCTTTCGAAATATGAATTTATAGCTTTCGATCAGGGTTGGCAAGAACCCGAGTTAAAAAAAACCCAACCCACCGGGTTTTATTGAGTTTTTTGATGAGCTATTTTGGGATTTATTGGGTTTTATAACCGCTTCTATATTTCTTTTAAATCGACAATATTTTTTGTTTGTTTACACAATCACGTTGGTTTAGTATTTGTAGTGCAATTTTGCAGTTTTGGTATGATCAAGGCGGCATTATGAGCTGTTGAAACTCGGTGATCGAAGCAGACTACAATTACTTCGTTTGAATCACTCATGAGAAAAACGGGCGGAATACAAAGACCGACATGATTAAGTTATTCTTTCGAATAATCTTATGTTGCAAAAGATTCTCCGAACATTGCTCACACGTCTTTATACGGGCTTTCTTTTGAATTAGGTTCGCTTTAAGCGCAAATTACCTCATTCTATGGCTAGAAAACCGTGAATTCTCCGTTTTTTAACAAAAAAAAAAAAAATATTCAGAAACTATCTAGGCCGTATGAAGAGGTCTGAGCTTATCTTCTAACATGTAACCGAATTATTTCCTTCGAAGAAATATAAAATCGGCTTCAAAGTTGGAGCGCCTTAAAGGACGAGAAGTTTTCTTGGAACGGAATTTGGAAATAGGCTCAGTGGTGGGGAAATGATGTAAGCAGTGATTTATAAATTTGTTATCTCCTTATCCAATTTGAGCTCAAAAATGGCACAAATAATATTGTAATCCCAATACGTACTGATCTTTGTTGTAAACAAACTACGAAAACCTTTAAATAAAAATACCCAGTAAAACCCAGGTGGGTTTAATTGGGTTACCTAGTGGGTTGTCAACCCTGCTTTCTATCCATGGTATGGCCGTCCGAGCAAACGAACTGACAGAGAATCTCGAAGTGTGGTTTTCCTTATAAAGAAAATTTTTGGACTGCTGCGCTCCAAATATTAAAAGACACCAACAAAAGTTTAAGAAGACCACTGGCGTATCTACATCAAGAAGAAGTAAAAAAAGCTGGTAAACATGGCCGCAAGATGCCGATCATTTCCTTAGTTAACAAAATAAACATATATCATTCGCCAATAAATACGTTAGCGCGATGCTAGAGTTTTAAAAAGTGATAATTTTTTTATTACGAAAATAATTATAGAATTTTTGGAATCAATGGAAGACAGATAGTATAAAGAAAATAAGGAACCGGCCCTAATATAGAAAACTAGTTACCAACTCTAAGCATGGTGAATAAGGTCAGAGAGTATGGCAGCTGATGGAGTAGGTAGTATCGTAATTATCAATAATGTACAAATATGTCTATACTGAAAGTTGCTTAAGTTTCGAATAGCTACTCAAGGAGCTAGTTTCGTTATTGTTGTGTTACTAGGTAGAGAATGGAGTTAAAGGTTTGTTATATTATGGTTATAATTTAGGTGTCTAAGATAACAAATATTAAATGTTAAACCTGGAAATCTATTAGTAAAATGCGAGTCTTTAATTGCCTCAAGTAGAATATTTGCTTAGATTTCTAGCAGCACTGTATGTAAATTTATGCACCACGTATTTAATAGTGTGTGTATCACTGTGGTATGTTGGGTAAGAACCCACCTTCCAAGAAAGAAGTCGTGAGTTTAATCCCAGGCCACACCATCTGACAATTTTCAACTAGGTTATCACCTCATATCTTCAGAACCTTTTAATCGATTGTCCTAATTTTTTAACTAAATATAGTGATTAAGTAGTACTATATTCAGTAAAAAATTAAAAGAGTTAAACCAAAGGCTTTGTAGATATAAGCAAACAAAAACTTGAGGTGACATTACAATTTTCCCGGAAATGCCCATATGTGGCACACTTATAGGAGTTTAGCACATTAAACTGATAAAATATTACTTTGAAAAGGCTATTAAAAATTTTTGGATAAAACCACAATAAAATGCTTGGAAAATAAATTGTAAGATATCAAATGAGGTATATATAAAGAAAAGCAAAAGGAAGGAATGGAACAGAAAATATGTATGAATATGAGTGAGTGTTGCTTATAATTCATTTATATTGTTAACTATCGTTATACTTAAATCGTATTCGTATTGTATTTAATAATGATTTTTTGTGTTGCTTACATTTCTTAGGATAGCAAATTATAAAGGAAAGTTTCTAGAGGTTTTTATATAGGCAAACACCTAGACAGCTGTAATCTTAAAGGAAGGAAATATCTAACAGCTTAAATACGAACGTATGTACAAGCAAAACGACAGCATGGAAATTATGCATAAAAATATTAAGCAAATTGTATACTATTTAAGAACTTATATAGATCTTTAAACTCCAGTATTTTTTTTATCTGAAATCCATGACATAGTTTTTATGACGAATATTTTGTTTCTTTTTTATAATTTTCAGTGAAATTCTTTTTTAGTATCAACATATAAAAATTCCATAATAAGCTTAAGTTATTTTTGCACTTTCTTTTGGAATTTTCTGAATATTTTCATTTTTTGGTGTTCCTCAGAATATATTTTATACTTCACCGGCTACGTGTTAGTATACATATGTACATGCAAGTTAAGGTTTCTTCGTCCTTAGAAGGAAAAATTAAATTTCTTCAAGTTGTACACAGAGAAAACTAAATTTTAAATTTAGTAAAGGAATTCAGAAAATCAAATAAAACTTTGTTTAACATGGGACCTATCATCAAAATCGTAAATTCAAATAAAGCTTTTGCAATAATTTAATTGAAAAAAAATATTGTTTTTTCAATTAAAATTGAAAAAAAAAATATTGTTTTTTCAATTAAATAATTTTTTTTAAAAAACTTTTTTGTTTAATGACATAAAAATTTACTTAACAAAACGCATATTTTCAATTTTATAGAGGTTTTAAATAACTTTTTTATTTCATAACATAATAATTTAATTGAAAAAAAACACATATTTTTGTCTCAGTAATTCTTCCAAAGCTAAGCAAAGTTTCATCAGCCTAGGAGTTGGTCTAGAATGTCTCACAGGGATACAAAAGCCACTAACGATCCCTATAGTCCACATTTTGACCCTTTCTAATTTGATACATCTTTTTTATGTATCTTTTTCGTCTGTCCAAGATTTAAATTAGAAGTGGAATACGTCTAAGGACAGTTGAGAGCTGAGACAAGAATGACCAGTACCATTTAGTTGATGATTGATTCAATGACAAATTAAGAGACAATGCAGTGTAAACTATAAGAAGCTCGTACCTTTTAAAATCGTCAGCTGTGTGAGGCCCACATGGGTTAAATAACGTACTCATCTCGCTGGGACTAGTGTAACACTAAAGGTGTTATAGCATTTTAAAGTATTGCTGATAATCTCTTTTTGACAGACTGGCAGTCATACGAACAAACTTTCAGTCAGATAGATATACTGGTAGACAGACTAGCAACGAACAGACCGACTACAAATAAACAGACGAACAAAAGGGGACAGACCGACATATATTACATTCTGTTACGTTTTAACCTTTTCAAAACGTTTGAGTTATTTTAAATTGCGTCAAATAAAACAAAAAGTACGAGTTTATTGTTTTATTTTTACAGTCCTTTCTATTTCCATTTCTTTTACAGTATTAAACTTTAAATTAAAACACAAATTACTCAACACTTATATTAACGCCTTAACACGACTTCACTCAGTAACTGTTATATTACAGCTGGCTGACGTGGGCAAAGCAACGTTCCTTACATACCTGACTGCATCAGTTTCGAGCGTTCTAGTAGTTTTAAGCCTTCTCAAATCTTCTTTTCATATCCTTTAATTCAAAATGAAATTTCATAATACACAAAAATTAAACTGGTAACACCGTTCAATACGCAATTGGTAACACTGTAAATTACGACATTGACAGGGTGACACATTGACAGCCTTAACTAAAATACTACAATAAATTACTGACTCAAATACAACTCTACCACGCCTGTTAACTTATCAGCAGATTTAATCCTCATTTATGCCTGGACATTTAGGAGTAGGTATCAAAATTAGTCTTTTTCTGTAATAAACTGATCACTGCATTATATAATTCACCTGAAGTGCCGATCCTGTGCTTACTAAAGGAAACTGCCGGAATAGAAGCCAGGTAATTTATTTCGATTCCGTTACTAACTAGCTCCTCAACTTCAATAAATCTTAAAGGTTAGAAGGACTAATAGACTTTACTTTAAAGATTTTTCATTTATGCCTGGACATTTAGGAGTAGGTATCAAAATTAGTCTTTTTCTGTAATAAACTGATCACTGCATTATATAATTCACCTGAAGTGCCGATCCTGTGCTTACTAAAGGAAACTGCCGGAATAGAAGCCAGGTAATTTATTTCGATTCCGTTACTAACTAGCTCCTCAACTTCAATAAATCTTAAAGGTTAGAAGGACTAATAGACTTTACTTTAAAGATTTTTCAGTTTAGTAAAATTTTTTATTACTTATCCTAAACAGAAATAAATATTTTAATCCCAAGCGCGTAGATGTTGAAATAAACAAGTCTTTGTTTAGTTATGACTCCATTAAAAGATGAGCATTTTGTACACGATTTTTCTGCTGTGCATATAAGTGCTGATATAATAACAACCGATAGCTAAAACAAAATTTTAATTCTGCCTGAACAGTAGGCATTCCTTAGATATTTTTTATTAATTATTGTTTACATTTAAATTCCTAACCTCCAAGTCCTATAAAACAGTATTGCTGTATTCAAGTTGAGTGTCTCTCATCTGGCTAGTAGAGCTATTGGGATATTGGGCTTTGGGTTTAAAATCACCCGAGCTATGATGGAACAGATCTATTCTTTACTTGTTCAGTGCTAATACATCACTCAATATGTCTCCAAGTTCTTTACTTGTTCAGTGCTAATACATCACTCAATATGTCTCCAATCTAACGAAGAAAAACAATTTTTTTTTTTAGAAATTCCACTTTAATAATTAAAATGCGCTCTTTTAAGACTAATACATTCATTTCACCCGAGTATTTTTTTAAACCAAACCCACTGGGTTTTATTGGGTTTTTTTATTTTTATTTTTTTTTTTTGGGGTTTTATAACTGCTTCCTAATTTCGTTTAGTTCGACAATATTTTTTATTTGTTAGAAAAATTACGTTATTTTATTATTTATAATTCAATTTTGCGCTCTTGGTAGAATCAAGGGCATCTTAAGCGCTATGGGCCGCTAAAACAGACTGCAATTACTTCGTTTGAGAAAAACGGCCGAAACTATCTACATAGACAGACAGGATAAAGTTATCCTTTTGCATGACAATGCTCGGCTTCATGCCATAAAAGTTGTCAATCGATATCAGAAACAATCAAATGCCGCACCCGCTGTATTCTTCCAACATTAGCCTCTCTGACTATTGGCTTGTACAACATCTTTTAGCATGTTACCGAATCAATTCTGTTAAAAAATATAGATTTGGCTTCAATGTTGGATAAATTAGTTTTCTTTTATAAGCTAAAAAAGGACCGAATTAATTTTTACTCCCAATACGTAATTCATACTTATTTTTCTTGTATATAAACTACTAACTGTTTTAAATAAAAAAACCTCCCAGGGTTTACTGGGTTACCCATTGGGTTGCCAACCCTGATTTCAAAGCTCTTCTAATTTTTCGGTCCGTTTTATATAAAACAGATTGTCTTAACTCTGAGGAAAGCTTTCAGATTTAGTCATTAGATCTTTATTTGAGGCAAATTTGTTTTCCAGGTGTATAACTTGTATGTCTGCAAGCCATATAACTGGCAAAAGCCAGTTGTCGCTGGAGGCCAAATCTGCAGAGGGCAGTACCAAGTGTACCGTTATGAAATGAGTGTTCTTATGTGCTTGGTCTTTTGAAGCAAGCCAATTAGTCACCCAATTTTCGACTTCGTCGTAGGAATCAAAGTGCTGGCCAGCCAATGCGTGTCCCATCGATGAAAACAAATAGTGGTCGGTAGGAGCAAAGTTTTGAGAATACGGCGGGTGGAGTAGCAGTTTCCAGCCTAATGTTTTAGCGATTTGTATTAACGCTTTTACTAGGTTTTGGAAGCTCGTGGTACACCACATTTTTCTGGTCCCAAGAGACACACAGCATTGTCTACCCCATGGTGACACAAATTAAAGCATAATTCATCCAACTTATGACACGGAGGACATTTTTTCTTTTGCACATGTGGCTTTTTTATTTATGTACTAAATTGATCCAACAATGCCATACACTACTGGTAGTTTTGCCTTTCTCAACATGATGAACAAAACAACTGAAGCCTATAAACTAACTGTCAGAATGCCATGAAATTTGTTATAGGCCTGTCAGCAATGTATGTATATCAGACTGGGGACTTAATGAATAATGTGTTAAGCAGGTTAGTTACTGAGGCTCTAATTAACGAAATTTTTCCAAGAGAACTAAATATATATCATATAATACAGTCTAAATATATGACCAAAAGATCTTTTGCTGTGGCTTGCGTTATATTATATTTATTATTGTTAAGTTCAAGAACTTACATCCGTACAGTCCTTATTGGAATGCTATCAAAATAGAAGAAATAACTAAACTTTTCTAACTTAATATCACGTATCCTAAATTTGGTATTGTTAAGTGTATTGCAGCGAATTGTCTTACATATTTTATAATGTTGAGCCTTATCTGTGCAACTTAACTCTTCAGAGATTAAGGTTACGCAAATATATAACGATAGAAGAGTGCTAAAATACTTAGCAAATATCGCTAAATTCTATATATTGGTTATGTTCTCATCTTATGCCTTTGCTAAAAGTTGTATTATTGCAAACGATAACATCAGAATCTATATACTATAGAAGCTGGGCCCATATGCATCCCTGTTGATGCGTAGAGAGGAGAGTTAATGATATTTCTATAATAGAGGAAAACAATAATAATTCGTGGAAAACGTGATGTGAAGCTATACTTTGGGTATAAAACATAAAAAAAATCATCATCATTTAAAACAAAAGGTTTAAATCCCTCTTTTATATATTTTAGGCTCCTACCCTTTCACAATAATCACTAATAGCAAAATCTCCTCTAATCGAAACATTTTTCACAAATTTTTCATTTCGATTTAATTTTTTTAATTACTTAAAAATAGGTTCAGCTGGTTTTACATTTACAATCGAGTTTTTCTAGAAGTCGACTTTTGTCCACTTAAAGCATACTTTATTTTGACTATGACTATGGGCCATTGTCTTTAAAAGTAAACAGTAACTTTTTGCTCAGCAGGTGTATTAGTAATATCTTATTCCTTAAATATAATTTATATTCCTCATATGTTCGTTATTAAAGAAAAGTATTAGGAACAAAAATTATTAAGAACTTAGATAAATATTTTGTCAAAAATTCGTCAGCCACTAAATGAAAAGAAATTAAAGTGGACCACCTCAAAACGCATGATGTTAATTGTGGGTCACACCTTAACGTCAAGTTTTTTGCTCAACTTAATTTGATGCTTCTTTCTTCCATTATTTGACAGATTCAGTTATGGAGAGGTACACAATTGAGGGGGTGACGTGGTGTAGAGGACAGAGAACATGACGAAGAAAAAATGTAATTGTGGTTTCGATTATTTAATAATAAAAAAAGGCTTCAACTTCTCTCCAGACAACTCCATCTAAAAAATAAAGAAAAAAATCCCCCTTAACTTTCCCATATAACTCTGGCGATGATGACAAACATCAGACGACTGATCAGGAAAATCACACCATCTACTGAGAAAAAAAATTACATTGCTAAAGTAAAAGATTATCACCAATTAGCAAGGATCTTCACCTCCACACACACAAAAAATCATATGGAGGAAGCTACAGCGGATTAATCATCTACTTAGCTTAAAAATATCAAATTGATTAAAGAAACTGAAACAAAGCAATATATACTTTGTGGAAAGCCAATGTGCTCCTAGGAGTGACGAAAACAAAGAACAAGTGAGCAGCGCGTCGAGTCTGCTGAAGCTGTTTTGGAAAGTGGGCGTTCAAATCAAAATCCATTTCTTGCACTTTGTGATATTTTGGTCTGCACAATCGATCAAATGTGTCCACAGTCGGGAGAATCGTGCATAAATTTCAGCTAACCGGGTCTGTAGGAAATGGTAGGAAATACATACTCGCCCAGTTCGTGTTGCGGTAAATATTGCTGTTAGCCACGATAATGTAGCAGAAGAGCCATCGATCTCGACTCGTTGTCGCGCACAACAATTGAACATATCACGAACATAACTGATTTTTGAATAAAGATTTCAATTTATACGCTTACAAGGTTCACTAGACTCAAGAACTAAAGCCTGCTGACAATTTCAAAAGTCGTCAGTACACCGAATGGTTAGTTCAACAGACAGAAGCGGATGGCGTCCTTACAAACAAAACCATCTTCAGCGTCGAGGCATACTTTCACCGCAGTAAATTCGGTAGCAAGCAGTATTGCCGCATATGGGCAAATAAGAATCCACGAGTAATAGCTGAAAAGCCAATGCATCAATAAAGAGCGACTGTTTGGTGCGGCTAATGGGCTAGCGCCATCATCGGGCTTCGCTCCTTCGGAAATGAAGTCGGTCAAGTAGTTTATTTGAATGGTGTTCGCTATCGCAAATAATAACGAATTTTGTTGTAGCTAGAAATTGAAATTGTTAATTGGACGCCACGATCATATTACTTGACACCGTTGGACTTCTTTATTTAGAGATATTTAAAAGAAAAAGCGTACGTCAGTGCCAAAAACAACTCAAGAGCTAAAGGCACATTAACGACATTGAACCTCAATTATGTCTCAGAATTCGTGGCCAGAATTTGGCCGATATTTTGCTTCCCATATAATTATATAGATATTATAGATCCTTCTATCATAATTAAAATATTATGATAGCACTCTTCCCGCATTGTTAGAAGATTCTAAGTTGCTTTGTCATTCTAATCCACATCTAATAATCTTTTTATGTAATTCTCTTGTCGGACTACTATAAATCACGCGCATAATTCATTGTTCAATTTTAGATTTTATGTAAGAAGTATTAGGTTAGTTTTGGATAAGTTCACTTTCAGACAAAGGCCACTTCAAAGTTTTTTAAAACTTCGTACCCCCCGAGGTATTATGAATAACGCAGGACTAAAATGAAAGTTTGAAAAAGAAAAGTGGAAGTGAGGAGGAATGTTGAGAAGTAAAATAAGAAAAGTAGAGTACGGAACAATACAATACATTCTGGTACAGGAAAATATATATTTTGGGTGTAGTAGAAAGCCAGTACATAACATTAAAACGGAGTAGAGAATTATATAAATAGTAGAGACCAGTACAGGACAAACACCTTATGCATATTTTTAAATTATCCAAAATCTTTTGATATAACATAGTGCCCAAGAAAATATAGGGTTAAAAGTTTAAATTTGAAATAGCGGTTATTTCGAATCTGGCAATAACTATGTCATTCTATTCTGTCACAAAATTCAGTATATTATCTCCACTGAAGGATATAAATCACATGAAGCTTGAGCAACGTTGGGATTTAGTGGAAAATTATCATCATTTGAAATGTTTTTTTCGGATGAAGCTCATTTTGATCTTGGTGGGAACGTTAATAAGCAAAATTGCCGTATTTGGGACAGAAAACCCAAACGTGGTCTTACAGAAGCCAATGAACCCATTACTAGGGACTGTTTGGTGCGTCTTATAGAACGGAGGCATCGTTGGCCAATATTTCATATTTCGCAACCATTATGCTCAATGGAGACACCTATCGCACCATGATAACCGATTTTTTGTGCCAGATCCTCATGGTATTGATGTAAGTGATGTTTGGTTTCAACACACCTCATGCCACAATCGATTTATTGCGTCAAACGTTTGATGGCCGTTTAATTAGCCGAAATGTTTTTGTCAGTTGGCCGCCAAGAAGCTGAGATTTGACACCGTTAGTTAATTTTCTGTGAGGCGCCGTCAAATATACGCGTAATGCCGACAAACCAGAGGCAAGTGAGCATTTGAAGGTCAACATTCGTGATACCACTGCCAAGACACGACACCATACACTCAAAAAAGTTTATGAAAATTAGTTTGATCGCCAGCCGTGGCAACCATATGAATGAAATAATATTTTATTTCCAACCGGAACAATTGTATTTCACAACAAAAAAAAAAAAAAAAAATAGTTCGTCAAATTTCAAGCCGTTTTACTTTTACTGCATTTTTAAATTTAATATATTTGTTCTTTTTAATTTTTGTGTCAATATTAAATCTTTCAGACAAATCCTCATCTGTTAAGTTCTATAATTTCTTTAATTAAATATTGTTAAGTGGCAGGGGATACTGATACTTTTGAAATATTTAAGTACGTGTTCGCTTTTTTCAATAGTATCCTTGTTTTTGCCTGTCAGTCTGCTTATCTCTTTGTGTAAATGTTGAATTTTCAAGAAATGTGTTGGTTTTTAAGTGTAACTGTCAAATGTCAGACGCAGTTGACATTTTGTCTCTGCTAAATTTAGGTTTTCCTATGCTGATGTGATGTTAGAAGAAAAGTAAAATCTTTTTAGCACGATTTGCACAATTTCTTTTATTTTTATTTTTTTATTATTTTTTTTTTTTAAATTTTGTTACTTTTGTTTTACAGTTTGTTCGACATGACAGCCATTGTGGCTGGGGTTGGGAAATTTTACTAAAAACACAAGTGACTAAACGAATAGTAGATAGAAGAAAGGAAAATGAAGCATAATTTATGGTGTTTGAGAAGTTAGGTACTTTGTTACCGTTAATACAAAGTAAAGTAAAAAAATATAAAAATTGTCAAGAAAGAAAAACAGCTTGAAAAAATTTTTGTTTTTAAATTTATATTTTTTTTATTTTGTCACCAATTTCTTTTTTGTCATAACAATTAAAGAAAAGTCTGCAAATTTTTAAATAAAATTTTTCTTTTAATACTAAAATATTGGTTTTTTACAATTTCATGAAATCTTCATGTGTTGTTCTGTACCCATACTGGATTTGAATTTAATTAAAAAGCCCTTAGAGAATTCCACCTAAAAATTGCTGTTGATTGCATACATAAACTACTTGTATTACAAAGTGTAAGAGAGTAGTTCGAAATGCTCTTAGCCTAACAATGAAAAACAAAATTATGTTATCTGTATATACGAGGGCGGATTGACAATGAAGCTACCTAGCGCTAGATGCCAGCACAAACACAAAAACTTGTTCTTTCTTAGAAATTACGATCTGTCAAACGTCAGCTGTTAAAATTTTAGCCAAATTCATCGATTAGTTTATTTGTTGCAGCCGTTTGAAGTAAGCAACTTTTGTGTATCCTGGCAAATGGAAAAGATTACACACTATTATTTGAAAGGCAAAACGGTGAGAGAGACAAAAAGAAGAGCTTGATAAACATTACGGCGAATCTGCTCCGTTAGATTATATGGTAAAATATTGGAGTGCTGAATTTAAACGGGGGCGAACAAGCACTGCAACAATACCATCAACAGGAAGGCCAAAAGAGGTGGTTACTGAAGAAAATATCAAGAAAATCCTCGATATCGTTATGAATGTTCGCCGGGTCAAAATCCGTGAGATTTCTGATGGTAAACATATCATATGAATGTGTGTTCAACATTTTGCATGAATATTTGCATATAAAAAATCTATCGGCAAGATGGGTGCCGCGTTTGTTCAGCGTTGAACAAAAAAGAGTTCGACAGATTACTTCACAGCGGTGTTTTGGCATGATAAAGCATAATCCTGCTGATTTTTGGCGTAGATTAATAACTTTTGATGAAACGCGGGTCCACCACTACACACATGAAACCAAAAATCAATCGAAGCAATAGGTGGAATCTGGTGGAAGCGCTCCGAAGAAGGCAAAGACAGCGATATCGGTTGGCAAGGCTATGGCCACTGTATTTTGGAATGCACACGGAATATTGCTCATCGATTATCTTGAAAAGGGATCCACAATCACAGGAAAGTATTATCGTGCATTATTGGATCAATATGTTGATGCAATCAAGGAAAAACGACCACATTTAAACAAGAAAAAAGTGCTCTTTCTTCATTCAAGACAACACACCGGTTCACACAGGATTAGATACGATGCTAAAACTACGAGATCTCCACTTCGAATTGGTTGATCATTGACCTTCCTGTTTCCAAACTTGAAAAAATGGCTCGCAGGAAAAAGATTAATCTCAAACGAAGAAGTGATTATCAAAACTAATGCGTATTTTGAGGAGTTCCCAAAATCGTATTATTCAGATGGTATAAAAAAGTTGGAAAATCGTCTTATTAATTGTATTGATCTAATAGGAGACTATGTTGAGAAATGAATGATTTTTGAAAAAAAAAAATATTTTTTTCCTGCTTAGGTAGCTTCAGTATCAATCCGCCCTCGTATATGAATAGATTTTGATTTGATTAAGACTTGAAAACATCTTGACCAAATTGTATACTTCCTTCTGCGATTCTGTTCGTAAGTGCTACGTAAAGGTTTTAGAAAGAAAAAAATGCAAGCATTTTCAACAGGTGGCGATGTAGGTGATATTTCTTCTATCTCTGCTCCTATTAAATGTATTTGAATAAGATTTGGTACATCGATTCATCGCAAATATTCAAAATTTTGCAGCAAATATAAATGGATTCGACAAGTGGGCGCCGTACCTCCGACACAAAGTAATTATTGATTTTTGTTTATTTCGAGAAAGGCTAAAGTTGAATTTTCCGAACTTGAAATAAATAACTTCGTAGTTAATACAAATCATCATTGAAAAAATTGGCGGAATTGAATAAGGGGGCGTGACACCGCCCCTAAACAATAAATATTAATTTTTCTTATTTTTAGAAGTTCCTAAGCTTGATACAAACAACTACGTGGTCAGTACATTAGTTAAGCTGGCGTAGCAGCTTCCATTCATACTACATACTGAATTTTGCATGTGTAGAGAAATGTAACAGTTAAAGCTTTATGCTTTGTTATCTATTAACATCAGCCAAAATGCGGGGTGGATTGGATAAGCGGGTATTGCACGAAGCCACCAAGCAAAAACTATTTATACATGTACTGAGTACTGATTTCAACGTAATGAGTTGTACTTTTTTGTGTATTTGGTTTTTCCCATATAAAATGTTTGCATTCTTTAAAATTTTCCTTATGAGAAATGCATTTTTTAGATATGTAACAGAAAGTCTCCCAGCAACTCTAGAAGGGCTACCCTAGTTTTTCAATATAATCTCTTGAAACTTCAATACACTTGGTCCAACGTTTTTTTAATCAAATCTATCCCTTGATTTAAATAATTTTTCTGAAGTTTTTTAAAAAAATCGTTTACAGCTGGCATTGCACCTTCATTCTAGATAAAACGCTTGCCAGTAAGGAATACTGTTAGATTTGGGTCAGGTAGAAGTTAGAGGGAGCTAAGCGAGGAGAATATGCTGAAAAGCAATTCGTACTTAAATTCGTTGAATTTTGCCATTGTTAAAACACTAATGTGCAATAGTGAAAAATTAATGAAAAATTATTATTGTGCGTTTTTTTTTATAAGACCAGCGCCCAGGGGATGGCCCAAACTCATGCAGTGCATTATGCTTGTACTAGGAAAATAGGTTATTGGAAGGAGGACAGAAGGAGTAGTGCTTATGGACGTTAGATTTAAATTTACTCATGTCGTTAGTGGCAGGAAATACTTTCGCTGGATGATTATTGCACAACCGAACAGTGCGATGAAAAAACGAATTCTCCCTATAATGCGTTGTGTTCTACGAGAAATACGAGTACTACGTAAAATTATATGATTTTTAGGAAATAATTCTTTAACTTCGTTAGAAAACATTCCGTCGTAGTACCAATAGAAAAATGAAACACACGCCACACTGCGACGGTGCTCCAATGAATCGATAGAGTTGGCTACCCTACCGTCATTGATGAGCATCTTCGTCCTCTCCTCTTCGCGGTCGAGAAGCTTCAAAATAGGGTTTAGAGCACCGGCCCATACATGAGAGTAGTATTCCATTTTGGGTCGGATATAGGTCTTGTAAATATTAAGGAGATCAGATGGAGTAAAGTGTTTCTTGCATCGTCTTAAAAAACCAACGCACTTGAATGCTTCTTTCGACACTTGAAATATGTGATCATTCCAACGAACGTCACAGTGAATTCTCATGCAGAGAACATCAAGATCATCTGATTCCTCAGATCAGAGGTTTTTTTGAATTTTCAAATTCAATTGATCCAAAAGGTTACAACA